>OW028734.1:24183333-25493750 GCA_932294355.1 Aporophyla lueneburgensis
GGCTCACATCCGCGGATGCGGATGCGGATGCGGATCTTAAGATTTTTTATAAGAAACTATGTGAGTGGAGAAATAAAATAATAAGAGAGTAATTATTCATATTTTAATAAAATATTTAGTAATTAAAGTTGAAAATTAGAGCATTATATTTAATAAATAGTAAAATTGCCGCCTTTTCGGGGTCTAGTCTGTTACGCAGAGGTTCATAAATTAAACCTGCACTACTAAACAATTGTTTGCTAGGAACACTGGCTGGTGGTGTCGATAAAAATCTACGTGCTATTGGTGATAATAGTTTAAATTCTTCTCGATTACGCTCCACCATTTAAGAGCACAATGCTGTGTATATTCACAATTTTACAATACACTCAAAAACTTAAATGTTCATACGATAAGCGCAACTAAACAACACCATACGACTGATTTACTAACCAAAAACAAATGATACACCACGATAACAAACGCGTCGGATCTTGTCACCGAGCGAAATCTTCGCTCCTATTGGCCAATGATCACATGCCTACGGCACGCGCCCGTCCGGCTACGTCTATTTTCTTTCTTGTCGCGACCTGTGAAACATCTGCATCCGCATGAACATCCGCAATGATTATTACGGATGCGGATGCAGATGTCCAAATCAATGCGGATGCTCCGCATTTGCGGATGCGGATGCGGATATTCGCAACATCCCTGCTCCATACACCAGCCGGCAGTGTGTAGTATGGAAACAAAACCGTGATAAAATGTGTGACTTAAGCCTATAATAGAGGCCGTGCTCGCCGCACAGTGAGTGTTGTCTACGGAGACATTACAGCATCAGGATCCTCTTGTGTGATTAAGCTGTTATTGGTAGATAAAATAATCGAATAAAACTCATCATCACTATCTACCCTTATTCCAATTTATTTGGGGTCGGCGGAACATGTCTTTTTCTTCCACACTTCTCTATTAGTCGTCATCTCGGTAGTCACACTCTGTCATGTCGTTTCGAACCGAGATTATCAATAATGGTGCTTTACTATTGATGATCTCCATTCGTCCGTAGTCCCTCCGTGTGGTGCCAGACGTAACGAATAGCACCATCCCATTTCTTCTCGTGGTTATCGTAGAAGCTGCCAGGGTCGCGAGATTTGTTCGAAAAAGTTACCGTGGCTTTGGCATATAGGCAACTGAAGGAACACGGGTGGGTTTTAGTCAGTAAAAGTCTGACACGCCCTCCCGCTCTGCCCAGAGAGACGTCATTTGATGATTTCCCACAAAAAAAGAAGGGTAGAAGGCGAATAAGGGACTTACTAGAGAATTGACAGCAGCGTTATCTATGCAATTAACAAACATACTACGACCGCCAACACTGCCAAGCGTGGCGATTATGGCAAAACCCGGCAAAATTGGGAGAAATCTATGTTCAGCAGTGAACGCCATTCGGCTGAAATGATAACGATAATGATGATTCCTCCATAGTGATTTACCCAGTAGATTCCTGTTCAGTACCAAAATACTATTGCCCATAATCGAACTTCATAGCAATTTCGTAACTAAATATTTGTTCTTTGACCCAGTATAAAATTGAACAGCATCGTGTCGAGATGTCCCTCTTGCAGCATTTCAGCTGGTTGAACAACATTGCTCCTATCTGTATCATTAACTTCTTGCACGTATTAACCACAACCCTCATTCCCAGGTCTCTTCAATAAACCGGGTGCTTCGCAACCTAGCAGCCCAGAAAGAGAAAGCAAACAACCAGCAACCATCGCCGGAGTGCTCCACCCCGGTCTACGAGCGCCTGCGATTGCTGGGGGCACCAGGCGCGACTCCGGCCTGGCCCCGCGCCCCCTGGCCTGCGCAGATAGATGCGAGGACCCCTCCCTACCAGCTACATAGTCTGAGTCCTGGCCCCCAGGCTATTAGCTGCAACGGAGGCGATATGACGGCGATGAAGAAAAGTAAGTGGAATGATTTCACCATCACGATTTGAAAGCATTTTTCGTGGATGTTGTAACGGGTCTTCTCTTTGTTGTTATGTGTTTTCAGGAATACCTGCTTATATAGTTATCTACCACATAAGCTAAGCATATATTTCACTTTTCAAGAATAATGGTATGGATATCTCAGCTATTTATTGTAAAAACAATTAAGTATGTCTTTCGCTGGCACTGGCCAGCCCGACTTTCGGTAGGAGCCAAGCTCGTCCCACAATCTACGTCTAAGCCCTCCTTTCACCCTGCCGGGGTCGCGTGATTTTTCGAAAGAGATACCGTGACCCTGGCACATGGGCAACTGATGGAACACGGGTGGGTTTTAGTCAGTAAAAGTCTGACACGCCCTCGCTCACGACACGCTCCGCCCAGAGCGGGAGAAGCCATTTGATGATTTCCCATCCTGAAAAAAAAAGCCCTCCTTTCACCAGATCTCCTTCCATTATTTTAAAGTCAAACCAAACTAACATTTGAATTGTATTATTTATAATTGTGTTGCCTCATCACAATAAAGTTAGCCCTGATCTGGTTCTAGTGAAAGCGTCATACTTAGATTGCATGTCATCAAGTAAAAATGCAGCCAGAATAACATTCTCAGTTTAAAATCCAAAAGCACATCAACCCGAACCGTACATTATGCATAATCAATAACAGCAAATTAAGTGCACAGCGTGGCCGAACATGTTCATATACAACGCATATTATATGCACACGGCAACAGCAAATTAACAGAAAAAATAAAATCGCAAAATCGCAACATAGGGAAGCGTGCGGCGGGCGGTCACTGAGAACAACGCAACAAAGTTTTTCACCAGCATTTTGATAGTCGATTTGCGGCTCCCCTAGTGTGGGGGAAGAGGGGGGAGGGAGGACCGCGGGGGGACACGCCCGCCTACGGCACCGTCAAAAACATTACTCTGCCCATCCGCCTGGAAGATTTAATTTTCATTTTTATCTGAAACATCCCCCTTTGTAGTGGTCTGTACTCTGTATCCAATTAGGCGGCTTTGAGAATTTTTCTGGTACACCCACATAGCTGCAGCCGTTTAGAGATATGGAATTTTTAATTTCGATTCTGAGAACCAATTATAAACGATTTGTGCGATGTCTTAAACAAAAGAACGTTCGTGTTATTTCTAAGCGAAAGCGGACGCTTTGTAAGAGGAATTTTCATAAAAATTTATTATCGTATCTGTTAGATAAAAACTCGAGATTTTCCACGATATTCTATGCAATGTGACCTTGAATCCATCCAGTCGCATTTCTATCTTATTCACAGCCTACGTGACTGCCTTGTATCGTGTGCAACTTTTTTTGGAAGCAGACGTCACGATTGCATTTTAGGGCTGCTATGCGCCATAAGTTGTCTTCGTTTGCATTGACACATTTTTTCATTGATAATTTTAAAACGACATCTATTCTGCAGGATATAACATTGAATATGTGCATAATTTAGAAACTAACTGTCTTTAAATAATAACATGTACAAGAATATAAATAAAAACCGGCCAAGTGCGAGTCGGACTCGCGCACCGAGGGTTCCGTACAAACCTGTAGGTATTCTCGGTTTAAAAATAAATGTTTTTTTTTTATATTTTATATTTCAGTTGATTGAATGTAAGGTAAATTGCGGTTTACGATTTATGACGTTTTAAAAAAAACTACTCACTCGATCTCGTTCAAACCAATTTTCGGTGGTAGTTTACATGGTAATGTACATCATATATTTTTTTTAGTTTTAGCATTCTCTTATTTTAGAAGTTACGGGGGGGGGGACACTCATTTTACCACTTTGGAAGTGTCTCTCGCGCAAACTATTCAGTTTAGAAAAAAATGATAATAGAAACCTGATTACCATTTTTGAAGACCTATTCATAGATACCCCACACGTATGGGTTTGATGAAAAAAACCATTTTTGAGTTTTAGTTCTATGTATGGGGAACCCCAAAATTTATAGTTTTTTTTCTATTTTAGTGTGAAAATCTTAATGCGGTTCACAGAATACATCTACTTACCAAGTTTCAACAGCATAGCTCTTATAGTTTTGGAAAAAAGTGGCTGTGACATACGGACGGACGGACAGACAGACAGACAGACAGACATGACGAATCTATAAGGGTTCCGTTTTTTGCCATTTGGCAACGGAACCCTAAAAAGGAGGGAAAAAAAACCATAGTGCATTAAAAATTCGTCCATATCGTTGACGACAGGAAATGTGCCCAAAAGGCTGACAGCATTGCATTGTGGATTCTTTGGCGGAAAAATAAGCTAGCGGAGTCACGTGAAAACTCGACCATCAATTAATTTAGTCAAGCTCTCATTATTTATTGCTTGTGCAAGTGGCTTCGGATAATTATCCCAAGGGAACATACGATCTATATAAAAAGTATCCTATGATTTGGTCTCATTGTGTGCCAAAATTCATCCAAATCCGTTCAGTCATTTTAGCGTGATTGACTAACAAACATTCAAATTCACAATATTAATAACATACCAACGGACAAGAACCTTATCAAAGAAATAGTAACTAAACAAATATAATTATAATTGGAAAGTGCCACTGTCTCCATTACTGGCTCGCCAGTGCGTGAAAGTGCCGGTAAAGCCGTAAGCCGATAGCCGTCAGTCTACCGGCTATGTCATGGCCGACTGACTGACACCTTCCGCGAAGGTGTTACATATTATTATAATTGTTTGGCTATTGGTTTCCGGGGTATCGAATTTCTGGAGTATTCAAAAATTGCGGTCAGATTGTCATTTGTCATTACGCATTTAAAATTATATTCGCTTTTCGTGTCTGTCTATGTTACCGCGTTGTTCTACAACTACAACGGATTTTGATGTAGTTTTCACTATTGTTTAGAGAATTTATTCCGGTGAAAAATATATTAATATTTAACTAACATTTAATAAAGAAATCTCGAATTTTTTGTCAAGTGGGTCCCTAGTATTCAAATAATTGTTTGCCTATTTGTTTCTGGGCCATCGAATTACCAGGGATTTCAAAAATTGCAGTAGGATAATTCACATTTACAGTTGTCAAAAATATATGGATAATATATGTAAATATATATTTTTGACAGGTTGACACTGAGGTCTGACTGAACGTTCTTAAAATTACGAGAATTGGCCCTCTGAAGGCCAATTCAAAAATTTTGTCAGCCGTAGCAGTAATAGTTAGCAGTCTCATCTCGGCTACAATAAAATGGTCAAAAACTTGTCAAAAATATATGTAAACTCCTGAAATTATTGAGAGATTGAGACTGTGAACTTTCTTAAAATTACAAGAATTGGCCCTCTGGTCTAATATGCCAAGGCCGGTAAGTCTATAAGGCTTAACTCTACTAACTTTGCCTCTTGCCATCGCACAGACACTCCTACGGGCTTATGGTAAGAAATTAAGTCCCTGGATCTCTAATATTTTGTTGCACATTAAGTAGTTCAATGAAACGACCAAGCTACACATTTAACTTTATATATTTTACAGCCCTTTTTTTTGTTTTTGGCTAAACTTTTCACTTCCAAGAAAAGAATAGGATAAAAACACCTTCAAAAATTTTAAGACTTTAAAAGGCGAATAATATACAAAATACAAAATGAAGTAATAGATTATTATATCGACATCAGCAGCCGATTATGTTGCCACTGATTCAGGGCTTTCTCTAGTAGAATATGGCCTACTCCCTCTCTACCACTCGGGCCCAGTGCGGGTCGGTAGATGTCACACGTCTTCGATGTTTTGGTTCTAAGATATGCCACCGGTGTTCCCACGATGTTTTCCTTTCCCTACAACTTGTAAACTCGAACAAATTGTAAGTCGGGGCCGTTACGAGATTGTTATATAGGTAGGTAGATTAACAAGAAAACCCTCAGTAGCCACCCGTAGGTAAAGCTCCGGGCAAGTAATTGGCTAACACAAAGTGGTGCCAGTGGCAGTACTTGAGGTTAAAGACAGACAGCTTTGTGCCACAGAGTAACAAAGCTTTTGGTACCGACTCACTCTTGACACCTTTGTATAACTGTTTATTGAATGAACTGTTGTTTTTGTGGTAACGTGATAAGTTCAGCGTAAACTATGGTATCCATGTATTGATATCACCATCTACCTAGTCTTTCCAAACTATATTGGGATTGGCTTCCAGTTGTTCCAGTCACCCCATTTCTTTATCGTGGTTGTCATAAAAGGCGACTAAGGGACTTACTAGAGAATGGAC
Source organism: Aporophyla lueneburgensis (assembly GCA_932294355.1). Taxonomy (NCBI): domain Eukaryota; kingdom Metazoa; phylum Arthropoda; class Insecta; order Lepidoptera; family Noctuidae; genus Aporophyla; species Aporophyla lueneburgensis. The sequence goes on from OW028734.1 coordinate 24,189,525, forward strand.
AGCAGCGTTCTCTATGCATTTTACCACCATACTGCGATCACCACCCCACCTACCAAGCTTGGTGATTATGGCAAACCCTCTAAAATTTGGGAGGCCTATGTCCAGCAGTGGACGTCTTACGGCTGACATTATGATGACGATGAACCGGCTGTAGTAGAATATCAGTAATTTCCATGCAACTGCCTAACTGGGTAATACGAGACCCCTTGGTAAGACTGGTGGTCAGTCTCTCAGGTTTCTGACTACCCGTAACGACTGCCAAACATCTACGAATGACAGCCGGGACCAACGTTTTAACGTGCTGTCCGAGGTTCGGAGGGGTCTTGGTGTCGTAAGATGGTCACCCATCCACGGACCAACCGCGGCAAGCGCTGATTAACCTGACCTATCGACCCTGTTAAAACTTAGCCACAATTATTTAATGTAAAAGAATTTGTGCTCGGTTGATGGCAAAGGGCTCGCTCCCTAATACGTGACTCAAACATAACTAAAGAAAAATTGGTGTACTGTAGACGCCTGTCTAACCTTTGGGGAAAAATAGGCACGATGTTATGTTTAAATTATACATTCCAATAACACCAAGTTCTTCACAAAAAGTCTTTTGGCTATAGCCTTGACGTTGACTGCCTGACTAATTCTAAATCACAACTATTTAACATGATTTAAACAAACTAATTTAAAATATTGTGAGCAATGGTGGCCCAGTAGTAACGGCCGTGACTTACAAGTTCGAACCGACGCAGGCCCTTTACTTTTTGTTAATTATTTCATCACCACTGCTCTCAAAACGTTGAAAAACAACACCGTAAGGAAACCCGCATGTCTTTTTTTTTGGATGAGAAATCATCAAATGACGTCTCCCGCTCTTGGGCGGAGCGAGAGGGCGTGTCAGACTTTTACTGACTAAAACCCACCCGTGTTCCTTCAGTTGCCCATGTGCCAGGGTCACGGTGTCTCTTTCGAACAATCTCGCGACCCTGGCAGAAACCCGCATGTCTTAGAACCAAAAATTCGAAGACATATGACATCTACCAACCTGCACTGCGCCCGCGTGGTGGAGTATGGCCCACTCTTCTCACTGAGAGGAGGCCTGTGTCCCAGCAGTGGGAACAATATAGGCTACTAATTAATTGAAAATATTATTTATCGGATCATGAGATTTAAAGTGCCATTCAGTTGTGGCTTTTCATTTAAAAGTAGACGCTGTCAATAATTGAAATTTAAAATCTGAAAGAAAGCCTTTTCATTTCCTTCCATGTCTGCCGTTATAATAGCGGGAGAAAGTATTGATTAATCCCATTTCCCTTATTTTATTATTTGGTTTCTTAACTTAGGCTTTCTGCCACGACATTTTCAATTTAAACTAACCGAAAGTTAAACCTAAGCCGATTCCAATAATATGTTTATTCAACAAACTCTACCACATTTCAACATGATTTGGGCTAGCACCATGTTTCTTCTTCCATTCTTCCATTCCTTCGCCATCTCAGTTCTTCCCCCTTTCTTACATTTATTCTTAAATTCAAGGCATCCCTCGTATCTTTGGACAAGTTTCATTCTATTCCAAATTATACCTTTATAAAAATACAAAACCCAACTATTCTAAAACGGTGCATTTCAAGAAAACATTCAAACGAATTGACAACCCCTTCCTTTTGTCGGAAAAAATCAATCAGCATACAAATATTTTCTCAACTTCCACAATCCTCTCATTCCTTACCTGACATTCTTCACATTTCTGCGTTACACACGCGCAGTTCGTGAGGTATGAACTACGCATCTGAACTTTTTAGGGTTCCGTACCTCAAAAGGAAAAAATAAACCCTTGTAGCATCACTTTGTTGTTCGTCTGTCACTCTGTCTTTATTTCGATAACGGATGGAGGAAAAGAGATTGAAATTAAAACCATACTCTTAGGTCTTTAGTCCCTTGAAGCTAGGAAAAAAACAATTTTCTAAGTTAACGTAAAAAGAAGATACGGCCATTTGTACTCAGTTTTTGGCACATATTTGTCGCTCACCAGGAGAATCAAAACCTATAGTGGACTTCCCGTTGACCTAGAATCTTGAAATTTGCAAAGAAGCAATGCCATATAGCACAAGTAAAGGGAAAAATCTGAAAACCGTAAATTTGTAGTTCCATTTGTAGTTTTTTATATTTAAAATCTTTTATTTAACTTCATTTGTATGTCCTGGAATTTTGCAATTCATATTTCACCCACTTCCGTAAGCTATCGAGTTGAAATTTGGCACACAATTTTGGTTCTCGTGACAATGCGCGATAAAAGTTTTTTAAATATTAAAAAAAATGTTTTACATTTAATTATTGCTTATTAACTAAGAGATCCGTGTACGTATTCCAACACGCCGTCTCTACTGACAATTGCCTTACAATTATTGTTTATTTTCACCATTCATTCATACTCTTAGAGACCAAAACTTTACCTCACTACTCTTAATATTTGACGTGTCTATGTGATAATTTTCTTTAGATTTCCTAAGTCTTCCAAGCTGGTTTTAAACAACTTAGTAGAGTGATTCCAACAATCCATTTCAATAGCAAACATTTTTATATTTTAATGACAATTTACTGTAAACTTCATACATTTAAGTATGACTGAATCAAATTCTTATAGTTTGAACCAACAAAAATATAAATACAAATAAAAATAAAAATATAATATACAAAATCTAAACAAAGTATAAAACAAAAGTCAGTTCCTGCGTCTGTACGCTTCTGATCTTTTAAACTACACAACGGACTTTAACGCGGTTTTCATAAATAGACAGAGTGTTTCAAGAGAAAGTTTTATATGTATAATACGCGGGCGAAGACGTTGGCAAAAACTAGTTAATTATATTTCTGTAAACTGGTTAGTAAAAATTCCTAAACACGTTCATCTTCAAAATAAGTTATTTTATTTAAACAGATAGAAGTATAGTAGTTTCTTCATCGTATCTTCATCACAAACCAAATCACATTTAATAAGTAATAAATAAACCAATTGTTCCATATCATCACAGTTAAGTCTCGTGATGATAAGCAGTGTAACTAATTTTATTTGCGCGTCCCCTCCGAGGGCGGTTGAGACCCCTTATTTATTACGTTTGGTGCAATGATGACCCCATGATGCATCGTGAAGCAGTAATAGTCCATGTTTAAGTCATTTTCGTGGACACTTTGGTTTTGATTATTGACGGACTCATGAATTTTGATGTACAATTAATATTATACGTTACGCCCGTGCATATGAAAAAGACAACTCGAATTATAGTATCTAGTAGATGTAAAGTGATGGCCACCTTTGAGATTTTAGAACACATTTTTCACTCGTATAGAAAATTTATCTTTACGTTGTATGGAAAATGGCGCGTAGGATGCTGCATTCACATGGTACTCGTGCTTCACTTGTTTCTTTTACAAATCGAGCATTTCATTTAAAAAAAATAATTACCTAATAACAATGTGTTTAGGTCCGTCTTACCCTTCAATGAAATAGGCGAAACGCTCTGTTATGTTATGTGTTATCTTTACATAGTATAAAACAAAATCTCTTCCTGTGTTAGTACGTTTAGATCTTTTAAACTAAGCAAAGGATTTTAATCCGGTTTTCATCAACAGACAGAGTGAATCAAGAAGAAGGTTTGTAAGTATATTATGCGCGAGAAGCCGCTTTCAAATGCTAGTGTAATATAAAAGAATATCTTTCCGTAACTTTCCATTTCTTCGACCTGCCCAGAAAACTCTCACTCGGCACGAAAACCGAATCCCAAAGACTTCATGAATACCCGAATTATCTCGCAAAGTTTCAGACAAACTGTCTTCAAGCGACCATTTATAAAGTCATCCCACACTTCTTGGTCCAAAACTCCCATATAACACATCACCTACTTTCTCCATAAGATCGTGGGTGCTTCGAACTGCGAGACAAACACAAGGTCAAAGGACTGGGACGGATAAATCCATTAAGGGGCGAAAACTAAATAAAACGTAATGAATAAAGGGAGGTGGCGAGGACCGTGATAAAATACTGAGGGACAGAGATAGATAGATGTGTCTTTAGTTAAGAGGGAAAAGGATAGAGGCCAGTCTGGACTCTCAAGATAAGGCGAAGAAAAATGTCGCGAGATATTTACTCGCGGGCACCCGTGAATAGATGGTTATTATGGGGATCAGCAGTAGTAAATTAGTGAGATGTATGGCGCCCGTGTTGAATATTTATTTATTGGACACGTAAGTTATTGTCCTTAGCATCGCCGCCTCGGTTTTGGGGGAAATTTACGGTGGTCATTTATTGAATTACTTTAGGAATAAGATTTTTGGAAGAAAACCTATCACAATATGTATATTGAGCTGTTTTTATCTTTAGTAGTTAAAGAAGCGATGCACCACAAATCGCTTAGCTTGTTATAAAACGCTTAACGAATTTTTAAAATCTTTAAAAAATTTAAGTGATAGGATTTAAGTGTGTGTAAATGTTAAAGGAATTTAGTTAATTGTGCTGCTTTTATTTAATTATTTATCTGAATATACTTAGTTAAACACTAGAAAATACATAGTAAAAAATACATTTCACTCTTCATAACATACACTGGGTTATGGAGGTAATCAATTCTCAACAGTTGACGTTTTATGATCGCAAGTCAATGCCCCAGCCGCTAAGCTTTTATCGAGACAGACAGACGATATTAATTCTAAGTTTTTAGTTTACAACATGGTTAAAATCTTATTAACTTATAAAACACAAATGTAGATACCGTTTTGGTTTCAATAGTTTATGGTTGGTTTAAATTCTTAATTTAAAAAATCTGAAAGTTGTACACGGAATAAATAAATAAATCTATGAAATGCCCTAAATCAAAATTTTGGAACCGAGCTAAAGTACTAATTATTTTGGTTCGTGCGTTTAATTGCTGCATGGCGTTCCAATATGAAGATAAAATTAAATATTTATATGCGAGTCTATCTCTCAAAAACTCACCATATTGTCCTAAATTAAAGGTAGGCAGATTCCAACAGCGAACATAGACACTGCATACATACAAAGTATCTGTTTTTCATACATTACCTTGTTGTCGACTGAAGTCGAGACATACTTGGACTGACACAATATTTCCGTGTGCATGTTCAACTCTTTGGCTAAGAATTCTATAGTTTTGTGCACAGTATTTTAGTGGAAAGATGGCATTTTAAAAAAGCTTGTTGCTCATTACGGCCATTGACCATCGAATGGCAAGTTTTTTTTTTGTTAGGTATAATTTTTTTTTCCATTAAATTTCGATCTCGATACCCAACACAAGGTTAAAGTATTGCCAGTCAATTTTATTTTACCCTGTTTAAAAGCCAAGGTGTCCCAACTAACACATCATTAACTTAGAGTAGAAATCCAAAGTTAGTTGCAAGATTTCAAATACTGATTCAAATTAATAAAAATACATACATTTTATTAGTAGACTATAATATGGAAAGTCATGAATTCTATGTTTCAACTTGAGACAAAACCTCTTACATATATTATATCCTATTTCACTATAACTCCATCCTTTTCACTTTCATCACCCGAAAACCTAGCACTACCCTAACAGCTGTATCGACCTCTTCAAATACACCCCCATACCATAATCTTCCCTTCAAATGAATTCACTAAACACCAAAACGGATCCACTCGTATATCTCTAAAGATATTTTAACCCTAAGATGGTAAACCGAAATAGAAGGGTTATATGTACTAGGCTGTATGTATGGCTGTATGTGCGGCAGATCAAAGGGTCTGCGCGGCGCGCTTTGTACATGCCGACATACCACGACGAAGCATACGGAGTCTATGTATGGTATATAAGCGTCTGTTTTGATACCATTTGATGATATTTAGGGATTATTAATGTGTGATATGGGTGTATTTACTGTTTGTTTCGGGTTTATCAATTTTATAAAATGTTTCAAGGAATAAGGCCGGATATATTGGACGTTCTTAATTATTTAACAAGTTTTTGGTCAGAGTGGGAGAAGAGGCTTTTGTTCAGCTGTGAGACACTAATAGGGTGGTTTTATATTGATATTATTTTGGTAATCTCAGACTTTCAAATAACATATTATTGCTTAACATCAATATTGCTCTCCAAATCCTACTAATATTATAAATATGAAATTGTGAGGATGGATGGATTTTTGTTACTCTTTCCGGAAAAAAATCTGAACAGATTTAGATGACATTGTGTACACAGATAGGTTATAACCTGGATTAACGCATACGGTACTTTTTATACCAGTAGTACGTTCCCGCGTGATAATTTCGGGCCACCACGCGGGCGAAGCTGCTCGCTGGCAAAAGCTAGTAAAAATAATATTGGACAAAGTCAAAGTCGAAATAGAATTGATTCTAGTTGCCCATTCCGATAGGTAGTTTCGTAAGGAAAAGAATGGGAAAAAGCTCCACCGTTACCCTTTTTTACAATATCCATACTAATATTATAAATGCAAAAGTAACTCTGTCTGTCTGTCTGTCTCGCTTTCCTGCTAAAACTACTGAACCAATTTAAATGGAATTTGGTACACAGATAGTTTAGAGCCTGAGAAAGGACATAGGCTACTTTTTATCTCGGTAGTATGTTCCCGCGGGATAATTTCCGACCTCCACGCGGGCGAAGCCGCTGGCAAAAGCTAGTTTTAAATATATTAATTAAATAATTAATCAAATGAAGCCTTTAAATTTTGTTCGTAGTGATTACGATGAGCATTGAATCAGCTTATATACATATGAGCTAAGCGTTTATTTCAGAACATTTTCTTTTTAACTACACAAATCGACTGTCATATTACATTTTCTGTCAAGGATACCATTCGTTTTAAAGTTGTAACAAAAGATTATAATTTGGAACTTAACAATAGAAAATATGCACATATATGTTACCGGCCAAACCCGACTTTAGGATGAACTAGTTTCTCCTAGGCCAATCCAGATCTCCCTACACGTGATAAGACAAACCAGTATAGACCTATGCAGAAAAGAAAAAAGAAACAGCATGTACAGCCTACTACAGTAATAAAGTAGCGATGTAAACTGTTACACATAAACATGTAGAGTCATTATGTTAATGAGAAAGGAGAACTGGTTGGCCTAGGCGAAACTAGTTCATCCTAAAATCGGGTTTGGCCGGTAACAGATAGAATAAAATAACCTATCTTGCTAAATTTATGAGAATAGTAATAAAACACTCAACTAAAACGTTACTGTAATTCAACATACATTCATCATTCAATTAACTAAAAATCTATCCACACCATACGTACCTAATCCATTAAAAACCCACAAAGCAAGCTACAGTGACAGAGACAGCCCAGCAACCAAATCCGCAGATTAGCGCACATGAGACGACCACGGACGGGTAGATCCCGAGACAGCCCTCCGTGGAACCGCGCCGGTACCGACAAAATAGCAATTAAATTCACCTTCATTACACAACCCTTCTGTGATAACCGTACGGGGAAGTAGGGTGCGATACTTGAATATATGAATTTTAGTATTTATTAATTTAGTTAAAATTTATTAATTAATACGGTACAACACCGAATACATAAATGAACTGAAAAACAATTATTACGTTGACAAAAATGCATTTAATTTAAAACCAACATGAAACAGTGGACTCCCTTGCAAACTACTGCCACTCCAGACGAATGTCCGTCAAATGACAATTTTTACGATTATCATTCTAGAATTGTGACTTCCTCTAAAAATAAAAATGCAAACTTCTGTTTTGCGCATGAAGACCAATTGTACGTAGTAATTGAATAAATTCAAAAGATTTGGACGTATAGGGCAACAGCTTTCTTCTTTTAGTATTGCGACTAGGTTGTCGCAATCTCATCTCAATGGCATTCAGTGTCAAAAACTTAAAAAACTAACCAAAAATATAGGTTAACTAGCTTTTGTCAGCAGCTTCGCCTGGTCGGAGATCGGAAATTATGCCTCGAGAACGCACCATCGGTTTAAAAATACTGTGTTAATCCAGTGTACAAACTGTGTGCCAAATTTCATCCAAACCCGTTCAGCTGTTTTTGCGTGATTGAGTAACAAACATATCTAAACATCCAAACTTTCACATTTATAATTGGCATTAGTAGGATAACAGGTATTTCTGACAGATTGAGACTGAGACTAAAAAGCAAACGTTCTTAAAAAAAATGTGCTTTTTGAGGTATTTTTAATTGATATCAAGCACCCCACACTTCATCCCATTATTTTCACTCTTTAGTTTGGTTTTCTTTCGAATTTTGAGACGTATGTCAGCGTAGTTTGTGACGTATCTCAGCATAGTTTTCGAAGACAGTTTTTTTGCTATCTTGGTTGCGCAAGGATAATGGCACAAATTTATAAAGTTAATGTATGATATGTCCTTGATAAGTATGCCAAATGTCGAGTTAATCCGACGTTTTAAAGGGGGCTAAAATCATGTTCAAAGTTTCTGTTACATACTAACATACGAATGAAGCGTATAAGTGTGTTAAAAAGAATTGTCCCACGGCAGAATGCTTTGATCATTGAAATTAAATGTTTTCACGCTGCTGGTGAAGCTTTAACTTACTGCACGTGCGCCCTACGCATCGCAATTTGCCCTCACGTTACGTGAACACCTCTCATAAACAACCACAGAATCTATCTAGCCCTACATAGATACCTAGCCTACAAGCGTCCCTCGAAACAAAGTACAGATTCCCACTAATTACGTAAACACGCACCGTGGCTCCGCGAGCGTCCCTCACAAAGGGTTCCGCACAACGCCAATAACGCATGAAACAGGATTAAAACATGTAAACGCTAAAGGGTTTCGTGCCCGTTTGTGTGTAATTATACATGTTAATTTACAGTTACGTACTTTGAACGTACCGTGGAGTAGGTATGGGGGGAATAGGGACGTATAGACCTGTGTAGGTTGGTGTAGGCTTCGTTTTTAGGGTTTCGCGCTCGAATAAGCGTGAGCCGTAAACGGTTTGTTTGGTGTCAGTTGAAACGTAAACGATTCGGAGATTGGGATACGAATTATGGATATGGTTAACACGTGTCTATTTAATTTGTTTGGAATATTTATTTAGTAAATGAAATAGCAAGCAAGAAATTATTATCTAAGAAATACGTACGCAAAATTAGAGCAGCCCTCTAATTTTGCGTACGTATATCAATCAGGTTATTTCGAGGTCGGTCCGTGGATAGACCCCTCTGCAGCAGGTTAAGCTGCTGGTCACTTCTGTGATTTGTGGATCTTTGACAGTTGTTACGGGCGTCAGATGCCCAAAAATGTGACAGCCAGTCTTACCAAGGGGTATCGTTTTACCCAGTAGGTAACTAGGTTGTGGAAGAAAAATCGTCGCTCCTCGTAAAATACTGGTTTGAGCTGCATCCGGTTTATCGTGGAAGCTGATTCCAAGAATAGTTGGGAAAAGCCTCGGCAGATGATGACGAAATCAATAATGGCTCCCTACTGAGACACAGACCTCCTCTCTGTCAGAGGAAGTGAGTGGTAGATGTCTCATATCTTCGATTTTCGGTTCTAGGACATGCCGGTTTCCTCACAATGTTTCCCTCATAGACAGCAATGATTATTACATTATTAACACGTCAAGCGCCAGTGCTGGTTTGAACCCTCGACTAGTAAGTCGAGGCCATTACGACTGGGCCACCACTGTACCGTGTCCTAGCAGTGGTAACATTATAAATAAATAATATCTTAGGACAACCAACACACTGTTACCTGATCCCAAACTAGGCAGAGCCTGTACTATGGTAACCAGACAACTGATAAATACATATACTTATATAATTCTAAATACATACATATTATAATAGGCCTTTACCTATGAAAATGCCGTTATGTATGAAAAAAATTTAACGAATTTTTTTCATGTATTTTTTATTTGTATTAATCGAAATAATCACCCATGCAATCAATGCATCTTTGCCAACGCAGTGGCAGTTTATTGATGCCCTTCTAAAAAAAATCAGCTGGACGGGAGGCAACAAATTCTTCAAAGGCATTTTGTACTGCTTCTCGGGTATTGAATTTTTTTCCCGCCAAGAAGTTATCCAAATTCTGGAAAAAGTAGTAGTCTGTAGGCGCAAGGTCTGGTGAGTAGGGCGGATGACGGACAGCTTCCAACCCCAGTTCTTGCAACTTGGAGACCGTTTGCTGTGCAGTATGAGGTCGCGCGTTGTCGTGCAGAAGCAGCGGAGACGAGCGATTGACCAATGCTGGTTGGAGATGTGCCAGCTTCTCCATCATTGAGTTCAGTTCTTCACAGTACACATCTGCAGTAATGCTCACCCCGTTTGGTAAGAAGCTGTGATGAATCACACCGGCGCTAGACCACCAAACAGTGACCATCACTTTTCTAGGGGTAAATTTTCGCTTAGGGCATTGTTTAGGTGCTGAACCAGGATCCAACCAACTTGCTGAGCGCTTGCGGTTCTCAAACAGAATCCATTTTTCATCGCAGGTAACAATGCGGTTAAAAATTCCTTCATTTGTGTGTCTGTTGAGCAGTGCAAGGCACGTCTCGACGCGTACTTCGCGCTGGCGATCATTGAGTTCGTGGGGCACCCATTTGTCAAGCTTTTTTACCTTGCCAATTTGACGCAAATGGACCAATATTGTTTTGACGCTAATGTCGAAAGCTGCTGCTAATTCAGCCGTAGATTGTGCATCATCAGCTTCCACAATCGCCTTTAATTCGTCATTGTCGACCAAAGTCTTCGGACGACCGCGAGGTTCATTTTTCAGGTCGAAATTTCCAGAACGGAAGCGAGCAAACCAATAACAGGTGGTGCGTTGGTTTGTAGTGTTAGCTCCGTAAACGTCGTTGATGTTGCGTGCCGCTTGTGCCACGTTGGTGCCACGCCGGTAATCATATTCCATAATTACTCGAATTTTTAACGTCTCCATGATGACGAAAAAGATTGAAATGCGATGAAAATGTAACACTAATCAATAAACAAATGACTACTTTTGGAAAAAGAATTCCATGTTTTTAAAATAAAATTAATTTGAAATTAGAATTCTTAGACAAACAAAAATTATTTTGATTTGAAATCGCCAGTACTGCAAAACGGCAATTTCATAGGTAGACCTAGATAAATTACACCCAGACTCGTCTGGGTATGAATCCACAGGATTCTCATTAAAAAACTTACTATCTTATAATATTTACTACAAAATATTTGTAGGTTTACCATTACTGTAGCAGCTGACACGTATTCTTAAATGACATTCAACTATCGCAATATTTAAAACTATAACTACAGCAGTCATATGTTCACAAACCGAAAGACACCTGTCTTTCCAGCCAGATATCTCCACGAACATGAAACCGCAGCTTTCATTCCCAGACCTCATTACTGTGAAAACAATGGATAAAAAAGATATAATAAATAAAAAAGGCGAGGGGCGGGGGCGACGCCGCGCCGCCCACAGCTCCACCCACACAAACACAACACAACATATAATTATTATTGTGTGAACGAGATGCGGTTCCGAACATACACGTACGTGATATACATACCTACTTTTGAATGTAGTTATGATATTTTTGTGTCGAATCAAGAGGAAAAAACGGTGTGATCAACGTTGAAAGATTAGTATTAAGGGATTTTTGCGGGTTTTAGGTACAGTCACTAGCACTAATATGTACATATGTGTTACCGGCCAATCCCGATTTTAGGATGAACTAGTTTCCATACCAGCTCTCCCTTCTCATCAACATTGACTACATGTTTATGTGTAACAGTTTACAACAGTTGAAGTTTCACATTAAAATGATACCACGGCACTACATCGCTACTTTTTTTTACTGTAAGTAGGCTGTACATGCTGTTTCTTTTGTCTCTTCTACATAGGTATATACTGCTTTGTCGTATCACGTGTAGGGAGAACTGGTTTGGCCTAGGCGAAACTAGTTCATCCTAAAATAGGGTTTGTCCGGTAATATATACAGTTACCAAGTTTTTAAAGTGATTTTCTCCAATTGTACTGATTGTAATTTTATGTTATTACAGATTAGTATTTTGGAACCCACACTATTATGAAATAGGCGTTATCTCAAAGTGGCAATCGTTACTTAAGGAGAAAATCGCTTTTTTATTTGGCTATGTGTACACATATTAGTGCTTATGTACTTAGTCGTAAATTGAAAATGGTTCTCTACTGTGTGACCTAACTTTTTTATCCATAATCTAAAGAGCCATTTTTTTTGTCCTAATCATCATTTGTCCGAATGATAACTTGCCCGAACTAAATGTTACATAATATCACATGCCATAGAATTGAAATCCCTAAACACAATATGCCCTAAATCCGTTTGTCATAAATATTACAATCAATAATATACAAAAGACTTAAAACTGTTTTCAATAAAATTTATAAGTTCTAAATTCAAATTATTTTATGTTTATTTATCCTAATAATATTTTTTAAGACAAAATATTACAAAGTTCATTAAGAACTTCATTATTTTATCAAATCCAACTGATTCAATACATAAATAGTAAAGATGCAAAGCAATGGCATTTATCACGGCCTCGCATGGCGCTGCATGTATTATCATATCACTCAATAAAACAGGTGATTGTGAACAGGGCTTACAAACAAGCATACACCATGCATGCAAGCAAACAACATGCAATCGAGCATGCAAGCAAGCATGCATCATGTAGCATGCATGCAAGCAGTCAACATCTAATCGAGCATGCAAGTCAGCATGCATCATGTAGCATGCAAGCGAGCATGCATGCAAGCAGGCAAGCAGCATGCAATCGAGCATGCAAGCAAGCATGCAGCATGCAAGCGAGCATGCAACATGCAGCAGGCATGGTTTCTGTCACGGCTCTGGCTGTCCTACGCGAGCTTATCGTCGCAGACGGTTTAACGATCACCACCGCAGCTTCGCCTTGTTAGCCGGCTTTGCCGGCCAGCCTCAGCTGCAGCGGCGAACGTTACAACCACCTGCTCCTCAGCTCGCGGGCCGCCTCGCCCTTCCGCGCCTACGCGATTCTAAATTACACTCTAGGGGTAGGGCATACAAGACTACGTAGAGTCGGATTTACAGCGATTCCTTTCTGTCATTAAAACCTAACTTGTAGCAATTTTTACTACTAACAATTGTATTATAAATGAACATTCGGCATAATACACTTTATATTATAAAATACTTAGGACATATGACTTTATAACATGCAAAATTAGGAGACTTAATGATTATAGTATTTGATATTATGACAGAATAGTTTTAGAAGTAAAGATAATTATGTAAACAGAATTTAGATTTTATGAATATTATGGTTACTGATGTTTATAGCTAACGTGTTATGGATAATGATTTTCGGACAAATTATTTTAGGAGAAGAAAGGGAGTACCATTGAAAATATTTAGCCGTAAGAAAAGTCAAAATTCATGTGTGATTTGATTGTAAGAAATTGTTATCTTGTTTGGCCAAAATATGACAAAGTATATTGGTTTTCATTCTCGTTTAAAATATTGCGATTGTAAAATTTCCCTCAACCTTTGACAGACCTTGACAATTAGATAACTGTAGGTCTGGTCTATCTAAGATCATTGCAATGTTATGAAGGATAATTTCTGGTATCGCTAAGAAGTAACGAGGACCGAAAATCTTACGGACTTCCTTAAAGCACTATTAACTACTTTTACTGAGATAAAAAAGAACCTAAAGAAGAATAAAGCAAGGCTGTTATCGAGGGACGTCCAAGGAGGACCTTATCGATTTCAATAACAGAGACCCTATGCAATTTTTATCATTTTCTAGCCATCTAATATGAACCGCCAGACCTCATTTTGGTTAAATTAACCGATCACAATAATGCAATAGAGTTGGCCGTTTCTATCTATCTTTACGTATTTGACGTTTTTCGGTTAGTGTAAACCACTAAAATATTTAAATAATGTACGATCGCAAGTATGTCTTGCTTCGGTGATATCATATCAGTAGAGTATAGACCAATACATTAAGAGCAAGGTTTAACCCGAATTGCCTTTCAAGGGTCAGGAGTAATTTTATACTTATTTATATTAATAAGAACTAAAGTTCTTAGTCATTAATTAAAATCAAGACAAAAAAGCAATTTATCTCTTACTTAATATTTTACGTGTTAGATTACGTCATGACTCAGAAATAGTGTCATTTTGCACTTTACGCAATTCCGTGCAGTTTCTAAGAGTCTGATAATTAATTAAAACACTTAGTGCATGTGTTACATGCACAGCACTACACTAAATTAAATGGTTTAGTTCTCTTTAGCTGACTGGTAATATGGCGTAATAATTTGATGCTGCCATATGAAAGCCACTATTTTATCAACATCATCATCATCCAAAGCTTATTTCATCCCAATTTAAAAGACGAGGCGATCTCTCTTATGCACTAAAATCCCTTCAACAAAATATTTATAAGGTTTTTTCCCTTTATTTAAAATTAAAGTTAAATCACACCTTAATGCCCTGATGATACATTAATTTAAATAAATACTTAATTCAATATTCTATCGTATCGTATCGATGGCGGTTCCACCTGTGCGCACTCGAGCGTCGCGAGCCCTTTTCCCGCCGTTTTGCGACAAAATGGCCGACACGTGACTAGACTGGCGAAACGTGCTTATTCATTCATAGTCTTCATAGCCGAGCACCGTAAATATTATGTGCTTTTAAATTTAATTGTGGGTCTCTTGAATATTCACTTATGCACCTGTAACTTCATATTTCTTGATACTTTTTTAATGTAATTGTATAACTGTAAGAAGGGTTTGTAATAGCAGGTGCACGGGTCAATCGATCAGGTTAAGCTACGCTGGCCGCGGTTGATCAGTGGATGGGTGACCAACTTTACACGCCAAGACCCCTCCGTGCCTAGATGAGCACGTTAACCCGTTGATACCGGCTGTCATTCGCGGAGCTTTGAGTCGTTCCGCGTCGTCAGAAGTCTGAAAGTGTGACAGCCCCTTACCTAACCTCCACAAGCGAGTTACTGGGTAATTACCCAGTAACTCACTTGTGGAGGTTAGGTAGGCAGTCGCTTCATTTGAAATACTGGTATTTGGCTGCACGCAGTTAGATTGGCATACTCAGTCTTCCCTCACTCTTATAGTCCGATGGGACAGCAATCCGAAACTACCGGAGAGAGATCAGGCGCAGGACCAACGGTTTAACGTGGTTTCCGAGGCAAGGGGTATCACACTGCTAACTTCCGAACTCCAGACTGTTATTAATAAATTCCTAATGGAAAAAAAAACAACCGACTTCCTTAAAAAAACACTACAAAGTCAAAAATAACTTTAATTTCGCAAGTCGGTGTCTTAGGCTCTGTATTTAAGGTTTTTGCTACCGACTTCCGAAATTAAAGTTATTTTTGACTTTGTAGTGTTTTTTTAAGGAAGTCGGTCGTTTTTTTTGAGTTTTTATTTTTTGACTTTTTAGTTGTGGTAGATAATCCGCACTAATCTAATCGCGTTATTCGTTCATTTGTCGCGCAAATACGTAATGAAAATTTAAGACTTATATGGTTTTCACATGGACCCCATTGTCCAAATAGAACCAAATTAAAATGGGACCATTCGGGAAGTACCAGCTTTCAAATAAAAAAAGAATCATCAAAATCGGTTCACCCAGTCAAAAGTTATGAGGTAACAAACATAAAAAAAAACAAAAAAATACAGTCGAATTGACTCTCTAACTCCTCCTTTTTTTGAAGTCGGTTAAAAATATCACTTTGCCCGGCCTGAGAATCGAACCCAGTACCCACGCTCAGCAGTCACGTTTGCAACCACGAGACCAACAGGGCAGTTAGATATACATGACATGATTCAAATCAAATGAAAATCAACATATTTTTATTTCACATAAACCTACAAGGGCACTTATGAAACGTCAGAAGCTAGGTGCACGGTTCCAAATTGTTGATTCCTATGGAGAAGAGCTGGCAAGAAACTCCATGGTTACTCCACGATTCCCCATTTCACCAGAAATATTAAGTCCCATGTAACAGGGGACGAACCTATTGGCAACGATCGGGCTAAAATCCAGACTGCGGGCTGCTACTGAGAAAAACCCAGTAACACTTTGTCAGACCTGGGAATCGATCCCAAGATGCTCAGCAGTAGTGCTTTTTTTTTCAGGATGGGAAATCATCAAATGACTTCTCCCGCTCTGGGCGGAGCGGGAGGGCGTGTCAGACTTTTACTGACTAAAACCCACCCGTGTTCCATCAGTTGCCCATGTGCCAGGGTCACGGTATCTCTTTCGAACAATCACGCGACCCCGGCAGGCATCGGTCCTAGTAGACCCCTACACCAGCAGTAGTGCTTAGACCACTATACCAAAGAGACAGTCATTCTCACTAACTAAACTTAAAAAAAAACAGTAGGTCTTGGCCTAGGCCCATCTAGGCCCGTAATTTAATGACAGAATAATAATGTGTCTTCAATTCTGAATATAAAACATTCCTACTTATAAAAAATAAAGTCAAATAATCTGCGCGTTACAGATTAATTTCACCATCCAATGGTCATTTAGCTTTTACACAAACGCTGTCTGAAACGTTAAAAAGCGATTAGCATTTTCGTTCAGTCCTTTTTATGTTTTTTTAACCAACAGCTAATGTACTAGGTACAGACATCAAAAGAGATAAGTAAACAGGCACGTCGGATATAGTTGGAGTTTAGTAAGAAACAGACTGACTTTTTCGGATAAAATCTAATTTAAGTAATAGAAAACAAACAGTTAATTCATCAAATTAAGTTTCAGACAAAAACATCTATCAGTTTCTTACCAAGCTTCAACTATATCCGAAGATCTTGGTTACTTATATCTTATGGTGACTGTACATACATTTTTCGCCTGTTTTCTAGTTAAAAGGAATTACGATTTTCGTAAGTACTCATGGATGGTTCAAGGTTTTACTATTTGAGTTGCTGAAATAATAAGCATGAATTTAATTTATGAATCTTATATTTTTTGTTTTATTTTTAATAACCAACTTATACTAACAGTTTGCATCACACTTACAAGTTATCGGTTAATACTAGTTTTTACACGTACAATCACAGAATTTAGTAAATTATATAATTGGATAGAATTTGGTGAAAATAAAGAATTATAGAAAATTAGTTATACCTCACTTACTCACTATACTGTTGATCTCGACCTTATAGGCGAATAGTAGTAGTAAAATAGTATATTTAAAACATGCCTGTTTTTCCGAAGGGGGTATGCAGACACCCATATTACACCAGTTAGGTTATAAGCTGCTTATAAGCACCTGTTATGTAAGAGGAGTCGGACCCCAGGCTTCTTCTGACAATTGCCGTATTTGATCCACGAGCAGGTGCATATGCAGAGGGGGGCAACGGGTGCAGTTATCATGGCTGTGACCATGCTGAGTCCTAAAACCCTTCATAAGACATAAACATAGTTTTACAATCTGTAGTAATAATTTAGTAAGGGGGCGTCCATTAAGTACGTACTTGGGGGGAGAAGATCAAGCTAAATCTTTCCAAATCTCACTTAGGGAGGAGGGGGGATCTTGGCCAATATCACGTAATTATTTTTCTCGCAGAAAACGGTGTAAAACTGCGTGAAAAATTATCTATTTCTACAATAAAATATGGCCAAATCTGAGAAAATAGTACACTGTTAAAAAAATTTTCTTGAATCAAGAGCCAAAATCTTGAACCAAGAATACCATTTTGAAGAAAATGATTTTCTGGAGTCAAGAGAGTAAATTCTTGACACGGTGGAGCATACGGTGGAGGTGTGCCCTGCCTGGGCAGAGCACCGCCGTATCCTCGTGGAGGCGATCGGCGGCGGCGACCTCTCGCGTCCGGCCCTGGTGCGAGCCATGGTACGGAGCGAGAGGGAATGGGAAGCCGTCACCTCCTTCTGCGAAGCAGTAATGCTCGCGAAGGAGGAGGCGGGGCGCGTGAGGGAGTGGCAGTCTCTGCGCCCTCACGTCCCTAGCCGCCGCAGGAGGAGACGCCCCGGGCGTCGGGAGTCAATAGCGGACTCCCAACCACCGTAGGCGCGAGCTTGCGGGTGGCGAGCAATGGGTAGCTCGCCGTCCGAGCCTGGTCCTTACGACCAGGCTCGGGTCGACGGCGCGCAGTGTTCCACGCGCGCCTCAAAGAGATGTCAGCAGCGGTGTAGGGGTCTACTAGGACCGATGCCTGCCGGGGTCGCGTGATTGTTCGAAAGAGATACCGTGACCCTGACACATGGGCAACTGATGGAACACGGGTGGGTTTTAGTCAGTAAAAGTCTGACACGCCCTCCCGCTCCGCCCAGAGCGGGAGAAGTCATTTGATGATTTCCCATCCTGAGAAAAAAAAAAAAAAGAGAGTAAATTCTTGAGTTATGAAATTATTCTTGGTCTAAAAAAATTTTAATTTTTGTTTTTTTTTTTCTCTATAATCCAACACGTTCACAGCCCAAATAGAAGTTTTGAAGAATCTCACGTGAGATTAGGGGAGGGGGGAGGGAGTTGAGGAAAATCTTACGATATCTCACCAAGGGGGGAGGAGGAGTCGAAAAATTCTCAAAAATGCCTCACGTAATTAATGGACGCCCCCTAAGTCATCCTCGGAATGGGGGCATTGTTGGGTTTAAGTAAAATAAATGCCATAGGTTTTTTTAAAGGCTTAAGAAATCCTTCTCCCTCCCACGAAGACAAAATTCCCCCTTGAGCGAAAACCTAGATCAGTGCCTGCCCCAGACTGTCAAAAAAGAAACACATGTACCACAAATAATTACAGGCGATAAATAAAGTTTTAAATATCGTTCCATTTCTGTCAATACTTTGAAGTTGGTAGAGACAGAATGTTATTTAAAATAACTTAAAGTTGACCTGTGTACATAGACTTACTTAGTAGATCTCAACATTCTATGATATAAATACACTGCAAAAATCACTAACCTAACACTAACGAATGTGTCGTTAATTACATTAAAACAAACTAATGACCAGAAACGAAAACCTAATCAAGTAAAGGAACAACCACAATAGTATCTATTTATCTAAATACCGCAGGAAACCTCCGCGAAGGCACAAGGGAATTGCGAATGAAATACACGTCATAGACGACATTTTTGCGATAAGGCAACACTGCGCCCGTTTTGTTTATGGTTAGGGCCGCCATCTTGCGCGTCACGGCGAGAAATAGGGTAGCCATGTATTGTTCGCTTTATTTCTCTTTGGAAGATTTTTTTTTTTTCTTGGGGAGAGTGAGGCTGTAATGGCAGTTGTGTATTTTTGTTACTGCTGTCTGAGCTTACTAACTTAACGTATTTATATAGAAAAACTTATTTGAGCACTACTAAACCCAACTGTAATGACTCTGTGCAGTAAGGTATGTTTATTAATGACCCACAAAAGACGTTGCAGAACGAATTTGTATAGTAAACTTAAAACCTCGGTCAGATTCTCAGTTCCTTTCCTATTCATGCCACAGTATGTTAACTACAAGAAAATCTAGAATACATTCAAAATTAACAAACCCACCACCACGTTGAAACCCCACCTCATACATTCACAAAAACTAATTCAACATACGAAAAACATTCCCATTCCGTGGCGACATTAATTCGCGTTACATTTCGCTCCCCGTAGACATTGAGTGACAGTAAATAGAGACATAGCCATGTCTATTATCTGATACCGATCTACACATACAGACTTCATGAAACATTAATGTCCCAGCATCCTGACAGATGGGCTCCTGATACAAAAACATTTTGCTCCTCATATCTCCTTTTTCATGCAATTTTCGACTTTATGACGTCCTAATATGGGTGTAAGAAAAGTTTTGGTGGGACACAAAATGTTGTTCTCGTATTTCGAGGTGTCATATTCGTTGCGGTCGAGAAATGAGCAGCACGGCGAATGTTTTGATGGTGTAGGGTTAAAAGAAAATAGTTGTGGATGCATTTTTGAAAAATCTTATAGTAATAGGAATTCGAGCACTTCATTGGACGTAGGGTAAAGTTAAAGTATGTACCTACCAACCGTTCTTTTCTGTAGAACCATGAACATTTTGTTGACGTAAGCTTGAAATGACCTGTCATTCCACCTGATGCTAGGGGCGAAGATTGACCCTGTCAGGATCGCGGATTTGTTCGACAGAGATACCGTGGCCCTGGCACATGGGCAACTGAAGGAAAACGGGTGGATTTTAGCCAGTAAAAGTCTGATACGCCTTTCTGCTCCAACCAAAGCGGGAGACGTCCTTTGATAATTTCCCACCCAAAAAAAAGGGATCGAAGCTTGTGGCTAAATAATAATTGATCAATCAGGTTAAGCTATGCTTGCCGCAGTTGGTCCGTTAATGGGTGACCATCATGACGTCCCTTTACGTGCCTCAGAAAGCACGTTAAGCCGCTGGTCCGTGCCATTCGTGAATCTTTGACAGTCATTACGGGTCGTCAGAAGCCCGAAAGTCTGACATCCAGTCTTACCAAAGGGTTTCGTATAACACAGTTACTGGGTTGTGGAGGTCAGATAGGCAGTCGTTCTATGTAAAATACTGATATTCAGCTGCATCTATTAGACTGGAAGACAACCCCAACATAGTTGGGAAAAGGATAGACTGAAGATTTGATCGCTACGAAATGCCACTATTGCTCACTTCACCTTAGTTTTCTCTTACCTAAAGATTTTTACAGAATAAACCGGCCGGTTATCAAACTCGAGGTGGGACTACCCTAATCAAGCTAAAAAGCTAAACAATGATTTATTCAAAACAATGTTATGTTAATGTGAGTTTTCCTCATTCCGAGTACAAAGGTAACGTCCGTGCTTTTAAAATATTCATAAATTCATTAATTCGTTGTACTTTTTGAAACAGATACCTACAAACAAAGCATTGTTTCATTTTCGTTGCCGTTTTTGGCATAATTTGAATATTAACGTACAAACTCTCCAAGTATTTTGCCTTTGGAAACATGCATAGGTAAGTAAAATGTTTTACTTTAAGCATAAGAAAGATTTAACAACGAAAAGCAGACTGGTGAACAGCCATCATCATTTGCCTAGCATTTTCCCTATTATTGTTGGGTTGGCTTCCAATCTAACCGGATGAAACTGATCAGCCATGAGCACAATGCTGAATACATGCCACCAATAACTCGCACCTTCGCTAAACTAATACAATAAAGAGATTTTTTTGTATGATTATTTGTTTGTTACGTTTTCACGATAAAACTGCTGAATGGATTTAGATGAAATTTGGCATATGGGTAGACGGACATAAGGTATTTTATATCTTGGTATTTTACACAGGATCGAGGGTGAAACCGCGGGTCGCAGTTAGTTTTTAATAAGAAGATAATAACTAAAACACGATAATTTATGAAACGATAATATCTAAAAAAATAGGTACTTTTATAAACCTATATTTAACAAAATATCATCATCATCCCAAATATGTTGGGGTTGGCTTCCAGTCTAACCGGATGTAGCTGAGTTTGTACTTTATTTAACAAAAATAACCTGCATAAAATAAAACATTATAGTATGTTCGTCGCTGATCGTCAAAACATGCGCAAATCTAAACACACATACTCGTGTCGCGGGCCGTGCTGTAAAAACACTCGAGCCGCTACTAGAGCCCTTACTATGAGAACTCTCACTCACTCACCAACTGAAGTTTTTAACCACGCATTTTATACCTACATACATTTTATTTTCGAATTCACTAATAGCCAGTAAAAAATCGAAATTTCTACGAAAATTAAGGGAATGGTCTCTTTCGACAACACCCAATAGTAAAAGATTTTCATTCACAAGATGTTAATTGACTTTCTATTTAAAAAATATTTACTTCGAGAAAAACTACACGCTTAATTTATGGGCAATGTGAACCTGCTACGGCGTAGCAAGGTCTACGAAAACTGCTACGATGGCTACGAAAGTTGTAGACGGTATGAAAAGGGGAAAAGTTATGTGTTTTCTGGCTATTTCTTTATTCTTATGTTCTCTTCGTTTGCCTCAGTATTTTTCAATGCCCCTTTTCGGTCTGAGGTAGATGCCTTCGAAATAGTGCCTAAAGTGGTGAAAAATTGCTTTGTGCACTGATAAACCTTACTCTATTTATTTCAGTTTTCGCAAAATTACAATACCTAGGTCCTATCTCAAAATTAATCTCAAAGAGCATCTGAAACAGACAGCTCAGACATGACATCAAACAGTTTACAAAGATAACTTTACTTGCCTGTAAATTCTCTAAAATAATTTCCATTTCATTCAAGTCAGTCATAACTTAAAGCGGGCACGATAAGAATTGAAAATCCAACTCGTTGCTAATTCATTAAAATTTATAGGTATACTCTGTTATCTGCAGGTGTGACTGTGACCCCTGCCAAACTAAAGTGCACCTTGTCAAAACCAACTCGCTATTATTGGGCATACATTTTTAAGCAGCGATAACACTATCGCCGGCGGGTTACGTGGTAGGCCGGCCCACGTTATCGTCAGTTTCTGCATGAACGCGCCCGTTACGGGCCCCCAGTCCCCCTTCGAGCCCACCAGCTTCCCCCATCCCCCTAGCTATCCCGGTAGACGGCAACGCGGAGATTTTGACACTTGAACATAATTTATTCGATCCTAAAATAGTTTACGTTATCTAGACTGGCGATATCTCGGGATTTAGGTGTCTGAGGAGTTCGTGAGCGCTGTTTGTTTGTAATTATTGCCTATTGGAGGTTAATATTATGTTATATGCGGTATGACAAGGTTAAATATTTTCAAGCGTGAACTGTAACTTACCTAACAATATAATGATGTTACTTTCTATTTAATTAACATCAAACTTGTTGTATTGTGAATCTTTTGAAAACTTACGATTAGATTCGTTTAGGTTTTCGTATATTTGCCGTAGTCTTTCCTAATATATTAATTAGTTTACATCTTCGTTGCATTTGTGTTTTTTTTTTTCAAAATTATGAGTTTGTTTAAACTATTGTGTTCTCTCAGATTGAAGTGCAACTCAAGAAAACGAAGATTTGATCAAAGTGTTGAATTATATTATTTTATATAAAAAATAAAATTCACGTTTACTACAATATACGTATTAATTTATCAAATAAGCCAGGGATTACCAACCGAAACTGTCCGTACATAAACAAATCACAACTGTCATTTTTGACAGTTATATGAAATGAATACACGGCAAATTAATGAAGGTAATAGATATGTCAATTTCATACAAATATTTAATTAGTTTCCCTGAATGAAGGGTAAGCCACAGCTTAGTAATTACAACAGCACGGGAACATCGATCAGGATAAGCTACGTTGGCCGCGATTTGCCCGTGGATGGGTGACAATCGGTACAAACCAAAACCCATCCGTGCCTCGAATAACACGTTAAGCCTTTGGTTTCGTCAATCAATCGTGATTCTTTGACAGTCGTTACGGGTCGTCAGAAGCCCGAAAGTCTGACAAACAAGTCTTACAACAAGGTATCGTATTAACCAGTAACTGGGTTGTGGAGCTCAAATAGGCAGTGACCACTCATCATCACCATTTCAGCCGAAAGACATCTACTGCTGGACTTACGCCTCCTCGAAATTGGGGAGTTTGCCATAATCGCCACGATTGGCAGGCGGGTTGACGATCGCAGTAAGATGGTAAAATGCATAGAGAACACTGCTGCCCCATTTTCTAGTAAGTCCCTTAGTCACTTTTTATGACACCCACGGTAAGAAATGGGATGGTGCTATTCGCTCCATGTAAAATACTGGTATTCAGCTGCATTCGGTTGCAGCATCGTTGGAAATAGGCTAGGTACAGACGCCAGAACTTCAAGCTAGTACAATCTATCAAATTTCCTTAATAGATTTTAAACTTTATCACTAAAGCATTAGGTTCAAGAGGGTTCAAGGTTGATTGGAAGAATTTATCAGTTTCGGGTACCTTGATATCGTCTGTACATTGATTGTAGCTACGATTCTTAATTATCATACCAATATTCGACAACATTTATACTACAACAATGATTTTCGTCAGTTCACGTTTGGTCGAGCAAGACAAACTAGTACGAACCACATTTATGTCATATCCAGCGTGTAGGCACTTCCTGCGAATGCAGTCTGACCAAGTTATGTAGGTTATCTTAGTTAGGCTGTGAATACAATACATCTTTAGGCGGGCATTGGGTTAGCACTATTCTACTGGGACGGAAGACAAGTGACACACTACACACGGTCAAAAATTTGCTAGCGAATCTTAAGTGACGTAATGGGTTCAATCCAATGACGATTAAATAAAAACTTTATTACAAGAAAAGCAACAACCTATTAAAAAAAAACACTAATGTGAACTGACTAAAGCTGCTAAAGCGAATAATACCTTTAATTTCGTTTTTTCTTTTCATTTTTTAATTATAGAACCTACCCCTCACAAATACAATTCAAATAACAGTGACAGGGAGTTATAATAATATCACCTATGAACACAGTGGAAACAATTCGTAACCATTATGGAAGCTAACTCAAAAACTACCTAAAAGGTTGCTTCCTTCATAAAATTGAAATGACTAAAAGATTTTTCGAAATCTATCCACAATTGCCGGAGATAGTGCCTAACAGACATACAAAAAAAGAAGAATTGAAAAAATGTTGAAGTCGGTCAGAAGATTTTGTTTATTTTTAGCTCATTACGGGTAGTAGGATAGTTACTGGATTCAGAACAGTTTTTTTTTTGTTTTTTGACAATACTGTCCAATACTACTATTATCCAATAATTGTTATATTTTAAGACTTCGTGCGTCACCTTCCTGTTCAATATAACCTATATTAACGTTTTTGTCATGTATTACCTAGACTTCAGACTCAAAAGAAGCGAATCAATAGTGCTCAACAAACTGACAAACAAGCCCTGATTTGATGAAATCTATTTTACCAGCATCGCTAAGTTTGCTAACAGCTTTGACATTAATTTATTTATTCTGTGGAAAATGCAGATATTTTTAAATTTACATTTTAAGACATTACTGTCTTGTTTCATTTGCTACTGTTTACTTGAATGAAATAAAAAAGAAACTATCTAATATCATTGTAAAAAATATATTTCATCATCAGCAGTCTGTTCCCACTGCTGGGACACAGGTATCCTCTCGGTGAGAGGGAGTGGGGCATAATCCACCACGCGGGCCCAGACCGGGTACATATCTTCGAATTTTTGGTTCTAAGACATGCCGGTTTCCTCACGATGTTTTCCTTCGCCATTTTGAGAGCGTTTGTGATATCATTTAAACGAAGTAAATGAGTTTGAACTCACGACCTGCTACTACATGTAAGTCGCGGTCGTTACCACTGGGCCACCACTGCTAAAAAATATATTTGGTTACGAAATATTCGTCCCGTGTCAATAACCGTCAGTCGAACTATAGGGAGGACTTCCCGCCCGCGGACGCTCCTAACGGATTACCTACTGAAGGGACATTATAAGACATCGCGATATCTCATAGATAAATTGTATCTAGATTTAAGATGGGGTTTTATCATTGTATGCTTGTTTGTATGGGAATCAAAATGTTAGATACCTACGTTAATATTGGGAATATCTCCTGTATACGCAATGTCGACGTATGAATGATGCATACCGTATGCATCATACATACATACCAGTGCAGCCACTGTTCACCTACCCTATGCGTCATATAGTAGATGAACAGCCTAGCAAGCTAAGTAGGTAGGTACTGTAGAGCGATAGAACGTTTGCTGACCAATTTTTGTAGAAAAATGAAACAGTAGAGAACAAAGTTATCATGCGCACGACATTTAAAACGTAATTCTAAATAACATAGGGAGAAATATTTAGGCCAATTGTGTCAAAAAAATGCTGTGTATGAGCACGTATAAGAAGATTTCTAATAAACATTTTTTGAGCGTTCAACTTATTTTAGCTGTAGAGCTTCTGAGAATTATCGATATATTCTCAGAAGCTCTACAGCTAAAATAAGTTGAACGCTCAAAAAATGTTTATTATTGTGTATTAATTTATAATAAGTTACGGCAAGACTAGGTGCTGTTACAATCTCTGCCTCCAAGGTATGCACTTTCAAAGTACCGAATTAACGCATATCTTGAAAGCTTCTGCCCGCGACTTCGTCCGCGTTAAATTTCTTGTTCCCCCGACCCTTCCCGTCGCGTCGAATCGCCTACCCGTGCGATTTTCCCCGTTTTTGCAACATGTTTCATTACTGCTCCGCTCCTCTTGGTTGTAGCGTGATGTTATATAGCCTATAGCCTTCCTCGATAAATAGGCTACCCAACACAAAAAGAATTTTTCAATTCGGACCAGTGGTTCCTGAGAATAGCACGTTCAATCAAACAAACAAACAAACTCTTCACCTTTATAATATTAAGTATAGATTAACCCATTTTAAACGTTTGATTTGAGTGAGTAGTACATGAAATAAGTAACTATACGATCCACAGGATGCGAGCGCACACGTGAATAAAGTTTATTTATTTTGTATTTAATTTATGGGGGGTTTAATCATAAACTGTACCAACCCTCATCGGTAAAAACAATTATTCCTTATAATCTAAATCCTATTATTGCTAACTTTTTCAAGCGTCTTGCATCATTTGCGAATGGAGTAAGAATTTCTAAATGTACCTAATATTGTCAAACCATAAACCATAACAGCCACCGTAAACCTCAAAGACAAACAATTATTATACAAACTTTTAATCAGGCTTTCATAATTGAATCCCTACCACTCCCAAGTTGTAGGATAACGCAAATTTACGACTAAGCAGACCAAGATTAACATCGTAACTCGAATAAATCCGCGGTATCGGGCCTGTTTGCCGAATTAAACCTCGCTTGTTCACTTTGTGGCCATAACTTTGCGTCTTTGCCGACTGGTTACCAAGAGCGAGTTCTAACAAACTTGTAATTCCTGTAAACGGTTATAATATACATAGATGTTTTGAAGGATCTTTGACGGTATTGTTCAGTTATTAATAGCTGTGGGAGATTGAAATAGAATTGAGAGTTTGAAGTTAATTGATAGGATCGTGTTTTAAATACAAAATGG
Organism: Aporophyla lueneburgensis; assembly: GCA_932294355.1. NCBI lineage: Eukaryota > Metazoa > Arthropoda > Insecta > Lepidoptera > Noctuidae > Aporophyla > Aporophyla lueneburgensis. The sequence continues at coordinate 24,216,622 of OW028734.1, forward strand.
GGAAGGTATTTTCATTGGTATACAGGATCAGTTTTTATCCAGTGGCCAAACTGTAACCATGAATTCAGCATATCATTCTAGACCCCCCAGCGTAGAAAATTTTCGTCGGTTGTACAAAAAAAAAATCTACTGTTCCACACATTTTGACCACGTAGGTATTGCATTTTTCTTTGAAATAGCTGTTTTTTTTTTGTAAAACCGACAAAAAATTTCTGCGCAAGGGGGTCTACAATGATATGCTGAATTGATGGTTACAATTTACGCACTGGATAAAAACTTATCCTGTATAAGGCACAGAAACGAAATTTTCTCGTACATATCAATATCCTGGGCGTCAAAAGTTACAATCACTAGTAAACTAAGAAAGAAAAAGAAAAAAATAAATAAATAAATAAAATAATAATAATAAATTTAAATATTTAGACATAAATGTCTAAATATTTAAATTTCTTTGATCAAAAAACACACTTTATAAAAGTGTAAGAATCTTTCATAAAAACTTCCAAAGTTTAAAATAACCCTGTGCAAAATGGTAATACAGAACCGGCTTTTTACAGTCTCTTACGACGAAACAGAAAGTATTGTCGCCCGCTTTCCACTTAAACCATCACCATTCCTTTGTCCACAGACGAGGAGCCTCTAGAAGGTCTGGAAGGTCTACATTCAGACGAGACGGGGTCCGGAGACAACTCCAACGCGGGGTCCAGCGGTGCTGATGACGACGCGGCTCGGTTGAGACTCAAGCGCAAGCTGCAGAGGAACAGAACCAGCTTCACCAACGAGCAGATTGATAGCTTGGAGAGAGGTCTGTATTGTATAATATGTATGTAAAAAGTTATAGACACTCACTAAGTGTTTAAACTCGCTTTTAGGGACGAAACAAACTCACCTAATGTGTTTTTCAGCAGTTCTCTCCTATGCCCTAATTAAAGCGATCAGTCGGCCGACCATGGACTTGTCTAAATGTCACTAATTTTTTCATAAAACCGGAAGGTACATTCTGTGTATAATTACTACGACAGAATAGGCGGATAGTAGGATATTGTAATATATTTGCCAACATTCAATTCATTTACAGGTATATCTACCACAACAAAGCTTGTTTCTTAGATGACATAATTTGCAGCACTGAAGTCCACTACAAAATCTAAGTCATTGTAATTTCACTCTATTTTTATAGAATTCGAAAGAACCCACTACCCAGACGTCTTCGCTCGCGAAAGACTCGCCGCAAAAATAGGTCTGCCCGAAGCAAGAATACAGGTGAGTTTCAAAACTACTAAGACCTGTATTAACCATAACTGGAGTAGCCAACTTCTTCTAAAAGAAATAGAGTATTCAGAGGTTCGTAAAAAGAGAACCATTAATTTTTTTTAAATGTATTTGCGTCACATTACTATTTATGGATCTTACAGCAATTGTAGGACTCCAACAATCCTAATTCTACGTTAATATAAGACCAGAAACTCATTTTAATTAATATAAAGCCCAATTCCACTCTTCTCGCCACTTCAAATGCATAACTGACAAATAATAATCAAGTCTCATAGTGAAAAAAATTGAAAAACCGCTGAAAAACGAAATCAATTACCTCAAAAAAAGAGTATTTTAGCATACTCTATTACTGCTATAGATTATACAGTTCACCCATAAGAAGAGTACAATACGCTATGTAAGAGTACGGACCATCATAGACACATCACATTCTTGGCGTAGTATCTACGCCCATTTACAGTAATAACACGCTGCAATATGTAGATAGTATGTAGGTAATTACACGTGTATGCGCGGCATGTATCCAGTTGACTGATTTGATAGGTATAAGATATACCCAAGTACAAACTTAATGGGTTTAAAACGATATTATTATTGAGTAGATATTGAAACAGTTTTAGATATTTTACTCTGATAGCGCTATAATTTCTGCAAACACCCCCAAATTGGCCTCCTCCAATTTGGAGATATTTGCCATAATCGCCACGTTTGGCAGGCGGGTTGGCGATCGCAGTATGGTGATAAAATGCATAAAGCTGCTGCCCATTCTCTAGTAAGTCCCTTAGTCACCTTTTACGGCACCTACGGGAAAAAATGGGATGGTGCTATTCTTTACGTCCGGCATCACGCGGAACCTTAGAACTGATCACTACAACTAAATAGTAGAAACCTAACTAAATCTCAAATACCATAAAATAAAATGCATCTCATACATTTTCCATTACTAGAGAATGGGCAGCAGCGTTCTCTATGCATTTTACCACCATACTGCGATCGCCAACCCGCCTGCCAAGCGTGGCGATTATGGCAAAGCCTCCCAAATTGGGGGAGGCCTAAGTCCAGCAGTGGACGTCTTACGGCTGAAATGATGATGATGATGATACATTTTCCAATAATTAGCACCATGTTTATTAATTACTGTAAAAGGCTCTTTTGACGCGTGGTTATAACTGAAAGTTACGCCGTCATCTTCTTTTTTCAAATACCAACTCAAACTATCACAGTCACACTGTCCCCCGCCATCCACATTCAGACTTTTCTAGACAAAGGTTTTTGGGAAAGACTGAAGTTTAAGGCATTTTTTATACGTTTATCTGCAATTTTTGTCAATACATTTCACAGACATTTGCCACCCACAGGCCTCCCTCCACATCATTCGAGCGCCAAAGGATCCTTGTTACAGTTTACTTTCCTTTCAAAAGAAGTTTATCTGTATTCCTTTTTACACACTTAGTTATGCTACAATCGTCTCTACATTCATTCATTAGAGTCAAAAACGCTCCCATTTAATATTTATAATTAGTATCACCAACAAGCCAGCCTTGTAACGATCCTAATAGCGCGTACCGCGCTTTGTGTTAACCTAACCCGACGTTAAGGTGTGGTTCTCGAATCGGCGCGCGAAGTGGCGGCGTGAGGAGAAGATCAGGTCGCAGCGGCGCAGTCCCGAGTGTGGGTACAGCGGCGCGGCGCCGCACGCGCCCGCGCACCCCGCGCACCACCCGCCGCCCGCGCACCCCACGCACCCCGCGCACCCCACGCACCAGCCCTACCAGCCGCCGCTCAACGTCGATACTTACAGGTGACTTGCATTGCATAACTTTACGATTTTATGCTGACTTCCAGACACAAGACAAGCAGGTCTGAGGATTTTAATAGGACCCTTGACCCCCTTTGGTTTGAGCCACATCCAGATATTCTATAAGGGTAGTTAGAGTCATCATCTCTGTCTTTCTACTTTCTATTAAGTACTAATACAAAGACTTATACTAAGTTTAGGTACACCCGTAAAGATACCTGCTGGGTCTCAGGCCTCCTCTCTGTAAGAATGCAGCAAAGTACAACTTCTCTAGCTATACATACTTATCTAATCGCTGGCCAAACATTATTTATTTTACAGGGTGTACGGGACCACCCCCGTACTATTCAGTATACTTATGACAATTTCGCTCTTATTGATCTATATTTTGTCATGCCCTACGGACTGGATTTAATTCTGCAATGCCAATAACATCTTTCAATTGATGTGAATGGCAGCGTAATATTAGAACCGCCATGCTAGTAAAAATAAAAATACCACGTCATATTTTTTTAATATTAATTATCTAGTTATAAAGTTCATCACAATAACATCTAAAGTCCTATGTTCCCCAGTCCACTGACCCCCATGGGGTACGGAGGCGGCATGGTGCCCGAGAGCCCGGTGTGCGACCCGACGGAGGCCGAGCTGTGCAAGAGTGGCTTCCTGGGCTACCCGCGCTACGAGCTGGGCTACCGGCAGGCCCCGCACCCCTACGTCAACCATCACGGCTACCAGCACGAACCAGCGTCGCCCCCACCAGGTACACCATTTTCCGATATAATTATCAATGATACGTGGATCACACAGACTTTGCCGTGCCTCGGAAAGCACGTTAAGTCGTTGGTCCCGGCTGTCTTTCGTACATCTTACACAGTCGTTACGGGTCGTCATAAGCCCGAAAGTCTGACAACCAGTCTTACCAAGGGGTATCGTATTACCCAGTAACTGGGTTGTGGAGGTCAGATAGGCAGTCGCTCCATGTAAAATACTGGTGCTCTGCTGCATCCGGTTAGACTGAAAGCCGACCCCAAAAAGGCAGATGATGATGATGAAAATAAAAACCGGAATGATCTAGAAGCTTGTTAATACTTTTACTGCTTTACGAAGTCGTCTCCGTTCCTTTCCACCGTCGCATGCGATGGAACCATTGACTGAAGCAGTGACCCCAGTCTTAGTTAGGCATCTCTACCATACTTTTTTCAAACGCAGCCACGGCACCTTCGGGATGCATAAAACGAATTCGTCCAACTTTTATATTTAGTGCAAATAAAAGTCACAATGTGCCAGTATGGGACTGTAAGAAGGATAAATCACTAACTCCACAGCTTCGATAAACAAAATTAAGATAGATAAAACTTGAACTACAAAAATAAAAAAATAGTTCCATTAATTTATCATACCGAACATAAAAAATTCAAGATTTCAAATGATCACTAAAGTTTTTGCTGGAAGAGCATCTCTTATAGGAGTGTCACTTTTCTGTAAATGGTCCAATTTTATTGAAAAGTTCATCAAATTAAATATGCAAATTATTTCTGAAACCGCCAATACCTTCTGTCGCATTTCATTTAGTAAGCAATGACTTGCTCCCAGATATTGTCTTCTGCTACTTAATCCAGTTGCGCACACAAATTCTTTTCATTCGTCATATTGTTTCTTTTCATCAAATACATCTTTATTAAATGTAGGTATTGCAAGTAATAATAAAACAGAATTTATTTTAACTAGTGATCGCCCATTGGTCGAAATTCGACCGTACTTCATTTGAATAGAAATACATTAAAATGAAAAAAAAAATTATGTTATATAAAAAATAATATGGTTATATTTGACATTCAGTAACTCTATAGACAAATTGTTGACGCTGTACTACTATGGAGAGGGTTCGCTGGAGGGATGGTGATGGCCAGGACCAGGACATAGGTGTAATGAGTAAAGAATACTTCTTCAGGACTCTCTTCTTTATTTTCTTAATACTTCTTAACTGCTGGATATGGAATGAATTATCACAGAAAGCGATGTTTTTATAGGATTTTCCCTATAATTTTTAAGTAATTATGACAGTTCAAAATGTCATAATTATAACCAGCCTGTACAATCGTGAGGCATACAACCTCTACAGTTTGCACACGACACTAAGTTTTGTATGGGAAACTTACTAATGCCATACTTGACACCCCCCATAAAACCACAAAAAATATTTCTAAATCTAAACTAAATTCCTATCGTCGCTAATACAAATAATATTAAAGACAAACATTCTCGATATGATCATAGATTTAAAAAATGAAATAGGTTATATATCTATAAAATTAACTTATTACCTATGGTTATACTTGACCTTGCTTGACATTCAGTAAGATTAAAGACACCGTCAAAATAATAAAGACAGATATTCTCTGTGCATGTGTGTATTGAATACACGGTAACGAATAGTGGTGTGTGTAACGTGTTATTTATTGAAAATAATGTATTTTTACGCATAATTTTAAAAAAATATTAGCATTCGTCACTTCTTCTGTGTATAAACTATAAGTGTGCCAAATTTCATACTCCTCCGTCCGCCCAATTTTCGTAAAAAGGGATCCAAAGTTTCCGCTTCACGTATTAATATATAGATGATTTCTCAAAGATCCGTTCACTTTGAATGACAAATAATGAGCATGTGTGTCACAGACGTGCTAGAAACGTATTTGCTCCTAATATGCTTCTGAGGTCTGTGCTTACATGAGCAAATGTACACAGCCCGAGAGCATACTGTAAATCCCATATTACAGAACTCACTCAAGCCTCAAGCATTACTTACCTAAACAACTTTCAACCAATCAAATGGTTCTAAACTATTGTTACGATCTGGGGTTCGGGATAAATTAATTAAAACCAATATTACCGAAAACACACAAAAACAGTTTATTAAACAAAAATACCGAAACAACAAGAAACGTCAAAAGGAATCACTTGTAGCTACTTAATATATCATTGCTTGTAGCAGTGTCAGCCCGACAATCCGCTATTTATAAGCCGAGCAGAACATTCGCGAACATTCGACAATTTGCCACAGTTCACAAGTAGCGTAGAAGCTTCCAGGTATTACGAGAGCTAAGTGTTTACTATTTAATCCCGCTATTCGATAAAAGATGGCGGTGAAGTCTACATACAATTGTTCGTGTAGTGCTTGCTACTTGAGAACAGATGGTGTTGGCGTGTCGTTTCTAATCTTTTCGATTTACGTAATACTGCCCCCTTCCTTAGATGGAGTTAGCGTGTTGTTTCTAGTCTTTTCGATTTACGTATCACTGCCTCTTTCTGAGATGGAGTTAGCGTGTTGTTTCTAGACTTTACGATCTATGTAACACTATTTGTAATATAATGCTCGAGTCTTGAGTCAGGTTCTGTAATACGGGCCTAAAAGAGCATACTACCTAGTAGCAAACAAGTATGCTTTTCTAATAGCATGTGTATAATGTATTCCAGGATTTAGTGTTAAGGGACTGTAAACATTTTTTAAATGATCACAGAACTTGTAATGGCAAAACAAGATGGTGACTCTAGAGCACATTTTGGCCACGGGCCAAAATAACCTTGCTGCGTAACACTTTACAATCAAATACAAACCACACGTTTTCAATTCCAGAGCTAGGCGGTCTTCTAGGCACAGGAGTGTCAGTGCCCCTGGCAGTCCCCGGACAAGACACGCAGCAGTACTGGTCCCGCCTCCAGTGACCCTGGTGGAACTAGCCGAGCACATGACACCAGTACTCACACGCTTAGGCTACTACCCGATAAGCGACTATTTTGGAATTGAGACAAGAGATATTTCGGCTTTAACTGGGTTTGGGATGACAACCTGCGAATCCTGTGATGCTTTTGGTATTGCAGATGTCAAATCAACAAAGACCTTGCCAGATCCGATTCCCTATAAAAATAATGATCTGTGATTGGTTTATAAGCAGTAGCGTATTATCAGGTCGGAAAGTCTGCATTGTGCGTGCCCAGGGGTCAAGAATGGGTGCCAACTGGATAAGTGTGCTGCTCGATTCCAAAACAATCCATCTTGATAGTCGGGTTCGGGTAGTATGTATTTCTTTATACCGAAGTATATCATGAACAAATATTTTCTATTATTTTAAAAATTATTTGAAGGTAGCAACGCAGGCAAGGTATGTTTTAAAACCAAATAATTTTGACTTCAAGCTTTTGCAGATTGATTTCCATGCTATAGGTACTTAAATGCTTCTGTGTTTGTTCTTTGTGTTCCATTAGGAAAACTATAAAAGAAATCTGTATCAGATAATAGTGATAAAAATACACAAATTTAGTAAGGAAATGGGTCTTTGGAAGGTGATGCTTGCCTATAGTATAGATAGTAGACTCATTATTTTTATGAATAAACTTCTGTACCTACTTACGTGTTTTATAGATTATTTTTTATTTTACAAACTTTTTTGTACTTTACGGTGATATTTTAATTATTAATTTAATTTGTAAAATGAGATTAGATACTTATCTTGCCAACTGATGTAACACGTATAGTATAAAGAATTAACATATCCATTAGTTGCCACAAAACAGGACTCGGAGCACAAAAGTTAGGCTCAAATTGTAATAAAAATAAATTAGAATATTTCATTCAAAATATTAATAAATAAATCTCTAATAGATTTTCTACATTACCGTTATTGATGCACATGTGATGTTGTATCTTTATCTTGTAATCTTTGAATGAAATAATTTAATATTTCGGTGTAAGTGTTAAAAAATATTTTATTAACAATTAGGTAGTTAACTAAGATTAGCGTTAAATAAGTATTTAATTGTGTATATTTGTTGTAAATGTTTAATTAACAAGAGATATTTTTTTTCCTAAAATATCTGACAATTGTAGCTGAATAATTGTATTAACTTTGCTTTATTTATCAGCATATAACATTGATTTCGTCAATAATATCTACTTATCTCCGAAACACAGAAGGCGTGAAGGAACGAAAGACTAACTTATAAAAATCCTTTGATATTAAATTCTTAACATTATCGTAGCGATGTAAATTTAGATTTTTTTATGAGAAACAGGGCTTGTTAGTTATAAGTACAGAAATGTAAATAGTTACTTTCGTGTAATTGTTCATTGTGATTATCCCATTGTAAATGTAAAAGCGCGCAAGTAAGTTGTTTAAAACTTAGATAATTTTGGTTATTTATTTTATTTAATCACTGTCTTAGTAGTAAAATATTATTTCAAGGATTTTTTGCTATTCAAATTATAGTTAATTAAATTAGTGAAAATGTTTTCTTGTTTTACAACGTCTCAGCCTTTAAAATAAATCGATATTCGTTACAACACTAGCTTGAATCAACCTCAAGATGTTAATTTCGAATTTACAATTAGTTTTTATTGTGTATATGTATTGATTATAAATAAAAATGTGAATAATTGTGTGATGTCGATGAAACGTTTTAATAACATTATATGAATACACTTTTGGATCAAACTATTAAGTTGTTTTATTTGGGCACAGCAGCGCCATCTGTGTGAAAAAAAGGAGTTAAATTTCACTGTTGGCCTAGGTTTTAATAAATTGCAATAAAACTTCACGTTCTAGCAAAATTATTGTAATATTTCAATATAATCAATTAAAGCTTTTAACACTACAATTATGTGAACAAAATACTAACGATTTAGCTTTCCTACCAAGTAAAAAAAGTACGTCACTTGTGTATTGCTTGTCACTACTTAGTGTAGATCTTCCATAAACCTAAATATTGCTGTTATTAATCTAATTATGTTTAAATTAATGTAAACTTTTGTACGAACCTCTTTGCTTAAGTCTCCAAAGCCTAGTAACTAAAAATTAATGAGAATCATAAATCGTCATCCAACAAACTGTCGATGTCATTTAGAATGCTTTTTTCCGAGCTGTCTATTTTATTTAGTTGTTGGTGACAGCTAACTACCACGTCCGGCATTACCGCGTTTTTGGTCAAATCCAAATCCAGGTCCGCCACGGTAATGTCGTCACTTTCGTCCTGATCTTCACTAAGATCCACAATATCTATAGGTTCACCTAGCCTAGTACTTTCTAAGTCTATAATTTCAGTGTCTGAATCTACCTTCTCTAAATTTACAGAATTAATCTCGTTTATCTCTACGCTAACAATTTGTACTTCTGTATCTGAATCGTCAGTTTTGTTAAAGTCTACATCATCGTATTTTGAGTCATCTGTACTTATATTTGAACTTGACAGTCTGTGTCGTATAAGCCTGGGTTTCGCATGTTGTCCTGTAAGCTTTATCCTCTTGAATTCGAAACAGTTATCAACAAGTTCGTCTTCTTGTATTTCGTAGACGTCACTTTGCTCCGACATTGTTCGTTTTCTATCGCTGGCATTATCACTCTGTTTATGATCGACTTTAGTTTTGGACGCTGCGGGACCATTACGGTCGAGTTTCTTATACACAATGGAGTTGCTCCTAACGACTTTGAGTATCTTATTGCCGGAGGTAGTGATAGTTTCGTGTGTAGAGAGCTTTCTCTTGCGACTGAGGTTGAGCGTGATGGGTGTGCTGTGTATGATGGTGTCGCTCTTCTTCCTGGCGCGGATCTCGTCGAGCGAGAGCACCTTGAAGTCGAGCGCGCGCGGCACATCCGCGGGCGAGGCCCGCTCGTACTTGGTGGCCAGGCCAGGCCGCGCCAGCTTGGCCTTGTGTTCGGGCGGCGCCAGGCCATCGTAGCTGTAGAAGGCCGCGGCCTCAGCCTGAATTTTCTCAAGAAGCAACAACTCCTGAGACTTATTACGCGCTACTTTAGTCGCGTCGTCGGGCGAAACGGTTTTAGTGGGCGTAGACGAGGGTGCGCTTTCATTATCCGACTCTGCAAGAACACACGAACGAACCGCTTAGTCGTACGCGACAATCGAAACATTCGAAATGATTTTCGTAATTAATTTTGATGCGACCCGTTGGCAACTTAGCAAATTCGCGGTGTGTTCTCGTGGCGTCATCTGAAAGCGACTCTCGCAGGGCGGTCAAAAATAATTACAAAAATCATATTACGAAACATTTTTATTTACTCGTTGGTATATTAAACACAATTTGATTAAACAAAGCCAAAGTATAATTCTGTTCCGTTACGAGTTCCTATATCAGTTTGAATATTAATTAGCTTAAATGAAAGGTACTAGACACGCGTTACTAATAATAAACATATTTTGAAATTCTTATTATAAAATAAGACTAAGATTAACATAACAACAACCCCGTATTATTTGAAACAACAAACTATCAGTAGGCACTCGGACAGTTGGCGACGCGCGACTGCTCGCTCGTCGTATTCCCTCCGTCAACAAAATGTCATGGAACACAACGTGTAAGTATCAAAAGTGCTGCATTACTAATTTCATTACATTAACCTCACTTTCGCACACATATACAAATCTTAGAAAATTCATTCGGATTCATAACCGATGGTGATCAAATGTGGATGACAACTTTGACCTCAATGACTAAAGTTCAAATCCTTCTTCCGATCCCTCCCGCTGACATCAATTAATTATAATCAGCGAACACAAAACATATTAAAGGAAAGCGTTCCACATTCAACAAAATCGGTTAGTTAAAAACATAGTAATCTATGCTGACATCATTATGAAATGTCGTACGACGCAGACGAACAATCACGTAATACATAATGTCTTACTTTCAAGTCTTTTTCCACCAATTTTATAAAATAGTCGCCAAATAGAGTTTAGAAATAAGTAATTACGTAATATAGATAATACATAGACAGTGATTCGTTCCATAATCGCAGTACATTTCACAAAGACTCGAGCGCTATCCGTATGACAGAAATTTAACTGTCTCACATAAAACGTTAACATTCCAACAATTAATCTAAAGGTAAATAAATAGTTTATTAGTATAAAAGGAGACAAGACTACAACATTATACTAAATATAAAATGTATTGCTACAGTTACGAGAGAAACCAATTTTTTTTTTTTTTTTTTAACAGCTGCCTCTTGAAGCAACCAACCTTTGTACTAATACATTCTAAAATTATATTCCTAGTAACTTCTCAGTACACTTTTCCGCTAATTTATATAAAACTTAAAATAATTTTACCTCCCTTTTTAAGTGAACACGAAGAATTTGAAAAACAAACAAAAATGTGTAAAAACTGAGCATGTTAAAATAATATAAAGAAACCTCCGGCTTATACTATCCCCACCAATCGAGACTATTTAAATATTGATAAATAGTTTTTATACATAAATAATGACTAGGCGTACCATGGACCATAACGCGAACCGATTCCTTTTTTTTCTTGTCTTGTTAACTTGCGATTTTGTAATAAATATAGGAACTTTACTCTCAGTGCAAAAAATGTAAGAACTGAATACTTTTTCTTGCCAGATTGTTTTACACAACATATTATATTTGACTAATCGCGTTTCAATGAACATCAAGTGCTATCGTAGATACGGTAATCGGAAGCGTTACCAGACTTTAACAAAGACCGCTAAGCAATCGAATGCTCTTTTTATTAGCTTATCTTTTTTTTTAATCTTTCTAAATTGGTAATATGATCTTAAGCACGATTTTTTTTTTTTTTTTTTTTGTTAAACCGGAGTCACAGTATTATAATTAGTCGTTACGCTTATAAAACTGTGTTTCCCGTTGCGTATACCTAGAGATACATTTTTTTTTTTCATTTTATTAGCTCTATCTAATTCTCACGGTGCGAATATATAAAGTATTGGGGGCAGGTAGCATTGGGTACCTTTATAAACTGCCAAAGCCCCTTAAAACATCCTACATACTAACATACAAACAATTTAAAAAGGCATAAAGCTGTTTTTTTTTTCTTTTTTTTTCACCTATGTTAATGAGTTACAATAATCGTGTATATATATTTTTATTTGTATTTTATATGTTATTAAACCTATTTATTATGTACTTTTCTATCATAGACAAAGATTATATCAACATCTATTTAAAAAAAGTATTGCAGTGATATTTTGAGAGAAAACTGAATGTTTTTTTCTTAAAATATGACTGTAACTGTCTATCTATGTGATATAAATTGTTATATAACGATACAGTAAATGAAAAAGCGAGAGATATTAATGAATCTAATTAGCTAAGATATGAAAGAGATTATATTCTCTAATTTATTGCACATACAAAAATACCAACGTCGCTTTTTCTCCAAGTTATTTCCTGAATAAACTGTGAGAAGAGAGCCATCATACATTCTTTGTGAGTCAAATATATACTCACTTTGTTTAATCATTGTCTATGGTATAAAAAAACAGCTAAACATTGTCTAAGTTAGAGTCAACCAAAAAGCCGCCTCTTCCGGCAACATAAAAAAAAAACAATATTGTATTTCGTTAAAATAATTTTGGATCCAGTTTCTACTGTGACCGCCCAAACTCGTTAGAATCCGCACCCACCACAATAATATTGAATACAAAAATCACGAAACTGAATCCAACTATAACTATACAATAAATACTATATTAATTGACTATTGGCGAAATAAAAACAATAATAATACCTTCCATAAACAGGTGTTAAGACGTCACGTCGCGAACTGGGTGAACAAAAGAAATGTATTTTCTTTCTACAAAAGTTAAAATTAATAAAGCGGCAAGTTGTGACCCATCCGCGTAAAAATATATAAACAATAAATTCCCACTTCGCTAGCGACGACAATAAACGTAGGAAAAAATTCTTAACCAATAACATGTGAATAAAGTAAATATATATTTTTTAAGTAATAAATCTAACGCTTTATCGGTCGTTTTTTTTTTTTCACACATAAATATGTTTTAATTGGCACAACAAAGGGTTGAATTCTAAAAAATAATATTGGAACCCTTTCAATGCTATCTACGACCATGAATTTGACGAGAGGATCTAGTCAGCAGTGCCATAGTATACATAAAGCAGAATTATATTTAGAAAACAAAAACAATAAATGAGCGTTTGAAATTTAACATTGTTAATGCTTAACCCTACGCACACCGCCCATAACATGACAATGCAGAGTTTTCAACTACCGAATTATAATAATGCATGTCAGGCTCGCTGTCCACTGAAGCGTATCATCAATCAACTCTAGTGTAAGGACATAAACAACGAACCAATTTTCCACGTAGATAGAAGTATGCGTTCCAGCATCACTTACAAAGTCTTCGAGTTACATGGAAATAGGTATAGGCAGTGCATTGTATGACTAAATTAAATATAGTGCCGTTTACACGTTGTCGAATCTCTTCACGATTCATTGATAGCGCAGAGTACGCGCGCTTCAGTGAACAAGGAACCCTCATGCTACATCACATCGCCAGTAAGCGGTTGGCTCAAACATTAGACTTAGTGTCTGCGAGCCGTGATATCGATAGTACGAGCATATCTCTAAATGTCTATTGAAAACTCAAGTGCATTACATAATATTATTAATTTTACGTTTGGCTACAAGATTCGCTACTAACATTATTTGGAAAGACATCAAAATTACATTACAGTCAAACAAATCCAAAGTGTCCATCAACTTCGTATATATAGTTTATATACCTAGCCGTTCACTTTCCAACTTGCATATCAAAATTATACATTTATACGATTGCTTTTCATATCACATAAAATCATGACGCATAAAACTTGCTTGCAATCCTTTATCCAGTGCTCTTAAATAGAAAATTGTAAAGTACAATGCCACATATGGAGAATATTCATACTACATAATAACATACTAGGAAACAATTCACCATCAAATAGCTTTACCCACTTTTTGCTTACTTTTACCTTACATCACTGGTCCGAATTTAGTCCAAACTTATACTTATTTTGATGGCTTTTCAAATGACTGACAGCAAATCGAGCCGTAAGCCCCGATCATACAATTTGAGAAGTCTGTTCGCTACCGCCGCCGACTCGGCGTCATCGTTGGTTCACACATTACACTATAGCCCCACCAATGACGCGAGTCCAAAGCATTTCTAGAAAATTCCATTTTCAAAGTGCCACATCACATTGTGGCAACTAAGACAACCGTAGCCCGAACCCTCATTCGTTTTACAGAAATAGTTTACTTCTATAAAATACTAACTTTTCCAAACAATCATTAATTCCCACAACCATTGCTTTGACAGCGTCAATCTAAATTTCAACCATACTGAAGATTGACTTTCCACATCGAATTTCCTATACCATTTTTTTCTTATCAAGGACCGGTCCAAGCCTTCTTAAACGAAACGTGAAACACTAGTTTCCTATACCAACTTATATAGTGAAAGATTGCTTAATTGGAGACTTGGGGGTCTCATCAGCAACAAAACTTCAAAGGAAGTATAGCTACCTTCTACATCTTTAACAACATCAACACAACCATAGCTCGCAGTGGACCGGTTCCCGTCGGCCGTGGAATGTTCTAGAGGCTGGTCGGTCGGGTGGTTTGAGTGATGGCGTGGGATCGAGTTCTCAAATCGTCTGGCGGGGGCTTAGTACATGTAGTTTCAGTAGAGGCGCATACCTTCTTCGAAGTTGACGACGAGCGGGTCGACGGGCATGGGCGCGTAGGGGTTGTTGGGCTGGTCGTGCGCGTGCGGCGGCAGCACGCGCCGCCCCGCCAGCAGCTCGCTGGACGCGGGCAGCACGCCCAGGATGGCCGAGTCCAGGACCACTGGGGGACCGAAGCCTTGTGTACTTTATACAACGAATCTACTTCATCGCAAAAGGTCTTAATCCTACATTCACATACATGGCCTAAAGGCATAGGCCAGGGTCGCGAGATTTGTTCGAAAGAGTCACCCGTGGCCTTGGCATATAGGCAACTGAAGGAACACGGGTGGGTTTTAGTCAGTAAAAGTCTAACACGCCATTTGATAATTTCCCATCCACAAATACAAAAAGCGTAAAGGCATGAAATTTTAAATAAACCCCGAAAAATATTCAAGGAGTCATTTCATCTTTTTTCTGTAAGGTTTAAATCATGTTTGTCAGTCTTTAATTAAACAAGGGTACCTAGTTTATGTTAATTAAGTATTTTATCTCACATGCAATGTATATTTTAATTAGACAATAATTTAAATATGTAAGAAAGCACTTCATATATTTTCTGTCTAGTTTAAATCATATTTGTCAGTCTTTTACTAAACAAGGGTACTATATGTCAATTATTTTATCTCACATGCAATCTATTTTTCAATTAAAAAATAATTTAAATGATTATATTGTCATTGGCACACGGTTATTAAATATATTTTTTCCGCCATGTAAACTAGGGTAGAAATGCCTTATTTAACACGGTTCATAGAACAGATTTGTTATCTCACTCAAACATAAAAGTAATGTGTATTGCGTGTATATCTAACGTGACACATCAACATCACACGAATGGTGAATTAAAATGGAAACTATGAATGGAATATATATATTTTGCAATAGGTTAGTACATAATTACGTAGCATCACGAGAAAATTACAAAATGCCATGTGCTAAAATCCGTTTTATCATATTTTTCAGCACTAGGGAGCAGTGGTGGCCCAGTGCACTTCGTACTTCTAGGTCATAGGTTCGAACCCAGACCAGCGCTCCAATTTTTTTAAATTATTTCATCACTATTGCTTTCAAAACGGCGAAGGAAACGGCAGTTCTTGGAACTAAAAAATTCGAACACACGTGAAAAACGTATTGAGCCTAGCATTACTTTGGGCACGCCACAATTGCGGCGGTAAGTCCCCTCTTTGAGGAGTGGATAGAGAGGCGCCACGGCGTCCTCACCTTCCGCCTGACGCAGGTTCTCACCGGGCATGTGTGCTTCGGTGGGTTCCTGTTCAGGATAAAGCGGGAGGATACGTCCGGGTGTTTCCATTGCGAGGATCGTCTGGAGGACACGGTGGAGCATACGGTGGAGGTGTGCCCTGCCTGGGCGGAGCACCGCCGTGTCCTCGTGGAGGCGATCGGCGGCGGCGACCTCTCGCGTCCGGCCCTGGTGCGAGCCATGGTACGGAGCGAGAGGGAGTGGGAAGCCGTCACCTCCTTCTGCGAAGCAGTAATGCTCGCGAAGGAGGAGGCGGGGCGCGTGAGGGAGTGGCAGTCTCTGCGCCCTCACGTCCCTAGCCACCGCAGGAGGAGACGCCCCGGGCGTCGGGAGTCGATTGCGGACTCCCGGCCACCGAGCTTGCGGGTGGCGAGCAATGGGTAGCTCGCCGCCCGGTAAGGACCAAGCTCGGGTCGACGGCACGCAGTGTTCCACGCGCGCCTCAAAGAGATGTCAGCAGCAGCGTAGGGGTCTAATAGGACCGATGCCTGCCGGGGTCGCGTGATTGTTCGAAAGAGATACCGTGACCCTGGCACATGGGCAATTGATGGAACACGGGTGGGTTTTAGTCAGTAAAAGTCTGACACACCCTCCCGCTCCGCCCAGAGCGGGAGAAGTCATTTGATGATTTCCCATCCTGAAAAAAAAAAAAAAAAAAGCCTAGCATTACTTTATGCATTTAAAATTGAGTCTTTCAGCCTTCACAAAAAAGACAATTACAACATAATTTTTGAAAAAAAAAAATACCGACATTAAAAAGTTACTGAAATCGATTCAGTAGTTAATAACGAACTAACATCGATCACTAATATTAGTGATCGATGGGAACTAACTACTTTCAGGGCTTACGTTTATTCCGTAACACCTTGTTACGGAATTGAAAAAGTCATATTGGTACTTGACCCATACAACCTCGTACATGAGAGGTGATGCCATAGCGGCTGGGCCATCACGCCATTTCCCTCACAGTCATATTGGCACTTGACCCATACAACCTCGTACATGAGAGGTGATGCCATAGCGGCTGAGCCATCACGCCATTTCCCTCACAGTCATATTGGCACTTGACCCATACAACCTCGTACATGAGAGGTGATGCCATAGCGGCTGAGCCATCACGCCATTTCCCTCACAGTCATATTGGCACTTGACCCATACAACCTCGTACATGAGAGGTGATGCCATAGCGGCTGGGCCATCACGCCATTTCCCTCACAGTCATATTGGCACTTGACCCATACAACCTCGTACATAAGAGGTGATGCCATAGCGGCTGGGCCATCACGCCATTTCCCTCACTAACAGTGTAAGCTAAAACTAGAAGCTTGAGTGTTACCTTGGCGCTGTTGCTGCCACAGCAGAGGCACAGGCGCTGGGGCTGGCACGGGCGGAGGCACGCCTCCCATGGGCGGCTGGTCCGCATTCACGGGCTCCGGCACGTTCACCGACGTCGGCACTTGCTGCTATAGGGAACGACGGGCTAACGTTACTTCGTGTGTGGAGGTTGCAATGGTTTTTGTGAAAACCAGTGCCTAGCTTGGTAGATGACGGGATAGCCATCTAACTGTAGAACTTAATGGGCAGAAGGACTTCAAATGAGAAGTGACTACAAGCTTATTTCCAATCTTAAATACAAAGATGTGTTGAGTCTGTTTTTGCACTAGCGCTTATGGCTTTTAAAATTAGAACTCAACTGCTAAAAAGCAGTAATAATGTTCAGTAAGCCGGTCAGTCCCTTATAGAAAATTTACTACTTCTTCAAAAATTTAGATAAATGAAATAATCAAACACAAGTTAGACATTAATGTTACTAATTTGAGAACTGGCAGTCGTAAAGCCGGCCTGTAAAAAATGTCTAAGTTTCAAATTTATAAAAAATACAAAATGGGTTACCTATTAGCAATTAATGTTAATGTGTGTAAATTCAGTCAGATATACACAATGCCTCTTTAGTACCCAGGAAAACTTTCAAGGGTGATACTTTATCTTAAACTTCCCAAACACACATTTTCCCATACAAACTCGAAAGTTTTGTATGGTCTTGTGGTGAAAATTCTAAGAATAGAACAGGTTAGTAAGGAGTATAGTAGACGAGTTTCACCCCTGAAAGTTTTCCTAGTATTCAAGTAAAAAAGGCACCGTGTATGGCGTGTAATGTATGTGTTGTCTCACGGGTTGAGGCGGCGCCGGCTGGCTGGGCGCGATACCATCGGTGCGCGCGTCGGGGTTCTTGTGCATGAACGGACAGTGGATCTTACGACAACCACCCGGCTGGTTCTCCCAATAGCATGGGATCTGCTTGCGGTTTTTCTAGAATATGACAATTTTGTTCCATTTATTACAAGGAAACTTACAGCTTCCGTTCGTCTTGTTGGCGTGGAATCCTGAAGTTCTCACCGGCACCGCAGCAGCATTTGTCAGATTCGGCAAATTCCAATATAAAGCAGACATTTGTTGCGAGATCTCTAGCTAGACATGAAAAGCAGCTGCTTTTTTTAACGGGCAGGACAACTAGAAGCTAAGCCAAATTGCAAAGCTTACAGGGAATCATTTTGTTGTGGTTATCAACAATAATTTACTAGCTGTACTCCTAGTTACTATTTTTGGGAAAACTTAGTCCACAGTTTACATGCGGTCAGCTTTCTGACGAAGGAGATGGCATATAATTATACAAACTCCGACAACGGTTCTCGCTCACGCGCTTTGTAAACAAATAAGGCCTCGTGCTATAACAGAAAAGGTACACACATCCAAAGGTGTAAACGCTGCCTTAGATACGTCATAATGATTTTCAATTCCTTCAGCTTATCACAAATACGTAATACCCCTAACTAATTTAATCCTCGGTATTAAAGATAAGAAATAAATAAAGGATTGCTTAACATCATGTAATCCTTATCAGCAACAATATGTGCATATCTTTGGGTTTAATGATATGATTGATTAATCTGCCGCCTTACTGAACTAGTGACCGAAAGAGTAGTTTATTCAATGTGAATTCAATGTTTGTAGTTCAAAGTCAAATTCAGAGTTCAATGTTCTGACAGAGTAGTCTATTTTTCTTTACCAAAACTGTCAGAGCCTTGATCTTTTCTATTTTAATAACTATCATTTGTCTGAAGTTGCACATCGCTAAGTTGCCAGTATTTCTAGCTTCTAGCAGAGGCTAGAAATAGTTCCACATATGACAAATAAACTCACACAGTCTTGCCCGCTAGTTGGGCTCGTCCGAGCTTTAATTGCTGGACTTCTACAAACTAGTTATGCCTTTATACTGTATGCCATCATTAACAGAGTACAATTTTGCACTTTGATTTATGAAAGCTTTTCCAATCAAACATATCAAATCTTTAACCAATCTGACTAAAATTCCAACATTTTGCCTTGTTAAAGAAGAAGAGGTACAATAAACTTGAGAACAGATTTACCGAGAGAGTTATAAAAATCCACACTTATCAACTCAATTAAACCTTGAAGAATTACAAGTGTAGTAAGTAGTTACATAATCATTGATTATTGTTTTTTCCACTATTCTTTGTGCCTTCTTCGTAAAATTGGTTAGGAACAAGTTCAGATAGTAACATTTCTTAAGCCTGCCTCTGTGACAATGCCGTCTTCAGGCGCCTGCTGTTTAACAATTCTGGGCTATGTGTCTGGAAGCATCCTATAGGCGTGACCTGTCCACTTCAGACTTCCATACATATTGCAAACGTTGGTGCTAAGTAATTAATTTCTAGATAAGACAGTAGTGTACTATTTGCACAGCTGTTTAGGAAGATTCGTAAATAAGTTAACAGACATACTAAATTATCACAAATTGTTAGCATTCTCTATTTGGATACATAAAATGAATGTCCAAATGGCCATTTTTGAAAATTTATGTATTTACATAATTTTATCATGACTGTTTAATTCATATTACGCAAAACTAGTATAGTTTTAAAACTTTCAGCAGCCTCAAAGTACACACTACCTCATGATCATCATCATCATTTCAGCCGAATGACGTCCACTGCTGGACATGGACCTATCAAAATTTGGGCGGATTTGCCCTAATCACCATAGTACATTATAGGTATTATTAGTAGGTTCATATTAGATCGCAGTATGGTGGTAAAATGCATAGAGAACACTGCTGCCCATTCTCTAGTAAGTCCTTTATTAACCTCTTATGACACCCATGGGAAGAAATGTTGCTATTCTTATGTCTAGCACCACACAGAGTGAACTACTTACTAGTTTTAAATAAAAGAAATTGAATTCGACTTCTTGCATTGGGGACCACGAGACAGCAGCGCACATGCTTCTAAACTGCCCGGCGATCGCCACATACAGGGCCAAGTACTTTGGTAACCAAGGTACCCTACGTGAGATAGTCAGCAACATCAAGGCGTTGCTGGCCTTTCTTGAGGAGCTGGGGTGGATCGAATAACCGATTTCCCACCCGTACGCAAAATACGCGCTCAGATGTGGAGTTGCAGACACCAGCCCGTTCTATCTATTACCTATTCGACTTCTTGCTGAATTTAATGTCTGCCTGCCTTCTGCAGTCTTTAAACAACAAAATTGTTTGACTTAAATATCATCCAGAATAAGACATTTATTTGAGTAACTTAACTATCAGCATCACATCTTCATCAAACACGTCAAAAAAGATATCCTCAATTTTGGTCACACAATCAAATAAAACATATATACTAAATCTGAAGAAAACAATTGCAACATTACATAATGTCACTCACATCTACTTCTATACATACCCTTAATTCCATGTGACGTAGTTTGCAACGTTTATCAAGGCACTTGCCCTGCTGCCAGGCCGTGCACATTGTCTCGCATCCCAGCGCTGACGGTTCATGGCGAAACACACAGTTGTCCCCCTTCATAACAGATAAAGTAAGTAACTTACTGTATGTCTTGTAAAATGTTGTACCTAAGTTATTAAATTACGGGTAAACCACATATGTGATATTAGCTCCTTGGTTTAAACCTAATTACTGGCTGACAAGCATTTGACACTTGTGTTGTACTTGAAAAGAAACAAAAGCTAGATGTAATTGGTTCATTTGACACATGTTAAGCAAATAAACAAAACTTTGTCCCATCTAATGGGGTGTGTTCCAAGACATTTTTAAGAGACCAAAACTTGGAATTTTAATTTGAGGGTTATTTCATGTTAGCTTCGGGAACAACTGTATCCACCATCTATTTACTTGTATGCAGCAAAATTAGTGAGTAGTCTCCAAGAAATGTGATGTTTCTTTCTAGAATTGGAATAGAATTTATAACTGTAATATTAAAGTATTGATCAAGATCAGTTTAATCCTGAAGAAAGATGTGAAAAGATTCAAATTGCCTTCATCTGACATTTTATAAACAAGCATGTAAAAAAAGGTCACCAATACTAATTTCACCCTGAAATACCTAATAGTTTCATATCAAAATCTACTAGTATTCTTGTTATCATTTTTGTAAAAATTGAGTAATATTTCATAGATTTCTTTCAATGTCAATAAAACATTCTAACCATAAAATATTAAATGAAACAGTGCTTAACACGTTAGCTACTATGATTTTTATCAGACTCAGAATATAAACAATATGACAAGAGTTACATTTGATAGAACATGTAATCATGAATATTTTCTTACCTTCGTGCATGTGGAGTAGTAGTAAAAATAGCAATCGTTGAATTTCCGTGGAGACTCCATGGTGTAATCCGCCGTCGAGGGTCTGTGAAATATTGGGTACACCGTCTAATAATGCCGACACCAAAAATTTTTGTATTACTCAATAGGCACTGCTAAACGCTACAAAATACGTCACGAGAGTAGTCTAGTGGATCCAATTTATAAATAACACATACAATAAGGCTGTAGTTACGTTAAAACTAAGATTTTTCCATTTTGACAATACGTAGAGCACGGCGCGGACAAACAAGTTCCAAATTAAAAACTATCAATATGTCAAATCCAGATTGCACACTTTACTCACCGCGTTTTAGATAAACTAAAAAAATAATTAAATTATACAACGAATATCTACACAATAACGCTATCTAACACAAAATAATATGAACGTCACTATTAGAAAGAAGATGTAGTAGATATGGCGGACATGTGGCGGACTTTCATTTCGTTTCGTCCGCCCCACCGTCTGATTGGTTGATCACTTGTCTATTTTGTGCCATAGAGTGATATTTTACTTTTTCGTAGTAATCGAGATTAAATATGACCAAGTTTAAGCGCCAGTTTAAAACGTGGAAAATTCAAACGGCTACAACTTGATAACAATATCGGTCTATTGATAAATAATTTAATTTTGAAAATACACTGACCGTGAAACCGTGAAACAAGATCATTTATTATTTTTAAAACATGACAAAACACTAAAATATATATCCAAAGACACAGACTTCCGAAATTAAAGTAAATTTTTCACTTGGTACTTTTTTCAGAAGTAATATTTTTTTTTTAAATGTTTTTATTTTTACTATTTATTGCCAAAAGCGAAAAAAAAAATTTTTTACTATTTAGTAACTGTGCCTACCTTGAGTCAGTTAGTATACCACTACTTACTATGTAAGCATCAGTGACGGGAAAAATGTTATCTAGGTGTACAAGGCAGATTAAAAACGTATTATCAAGGCTAACACCAAAAATACCCAAGCAAAGTAAATAAAATGTAAATAGGACCACCGCTGAGGCAGTGAAACTGCACTGTAGCGGAGTGACACGTCAAAATATAAATTTTGTTTTATCTGAATTAAGTCAGAAGAGATCAAAACTGAATTGAAAGGCGCCGCGCTAGCAAAAGATTATCTTTATCTTCGCGAACTCGTGACCCACGAAGTAGATATATGTATAGGTGGCACCACTGCAGTTTAGTATTATATTCCACCTTCGCCGCCACTAAGCCCAGTCACAACGTTCCAATCAATGTTTATCCCGTCCCCTGCAATCATTCTGAGCCAGCCCGTCCGTTGCTGCCCTCTTCCAGCAATGCCCTAGATCGGTCCAAATGCCGAGGTCCGTACTCCACAATGGGTATTTAAAAAACAAACCGATCAAGAGCGAGTCGAACTCGTACACCGAGGGTTTCGTAGCAGCATTAGAATATTTTATAATATTACATTATTGCATTTAGTATTGCAGTTTTAGGTCAGCGCCATCTCTTGACCGATAGTGGAACTTATTTTTTTTTATGAATTCTGAAAAGGTGTGCTAATTAGAGACATTGTTGTATTTTTCCTGTAATCTTTACATAAACTTCTTTCACACAGAATAATTTCAGATTTTTCTTTATGAAAACTTCGGATATTACATTTTCCAAAAAAAGTCGAATACTGTGTGGCCTTAAAACGAAAAAAAAAAATTGAGAATGTGCAAATATCGTTCTTTACACGCCCTAGTAGCAACACTTCGAATATTTAAGAGCCTCGTTCTGTTGTAAAAAAAAATACATATTTTTATTTCTTTCTTATTTGCAAAATAGTTGAGCAAGCATCATCTAAACTATTCCAAATTTCAAGCTGATTGTATTAGCAGTTCTTGAGATATCAAGCTGTCACAGACTGACGTGAAGGTGGCCGAGTGAGGGAGAGGTAATCTCTGCGCCCCTAGCCCCCGCAGGTGACGCCCCGGGCGCCGGGTGTCGGGATTCCATGGCGGACTCCCGGTTACCATAGGCACGGGCTTGCGAACGTCTAGCAATGGGTAGCACGCCGCCCTATAAGAATCACGCCTAGTTCAACGGCACGCTGTGTTCCACGCGTGCCTCAAAGTGGTGTCAGTAGAATTTAAGGAATATGTCAGTAAAACGAATTTTGTTCGAAAGAATTACCATCGCCCTGGCCCAGGCAACTGAAGGAACACGAGTGAGTTTTAGTTAGTAAAAGTCAGATACGCTCTCCCGCTCCACCTAGAGCGGTAGATATTATTTGGTGCCTTGCTACCCAAAAAAAATTGCGAATACCAGCCTTTTTTTTTTGGATGGGAAATTATCAAATGACTTCTCCCGCTCTGGGCGGAGCGGGAGAGCGTGTCAGATTTTTACTGACTAAAACCCACCCGTGTTCCTTCAGTTACCCATATGCCAGGGCCACAAGGGTATCTCGTTTGAACAATCTCGCGACCCTGGCAGGCATCGGTCCTATACCACCCCTTAGCTCAAGACCAACTCAACAAAACTGAAATTAATGCGACACTTGACT
The DNA here is from genome assembly GCA_932294355.1 of Aporophyla lueneburgensis. NCBI lineage: Eukaryota > Metazoa > Arthropoda > Insecta > Lepidoptera > Noctuidae > Aporophyla > Aporophyla lueneburgensis. The sequence goes on from OW028734.1 coordinate 24,240,736, forward strand.
AATGCTAACATTTTGTTGTCGCTATAAAATAATAGCGGTACGTATAGATCGAGGCATAGAGGACAGTAATAGATTAATGCCTCGATCCGTAGTCGACGCATCTGCAACTATGCATATGCCTCGACCGGATGTTGGCCAGACTTCTGTGGTATGTACAACTACAAGAAATACATTTTGAAAACTCCGAAGCTCTCCAGTTCTAATCCCTTTAATTATAATACGAGGGCGGGTCAAAAAGTTTGCGGAATGGAAGGGTTGGAGTGGGGAGGGGATATTTTTTTTACCTGACACTACTTGTGGACTCAATACAACTATAAATAATAAGTTTCAACCCAATCGGTTCATTAACCTTTGAGATATCGCTTTATACACACATCAATCGAGAAGAAAACATCAACTATGGAGAAAATGGAGTATCGTGGCGTGATTAAGTTCCTTACTAAGAAAACCACCATAAGTGATTATGGAAGAAATTTCATCTGTTTACGGGGGCTCTTGCCCTGAAAAAACAATGATTTATAAGTGGCACACTCTTTTCAAGCAAGGAAGAGGGTCGATTGAAGATGATTAGCGCTCAGGTCGTCCGATTGAGGCAACGTCCTCAGACATTGTCGAAAAAGATGAGAAAGAAGATGCCCGTTTAAAGAAGAAACAAATCGGAGAAATGGTTGGAGTATCATCTACAACCATTTTGAATATCCTTCATCATCACCTAGGCATGTTTAAAGTCAGCGCAAGATGGGTTCCGAGAATGCTCACACCGCTTCAGAAACAGCAACGCGTCGAGTGTTCACGCGAGTTTTTGAGTAGTTGTAGTGAAAATAAGGAGGAATTTATGAACCAAATTGTTACTGGAGACAAAACTTAGGTTCATCACCATGAACCTGAGTCAAAGCAGGAGCCTATGCAGTGGCACAAAAAAGGTGCAGCACCTCCGAAGAAGTTTAAAGTGTCACAATCGGCCGAAAAGATTATGGCTACAGTTTTTTGGGACGCAGAGGGCATTTAATAGACCGATTGTAAAGAAAAACCTGCCAAGTGCGAGTCGGACTCGCGCACCGAGGGTTCCGTACAAACCTGTAGGTATTTTCGGTTTAAAAATATATATATTTTTTAATTTTTATATTTCAGTTGATTGAATGTAAGGTAAATTGCGGTTTACGATTTATGACGTTTTAAAAAAAAACTACTCAGTCGATCTCGTTCAAACCAATTTTCGTTGGTAGTTTACATGGTAATGTACATCATATATTTTTTTTAGTTTTGTCATTCTCTTATTTTAGAAGTTACGGGGGGGGGGACACATATTTTACCACTTTGGAAGTGTCTCTCGCGCAAACTATTCAGTTTAGAAAAAAATTATAATAGAAACCTCATTACCATTTTTGAAGACCTATTCATAGATACCCCACACGTATGGGTTTGATGAAAAAAAACATTTTTGAGTTTCAGTTCTATGTATGGGGAACCCCAAAATTTATTGTTTTTTTTCTATTTTAGTGTAAAAATCTTAATGCGGTTCACAGAATACACCTACTTACCAAGTTTCAACAGCCTAGCTCTTATAGTTTCGGAATAAAATGGCTGTAACATACGGACGGACAGACAGACAGACAGACAGACATGACGAATCTATAAGGGTTCCGTTTTTTGCCATTTGGCAACGGAACCCTAAAAAGGTGTCTTTATTACCGGAGAATACTACGCCACGCGCTAGATGGACCGACGACGTTAGGAAAGTGGCTGGGGTAGACTGGATGCGGAAGGCGGAGGACAGGGTGTTGTGGCGCAACATGGGAGAGGCCTATGTCCAGCAGTGGACTGCGATAGGCTGAGTTGATTGACTACGCCACATTATTAGAAAAATTAAAAGACGCAATTAACGCAAAAAGAAGAGGTAAATGGACTCGTAGTGTGTTCTTCTTGCAGGACAATGCACCCGTTCACAAGAGTCATGTTGCGATGGCTGCCCTACACAGATGCGGCTTCGGAACACTGAACCACCCCTCTGTAGTCCAGGTTAAGCCCTTTCAGATTATTATTTATTTCCAAAACTGAAAAAAGAACATCGAGGAAAAAGAATTACCGATGATGAAGTGAAGTCGGCTATTTCGACGTATTTTGAAGGCCTAGACAAAACATTTTTTTTCGAAGCTATCATCATCATCATCATCATTTCAGCCGTAATACGTCCACTGCAGGACATGACCTCCCCCAATTTGGGGGGCTTTGCCATAATCGCCACGCTTGGCAGGCGGATTGGCGATCGCAGTATGGTGGTAAAATGCATAGAGAACGCTGCTGCCCATTCTCTAGAAGCTATCCCATCAAAAACATAAATGTGAAATAAGAGCCAAGTTCAGTATTATGATATATGCCTTGGTTGTTGACTTCAACGACAAAAGAAGTGAGATCTAAATGGGTGCCAAGTTCAATGGTCAGTCCTGAAATTTATTTATAACTACATAAAATATCATTTCTTCTTATAACTTAGGATAATATAGTGTAGCCTAAGGTCTGACTTGGCTAGTTCTCATATACGAATTATTATTTTCGATGGCTAGTTTCTACCAGCAAACCAAATTTTCGGAATAATAAAATAAGAACCGACAAGTAACAGGTTTAGAACTTGCGAAGGCTATAATATAATTCGTATATGAAAACTAGCCAAGTCAGACCTTAGGCTACACTATATTAACCTAAGTTATAAGAAGAAATGATATTTTATGTAGTTATAAATAAATTTCAGGACTGACCATTGAACTTGGCACCCATTTAGATCTCACTTCTTTTGTCGTTGAAATCAACAACCAAGGCATATATCATAATACTGAACTTGGCTCTTATTTCACATGTATGTTTTTGATGGGATATCATTACTTTTTGTACATAAATTATTAGTAGGTACTTATTTATAACACATTTATAACAAAATTAATACCAAATGGTTTTTGTTATAAGTATAATTCCTAATAGAATCAATTAAGTGAAAAATTATAATAAAATGATAAAAATATACCATTTTCTGATTTATTCCTTTGTATTCACCTAATTACCTATCTGCATGCCAAATTTGAACTTTGTAGGTCATCTGGAACTGGGTTAGAGTTTTGATCTATAGGTCAGTCAGTGATAAAAATGACGATGTTTGGACGTGAATATCTAAATAACCGTTTAAGATGTGTTTATGAAATTTAAAACACACATGTATCTAGCAAGTCTCAATATATGAGCCAAATTTGACACGTTTATGTGAAATAGTTTTTGAGTTATGAGGGGGTCAAAAGTGGCTCCAAATGGTTCGTGTAATATTACACACGGTGCTGCTCGCCAGTTCTGTTACTTGAACTTGGCTTGACACGCTACCGCGTGTCTAGATAAATAAACTTTATTAAAGATCTGAGAACTGTATTAGGCTTACGGGAGAATACATCGAGAAGGAAAAATAAATATGTTTTTAGTTTCTCGCCCCTTCCTCTCCATTCCGCGAACTTTTTGACCTCCCCTCATAATAACGAATTCACAACAATCTGTGTGAAAAAACAGGAGGCGGGTGTCTAGGTAATCTTCTATAAGCTTAACGCTGCGCAGGAAGAAGTCCATAACAGATACCTACTTAATATTTAAGAACTTTATTTCTCAAAAATAATTACATTTACTTATATGACAAACTAGCTTCTGCCCGCGACTTCGTCCGCGTCAAATTTTTACTCCCGTGACCCTTCCCGTCACATCGAATTGCCTGCCAGTTTTCGTCCATTTTTCGTTGCTGCTCCGCTCCTTTTGATCGTAGCGTGATGTTATATAACCTTTAGCCTTTCGCAATAAATAGGCTACTTAACCCAAAAAGAATTTTTCAATTCGGACCAGTAGTTTCGGAGCCTATTCAATACAAACAAACAATCAAATTTTTCCTTTTTATAGTCAAACGGGATAAAAAAAATTATGTCACGTCACACGGGAACGCAGTCGAACGGGATAAAAAGTATCCTATGTCCGTCTCCTGGTTCTAAGCTATCTCCCCACCAATTTTCAGCCAAATCGGTTCAGCCGTTCTTGAGTTATAAATAGTGTAACTAACACAACTTTCTTTTATATGTATAGACTAGCTTCTGCCCGCGACTTCGTCCGCGTCAAAGATTTGTTTCCCTGAACCTTCCCGTCACATCGAATTGTCTGCCAGTTTCCGTCCATTTTTCGTTGCTGCTCCGCTCCTTTTGATTGTAGCGTGATGTCCTATAATAAAGTATTCTGTGTCCGTCTCCTGGTTCTAAGCTACCTCCCCACTAATTTCCAGCCAAATCGGAGCGACTGAACAGCCGTTCCTGAGTTATAAATAGTGTAACTAACACGACTTTCTTTTATATATATAGATACTAGCTTTTGCCAGCGGCTTCGCCCGCGTGGATGTCGGAAATTATCCCGCGGGAACATACTACCGGGATAAAAAGTAGCCTATGTCCTTTCTCAGGCTCTAAACTATCTGTGTACCAAATTTCATTTAAATCGGTTCAGTAGTTTTAGCAGGAAAGCGAGACAGACAGACAGACAGACAGAGTTACTTTTGCATTTATAATTAAAATGGTTACACAACAAAAATAGTTAAATTATTACCGAAGATAGCCTAAATTTTAAATCCGCTAAAATGTGTTTCTTTACAGATTTTTTGAAACCATACATGGATTTTTGATCTTTTGCAGTCCGACTTCGGAGGCAATTTGTGTAAAGCTGTGCTACTTCATACAAAATAGTACTCCTGCCGTAGTTTGTTCTAGGTGCTCGTAACGCTATGTCCTTTGCTTGTCTAGTTCTGTATCTGTTTTTTAATTGTGAACTTGGATTATTTAACCTGCACCCTAATTGCGAAACGCACAATTTATCCGAATCTGAATGGGATTGAAGATTAACCATTGCGTCATTTGTTCGAATAAATTGTCGGCTCAGCAACGTAAATAACGCAATGAATGTTGTTTAACTATCAATATGAAACCAATTCTTACTGAAAACAAGTTACGCAATTACCCCTCTGCACAACATACATCAAACAACATCAATCAAACTATGAATAACATTCCCCTGAATGTTGCTGCCTCCTTATCGACATACCATGTTCAGTATGTTCACTCACTTTGTGGCCATAAAAAGTTTATATGACATTTTGAAGATAAGAGGAACGGTGTGTAAAGTTCACTCAACCTCCGTAGAAAAGGGCGAATCCTCCGACCAGATTGTCTGGTGTCGTGTCTGGTGGGCAACTGTCCGACGACTCGTGTGGTCGTCTCTGCGCCCCCGAAAGGGGCGCGAGGAATCGGTGTGGGGGCTTTTTGGCCCCATGTCCGAGGGATTGGTCTCTTGACCTCCAGAATTGGAGGCTCGTCTTTCGGTTTTCCTCCCCCCTCCCAAAAGAAGGCGGTGGAGTGTTCTTCGATGCACACCTACACATCGAGGGGTATGCCTCCCCTCTGTGCGCTGAAGTGTGTATTAGAGTGTAACTGTAGGAGCGCCCTAAGTGCTTCTCGACGCCCGTGCGACCAGGCCCCTGCCGGGTGAGATCCCTAGTTACCTAGGGAAGGCCCAGCAAAGGCCGATCAAGCAACAAGGGCGCCGATTTTGTTTGGCGTTCCTTACAGTGTGTGCTCTCCCCGACCCCAACAGCGTGAACCAGATCTAGCCGGAGGCGCTGCGGGGTGCGGGGCGTTGTAGTGTGTGTCGAGCGACTTGAGGTGAGCATGTGCTTCGCTCGTGTGGTTCTCTGTGTTTACTCGTGAGTGTGGACTAGTGCGTGTGTGTGGGCCGCGCCCTCGGCGTCTATATTAACTTAGGCGCTTTGTGCGCGGCAGATGTACTGTAGGAGTGTGGAGTCTTTTGTTTGGGAAAGTCGCGTGTTGGGTGTGTGCAACATACCCATGCGTCTAGTCCGAAGGTGGGGCGACGTCTGCAACGAGGTCGCGCGGGAAGCGCTTGTAGTCAGGGGGTCGTGCGTGCCAGGAAGCTATTTCCCGGATATGGTGATGCTCTAAAACCTCAGCATGCGCGAACATCCCCTTCGCGAGACGGGTGCTGAAATCGTCGAGGAGCCTTGACTATGTGACGCAGCGAGAGGTTCTGCTGCGTCCGGAGCTTCTTCCTGTGCACCTCAGCCGTGAGGGCGAGCCAGGCTGGGGCAGCGTAAGTGAGCTGTGGACGCAAGTAGGTTTTATATATCCCTAGCTTGACTCGCGTGACAACAACATCGGCCGGAGTAGGTGGCGGGTGACCTTGACCCGCGCGACAGTGTTGCAGACGTGCTGGCGCATGGAGAGCCGATTGTCGAGTATGACCCCCAAGTACTTGGCGGTCGTGGTCCACTTGACCTCGGTTCCTCATGAGCTCAAGGCTCGGTGGGAATAGCCGGCCACGGGCCGTAACTATGATCGCCTGCGTTTTAGTTGCGTTCACCGACAGTTTCCACTTTTTGAGCCAGTCGGGGAGGTCGTTAAGCGCGCGCTGCATCTTGATGGCCGCGTGTTCAGCCGACAGTGATGTGGTGATGTCCGACGACTGATGTCTGGACGTTGCATGTATTCCAGTTGCGCGGTAAACTCTGCTTGCGCGATGCAAGATTTTGCATGACGTCAGTGTTATGCGTTGTTCCCATGTGGTGGTGTAGATGCCGCTACAACGCCTTAATTTACTCATACCCATCATACTCAATCTTGCCCACCCAGTGGCAATTTCAAAGCTCATCAGTACCAAATAATGATGCCGATTTTATTATACGCCGAACTAAGTTGACTCTTCCTTTTATATTATTATTCACACAATCAATATCGACCAAATTATTCATCGGATAGAGAAAAATTTAAAACGGCCAAACATTTGCGAAACTAATAGACTATGTTTTAGCCGGGCCTTGTAAACATTGACACTATTTTAAGATTCCTTTGATGCGATTTTTCCAGCTTAAATGACCTCGCTGTTAATAGGAAGACACGAGGCCGCCCACACCAACCACCGCTTGCGACGCCCTTGTTCTAATATATTCTCCATAGGAAACACGGAATTTAGTCCGGCGTGGGATGGTCACGGATGCTCAGGGATTAATCCAATCAACAAATCCCACTCAAGCATAAACCAAATCGAAAATATTTATATGGATCTAAGTATGGATAAACTAAAACTTGTTACCGCACGGCGTCAATGGCTTCGCATGATGTTTTAGGAGTTTACTCCTTAAGAATCGATTTTCTTAAATGAGCCCGGGTATGAAAATTTATGGGCAGTAAAATTAAACTTTCGCCGTTACGTTATGTGTAGTAATCCATATATATTTTATGATCGTTCGTAAAGAGTAAACTCCAGTCGTGCGTCGGAGAGCTGACAGCTGACAAACACCCTCAATCTAGGTGCACAGGCTAGGGTTAAATCACAAACCGATAATAGGTTAAACGGTCTTGGTCAAAGCGCGCAGGTGATGTTAAATCATTCGTCTAGCTTCTCTGGAGAGCAATCAAAATATAGGTTTCTGATCTCTTAGCAGTAAAATAATTTGAATTGTGTTCAAGTTATTTGATGCGCATCCCATTTATGGAAGCACACTCACCTATTAGACAGAATTGACCAAATTATCCGGCACACACTAACTTCGATTTTAAAATAGCGCCTCGCTGTTTCCCTACGTCTGGGAGCTCCGTGTTGTTCTCCTCATCGCTGCCACTGTGGCGAAATTGTTAACAGTCTAGGACACCACGGCCTGTCTTGTAGCCGAAGTGCGGGTCGCTTAGCGCGGTACGCGAACATTAATGACTTCATCCGACGAGCTCTTGTCACCGTCGGCGTTCCAGCTGTATTAGAACCCAATGGCTTGACACGCGACGATGGCAAGAGACCGGATGGCATGTCTTTATTTCCATGGAAGGTGGGTAGGCCTTTAGTGTGGGATGCAACGTGCGTCGATACTCTTGCGCCATCCCATCTTCCTGGAACGGCGTGCTGTGCTGGTGCCGCTGCTGCGGCTACGGAAAACCTCAAGCGGCGTAAGTAGGTATAATAATAACCTTAGGGGCCGTCCATTAATCACGTCATCTTTTTTTTTTGGCATTTTTGAGCCCAGGGGGGTTCCCCTTGGTGATACATGGTGAGGTTTAAGACTACCCCCCCCTCCTACGTGTATTTTTAGAACCTACAAAGAATCTAATTATTTTTTGTAATTTTTTATAATACAGGTATAAGTATCATCTAATTAAAAAAAGAAAAAATACACGTGATATATTACTATACCCCCCTCCCCCTTTGTGATATTTCGTGATTTTTTATGGACCGCTCCCCCCTTTCGAGCCTCACGTGATTAATGGACAGCCCCTTATTGGTCATTATATTTTGGAGCCGTTTGGGGTGGAAACCCTCGGGCCGTGGGGTCCGAGTGCTCTTGGCCTATTTAAGTAAATTTCTAAACGGCTGGTGGACACTTCCCGTGACCCAAGAGCTGGTTTTTACCTTGGCCAGAGGCTAAGCATTGCCATACAACGTGGTAATACCGCCAGTCTCTTGGGTACATTACCAGTCGACAGCGATGCGGATGAATTTTTCGACGATATATTTTAATTTGTAGTTTTAGTAAATTTAGGTTATATTTTTTTTTCTTAATTAATTTAAATCTATTAATGGTTAATAAATGACAATTGCACATTAAAAAAAGTTATTTTATGTAGCACAGGTTTTACTTAGTATGGGCTCCTGTCTCCCATCTTAAATTTCTTTTTGTAAATTAAACTGTGTATGTTTTTATACTTGTGGGAGAAGATAAATAAATGTATTATTATTTATTATGAAATGTAACAGCCGCACTGCGACTGCGAGGTACCCATAGATATCCAAAATCAAACGACCATAATACAACGTAGGAATTAACCGAGGGTCAAAGTCGTTCAAGAATGAGTGGTTGGTCGTTTTTTGAAAAGGCTTCAGTACCGGAAACCACATCCATATTGTTCATCAAATTATGCAGAAGACCGAAGAGTACAACCAATCGCTGTATAGGTATGGACTACGAGAAAGTCTTCGATTCCATTAAAATATGGGCAGTTCTAGCCAATAGGCCAAAGGAAGAGATTCAATGATATCGAATTGACTGGCGCTAAATCGAGGTATTGAGGTGTTTGTTTGATGCTGTCACGATGTCTGACCACGATAATAAAACTAGCCCAATGCTACTGCTCCGGAGCACTCTCCGAGAAGGGGATGTAATATCCCAGAAACAGTTTACCAATGCGTTTGAGGACGTCAGACTGAACAGGGTATTAACGTGAACGGCGAGTACATCTTACACGTTTTGCCGATGACATCGTCATAAGGGCAGAGATGCTGGAACAGTTAGACCAAATGCACAGCCTAAATGGAGCCCCTCAGCGAGCTGGCTTCGTACATGACTTTCACTTTGCGGTGCTTTGGGGACGCCTACCTACGTGTAATGTCAAGTCATATATGTACATTCCCACGTATTGCCAAATCCAATCCACCTCAAAGAGTCGCTTTTCTGGGCACGCCACAATTGCGGCGGTAAGTCCCCTCTTTGAGGAGTGGATAGAGAGGCGTCACGGCGTCCTCACCTTCCGCCTGACGCAGGTTCTCACCGGGCATGTGTGCTTCGGTGGGTTCCTATTCAGGATAAAGCGGGAGGATACGTCCGGGTGTTTCCATTGCGAGGATCGTCTGGAGGACACGGTGGAGCATACGGTGGAGGTGTGCCCTGCCTGGGTGAAGCACCGCCGTGTCCTCGTGGAGGCGATCGGCGGCGGTGACCTCTCGCGTCCGGCCCTGGTGCGAGCCATGGTACGGAGCGAGAGGGAATGGGAAGCCGTCACCTCCTTCTGCGAAGCGGTAATGCTCGCGAAGGAGGAGGCGGGGCGGGTGAGGGAGTCGCAGTCTCTGCGCCCTCACGTCCCTAGCCGCCGCAGGAGGAGACGCCCCGGGCGTCGGGAGTCCATAGCGGACTCCCGGCCACCGTAGGCGCGAGCTTGCGGGTGGCGAACAATGGGTAGCTCGCCGCCCGGTAAGGACCAAGCTCGGGTCGACGGCGCGTAGTGTTCCTCGCGCGCCTCAAAGAGATGTCAGCAGCAGTGTAGGGGTCTACTAGGACCGATGCCTGCCGGGGTCGCGTGATTGTTCGAAAGAGATACCGTGACCCTGGCACATGGGCAACTGGAACACGGGTGGGTTTTTAGTCAGTAAAAGTCTGACACGCCCTCCCGCTCCGCCCAGAGCGGGAGAAGTCATTTGATGATTGCCGATCCTGAAAAAAAAAAAAAAAGGGTCGCTTTTCGAATCTTTGAATCGAGCAGAATAGTATGTACAGTCAAGTTAAAAATTGAGTTTCATTTCTAAGTATGGGGAACCCCATTTTTTTTTGTTCTTTTTCTATTTTAGTGTGAAAATCTCAATGCGGTTCACAGAATACATCTATCTACCAAGTTTCAACAGCATAGGTCTTATAGTTTCGGAGAAAAGTGGCTGTGACATACGGACGGACAGACAGACATGACGAATCTATAAGGGTTTCCTTTTTTTGCCATATTTTGGCAACGGAACCCTACAAATGAATCCCTATTTCCCTTGGTCACGCCATCACGCGTGAACGGCTGGACTAAAAATTGCGCGGAAAATGAGTTTATAAGAACACTTATTTAAGAATACAAAGTCACCTAAGATGGGTGTTTGATAGCTAGAAAACGCTTTATGTCTCCAAAGTACCAGGTTGGCATAACTTGGTAGGAGCTTAACTAACTAGAAAACGCTTTATGTCTTCGAAGTACCAGGTTGGCATAACTTGGTAGGAGCTCACCTAACATGGGTGTGTGGTAGCTAGAAAACGCTTTATGTCTTCGAAGTACCAGGTTGGCATAACTTGGTAGGAGTTCAACTAACATGGGTGTGTGGTAGCTAGAAAACGCTTTATGTCTTGGAAGTACTAGGTTGGCATAATTTGATAGGAGCTCACCTAACATGGGTGTGTGGTAGCTTGAAAACGCTTTATGTCTTCGAAGTCCCAGGTTGCCATAAATTGGTAGGAGCTCACCTAACATGGGTGTGTGGTAGCTAGAAAACGTTTTGTCTTGAAAGTACTAGTGTGCAGGACGCCCATAGAACGCTACATAAGCACTACATAAGATCGCTTATCTAGTAATAAGTATATTATGATCAATGTAAATAATAGCACCTATAAGTTAGTTTAAATATAATTTGATTGTATTCAATTTAGGAACTAAGAAACTTTGTAATCGCGATCTATTCCGGAGTCAGGTTTGCTCAGATCAAAACATGTCGAAACCTGTCCAAACCTCGAGACGCCCTTGCCTGCCTCTGATTGGTGGACTCGGAGTACATCGCAAAAACCTAAATATTAATTAGTTATGTTATTGGTTAAACCGAAATTTGGTAACTCGGCGCAGTCAGCGCAACTTGCACCTATGTGTATAAAATATAAATATAGGGTAAGTTAAATTTTAAGTTTAGTTGTGAAATACACGCCATGGCCGACTGATTAAGAAATAAATACGTCTTCAAGTTTTAAAAGTGAGTTTTAATAAGTGAACCAAATAGTAGTTCCTCCAATCCAGCAAACAAATAAATGTGAGGCCTATAAACCTCACATTGTCTGGTCCTTCGCGAGCCGGATTCGAGTGAAAACGCTATTAAACAAGACTCCAGTGTGAACTTATTTGAAGAATATTTATAACAATTCATCAAGAACAATGCCTGTTACGAGGTCTACAGGGAAAAAGGGTAGACAACCGTCGACTATAGCTACAGAACGAACGGAAACCGCTACTGAAAACGCAAATGAAGCAGCGACCGAAACCACTACGGAAGCGACTACGGAAGCCACTACTGAGACTACGACTGAGACGACCACTACGGAGCCTACGATAACGACAGCTGACACATCGGAGGCCCCCGCCGCGACCGAGTCAACAGTTAAACGCACAGCTAAACAAAGAGTCGCCGATGAACCTAAGATCAAAGAAAGTGGTCGCCGTATGAAACCTACGAGTGCAAAAGTATCGAAATCGCGTCGCGTAGCTAAAGCCAAAGCGGAGCTAGCACAAAGGTTAGTAGAACTAGCGACCGCGCGCCTCGCCGAGGTCGAAGCGGAATCTACCGATGAAGCCTATCCTCAGTGGCCTCGGAAGCTGGCAATGATCAACGAGTGACTACGTGGCTACAAACAAGTCAGCTACTCGCCATCGCCGACCGACCACACGAATCTAACGTAAAGTCGTCGACCGAACTCGCAGTTCCAGTGAACGCCGCCGTGTCCTGGAACATCCCGGCGACTTTACCGGCGGGAGTTAACACTACTGAACCCGAGAACATGCTGCCAGTCAGCACTGCCGCCGCTTGGTAGCCGAACCTTGCGACTGAACAGTCGCACCTGAACCCGCCGCCAGTGATCGCCGCCTGGCAGCAGAACGCCGCGCCTACGCAGCCACACCCGAACCTACAGCCAGTGTTCACATCCGCATCCTGGCAACCGAACTATGTGCCTGCGCAGCCGCAACCAACGCCAGCGCCAGCGGAACCTGCCGCACCCTGGCCACAGAACTCGACGTATGTAACTACGAACACATCATGGCAACCGATCTACACTACGGCACCACATCACGACTACACGACGAGCTACGCCGCCGGGACCCGGGTGCCGCAGTCTATGCCATCTACGCACGCCGCACGTCAGCCTACAACAATGGCCGTCCAAGAACCAAGGACGGACTTGAAAGAACTTGCTGCTGCGATCACGCACGCTGTGCAATCCACACAGTACCAGCAGCCCACGAGATACACCGAACTACCCTGTTTCAACGGAGCACATCAAGACTGGCTCACGTTCCGCGCCGCCTACTATGAGACGGCACATAGACTAACAGCAGGGGAGAACATGTCCAGACTTAGAAGAAGCCTTCGAGGTCTAGCCAAGGAAGCTGTACAGGGTCTATTAATAGTGAACGCAGACCCAAGTGAAGTTATGAAATCACTCGAGCTACGTTTCGGACGTCCAGACTCAATTGCAATGGCTGAGATAGAACGTCTACGAACTCTGCCGCGCCTTACCGAATCTCCGCGTGATGTTTGTACCTTTGCTACTAAAGTTGAAAGTATAGTTGGAACTTTGCAAGCACTGAACTGTGGACATTATCTCTACAATCCTGAAGTAACTAAAGCTATTGTTGAGAAGCTCACACCTACTTTGAAGAGACAGTGGTACCAGTTTTCAGCGATGAACTCCAGAACCGAACCTGATCTACTGAAGTTCACCCGATTCATCAAGATCGAAGCTGAAATATGCAGCCCGTACGCACTGCCTGAAAATATCGCTGCAACCGCACAACCGACACGCAACAGAACACGCAGCGACGCCAGCAACGGGTACATGCCACACGGGAAACTAACAAACCGAAGTGTGGTTTATGTGAACAACAGGGTCACAGCATTGTGGAATGTGAACAGTTCAAGAAAGCAACTATCGATATTAGGTGGGACATAGCTAAGAAGAATCGGTTGTGTTTTCGTTGCCTCAAATACAGAACAAAGCAACACAGCTGTAAACCAAAGAAATGCGAAATAAACGACTGTGTCCACCTACATCACAAGATGTTACACGCCGACAGGAAGAAAGAAGAACCCGAGTGCCCCAAGGAAGAACAAGAGAAGGTACATTCAGCGTGGACCCCTAAGGTGTCATTCCTGAAAATAATACCAGTACATCTTTCTGGACCGGCGGGAGCTGTGGATACCTACGCGCTCCTGGATGATGGCTCCACGGTAACACTAATCGACGAGAGCCTAGCCAGTCAGATCGGAGCAGAAGGATCATTTGAACCACTACGTATATCATCCTTCGACGGCGAACCTACAATCGACGTGACATCTCGCCGAGTGAACTTCTGCATCAAGGGACTTCACACAGCGGAACGCAAGTTACAGGCAAGAACGGTCAAGCAGCTGGAGTTGGCTGCACAGAGGATACCTGGAGAAGCAGTCAGAGATTGTGAATATCTTCGAGACATAGCCAAAGATATAGTGACTGGAAATGCAAGACCCAGACTCCTAATTGGCCAAGACAACTGCCATCAAAAGAAAGCACTACATGGATGATTATTTGAACAGCTTCGACACGTTAGAAGAAGCAGTAAGAGTCTCACAAGCAGTGCGTAGAATTCACAGCGAAGCACACTTTGAACTCAAGAAATGGTCATCAAACTCTACCGCCCTACTTGAAGCACTAGGGGAGGTAACCGAGACTCAAGACACCATCAAGCTGGAAGACGACATCCAGACAGAACGAGTTCTCGGTCTGATATGGAGACCAACAGAAGACTCACTTGCCTTCAATGTAAACCTAACACGCATACCTCAGAACGTCCTACAGAACGACACGCCTACTAAAAGGGAAGCCCTGAGAATAGTTATGTCCCTATTCGACCCACTGGGACTTGTATCGCCGGTGACCATCAGAGCCAAGCAAATACTGCAAGAAGTTTGGCGTCGTGGAACAGCATGGGACGAAGCCCTAGACGGTAACTTAGCTGCAAGCTGGAGGAAATGGCTCGCTCATCTCCGAGCACTTGAACATGTCTCCATTCCCAGAACTTATCCAGGCTTCAGCACCACAGAATCACTACAGCTGTACATATTCACCGACGCAAGCGAATCTGCATACTCAGCAGCCTTATATTGGCGAACGGTCACCAGGGACGAAAGAACCTACGTCTGCTTGGTAACAGCTAAAGCCAAGGTGGCACCATTGAAGCTAATGTCAATTCCACGATTAGAGCTCCAAGCAGCTGTGCTTGGTGCAAGAATGGCGACAGCGGTTAAGGAACAACATGAAAGAGTACCAGAATCAACCACGTTCTAGACCGACAGCAGAACTACACTGTCATGGATCAGGACTGGAGCCAGGTCTTACAAACCATATGTCGCTCACCGCATCGCAGCCATCGAGGAACATAGCTCCACCAATGAATGGCGCTGGATCCCGACCAAACTGAACCCAGCAGATGACGCTACGAGAGATGTACCAGAACACTATGATGCAGATCACCGCTGGTTCCACGGTCCCGAATTCCTCCGAGGACCCCCAGAAACATGGCCAGCTGATGAGAAGAACCCTGTCATAATCACAGGAGAAGAGAGAACCTGCAGCATCACAGACAAGAAAGTACAGATCAGCGAGGCTATACCAAACGTCAATAGATTCTCGCGATGGGAGAGGTACCTACGAGCCACAGCACGAGTTCTACAGTTCCTGCAAGTCTGCGGCCAATCAGGGGAGAATATTAACTACAAGAGAACCAAGAAGAACAACAGAGACGACCCTGATTGGAGAAGGAGTAAGCAGATGGTGCAGGTCAAACCGAAACAGAGACTACAGGTCACAAATAATCACCTGTCTCTCACCGCTGAACTTTTACACCGTGCCGATAGTCTGATCCTGAGAGCTTCACAACAGCAATCCTTCCAGGAAGAAATAGAAGCCCTGATGAACAAGAAGCCCATCTCACGAAGCAGTCGCCTACACGCATTGTGCATAGAATTCATCGAAGGAGAGATTCGTCTGAAGAGCAGAATAACCGCCATGACGGACAACACAGAGCGACTGAAGAAACCATTGATCTTAGACGGAAACCACGCCACGACACGATTATGGATCGAACACGTCCACCGTAAACTACATCACGCGGGCACAGAGACCATAGTCAACGAGTGTCGTCAGCAACATTGGGTGCTACGTCTACGACCAATCGTGAAGAACATTATAAGCAAGTGTCTGCGATGTCGTATAAAGGCAGCCTCTCCCCCTCAGCCGATGACAGGGGACCTCCCTTCCTGTCGATTAGCACATCATCAGAGGCCATTCACCTACACCGGGTTGGACTACTTTGGACCATTAACGATCACAGTGGGACGAAGTCATCAGAAGAGGTACGTCGCCTTATTCACGTGCCTGACGACGCGCGCCATACACCTTGAACTTGTGGTATCGCTCAACGCGGATTCAGCGATCATGGCTTTACGACGTATGATGGCACGTCGAGGATGCCCAGCACAGCTATGGTCCGACAACGGGACGAACTTCCACGGCGCCGAAAAGGAACTGCGAGCAGCCATCCTTGCGGCTACAGCAGAGGAAGCGTCGAAAAAGATGATCGATTGGCGATTTATCCCACCGGGGGGACCATTCATGGGAGTCGCCTGGGACCGTATGGTGAGGTCGGTGAAGACAGCACTAGCCACCACAATGAACGAGCGGTTCCCGAGCGAAGAAGTGCTAAACACACTCCTCATCGAAGCCGAACACACAGTGAACAGCCGACCACTTACACACGTGTCAGTGAACCCCGAAGATCCTGAAGCATTGACGCCCAATCACTTCATTTTGGGCGGTCCAGGTCGCATCGCGACACCAGGGAAATTTGACGACAGCGACTTACGTCTACGAGCCAGTTGGCGTGCAGCTCAAAGGCTCGCCGATATATTCTGGGCCAAATGGCTGAAAGAATATCTCCCAGAACTAAGGAACCGCAGAGAGCCACATACTAAAGGCATAATCCCTAAGGTCGACGACCTAGTGTTCATCGTAGATGGCAACCTCCCAAGAAACATGTGGATCAGAGGACGCATCTGTGCTACATTCCCCGGCCCTGATGGAGTGGTGCACACAGTGGACGTATCGACGAAAGGAGGTATCCTGCGACGTCCAGTGAAGAAGATAGTGGTACTATCAATAGACCACGGCGATCCTGCACCGGAGGCTACAACTGCGACGCCAGCAGCGGACGACGCACGGCGGGAGGAATGTGCAGGACGCCCATAGAACGCTACATAAGCACTTCATAAGATCGCTTATCTAGTAATAAGTATATTATGATCAATGTAAATAATAGCACCTATAAGTTAGTTTAAATATAGTTTGATTGTATTCAATTTAGGAACTAAGAAACTTTGTAATCGCGATCTATTCCGGAGTCAGGTTTGCTCAGATCAAAACATGTCGAAACCTGTCCAAACCTCGAGACGCCCTTGCCTGCCTCTGATTGGTGGACTCGGAGTACATCGCAAAAACCTAAATATTAATTAGTTATGTTATTGGTTAAACCGAAATTTGGTAACTCGGCGCAGTCAGCGCAACTTGCACCTATGTGTATAAAATATAAATATAGGGTAAGTTAAATTTTAAGTTTAGTTGTGAAATCCACGCCATGGGCGACTGGTTAAGAAATAAATACGTCTTCAAGTTTTAAAAGTGAGTTTTAATAACTGAACCAAATAGTAGTTCCTCCAATCCAGCAAACAAATAAATGTGAGGCCTATAAACCTCACAACTAGGTTGGCATAATTTGATAGGAGCTTACCTATCATGGGTGTGTGGTAGCTAGAAAACGCTTTATGCCTTCAAAGTACCAGTTTGTCATAACTTGGTCTAACATGGGTATATGGTACTTGGTGCTCTTTCTTTGTGTTGGTGGGATCTGATAAGTTAACACAACATTTATTGATTCTGAGGCGGTATGAAGTTCACTGGGTCAGCTAGTTTATAATAAATTAATTAAGAGCCAAGATGGTTTCTGATAAACGACACCCTATGCACGACAACATCCTCGTGTCACATAGACTGAAAAGCCGCAACAGCTTTCTGAAGTGTGTTCTCCCACTTACTGGCGAACAGTCTAAGGAAAGACTAGACCTGTGGCAACAAGGCGCTTCCCTACCAAACCCATTCGTTCCATTTGCTGAACATCTCGCAACTGGACACGAATTGCCTTGTCTTTCATGGAAGTCTTTAAATAGACTCCGGACTCAGGTAGGCCGGAGTAAAGAAAACCTGTACAGGTGGAGATTCATAGATGACTCAGCTCTGGAGTGTAAATGTGGTGCTGTCCCACAAACGATGAGGCACTTGATATCTTGTCCAGCATGTCCTGTTGTTTGCACGCCACAGGAGTTGATGGACGCTACTGAAAATGCTAAGCTCGTAGCCAAATTCTGGGCTAACACTATTTAGATTGCTATCAACACGCCAAGAAGAAGAAGAAGATAAATTGATATTGAAGTAAAAAATATATGAATAATATGTGAAATATATAATATATTGTGACAAAAAAATATATCCTTACTTAAAACAATTTTAAATAGTGGTCCACGGTGGACCCAGCCCAGGGGGGGGGGGGGGGTCATGACCCCCATGACCCACCCCCTGGATCCGCCCTTGTATAAGCTGAGGATGAGGGTTCACACAAAGATATCTAGACCACATCTATTTCCTGATTTAGGGAATATCAAGGGCAAATAAAATACAAAATTTTGTAAATTATAAAAATATGCAATGGATGTCTACATCGATTTCGATATCGATACCCAACAAGTGGGGTGTTAGGTATCGATAACGAAAACGAATGAAACAAAACAAATCTTTTTAATTGGCCGGAGGTTAATGACTTAATCTATTAGGTATTATTGTGTGGTATGTCTTTTACGACTTTCCAAAAACCATAACTACAATCTTTTAGCTTCCATAATGTAGACGCCAGCACGTCAAGCTACCCGAAGCTGTCAATTTTCCCAATAAATCTTGAGCCGTATACTTTGGAAATAAAGTTGAAAATCTATTAAAGAAATTTGACAGATTGTAGTAGCTTTGTGTGCTGGCGTCTGTACGTGTCACAGTGTCATTAGACTTTTCGACAAAGTATGACTGATGTTTTTTTTTTGTATCACGAGTTTTCAATATAGTATATTGTCAACGACAGACGAGAACGGAGAGACTGGATGCGGAAAGTGGAGGACAAGGTGTTGTGGCGCAGCATGGGAGAGGCCTATGTCCAGCAGTGGACTGCGATAGGCCCAGTTGAACTATTGTCAACGATGTGTGACTGACACTGGCATGGCCAACATCTGGGATTTGAATTCTGGTATCATAAAAAAATGTCGCTAATAATCGAAATTAGTCCCCAAATATCAGAATTAGTCTGTCATTGGTTCAAAAGTTATATGGTTTTATAGGTGGTCGATATGGAGAGATAGCTTTTGAGATTCAAATTGGCCAAGCTAGGGTGGGGACCCTAGCTTGGCCCATTTGAATCTCAAAAGCTAGAAGCACCTAGCGAAGTTCTGTTTTCTCCCAAATTTAGTTACTAATTAGTCAAAAGCAGTCGTCAAATATCAAAGTACAACATAACGTGTAATAAAGCAATTCGTATTTTTTAATGATAATGTTGAAATTGCGGATTTGACAAGGGATACGTAAAACAACAAAAATAACTAAATTAATTTTATAAAAACTTGACCGGATATGTAAATAAATTTATAAACACTATTCTTTTTTTCACAATATCTTTGTTTCACATCATTCAATATCTTTAAAATATCTTCAGGAAAAGCCTGTTCAAAATATGTTTTTGAGTATTCAAAGGATAAATAATTGATTTTGTATAAAAACTTCATATCAGTGGCACAGTACTCAAAAAAAAAAAAAAAATTGTAAAGACACCCCAGTGCTGTCATTGACAATAAAGGTTCAATGTTGATTGATGACCCAACATTTGGATAAATTATTGCCAGCAAATAATAATTTGACCCCGCATTATAGCGAGATTTTGAAGATGTTACAGTTGGAATGGCATGCAAAAGGTATATTTGCAGTTTTACTTGTTGTTTCCCTTGGCTGGCATGTGGAAGGTGATTGGAGATCACCGCTTGATCGCAGATATGCAGGAAATCCTTCAATTCAAAACAGATTCTCAGTGTTGTATGAACTTTATTTATAATAATTAATATTACATCATGATTTAAACATTAATTTACATAATACAATAAATAAATGCTCACAATAATCAATATGAAGTCATGTTTAAAAAGCGAATGTTTATACTATAGACAATTATAGAAACTAACCTAATTTTACGAATCAAAATTGGAATCAAGAATATTGTTTCAAATAAAATGAAATATAAAACGAAATTAGGGTTTCTTTCACTATAGTTTTAATAGTAACTAGCTTCTGCCCGCGACTTCGTCCGCGTCAAATTTTTGCTCCCCTTACCCTTCCCGTCGCATCGATTTGCCTGCTAGTTTTCGTCCATTTTCGCTCCTTGAGTTATAGTGAGTCAACCTTAAAAGATAGACATATGCTCTTGGGACTTTTTTTTTGAACTTTTTAAAAATAACAATCCCGTCATACATGATTTTTGCGTTACTTTAACCGTTTACGCAGCGCACGCAACGGAAACTCTCAGAAGGAATAAATTTTCCCCGTTTTTGCAACATTTTTCATTACTGTTCCGCTCCTCTGAGGTGTAGCGTGATGTTATATAGCCTATAGCCTCCCTCGATAAATAGGCTACCTAACACAAAAAGAATTTTTCAATTCGGACCGGATTCGATTCGGAGATTAGCGCGTTCAATCAAACAAACAAACTCTTCAGCTTTATAATATTAGTATAGATAATTAGTTGACCCAGCGAACTTCGTATCGCCTCAGATTCAATAAATGTTGTTATAAACGTACCAAGTTTGACAACCTGGTACGCGGTGGTGATCTGGTAAGCGTTTTCTAGCTGACACTCATATGTTAGGTTAGCTCCTACCCAGTTATGATGACCTGGTACTTCGAAGGCATAAAGCGTTTTCTAGCTGACACTCCTTTGTTTGGTAAGCTCCTGTCAAGTTATGATAACCTGGTACTTCGAAGGCAACGTTTTTGTCATAGTACCACGTTTTATAGTGACTTGTATTCTCTTTGACGTTTTATGTGACGTCTCACGGGAACGCGGTCGTAAAAAGGGGAAAAAAAAAAAAAAAAAAAAACGGGATAAAAAGTATCCTATGTCCTTCTCCTGGCTCTAAACTACCTCCCTGCCAATTTTCAGCTAAATCGGTTCAGCCGTTCTTGAGTTATAAGTGAAGTAACTAACACGACTTTCTTTTATATATATAGATTGTGGAGAAGAGTGACGTTTCTTAACTATAAGCAATTCGAATATTTTTTTAACATATTGAGTACATTGTTTCTATTAAAATTATGTAATCAACATATTACAGTTTAAAGTCAATAATCAATGGAAAATAAGGTAAAAATACATTTCATCTTTCTTTATCTATATTTTTAGTACAGGAGGAGAATGAGTTTCGCATCCCACAAATTAAGGACTGTCATGTTACATGTACAGTCGACAAAATAAGTATTGCCCTTTTGAATTACCATTAAAATGGCATTTCTTTATAACTTATAACAAAACTATTATGCGTGTTTGATAAGAAGGGGGGAAAATGAATGAACACAATGGCTGATAAATAGTTTGATGAAAATGGACAAATAATTTTGTACACAAAAATCCAATACTAGGAGGAATGTATCAATTACATTTTAACTGGTTTATGAAACGTGGGGTTCTAAATTATATTAATATATGGCCTCATCTCAGCTCTTACAAGTTTTCTAACAAACCTACTGGATGACGACTGGTCGCGCATCAACAAAACTAAACTCAACACTCCGAACACAACTCTTCAAACATCAATCATTGAGTAAAATCAACAAAATTAGAAGGCGAATCAGATGGTTGTCTCTATGACTATTGTGTAAGCGATAAAACGTTCAACATCGCAAACGAAACAAAATCATTAACTCAAAAATAACAAATTTTTGATCATAATATCACCCAAAAACTAAAATAACGGATTTTGTGATCTTTCTGTAAACGTTTCTCGCTCAACAACCATCAATTTCACCATTAACGAGTATTGTTAAATCATACCACAATCTCCTAAAACAGTCTTCGAACACATACAACCGAAAAACTCAACACAAATCCAATTAAAATACATAAAAAATTAACTTACATAACATGTTATTAGTAATACATGATCTACATCAATAATAGTCTTCAAATCGAATGAAAACTACATTGAATAATCATAGATACAAAACTAGGGTCATTGCTCTCGCTAAAGGCTATTTCATATCATTCATTATAATTATTTAAACATTGATTATTGTGTTGATTGGCTAAGGAATACGTATAACGTTACTACTACGTTATAATAGTAAAACACTGACTAAACATTTTATGTTGTTTCTATAATTTGGTTTATACACTGGGAATTTTAATTTTCTACACCACAGAAGTTAGTACCATACGATTTTAATTTTAATTATACACAATTGTTTTTAGATACCAGTAGCCTAATGAAGAATAAACTGAGAATATTTACAGCAGCAAAAAAAGAACATGAACCATATTTTTTTTCTAATGTGACAATCTAGTATAATTTCATAATTAATTTTGCCATTTACTTCTACGTATGAAACGTGAATGGGGCACGACTGCTTACAGTACAAAATACATGATTTTCGTTCGTTAGTGCGACACAGAATAATAAGCAAATGGATTACTAACGCTCGCTTCTAAAGATTGTAAAACACTGCGATATGCTGAGCGATTCACAAGCCGAAACGCAATAGGACTTGGTTCTTCACCAAAAGTGGAGAAAAGAGATATCTCTGACAACAAATTATGTTTATGTAGTTGTTACGTATTTCCAGTTAGCTTCAACGCCTAGCGTATCCTATTGGTTGTCTACGAGATATTTTCATCCTCTTTTGTTGACACTAAACCAGCTCCACTAATTCACCTAACCAGTATAGTGAACTACCGATTGCTTAGCACTCCATTTGCATATTTACTCCGCGAAAGTGCGACATTGAGTGCAATGAAACACACAGTGGCTTAAACCTTTGTGAATATTATTATTTAATTGTATCCCATGTACCTACAGTTGGCCGGGTTTAAGTTAATACCACAATATAGTAATATTCGATCGACATTTCACTAATCTCATTGTTATAATGAAATTTCGTCATTATTCTCTTGTTCATTTATTTTTGGGAGCTATCACGGTTTTTTCGTTAACAGAGTGCGAAGAATAAAACGCTAATTCTTTACACATGGTACACACTTAATTTTAACATCCAAATTCTCACTGTTTCACTAACATAGATAAACCACGGCAAGTAACGCATGGTCAGCAACAATTGTGTTTTGACTACAGGGAATTACATAATGTTAGTGTAAGTTATTGAATATTAAAATAATCATAGTCTGTTAGTACTGTTAGGCACATTGTTGCTGACCGACATTGAATTATATCCAATCATCACGTATTTCTATGCAAACACAGACATCGTTCAATTTAACACATCAAACTCGTACTGTGGCTAGATATGACTTATAGTTAGCACCTACGATTGAATTGTTGTGACTATATGCACAGATTGAACTAATATTTGGTCCGAGTATCATCAAAATTGCATCAGCAAATTTTGAACAATACCAAATGAGTTGTATTCTTGAACACATGAAAACACATTCCTCGATATTGACGAAAAGGGTTACTGTAAGTCATATCTAGCTACAAAAATCCAACATCAAACTGTCAAGCATTGACTGCGAGACACAACAATGTTTAATCAAGAGAGACACGATTCTATCCTAACCGAGACAACAAAATGATCCCTTACTAAGACAAGTTCATACATGAAGCGTAATACCCTGTGCAAGGCGATACTGTTTAATTATATTGTCATGTTCTAAACTTGAATTCAGATTCTAAGATAATCGAACTACAAATCTATGTCAAGCATGATAACGTTCAAATTCCATTGCAGCTATAATATTAGGAGCTTTTGATTAGAAAACGTCACTCAAAAATCAACCTAAACAACATAATGATTAAGTAGACAGTTGAGTGGCAATGAATGTCAGTTATCTAGGATTCTAAATTCAAGTAAACTTAGTAAGGGCTCAAAACAATGGACGCTTGGACGCTACGTCGGAACACGCATAGGCCTCTAACATAGTCTTAGGAACTAGATGAGAATGGACTGTAGAAAATGAGATTAATAATTTCGAGTTATTTCAGGCAAGCCGAAGAATAGTCAATTTACGAAATAAAACAAGCATAAAGTGTAGACGCGACTTGAAGCGAGAGTGAAACGTAAATTTTTGTAGCCGATGCTAAAGTCGACTAGTTTTTCAATTGTTTAGTTTTCAATCGAGTTATAATCAAATTCGATCACATTTTTCAGATGTTTGTTGTTGTCACTCTCTAGTGTTTGAACGCGATAGTGCAAGTTAATCGATGACGTAATGAGAGAGCTACCAAATCCGCGGATGGTGTGCTTGAGAGCACTCTTATCTCTTGGAGGAGCTCTTGATCTGTTGCAGTTTGAGGCGTAGCGCGTCTACCTCGGCTTCGTTGCGTTGGGAGAGCGTCTGTGTTGTGTGTAGCTATAAAAGAAAGTATCAAAATATAAGATAGCTTCCAGCGCTAATAACAATAGGTGGACAGTAAGATCACGTTCGCACAGAGGTAAAAATTTCACGGCGGGATTTTAGCGCGCACTGAATGTTCAACTGAAATCAAAATCATTTTTATTTCGACTGGCCTGTTAGTCTAGGGGTTAGTGACCCTGACTGCAAAGACTGAAGTCGTGGGTTCGATTCCCACCCAGGACAAGTGTTAGCGTGATGGTGTAATTTATCTATAATATGTATGTATTTAGAAATATATAAGTATGTTTATCAGTTGTCTGGTTGCCATAGTACAGGCTCTGCCTAGTTTGGGATCAGACAACGTTGTGTTGGTTTGACGGCAATCCGACACGAGAGGAGAGAGGTCAGGCGGAAGACCAACGCACCAAGGCACGGGGGTGTCATACTGCCTACTTCCAAACTTCGGGCTGTTACTAAGAAATTACTAATGGAAAAATCCAATAACTCTTTGTCCGACCTGGGATTCTAACCCAGGACCCAAAACTGCAGCCGCGCATGCGACCACGAGACAACGGGGCAGTTAAGCGGGTTAGTTCTACTAATATAACTTACGTCAAGTTGTGGGTCGATACTCTGTGTTCGTGGTAACGTGTTGTCGTTGATGGAGTCGGTGAGCGTTCTGTTGTCGCCGACCGGCGTGCGGGGCTGGGACGACGGCGATGACTCTGTTTTTAAACCGGCTTTGGCCTGGAAATATAATGATAAATGATTACACAGGAAAACAGCATGTCTACTGCGTGAATTTTTTTTCATGAATCAGAATAGATTTTCCACGCTGATTTCAAAAACATATACATACCGATTTTATGTAGCAGCTCTAGTTTAGTGGCTATGAAGTGACGGGATTTTTCGCTAAAAATGCACGTACTTTAAGGTATAAACATTTATTAAATATACTTATTCTGCATGAAATTTTCTTTTATATGATTTTCTCCCGTGAGATGTGTTAGGATTACTATTCTGAATGCTACAACAAAAATCAGCTATCATATTTACGTTCCAGTAACCCTGATAACCCCAGCACGGTAAAAAATGTCACGGAAGACGGTAAAAAATGTCATCCGGTATATCAGAATATACCGGATGTCATTTTTTACCGTCTCGACCTTCATATGGTGTGTTGTGTAAGTAGAATAGAAGGCAGGAAGGCCTTCAGATTCATTGCACATGACTAAAGGAGCGCGGAACGCGGGCGGACGGGGATGCGTGTGCGGCTCGTGCGCCTGCGAAAGATCAATGAGGCCGCCTAACGGCCGGCTTCAAAGGGTAGGACCGCGCTACGAAACCATTGATACATGCCGCGCATTGAGTAGGGTGCGTATGATTTGATTTTCGATAGGGTTTAATTGTTTTTTTTATTTATTTTTTTCCAAATTTATGTTTTTGTTGTTCTTGTATGAAAATCAGGGATGTTAGGGAGCTCCGTAACCGTAACCGTAACTATCGGATATCCGATATAAAAATGTATCCGTAACCGTAACCGAATCCGAAATAAAAGTTTCGGATAATATCGGATTTGTTATTACATTTTTATTTTAGGTAGATAAATGCTGATAAATATTTAAATTGAGTGTTATCTAAACACTCAATTTAAATATTTATCAGCATTTTTATTTTAAATAGCTACAATAATTACTCGCAGAC
This sequence comes from Aporophyla lueneburgensis, assembly GCA_932294355.1. Lineage (NCBI taxonomy): Eukaryota > Metazoa > Arthropoda > Insecta > Lepidoptera > Noctuidae > Aporophyla > Aporophyla lueneburgensis. The sequence continues at coordinate 24,266,748 of OW028734.1, forward strand.
TGATTGTAATACCTACCAAATGGTGACATATAAATAAAACCATTTTATTACCTACTAGCTTCTGCCCGCGACTTCGTCCGCGTCAAATTTTTGCTCCCCTTACCCTTCCCGTCGCATCGATTTGCCTGCTAGTTACCTATTTGTATTTTACTTTTAAAATTCCTTAAAAACTTAATAACCGTAACCGAAATTATCCGAAACTAAAGGATAATCCGAAATAATTTCATATCCGTATCCGTATCAGGTATAATAATCATTCCTACATCCGTAACCAATCCGTATCCGAAAGGAGACGGGCATTTCTGGGCCAAATTGTAATAAGTGGAGAAATGGTTTCAAAAAAAGCTTATATTTTTCTATATCAAAATCGGAAAAATCAACTCAATTTACAATCTGGAAATTGAGAAATCCTAAAATTAAGTCATGGTTCCGAAGTAAATTGAATATCGATCAAATTATAATCGATTCACGTGACAGATTTCATACTATTTAAGAAGATGACTTCACCAAATATTTTATTCAATTAAAATAATTAAATCTATTACTGTTAACGTATTGAACAGCTTAAACCAATTCAATATTTATATTATTAAGATAAATCGATGCACGTTTACTAATCGATTATTGTGTGTTTAGTCTGTGCTAACTCTCTCTGACATGACATGACATGCCACTGACACTCAGTCGTTTCTTATTGCTTAGTTCGTGAGCGTATCGTGTTTCCTCCCATAGTTTTATTTGTATTTTCTTCGACCCCTGCTTTCATTCCACGGATTTCTGAGCCACCTTCCTGTACGACCCTTGCCTTCCCACCATACCAGACACGGAGAACCCCGCGTAAACGCTGGACTTGGACTTGTTATTTTAGATTCTATGAACAGCCTACCGATTGAAAATTGACACCATGGATCGTTGTGTAAACTGTGGCATAACGACTAATCGTTGTAATAGAACAGATCGTCGAGCTTTGCATGACGAAATGATATTAGCAGTGATTCCTCAATGGCGTTCACCACAATCTGTAAGTACTTACTCACTTCCTGTTTAGCTCATCAACATCTACCATGCTGACTTGCAATCTTTACAGTGTTTTCCTTCACCATTATACTACCAAAATAATAAAGTATAGATAGGTAAACATTTAAAATCGTATCAATATTGGACCAAGATTATTTTAAAGTAATCATATTATCTGTTAATAAACACTTTTTACATATTTCAGGTAATATGCAGTGACGATGTTTGCCAAGCTTGCTGAGAGTTTGATCAAAGACCACCTCTTGTTATGTCAATAATATGGTACCTTATCCGGGCTAGGTACCAAGATAATCCAGCCGAAGGCTGTGTTGAAGAATGTTTAAGCCCCCCGTAGCCCCCGGTGCAAGTGTGCAAGGGAACATGGGGCGGTTTTAGTCAGTAGCAGTCTGACAGATCCCTCCGTCCGCCCCAACGTGGAGGACATTCATGAAGATTTCCACCCCGATACCAAAAAAAAAGGGTACCCAAGATCATAAAGAACCACCTGAAGATAAATAAAAAGTATTACAAACAAGCACTTTTATTTTTAACTCTTTCACTCACGCTTTTGAAACTAAAACTGCCATAAATTCAATAAACCACCAATCGATCTCTTCTTGTTAAGTATGATTTCAGCTTTTATGATTCAACCGATTGTGGCTACATGGCACAGATTTTAATAAATAAAAAAACGGAAAGAGGTGGTTGGTGACACAATGAGCAGCAGTGTTCTCTATGCACTTTACCACCATACTGCGATCGCCAACCCGCCTGCCAAGCGTGGCGATTATGACAACCCTCCCGAATTCGGGGAAGCTTATGTCCAGCAGTGGACGTCTTTCGGCCGAAATGATGTTGATGATGAATTATAATTATATTCTTTATAATCAACACCCTATCTATATTATAAAGAATGAAAATCGCACTTCAAAAGTCAGCTGTTAAGTGTAGATTGTTACTTAACCTCACTTTTCGTAAATATCTTTTACTCGGCTCTCAGATTGCCAAAACCTGCAAAATTTTCCGTGAATGTTTAATAATATAGTACCTATCAATTGACGCAATTTCATCTTTTTACATCCAGGCCCAAAATTGTATGAAAGCGTATCCGTCTCCTTTCATATCCATAACATCCCTAATGAAAATATTACTTTAAATGTTTAGTATTTATTGCTAGATCAATTTCATTACATGTTATTCAAAAATAAAAATAATAAAAAATTTCTATGCCAAAGGCTTCTAACTCCGTTCACCTATTACACCCATTTTTTTTCTAGACGTTAAAAAAATTCACCCGTTATCTCCCTATTTAAGACTTCGTTTTGACGAGTCTATGAACAAACGTCTTTTATTTGGATCGTACTGATTTAATCCTATTGCAGACATTAGGGTCAGAATATTAAAACAAAACAAAAAATCGTCTTCTTCAGTAAATAAAGAGAGTATAAACCCTTTTCCCTATTTCAGTAGTACGATATCTTCGTTTCTTTTGTCACACAGATTATTGAATCGGGAGGCTAGAATTTCTGATGCAGTCTTAGACAGTCCTAGGTCCCTGATCAAGTAATTTAAATCATATTCATTTAGTGGCCGGGGATAACAGAAGCAATCAAAATCACTGTCCCTACTACTGTCGTCATTATTTGCTTTTTTGACTGCACTCGTCTGAATGTTCCGAAGATATACATAGCTGCTATAGTACTGGTGTGTCATTCATATTCAAGACTGGTCTTATAGCAGATTTAACCAGTCAATTACCGTAATTACAGACACAATTAAAAACCATTGTGTCTATACCAAATGTGGTATCTCAGGGACTTAGAGGTTAAGTTGGGATATATCCACTTCGAGCAATTTTTATGGTTTATTCCTATGATTTTCGTAACACAGAAATAACAGTCATCGTGATGATTGGATGGTTCACGCCAAATCATAGGAGCTTTGAACTTAAAAGTGAGTCTTATTTTGTTTTCTCATAATCGCAAAGACTCAACACATTTTTTACATACCAAACTAGGTATCCAGGGTTTGGCGTTTGTCGGCAATGGAAACCCAAAGTAGTCCAAATGCTTTGTTAACGAAGTCGACACATTCAAACGGAATTTTTTGAACATATTTTGTCCACAAATAAGACAAAAACAGTCAGGACTGTTTAAACATGTTCTTCTTGAGGAAGAGATACTAAAATGTATGCAGAAACTAGTTTAGTGTCACCGCTATTGATAGAAATTATCAACTACTCACGTAAATTCAAGACGGTACCTATACCTCACTAACTAGAGATGCTACAAAAAATCTGAGAGTAGATTCGAAATCAACGCACCGAAATTAGCAAACAACCGTAGATAAACTTCATGCAACAAAAAAAAGTCCGATTTGTTTTTCTGTGTTATTCATCAAATAACCGCGGTAAAGAGGAACGTTTGCTTACCCCAAAAAACTTTCGTGTTCGAAATGATGGTAAACTAAAGAAATTATCTGAAGTGTGCTCGTATTGTCAAAATAACCACTTCTTCTCAATGAATATAAAAATATATAAGGAACACTAAAACATAAAATACACCTTTTTGAAAACTTTTGTTAGTCTCCGGCTAATCTCCGAAACGGCTAAGCCGATTTTGACGGGACTTTCACTGGCAGATGGCTTATGTTGAAAGGAGTAACACAGGCTACTTGTTATCTCAGTAGCACGTTCCGTGTGGTAATATCCCACAACCACACGGTCGAAGCCGAGGGCACACCTAGTAAAATATAAAATCAACAAACCTGCAAAGCTCGAAGTCTCTCCAAAAACATCACGTGCGATTTTTCGTCGTTTTCATTACTTATGTCTGTAACATAATAAAGAACAATATATTAGGTCTTTACCTATGAAATTGCCGTTCTGCAGTACTGGCCATTTCAAATCGAAATAATTTTTGTTTGTCTAAGAATTCTAATTTCAAATTAATTTTATTTTAAAAACATGGAATTCTTTTTCCAAAAGTAGTCATTTGTTTATTGATTAGTGTTACATTTTCATCGCATTTCAATCTTTTTCGTCATCATGGATACGTTAAAAATTCGAGTAATTATGGAATATGAGTACCGTCGTGGCAGCAACGCGGCACAAGCGGCACGCAACATCAATGACGTTTACGGAGCTAACACTACAAACCAACGCACCACCTATTATTGGTTTGCTCGCTTCCGTTATGGAAATTTCGACCTGAAAAATGAACTTCGCGGTCGTCCGAAGACTTTGGTCGACAGTGACGAATTAAAGGCGATTGTGGAAGCTGATGACACACAATCTACGGCTGAATTAGCAGCAGCTTTCGACGTTAGCGTCAAAACAATATTGGTCCATTTGCGTCAAATTGGCAAGGTAAAAAAGCTTGACAAATGGGTGCCCCACGAACTCAATGATCGCCAGCGTGAAGTACGCGTCGAGACGTGCCTTGCACTGCTCAACAGACACACAAATGAAGGAATTTTGAACCGCATTGTTACCTGCGATGAAAAATTGATTCTGTTTGATAACCGCAAGCGCTCAGCAAGTTGGTTGAATCCTGGTTCAGCACCTAAACAATGCCCTAAACGAAAACTTACCCCTAGAAAAGTGAAGGTCACTGTTTGGTGGTCTAGCGCCGGTGTGATTCATCACAGCTTCTTACCAAACGGGGTGAGCATTACTGCAGATGTGTACTGTGAAGAACTGAACTCAATGATGGAGAAGCTGGCACATCTCCAACCAGCATTGGTCAATCGCTCGTCTCCGCTGCTCCTGCACGACAACGCGTGACCTCAAACTGCACAGCAGACGGTCTCCAAGTTGCAAGAACTGGGGTTGGAAGCTCTCCGTCATCCGCCCTACTCACCAGACCTTGCGCCTACAGACTACTACTTTTTCCAGAATTTGGATAACTTCTTGGCGGGAAAAAAATTCAATACCCGAGAGGCAGTACAAAATGCCTTTGAAGAATTTGTTGCCTCCCGTCCAGCTGATTTTTTTAAGAAGGGCATCAATAAACTGCCACTGCGTTGGCAAAGATGCATTGATTGCATGGGTGATTATTTCACTTAATACAAATAAAAAATACATGAAAAAATTTCGTTTAATTTTTTTCATACAAAACGGCATTTTCATAGGTAAAGACCTATTATAATAATACTGCCCAAATAATTTAACATCATCAGCAGCCTACAATGTACCGACTGCTGGGACACTGGCCTCCTCTCAGTGAGAGGGAGTGGGCCATAATCGACCACGCGGGCCCAGTGCGGGTTGGTAGATGTCAGATATTTTAGATTTTTTTATTCTAAGATGTGCCGGTTTCCTATGTTTTCCTTCACCGTTTTGAGAGCAGTGGTGAAGAAATAATTTACCCAAAGTAAAGCGCCTGACTGGTCTGTTACCACTGGGCTCCCACTGCACTATATACTTGAATGATATTTATTACTGCAAGTACGGGTACTCACCGATATTTTCAGACTTGTAGTCGTGTTTGAAGATGGGCATAGAAGTGAGTTTCCTCTGCTCGGCGACCTCGCGCAGCCCTCGCTCCACGTAGTTGCGGAAGTAGAACGACGAGCCTTGCATGAACGTCCAGATGTCTACCTCTGGATGACGCTCCTGTAACACGAAATAATACATGGTTAGAATTTATAAGCGTTAAATTGACATTAACTTCTGCCCGCGGCTCCACCCGCGTGGTTGTCGGAAATTATCCCACGGGCACATGCTACCGGGACAAATAGTTGCCTATATCCTTCCCCAGGATGACACCGATCTCCTTAACAAATTTTATCGAAATCCATTCAGCGGTTTAGGCGTGAAAAGGTAACATACAGACTAAAGTGTCGAATTTATAATATTAGTATGGATGTTTGTCATGTTCATTAAATCTTGTTACAAACAAAAAAAATCATTTATTGTTTTATATAATTCATTATCTGTTTTCAGAGGTGCAATTTGAGAACAATTCACAAGCAACGCATTTCAACAAATCGTAGCACGTTTTGAAGTGCGTTGCGAGGAAATGAAATGTTTATATAAGTAAGTAGATCTTTTATCCTTTACACGTCAATATTTTGTTGGTCAACATTTTAAAAACTAGATGGCGCCGGCATTTCCTAGCTGCCTGTGAACCTTACATCGCCTAGTTCTGTAAAGTAACGATCTACGACTACGGATTTTGTTGCCGGTTTTTGTTCACAGAAACCGACCAATTTGGAACCCTATAACTGACGTCTGAAGTTTTCATACATCCCATGTGACTTTATTAAACTAGCTTCTGCCAGCGACTTCGTCCGTGTCAAAGTTCGTGCTCCTGCGACTCACCCTGTAGTATCAAACCGCCTGCCCGTCGACTTCGTATACGTGACTCTTTCTTTTTACTCGGCTCCTAAGGGTCCTAGCGTGGTTTTAGACTTCCTCGATAAAAGGGCTTTCCAACACTAACTAACAGACAGACAGACACCACACATAGCTAAATATTAGTATAGGATATATAATTGATCTCAATTTAATAAATGATGTACCTAATTAATATTTAATGACATAATTATTTTAAAATTGTTATTAATTTATGATTTTATTTAATTTTTTAATTATTAGTTATAATACTTTTTGCTGTGCCCTACAGGGTCCATAATTGTACATTAGCTTTAAGCCACTTGAAAGAACTTTTAACATTATGGAATGCAAATAAAGATATGAATATGATTTTTTTGTCATAATCGTCACGCTTGGCAGGCGGGTTGGCGATTGCAGTATGGTGGAAAATGCACAGAGAACGCTGCTGCCCATTCTCTAGTAAGTCCTGTAGTCGTCTCTTACAACACCTACGGGAAGAAATGTGATGGTGCTATTCTTTCCATCCGGTACCCACACGGAACTGAACGGTAGTTCTCTGGGCCCTACTCACCCTCAAGTCGTAGAGCTGCGCCAGCGCGTCCTTGTTGTGCTCCTTGGTGCCGATCCGCTTCAGTATGAGCGCCAGCTCCTCGTGCACAGCGCGCGGCAGGCGGCCGCCCGCCAGCGCCGCGTTGTTGGGCGGCACGGATGCTAGCACGGAGCTACCGTTCAGAGCGTCGGCTGTGTTCTCTTTCTTTTCGTCGAGTTTTAGTTGCTGCGAAAGAATAATATAATATAATTCTTATATGTGCTTGAGGCTAGATAATAAAGCTACGATTGTCGTGGTTCGTCTGTGAGCGAATGAGCAGCATGACATGTCAAGACCCCTCCGCGCCTCTGAAACGTTAAGCCGTTGGGCCCGGCTATCATTCGTAGGTCTGCGACAGTCGTTATTGATCGTCAGACGTCCGAAATTCTGACAGCCAGTCTTACCAAGGACTATCGTATTACTTAGTGACTGAGTTGTGGAGGTCAGATAGGTTTTCGCTCAATCCTCAATCCCAAAAATTAAATGCCTACATTAGGGAGCTATGTATGTTGCCACAGACAGATGCATAGATAATGTGTTTGAATTAATTGGCTACTACTGCAACTGGCAGCTATTGCAAATAATTTGATTCATAAGCTTAAGAGCGTTAACGTCGATTTTGGTTGTTTGACCCAAAAAGCGTACTTTTCAAACCATTTGATCACCTCATAAAACGTATCTAACGAAAGTGTAAATAACTAATTATTGTTGGAAATATTTCGGTCTAAAAAGTTGACTGAAAACCTTTTTACATTAATAAAGTATTTGTGAATTCTAACCAGATAAACAAACAGTGTTTTCTAAAATCCTTTTACAGTAGTCATTTCGAAGCTTAAAATATCCGAAACCACTAATAAAATTGACAAACTAATAAACATATTTAATTGTTCACATCCTTGAGCAAAAAACTGAGAGAGACTTTTTTGATTTTCAGCGCCTAACATAATAAATAAAACAATAAACAAAGTGAAATTAACAAGAAAAAGCAGTTGCTAAATTCATTATTTCTTCCAATAAATCTTATTTAATTTTACAAAATAAAGGTGTATTGTAATAGAAGAACATCTTCTTTAAAACTTGCAATAAAAAATTTCAACTAAATTAGTTTTATTATTTTTCTACAATTATTTTAAAACTACTATAAAACCGTGCGCGGTAATAATTTTAAATCAGTCCGCCGCGAGGCTATTCAAAGAGTGGACGTATCGCTCAGTGCTCTACGCGTGACCTCTCCCGACCCTTGGCATCGAGTGAGTTTATAGTGCGATATAACGATCTTGGGTTGGTAAGTAAAATAATTATTTTTTATTTAGATAATTGAAAACAATGTTTTTCGAAACAACAAAAATTGTTTCAGGTGCCATGGGGAATAAGAGTAAAAAAACGAAACTAGTTTTATCGAGGAAAAGGAAGAGACTCAATCAAGAGGTTTTAGCTAAAGCTAGGGCTAAAAGGTTGGGTAAAATAATATTTTGTATAGAACTTGATTTGTTATCTTTGTTGATCGAAGTTTGCTATATAAGGTCCTCGTTTATTAATTTATTTCCTTCTAGGGGGTGATTGTACTACTCAAATACATTTTTTTTTCTAAACGATCAATTTCGAAATTGCAAAAAACAATACTTCCTCAAACTAAACCGTCGATCATCTGATTTTTTTTAACTTGCATTGTAATAATAATAATTTAATTGATTTGATTTAATTTAAACTTTATTTCTTCTTTTTAGAGAATTTAACTAAAAGCTTGTTTTTAAAAATGTTTTTAGGGTTCCGTAGTGAAAGAGGAACCATTTATAGTTTCGCTAAGTCTGTCTGTCTGTCCGACCGCGGCTTAGCTCAGAGACCCTTAGTACTAGAAAGCTGGAATTCAACATGAGTAAACATATTAATCACGCAGACAAAGGGGTAAAATAAAATCCTGTTTTTTTATCTTCAGGCATTGTAAAGAAAATAATGTTGTTGTGAGTACGGAAGATGTTAAAATCCAAAATGAGGTAAAGGTAAAGCACAACTAACGTATTTTTTATTTACAATTTCATATTTACGTATGGGATTACATCTATCTTTTTTTTTCAGGACTTAGCCTCGTCTTCCAAAACCAGCTTGTTGATGTGTGGAACACACGTGTCGGTTATCTTTCAAAGTCGGTAAAGGAAAACATTTATTTAAATCTACATACAAGTGCTATATATAATAAATATAATATTATAAATAAAGAATTCTTCGATATTGAAATATTTTATTTCAAAACTAGAATACTTAATAATTTGCTAGAGGACCATCGCGACTTCCTACGACTTCAAAATGATGAACCCCCTTCATTATGATTTTTTCATGTACTTTTTTATCAAATGAGCAATTTTTAATCAAAATTCATTTAGTAGTTTTTGTGAAAGAGTAATAAATATACATCTACTCATCCATAAATAAACTCTCAAACTTGCGCGTTTATAATTATTATTTGAAAATATGATCTGTATGGTATTCTGATGTGTAATCGATATGAATTGAAGTTTCATCAAAATTCGTTCAGTAGTTCTTACGGTAAATTGTTAAAATCATTCATCCATACATCCTCACAAACCTTTGTGGTTATAATATTATTCGTAGCAGGATTTTACATTTGTACAATATTTCTAACTTTTCTCCCCTAAATAGTACCTACTTACTATACTACGTATCCAAAATTGCCTTTTTATTTCACAAGCATGTAATAAAAATAAGAATAGTAAATAAAAATCAACTGACGATTAAATAAGTAAGTATCATTAAACATTGAGGATCAACTTGGGTTAGTTTGACTATAATGACGGGCAGCACACCAACTCTACGCACACAGTTTTGCGCGTATCTGTGTGAGTGGAAGGAGCACTGCAATTACCTAAACATGGTGCCGTGGATTTCACGTTAACGCTCTTAAAACAATAGCTATTTTTCTAGACTTGTCGAAGGCATTTGACACTGTCTCTGTCCCTCTTTTGCTATAGAGATTGTTTTAGTTTGGGGTAAGATGTTACCCTTGGAAATTTTAAAAAGCTACCCTAGGACCTGCTCTCAGGTTGCAAAAATTGGTATCCACGCAAACGAAGAACAGTTTCTCACCTACGGCCTAGTTTATTTATTTATTTATTTAGTGTTCTTAGTTTATGGAAGTGACTGGGTAGATGTGCGCTTTCATACAGAATCTACCTAACAAAATATTATGAATTGGTTAAATAATGATTTGCACAACCTGAATTTAGAAAAAACAAAATTCACACAACAAACCAAATACATTTTTTTTATAATAAAGTTTTAAATTTACCTTGAGTACTTTGAGTAGGTAAGGATACAGATCGGATTCATTGACATCAGGTATTTGAGTGAGGTGGTTCGTGATGGAGCCGCCCTTCATCTTGACTAGAGTATGCACCAATGTTTTCACTGTCCTGTAACAACATTATTTTAGCATCAATTACATGTTGTCTAAATGATTAGTCTTTGGTAGTTGTTATGGGTAATAGAAGCCGGGAAGTCTGACAGCCAGTCTACTACCAAGGCGTACCGTATTGGTTGTGGAGGTCAGATAGGCAATTGCTTCATGTAAAATACTGATACTCCGGTTAGACTAGAAGCTGACCTCAATATAATTGGGAAAACGCTTGGCAGATGATAATGATGTCAATAAGTTCTACAGTAAGACTAAGGCACCATTTCGTGCTGTGTAACAAATAAGAGATTCCGTCGGTATCGTTGTGATCATCAAATTAGTATCCGATGATTTAGGATATTCTATTCTCACGCCTTGTTTCCCTGAAAAGTTGGGTAGGTGAAGCATAACGAATATAGAATAACGATATCATAAAAAAACATAACAGCGATATGTGCATGTACATTTCGCCGTTAACGCCATCAACAGGGTACGAACCCAGACTCTGAGCGCTCCTGAAATTCCTGATAGAAAAACCAAATAATACTTTACCCAACCTGAGCAATGAACCCAGGACCCCAGGCTCAGCGGTATCGCTTGCAACCACTACACCAACGAGACAATCAAGAGGCAGTTACTGCCTAATGCCTAATGCAATGCCTAATATAATTCCTTTTTGACAGATGTAAATTTTTGAGGTGCCAGACGGCGAGGACGGCTAGAAATGAGAGGTCTATCCGTTGTTTTGATGAAATGTACCGTATCAAGTTTGAGTGTTCTGGGCAAGCCAGGGGGACAAGAGATTTCCGGGAGTTCTACGACCACTTGTGCAGAAACTGAATTCGCCGGGGCGACGGTTTTAACACTCAGTTGGTCTGATGTAGCGGTGGAGGCTACGATCGATAGACTCGTAATGCCGACAATGAAACGCTTGGACCGGCAGTCTGGAAGTAAATATAAGGAATAGTTGTTTACATTTAATAGGTAACATACCTGTATGGCGTATCACTAATATCCGGATTTTTCTTCCAGTAGCTATTAGGGTATGCCTTATAGAACAGGTGTATCCTGTACAGCACCGCGTCGTAGTCTATAGAGTTCACATCCCACGTTGAGATCATCTTGAGGGTCTTCCAGAAGCATTTGAGAAGTAGGTCTTGGTAGCGAGGGTATGCCGGGTCTGACAAGCCGATGGACTCGTGTAGGAGGGATACTATTGCGCTGTTAAAGATAGAAATTTGGCTATTAGTTTAGGGTTTCTTTTTTAAACGTATTTGTAACCGAGATAAGTAAAGAGCATTTAGACTAATTCATACAGGCATATAGTTAGGCTTATAATTTGAAAGGCAGATTTCGATTTTAAATATCTCTCAACTAGCACTCACAAAGATTACAATTTGCTTTGATGACGGCTAGTGAAGAGATCGTTCAAATTCTTAGCTCTTATAAAGTAGCTGTTGTCTTTATTCATAGCACAAGACAGTAATAAGAAATGCTACATACCAACAAGAGAGGTGTCTAAACTTCAATCGACCTCATTCCTATCACAAATATTTTAATAACAAATGCTACCCACCACAAGAGAGGCGTCCTAGGCGAGTGTTCCAGTACCCGCACACACACGTTGTTGAGTATCCGCACGAGTCGCTCTGCTTCCGGCCCCGCGCCTGGAGCGCCGGCGCCCAGCACGCGCAATAACTCGCCCACTAGTGAGCATAGCGCCGCCTCGCCCACGTGTGAGCCACAGCCCGCCGTCTCGTAGAACTGGGGGGAAGATGGTTCATGTTACACTTAGAGTTGATTTAGAAAGTTTCGGAACTCATTCAACAGGATTGATCATTTCTGCCAGGGTCGCGGATTAGTTCGAAAGAGTTACCATGGCTGTAGTATAGGCAACTGAAGGATCACGGGTAGGTTTCAGTCAGTGAAAGTCTGATACGCTCTTCAGCTCCGCCCAGAGCGGTAGACGAAATTTGATGCATGCCCACTCAAAAAATAAAAAATAATTATAAAACTATTTTATTTTATATTTTTAGGGTGTTTCGAATTTTGTGACGTATATCCGCGTTTGTCGTAGTTTTCGAAAACAGTTTTTTGCTATCCTGGTAACCCCGGCAAGAACAATGACTCCAATTTATAATGTAAATGTATTGTCATCGGTCCTTGGGTCCCACGTTTTGAAGGGGGTCAAAATCATGTTCAAAGTTTCGGTTACATAGGCACATACTAACATACGTATGAAGCTAATAAAAGCGTGTTAAAACGGGGGTCGAAAGCTTACCGTAGTGAGTGCACTTGCTAGATACTTGTAGGCTGGCAGCGCGTCTTGCGGCGGCGCGGTCCGCAGCCTGCGCACTTGTGCCGCGATAGCGCTTATCAGTCGCGCCTCGTGCGGGGCTAACGCTCCGCCACGACCCGACACTAACGCGCCCGATATTAGAGATAGGGCACGGATTGCAGCCTGTAAATACAATGTTATATTAGATGTAATAGTAGCCTTCAACCTTGGAAAAATCTTAAACGGACTTCGTGCCCAAGTAGGCCGCAGCTAGGACAACCTCCACAAATGCGGTTCATGGCTAACTCAGCCCTCCGGGTGCGTGTGGCGTCTCTCCACACACAACGACTTACCTCCCATCTTACATGTGTGTGTCACCTACACACATATGCATATACACTGCTGCTTCTGCGAACGGTAATTCCGTTGCTGAATTTCTGGCAAAAGTAAATTTAAAAGTATATTTTAATATATTTTTTCGTGATAAGAAGAATATAGCTTATTACGTTGTAAAAGGAGCAAACCGCATCGAGCATTAATAACCTAAAGGTCATAATATTTAAACATACTGATTTAACTGTAAACCCAGTAATATAACAAGCACATTTGACTGAGTATAATCTATAAATGTTACAAGTACTACTTATCACAAAAACCTAGAAACCACATGAAGAAGCTTCAGATCAGAGACTTTCAGACTATTTTCAGTGTTCTATTCAATCACTTACTAGCAGTAGTCTTCTGGAAATTAGGTAAATAATGTGTAATAAAACCAAAATGATTGAATTAACACAATAAAATACTCACATTGAGATCCGGGCTGGCTATAGAGTGTATAGTGTCGGCTAGTTGCGAGTCGTCGACGTGCGAGCCGAGCGAGAGTGGCTGCGGCGTCACCATCGGGTGTGGCGCGCTGTGGCGCGGCGGAGACATCGAGACCATGCTGAGAGATCATGGCGTTTAGTATAGATCCTACTATATAAAATAACTAGCACATTTTTCGCGTAAAATTAAAGCTCATGTAACTCTGGAATAATGTAGCTTTTCATGGGTGACCATAACAAACAATCAAGTCTTTCCTTTTTATAATATTAGTGTAGATAAAAGTGAAAGTGTGTATGATTGGATTTTTTGATGTTTGTTAATGAATCACGAAAAAACGGCCAAACGGATTTGAATGAAATTTGTGCAGACATCCAGTTTATATCCTGGATTAACACAGGATACTTTTAACATCTAAGGTCCATCATTAATTTAATTCACAGTTTAGCTCGGTCGAATCACTGTCTCCTAAGATACAGGTCACCCCTAGTTTAGGAGACAGGATTTAATTTTTGGTTCATATAGACAATTATTTTTCTCCCCTTGTGTCCATTGTTAGTTGAATAAGCCTAAGCATGTAACTATTATAAAACCTGTGTATATGTATATCTTTGGATAAATAAACTTATTATTTATTTATTATTATTTTATTTATTGTAGTAGTACGTTAACCGTGGGATTGATATTTTTAACATTATACTAATACCTGAAATTATGGTCTAACCTCCTGAGACCCAGATATTTTTCGGGCCGACTGAAAAGTGACCCAAAGTACTAATAGTATCACAAACTAGACTATACCGGATAGACCCATAGACGAAAATTACGATATTTTCTTTACTGTTGGGTATGTCTTTTGTATGTTTTAAGGGTGTGTTTGAAACTATTATCTTAGTTCGAATAATTTGTCCTAATACTAGTACGCGGGAACATAGTTCAGTAAAAAATAAATAAAGCCTGGGCCTATCCGACATGGTGATTTTGTTCTAAAAAAATCACGCGGGGTCTCAGGAGGCTAAAAGCATGACTCACCAGTCCTAGCCTGAGTCTCATTCAATCATACCAATAGACTTCTTAGTGTAGATCTTTTGCATAACATGCATAATCAGCCTGTGATGTTCCCACAGCTGGGACACAGATCTCCTCACTTCGAGAGGAAATGGGCCACAATCTACCACTCGGGCCCAGTGGAGGTTGGTAGATGTCACATATCTTCGAATTTTTGGTTCTATCACATGCCAGTTTTGTCACGATGTTATCCTTCACCGTTTGTTTTGAGAGCAGTGGTGATGAAATTATTTACACAAATTGCTTCTACCCGAGTTCGAATTCATGTCCTACAAATCGTGAATTCATGTCCTACAAATCGTAAGTCGGAGCCGATACCACTAACTCCCTGCTCTGTAGAACTTTTATGGCAGTCCAGATATAAATTACAGATTAAAAAGTATCTCACCTGGAGCGAATAGGTTGCTGTGTGTGCGACAGCTGTGGTCTAACCCCACCCGTAGGTATGGGCTCGTCCAGGAACTTCAGGTCTATCTCAGCGACGTCCGGCTGTCTCAGCACGGGCACTGCCGCGTCTAGTTGCGCTATAAGTTCCGGGTCGAGACCGAACGGACCCGTTATGAGACGAGGCTCCGGTGGTATGCTGTGGAAGACATTATTTATTAGGATTCCTGTTTAGAGTATACCCATATTTTGACGAATTAAAGTGTTTGTACACACGGCTACATATCAAGCTGTACATTTCCAGTTTTAGCTGAGCTCGCTTTACATAGTTTTTTCGTACAATAAGAAGCCGTACTCACACGGGCATCGGCGCGGCCGGAGGAGGTAGTTCCTCCTCCTCTTCCTCTTCGTAGTCAGCCGGGGTCGTGTCCACTGATATCACACGTCTGGGTGGTGGTTCAGGCTCCTAAAATAATTATACAGTTTTAGCCATTAACATCAATACTGACACGAGTAAACGTATTAGATTTGTGGTAGAGTACACCTCAAAGTGAAAAAACAAAATGTGTACTCATATTTATTTCGGGGTATATATATACTTTTGCCCGCGGCTTCGCTCGCGTTAAATCCCACCCCCCATTTTAGGGAAGTAGGGGGTTAGAAAGAGACAAAAGTAGCCTATGTCACTCTCCATCCCTTCAACTATCTCCACTTCAAAAATCACGTCAATTCGTCGCTCCGTTTTGCCGTGAAAGACGGACAAATAGACACACACTTTCGCATTTATAATATTAGTATGGATATATATATATATTAAAAAGTTACTATTGATAATGTTATCTAACTAATTTAATATGATTTGATGGAGTGATAATAATGAAACTAACCTCGTGTTGTATCTGCACAGGCCGGCCGGACGCTGAAAGTGGCACGAGCATAGACCGTCTCGACTCAGCGCTGCGTGACTTGCTAGCGCGCTTGATACGCTCCTCCAGCAAGGACAGATCCTTGTCCGAGATCTGAAATTGAAGCATGGATTTGGACACGTTTCAAAAGGTGTTACTAACAAATTGAACTGAAGAAAAAGAATTTGAAAAGGGAAACATTTAAACAAACCTCTTCGCGTATATGAACACGTTCGCACGGACGTAAAAATATCGCGGTGGGATTTAATCACTGGATGTTCAGCTCTCGGTGTTGAACAGAGTATTGAGAATCCAAGAGAGTGCGTCGCACCGCGTGGAAAAAACATGTTGATTTTTTCTCTCGGCGCTTAGCAGTGCGTTGAAGTTCCAATGCGCGAAAGAATCCTGCCACGATATTATTACGTCCGTTCGAAGGTGGAGTAACTAATCTCCTAATTGAAAGTAAGTAACTATTTTTGAGTCAGAGCTAGAGAAAAAGAGAGAAAATGTTTTCCTTTTTTTCGGAGGTTCAAGAAGATGGATATACTTACTGTCAAGTGCGGTATGGTTATGCGATTGAGAACAATACCCCAAAAAGTGACAATGAGAAGATTAAGCTTTGTCTTAACTTTTCCCAGATTTCATGTGAAAATTCTCTTAGATAACCCAGATTTCCAGCCTATGCCTGATATCAATTGTTAAAAACCACGGCAATGACATTCTGATCACATGTACGTCAAGAATGGACCGGGGTAATCTTAGTTCTCACTTATAGAACTTATCAGTAACATTCAACACTACACTGCTGGACATAGGCCTCTCCAATATTACGCCCTTCAACTCGGTTCTCGACAACTGTCACCCAGCTGCTACCAGCCACCCTGCGAAGATCGTCGTTCCAACTGGCCTGACAGCGCCCTACCTTACGTTTGCCGGTCATTACTTCCACGGCTAATTTGACCAGCTCATTGCCACATCAGCTTGCTTATTCTGTGAGCTATGTCGACAACTTTAGCTTTCTACCTGATCACCTCGATCCTTCAGAAACTTACAGCATTATTTGTCTGATTATAAGTACCTGTCCGATCATCTTGTAGACCTTCTCGCCCTCTAAGAAGTATGCCGAAGCGACACAGTTGAGCGCAGCGGACCGCACGGCGTTGTCTCGGTCACCGATGTGTCGCGCGAGCTCTTTTAGGGCTCCGCCGCCACCGCTGCCCATTACCGTCGAGCCGTAGGTTTCTAGTAAGTGGCCGATGCACTCTAGACATTCTGGGGGACAACATTATGATTGATTTAACCAAGGTGTAGTATTTAAATCCTTCAACGAACATAGGTCCTTGGAAGGGCCTATATTCGTTGTGGATACTTCAGAATGAACACTATTCCCGATTAACCACCTTTCTCGAACAGGCAAAAACACATCGGTAAGGACAACTGTGAAATAGTGTTGTCTCTCATTCTTAGTAATGTAACGTTCGTTGATGATACGGAGTTTAGCAAACGACCGTAACCTCGGCAAAAACTACGGATTTCATGCCTAGAGAGTAGACCCCCAGTTATGTGACGGAATGTACGTCTTAATTCCAAATAGTATTTACGTAACCTATTCTTCAAACAAGTTCAACCAATAAGGACCACTTCAACACTAATCAGCGCTAAAGGGATTTGAAAACATCGTTCTATTTCTGTTAATAATTTTGATATGACAGAGACAGGCTGATGTTTTAAATGTGTTTACCCGTAAATGCATTTAGTGAAATGTGGTATACCATAAAAGCGGGTTTAAAACATTGAAATTGGTTCAAAACTGTGATGTTCACCAGACAACATTATCTGTACTTAGTATCAAGTATTCAAGTAGTACTTAGACAACTACCAATAAACAGTTACTTCTACCTCAAGACACTTCTGAAGATACATTTCATAGAGAGAGATATTTATAGAATGTTATTTAAAGAAAATTCTTCAACAGTAAATTATTTGGCTAAAAGTTTAATAATTTCAACTTACCAGCTCTTTGTCTTGCATTCTTAGACTTCAATCCTTCCATCAAGTACCCGAACAGCTTGGTTACAGAGTAGACCACACATATTTGTTTGAAAAGAGCTTTCACACCGTTGCGAACTGTATCCTTAGGATCACCAACCTGTTACCAAACAAGACAGAACTATTAACCATCCAAATACGGCAGATTCGAACAAAAAATGGCTTAATTACACAAGGTATGGAGAGTATACCAATATAAAAGTACGAAAAATAAGTTTAATTGTGTCTGACAACAATAATATATTCTAAACTTGAGCTCAAGAAACACTTAACTAACATTATCAGTTGATAATCATTACAATTTATGCAAAATATAAACATATCATTGGCAATTCTTATTATAGATTATAAAACAGTATCTAGCACTATCAGATACACGTATCTTTCTAGTCATTGTGAGTTTCATGTTTTAATCATGTTACAGTTATGTAGTAAGTCGTTTCCTTTAAAAGCTATCATAATAATCTATCAAATTTGATCTAAGCTGATTCAGACAGTCTGCATTGTCGGTTTTAAATGCTTGCTCGTACATTTTGTAGAATACACAACTGATTGATAGAAGTATCAGGCAAGCCAGATTTGGGGGCGCATCCATTACGTGAGGCATGAAGGGGTGAAGTAGAATTTCACCCAATCCTACGTGGGGAAGAGCGCGGAAATATTGTAAAATTATGAGAAACCCGAGTTAAATTTAGTAAAATATGTTTGATTTGTTTTAATGATAGTAAACCCTCGATTGTGGATCGACGAAGCCGCGACCGGCCAGCTAAGCCAGCCAAACGCAACGCAAATAACACAACTTAACGTATTGGCATTAAAAATAAGCATTTTGAAACATCTTATGTGAGATTAGGAGGGGGAGGTATAGTCGACCCAAAACGCACACTACATTTCATGAGGTGTGGGTCGAAAAATGGGCGCCCCCTTTGACCCGTACACTTATCGGTGTTAGTTTGCGTGAAGTTACTAACAAGATCCAGCATCAGTAACTACAATCAGTCGAAACTGTTTGTTTCTAACACGATATTATTGATATTCAATAACTATGAAGTATGTAAGGATCGTAGCAGGTGGCGTTCCGTAGTTTCTACCTACCCCCATGGAAAAAAGACGTGAGTTTATGTATGTACTAGGTTTTGCCCGCGGCTTCGCCCGCGTGGATGTCGGAAATTAACGCAGGTATTTTTCTAAAATAAAAGTAGCCTAAGTTACTCCTTATTACATTAGCTACCTGCCAATAAAAGTCCCGTCAAAATCAGTCCAGCCATTTCAAAAATTAGCCGGAACAAACAGACAAAAGTTTAAAAAAAATGATTTATTTATTTGTATAGAGTCTAGATGATAAACTTAACTTACCTTTAGCACCAGATAAGGAATAAAACAGTTAGCTTCGTATTCCGGCATAGTATAGTCACTGTCCATGAGATGGGTGAACACTACGGACAAATACTCCAGACCCTTAAGGATGACTGAAGGGTTGGTGTCGAAGAACTTCAGCGTCAACCATTTGAGTACCAGGTCTAAGTTCGCCATTAATGCTTGGCCGTTTTCGTGTAAGTCTTCTGATAGTGCTTCGATTGCTTTTAGGTGATATCTGTGGGGATTAAGGTCCAATTAGTAAGTAATAGAAGGTCTTTACTTAGGTCTTTAGTTCCAAGGAAAAGCTCGGACAGGATGCGTGGCGAAGTCAACTTGTTCTAATATGGAATTTATAGACTAATATAGACTTTTTTCCATAACGTTGCTAGTGCTGTCAACAATATACTTGTCTCCCCTCTCGCGATTTCCCTAGTTCTACTTTTAACTTAATTTTTGTCAAGATTGTACAAATCTAGCTGACACTGTCAAATTTTCTCAATCAATCTTGAACCTAATACTTTGGCGATAAAGTTGAAAACTATTAAAAAATACAGATTGTAGTAGCTTTGTTTGCTGGCATCTTTATCACCCCGCCTGTCATTAATTTTATTTTTTCAGCCTGCTAACATTACTTTAATTTCGAGCCAATTGAGCAGAGGTATTTTGAAAACCCCCAAGACACATAGGGCAAAAAGAAATAGTTTTAAAATAATTTTTTCACATACCTGAAGTCACTATGGAACATGTTACCGATGAGTTGCTTGTTCATTCCAGCGGTCGTCATCTGCTCCTTTAGAAGCTCGAAGAATTCCTCGCGAGGAGTTGTAAAGTTCCATTTCAGCACTGAGACAGTAGAATAAAACATATTTAGAGGTAATTTTTTAACACAATACAGTTATTTTTCATTTCATATGCCAAGTATAAAACATAACTTCATAGTAAGAACTCTTCTGGAATACATTCACCGGACATACAAACCTCACATGCATGAACACTCAAAACCAACTTTTATGTAATAAATGTCGTTTTTCCATATAACTTTTACTCATCATCAACTCCCTAGCATTTTCCCACCTACATTGGGGTCGAGTACTTGTTATGGAGCGACTGCCTATGTTATTAGCCATTACTTTAACAATGGCTTAACATGCTTTCCGAGGCACGCCGGAGTATGGGTATGCAAAGATGGTCCCTTCTCCACGGACTAACCGAGTCAAGCGTAGCTTAACCTGTCCGTTCGATTCGTGCAGCTGTCATTACTTAGCCATAAGCCCCCCATGTAACTTATACTGAGTGTTCATAAATAATTATCTAACTAAATTAACTCTAATCTACCACTTACACACCAACCACACCCTATATTATAGATACGCGACAAACAATTAAAACAATTACGTAACAGAATACCTTTATATTAAATCTTACAAACGGTATGTAAGTGGATCATTCACCAATCCTCGTGACACTCGCAGCAAAAATGTATTTCGATTTGAAGAAAATTAAAACATACATAATGAAGGGCAACTAAAAAAGGGTTTTATTGTTATAGAAAGCTAACCTTTAAGTTTCTGATCGTCAATGATTCGCTGGTTCTTAGCGTTGTTGTTTGGTAGGAGCGGGGAGCAATCCTCGTCGTCTTTCTTGCCACGGCTTGATTGTGAGGCGGATTTTACTGGTCCCTGCAGGAGAAGTGAGAATTGAATAATATTCTGTGCATAGAACAAGCAACCTCGCTGTTTTGGTAGGGCCCTTACACGTTATAGGCAAGTTTGGAAGTATTAGGTACTAACGTGTTTTCACGTACAAGCAGATTTACTAAACATTTATCGAGTATATTCGCAGACTTACGTCAAAGTGATCTTCGCAGTTCACAACATGCAAAAAAGAAAGAAAGCAATGCAATGAAGAATGAATGATGCATGATGGTGATGTGATGTATTGTGGAATGCAATAAAATATTGAGTATTGTAATGGTGTTTGGAGAAAATTGAAATTTCTTTTCGCAGTTTGAAACCAACTTTTTTTCAGTTTTGGGCCAGAAGGTCCAGTCAAAAACAATTCATTTGGAAACTTTGTTGAAGTAGACACGGACTTATTGGCACAAAACATGAATAAACGCGGATTATTAGTGATATGGTTATGATCACCTGCTGTTGATGGATAGTCAGTTTTAAATTTTTACAGAAAAATATCTCTATAGTTGAAAAATATGCAAAAGTATGAAAGCCGACGAACAAATAAGACCAGTGACATACAAGAATGACGTCATCGGAACTATAGGTGCGTTTTCGCGCGAAAATTCTGTCAATTTAAAACTGCATTTTTCCGAAATTACAATGTTTGAATTTTTTAATATATTTGTGGTCTATTCTACATGGAAATCTTTAAAATGAAAACTAAAAAAAATATTGCATGTTCCCTATTAAGCACAGACCTTAAGCAACCACGGACTCAAACGTCGTAACTGCAATTTATACAAAAACCAGCTGAATGTGTATAATGGTAAAGTTGAAATTCACTATTTGTTATGACTTGTCCTTTCAAAAGAGCAAAGCAATTTCAATGAAGGACTGCTCTAAAACTGATCCCACAAACACTCCGTTCGCTAATTGACTACAATGAGCGAGCGGGACCGCAATTTAATTATACGAGAGTGACAGAGATATTATGGTGTAGTTTCGAAATTCATCGAATCGCGATCGTGAGTAGCCGTAGTAAAACCGATCTTCGCGTGATACATGATCGTTGTGACTTGTACCGAAAACAATGTCGTCGCGACCATGTCCGTTTCCACCTCGCGGCCAACTCTTCAAATTTGATGAAATTTTGCCAGGAATTAGTTGTAATTTGTTACAAAACACACCTCTTTTCCTGAATTTGTTACAAAAAAAACTAAGACGCTACGACCAAAAACAGTTGGCCGCTAGAACCGCCACTTGCCGTAGTGATAACCCGTGATTACACAGAAACTAAATAATGCAGATAGGCGAATGATACATCAAAAGAAAGGTCTTAATTTGTTGTATTTGTTACAAAAATAAAAATCTTCAAAACTTAAATATACAAAAAGTTATGCTATATTTAGTTTTCAGGTTAAGTGTAGGTACGTGTCTACTCCGAGGTTCCGTTTTGATGATCCATTTGTTATTGAGCACCGTTTTTGTTATCGGTTTTTGCAGAAAGTTTTTAGTGATATAAAAGAACCAGTTGTTGATATTCGCTTGCGACCAGTTTATGAGTGTTATGGTAATTGGACTATGGAGGTGTGTATGTGGTGGAATGATTTTTTGAAAACCGTGGGTTTTAAAGGAAACAATTGTATTTGTTTGGACCTTCGAATGTTGGTAAATCAACCTTTGTTGAGTCATTGATTGGACGTGTTAATATGCAGTATGTTTTTTATCCTGGGGTGGGTAAGTTTTTTATGCAAGGGTTTCGGGATGGATTTCATAAGGTTATATTGTTTGAAGAGTTTTCTTATAAGTTTTCTGTTCCTAGTATGTTGAAGAGGCTTTTGGAAGGACGGAAGTATGCTTATCCTGTTAAGTGTGAGAGTGATATGATTTTATCTTTCCATGGTCCAATTATCTTTGTTTCTAATGATTTGGATGGTGATATGGATGATGCTTTAAAGAATCGTTTGTTGTTTGTTAGTGCTGCGGAAGCGTACTGGGAGGCGATTCGGACGTGTGTTCCGAAAGTGGAAGCGGAGTCGCCTGCGTGGTCGCAAGAGTGTATACATATCGTCGGAAGATGAGGCGTCCCCGTCGTAGTCGACGTTATTTGACTAGTAACGCACCTTTGCGTTGTAGTATGTGTATGGACAATTAGTTAGCAAATAAACAAGAAAAATACTAGAAAATAGGTTCAATATTTTTTTTACAGTCGAATTTAGTTGGCCGCGCGGACGGCAATATGCCTAAAATACGATGGCGTTTATTGCGTTATTATTAGTAGGTTCCAACTTAGTTCTAGTACTAATCGACAGGTATCGTAGCCAAGTTTGGATAAATGTGGCGAATATAACTACAGGCTTTATATTTTAGGAGATATTCATTAAAATATAGTAGTATGAAACTATATTAGAGATCCTATAGCATACTTTATAAAAGTCAAATTCACAAATCGATAAAAATGTCTTTCAAAATCAGCATACAGGCAAAAATCAAGTAATATAAGTCAACAATTTTTTTTTTTTTTTTAATTAAACTTCCATAACATTTATAAATTAACTGAAACTAATGTAAGACACAGAATGTAGACACATTTTCTTACAGGTACTTATTTCAATTTTAGAATAATTTAAAAAATATTCTGTGTCTTACATTAGTTTTAGTTAATTTATAAATGTTCTGGCAGTTTATTAAAAAAAAAAATATTTTGTTGACTTATATTACTTGATTTTTGCCTGTAGTTATGCTGATTTTGAATAAAGACATTTTTATCGATTTGTGAATTTGACTTTTATAAAGTATGCTATAGGATGTCTTAAAGAGTTTCACCCTAAAAAATTAAGATATGACTACCGAACATTCCAATAATGGCGATTCAGTCTCACTTTATTATGAAAATTTATGGTCACTCTACTCTAATACAGTTTCATACTACTATATTTTAGTGAATATCTCTTAAAATATAAAGCCTGTCGTTATATTCGCCACATTTATCCAAACTTGGCTACGATACCTGTCGATTAGTACTAAAACTAAGCTTGAACCTACTATTAATAACGAAATAAACGCCATTGTATTTTAGGCATATTGCCGTCCGCGCGGCCAACTAAAATCGACTGTAAAAAAAATATTGAACCTATTTTCTAGTATTTTTCTTCTTTATTTGCTGCAACAAATTAGCAACTAATTGTCCATACACATTAGCCTCTATTCATTTGATTTTATGGTGAGATACGTACCTACACTTAACCTGAAAACTAAATATAGCATAACTTATTGTATATTTAAGTTTTGATGATTTTTATTTTTGTAACAAATACAACAAATTAAGACCTTTCTTTTGAAGTATCATTCGCCTATCTGCATTATTTAGTTTCTTGTGTAATCATGGGCTATCACTACGGTAAGTGGCGGTTCCAGCGGCCAACTGTTTTTGGTCGTAGCGTCTTAGTTTTTTTTTGTAACAAATTCAGGAAAAGAGGTATGTTTTGTAACAAATTACAACTAATTCCAGGCAAAATTTCATCAAATTTGAAGAGTTGGCCGCGCGGTGGAAACGGACATGTCGCGACCACGTGTTCAGATTCACCGAACAAAAATTGACATATGGACGCGACGGTCCCTTTTAAATAGAACATCTTTAGTTGGTTATTTTTATCGTTCAGTTTCATCCTCATTCAATTCTCCAACTTACCTTGCCCTTAACAACAGCGCCTTTCTTCTCAGCCTCTTTCTTTAGAGCGCCGGCTGACTTGACGCCGCGCGGTTCTTCTTTCTTGCTCTTTGTTGGGGGTAGTGGTTGCACTGGTAAGCTGGGACGAGCCTTTTCTAAGGCTGTTTGAACGACGGTTTTTGAGCCGGGCTAGTGGAAAAATGGTTTAGCAAAAGAAAGGTATATTTATAGACAAGAAAAAAAAACCATAGATGCGAAATTAATGCATATGGGCATTTTTAGCTTAAGAATGGAAGCATGTTTGTAGCACGGGTAGACACAAGTAACCAGTCACCACATAGTTACATTGCGTAGAGTCGTAGACCAATAAAAATGAGAGAGAACGGGAATTAACCTATTAATGGTCAAATCTAAGTTAAGAACGTTACTGTTAATTTTTTTTTTTTATTGTGAAGTAGTAAGAAATACAAAAACGGAAAAAATCGAAACATTTTTTTTAAATGTTTTAGGGGGTCACTTGTAAAAATCAACATAAAAGTCAGCCAAAATAAAAAAAATAAAAATATGGTAAACGATTACAATTATTGTAAACAAAAATATATCTTATAATATTTTCATACCAAATATAAAAAAGAAAATGGTGGCAGCGGCTGTAAATGTGTTAATTTTGCTGACGTTCTATCATGTATAGATTGTGGTCTGAACTAATGGTCAAATGAATACCAAACAACCTCCTTTAGTCAACTTGTGCAACATTTCTTTCCGACGAAGACATGATTCTCATGACCTAATACATCCATAAGTTCCTTTCAAAACTCAACACGGCTTACCTTCAACTTGTCAAGCTGTTTGTGCATAACATCGTATCCGAGATGCAACATGAATGGCAAAACACAGTCGCCCGTCACTTTCCGCACGTCGACGGCGCGGTCCTCAAGGCACGCGTACAGGATTGGCAGACAAACTGTCAGCTCTTCACGAGGGAAAGTTTTTGGAGGTACTGTTAACAAAAGCAAGATTAAAGTCGCGAACAAAATTTCGCCCAACATGACGTGCAGCCATTAATCTAATTGACACTGCTACGTCACCTTGAGATTTTTTTACTAGTGCTGATTTGCCTTTGGGCAACATTTCATTTTTAAAACACGTTACATCTCACCTTAGCCCTATAATAACCTGTCGATGTTTTATCTACTTATTAAAAAATCTTAAATTCATGTACTGACGAACAACGCATAGCCTAAACCGCTGGTATAGAAGCATAAAACGTCGCAAAATATTATTTTTTCAAACCAAAATATAAAATAGTTCAGTGTGAAGACGTAAATGATGAACACTTCTATTAGCAATCAATTAACTCAGCCTATCGCAGTTCACTGCTAACGTCTCGCCCAGGATTGGTAACAACAATCTGCCCTCCACATTCTATATTAAGTCTGTCCCAGCCACTTGCTTAGTCAACACTTTCAGGTCATAGGTCAATCTAGTTGTTAGCTATGCATTTTTAACTAAGATTTTTGAAAATTCAGTCCCTTGAAAGTTTGTTCGTCATTTTTGCCAATGGGAAATCCCCTCGGGCAGATGTCTTGTGTTGTCTAGTCATTTGAGTTATAAGTGCTAACTTACCATTAGGCAGATGTTCAGCCAGCCACTGCAGTAGCGTGGCCCTCAGCAGAGGACTGCCCGACTTGAGCGCGTCGAACAACATCTCGCCCTCCAGCGGCGCGTGCGGGCCCGCCTCGCGGCACCACGTCTCTACACACGACACTGCGGCCGTACGGATCCATTGCTTGCTGTCGCCGAACGCTGGGGAGAAACACGTTATTATTATGACGTAGGGAGTTTGTGAGAATGAACTTTAGGGCAGAATCCAAAATCATAGAATGTTGGTCAAAGGAGAGGTGCGTGTGCGTGGGCGGTGGGCGGGGGCGGGGAGGGGTGTGAAGGGGGAGGGTCGTTAGTTTGCCAGTAAATTGCAGAAGATCGTTATTTATATTGAGCCTAAGATGATCTAGCATCACTTTGTGCAGTTAAAATTGAGTCTTATAGCCTTAAAATAAGATTTAATTTTCTTTGACTCAATCGGCGGTAGGCATGGCAAAATACATAATTTCAATAAAATAAAAAATACAGCAGTCAATTATGATCAAACTACTTTCAGGATTTGCATCTATTCTGTTAGATCTTGTATACAGGATAAGTTTTTAACCAGTGCGCAAATTTTAACAAATTAAACTTAAACGAGTTATAATAACCATGCACGTTTTATTTTGATATATCTTGGTAAAAAAAAAAATTAAGTTATCATTAACGAAAGATGTTTATTTTGGAACTGCTTTTTATGGTAACTTGCGCGCGGCGGCGGCAAAGGTGAACGACCGAGCGTAGCTACAAGTAGGTATTTACCAGCTGTTCGATCGGTCAAAATTCTAAGAAGTTCAAAGTACCTACGCCGGCGCGGCGGCGAAGATGAACGACGGAGCGTAGCTACGAGTAAGGTACTCGGCTAGTAGGTATCAGCTAATCGGTCGCTCAAAATTCTAAGAAGTTCGGAGTACCTATGGCGCGCGGTTACTGACCTATTCCTATTCTCGAAATCATATTAGGTACGAAATATGTAGGGTGTCCACAGTTTCCTAATTTAAGGTTGGATAATTTTTTTTTTAAAGTATTGAAAAAATACTTGAAATGTGTTCTATTACTAATACTGAACCACCAAAAAAAAATATGCGCACTGGTTAAAAAAAAATCCTGTATGGTGGCACATATCGACGCGATCCATATAGACACACTAAAATTAATACTGACAAGGCACCGTAACGTATTTATTCTTCGAAAAAGACTTGGTTAGGCAACAATTGAACCCAACAACTTTGAGAAAAAACATGTGTTATTTATTACATCAAAATAATAAGGTTTAGTCAATAAGGATAAAATTATGCAAAACAAATCACAGATTATACTTCAGTTCAATTTCTACTTTTAAATAAGTTAAAAAAAATATTTACCTTGAAAGAAAGCCGGGAAGAACGTCCTGACATGCGCTTTACTCTTCGTATTCATTGCTGTGGCCAATGCCTCACATATTTGTAGCGCACTCTGCGCCAGTTTCGAGTTGGAGTCAAGTAGGCGCGCTGATAACGCAGCCGGTAACTCTCCTAACGACGACTTGATTGGTGCTGAGCTGATGATAATAGCCTTCACCTTGTCTAGAGCTTCGTTACGGACCTGCATAGAAGAAAATTTTATTTTTTATTATTATTGATTAAAAATCAAGCAACAAAGGACTCTTAAGGCACACATTATAAAAACAATACACATAAAAATTTAGAATCAAAATTAGAAAAGACTTACTGAAAATCGTTAGCTAAACATAACATAACATCATGCCTTATTTCCCGAAGGGTTGGGCAGAGGTGTACTTATAATACACCCACATTTCGCCTGTTATATTTAAGTCTCATGTAATAAGGGGTATGTTGTAGAGGCATGCCTATTGCCATAAATCGGGCTGTTACTGCGGAATTCCAGATAGAAAAATTAATAACACTGCTCGACCTGGGAATCGAGCCCTGAAACCCATGCTCAGTTGAAACACACACACATGAGAATGTTCACAAATCACCCTACGCTCATAAAATGTTCAATTTCCTAATTATGTTACTACTAGATTCTGCCCGCGACTTCGTCCGCGTCAAATATTTGCTCCCCTGACCCTTCCCGTCGCATCGCAGCCTGCCAGTTTTCGTTAATTTTTTTTGTTGCTGTTCCGCTCCTTTTGATCGTAGCGTGATGCTATATAGGCTATAGCCTTCCTCAATCAATAGGCTACCCGACTCAAAAAGATTTTTTTTCAATTCGAACCGGTAGTTCCTGAGAGTAGCGTGTTCCACCCCACATTTTAGGGAAGTGGGGGGTTAGAAAGAGACAAAAAGTAGCCTATGTCACTCTCCATCCCTTCAACTATCTCCACTTAAAAAAAATCACGTCAATTCGTCGCTCCGTTTTGCCGTGAAAGACAGACAAATAGACACACACACTTTCGCATTTATAATATTAGTAGAGACTAGCTTTTGCCCGCGGCTTCGCCCGCGTGGATGTCGGAAATTAACGCAGGTATTTTTCTAAAATAAAAGAATTTTGTAAGATAAAAGTAGCCTAAGTTACTCCTTGTTACATCAGTTGTTACATCAGCTATCTACCAGTGAAATTCCCGTCAAAATCGGTCCAGCCATTTCAGAGATTAGCCGGAACAAACAGACAGACAAAAATTGTAAAAAATGTTGTTTTGGTATGTGTACCGTGAATACATCCATATACACTTAGTAAAAAGTGGTTATCTTAATATTACAAACAGACACTCCAATTTTATTTATTTGTATAGATTATATGAGGGTTTTCTGAAATGACGTAGATGGCAGCACTGAAACGTCACGTCCAGGCACCAGTCAAAAGTGTCAAATCGCCTATAATATTTTTGTTAGTTCTGACTGAATGACAATGAATGAATGATATAGTTTTATATTCATTGTGGAAATAATATAATATAATATATTTCACAACTATCACACAACGCCATCTAGTCCCAAGCTAAGCAGAGCTTGTGTTATGGGTACTAGACAACTGATAAACATACTTATATATTTCTAAATACATACATATTATAGATAAATTACACCCAGACACAGAACAAATGATCGTGCTCATCACACAAACATTTGTCCTGGGTAGGAATCGAACCCACGACCTCCGGCATAGCAGTCAGGGTCACTAACCACTAGAACAACAGGCCTGTCAAAATTCAAATGGAGGACCTCTTGTCAAAGTGGCGCCAACTGGTGGCCTGAATTTTCTTAAACTCCTTCATTGGCTCAATTTGTTAGTTTGTCCGTCAATAAGAGCTCTGTCACTAGTTCCTTTTAGAAAGAAAAGTCAGTGTCACCGATTTATTTAACAGTTGGGATGTCACTCACTAAAATATTATTTAAGCAGAGATACCATCCTATCAACCGAAAAGTTCTGATATTTATCGCTATTTGACATTGGATTTCAGAATTGTCTATAAAAGATATTTAGCTACATACATTACATATACTCACGCCTTCTTCCCATGGGGGTAGGCCGAAACTACAGAAAGTCACGCCTCCTTTTACTCTTCTTAGCTATATTTTGCAATTAACACCCTATTTTAGAACCAGCATACTCTAATGAATAAGGAGATATACCTTCCAGTTCTTGTCGTTGATCTCGGCAATGAGCGCGTCGGTGATTAGCGGCGCGAGGTCGGTGCGTGGCCTGTTGTCTTCCACTACCACCGGTTCGTCTTCGGCGGCGTCTTCGAATGGTTCCTCTATCTCGTCACCTACTGAAGCTTTACTGGCAGACTGTGACATCAAAATATTTAGTGAGTGATAAAGCGTGATGACCAAAATCATGAAAGCTTCTGTTAGTAATGAATCATTGAACTCAGGACCCTAGGCTTCACCCGGGATTCTTCAAGCCATACGGCTTAGACCTATTTCAGAAAACACTTTGAAAGAAAAGCTTTTATTTAGCACAGAACAACAAAAAAAAAATTAAACTTATCTAAAATGTAAATATAGGATTATATGCGTCACAGCCGCTCCAAATCAGTTTATTTGAGCAATGTCTGATGTCCCACACTGATTTAAAATAAAGCTAAATATTGACACGAAAAAATCTATCGAATTGAGATCCTCTCTCGGTTTATAAAACTGATAAGAAAGAAACAAAGCTACAAGTTTTTCACACATTTATCTTACCTTACTAACAGTACCAAGCTGCCTCGTAGGCGTGGGAGGCGAGCTATTAGCGTGCTTATCAAGTTCCAAGCTGATAAGCTGTCTCGTTGCTGGCTTCTCAGTATCGAAGTGATTGATAAGCGAAGGTCCCACGTAGAGAGACAGAATGCCTAGGAAGTTCACTGCGGAGGTACGGACGTTCGGGTTTGTCGCTGTGAGGGCTTTCTTGCAGTGAGCGATTATTGATTTTATGTTCATGCTGGAACAAAAATTAAAATATTATACTAGGTATTTTTGGGGCAAAAAAATCCCCCGATTTTCGGTACACTTTGCAAGATTGAACTGAAATAAAATCAAACTCATCTATTCAAACAGATGAAATTGAATTATCTTTTTAAATGTCAAAATAACAGCTGTTTACTAATATCTATGAGTATTTAAAACAAAAACCAATTTCATTGTTATTGTGTTAGTTACGTTAAATATTCGGAACGGCTGCACCGATTTTGAAGGGACTTTACTTAAGGGATTGACAGATAGCTGACGATCTAAGGAGTAACATACGCAACATTTTGTCTTGATAGCATGTTCCCATGGTATAATTTTCGACATACAAGTGGGCGAATCCGCGGGCAGAAGCTATTTATAAACACAAACTTACTTGAAACCAAACTCCTTTATCGCGTTGGTCATCCAATTGAACATCTCAGACTGTACTTTAGGGTTCTTCTGCGAGTCCATAGCGAAGGTAAGTCCTTCGTTGAGGACATGTTCAAGGCCACAGGCTTCGGCTAACGACGTAAGGCATTCCGCACATATGCCAGCGCAAGACGCTTCACCTAGTTTCGTTACTACGTCTTGGAGAACGAAGTCAGCTGCAGTCCTGTGGGAGAAATTGTTTTCATAAGAGAAATGACAATCTTGTTCGAAATTTATTTACATTATTACATTCGACTTAGCTCTTTAAAGAATAAGGACCAATATAGCTAATAGATTATCGTATTGCGTTGAATCTGGTTGGGAAATGTGAAAATGGTGCCGATTCTGTTGTACACGAACTAAACTATCTCTAAAATTCCTTACTTTTGGCTATGAGAATTGTAACGCTATTCTGCAAGGAAAAATCTCTAAATTTAAAAAAAAATTTGACACGACTAAAATCGAATTTGACAATCGCGACTCAGCGTGGTATTTTTTTTTCTTTTGGTTTCGCAACGTTGTACTTGTTTGCAACGTTGCATTGCGTAGAATGAATTTTTTGAGAGACGAAGGCGCGTGCTGGGGGGGCAGCCTCAACGTGTTTTATATGGAATTTTTCACTTTTGTTTGAAAAATATAAAAAAAATATTACCCACGTGTTGAGATTTAAATGTGTCGGCGTATACTAAGGGGGTCGAAAATTTCATTATTTTTGCGATAGGACACGCCATTTTCAAGATATAAGCAAAAAGAAAATAAAAAATACAGATCTGTTTTTGCACGTGAAGGCGAGGCGTTGTTGAGAATTTTAGTTCATGACCACTAGTTTTATTCCACACCTTTTTAAACGCGATTAAAAATAGTCAGATTTAGTTAAAATAAATTATTATAGTCAAAATTTTTGGTGAAAACCGGCAAACTCAGAATAGCAAAATTGACATTTTCACTAAACTAATAACTCAGTGCAATCTTAGTGCTATCAAACTAAGATATACTTAAGTTGTGTCACTTTAGTCTATTTCAGAATAGGTAGGTTTGACAGGATTAAACCAAATTTTAGTGATTTTTAGTTTAGTTTAGAGAATTTTGTGACAACAGAATCGGCACCATTGTCTCAAACTTTTAGGATTTTCGAGACATAATCAAAAGGCCAAATCTCGTAATTAAAAACGTTCAAAATCTAGTCGTAGTCTCATTTCCGCGACAATCAAATGTCAAAAACTTGTCAAAAATTAATGGAAACTCGAGGTATTTTTGACAGATTGAGACAGAGATCTGTGAAAAACAAATGACAGTAATAAATTACGATAGAAAAACCAAGGAACTTATACCCGACCCATGGAATGTGCATTGTCAATTTGACACCATTATAAAAATAAACCTTATGAATATGTAACTAAGTTCTATTACAGACAATCACTTGGTCAGAGAGAAATTCGGTCCGAGAGAGAAAGCGTTGCGAGAGCCCTGTGTCCCTTTCTTGAAGTAGGGTGCCCATAATGAACGAAATTATAAGATTATTTACGGGTAAAGTCCATTGAAGCATTTGCCCAATAAAAAGTCTCCCAACTATTTTTCTTAAAAACGACGTCTATTGGATTTTTACGACAATTAATACTTTTTTTTTCGGGGGTAGGTGTTAAAAAAGTGTAGACGTTTTTTGAATTCCGAATTTTATTTAAAATATATTTAATTAGAATTACTGATTAAGTTACATCAGTACTTAGTCTAAAAGAGTAATATATCTAGTACTCACGTTTGTGGCACATATATGTGACATTTACACTAAATACACAACACCACCTGCCAGCTCATCATTTGCACTATCTCAAAGCATCTATTAGCACTACACATCACAGAATGTCTCAACTTGCCGAAGTCCTTGCTGCCCAGAAAACCCTGGAGGATAATTTTTTGAGGAAGATGGGTGAACTTGAAGCACAAATCCAGAGCGCCGGTCCTGCCAAGGACACAGTGGCAAAGATAGCTGAAGAGTTCCGCACTTTCCGGGAGCTCATATTTTCCATGCTTGGTCTGCTGCGAAGTCAAATCAGCGAGTGTGCCAAACAAATTGATGGTCTGGAGACCAGGCACCGGCGGAAAGCCTTGGTTTTCCAAGGTCTCGCTGAAGTGGACAATGAAGACAGTGCAGCAGTCATTCTGGAGGTTCTCAACACGAAGCTTGCCCTCAACAACCTTACGGTGTCCTCAATTACAGCCTGTCATAGGCTTGGAGTTCAAGGCAAGGAACATCACAGGCCTATTCTCGTTAAATTCGCCAGTGTGGACATCAAGGCCTCAGTTTGGAAGGCTAAGACAGGCTTAAAAGGTTCCAAAATATCTGTGAAGGAGTTTTTGACCAGAGCGAGGCAATCTGTCTTCGGAAGGGCGCGTGAACACTTTAGCATGCGGTCGTGCTGGACTCAAGACGGCGTTATCTGCATAAAGGCCTCTGATGGAAGTCGGCACAAGGTTACTTCCATCGACGAGTTAAAGCCCTTGATAGCTAAATATCCTAAGGCGCCAGGCGCGACTCCATCAACCAGATGAAGAGGTATCGTTGCTGCCGGGAGCCTGAAAAACACATTACATCATTATGGTGAATGTTTACTTTGTTTGCTTATTGTTCTTTCAATTCATAACCTTTACTTACTGCTTTGTAGTTGTCCCGTCTAATTCTTCTATTGTTTTGTGCCCCGATTGTTTACATAATTTCTGTTTTTAATATTGAGTAGTGAATCGGTTTTTACCAGTTATTACCCTCTTCACTGTTTATTTTGGTCAACCTCAACTCACGTTATTTTGTTGTAAATGTCATCTTGTCAAAATAGACAGTAATGCAAGATGTTAAGTTGACGTTGACATTCCAAGTATTCGTTCTGAAATTGCTGATTTCTTAGTATTACTATTTGTTTCGTTTTTCTATGCGCTTAACTCAATCTGCTGTTGGGTCTTGGGTGTGCCTTTGATTTTAATTATTTTTTCGTAACTTTTACAGTTTTCATATTTGGGAACTACGGTTTTAGCTTTGTAATTTAAACTTAAAATGTGAACAGGTTTTGTGATATGTAATTTGTGCTGAATATTATGTTTTAATTGCTTTTATTGTATGTGTTGGCTGGCGGGTGGTGCAATTGCACTTATTAGTTACTCCGTTTTTAGCAATAGCATATTTATATTATATATATATATACATATATTTCTTTAACTTAACTACTTATATTTATGTCAGACAATGAATCTTATTTCTCTGCCAATCAATCTACTGCCTCTTCTAGCGATGAAAGTTTTTGTTCTTTTAGCTACACCCTTGGTGACTTTATACAGCAAAATTTCAATGATCAGTCTAATCGGTTGGTGAATGTGTGTCATATTAATGCTCAAAGTTTGCCTAGCCACTACAGCGAGCTGTATGACTCATTTAATAATAGCAACGTTCACGCCATCTTGATCTCTGAAACTTGGCTCAAACCACATCTCCCGTCCACCACTTACCCCCTTACTGGTTTCGCTCTTATACGGAATGATCGAATTGGTAAGGGAGGGGGTGGTGTGGCCATATACCTTCGCAATGACTTTCCGTTTAAAATACTTGCTTCTTCCTCTTCAAATTATTCTGCTTCTGCTGAGTTTATTTTCCTTGAAGTCTGTGTCAAGGGAGCCAAAACCATTATTGGTGTTGTCTACTGTCCTCCCACTGTCGATTACTTCACTGAATTCGAATCAGTACTTGAATCTTTGGGTTCGGAGTACGCACATCATATCATCATGGGTGATTTCAACACAAACATCCTTGCCCAAAACTCCCTTCGGTCCCGTAAGCTCCTTCAACTGATCGAGTCAGCTAGTCTGCACGTGTTGCCACTCAAACCTACTCACCATAACACTGTTGGCGATGACACCTGGCTCGACCTGATCCTTACCTCGAATCCTTCCCTTGTTTCCTCCCATGGTCAATATGACGCTCCTGGCTTTTCTCATCACGACATGATTTTCCTTTCTTATATCCTGAAACCTCCCAAACCTAAGCCCAAAGTTCTGCACAGGCGTTGTTTTGCACGGATGAATGTCGAGAAGCTGAAGGAAG
Source organism: Aporophyla lueneburgensis (assembly GCA_932294355.1). Taxonomy (NCBI): domain Eukaryota; kingdom Metazoa; phylum Arthropoda; class Insecta; order Lepidoptera; family Noctuidae; genus Aporophyla; species Aporophyla lueneburgensis. The sequence goes on from OW028734.1 coordinate 24,301,860, forward strand.
ATGCGTCTGTGGTCGATTGGGAGCCTATGACGGAAGCCACTTCAGTTGACGACAAGGTTGCCATCTTCAATGAGGTTGTAATCAACCTTTATAACATCCATGCTCCCGTCAAAAAAGTAAAGTTAAAACGCCCACCTGCACCATGGATGTCTAAAGGTATACAGATGGCAATGCGACGCAGGAACCGCGCGTTCCATAAATTTAAAAGGGATCGTACTGACGAGAACTGGACATTGTACAAGGCTGCAAGGAACAGATGTAATCAGATGATACGCAATGCTAAACGCCGCCACATCTTTGATACTATCAATTCTTCGTCTTCTGCCGATATTTGGAAATTCCTTGGAACTCTTGGTATCGGCAAATCGCGACATTTAGATCTTCCTAGCTCAATTGGCTTAGACGATCTCAACCGGCATTTCTCCACTGTTCCCACCATGGATCGTCTAACCAAGCAGCAAACTATTTCTCTAATCTCAGGTCTAACGCGTCCTCAAATTAATCCTTTCAGTTTCATTCCAGTTGACCCGGGAGAGATCCGAAAAATCATTCTCTCTATCAAATCCAAAGCAGTAGGATGTGACAATATCACCCGTGGTATGATCATAACTATTCTGGATCAGCTCCTACCCTCGATTACCCATATTATAAATTTTTCCTTGTTCACCGGAGTATTCCCTTCCCTATGGCGCAAAGCTTATGTTCGCCCACTACCTAAGGTTTCTAATCCCTCTCTTCCCACTGACTTCCGTCCAATTTCTATCCTTCCTTTCTTATCCAAAGTGCTTGAGGCCTGTGTGCACAAACAATTCTCTAACTTTGTCCATCTTAATTCCATCATAAGCCCGCTTCAATCTGGGTTTAGGCCTGGGCACAGCACTGTTTCCGCCCTCCTTAAAGTGACTGGCGATATAAGGGCAGGATTGGAAGACACCAAAGTTACTGTTCTAGTATTGGTTGACTTTTCGAATGCCTTTAATACCGTCAGTCACGACATCCTGTTAGCCATTCTTTCATTTGTTATGGTCTCTCCCAAAGCACTGGAATGGTTCTCCTCTTACCTTCAGGATCGTCAGCAGTCTGTTCATGCTGGAGATTCTTCTTCTTGCTGGCATGATTTGAAAACTGGCGTTCCTCAAGGCGGTATACTTTCTCCTCTTCTGTTTTCTATTTTTATTAATCTTATAATTTCAGAACTTCAGTGTGCGTATCATTTGTATGCAGATGACTTGCAGCTATACTCTCAAGGGAAGGTTGATGAATTACCTGACACTATTGGCAAACTAAACAGGGACTTGATAGCCATAAAATCCTGGGCTGATAGATTTGGTGTCGCTGTAAACCCTACGAAGTGTCAGGCGATCATCATTGGCAGTCCTCGTAGCATTAGCAAGATGGTTGGAACAATCTTGCCACCAGTTCTTTTCAACGGTACGATCGTTCCTTTCAGCACTGACGTGAAGGACCTAGGCTTGCATATAGATAATTCTCTTAACTGGCATTCTCAAGTCGCTAGGGTGAGCCAAAAGGTTACTGGAACGCTGAGGGCTCTGTACCGATTAAAAAACTTATTACCATCGAGCACGAAGACAATGCTTGTGCAGTCCTTAATTTTCCCTATCATCGATTATGGGGATGTGTGCTACTATGACCTGAATGCAGATCTCCTCAACAAACTTGACCGTCTTCTCAATAACTGCATTCGATTCGTTTTCAATCTGCGTAAATATGATCATGTCTCTGCGCATCGGTCCCTTCTTAAGTGGTTGCCCATACGCCAGCGCAGAGAGCAAAGGGCGCTGACCACATTGTTTTCATTTCTTGTTTCTCCCTCTTCCCCTGTTTATCTAGCCCCACACTTTCAGTACATTTGCGCCAACCACAATAAAAATCTACGCTCATCGCATAATCGTCTTCTTCAGTGTCCCACTCATCGCACAGACTTCATTCACTCTTCCTTCTTTGTCCAGTGTGTCTCTCTGTGGAATGCGCTCCCCCAGGAAATCAGGATGGCATCCAACCGATTGACCTTCAAATTTAATGTTCGCGAGCATATTCGCAAGAAGTTGGCAGTATCATCACAACGGTAATATTTCGTCATTGTTTGTCTCGTTTGTTTTAATAAATTCAATTATGTATGTATATTTATTTATGTATTTATGTTTATATATAGTTAGGTATATATTTTATGTTAATAATTTAAATATGTTAAGCGTTCATATTTACATATCATCTTAATCATTGCACCTACCACGTATGTCTCTGCACCACCCAAAGGTTGACTGGTAGAAAATGCCTATGGCATTAAGTCCGCCTCTGTACATTAATGTGCTTGAAGTATTAAATAAATAAATAAATAAATACTAAACAAAATGGTTATTTGCCCAGCGCGCCAGATATTCCAGGTTATACAATAATACTCGATAGCAGAGTTTATGCGTTGCGTTGCGTTTATGTTTACTGCGTTTTACTTTAATCCATTTTTAAAGCGTAACTATTTTTTTTTTTTAATCAAATTATTGGTTAATATATTATATCCTGTTATATTCGTATCTACCTAAATCATATTGCTTGGTCACCCTAATGAAAGGGACAGAGGGCTCTCGCGAAGCTATCTCGCTCGGACCGCGTATTGGCAGCCTGTGCGCATTCCAGGTTGGATTTAAGTTCCTTGAGAAAAACTTGAAATTGAAAGAATGTACAGACGCCAGCACATCAAGGTACCTGAAACTGTCAAATTTTCCCAGTCAATTTTTGAACCTAATACTTTAGCGTTACAGTTGAAAATCTAATAAAGAAATTTGACAGATTATAGTAGCTTTAAGTGTTGGCGTCTGTACAACAATTTCCATCTCTTATCTACATCACTCAAAGAATATCTTATTTTCGGTTCGACGTGGCCTAAACATCCATACTAGTTTAATCAATCACAATAAATAGATAATTTAAACAAACTTACGTAGAAACCGGGAAGTTTTCAGTAATATACTTGCAGGCCTCAAGCCGAGCCTTCAGCACTTGCACATTAGTGTCTTTCAGGCCGGGCTTTCTGTTCAAAGTGCGGTACAATACTTGTGAGGTCGCGTCGCTTGTCGATAGGCCTTGTACTGTCGAGTGGAAGCTCTGGACTGAGGTTAGGCGGTTCTTCCAGTTACTGTCGCCGAGGGCTGAGGAATGAGAAACATTGTGAAAAACATTACCCGTGACGATCGAACTTTAGTTCTAGCCTAATTGCTCTAGCCAGTTTTTGGATTACCAACTTTATTCTTAGTCCAAAGTTCTTTAGGTGAAAGATCTAGGGTAGATGGCAAAATTCAATTTTCTTTCGTTTCTTATTTTTTTATTTACAGGTTTGTGTTGAGTTCTAATTTGATTCAAATATGAATTGCGGCCTTAGTAAAAAAAACAACAACTTAGCACCAGACTAAGTTGTTAGTTTTGTAAAAGGATACTGCATTTGGATTACTGGTGGGTTCTTATTTCAAAAACAGGTTTGATGGTTTTAAACATACCTGAAGAAAAAGCTTGTTTTGAAGCCATTAAGATTAAATAAAAAAAAATCTCTTTTGTGAAGTTTTTCTAATGAATGTGAATTCTAAAGAATTTGTGAGCAGATATATATTTATGTATACATTATGACCCATATTTTCAACCGTCATTAACTCACATAAGTTTTAGCCAATCCTTTTTTTACCCAGTGATTCTCACAAAGCTTCAAAACGCAAGAAGCGGATTGACCTCTTTTTGCTCACTAAGCACCTGTGCGTCAAAAATGGAAAAACGAACATGTGTTTTTCGACGAGCTATAATGTACTATGTTGGATTCTCGAAGCTCGGTTCGGCACCGAGATTTAAAAATCCAGCGCGCGATAAAATCCCACCGCGATATTTTTACGTCCATCCTAACGCAGTATATAGTTTGTGGACCCGAAAGTGACGTAGCTTCTTTTTATCCACAGAGAAATCCAAGGTTACTGTAGGATAGATAAACCACGAGCGCAATGCGGCAGTTAAAAGTTCTATATTTACCTGTAACAATATCTCCAGGGAACAGTATCTCAGCCTTAGCATCGACTTCTTCTTGAGACAGCTCCAGTTCCCGCGGCGGACTGGGCTGCGCGCGAGACGCCGGGGCTTTCTTAGCCGGCACCTTTGCTGTAAATTCAAGGATAACGTTACATTGTTTGCATAAGTTACAGAACTTTACTGTTAGTAGTTTTTCATTTATGATCTGTTGGGTTATCATTTCAGTCGAAAGAAGTCCACTTATAGATATAGGCCTCGTGGCAGGCGTAAAATGCATAAAGAACGCTGCTACCCAATCGCTAGTAAGACCCAGGGGAAGAAATGGGATGGTGCCATTCTTTACCTCCGGCACCACACGGAACAGAACTGGAGGGTTTAGTTCTACATAAACATTTGGCTGGTAGTGCAGAAAAAACAACAGTGGTGTATCTGACATTCCATTATGAACCTTATCTTCAATCCCTTAAAGTGGCGAAGGGCCAAAATCTTAGCAGGCTAATAAAAATAAAGAGAATTTACTTACCATTATTAGGTCTTCTGACCGGTTTCGGGTTAGATGAGCCGGCTGTGGGCTTCGCATCACCTTTACCAGATTGTGACGCCACCGCCTTAGCTTTAGTATCTTTCTTAGGAGCTGCGACCTTCACTTGTATTACAGCCTGAAATTGAAGAGTTTCGAAATGTTGTAAATATTGTATTTTTAGATAAATAGTACTGGCATACGTTGGATGCAAGAAGCACAGAACAGGTCGAAGTGGCGGTGCTTGGGGGAGGCCTATGTCCAGCAGTGGACATGATGACATAAATAGTGTAGAGATTACTTAAATACAGAAATAGTTCAGTCTTTTGCCAGAAATACAAAATTAGACTATATGACATACCCCCGGTTTTAAAAATCAATTATATAAATTATATCTCAATTTTATTTGTAAAATCTACTGGTTGCATATGTAACCTATGTAGATAGACAGGTAAGTACACCGTAGAAGGTGATGTTCTTTTAAATCAGCCTCTACAAGTATGGACACATAAATGTATGTCCCAACCAGCACATCTCGAACCATTTAAAAAAACTCACTTTACGACAGCAGCGGGGCAATTCCCGTACTTTTAAAAACATTCACATTCTTATATGTCTAAGAAAAGAAGTTCATTAACCGACTTCAAAAAGGAGGAGGTTATCAATTCGGATGTTTATATTTTTTTTTTTTTTATGTATGTTCGGCCATAACTCCGTCATATATAAACGGATTTACAAAATTCTTTTTTTGTTCGAAAGAGGTTTATTCCGAAATGGTCCCATATAAATTTCATATAGATCTGATGATGAGTTCCGGAGACAGACACCGGAACTCTTTAAAAATTGACGGCAAATCAACCGCGATTTCTGCTATCGCATAAATATGCATTGTTTGTTTGGAATTAGTGCAGGGTAGATACCAAAACTAAAAATTTAAAAATAAAAACTTTTTTACAAAAAAAAAAACAACCGACTTCCTTTAAACACTACAAAGTGACAAATAACTTTAATTTCGGAAGTCGGTGGCAAAAACCTTAAATACAAATCCTAAGACACCGACTGCCGAAATTAAAGTTATTTGTCACTTTGTAGTGTTTAAAGGAAGTCGGTTGTTTTTTTTTTTTAAAAAGTTTTTTTATTACCAATACGATACAGGGTACATCAAATAAGTTAATATGACATAGGAGTTCCATATTTTGAAAACATCTGTTTGCTGCAAGCTTTAACTACGGGAATCGGCCTTCTGATGTGCTAGTGCAGATGAATGACCAACCGAGGGTGAACGACCTTTACCTTCCGCCGCAATGAGAGGGGTACTATACTACGTGTCTAGTACTACAACCTCATCATTGCACATTCACTAACCGGCGCGATCCATACCTTGTCCGCAAACTCTTTGATCTTCTGCTCTTTCAAGTTGTCTAGTTTGCCGATGTGTGGGGCGATGTTTTTCTCGCCTACCAGTTTGGTAGCGGTACCTAGAGCTTCTGCTGCGGCGTCTCGTACGGTAGGATCTGAAAAAAGGTGAAGATTTATATATACTAATATTATAAAGAGGTAAAATTTGTTTGTTTGTATGTAGGGACCCTAAGGAGCCGAGTTAAAAAGAAAAAAGTCAAAAAGATGGCTAAGAGAAAACGAAGTAAAATCGCGGGTGGGCGATGCGATGTGATGCTATAGATTATATTTTATGTTAAAACAAGAAGTTTCAGAAACTAGAACGATAACAAATCTGATGAGTAATAATGTTCAAACCCATAAAATATTGGATTTAAAAAAAATGGTAAACAAAAATAGGATAGTTAGATTAGAAAAAAAGTCGAAGTATTTTTTTATTTGCCACCGAAACACAGTTTTTTATGAGGAATTTTTAGTTGTGTGGTTATTTATGCTCTAGTTGCCCCAATATCTCTTATCATAAAAAAATCCTTCACGGAAAATATTTGCGTTATATCGTTGATACAAATTGAACTATATTTCCTGATAGAAATACGGTATATTCTGTATTACCTATATAAAAATATGTCAACTAAATTGCCAATATTACACTTACCAGCACTTTCCAGTAGCTTCAACAACCCGGCCACATAAGCCTTGACAAGTTTCTTGCCAAAGGCAGCGGGTTGCGTGTGGCACAGCGCTCTGGCCAAGAATAGGGAGCTCTCCGCTTTTATTGAAGGGTTCTTATTGTCGAAGGCAGCCAGCATGTCTTCCATTATCGCTTCGAGGTTTGTCTGGAGAAATATTAAATTGTTTTACATTGTGATGTGAAAGAATGTTAGGCCCACAAAATACTAAGTCGACATAGACACGGACGTAATAAATTGCGCGACGGATTTTTTTCGCCCATTAAATTTTTAAAGCACTTCTTAGCGCCTAAAATTGAAAATCGAACACTGTGTTTTTTCGACGAGCTGAAACTCACTCCCTTTTTCATCCCATGAGTGTCGTAAGGCGGCACCTAAACGATCAATTAAATTGTGCAATATTACGAATTGTGCAATATTATTGACCGTATAGGGTTGATATTGAAGATTGCGCAATGATTGAATGAAAGTTTGAGCATGTTTAATTTTTATTGCACCATATTTTTCCATTGCATCGTGTAGGGTCAGTATTGCGCAATATTTTTAGTATGTGTTTTGTGTTGAACGAGGAGTACACGGGAATTTCTGGCGGGAAATCAGACGCGTCGGATTGGGATTTTGTTATATTTTTCCAAAAACTGAACTGTGATGAATTTTACGGCAGAAAGTGGTGTAGTTTTGTGTTGTAAACTGTATTAATACTATTCTCAGATTGAACATGAAAACATTGTGCAGTTCGTATTATTGTGCAATATAATTGATCGTTTGGATTCAAAGCGCCTCTCAATCTTATTGTACAATAAAATGTATTGTACAATGTTATTGTAGGTCTAGGGGCCGCCTAAGAGGCGACTAAGGCGGCCCCTAAACGATCAATTAAATTGTGCAATATTACGAATTGTGCAATATTATTGACCGTATAGGGATAATATTGAAGATTGCGCAATGATTGAATGAAAATTTGAGCATGTTTAATTTTTATTGCACCATATTTTTCCATTGCATCGTGTAGAGTCAGTATTGCGCAATATTTTTAGTATGTGTTTTGTCTTGAACGACGAGTACACGGGAATTTCTGGCGGGAAATCAGACGCGTCGCTTGGGATTTTGTAATATTTTTTCAAAAACTGAATTGTGATGAATTTTACGGCAGAAAGTGGTGTAGTTTTGTGTTGTAAACTGTATTAATACTATTCTCCGACTGAACACGTAAACATTGTGCAGTTCGTATTATTGTGCAATATAATTGATCGTTTGGATTCAAAGCGATTTTGGATTCAATGCGGTCTAGGGGCCGCCTAAGGCGGCCCCTAGACCTACAATAACATTGTACAATACATTTTATTGTACAATAAGATTGAGAGGCGCTTTGAATCCAAACGATCAATTATATTGCACAATAATACGAACTGCACAATGTTTTCGTGTTCAATCTGAGAATAGATTAATACAGTTTACAACACAAAACTACACCACTTTCTGCCTTAATATTCATCACAGTTCGGTTTTTGGAAAATATAACAAAAACCCAAGCGACGCGTCTGATTTCCCGCCAGAAATTCCCGTGTACTCCTCGTTCAACACAAAACACATACTAAAAATATTGCGCAATACTGACCCTACACGATGCAATGGAAAAATATGGTGCAATAAAAATTAAACATGCTCAAACTTTCATTCAATCATTGCACAATCTTCAATATTAACCCTATACGGTCAATAATATTGCACAATTCGTAATATTGCACAATTTAATTGATCGTTTAGGGGCCGCCTAGGGCGGCCCCTAGACCTACAATAACATTGTACAATACATTTTATTGTACAATAAGATTGAGAGGCGCTTTGAATCCAAACGATCAATTATATTGCACAATAATACGAACTGCACAATGTTTTCATGTTCAATCTGAGAATAGTATTAATACAGTTTACAACACAAAACTACACCACTTTCTGCCGTAAAATTCATCACAGTTCAGTTTTTGGAAAAATATAACAAAATCCCAATCAGACGCGTCGCTTGGGTTTTTTAGGTCTAGGGGCCGCCTAAGGGACTTACTAGAGAATGGGCAGCAGCGTTCTCTGTGCATTTTACCACCATACTGCAATCGCCAACCCGCCTGCCAAGCGTGGCAATTATGGCAAACCATAATTTGGGGAGGCCTATGTCTAGCAATGGACGTTCTTCAGCTGAAATGATGAGACTCACTCGCGCTGCACTCTATTGGAATCTCAATGCTCGGTTAAACACCGACAGTTGAAAATACAATGCGCGAAAAAGTTCCGTCTCAATTTTATTACGTTCGTGTGAATGGCAACTAAATGCGTTTATAGCGTTAAAGTTGATGCGCCAGAGTAACCCGCGAAATTTAAATTTAGTTCCGTTTTATTTTTTGTTTGCAGACCGTCACGTTGTATCTTCATTAAAATATGGGCAGACCAAGACTTGGATTGGAACATAGGTTTACTGGGATCAACAATTATGCGGGTGAAATCACGAGGCGCAGCTGGTTGTTTATATCTTGGAATACTTCTTTTTTAATCAATTATGGTGCTAAACAGTCACGTCAGTGAATGTTTACTCATGATCATATTTAGGGTACTTATGAGTTATACTGCTCTCAAAACGGTAAAGGAAAACATCGTGAGGAAACCGGCATGTCTTAGAACCAAAAATTCGAAGACATGTGACATCTACCAACCCGCACTGGGCCCGCGTGGTGGATTATGGCCCACTCCCTCTCACTGAGAGGAGGCCTGTGTCCCAGCAGTGGGAACATTATAGGCTGATGATTATGATGATGATGATGAGTTATTAATTTCGGAATCATTAAGAGTCCTCACTTGTTAGTCAGGTTTTATCGTGTGAATCACTCATTAGTTATCTGCGCGGCAAAACAGTAAACAATCTTATACAGACTTTAGAAACATAAACTTCATAAGCACAGTCCTTTCCTATGTATTTATCTCTGATTTAACATCACTGTCAAAATAAGAACGATTTTTATTTTCAATACAATAAGCTTACAGTTGGGATGCCGCCACTGACAAGTCTGTGACAATCAAAGTGATCCCTATTATATTTACCATAAGGTTGCCTTTAGTTGCAGCTGTTAAAGAAGAGTTATATTCACCATCAAAACAAACATACTCACACAAGGATAAATGGCATCGATAGCTTCTCTCAACGCCGTTACCACATTAGATTTCTTCTCTTTAAACTTCTCTAGAATAGCTTGCACACATGCGCATGCGTATGGGGAGAATTTGTTGCGAAGGCCGATAGCGATCTGGCCGAGGAGGCGAATGCTTAATGCGACTAGCATCACGTTTGAGTCTTTTGATATCACCTGGAATGAGAATGTGGGTTTTATGTTAAGTTGGAAATTCAAAGTTTATTCTTAAAGGCTCAGAATCTGGAAACAGTGTTCGCTTTAGGCACTATTTGACTGTTGAAGTACTTAAAAGTGGCGCAATAAACCCCCCAAGCAACTCTTTTGGGTAAAATCTATACTAATATTATAAAGCTGAAGAGTTTGTTTGTTTGTTTGATTGAACGCGCTAATCTCAGGAACTACTGGTCTGAATTGAAAAATTATTTTTGTGTTGGATAGCCTATTTATCGAGAAAGGCTATAGGCTATATAACATCACGCTACAATCAAGATGAGCTGAGCAGTAATAAAAAATGTTGCAAAAACGGGGAAAATCGCACGGGTAGGCGATTCGACGCGACGGGAAGGGTCGGGGGAACACGAAATTTAACGCGGACGAAGTCGCGGGCAAAAGCTTACTTCATATAATGGACAATATCTGGATGACCGAGCTTTGCTCGGTATTTTTTAAGTTTATGTTCAAGTTGATTATCGATAAAGTTGGTCATTGAAAAAACGAATAAAACGACATTTAATACAAATGAATCCTAGCTAGATCGATTTATCGCTCTCGAAACCCCTGTATACTAAATTTCATGAAAATCGTTGGAGCCGTTTCCGAGATTCAGATTATATATATATACAAGAATTGCTCGTTTAAAGGTATAAGATAAGATAATCTTTCGCTAAAATAGCATGTCATAATGGATCCTCAATGACTTCTTAAAATGTTAAGCATATTCATATCTGAAACACTTTTAAAGGGATACCCTAGAATCTAGGGCCTAGATCGAACTGAAAATCGATCACTCAGTTTAAGCTACGGTTGCCGCAGTTAGTTTGTGGATGGGTGGACCTTTACATACCAAGATCCCTTCGTACCTCGGAAAGCACATTAAGACGTTGGTCCCGGCTGTCATTCGTAGATCTTTGACAGTCGTTAAGTGTCGTCAGAAGCCTGAAAGTCTGCCAACCAGTCTTACCAAGAGGTATCATATTACCCAGTAATAAATGGGTTGTGGACGTCAGAGAGGCAGTCTTCATGTAAATTGAAAGCTAACCCATACCTAGTTGGGAAAAGGCTAGACAAATGAATAATAAACCTAGATCGAACCGAAATGAATCCAAAAATGACACAATACCTTTTTCAAAGCCCTGACCAGGTCCGCATAGTCTCCCGGTTCCAGTCTAGGTGCAGTCTTCAGCAAGTTATCTAAGGCATCGAGAGCCTCCTTCCTTTCCTGCCACTTCTTCGCTTCCAGTTTATCATAGAAGTCTTTGGGGATTTTGGATATAATCTCCACTGGGTCCAGTAGGTCGTAAGGGTCCATTTCGCCTGAATCTCCACCGCCTGTTTCGGCGTCGTCGTCTTCTGTTGCACCTGAAAATATTTATAAGAATTAGGACTGTTTTATAGGAAAATTATGAATAAATAATAAGGTAAGGCACTCCTGGTTTCTCTATTCAGTTTATCTGATGCCAATTAATTACTGATCAAGGCTTTATAAGGCTGTTTAAAAATTGACCTTTGATGAAAAGGTGAGATTTTTCTTTAACCATTTTTATGGTAGAGGCAGTATACATGCCACCAATAAAATTATTTGTTTTATTCAACTGTACTGTTGAAAACGATTTTTTTTTTTTCATTTTTTGATAACATATAGGTATTATAGGTACATTTCCGCAAATATCCCATCGAATTCCCAATTTGAAAAAATACTTAAAAATTTCATTATTAACATTCTAAGAATTTATTACTATACCATGTCTAGTTTTCTCTGCCTTATAAAGAGATAAAGATTTTTCTTATTCTGACTATAACTGTGAAGATTTAGTATCTTAAATTTACACATAAACATAACATCACGCCTTGTTTCCCAGAAGGGTTGGTCAGAGGTGTACTTATAGTACACCCACATTTCGCCTGTTATGCTTAAGTCCCATGTAATAGCGGGCGAGCCTATTGCCATCAACCAGGTGCAAATCCAGACTCCTCTCCCCACCTCCTTCTACGAAGCAGTAATGCTCGCGAAGGAGGAGGCGGGGCGCGTGAGGGAGTGGCAGTCTCTGCGCCCTCACGTCCCTAGCCGCCGCAGGAGGAGACGCCCCGGGCGTCGGGAGTCCATAGCGGACTCACAGCCACCGTAGGCGCGAGCTTGCGGGTGGCGAGCAATGGGTATCTCGCCGCCCGGTAAGGACCAGGCTCGGGTCAACGGCGCGCAGTGTTCCACGCGCGCCTCAAAGAGATGTCAGCAGCAGTGTAGGGGTCTACTAGGACCGATGCCTGCCGGGGTCGCGTGATTGTTCGAAAGAGATACCGTGACCCTGGCACATGGCAACTGATGGAACACGGGTGGGTTTTAGTCAGTAAAAGTCTGACACGCCCTCCCGCTACGCCCAGAGCGGGAGAAGTCATTTGATGATTTCCCATCCTGAAAAAAAAAAAAAAAAGACTCCTCTCCCAATAACACTTTGCCCGACCTGGGAATCGAACCCAGGACCTCATACTCAGCAGTAGCGCTTGCTACCTTCTAGTCCAACGGAGCAGTCCAATCTAAAATGGTATCTTAAATTTCTTGATAAAAAAGGAGGAAGGTTTTTTTAGACATAGGATTTAAAATATGGTAGACTAAAAAAATTAGGAAGGTTTCTTCCAATTGGTATCTCACCATCAGCACAGTCAGCAGCCGGTGTATCCCTCACTCTGTTCTGCTGTGACCTGAGGTAGCGTGTCGGTTTGGCAACACCGCCACCAGTACTGAACGCTTCTCTTAGTTCCTGTTGTATAACAGCTTGGAGGGACGCTATGTGAGGCTCTATGGCTGCGCCTATCCATCTGTGAAATAAGGTTACTTTATAAATGGACTAGCTTTTGCCAGCGGCTTCGCCCGCGAATATACATATAAACGGAAGGCTTGAATCACTCTGTCTTTTTATGAAAACCGCATTCAAATTCGTTGCATAGTTTAAAAGATCTAAACGTCGCAGACACGGGAAGCGACTATGTTTTGTAACATGTAAAAATTCGTGCTATCTTTCTTCAGTTCACGACACAACTTAGTAGAAAGGTAATTGTGATTATTGCCATTTGGATAGTATTTGTATCTAACGAAGCAACACTCGTTTAACATGTGGTAACCTAGTGTACAACAACGCTCTGAATGTGCGTGAAAACACAGACGTCTCGGACGGTACCGAGAGTTCCTGGGCTTACACACACATTCACAGTATGTTTGTACACTTGACAACCACAAGTGCGCGGCTCTTCGTGAAATAAAAATTCAGTATCTAACGTATAAACCAGGAGGGGCTGAAAACTGAAGGTAACTTGTGTCCGCACGTTTTCCTATTCACCAAACAAAAACTGCTGAACGTGACGATCGTGTATTCGCGCGACAATCGCTTTTGGTTAGGCTCTAGCCTAAGAGGGCTAAAAACCCATTACTTTTGTATTTTAAAGAAAAAATTTGGACTCAAAACTAAATGAATAACGTGTTATAAATCATACGTGCTTATTCGTCTTATTAAAGTAGCTGCGTCATCGCGATACCAAATAAGGCACTGTTATAAATATTTGCTCCTACATCTATATAAGATGAACTAGGTCAATCACATAAGAAAATGTAGCACAAAGCTAATACTAATATTGATACATGTTTTAGTAACGCGGCATCGTAAAACATGGCTTTGTATGTGAAGGAAATGGTCAGTAGTTTATTATACTTGTTTCCAAATAACTGTAAACTGAGTTCATCAATATTTGAGGATTCTGGCAACATCGTTTTGACTATTGGTAATGTTAGGAAGTGTCTATTTTTGATTGTCCATTGGTGTTATGTTGTTAACTTTTGTAAATCAAGTTTAACCCGTTAACTGCCGTAATTACAGACACAATTAAAAACCATTCTGTCTCACGTGGATCCGCGTTCACGTCATACGAAGAGTTAAAACACAAATCGACGTTTAACTACCAAGACCTTCTAACTAACACATTTTGACAACCAGCTTTTTTTTAAACTAATTCTCTTCTTAAACATTCTATCTCACATCAAGTATATTTTTGCTTCACGCATATTTGTACTCACAGAAAAACTAGGTTTTTTTTTGCCAGCTGAAAACTTTTGATATATTGAGTTAGGTCTTGATGGTTGACCATCGAAATGTGCTACCATTCCACAAGCGATGGGACACTTAATATTTTATCCAGCGTGTCCTGTTTTCTACACATTACAGTAACTTTTACGCAACCAAAGATGCCAAACTCATAGCTAAATTCTGGACTGACTTTTAGATAGCCATCTACATGCTAAGGAGAAGAATAATGTACTTTCAAGTTACCTGTGCATCTCAACAACCAGAGCCTTCATCTCATCTCGAACCCCCTTATCTCTGTCAGACAGCAATATAGGAATCTTCTTCACCATAGGCTTGATAGCTATCACTTTGTTACCAAACTGTTTCAGTGATGTGTTCAAGGCGGATACACAGGCCGCTACCACTTTGGGATTCTTCTGCTCCATGCCTTTGATTAGTTCCTCTTCTACTATCTCGTGTTTCTCTATTTCTATGTACATTAAGGTTATCTGCAAAGAGAATTAAAGGATTTTTACAATTTATGTTTTGAACTGCATGGTTACTGACAAATACGTGCACTGACTGGACAGGTCTACTCAGTCTGTATGGTATATCAGATTGGTGTCTGAAATGGCTTTTTGAAGAAAGAATTCTTCAAAAAGCCATTTCAGACACCAATCTACAAACGTCAAACGGTCTTCAAACGTTTTGATCAAGATTATGTATGGACTTTAAAAGAGACTGACCTCTGAGTTTGTTTCGGCCTTTCTCAGAGTTGTAGGATAGGAAACGCGAACCTCAGTTTCAATAATAATTACGATTGAAGTGTAAAAGTGTTTGTAGAAACCTACTTCCAGAAATAAAATAATTTATCACAAAATGATTTATTTTGTAGAACTTAAATACTCAGATAAACAAAAGGTTAAGAATACAATATTACATATTTTTTGTTGTTTCTTACTGTGGAGCGACAACGTAATTTTTTTTAACTAATATTTTTTGTTTCTTTACAAGATGCTTGCTACATACATGGGAATTAATGATTATTTCTAAAAGTACCGTTTTTATTTTTATGATGTGCAATTACATGTAAGTAAGTACAGACTCATATGTAGCACTTTAAAACCTTTTTTATCCTTTGAAAGCGACGCGTTATTAATAAGAGACAGGGCAATGACTTGTAATAATTCACTGAAGAATGGCCCGGTTACAAATTGTTCAGAGTAAACCAGGCCAAGTTAACCACAGTATAAATATTTTAGTTCGTAAGAAATTGAAATAATGAATATGGAATTGTGGTCAGACATTGAACCTACTCTGATTTCCTCTAGTACCTACGCATGAGTAACGTTCTAAAATTTATTGGAAATATATCTTTATTTACTTTCACAAAAACAGTTATTTACGCTAAGATACTAAGCCAGGTTAACGCGACATTGACAGAATAACGAAATGACTGGATCTCGGGGCCCGCATTAACACCTACAGGAGGAGTCCTGTAGCTGATAAGGCGGGCCACGTGACTCTGGTGTGGATAAATGGGCGAGCGATGCCCCAAACACCCGTCTCAGATCGAACTAGTTGGAACATAGCCGTGTGGGTTTAGTCTTTAGACAATGCTGGTGTGACAGATCCCTCAGTCTGAAGCTGAACTGACCTGTAGCGCGATGTCCTTAGTCTTGGTCCTTGGCGCGGCGATGCATTTGGCAACGATGCCAGACATCACCTCGCCGGTCGTCTTGCCGGCGTGCCCGCAGTTCTCAACGAACACCAGCGCAGCTTCCAGACCTGCAACATAATAATTAGAATTTAGGATGGTGGTTTCATTTAATTTACACCTTATATCAATGATACTAAGAGTCACAGGAAGTGCGCATGTGATATGAACCAACAAAGAGTATCAAGAGATTCAATGGGGTAAATAAATCAGTAAAAATTATCTACTGCAGAACATAGGCCAAAATGGAGGTCTTGTCGACCTTCTATCGCAGTATGTTGGTTTTAGGACTTTGAAGGCTGTATCCTATGCTTTTAACTAAATATATTTGCCTTTTACGATACCGATTGTGCCACCCAAATGAAAATTGGCTGAACGCAAGTAAATACATACAGTAAATTAAAAAGAAATGCATGCAGGAAGTAAAACACAAATCGTCGACTTCACCCAAAAACCAGACAAGCTTAAGTGGGACTGACCGAACATGTTTGCCGCATGTCGGACGAATCATTGGCCAAATCTACCGCCATGTAGGTTCTAGAAAACTTCCGGCGACACGAGCTTGACGGCTACAATATTGGTCCATCCTAGATCATGACAGAGAGAAGTGGAAAGGAGAATGGGAGGCCTTTGCTGTGTAGTGGAACAACAAATAAATAAAACATAGCGCTTGTAATAGCTGACCGGTTAAACAGGCCAATAAATGCCAAGGTACTACCTACCTGAAGTCGATATTTGCATATTACTATAATAGATTGCATTCTGATAAATCAATGTGAGCCACAAGGCAAGAAGCACAAGCCTCAAATTCTCATAACCCGTAGTAGCAGCATTCAGTTAGCATTTATGGGTTTAGCCAGCTACTAATCGATTAATTAAAGTAACTTCCCTTTAACCCCTCGCGTGTTTATGATGCACACGTGTGCATCATGTTATTTCAATGTCCAACTGTTTATGATACACCATGTGCATCATATAAAATAAATTTGAATTCCCGCTGTTTTTTTATTGAAAACATGCGAGAGAAGGATTTACCTAATCCTACGCATAAGATTAAGCAGTTTTAATCTATGTCATTTAATCTTAGATTATCGTTGCAGTTTTACATGGGTGCTTATACCACAAATGGCGAAATGTGGCTAATCTACTTGGTAAACCTCTGCCTACTCTTTGGGGATTAATACAGGTGTTTGTACCGAAGTAACATACCTAGTATCAATATGTCATATTATCGTCGAAATTTCAAAATAAATCTATAACAAAATAAATATTATTGATACTTCTCAGAAATAAGCACTTCTCAAACTTTCGCTCTTTGGAAATACTTAGTAAGTTCGATAGCGTGACTGCGAAGGGTTTTCCGTGAAAATATTTATCGGTCGATGCCCTTAAGGTACAATTCCGTGCATCGCGATCGATCGCGGCCGCGCGCGGCCTACGACTGTCGTCGATCGCTCGCGACAATAGTCAAACTATGAAAATGTAGGTATGGCACCGCTGCCGAGGACCGCGACAGACGCGCGCGGCCGACGAATGTCGTGAGCCGCGCGCGGCCGTGTCTTGAAATTAGTAGACGTTGTTCGTCAGTTCCCTCTAGACGTGTATCTACCAAAGTCAAAATCATGGTCGAAGTGCTAATTGACATCCTTGAAGAAGAAGAGGAGGATAATCTCCGTGCCGCATATCATAATATATATGATTGGAGTTTGAGACACAAAATGTATTAATATTTCGTCTTCCTCGACCGAAAAGTTTTCTACTGCGTTCCTAGACATGTTTGCGCCATGAAATCCACGATGTTACTAACTTACTAAGCGCTAGAACATGTTAAGACACGCACGGCCGCGCGCGGCTCACGACATTCGTCGGCCGCGCGCGTCTGTCGCGGTCCTCGGCAGCGGTGCCATACATTTTCATAATTTGACTATTGTCGCGAGCGATCGACGACAGTCGTAGGCCGCGCGCGGCCGCGATCGATCGCGATGCACGGAATTCTACCTTTAGTTGTAATGAGTCAGTCGGCGACGCACAAACAATGAAAAAATAAACATCGATCGGCATTTTTTCGTTGATGTTATCAAATGAAAACAAGTTTGATCAGCGTTTGTTTTCAATTCCTCATAACTCCTAAATGTTTGGTTAAGACCATGTTTGCACGAACGTAAAAATACCGTGGCAGTATTTTACCGCGCACTGGATTTTGAACTCTGGGTGTTGAACCGAGCATTGAGAATCCTACAGAATGCACGTCGAAAAAACACTTGATTTTTAACTCTCAGCGCTTGAAGATAGAACTTATTCCGAAAAAATCTCGCCACGAACGTGGACTAATTTTTCGATGTTTATTAAAAACCGGCCAAGTGCGAGTCGGACTCGCGCACCGAGGGTTCCGTACAAACTATAGGTAGTATAAACCGAGAATACTGTAGGTATTCTCGGTTTATGCATAAGGTTTATGTTTATGAAATTAAATGTTTTTTTTTTTATTTTTATATTTGAGTTGATTGAATGAAAGGTAAATTGCGGTTTACGATTTATGACGTATTAAAAAAAAACTACTTACTAGATCTCGTTCAAACCAATTTTCGGTGGAAGTTTACATGGTTATGTACATCATATATTTTTTTTTAGTTTTATCGTCTCTTATTTTAGAAGTTACGGGGGGGGGGGGGACACACACACGCATTTTACCACTTTGGAAGAGTCTGTCGCGCAAACTATTCAGTTTAGAAAAAAATGATATTAGAAACCTCAATACCATTTTTGAAGACCTATTCATAGATAGATACGCCACACGTATGGGTTTGATGAAAAAACATTTTTTGAGTTTCTGTTCTAAGTATGGGGAACCCCAAAATTTATTGTTCTTTTTCTATTTCAGTGTGAAAATCTTAATGCGGTTCACAGAATACATCTACTTACCAAGTTTCAACAGTATAGCTCTTATAGTTTCGGAAATAAGTGGCTGTGACATACGGACGGACAGACGGACGGACAGACAGACAGACATGACGAATCTATAAGGGTTCCGTTTTTTTCCATTTGGCAACGGAACCCTAAAAACCATGATTTATCTGATATTTCAGCAGAATATGTTAAGTCATTGTAACTGAAAGCGGACTGCCGCTGCCAACAATTAAATAAGCATGCGCTTCAACTACGATCATCATAACTGCACTCTGAACAGTTAATCGTCGTCCATTAAGGTTTTACTGTTACTTTAGCATTCTCACCGCATTATGCCATAATGTTAAGTCTTTCATCATCTTTCAGTCAGTCAGAAAACGTACAATGCTGGACATAAGACTCCACCAATCATCGAAATAACGACCGGAACTATTTCCTGCATTCAGCGGATTTCTGCGACCTTCACCAGGTTGTCGCTTCACCTTACAACGGGGTCTACCCACGCTGCGCCTAACTTCTAAGAGTCACGTTCGCGAATACAGGATACCATGTCTTTTAAGGATATTACATACCTTACAATGTGTAATACACACTCTTTGCATCCAAGCAATAAAAATCTTTACCATTATTGTGTGTTCATATTATTATATTTATAGTTAAATACATCAGAACTGTCTGTTACCATTTCTGACCCCAACGGCCGAACTGATTTAGATGAAATTTAGCCTGATTAAGACATAGATTACTGTTTATTCCAGGAAAATATCCCAGTGGATTAACCTCCAATCTCCAAGCGAGCGAAGCCGCGAGCAAGCTAGTCAAGCATACACAAATCTCAACCACATTTTTGACGGTCGAGGTCAACTCATGAAAGGCAATACGTATACACATAACTGGATCACGTATTAAACACCATTCACCTATATTTACTCGACATTTGGACATCACGTGCGATACCATACAATAAGACCTGGTCAGAGCCATGTGATCCGACATGTGACCGAAGAAACCTTGCAACCATAATTACTAAAAACGTTCCGTACATTGAGAAACTACAATTGGATTATAAGTATAACAACTGCGTTTTAAATGACTCAGTCATTCGTTCTAGACATAACGAATTAAAGTAGTTGATGACGGTAGGATAATGACCTTTTTCGGTCAGACAAGTAGAAAGTGGAATCGTACATTTTAAGAAGACAATTTATGTCTTGAATTCTAGCAGTGACTTGCGTAAAGTAAAATATTAGAAGAGGTTTCAATATTAGAAAGTAAGACTGGATTGGACAGTCAATTGACCATTTCGATCTTTATATCCAATACCATGTAACATCTTGGGGCCTATGGCTAAGTAAAATAACAGCCGCACGGTGCGATCGATCAGATTAAGCTCCGCTTGCTGCGGTTTGTCCCTGGATGGGTGACCTCGGAAAGCACGATAAGCCGTTGGTCGCGGCTGTCATTAGTTACGGGTCGTTAGAACCCCTAAACACTCACAACCAGTATTACCAACGGGTATCGTATAACCCAATAACTGGGTTGTGGAGGTCTGACAGGCAGTCTCTCCATGTGAAGTACTGGTATTCAGTTGCATCTGGTTATATTAGTAGCCGACCCATGACCCATTATGTTATCTTATTATATTAATTAATACCTTTAAACGAGCAATTCTTGTATATATATATATAATCTGAATCTCGGAAACGGCTCCAACGATTTTCATGAAATTTAGTATACAAGGGGTTCCGGGGGCGATAAATCGATCTAGCTAGGATTCATTTTTATACAATGTCGTTTTATTCATGTTTTCAATGACCAACTTTATCGATAATCAACTTGAACATAAACTTATTATTTTAAACACAATTTACCAAAAAATACCGAGCAAAGCTCGGTCAACCAGATATTACCTTTAAACGAGCAATTCTTGTATATATGTGTATATATATATCATCTGAATCTCGGAAACGGCTCCAACGATTTTCATGAAATTTAGTATACAGGGGGTTTCGGGGGCGATAAATCGATCTAGCTAGGATTCATTTTTTATAAAACGTCGTTTTATTCGTGTTTTCCATGGCCAACTTTATCGATAGTCAACTTGAACATAAACTTATTATTTTAAACACAATTTACCAAAAAATACCGAGCAAAGCTCGGTCAACCAGATATTATTATCTTATGAGTACATTGAAATGAAATTATTCATTGTGTAAATAGGATATCCTTATCATTTTACGTTTTACATAAAAAACCTAGATAGAGACGATATTTCCTATCTAACTACTCCTGAGAAGAAATAAAGTCAAATGTCGAAGTCTCTTTTAAAGTCCAGAGATAATCTTCGTCAGATTATGTGAAGACAGTGTGGGTCTTTAGAGGAGAGAACCACACAGATTTCAATGGACCAGTCCAGTCATTGTTGATCTAGCACCCGTACGTACGACTGGTGCTCGAGCCCCAAAATCCCCTATAGCTCAGAGGCTGGATATCTGCACAGCTGACTTTTGCCGATATTGGGCGAAACGTGGGTATACTGCGAGAATACACGCGTGACGCTGTTCAAGTATGTACCTTACGTCTCTTCAAGAAGGTCTTTGTACCCACCAAAAACAGTTGTGAATCATAACCATTTTGTTATGGTTTACGTGTATCGGCATCCACGCGCTACAGAATGCGAGCACGATTCTAAACGGTATCTATACGAAAAGATACATTGGAGATCATGTGGAATGAAATCAATAAATTTCCAGTAGAGGTACAGTTATTTTTCCCCGTAACCTTGAACTTCACATCAATGTCAAAGCATCGATTTAAATTATTTCTACGAAGTTATAATAATACATTTCCCTAATGAAAATGTGCTGTGTACGGCTGCTGGTTATTTTGATAGAGATAAATGATCATTTCTAATATCTTCGCATTTATAAAGAGTTCTAGTTTATGAATATATCAACGTGTACCCAGCGCATGGCAGATACATTACTCCTACTCACTATCTATCACTAAACGAGCATATTCCTGGTGTAATCTCTGCTGGTCTGCCTGGAAGTCTTTGAATCGTCTCCGAACCAAAATGGGAAGGTGTAAGTCGAACCTCGTCAAGTGGAACCACTTCGACGGAACAGCGGCGTGGAGCCGTTTCAAAAACTATGCTTTACCTCCTATTTGCACTCTGTGCCCAAAATCAGGCAGCCAAGGTAACCTCTGCGATGCCACCAATAACGCAGTGGAAATGGCGAAACTTTGCGCCAAAAAAATAATAAAAAAAATAATAACTGTCGTGCCAGCGACACGAAGAAAAAGACCAGCTCATAATAGCGAACAGTTAAATAAAATTCCTATTAATTATTCAAGGTAGACTTCTAAGCTCAAGATAAACTACTTCAGTTACCACTTACAGCTTCAGGAAGCAATAATTCTTAAGCCAGACACCCTCAATTGAGTGTAACCGAGTAATTACTTGTAAATTATGCAGACTGGCACTATTAGAATCTTGTTTTTATATCTATAATGGTTTAGTAATCAGGTAAAGCTTACTACCGCGGTTAGTCCGTGGATGGGTGACCATCTTACATAACAGGACCGGAAAACAGGTTTAGTAGTTGGTCCTGGCTGTCATTCGTGTATCTTTGGCAGTCGTTACGGGTCATCTGAAGCTCGAAAATCTGACAACCAGTCTTACCAGGGAACAGTATTACCCATTACCTGGGTTGTGGATGGCAGTCGCTCCATGTAAAATACTGGTATTCAGCTGCATCCGGTTAGAGTGGAAGTCGACCCCAACATACCCGGCAAAAGGTTAGGCAAATGATCATGATACAATATCATGAAGCCAAGCTAGAGAGAACTAATATAATACAATACAATACGTAGTACACGGACAGATACGAACACAAATACCTGACACACTTAGAAAATTTCAAGTACAGACGCCAGCACATCGAGCTACTACAATCTTTCAAATTTCTTTAACAGATTTTCAACTTTATCGCTAAAGCATTAGGTTCAAGGTTGATTCTGGGAGAATTTGATAGTTTCAGGTACCTTGATGTGCTGGCGTCTGTACCATTTTGTATGAAAGTTCGAGAAAAAACCTACAGCACGGAGCGCACGGACGTAGGTGCATCAAAGGAAATGAAATAAAACTCAAATTCATCATCATCATCATTTCAGCCACAAGACGTCCACTGCTGGACATGGGCCTCCCCCAAGCACCGCCAATTTGACCGGTACAATTTTTGGGGGGGATTTGCCATAATCGCCACGCTTGGCAGGCGGGTTGGCGATCGCAGTATGGTGGTAAAATGCATAGAGAACGCTGCTGCCCATTTTCTAGTAAGTCCCTTAGTCGCCTCTTACGACACCCACGGGAAGAAACTCAAATTACTTTAATTAAAATATTTATTTACTAAAACACTTACATCACGCATTAAACAAAAAAAAAAGTATCAACCATTTACATTAAAATGCTATTCACATTTTAAATAGATTTTTCATCATACAAAACCATTTCCGATTAATCTAAAACCAGACGGAACAGCATTTTGCTGCAGCATTCGTATACATGGTCCATGGCCCTCTACGGGGCACCGGTGTGGGCGCCCTCATTGAGGCTGCGCCCAGCGCGCCGGTTGAGTGCGGCCCAGAGGGTCATGACCATCCGGCTAATCCGGGGATACCGCACGATCTCGTGCGAGGCGGCGAGCCTCCTTGCCGGAGTGCCGCCATGGGATCTGGAGGCAAAGGTCCTCGCGCATATGTGGGAGTGGCGCGAGGAGGCGAAACGCCGGGGCGAAACTCCGCTGCCGCGACAAATCGCGGCTAGGCGGACAGAGCTCCGGTGTGATCTCATGGCGACATGGCGGGTACGATTATCGCAACCCAGCGCAGGGCACGCCACAATTGCGGCGGTAAGTCCCCTCTTTGAGGAGTGGATAGAGAGGCGCCACGGCGTCCTCACCTTCCGCCTGACGCAGGTTCTCACCGGGCATGGGTGCTTCGGTGGGTTCCTGTTCAGGATAAAGCGGGAGGATACGCCCGGGTGTTTCCATTGTGAGGATCGTCTGGAGGACACGGTGGAGCATACGGTGGAGGTGTGCCCTGCCTGGGCGGAGCACCGCCGTGTCCTCGTGGAGGCGATCGGCGGCGGCGACGTCACGCGTCCGGCCCTGGTGCGAGCCATGGTACGGAGCGAGAGGGAATGGGAAGCCGTCACCTCCTTCTGCGAAGCAGTAATGCTCGCGAAGGAGGAGGCGGGGCGCGTGAGGGAGTGGCAGTCTCTGCGCCCTCACGTCCCTAGCCGCCGCAGGAGGAGACGCCCCGGGCGTCGGGAGTCCATAGCGGACTCCCGGCCACCGTAGGCGCGAGCTTGCGGGTGGCGAGCAATGGGTAGCTCGCCGCCCGGTAAGGACCAGGCTCGGGTCGACGGCGCGTAGTGTTCCACGCGCGCCTCAAAGAGATGTCAGCAGCAGTGTAGGGGTCTACTAGGACCGATGCCTGCCGGGGTCGCGTGATTGTTCGAAAGAGATACCTTGACCCTGGCACATGGGCAATTGAAGGAACACGGGTGGGTTTTAGTCAGTAAAAGTCTGACACGCCCTCCCGCTCTGCCCAGAGCGGGAGAAGTCATTTGATGATTTCCCATACTGAAAAAAAAAAAAAAAAGCATTCGTATACATGATAAATTTTAAACCAGTGCGCAAATTTTAACAAACTAAACTTAAACGAGTTATAGTAACCATGCAATTTTTATTTTGATATATCTTAGTACAAAAAATTAAGTTATCGTTAACGAAAGATGTTTATTTTGAAACTGGTTTTTATGGTAACTTGCGCGCGGTGCCGGCGCGGCGGCGAAGGTGAAGGACCGAGCGTAGCTACAAGTACCTACCAGCTTTCGATCGGTCAAAATTCTATGAAGTTCGAAGTACCTACACCGCACAGTGTAGAAAAGTGGACAAAAGTCCAGCCACAGCTCAATTTTCGTCCGATTTCAACAAAACAAAATTCAAAATACTCGGAAGGATGCCTATTATCATATGCGACTGCGATATTATTAAATTTCCACTCCCACATACCCCTACTACCCTTATAAACCACTCCTACCAACCCCCAAGCGAGCTCATCCGCCTAATCCTAGGTAAAAAAGTTCAATCGACTACTTCTCTTCAAAAAAGTTAATATCTCAACGACGAACAGGCTAATACACCTCAACCTTGATGTACCATATCCCAATTTACCCTCGCAAGTAGGGGTATGTGGGAGTGGAAATTTAATCATATCGCAGTCGCATATGATAATAGGCATCCTTCCGAGTATTTTGTTTTATTGAAATCGGACGAAAATTGAGCTGTGGCTGGACTTTTGTCCACTTTTCTACACTGTGCGCCGGCGCGTGGTTACTGAGCTATTCCTATTGTCGATATCATATTACGAAATATACAACATTAGTTTTTGTTTATGCAAAACCCGAAACACGGGTCTAGTATTTTTATGTAAAGAATCTATGAAAAAAATTTTAAAACTGTATCATTAATAATCACAAAGTTATAAGCTTGTTACGGTACCTGATTGTCCTCGCAAAAACATATGCAGCCTACCGGAGGGCACCACGCCAGCCGCGCGCGCGGCTCTCACTCTCACTCATTGATAATAATTTGCCACAGTGATTGTTTATGTATTAGTTGGTGATAAACATTTTCCATCACGCTTGCAGGCTTTGGACTGTCGTAATGGTCAAGTGTAGGTAGATATTATTATGTAATTTATTCGTAAATGCAGTAGTAAGTGGTAAAATGTAATCAATGCCATTTGTTGCACCTTATGTCAACAACTTAAAGTTCAAAATGGATGAAAATTGTTAAACATCGCATTACTGAACCACAGCAGGCTGTAAACAAATAATAAATTTGTACCCTTGACTATCTTTGCGTGTTTAAAAATGTTAATCATCACTATCTACAATAATTGGCGTAATCACTATTCACTCAAACAAACTGAAGCAACTGTTAAAAAAGGGCCCGTCTTTCTCATAAGCACTGACGCACTGCCACACCACCACAAACAGCGAGTGTACGGACGTTTGAGTACGAGAGAGACATGATAATTTTAAAATCTAAACAAAACACTTTAGCCAGGGCTCACGGCGGTCGCGCGCTCGCGATACGTATGCATCGATCGATGGCATTCGGGCGTAGTGGTGGGCGTTGCGACAACGAACCGTTTCCGAAGACCGTTTTATGTTTTGCAACGATGAGACCGTTTTACGTCCTGGGTCCAAACAGTCTTCGTTGCACAAACCAGTCTTCGAATAACTAGATGCGATTATGTATTTTACAGCTAAGAAAATACGGTCGAGAACCCATTGATTCAACTATCACACTCGTCGCGTCGTCGTCCTTAATCCGTTCCAAAGACCGTTTTATGTTCTGCGATGACTACGACGATGAAACTGTTTTTACGTCTTGGATCCAAACAGTCTTCGTTGCACAAACCAGTCTTCGAATGACTAGATGCGATTATGTATTTTACAGCTAAGAAAATACGGTCGAGAACGCATTGATTCAACTATCACACTCGTCGCGACGTCGTCCTTAGTGAACCGCGTTCGTTTACAAAACAGTTCTTACAGTAAAAAGTGAACTTTTTGTCAATGGTATAGAGTCTATATTTTATTACTACTTCTCGAAGAAACTGCAACTATTTCACGCGACACAAACGTAATTCTATTCTATATTCGATAAGTTTCGTTTTTTACAAAACAGTCGTCGTCGCAACAACTGGTTTGAAGACGGCTCTTCAAACCAGTTGCGACGACGACCGTTTTCTGCAACCGTTTTCGTCGTTGGGAAAACTGTTGCGTTTCGTCCGTCAAAAAATCGACAACGACCCACTACTATTCGGGCGACTGAGGAGCGCCGCCGCCGCCCAACAGCAGTGCGTACACGCCGCCTAGCCCGCGCTATGACCTGTCGTGAACTCGTGACCCGTGTGCAAACAGATGATTGCGGATACTAACTTTTAAGCGTAATTAAATATTTTTGGGACAAAATATAACATGGTGTAAAAATTATTGGAATCGATTCAGTTACTGATTCTGAACAAACTATATTCAGGTTTCGCATATACTAAAAATAATGTTGTATAGGGTGTCCACAGTTTACTGATTTAAGGTCGAACAAAAGTTTTAAAAAAAGTATTGAATAAATAGTTGAAAAGTGTTCTATTACTGATACTGAACCACCAAAAATATTTTGCGCACTGGATAAAAAAAAAACATGTATACTGCCCCTTATTCATGATTCCTTCGACTCGTACCAAATCTCTGGTTTCACGGCCCGAAAAGCCTCCCCAGACCATGTTGGAACCACCACCATGCTTGACTGTTGGCATCTACTTTTTCTCGGCACTACGGCAAACAAAAACCGTTGTCTTGATCCAAATATTTAAAATAACCAAAATCAAATCAAATCAAAATCAAAAGTCATTTATTCAAACTAGGCTGAGAGTCAGCACTTTTTGAACGTCAAAGTTACAAAAGACAGTCCCCCTAAAACGCCCGCCCTTCGACACTTCCTAGTGCTTTAGCTGTGAAGAAGAAGTGGCGGAACAAACTCCCCAGCAGCACAGCTGTCTGTTAAGTTAGAAGAACTTGATTCTATACAATTGTAAGGAGGTAACATTATGAGACACAAAACATTAAATTAAATGATTTGCCATTTGTCAGCTAGCCAACCCAATAATCCAGGAAATAAAATGAAATCTATACTCAAGCAAAAGCAAAAAATATTTTTATCATGTAAATAAAGGTACCAAAATAAAAGCCTCCTGGCATAAGGGCGTGACAGCTTACATATGCAATGCTGAATCACGTTCACATAGCTGTTACGACCCGAGTTACAACTCGGGGCCTCAAAATGATAAACTAGGACCATCGGCGTAAAAACAAATAAACCGGTAGGTAATTAACAACAATACCAACATCAAGGTCAGCAAGACGACCAGTCACCACAAGCAGCACCCGTTCACGAGCATAACGCAAAGATCAGCCATTACCCCGCCATTAATCGTTGTCTTGATCCAAATATTTCAAATTTCAATCCGTCCAAAGAACTAAGTCTTCTTCAGTCCAATCTCGATGGGTAAGGGCCTACTAAATCCGTTTCTTTATTTTGTGGCCTTAGTAGTGGTTTTCCAACAACGACGCGACGAAATAACTTAGCATCCCTCAATCGTCTTTTTAATGTAGTCAATGACACAGGATTATCTAATCCTGGGATTTGTTGACTTCTGCTCGGATTTCTGGTGCTGTTAGATGTCTGTTCCGCTTGCCCGTAACGACGATGAAATTATTCTAGAAGTGGTAGCTCTCAGCCTTCCCGATCGCGTACGATCTAGATTACTACTTCCTTGGTTTGCCTTCGTTGTGTAAAAAACTATGGCAGAACGAGTTTCACTGTTAATTTCGAGCACTTTTCTCATTTTTAGAATAGGTACCTATAGAGAAAGATGAAAAGAGACTCCATGAAAACTGAGGCAATAAATATATTTTAGAAAGCTAAAATATACTGGGAGATACTGGGGATACGGGCACTTCCAGATATCAGCGCGTTCAAACAAACTCTTCCGCTTTACTATTAGTATTATTAACACGCATTTAAAAAAAAAAATCAAATTACGAGAACATCGAGTCTATGCGGACATATACTTCAAGTCTACACAACTACACCCAATTCGTGAATAACCTGGCGCATGACCAAGAATAACATGTAAGCTCGTCTGTGAAAGGAACAGCTTTACTTGTTAGTCGTAAAACTTCCCAAAGGATTCCCAGACTTTATGATCCAGAATTAATGATCAAACTACCCTACATTTTAAACGATTTTATATTGTTGGTGCAGTTACATACAGACAGCTCACTTGTACATACCTTAGGCTAGGAACAATTATTAATAACTGTCTGTAGGTCTTAAAATAGTTCCTTGTGCAGAGAATTTAACCTACTTAATCAATTCTTAGTCAGATGATTCTTTGGCTCGTAGCTAAATGATACAAGCCACACGGTTTGATTAAAACTGAAGTCATAGTTGGTTCATGGATGGGTAACCATTCATTACATATGGAGACCCCTCAGTGCCTCAGAAAGCATGTTAAGCCACTGATGCCAGCTGTCATTCATATATATCTGACAGTCATTGTGGATAGTCAGAAGCCCAAAAAAAGTCTGAAGACCAGTCTCACTAACCAGGCATCATCATCATCATCATTTCAGCCAAAAAACGTCCATTACTGAACATATGCCTCCCTGATTTGGGGGGTTTGCCATAATTGGGCGCTTGGCAGGCGGGTTGGCGATCGCAGTATGGTTGTAAAATGCATAGAGAATGCTGCTGCCCATTCTCTAGTAAGTCCCTTAGTAGGGACTAACCAGTGTTATCCAATAACCGGGTTGTGTCGTAGTCGCTCTATGTAAAATACTAGATTTCAACTGCATCTGGTTATACTAAAAGCTGACCCCAATATAGTTGAGAAAAGGCTTGACAGATAGGTGTTTAGATTTTCAGGGTACATTGTTATATTATGTGTTTGAATTCTATCATAAGAATCAATTGTTACCTCTATATACCCTGGCAAATTCTAGAACAACTAAATAAAGAGATAAAATACCTGTGTTAACTAACTAAGACATAAAATGAACTTGAAAAATGTTAAAAGAATTAATTTCTGTAAGAACAAAATAAAGAAGTTTTTGTATCACAAACATTTACTATTTGTAAATGTTTTGGCAGTTGTTGTAAAGCTAAACGTATTTTGTTTGCATAGAACACAATTCATTCTGCTTCCCATCAGCTTTATTTAGGACCAAAGCCAAAAAATAATGTTGTAGTGCATATAACATTCTTTAATTCATTTCACATTGAAATAATATTCATATACCTACGGCTTTTATTAATAGAACCTCAAGTAATTCCAGTTTTGTTTTCCTAAATATTATCAACTATGCCTCTTTTTGTGCAATTCATATAATTATTATGTTGGTAGTAACTGCAATCAATGAAAGAGGCTTATTAATGAAAAAAAGTGTGCATCATTAGCAGCATAAGAGGATTTGAGATGTTTGTTAATTTAAGCGTACATCCTTAGAAGGGCAATAAGTTTTTAGAGGATAAGTTAAATATTTTCCTTTAAGGTCGGTTTGCTCTTGAAAATAGAGTTGCAGCCACTTACACAATACTTTTTAGTGAGAATAATATGATATTTTAACAACCAAACCCTTTGTTTACAAATGTGACATGACATAAATATTAGCACAGCTGTCATCTTGTAAACAAATTTACAAAAATTTTTAAAAGATAAAATAAATACATAGAATTTTGAAGAATTAATTGCATGACTCACTAAGAGAATAATGTTATCATCATTACTTATTTATGTTGATACACACAATTTTCAGGAAAAAGAGCTGAAACAGTCAGTAGTCATAATACCTAAGGTAATATAAATATGTATGTTGTACATTTAACAGCAAATATGCAGGTATCACGTATGTACACAAAATAGTGAGGTCAGTGACAAATGCAGTCCAGATATTTCTTAGTAAAGTAATATTTAGCAGTAAGAGGCTGTAAACATAAACAGCAATACCTATACAACTAAAGCATTCAATTTTAATTTGCACTGATTTTTTTTTGTCATATATTTTTATGCCCAAAACTCTATGCAGTCACATTCAGTCGCAACATCAGCTGTCATTCCAGGACTGCAATGTGTTATCGGGTATTGTGTAACACAGTAACTGAGTTGTGGAGGTCATATAGACATTTACTCCATATAAGGTATTCAGCTGCAGCTGTTTAGACTAGAGGCCAACCCCAACAAAAAAAAGGCAGGCAGATAATGAGTGTCTTGTAAACCGTAGGGCGAACACGGCCATCACAGAGGCCATGCTCGCAACGCAGTGAGGGTCGTAGTTTGGATGCATGATAAAGCAACTGTTATCCAAAAAGTTTAGGGATGTACAGCCGCAAACAATTTATTTTACATTGACCTATACTGTTCTACTGCTGAGCAAAGGCCTCCACAAATCCATCCAGGCATTCTTTTAGCAAGCCTTTTCATCTTAACCCTTGCGGTACCCGAGTCTTATCTTTAGTGACCGCTGGGTGTTGCCCAGCTCCATACAGTAGGTGTTTAGGCACAGCCAAGACCGAACACAGAGGTAGTACACATTAACAGGATAAAAACACATACCTTTATATACATGAAACAAAATAAATGAACAAACAAATTTTAAAGCACATACCTTTCTCCTGAGCCACGGCATTGCTGTCAGTGACAAACTTCTTGATCAGTCCCAAGTATTTACTCCACTCCGGCGACTTCTCATCATCAATCTGGTTGAATAGCTTAATAGCCTCCTCATAGCCTGCTACCCTAGCCTTCCATAACTTGTGAACACACTTCTCTTCTGTCGGTAATTTCTTATATTCATTCTCATCCTCCATTTTGGGTTTGTGTGTCTAGTCAAGTTTTGATCCTAAACTGGAGAAAGAATAAGGGTTTAATTACTAAAAATAATTAGGTGTTTTGCAGTTTATGGTCAAGTTTATCAACTTGGGTCTGTTTTCTTTTTGTAAGGTCTTGTCAACCAATAAACTATGGCCTAAAGGAATCTTCAGTGCATGGTAACTTAATACTTTATTTTGAAAAATATTTTTAGAATAAGTTTTTCAAGTTTTCAAATACCTCATTCATCTCATACTAGTATTCATAATAATGAATGCTAGTATGTGATGAATGCTGGTTCCAAGATCGAATACATATTTATGATAATATTTTTTATTAAATTTACACTACACCTACACACTCAATATAATAATATGCAGATTCTGAACCGTTTAAACATTTAATCTGTTTTTGATTAGAGCTTTACGTTTTCTGTTTGATTCCTTTTATACAACAAAACAATGCTTTGCTCAAATCGAATGAACGATGGCAGGTCAACAACTTTGATAACTATGACCCATTTGTGCCATCATGAGGGTACAAATAACAACGACTGTATGTGGGTAAGTGACCATTTTAAACATGTTTCCCTAAACGGATTCATGTTAGCCCTGAATACAACTACTTGTGCATAACTTACAGTTTGTGTTTGACCTTTTAGTGCAAGATTGCAGTTCCCTTACAAGGTCATGTGTGCATGTTTCTAAGTAAATAAGGGTAGAATGAAGATTGTATGTAAATACTCTGATAAAACAATTACTTTTCGTTAATCGTTGAACACTTCTATAGTAAACAATACCCATGTAACATGTACTGTTGAATTACAATATCAATGAATATTAACTGACTCACACAACTTGCACTGTGCAAGTAATTAGTAAATATAATACTATTGTATATCAACTTTCTTAACGCGTAGGCGTACAACTTCAACAACTACGATCAATTGAACGTATTACAAATACGTTAATACGTAAGAAACGGTGATTCAACCGATACAACGACACCCGCTTTCGAATATAATAATGGCCACCTAGCCAATATCGCGGAACAAATAGTTAATTACGAGCTGGTTCATTTATAGCCGTGCCTGTTCTACACCGAGATGTGAAATTAGATCGCATCTCAGTCGACTGAGAACGCCCGACAAACGGTCACTTTCTCACTTTACAAACAAATCCAATCAAATGTCAGGAAACTTACCGTTATCGAGCTGTTTCTGCTGTGTCCTCTTGATAAAACTAAATTTATTAAAACTAAACAACATAAACGATAGTTAGCTCACATTATCTAGCAACAAGCAATATTTTAACCGACAAAAAGAAATGCCTTTTCTTTTTCGTCGTCGTTTTTTTAAGTTTGCGAAATGAAAATGGACGGAAGATTAATGTTGCCAGAGATTAATTTTACACAAAACCATAACTGTCAAAAGTAAAACAAAGGTTTGGTGAGAAACTGACTCATTTGTGATTTAATCTAACGTGCACGCCATTGTTAAAATGAAGTATACATTTGTGTTATTTTCAACTTTGTATTATAAAAACAAAATAAATAAAAACTGACGCAGTTTTTAAGATATCACTTTACAAAATTCAAACCAAATTGAAGACAAACAATTAATGTTACTTTGATTAAAGCAATGTTCAACGTGTCTTTCATAAAATGAAAGTAATAATAAAAATCTGATTTTATTTAGTATAGCTTGGCAAAAAAGAGTCTGTCGTGGTAACCACTGGAACTAAAATATATTTTTAGTGGCAACACTGCTTTGTTTATCATCAACAAGTAGCTAATCTGTCATTGTGTTGTGTTCCCAGTTGTATTTTACTTATTTCTAATTAACTATCAGTTATTAATGCTTTTGCATATAAAAAATGAATAAAACAATAAGTAGTAGTGGTGTGAGCTGTGATATACCAAGTTTTCTTAAGAAATTTGGCGGAATCTGAAGCGGAACAAATTTTGTCTCCGATTGACAATGTTTTCGAAAGAACTGCCGACACGACAGGTATTTATCCAAAAAAAATATATTTTAGTCAATGCCAGTCATTGTTTTTCCGTTCTAATAGTAAGTTTTATCGGTATTGTCAGTTTCAAGCCATTTTATTGTTTTATTTACTAATGATTATTGAGGTTATGTTTTCTAGTTTGAAAAATCGCGTGTACGTTGACTCTTGATGTTTGATACTTGAAATTGAAAAATGTATACATGGAATTAATATGATTGTCTTTATACTTTTTTCAAGGTCAATCTCACAGTACAATTAGAGAAATTGTTAATGGAGGTGAAAAAAATTAAGGTTTTTTTCTTCACCTGGAGAAACACCAAAACAGTTGGCGGAAGAAAGAATTAGACGATTTCGATCTGTGTGCCATCAGACAAAAAGTTCAACACTATAAAGAAACAGCCAAGTATTTTTTTTGTTAATGCTATTATCGCATACCACAGTAAAAAATAGTATAATTTATATTTATTACTTTTCAGGTGCCTATTCTACGTAATACATTACCTTTAGTTTGAGGAGACGGGTTGTAATGGGAGCCGTAAACGTCTAAGATTTTTACACTATTTAGATTTCATAAATAAGAAATGTAAAACTGACATATCAGTGTTAATGGAAAAAATCTATCATAGCACCGAAAAGGAATACACGAATGATGTTATGTCACGTTTTTCTTTTTAAATAAAATCTAAATTTTAGTGTGTTATTTAATTTTCATTGTCACGTGAATAGTGATAATGTTATGTACCCCACATAGACATAATTGCCCGTACCTTTCGAAAGCGACATGTTATAGGTGTACTCTCTGACTTCCGATTAGTTTCCGACAGTAAGCAGCTGTAAGTCACCTTCTTGTCGACTATAAACTGTCAGCATTAACAGGATGCGTTCAGAATCATTCATGTCAAATTTGATACAGGCATACCAACCATCGAATGGTTGTGAATACCTTAGATGGTGGCCGCAAATGCGATTGCTGAACATAATGTCTTGTGTATCGGTTTCAATCGGCAATCCCGGAGTGTAATTTAATTAATTTTTAAACTGAATAAGTTTTCATTATGTTATTATGATGGCACTCTTAGATAAAAGGTTATTCCAGCGAAATAATGCGCAATCTTCTAAATACAATGAAAGTAAAAGACTGTGTGCCTATCAAGTCTTGAAATCTTGACTGATGAGAATTTCCGGGATCTCGTGTTTGTGGATTAAAACAATAAGTATCTTATCACTTTTAGTCCTAGTATACAGGGTAGCCATACCTGCTAAGCAGGCGCCCTCATTATTTCCAGACTCTTTTTTGCCAAGCTGTAATCATAGACACAATTTATTTAACCCCTTACTGCATGGACTTTTGCATCTTTGTGGAAAAAATATATGTTGTAGTTTTGAGTCTAGGGATCCCATAAAAAATATTTAAAAAAAAAATAGCCCCCTCTTTGATATTATTATTAACGAAATAAAAAATGTGCATATATGGTACGTTATGCATTACATTAAATAATATTGTTTATACCAAATATGGGACGACATGCAATCATGGTTAATGGTGTAAAATGGCCTGTATGGCACAGTGGTGGTTAGTGCAGCTTGCTGCGCTGAAGTTTCCGGGAAATAAAACAATTAAATTGTCGTATCATAGCCTCTTTATTTATATGAAACAAACTAGTTTATCCTTAATTATAATGATGTATGACGAGAAACAACATCAATCAGTGGTTGATTATGTGGTTTCTCGTCATAAGGGATTTATTGCAATATAACTGGATCTGGAGGAGCATGATACTCCAGAAAACAATTCCTGTTTTTGTTTATGCATAAATACATTTTACATTTGATACACCAAATGAAAGTTTGACCGCCACATTCATTCCTGCATCTCTGTCTTGATGCCGTCCAGTCTGGAAAATGGTGGACACCGTCTTCAGCGACTTCTCTTGCAGGCATCTCGATCTTACGCCTGCTTTTTTTCGCTGGTGGTTCAATTCTATCGATTGCAGGCCTGCCTCGCGTTTTGGGCGTGAAAATCTGTGCATCTCTTTTGACTAAAACTTCAGCTATTGCCAATTTGAAATCTAGGAGTGGCATATAGATTTCGTCGTTGCATCTGCGCCATAGCAGCCATGAGTTTACGCAGACCAAATCGATCATGTGGAAGAAAACTCTCAGGTACCATTTTTTGGACCGCACTTTAATCCTGTAGTACCCTAGCATCGAATCCAAGGTGTCGACACCACCCATGTGCCTGTTATAAAGCTGTACCGCTTTTGGACAACTCACTTCATGGTACACTCTTCTTTTCCTGTCATACCGCCTGACTACGGCTGTTGGATTAACTCCAACATAGGTTGAACATAAGTGAACCACTTTATTATCTAACCACGCCACCACAGCCACAGTAGTGTCATCAACAGTGGTATGAAGTTCTGCGGTAGATCCTCTTCCCTTTCGGGACAGTTCTTTCTTAGAAGGAATTTTAGCACCCCCAAGTCTATTAGCCCGAACAGTACCCAGCGGTAAAATTCCTTTATTATGCATGTATACCATAAGTTCTACGCTTGTGAACCAATTGTCAAAAAAGATTTTGTAATTTAGATGTGTGGGCACACTTTCTGTCAGACGTAGAACCACATTACTGCTGGTACCTAAATTTGGATTATTTTCAGGGATTTTATCGCTTTGTTTACCGGCGTAAAGATCAAAATCGTAAGAAAATCCTGAAACACCACTAAGGACATGAATTTTGTAGCCCCATTTATGAGGTTTATTGGGGTTATATTGCTTCAGGCTACTGTTGCGAGTCTTTGTCGGCACGATTTGTTCGTCAACAGCCAAATATTCTTCTTTTGGCACTTGTAGTAGCATCTGTCTTATCATTGACAAAACTGGACGGATTTTTTGCAATTTGTCAAAGTCTGGGTGATCACTTTGAAGCATATCATCATTGTTCATGAAATGAAGAAATCTTTTGATCTCTTCAAATCTATTGCACGACATTGTCATCACGATTGTCTCAAATTCCATGCTTGATTTCCAATAGTGTCTTGTAGTTGGATAAGGCACAACTGACATATATATTAGTATGCCAATAAATTGTCTTATTTCTGTTTGAGTAGTTGTATATTCTTTGCCCAGCTGAGTTGCATATCTAAGACTCTCGCGAACAATAATATCTATGAGATCATTTGAGAAAAAAAATTCAAACAACTGAATAGGTGTTTTAAGTGCTTTGAGTGCGTCAGTAGGTTGTATATCCCCCAAAAATCTGCAGTCTTCTTCACTATACTCCATCGTACCTGGTGTCCAATTATATTTAGATGATCTTTGGGCATTATTTCTAGCAAATCTCGATGTAGACGGAACCGGCGCAGATGAAGCAGGTGAATCATCGTCGCTGTTGTCAGATTCTTCCTCAATTTCAGAACATCCCAACGGATCTTCCTCTGGATGGCACTCGTCATCGTCGTCGCCAGAAAGACCTTCGTCTTCGCTGCCAGACGGTATATCCTCAGAATGATAGTTACTCATTTTTCTTTCGACAGCAAGCTACGAGCGAAATCTGTTAGAAGCATAATAAACATAGTAAGCAAACACCATGCAACGTAAACAAACCTAAAGCTTGTGAGTTGTTATGAGGGTGGATGTTGACATAGCAAGCGTATGAACAAAAGTAGCATGAATAGAAAAATCAGAAAAGGTAGGTACCTAAGTCTTAATAAATATTTCTCCCATGCATGAAATAAAGAGATAGAAAGATAAAAGAACTCTAGGTAAGTGCCAGGATCGTAGCAAGTAGAAAGATGTGGTCGATGTCTATCTGCTTTTCTAGCAGAGAAGTGTGTTTTCAAATCAAAATGTGTTGGGCGGACGGAAAAGTACCTACCAAGGAACTGTTGTAAGACTGTCAGGCAAAAGTGCTGAATGAAAATATAAGTGCAGAAGATGAGGAAAGACTTGTGGTGCATAGATGAAATAAAGCTTGGAATATTCCAATCAACCAAACAAATACGTAACCTATTGCTGCTGAAATTCAAGTGTAGAAAACATAATATAAGTTTAGAAGCCTATGAAATTGTATCCACGCTTATACAACGTGTTAAGGAAAAGGGGCATCAACCCACCTTCTTCACCTCTTTGAGGGTTGATACTTTCACTTCTGGGTTGATATCCCATTTCCGTTACACCTTGTATTATTGCATATCGTGTCATATATGAACAATAGCAAATTCACCGCTATCTGCATATGGTCCCATATATGAACCGTACAATTATGTCAACTCTTCATGAGATCCCAGTTATGCACACAACAATATTGCAGTATAAATTTTCAATCTATATGGATTTGGGGTAGTTTTTTCAATTTATAGCCTCATATAAGATAGTTTTATTCGAATAAAATTATGCAAGCCTTAAATATTCACAGGATTTCGAGAAATTTGGGTTCAAATACAGAGCTACTCACCTTCCGTGTCCGTTCGAGTTCAAACTGACTTCAAACTTTTTTTATCAAGGCTGCCAACATTTCCCCGTCACTAAACGTCAAAGTATACATCTAGTCTATGATCTTTAGTGTTGCCAGCATTCAAACTTGAATAAAATTTGAATTTTAGGACGAATACTTTGGTGTGCAAATATGGTATGCTATGCGGTAAGGGGTTAAAAAAACAAAGATTTTATAATTTTAGTCTGGCAACCTCTTATAAAATGATTCACACCATTCATTCAACCATTCTATTTTGCCGTTATCATTCGTTTTTTGTTGATTTTCTTCACTCTTGTGCACCAAGAATTCTCAACAAAATAAATTAGTTCGTTCTGAGAACATCAGCGAGCGAGACGTGTGTCACGTCGTTATCGTGACAACTGTGCGTTCGCAGTTCCTACAGTCGACAAAAATAAATAGTACCGCTGAATGTAATTGTTTTGATTTAATTACAGCTATTTGTGCATTGAAATGTTGATTATGTAAATGAAGTAATTAAATGGAGCGTTAGAGCATGCTTTAAATAGACTAAATAAACAAGAGTGTTGTGTTTTCGTTCGGCGTTGGGGCGATATCGGAGAGAGAAGGGAATTCAACAGCTGTCTGTGCATAGTATGCTTCATATTGTGAGTATGTTAAGCTTTTCTGAACTTAATAATATGTATATGTAAATCATTTACTCGTTAATTGAAGCGATACGTTCGGCTTAAACGTTATTATACCAGTTTCTTGAGTTACATTGGCGTTCTATGTTTTTGAAACGTTGAAGGCAAAATTAGTAAACATTGGGCGATGTTAGCAATACCTAAGCAATTAAATTAAACTCTAACTGTATCGGAGGGTTTCCATTTTATAACTTGCTTCAAGCTAAGTTAAATACATAGTTACCTACTTGAGTAATCTAACCTGATTTAAAAATAAAAACAATAATCTCTGTAACAAGAACTACCGAACATTATAATTTACAAGTTTTATAACTTTTGAGACTATATCAAGTACGTATGCGGGATCATTATATAAATCGATCTCTGAAAAAACTTGCTGCCTAATGCAATATAATGTAAGTACCTACTTACCTACATAACGCATATTATTTAAAGTCATCCTGTTTAGATAATGTTTCTCAGTCTACTGGAGTAGGTACTTACTTGCCTTCTCATAACTGATAACGAGACATTCATCCCTTTTCATAAAAAAAAATACTTGCTTCAAAATAATCAAAATGTACCTAAGTATATCGTTTTGTCTGATGCCAACATTCTCCAGTAGCAAAAATACTACGCACACCTTTTTTTTTTGTAAGTTGCAAATTATCAAATGACGTCTCCCGCTCTTGGGCGGAGCGGGAGGGCATGTCAGACTTACTGACTAAAACCCACCCCTGTTCCTTCAGTTGCCCATGTGACAGGGCCACGGTATCTCTTTCGAACCGCACACCTTCCTACCTACAAGAGCAGTCAATGAATTGATAGGTAATTACCTTCTCCTTGACGACTAATGGGACCCTTAACCTCTTCCCTGAGATACCACATTTGGTATCGACACAATGGTTTTTTAATTGTGTCTGTAATTACGGTAATTGACTGGTTAAAGGACAAATGTCCGTTAGCCCTGAAAAGGCGTGAAATTGTTAATTTTTATGTGACTGATACACATCGATGTCCAACCAAATGCAATGAAGCAATTGACAATAAACACAAAAACACTGAGAATTGCAAATTTGCGATAGATCGATTCGGGGACCTTTAGCTTAGTTTATTAGGTATTCTTAAGTTTGTACTTAAGAATACCTAATAAACTAGTTCATCAATATACCCGAAACTGACAAATATTCCCAATCAGTAGAGAATCTAAAACTTTGAAGATAAAGTTGAAAATATATGACAAACTGGCGTCTGTATCTACTCTTATTCCATTATTTATTGCAACAAGATACACTAACCCTTATCACCTTCATCATATCGATAGTAGACATTGATAAGCGCCAACTTATCTTATCGTAATATGATCTAACAAGACAATCAAGATGTATCTTTATACAGTTTTGTAATTCAGTTAAGGGTGATAGATCAGATTTCGGATTTTTGAGTAACTAATTGTGGTTCACTTTAATACATACGATTGAGATACTAGGTAACTCATGATTCATTGTAAGACAGCGACATGCCCTTGAATAGCGCGTCTAGTTTTCTTAAAAAAAAAGCTTTTATTGAACTTCTCTTGTATATCTTGGAATTTTGCAAACAAAACTTCATCCAGTTCGACTGAAGCTATCGGGCTCGAATTTGGCATACACGTTTGGTTCTCGTGTCAATGCATGATATAATTTATTAAATGTAAGTATAATAGGTATTTAACACACACATAACTTTCGAGAATAAATTCTCTAAATTATGGTGAAAAGCGCATCAAAATCTGATTCACAGTTTAGAAAAACAACGCGGACACGCAAGACAGCCACAAAAAGCGGCTTTATAATTAATTAGTAAGTTATAGGTATAGTATAAAAACTTAAGCAGCCACGTACCTAAGGGCATTCAAGACCACCAAAAACACTTATGTTATTTCTGAGCCACAGATAAAAATAATTAAACCATTCCTCAAAAGAAAAGAAAAATCTTATAATTAATCATAGGTTTATGACACTTTGTAACCATCAGTGTCATTCCAATCACCAACAGAAACTGCAAAAAGATATCAATCATCTCAGAAAACTGAAAATTACGAAGTTATTTGACAGTTTCTAAGTCGTCCACTGGTGGACTTAGGTGACTACTCATCCGCAAAATATTTCATCCGCGGATGAAACGTTACCCTTTTAAAATTGTAAGGCGACGAATCATCCGCAAGTTCGGATGAGTCGTCACGTAGTTAATATTAATGTGGTCATATCAGCAAAATAGATAAACTTGGAGGAGGAGTCTACTGATTTTTTTTTTTAATAAAAAGTTCATTCATTTAAAAGCGGCGGAAGGAGAGAAAGGCAGCGGGGGAGGGGAAAAAAAGACTTAGGTGACTACTCATCCGCAAAATATTGCCGGCAATACGTACCTAACTACCTACCTACAGACAAAAATCACTCGACACGGCTAACGAATTCCATTTTCAAATTGTATTATATTCGAATAGAAGTATTCCAAATAAAATTGATTACCGGCTCAACTACCTAGCGTGGCTTATCGAATAAAATATTGAAGGTAAATGAAAAAAAAGTTAGCAAATCTGCTAAGAAATTAAACAGGTAAAACTCGGTTTATAAAACCAAAGGCAGGAATAGCGTCACATAACAATAATACCTACGTAATAGAGTAAGTAGTTGTGATTCGCGGATTCTGGCGCAAGCGCCAGAGCCCGCGCTTGCACCAGAGCCCGCGAATCTGTAGCACCCATCGTAAAAAAAAAAAAAAAAAAAAAAAAAAAAAAAAAAAAAAAAAAAAAAGGTTTTGGTGTGCTCTGATCTCAAATCTGCGGTCCATTTTAGCGTAGGATGCGTGGTTCTGGAGTTATGCAAATCAATTAACTGTTATCTCATTGATTTCCGGTGGTCCTGCACCCTCATTAGCATTCCATTGTTCGCCTAATCCTTTTATCTATTATACTTCGAACACCTCATTACGTTGCGCCAGAACCCACGAATCTGTTGCCCTACGGTTGATTTGGCGTTCTTATCTATTACTCATTGTATGTCTGCTTTTCTATGTCATCAATAAAACACATTCATTTTTATTTCAATATTTTATTACTTTTTTCTACAAAATATGAGCGGAAGATCTCATCCACAAAAATATC
Source organism: Aporophyla lueneburgensis (assembly GCA_932294355.1). Lineage (NCBI taxonomy): Eukaryota > Metazoa > Arthropoda > Insecta > Lepidoptera > Noctuidae > Aporophyla > Aporophyla lueneburgensis. The sequence goes on from OW028734.1 coordinate 24,343,349, forward strand.
ATTGTGCAGTGTGTTCCCTGTAAATATGTTCGTAAAACTATGCATTGAACATCCCTGAAACTTAAATAGCAAATACATTAAGCAATATTCACCACAAACTGAAGTCCAATCATTCTGAATCCTATCAACATTCCAGTCCCATCTCTTACAATTCCTTTTCAAAAACTGGAGATGATATCGCTCAGGTGTTCGTCCATATGAATCAAAATATTGACCGATACCATTCGTATCGATATGTACAGCTACCCAGTGTGAACCTGGTTTATCATCCGCATCCAAATTGCATATTATATACGTTGGTACATGTGTATACATAGGTAGTCTATTAGCAGCATAAACATTATTTTCTAGACTGGGATGAATCTTTTTCATATGTTTTTGTAATTCTAGTGTATCCATGATATTACTGTTATTAGCAGATTATTACAGTACCAATCTATTCAATGGTTGTCATAGGAATGTTCAATTATAGTGATTTGTAAATATTAAATCGCATTCTTTGTGGGAGTCACAAAGCTTAGGATTATCATTTTGCTGCAGCTAATTTAAAGTTTGTTATATGGGTCTGATTATATTAAATAAAACACTTTGAGTACATAGACATTTTTAATTAACTGATCAACACAATAATTATTAAATAAATAAATTAAATACAGACATATTATTATCAAAATACCATTTTCTAATACACACAGCATTATTCAATGCACAATTCAATTTATGGTTCACACAATTAAAATCAGTTTTATTTTTACAGAACTTTTTTTTTAATGTCGCAAAATTAGGACATCCCTTCTCACCTATGTCAATCACTTCACAGTTTGCACATAACTCTTTAATCCACGTAATCTTTTCCAAACCCTTTGTCATAATTTTTTTATTTTCTAAATATGGTAAAATAACACGTTTAAACTCTTTGTAGTCTATGTAGCCTTCACTCCAGTAAATTCCTCGATTTCTTTCTAACCATCTCACCTGCTTTTTTTCTTCTAGTGTTAGGTAATGGAATGAATATGGTGGTTTCACCAAGAACGTCTGTGTATGATCATGACTCGCAATGGCCAATTCTTTGATAATAAAATGATTTAAAGAATCTTTAAATCCTTGATAGTATATTGCATACAATTTGTTTTATTTAATTTTATAATGTTATCTTTAGTTACACACACACAAAATGCATTAAACATAACACATATATCTAAAACACAACACACATTATAATCCTAACTACTATAGTCTACAGTAACATTTCTATTTTTATCTATTTCAATAATATTATCAAACTCAGCATAAACAATACAGTTAATTGTTTGTATTAGTGAGGATTCAAATCGTACTTCTAATCTTACACTACCATGCTTTATGAGATTCCAATGGGCTGATGAGTTAGCTGATAAATCAGGAGTTAAATCAAATGCTAAAAGACAGTAACCTTTGGCATACTGTTCACGAGAGATTGCATTTCCTTCATTAAGAAAGTGAATACCAGTCCCCGAGAATAGAGTATGATATGCTGATGTAAATATATTATTATTAAAAGATGGTTGCAAAGCTTTGGAAGGTATTTGTTGACCATCAATATATAAGCTGAAAGAGTTAATACCATAGTTTTCAAAGTTAAATGGATTTTTAGTAAGTGAACCATTAAATGCAGAATTATTCACAAAACCAATAATACATCTTTTGGGTACCTGTCCTAAGAATATATTATCAAGAGTTTTTCCTTGAACACCCGATGCAATTGTTAAAACTTTAACTTCAGCACGAGTAATAGGATATTTAGCAGTGGTAGAAGCTAAAACTTTCTGATGTGCGAGTAATACACTTGGATTAATTCGTGCTCTTCGAACAATAAGAGTTGCGTCCGTAATGCAAACTTTAAACTTTACATCATTTGACCCAGCAATTAAATTAAAACTCTCTCTTGACCGAACTAATTTTACACTCATTTCAACGCCATTAATTAAAAATTTATCTTGATTGAAAATGTCACCATGAAGATGACCAATCATTTCTATTTCCCTGCTTTCATTAACTAATTCCTGTCTTTTAACAAATCCTATGTTTTTACCATTGCCACAGCTCATTAATATTTGATAGAATGTACTTATTACGCGGGAATTTTTTCCGAATGGGTTTATGTAATGTATATGTTTCTTGTGATTGTAACCATTCCTTTGCTTGCTTTTTATCCATTTTACCCTTCATAGCTTTTGATAATTTATCAATACTACCAAAACCAGCGGGGTTAGATGGATCATAATAAATCCTGTTAATTTCTTCTAGTACGGGGTCCATTTTTCCCAATCGATCTTTTTATGTATTTTAGTTATAGATCTTTTATCTCCACTGCTCGGTGTAGAAAACTCTTGAACTTCAATCTCAGAGGTTTTGTTCAGATCTTTTACTTGAAGTTGGTTAATAAACTCACATCTCTTTGGATTTCCAATATAAGTAAGTGGTACTTTAATATCTTTTAATGCTTTAGCAAATCTATCCCACCCTATCGGATCACTTTTTTTTAAGGGTCTAAGTGAATCATTTATTAAATCAACAATATTACTTCCTGGAATTTTTTCATTATCAATTATGACTGTGCCTTCATTATCCCAACGTATTTTACTTTTACTTGTTCCAATTAAGTTTAATAATGACTCACCTTTTTTATTATAAGTTTTTGGTATTAAACTGAGTATTTGTGTTGATGAATACAGTGGATTTGCCTCACTTTCTATACTTTTAATAGATCCTTTCTCCTCCAACAAAGATTCAGCATCAACTGAACTTTTTAGATCTCTATCTTTATTTTTAAAACCAATTTTAGACCCATTTGAATCTTCATTAGATGTATCAGAATAAATTGGTAATCTGAGTGGTTGACGATCCTCTTCGGTAAAGTGAAGGTATCTTTGTAGTGTTTGTAAATATAACATCCACTTCTTTCGGTCTTCCGTCTTACTATTCATAATATTTTGCATTTCAATATCTAATCGAGACAAATTACTAGTAACCTTATTTTCTTGTTTTAATTTTTCAATCAATCCCGGTTCAATAAGTATCATTTTCTTAGCATTTTCCATGTTAACTGGCTAGTCCACTTACTAATCCACTCAATATTGCACCTAATATTATTGGTAAGAAAGCCCCTCCTTTTTGTATAATAATATTTTTTCTTAGTTTATGTTTACACTTATGCACCAGTTTACGGAGTATATTTTTGTGTTTATTCAATTTTTGTTTATCTTGATCTTTAAGAGGTATCTTTCCTTGTAAAACGTTATGAATACATTCACAAATACAATTTATTTCTTCTTCATCACACGTTTTAAGTAACGCTCTTTGATATTTTGGTTTAAGCGTATGCAAAGCGTTTAGCAAATGTTTATGCGTTGTGAGTCGACGATGCATCATTTAGAAATGATTTGAATTGTTTGATTCTTGGTGTATTTAAACTGCAAAGCGTTTAGCAAATGTTTATGCGTTGTGAGTCGACGATGTATCATTTAGAAATGATTTGAATTGTTTGATTCTTGGTGTATTTAAACTCTTTCGTGGGGACGTAGACTGTGCAGTAACCATTAAATGGGAATACATTTGTCTTGATACGACAAAAATCATTTGTATTCTGTTTTAAATCTACCATTAAATATCCATGCGCTTCTAAAGTTGCATCCCTGTAGGCGTCTTCAATGAATTTTGGGTTATCTGGTGACACTTGTCGTGCTAAATATCTTATTTGAGTTTTATCTCGAGGGTTTTTAAAATAAATTATATAACTTGAGTTTAAAGAAATGTCTCTTTGACCTTTACCTTGATGAAATAAATTTTGTGTTAAATAAAATACACTAAGATTCCTGTGATGACTACCTTTTGTAAATATATCCACAATTCTTCCATCAGACTCTCTCATTAGATCATCAATAATAATAAGGTGTGGGTTTTCACCATCAAACATATTAAGATTTGGAATTCCTTGATGATAGTTAACATTTGGTAAATTATTTAAAGCCTGCATTTCATCAAAGCACCATGTGATCTGATTAAAATCACAATTACATATTTCTTTAACTGATTTTATGAAATTTGTTACAAAATTTGACTTCCCACATCCACTTGGTCCTGCCACAATAGCAGTAAACGGATGGATAAAGTGAAACATTTCACACGTCTAGAGTTTTAAAGGGATGAAATAAAAATGAAAATTTTGGTGTAAAAATTAAATATATATATATATTGCTAAAATTATATAAAACATGTAATTTGTGAAAAACAGAATGATCTGTATACTATTTCTAACACAATTAGTACTTATCAGAATTTCACAATCACCTCAACGTCAAATTTAAGCACACAAATAAAAACTACAATTATTTTACATTATTTACAATCAAACAATAAATTTTAAATATGTAATAAACTATTATATAACATTACAGTAATATCATAATTTTACAATCAGTACAAAATTTGTATATACACACAGAAATAAAAGTAAAAAGTATTACACTTAGCGTAATTTATAATGTCCCCAAGCCAATGTATCAATGTTGTTGTTCATAATACATCGTTTGGTATCATTATATGATAAAGATGTTTTATTTATTTTTTGTGTAAAAATAGTGTGTTTGATTGACTTAAATCGAAGCATACTACAATATAATACATTTTTATTAAACAAACACGATTTGTAATTTTCCATATTCATTTTTTTGGTAACACTTTTGTTAACCCCTTTTGCCTTTGCTATAAATTTATCTTCTATTTCTAAGGCATACATTTTTGATCGCAACCCTACAAATTCCTTCAATACTTTACCATTATTCTCATCTTTAAAAAAACCTAACTTTTTTTTATTTATTTTTGGATATCCGTAAATATTATTTTCCGGGTAATCTGATGTATCGAAATAGTGAAGTAGATCTGGTTTTATATCCTCATAAAAATTGTCTGTAAAAATTTGATATATCAAACTATCGGTATCGGTGTACAATAACTTAATTTTATTATGAAACTTTTTAATCATGTAGTTATAATGAAATTCATACATAAGGGTCTTAGATATATCTAAAATACAAAATCCTAAATAAATCGGCTTATCATAAATTAATTTTGTTTTGTGTAATTGTATTGCAACTAAATGTTCTGAAAATATTGATAAACTATGGAATTCTGGTTTTGCAATCCAATCCTGAGCACCTAAAACTTTACCACGATTATCCCAGTGAGTTAGTAGTTTAACGTTTACTCTTTTTTCAATATTTTCCATAGTCTTACCGAAGACAGAATTGTTCATTAATTTAAAAAAGTCTTTTTCAAAGTTTGATGTAGCTAACGTTCTCAAACTAGTATTTAAGTCTATGTATTTCTTTAACCAAGAACTCTGTTTAAATTTTAAAATTCTATGTACTTTAATTAATTTAATCCCCATTTCAATGCATTGTTTTAAATTCCTGTAGTGAATGATGTATTTATTTTTATTATTTAAATTAGGAACTAATTTAGTTTCTTTAGTATTACCCACACATATGTTTTCAGGACATAACGGAAAGTCAGAATGCAAATTATGAAGTTCATCAGGATATTCCAAATCAACTTCTAAAACATAACCGAAATCAGAGTTATCCGACACATTATAATCTGTATTAGAATCTATCCATTCGAAACCACCAACAGGAAGAGATTGAGACATTGCCCAACCATATAAATTATTCGCATCAAAATATGTTAGATATGAATTAGGTTTTTCACTATCATAATCTTCCATGAATTTATTATTTGCTCTAGCAAAACGATTGCTACACTGAGATACACCCCCTCTAATACCAGCTTTAAAAAAAGCAATTTTGTCATAGTCCGTTAACAATTCTAATTCTATTTTGGTAAATTTTAACATTGCATCCCAACTTAAACCTGGGGCAGTATAGTAATGAGCAGGATCTAATCCATAAGTTTTAATACAAAGCTTTCTAAAGTTTTCGAATACATCAGTCAAAAGTAAAACATCAGTTTTTAAATATAAATTGGAATAATCAGACATACTACTACACTTAAAATGTTGCCAAATATCTTTTGCGTGATTATAATCATCATTTGAAATATTTGAATCTGTGAGTGAACTATAAAATTGGTGTTGATCAGGAAGTGATGGATGTTTCAAGCAATCACTATTACACATAAATTCATAAGGATAAATACCTTTCCGTCTTAAACGTGAAAAATCTTCATTATTAGGATAGTTCCTTTTTAGTTCTGTAAACTGATCATCATTAAGATTTTTAGCTAGTTGATCTAAACTACACGATAAAAATTTCAATGAATCTATGAATCTTAAACTTACTGGTTGATTATTTATTGTTAACTGTTTTGAAAATGATATGTATCGTTCTTTATTTTGTGGAATAACTTCAACTTTGTCATCATCGAGGTTTAATGCATGGATAATGAAATGAGCATCGTAATGACTGAGGTTATGTAAAAATATTGGAATATGACGAGGGGTTCTGTACTTAGAACTACACACTTGATGTGCAACACCCCTAAAACTGCCAGTGTGCCAATCAAAATCGTAAAAAAGATCTTCATTTAACTCAGTTTCACAAATATGACATATGTTTGAATTTGAAATTTTAATTTTATCTTCATCTGATAATGGAACGAGACATTTTTGGAAACTATTTTTTTTAAATATTGTTTTCACATCTTCACAAAGGCGATTCATAAACACTTGTGCACAGTTTGACCCACTATACGTCTCATATTTTGATAATCTGTTATCATATGAACATTTAATGTAATATCCAAAACTATACACTTCATGTTTTTGAATATTAATTGTACTAGGCTTGGATGGATCGTTACTACATGATTCTATTGGGTTCAAAAATGCCTCAAAGTCTGCATAAACCACAAAGGGCATTTTCAACTTTTTCACGAATTTATCAAATTTTAATTTATTATTTGAGGTTGCTTTACCAAACCAATCCTTTTTGGAATCCTCACCGTTTGGTAATTCCGTACAAATGTGAGCGCAATCATATTGTTGATGGTTATTAAGTCTTTCCTCCGATGGGAAATGAAGTAAACATGAATCACATATATAAACTGCACAATGATGTCTTGATATTTGTGAACTAACTAATCGCGATAAGTTTTTAATATAACAGTAATGATTGTTAGTACCATTCGATATATATAGTAGGTTAATATGATTAGGTGTACGACATTTTGTTAAATATAAAGGACCTACAACAGAATTACACTTTTTTTCTTTATTATACTCTAAGCCAAAAACATTAATACTAATATTGTTTAATTTCTCTACTTTTGATATATCTGCAATTATAACCGGAAAAGAAATACCAGTAAATTTTAGTTTATTTCCATGAATTGCGTAAGATGCTACCCGATCTACACTTTTACATACAGGATATAAACCAGAGAGTAATGCCCATTTGAAACACATATTATCATTATTTTTAACATTGATTACAGCTTTTTTTGATTTAATATCTTGAGGAAGGTCGATATATGAACTACCACGTAGGGGGTTGAATTTGTTAACATTCATATCTATGTATTTAATTTGATTAAGACTCCAACCACTATCTTTTTTTTCAAATTGACAAATTTTACCGACTACAGTGTCTATTAATGATGAATAAAAAATATTTAAGTCATCTCCCTGACAAATTATGTAATTAAACGTTTGAAAATCAAACGTATTTTTAATATCTTTAGTTTGTTGTATGAAATCAGCATGCAATATGAAGTTTATTTTAAAAATTGTATGTTGTTGAATACATTCATTTATCAAAAATAAGATATCAATTTTTAGCGAATTTAAAAACGATTCCGGTGTTTCAAAATATTGTCCCGATTGAAGTGTTTTACTATTAATTCTATATGTTAAAATTCGATTGCCAAAAGCGGTTTCAACAACTGTAACATTTGTTAATGAATTATGTGATTTTAAAAGATTATTTTTATGTGAATTGCTTTTTAAATGGTTGTTTAGATACCTTTTATTAATATAAACATGACATGTATCACATTCCACCTTATTGTTGTCCACATCATTGGTTTCAATTGATGATGTAGAAGCTCCTTCATCAAATTTTGCTTTCTTGGTAACCTTATTTTCATCAGTAGTGATACCTCGTTTGATACCTCTTCCAACTTGTTGTTGACTGTAACAAAAAGAAAATTATTAGACAAATCTTAAAATAAAACATTACTACAATAATATTTCTTATTGAGTTTGTACTTCTAATACTTACATCAACTTTGTTTCAACCATCAAACATTGATTATACAACTCATCATCATACGATGAATCGAACAGTTCATGCTTCTCTATTTCTTCACAAACTTTAGACAGCTCCTGATTGAATTCGCTGTTGGATTGTTCTATATTCTCTTCAATGGGCGCGGAAAAGAAAGCACTGGTGCACATTTCACTGAAGTTTTCCATCTTTATAATAAAGAAGAAAGTATGTAGCACAGTAAGTAACAGTTAAGTGTTGGTAGAGCAACTGATACCCAATTTCAAATAATGTCCAATATTCATAGTCTAACAAAGGATTAGGAAAGTCATGTAAAATCTAATGAGTACACAGAAGTACTTTAAGTAAACAGAATCACATTCACTAATCCACTAATGAGTGTCATTGTTAAAAAAGTATTTTTTAACTTTTTCACTTTCTGCTATTGTCTTTGTAATATTGTATACGAGGCCGTTTGTGTTGTCGTAGATGCTATCCTTATTATTCTTTATGTAATATTTAATCCTCGTGGTAGCGTGCTTCCAGTGATCACTAGTTGGAATCTTGGATAGTTTCTTCATATCATACATTTCAATTTTTATGAGATGCGTCGCTTGGTCTCCGTCGTCAGAATTTGTAGAGATGTATGATACGCCATCTCTAGCAGCTCGTGTCACAGTCGAGGATAGCAGCTTCTTCCTTTTTATTTTTGGTGCCACTTCAAAAAATTGATCAATCGGTTGCGATTTCCTTTTTCCACCATCGTCTGTGTTATTAACGACGATGTCATCACTCTCTTCTTCGTGTTGAGGAGAGAGTGGCGAGTAGTAATACTGTTTATAGGTATTTTCATTATCGTCTGCGAAGCTGAATGATCTCTGCAACAACAGAGTTATCACGTTAATATCAATTTGTTTACACTTAATCACACACGTTAGGAAACAACAACAGAAATACAAGTAAGTTTGTCAATAGAATAAACACTTACCTCCATGGCCATTGATGCGTTGAAGTAACACAAACGTAGTATTGGTAGACGTATACAATACACTGTGGTCAAACGACCATAGACTGACTGCATGACTGCAACTGTTCGATCTTATATAGCACCATTCTTATCTAAAGCAAATTACTAAGTACAACGAAACTGATTGTAACTCTATGAGTCAACAAACTTATCTCACGTTCCTTATTCTTATCTAAAGCAAATTACTAAGTACAACGAAACTGATTGTAACTCTATGAGTCAACAAACTTATCTCACGTTCCTTCGCAACAGGCATCAACCTGCTTTGTGACTCCCACAAAGAATGCGATTTAATATTTACAACGAGCAATACACCAGATTTCAACAGTCGTATTACGGACGTCGACCGGAACCCATATTAAGCGAAAAACAGTTTAGAGATTTAGCACCGCTGTTTGTCATTGATTGCTCTAGACAAGTGGATAATCTAAAGACAGGGCCAGTTGTGGACGTGAGAGTAGAAATTGAAAGTGATTCGGAGATACCAGATCAAACTTCAGCATATTGTCTCATTCTGAACGATTGCATTGTTGAATACAAACCATTAAGTAACATTGTTAAGAAGATATCATGAAGACGGACACCCTTATAGTGGAACTCCAAGGATTTAAAGATTCTTTAAATCATTTTATTATCAAAGAATTGGCCATTGCGAGTCATGATCATACACAGACGTTCTTGGTGAAACCACCATATTCATTCCATTACCTAACACTAGAAGAAAAAAAGCAGGTGAGATGGTTAGAAAGAAATCGAGGAATTTACTGGAGTGAAGGCTACATAGACTACAAAGAGTTTAAACGTGTTATTTTACCATATTTAGAAAATAAAAAAATTATGACAAAGGGTTTGGAAAAGATTACGTGGATTAAAGAGTTATGTGCAAACTGTGAAGTGATTGACATAGGTGAGAAGGGATGTCCTAATTTTGCGACATTAAAAAAAAAGTTCTGTAAAAATAAAACTGATTTTAATTGTGTGAACCATAAATTGAATTGTGCATTGAATAATGCTGTGTGTATTAGAAAATGGTATTTTGATAATAATATGTCTGTATTTAATTTATTTATTTAATAATTATTGTGTTGATCAGTTAATTAAAAATGTCTATGTACTCAAAGTGTTTTATTTAATATAATCAGACCCATATAACAAACTTTAAATTAGCTGCAGCAAAATGATAATCCTAAGCTTTGTGACTCCCACAAAGAATGCGATTTAATATTTACAAATCACTATAATTGAACATTCCTATGACAACCATTGAATAGATTGGTACTGTAATAATCTGCTAATAACAGTAATATCATGGATACACTAGAATTACAAAAACATATGAAAAAGATTCATCCCAGTCTAGAAAATAATGTTTATGCTGCTAATAGACTACCTATGTATACACATGTACCAACGTATATAATATGCAATTTGGATGCGGATGATAAACCAGGTTCACACTGGGTAGCTGTACATATCGATACGAATGGTATCGGTCAATATTTTGATTCATATGGACGAACACCTGAGCGATATCATCTCCAGTTTTTGAAAAGGAATTGTAAGAGATGGGACTGGAATGTTGATAGGATTCAGAATGATTGGACTTCAGTTTGTGGTGAATATTGCTTAATGTATTTGCTATTTAAGTTTCAGGGATGTTCAATGCATAGTTTTACGAACATATTTACAGGGAACACACTGCACAATGATATTTTTGTGGATGAGATCTTCCGCTCATATTTTGTAGAAAAAAGTAATAAAATATTGAAATAAAAATGAATGTGTTTTATTGATGACATAGAAAAGCAGACATACAATGAGTAATAGATAAGAACGCCAAATCAACCGTAGGGCAACAGATTCGTGGGTTCTGGCGCAACGTAATGAGGTGTTCGAAGTATAATAGATAAAAGGATTAGGCGAACAATGGAATGCTAATGAGGGTGCAGGACCACCGGAAATCAATGAGATAACAGTTAATTGATTTGCATAACTCCAGAACCACGCATCCTACGCTAAAATGGACCGCAGATTTGAGATCAGAGCACACCAAAACCTTTTTTTTTTTTTTTTTTTTTTTTTTTTTTTTTTTTTTTTTTTTTACGATGGGTGCTACAGATTCGCGGGCTCTGGTGCAAGCGCGGGCTCTGGCGCTTGCGCCAGAATCCGCGAATCACAACTACTAGAGTATTTTTACGTTGTACCAAATATCTAGTGATCTCGAAAACGTTGGCCATAAAATGGATCGTATTTTAAACGGTAATCTGACTTCCCGTGTGGTTCACAAACAAATCGTTAACATGGTGAGTCTATTTACAAATCCGTTGGGGTCACCACATGTTAGAGATTAAGGTGGATTATCCAGATGGTTTATGGAGCCCAAATTTTTTACGCAAACATTGACGCAAGGCGACAAAATGAGAGCTACAAATCCTTGTACTGTTCCGTTGTTCAAATATGGTTTAATCCATTCATAATTGGATGACTAACGGCTTCAAAGTGAAATACTAATATCTAGGCTAATAACTGGCTAGATAACCCAATTAGTTTATTTTGGAATGCATGAAATTAGTGCTAATAAGTTCGAGTTGGCTTATGTCACTTAACCAGCCGAAATCATAGGACATAAATTACAAATGTCAGCTAGGCAGAGATTTTGTGGCACTCGGAGATTTTCAAACACTGTGTTTGATCACTATAAAAACGGGTATCATCATTCTCCTGACCTTATCACAATTTATTTCTGGTCGGCGCAACATGTCTTTTTCTTCCACACTTCTCTATTAGTCGTTATCTCAGTAGTCACCCCCTTGATCAGAAATAACGAATTCTAAGGCGTGACATCTATCTACCCGCATGGTGGATTACCGACCGCTCCATATCTCAGGGAGGAGACCTGCACCTTTGCGTAACACACGATGAATCAGAACCTAAGTCATTTTGAAGGATATTGCTAATTCATTGCTTTGTAATGTTCGAAAACGGTCTACACAACAACATATATAACGCAATGAATTTTGTTGCACCGTCAAAATTAAAACCATTCTTACTGATGGTATATTACGAAATTACCCCTCGAGAGTTTCAGGCTGACTACACTTTGTATTGAAGTTTATTAGTTAATCAATATTTACTCGCTATCTAAACGATAAAGTATTGCTACGACCCATGCAGTCATAACGACCCATGCTTATTAAATACAAGAAGTATAATAGGTTATCGGAACAGCACCGTAATTGACACTGTTCTTGGCATATGATAGTACAGAAAACAATAGATCAATGCATGTCATGAACTCATGAGACATTTCAATTGTCAACGATAAAATTAATTATCTTCTCATCAGTGCATTTAGTACAGACGCAAGCACTTGAAGCTACTACAATCTGTCAATTTTTTTAAATAGGTTTTCAACTTTAACGCTAAAGTATTACGTTCAAGATTGATTGGGAAATTTTACAGTTTCGGGTACCTTGACGTGCTGTACGTCTGTACAATATTCTTCGTGATCATCAAATTGAATTAAATATCTGTTAACTCTATTAGACGATACGGGTTCTTAATCGTTTCTATTAGTCGATTCATCATAATCGATTCATTATTCTGTTTTCTTTGAATCGAGTTTGCAGTTAGTTACACCTGTTCTATCATCAAACGGTAGTCTCCACGGTTCTTCCGCGAACTTTTTCTGGGTCTATTCAATCAATTTTTTGTCACTAACTTCGATAATTGAAGTTTGGATAGTATAAGGTCATTAATTAGTGGTTTCGATGGGATCGCCCGGATGGTGAGGTTCATCAAATTGTGTTAGTTCCGATGCCTGATTGTCACTTAGAGCTCTAGAGATTGCGAGTTTGTAAAGCCACTCTTTTGATGCATGTAGGCTTTCTTGCGTTCAACTTTCGCCTGAAGATTTATTTATATCCACAAATGAACTTGGCTCTAAAGTTTAAATGTATTTTGTGTTATCTATAATATTTCTTGTTTCATAAGTTAGAATTAACTAGAATCACCAGAATCTCAGTCGTTTTTTTTTGTATCCTCTATTTCTAGTGAAATTATTCCATTTTCATGTCAAGCCATATTTATTTCGCGTTAAGCTAGCTATATGTGTAGTTGAAGGTCATCATTAATTAGCGGTATCAATGGGAGCTCCCGGATGGTGAGGCTCATCAAATTGTGTTATTTCCGATGCCTGATTCCTTTAACAGAATTAAGGCGAGCAATGGAGCGCGAGATCCAGTTTTCTTCTCAGAATTTACTCTGTTGTGTGGAAAATTGTACCCACATTCATTGTTATGAATCTTTTAAATTGATATTGGCCAGATCTGTATTTTAAGAAAGAGTTATTATGATCGGAAGTCTTTCGACCTTTAACTTTGTGGTATAAAATGGCTCCATAAATAAATAAAATGTATACCATATCGCGGAAGGTATAAAATCGATAAACATGAGGGTACATAACTAAGGTGCAGTAGCCACTAGAAAGTAATTACGGCTCCATTACCGTCTTTTGAAGTGAAACTACAAAAGGTGGCCTTTACTGCTGCCAATGTCGGTTAAAACTGCATATCTTTCAAGGCGTAGAATGACTCATTCTTACTGTATTCGTTTTAACCTCTTCGGAACAAAGCTTGTTAATAATAGTAATATGGGGAAAATACTTCGTCTTTATTTTCATTTCATTGATAACTCTGACCTCCATGAGTGTGTTGCTGAAGTCTACGAAATAAAGTTAACGATAAATTCGATATGAAAAATCGTAATGAATGAATGTATGAGGTGACGAAATAACAAGATGATAGAAGATTTGCTTATTAATAAATAGTATCATTAGTACTGCGTTGCCCGACCTACAAGCGGATCGCAAATATATTTTTATTGGATTAAAAATACAAGCCGACCACACGCAGATGTTTATTCAACGATATAATTTATTAGAAAAGTTCTGTGTTCCAGCTAACTGTGCCAATATTAATCGATCGTTGAAGTTCATTGAGCTCTAAATACTCTTTTGATGCATGGCTTTCTTAGGTTTAAACTTTTGTCTGAAGATTATTTTATCCGCGAATGAACTAGGCTCTTAAGTCTAAAATGTCATTTGTATTATCTTGATTTATGAAAATTCATATGAAATCGTTTGGTTCCATAGCATCACCAACCACACCAAGATGTCAAAGGTTCTGGTATCATCAACTTTTATGTATTCTGTGGTATCATCTATTTTTTTTTTCGTTCTGTTATTCCATTTTAAGTTAAGCCATATTTATTTTGCATTGAGCCCTGAAGCGTGACAAGTCGCAGTTGTCACGTAGATTATCACATTGTAGCACATGTTTTGTTAAATTGGATTAAGGTGGCCGTCAAGCTGATTTAAGCCGGGCTTACTGTCAAATAGACGCATACGCACACAAATATTGTTATATTTCATTGTATCTCAAAGTTTTCGTCACGACTCCGACCTTCCAAGATACAGTTCTAAGTAATCATTTATAGACATGCGTGTGTTAAACTTTCCTAAGATCTAGAGACATTAGCAATCAAAGTATCGTGATTAAAATCACGTTGTGGACAAGACGGTCACGTATACGGCACACCTCCTATCAAATATGGATAATGCAATCCCAACGCAATCCCCGCTACCGGCAGCCATATTGCAGCCGCCATATTTGTGAATCATGCGCACGCGTGGATCGCTGGACTCTTTATTATCTAAGGATGCAGTCTTGAAGACAATGCGTTTCGTCGTTAAATATTAATAGAGTAATTAATGCATCCGTTGTTGTCACAACATCGTTATGTGCGTGTGTATTATGTTGTGTATATATGCTTTTTCTTTAAATTGGCTGCGTCTTCGTTTCCAGTAAACAGCTAAATACTTTCGTGGTATTTTTAAGTTACTACTTAAAATTCAATGACCACTGGAAATTAAAGAATCAAGTTAAGTTTTTTTTTTTTTTTTTCATGATGGGAAATCATCAAATGACTTCTCCCGCTCTGGGCGGAGCGGGAGGGCGTGTCAGACTTTTACTGACTAAAACCCACCCGTGTTCCATCAGTTGCCCATGTGCCAGGGTCACGTTATCTCTTTCGAACAATCACGCGACCCCGGCAGGATCAAGTTAAGGTCCGGTTAGAATTCTATTAAAATAATTCAAACTGCCAGTAAGAAGGTTCAGTGACTGAATGATTGTCCATGGCAAGAGAATCTTTGTAAACTCTTTTAATGCCAAAGAAAATCAAAACATATTGTAGAACAGTCGTGACTTCGTGAGAAAAGCTTTTATATTGTAATGAGATTTATGCATCGTGTGATATGTGAGCATTGCTTGGGATTCCTCGTGCTCTGATTTGATTAATGCCATGTACGTGATGCATGCTTTGCAAATCATTGGCCCGTTGATGGAATAACTAAGTTGGGATTTGTTTTGGCATAATTTGTAGAAAAGAGCCCGCAACAGGCTGCTCAAATATTCTCTTCCCTAGTTTTGATTTGGATGATTGTCTTTTGATTATCTTTCTAATTGATGCTAAGCGATGATAGGGTCGACAATAATGCACGCTTGTCTTAAGACTTGAAAGACTCCCTGTCGGGAACAGACGCCGGCAAATTGACGTACTTTGTCACCCTCCAGAATTATCTGTAGTAACAACCGCACTGTGCTTAGTACTTAAAACGACTTTTCTAACGTTTTGATCTCAGAATAGAAATTGTGCATTAGCTTTGACAAGTCAACCCATTACAATTACTTGCATTGAAGTATGACATTCGGTTTAATTTGTATACTTTAGATCATTTTCTTCCACCTCGCAAGCAGTATAGGTATAATAACTACAGTAACGTGGTCAAGTGAGTGACTTGTATCGTTATTAATACTATTTTGTGTATTGACTTCTTCAAATATTGATTGAAGCCACAATATCAGATTACTTGGGAGATTGATATTGTGATCTAACTGAATGTTATTTTGAGAATACGAATTGCGTTACTGATTTTAACAATAGAAAAAACATAGCCCGACAAATTTCAAATGGCGGCAGCAGTCATGATATTGATCAAGAATATCATACAAGCCCGACAAATTTCAAATGGCGGCAGCAGTCATGATATTGATCAAGAATATCATACAATTTTCTATAAATTGCTTATTGCTGATTCAAGATCGCACGTCAGCATTGCTTGTATTTTTATTTAAAATCAATAAATTTTACGCATTCGTCTGTGTTCAATAAAAGGGCCGATGCAGATACTCTTAAAAATAATATTCTTAAGGTCACTTTAGGCCGTTTCGATAAGCAAGTCCTGTCACAGAGCTTCCTTGTTCGAGTTCGTCTACAAGGACCCAATGAGAGGTTGTCAGAAAGGACCTGTTCACCGAGCTTTCCAATTAATTCTATTAAGATTGGAAAACCTTATTGAGGACCCGGTATGATGAGCAATTTCGGCTTTCGATCCAAGTCTTTGTGTTTTAACTGGCGAAAATTTTGTTATTTTCTAATTGTTCGTTTATTACTTTTAATCATTTAACTTGAAGCTATATTTGCGGTAGCTAAGTGTCTTTTCTACTTCTGAATACATTTAATTTCTCTTCTTGAAGTTGAATTGTGAAGTTTACCGTCTTTCGGCACTTTTATTACTGACACCGACATGCCACAAACACCATCTGTTCTCCATGTTTAAGACACACTCAGTCTCTTCCTTAATTAAACTTTTAAAAAACATTTTTAATTATGTTTATCGTAGGTACACAGTTCGGACGCTACCTAGATTAATGGCCGTTCAATTTCCTGATGTCCTAAGGCTTCTTCAGACAGGTGCGACGCGACTGTTGTAGAACAATTTTCATGAAGTTTTTGTAGAAATTGTTCTACGAGAGTCGCGTCGCGCCTGTTTGTGGAAGCCTTTACTATCGCTAACTGCATGGAAGCTGCGGCAGTTGGTCGATTTCCGATAATGTCGCAATAAAACTGGCTCGAGCCCAGTTTTAAGCTTTATCTTATACAGGTCAATGGTTTCAGTGTATCCGATCGGGTTGAACGACATCGCAATGATCTAAAACGGTTGACCGAAATATGTTCGGTATTCGATACCATAAACATAAACAAAATGCGCGGGAAGCTCACATTTTATTCACAAAATGTATGTAAACATAAGTTCAAATTGTAACTGTTTGACCTATTTGCAATTCTAGAAATGTATAATTCAAATAAATACACATCCGGCCTTGCACAGTAATGAAAATGATTCATGCTGTGATTCAACTGTGCACTCTTCAGTGAATTTTAAGTGAATGTCTCATTAAAATTTCAACTTTTAATTTCAGTTACAAACTGTTGTGAGAGCGGTGTTTCGAGACTCTAGAGAGAGTGTTCAAACAAAATAAAAGAGAACCGAGCGCATTCCACTCGCTGTAGCCAATATCATTGAATTTGAATAGCTTATGTATTCCCCTTTTATTTTCAATAAAATTGCTAATGTAATAGCTACTCTAAACCATTTGAAAATTCCATTGAACAATATTATTTACTAGCCAGTGACATTTGTGACTCGGCTCAGTCACTTGGTTATTTGTTATTCAACTTTTTGTTCAACACCTAGCCTGCCTAAAAAACAATCGCCTCGAAGCCGTCAAATTCAATATTCTACTATCATTCTACTATTGAAACTACGTACCTAACCGAAAAAAAAAAGAAACGATTGTTTGAAAATCGAATGAGCTAATTTAAAATCACAGTTTAACAATAGGAAGCGTTGGCAAGTTCCGTTTGGTCGCGCATGGCATAAGATTTAGAAACGGTTTTTTGAGTTGACTTCCTGCGATGCAGGACTATTTATAAACTAATTTGGCGGCACGGAAGCACCATGACCTCGGTGACGATACTTAAATGGAATATTGAGTAGTTGCTCGCTATCTGAAATAAATATTGGTTTTAAGTGTTTGTCATACTCAAGTGGCATTAAAATCGTGCTCGGAAACTTGTAAGTCATACGTCATTTACACCTTGAACTTCTTGAAGGACACACGGGCTCTTCGGTGTTTATAATGATAAAAGAATGTACACCAATAAAGGTTAATTTTCACCCTAGGTAACCAAGATAAAAAACAATAATATACCAGCTGATGATAGTTTCATGCTTACAACAAAATGTAGATAAAATAAGTAATTGCTTTGAACTACATTCCCACAAAGTGGCGGCAAATACTAGATAAGAACACGGGTTAAGTCTCAACCTTCTTAATTGGCTTTTGATTAAATAAATTAAAACTGACACGCTATTATTGTATCTAGGTACTTCAAAAGAGTACCAATGCACTAGAAAAATTGTGTTTTTTCCCGTCTGTTATAAAACAAAAAATATTGTAATAACAACACATGGAATAGGTGCCTATAATGTTCCCACTGATGGATACAAGCCTCCTTTCTTCGAGAGGGATTGGGTGGTAATCAACCACGCGCAATAGGGGGCGAGCCTATTGCCATCAATCGGGCACAATTCCAGAAATCCACTCCAGAAATACGTTATGGAATAACCCGATGAAAACCCTGGTGAAAATATGTAAATACACTGTCATGTTTGTCATTCAAGACACTGCTCCCGAATTCGACTAATGATAATAGAAGGTGAGCGAATTGTTCCGAAACACAACCTTGAAAGAAAGTACATAGTTCCAAATGCGACAGTCTTACGTATTCGTGGCACATTTCCAATCCTAAGTTAAGACTGAGAATTGCAAAATGACCGTAAACATCTTCAAAATGTTGCGAAATAACATCACGTTAGTTCGACCACATTCAGCAAGAAATGTTTGAGTCCCATGTAATAATGGGCGATCCTAATACCCTCAATCGGACACAAATACGGACTGTATGCCGCTACTGTGACTTAATGGAAACTCCCAATAACAATTTTAACAGTTCCGACGTACGTTGGATATTCAATGCTCGGTAGAACACCGTGAGTAGAATAGGTATTCTTTGCACGATAAAATACCGACGCGATATTTTTACGTTCGTACGAACATAGTCTTAGACTTCCAACGCTTGACTCAACGCCGAAAGTTGAAAATCCGGTCGCTCTTATGAAGGTATTCGTTTCGGAAAACGGGTGATAGACACATACAAGCAAGCACAAATATGTTGAAATGAGGACATTTCAGAAATAGGTCAGCACACAGCCACAGCCACCACATGGCTATCTTCTGCAAGGCACCAATCAAAGGTCTAAATGAACCATTTGGCATGACACACGGCTGTCTTCTGCCAACAGATACGGTACAGAGCTTTCAATCTACATTTTAATTTGCATCGATTGTTGCATTCGTGATGCTTCATCAATCTTCGTTGTTGCTGATTGAATTCACAAAACATTTTTGACATGTTGTATCTTTATCTCTGTAAATGTGTCGTGGTGATGGAGTTTTCCGGTTTTGTTTATAGTGTTCTTAAGCAGGATATGAATTAAACCATTTCTCAATTCTCGTACCAAAGGTAATTTCAACATCTTCTAAGCCAAAAATCAATTTTGCATTAGAGCTCATGCATTCTAAATTCTACCATACGTTATCCCTTAATGAACATAGCACTTATTTCACACTCACATACAAGTTTAGCCTTGTTTGAAGCTAAATGTAAGCATAACAGCATAACGGTCTGCGCTAATGTAATTTCAAGAACGCTAATTACTTCATATACTTCTAAACTTCCACGATGCAACTGTTTGATACGAATAAAGTTACTGTTTCATTAACTTGAAAGGATATTTGCCCACACGAGACGCAATAGTTTGGTTCAATGCTTTCATGTACGGTAACGGTATACATATTTGCAAATTATTGAACCTTGTAGGACCAGCCTTGTCTCGTCCCCTTTATAAGGGTTATTGTATTCAGAATCAAAACGAGGGTTGTTTAATACTCTTCTTCCTCTTCATCATTATCTTTTCGTAAACATCTTTCTTATAAAGGGTACCATCTTGTTTTATTTTCATCGTTGAATGAGAGACGAGCAGCTGCTTAAATCTCTTTATTATAAACATCACTTGTTGCTATAGTAACTTATTTGGTATTTGCTTATCCTTGAGTCATCTCTGTGGGATATACGATCTTTATCAACCTTAAAACCAGTTACTTAGAAATGTATGTTTACTAAAATGTTTCTTTATACATATATTTGGTCCATGGTCCAAACTTTTAATCCTTTCGAATTCTGCTAATCTATTCTGTAAAATGTCACTTTATAAACTTTGATGAAATGAAGTGTCAATAGTTTCAATAAACTATTGACAGCTCACTTTGCACTCACTTCACCCGAGGTTTCAAGGTGAGATTTTTACAGAATATACCGGCTGATAGACGCTAAACCCAAATGACCTTTCAATCACTCATAAAAAAGAAAAGTGTCATACTTAATTTTACGATAAACAGATGACACATCATTGCAAGCACAGCGTGTGGTATTTTTTCAACTTATCTCCGGGAGACGCAATAAACTGGGTGCGGTTGTACTAACCCATATAAACCATACATATGTTTGACGGTCCCTTGATAGTACCAGTTGGCACAAAATGTGTCTGTTAAATTAGTTCAAGAACAGCCCTAATTCTGTAATTAGACGCGTGATGCGTGACTTCATGCTTCACGGCGCTAATTATAATATTGACGATAATTGTTGAGTAATTTTTAGGAGTATAACACACTATACAGAACATCAAATGGGTAGTCTATTAAATTAATATTTTCTTTCTTGGTATCGATAGTTTTCATGACTTCAAGGCTCCCACAAACAGGCGCGACGCGACACTCGTAGTACAATTTCTATGTAAACTTCTTGGAAATTGTTCTACAACAATCGCGTCGCCCCAGTAAGTAGAAGCCTTATATCCTTTAAAATATATTTAGTTGTTTCTCGTCTTTGTTATGAAGTTGGTATCTAAATAGAAGTAATAGAATACTGAGCACATACAATACACACAGTTTCCAATGTTTCCATAATAATGATCGCATTCAATACAATAAAACTAACAATATAATTTTCCAGTTCCGTTGTCTTTTCTCATTTTGCCCGTTTTTACAAAGCGAGGGTGACTACTAGCTCGTTGCAATCAATTTACCTTTAACTGTAAGCTATTCGTTTAAACGAGTAAAGTCGGGAACGATCTCATCTTCTTGGATATTCTTTCAATTAACCGGTAGAGGGTATTTTGTTTACATTGCTGTCATAACAAGTAACAACGGACACTGAAAATGTTTCGACCAGGCTTTACTTGTTTTTTATGAAAACACGTACACACATACATAAACTCACGTCTTTTTCCCATGGTAAGTAGGTACACAACCTTACTTAGGTACTCCTTTTACTTCGTTTACGTTCCCTATTCAAAAATATGTCGTCATCACATGATCTGACCAAGATATCTGGAATTTAAAAGAGACTGACTTCTAAGTTTGTTCGGTCTTTCTTCTCAGTGTTATCTGAGAGAAACGCTGACCTCATCCAATTTTAAAAATATGATTGACGGGTATAAGTGTTTGTATAAACCTACTTACAGAAATAAAATCATTTATCGTACTCGCCGGTTGCGAGTTCTACGCACCGCACGCGAGGAAAACCTCAGTTGAAAAAGTTCGAAATTAAAATGCTAGTGGTCAACTTAAAAATAAGTCAAAGACTGAGATTCGAAATGTCTCCTTTCTACCTTCACCAGTTCGCCGGTCCACTAAGGCTCATACAGACAGGCGCGACGCGTATCTCGTAGAAAAGTGTCTATGAAAACTGCACGGACATTGTTCTATAAGAGTTGTGTCGCGTCTATCTGAAGAAGCCTTTATACTCTTGCACAAAAGCATCGGTAATTAACACACGTACATTCCAAAGTAATTACATTGAGCAGGTCATTACCTCTGGTCTGCAGTAGACGCTAATACATAATATTGTCTAGTTATTTGACCGCGACGCTAGGGGCGCCAGCTCGCGTGTTGGCAAGGCAGACTTGAGTTCAAGTGCCAAACAATGCCGTCACTTAATATTCTCAGATTACTGTACAAGAAATGTTAACACTGTAATGGCTACTAGACTACTTTGGTGGTAGGACCGCAAAGTCATAATATTCACATTACACTGCTAGAAAACAGGCCTCCTCTCTGTAAGAGGGAATGGTACGTAATCCACCACACGGGCACTATGCGGTTTGGTAGATGTCGCGTGTCTTCGAATTTTTATTTCTAGGACAAGCCGGGTTCCTCACGATGTTTTTCTTCACCGTTAAGACTTCACATCGCTATCAAATTCCAAGTTTCAATTAAAGGCTTACAAACTAATAATAAATGTTATATAATGATAATCAAATATAAGCCTTTCCAAAGCACAACCAGACACATATCCTCAGTACTCGTATATCATTGATCAAATTTCTTCCAACTTGGCTTCCAACAATCTTCTAGTTAACTAGAACAACTCCAAATCTATCTCGCAAGTCTATACATTACAATTTGTCTTATGCATAACAGTCTGTTTGTCTGGATTATCTTCCGGATTGAAACCAAATCAGCTGAACGGATTGGGATGAAATTGGTCACATAGACTGTTAACCTGGATTACCACATAGGTTACTTTTAACCTCGGTAGTTCGTTCCCATGGGATATTTCCCGACATAAATGCAGGCGAAACCGCGATGAAAACCAGTCCTCCGTATATCATAGATCAAGTAGCTTCCAACAATCCTCTTGTGAACTATGTAGGACAACTTCAAATGTATCTCGCAAGCGAGCTGGATAGTATTAGCAAAGATTAAAGGATCGCCATGACAGTTAGAATGCGCGGCTTACACAATCCTACGTCGGATAGACTATTAACTGGCTTGTTATATCTATTCGCTTTGTATCTGAGGGTGTAAGTTGGGCACGTAGTACTTGTTGTTATGCGTAGCGTTTCTGAGCTTAATGCCTCGGCCTGTTTCGCTTAAAAGAGCTGGCCTAGTGGCCGTGCGCTCATTAGGGGCATCCATAAGGAGTCGAGTTTTCATATTTTCACGCCTAGTTACTTGCCATACATGCTTTGTGCACAATGCGCTAGTCCGAAGAATCGTCAAACTTAGTGGCAGGGGGCAGGGCACATTGCTCGCAGAACAGATGGCCGATGGGGCCGATGGGGCCGAAAAATTCTGGAGTGGCAACTGCGTACTGGAAGACGTAGAGTTGAAAGGCCCCACAAAGTAGCCCGATGACCTTGTGAAGGCCGCAGGAATCTGCTGTATCCTGGCCGCATAGAACCGGTCGAAATGGCGGAGCTTGCCCAGCAGTGGATGTCTTTCGGCTGAAACGATGATAATGCTTTGGTGCTTCAACATAAGGGCAAATAAATAACCTGGACATACCACGGTCGTTAACCTTTCTGTACATAGAGTTTTTGACTTTAGTTATCGTCTTTTTTGGCAGCGGTCATGCCACAGGCTATATTTACTGTTATATCCGCGCTACCTGCCTCTGATATAACCCTTCCATCGTCATTTGCGACATCTTTAAGATGGACTAACCTGCATAATTCGGTAAAGCAACCGTGTAATATTATGCTGTTTCTAAATAGACGTGAATGACACAGCATTCTTGATGTTTGCTACAATAGCCTAGCCTTGTATCTAATAAGATTCCTAAAGCATTTAAAGTAGGCACGTCACTTAATATTGTCCGATTGGTTTCTTCAAGAGGTCGTAAGTGATTAGTCTCTTCTGCTGCAGGGGCAGAAAAATGGTGCAAATATGCCAATGTTATTGGAACTTATATGTTCGAGTCGTTTGGGGTTGAAACTCTTAGGCCATGGGGTTCTGACTTCATTTTTCGAGACATTGCCAGGCGGTTGGTCGCCACTTCACGTGACCGGAGGGCATGTTTTTTTTTTTGCCAAATCCAACGTTTTGGGCAGTTTTCCTGTTGACAACGATACGGACGAATTTTTATGGATTCTTTTTTTTTAATTATAATTATAAGACCGTTACTTTTTATATTATGTAAATATTTAGATGAATAAATGTAGGTCTCTTCATTAAAAAGTTCTGGTGCATTTGTCTGGTTAGTGATATAACTTTCGTTGGGAAACTGATCCTCTGCAGTATGTCGTTTATTGATTGCATCAATACGTAGTCGACCGACCATGGGTCGCTGACCATGAAAACTTGTGACTTCTTGAGTAATTTTCTCATACGAAATGTCAATATTATGAAACACCATGTTGATTCCACCATGGAGAAATTGTTTCCATACAGGTAATGTAATGATCTGGACAGTTGTAAAGAAACTCAACGTATCTCGCTTTTCTTTTCCCGTGGGCCTGGGGATAGGCAGAAACTACGGAACGACACCTGCTACGATGCTAACATAGAGTATGTTGGCCTAATTTAGGTTCATACATCTGGTCATGGTTGCGAGTAAACCTTACGTTTCTTTATGATACCTTTCTGAAGCACATCACCAATAAAGTATATGTCTTTCTAATACGTCCCCTCCCGGCGTTTCCACTCACCTTATGCCAATACCTTTTGTAAGCCGTCCTCCATTCATCCTCTCAACATGACCAAACCATCTAAGCATACTCATTTTTGTCACTACATCTTCTTTTAAACCGCACTCGTCTTCTAGTCATCTATAAAGGTTCTGTCGGTCTTTTCGGTCGCTCTAAGCTATTAGTGACGGTACCCACCTAATACTTATGTACCATTGTCATAAGTCACGTTTGCTAAACGTCATTCTCTCGTCAATATTGCAATAGACAGCCAGGCTGCACTGCCAGCGATGTCAGCCCATCAGATGGAAGCTGTCTGACTACCTAGTGTGTTTTCTGACTAATTCGTGAAATTAGCATGTCCAACACGTTTGTTGCATTTGCATGTTAGCCATCTTCTTGATGTACCTACTCTTTCGGTTTGGTTTTTTTTGTAGGTATTCGGAATTTAGGCATTGTGAACGTTGATCATTTAAATGCTCACTAGGCTATACTGGAATTAACCGTTCGATATTTGAAGTTTCGGTAGGAATTTGTCAAATATCAACATCGAATCTTGTTATGACTTTCAGTATTTAAGTTTTCCTTTTATATACCTACTTGTTTTATTTCTTGCAAACAGACACTCAAGTTTATTCATTTGTATAGATTCAGTGGCAAATAGACGGGTATAATACCTACTCATACGAGGTTGAGTTATTACTTATTAGCAACAGGATATTATTTTTATGGTGTAAGAACGAGAACAAACTCGTAAAGATTCCTAAAGAACTGATGCTGGCATGATTTCTTGAAAAGTTAGTTTCAGTAAGAAAAGTATTACGAAGTAAGTTAATAATAAATGACAGCGAACAGTTATTAAAGAACACAACAAATTATCATTTATTTTTCCACATGCTGGCTGAAATATTACCACCTACTGCGTTTAAAAATAAAAAGTCTACTCTACTCCTATTATTATCTGTGCTTCAATAAAGTGCATGTACACACAAGAGCTAGTTCATAACCTAATGGGTGCCACTCGAACCGAAATCCTTGAATTAACAAGTTAAGTATGTACCATGTATGTAGATACACCAGTTAAGTACATACTAACATGACGTGTGATGCAATACAAATGCGTTCGTTTATTTTAGGTCGATCTTATCGCCTGTCTGATGCCCTATTTCAGACTTAAAGCTGTTTGAATTGGGTTTATATTCGAGTGTACACCAACGTGCTATGTTAAATCTTGTGAGTGCATTGCGGATTACATACCTGGGTGGGATTTGATATTAGCTTTTTGTAACTGTTTGGAAATCATTAAACTGTTCTAGATAGATACAGTATTTGCTGCGAATTCTACAAAATTTAGGTCGAGAGTTAAAAAAACATGTGTTTTTTCAACATTCGTTCGATGTCGAAAATAAATCGGTTAAGTACCGATGTTGGACTTGGTATTAGTTAATATTACAAATGGTTGTCGCAAATATATTTGATTAGCTAACAGTTATCGACACAAAACTGATAAAACAGTACGTATTGGTCATTGCGTTGAGTAGGTACGCGAAATGGGTGCCAAACGATGTTATAAGTTACAAATTGCACGACTGAGTATTGGCAAAATTAATTATATTTTGGGTAATAAAGACGTCAGACTCCTACCTACTATACTTGACGTAATTTATCGGCATGTTTTTTAACACATTGCATGCAGTACCTACCTTCTGCATACCTTTAGTATGCAGTTTTCTGTAGTTGTATTTTAGTACTTAAATTACGTACATTATAATATTACCTAAATACATATTTTTTTCTTGCTACCTATTATTTATTTGATTTAAAAAGATAATATTTACTTACATAATTTAAAAGCTAACAGTCTTAAATATAAGTACACGTTAATTAAAACCGGCCAGGTGATAGTAGGCTCTGGTAGGCTCCCACAGGAATGGTTACGTACCATTAGGCAACAAATGCCGGAAAAACACGTTTTGTGAATGGAGATGGAGATCCCTTTAATTTTGAACTTTGTTTTTTGTTTTTATGATTTGTTGTAATAGCGGCAACAGAAATACTAATTCTGTGAAAAGTTCAACCGTCTGCCCATTACGGATCATGAGATACAGCCCACTGGCAGACAGACGGACGGACAGCGGAGGCTTAGTAATAGGAGACCGTTGGTTACCCCGAGGGTCACGAACTCTAAAAAGCAAAGGCTAAGAATCGTAGGGCATCAAACAATTCGTCCCCATCGTCGTGAACGGGAAAGTGCCAAAAGGTCTGGCAGTATTGCCACGTTGTATGACAATGCTGATTTGTTGGCCAAAACTTTCAGTTTGTAAAGCTACGAAAAATATCTCTTTCGTAACTACAAGCAACAACTATTTTTAGCTATTTGTTATAGGTGCTAACCTTTTGATAGCCATTAAAATTCTATTTGTATACCCAGTTTTGCATTACCACATGTACATACTATGATACCTACATTTATCGGAAGGAAGTGATTCAGGACATAGGAAACTGTCCTTCATTTAACTATTGAGGAAATTGTTTGCTACCAATATATCTTAAAGAAACATTGTCTTGGCACTGCTTTCGATTCACCTCCATACGCTTCCAATCTTCTTCCGCATAAAGACTT
Source organism: Aporophyla lueneburgensis (assembly GCA_932294355.1). Lineage (NCBI taxonomy): Eukaryota > Metazoa > Arthropoda > Insecta > Lepidoptera > Noctuidae > Aporophyla > Aporophyla lueneburgensis. The sequence goes on from OW028734.1 coordinate 24,370,756, forward strand.
TAAAGATCAATTTTCGTTGGCATTGTTGCTAAAAGCTACGTCGAACGCCTGTCTTCACATCTTTAAGTACTTTTATACGGCGATATAAATAAGTGGATTTAAGATTTCCTTGTTTATATAGATGTCTGACGAAGCACAATGCACTGTGGGTCAGCCTCGATCACGCAGATCACATGCTAATAAACTATAGATCGTTGATCGAACGCTTGCGCAAACGCATTTGAAACTGTCTTTACATATCACAGCCTTTGTTTATTATTGTTTGGTTGCAAAAATGGCTGTAAAGCATTTAGAGACATGGAATTATTGTGTTCAAGAATAGACTTGTGTCACAAATAATTCGTTGGCAATCTCGAGTGTTTACTCTGCTATGGTATAAATAAGTGTCCAAATTAATTGTATTGGTATGCTGTTTGTGTTCGAAAATTGATTGTTTTTACCACGACAGTTCACAGCCCTCTTTGGCTGAAAGTTTCCGTATTAAAAAAACAAAAGTAATTCAAATTAGTTTGAGAATCAGCACTTATTGATTGAAACTGTGCCGCGTGGTTGTTGGAATTTATCCCACGGGAACGTGCTACCGGGTCAAAATGAAACAGTTACTGCTTATGCCATCAGCTCTCTGTCTAAAATCTGTCCAGCCGTTTAGGAGATAAACTAGAACACACAGACATTCAGACAAAAATGAAATGAAGAAATTACATGTTTTTTAATGCAAGTAGTAAAAACTGATATTTTGACATTACTAAGAGATACTGCAAATTTATTTATATGTGAAACTGAAACTGCGCACGCCCTTCACCACTTTCTAGTGCTTTAGCTGAAATGAAGATGTGGCGGAACAGATCTCCCAGTATAGTATTATTTAGAATTAAACCGAAATACACACGTATCGCAGTACAAAGAAATAGTTGCATCTACAGGAAGGTGCTAAACCTTCTAGACCAACGTCATTCAAATCGTCATCCATCTTTATTAAGGATACATTTCACGAACATTTGACATTAAGGAACTTAAATAGATTTATTAACATTCGATAAAACGAAGGCAATAGATATATTTATAAGTAGACATTGGTGCCGATTCTGTTGTACACGAACTAAACTAACTAAACTATCTCTAAAATTCCTTACTTTTGGCTATGAGAATTGTAACGCTATTCTGCAAGGAAAAATCTGTAAATATAAAAATTATTTTGACACGACTAAAATCGAATTTGACAATCGCGACTCAGCGTGGTATTTTTTTTTCTTTTGGTTTCGCAACGTTGTACTTGTGTGTGCATTGCGTAGAATGAATTTTTTGAGAGACGAAGGCGCGTGCTGGGGGGCAGCCTCAACGTGTTTTATATGGAATTTTTCACTTTTGTTTGAAAAATATAAAAAAAATATTACCCACGTGTTGAGATTTAAATGTGCCGGGGTGTACTAAGGGGGCCGAAAATTTCATTATTTTTGCGATAGGACGCGCCATTTTCAAGATATAAGCAAAAAGAAAATAAAAAATACAGAACTGTTCTTGCACGTGAAGGCGAGGCGTTGTGTTGAGAATTTTAGTTCATGACCACTAGTTTTATTCCACACCTTTTTAATTGCGATTAAAAATAGTCAGATTTAGTTAAAATAAATTATTATAGTCAAAATTTTTGGTGAAAACCGGCAAACTCAGAATAGCAAAATTGACATTTTCACTAAACTAATAACTCAGTGCAATCTTAGTGCTGTCAAACTAAAATATAGTTAAGTTGTGTCACTTTAGTCTATTTCAGAATAGGAAATCGTCGTTTGACAGGATTAAACCAAATTTTAGTGATTTTTAGTTTAGTTTAGAGAATTTTGTGACAACAGAATCGGCACCATTGACGAATAAATCGTCTACTTAGATATAAATCTGGTTCCTTTTTTCCACGAATGGAGGATAATTTATAACTATTAATTAGAAGAAATAACGAATGTATGAATAAACTGAGATAGTTGAGGAAGTAAAAGAAACAAATGATTATGACAACCATTGAGAACTTCTTTGAATTTTTGTATGCAATTCTTTCATAGAAAACTCATGTTTACAAAGGAATACATAATCAGCCTATAATTTTCCCAGTGTTGGGACACATGCCTCATCTCTGTGAGAGGGAGTGGGTCGTTATCAACCACGTGCCCCTAGCGCGTTCCTAGATGTCACATGTCTTCGAACTTTTGGTTCTAGAACGTCTCGGTTTCACAAGGATCACAGGGCCTAAAGATCACAATCATTAATAAGATGACCGTCATTTGCCTAGCCTTTCCCATTTTTGTTGGGGTTCCAGTTTAACCTGATGCAGCTGACCAGTATTCAAGCTACTTCTTATCTGACCTCCACAGCGCAGTTACTGGGCAGCACGTGCCCCTTGCTAAGACTAAGTATCAGACTTTTTTATGTCTGGTTGGGCCTGCTCTTGACCTTGACGAGGTCTCTGATAGAACAAGCGTGTCCAGACGATGCCTGCTCACTCTAGTAGACAGTGAAGGTAGACAGGTTAAATGTGGAGGGAACACACAACAATTTCATGCTTCGACTTCGAGGGTCCACGAAAGAAGACAGCCGCGACTAGGGTTTAACCGGATTTTTTCACTATCGGTATAAATACCGAATAAGAATATATCAATACCAGGGTCTCGGTATTGGAAGCCCTAGCCGGGACTGACGGCTTTTTTATTCATAAGTATCCCCTACAACTAACTACGTTTCTTTAGGATTCAGAGCACGCTTTTACTGTAGGGTCAGATGATAATTCTGCCAAGTTAATGATAACGTTTTTCTTAACCGACGTTCTTGACAAATACTCGTATTTCCTGGTAGCATCTGATGAATACAATATTTGGCTTACTAATAAGATAACTGCTCTGAGTAATGTACCTATTTGGGATGCAAGTAGCAGGCACACAGTTTCTTTCAATGCAGATTTTCTCGATTAGTCATACTACGGAAAGTATACGTGTGTGTGTGAGAATAGTGAAAGACTCATCTCGGAGTTTGTGCTCATCGTGACGTCACTTCTAAAGCTCCTGCGGACAGGCGGGACGCGAAAATTTACCGAACAATTTCCCTGAAGTTTTCTCAGGAACTGTTCTACAAGAGTCGCGTGGCGCCTTTCTGCGGGAGGCTTTATTGTTTTCAAGTCTGATTAAGAAGGTACTGTTTTGTTGGTCTAGTAGTCTCAAGAGCTACTACTGCTCAGCATGAGGTTCCATTCCTTGGTCGATCAAAGTGTTCTTGGTTTTTTCGTTGATGGCAATGAGGATCAATTCGACAAAAGGATATAGCAATTTTGAATACTACATCGAATACAATATAAATATCTGAGTTCATTTCTTTTTGAATCACTCAAATCCATCGAGAAATTACGAAGTTATTAAACTTTAAAAAAAGGGAGTTTTAAAACGCACGCCGCGCGCGCGAAACTGCTGATGACGTCACGAGGCTCGATCGCCCGCCACGCGCCGCACTGCTTTGTTATGATTTGCGAAGTTTAATCGTTGTTTCTTGTTTATTTATGTTTTATAGATATTGGTAGATAGGAAACATGGAAGTCGGATTTACCCAAGGCCCAATCGGACAATCTCGCGAAGATTGATTCGTTTATGGTTGAAAAGTAAAAAAAAAAACAATTTATTCCAGTGCACAGGTAGGTTCCACGTTTTAGAATGTTTTGATTTGGCAGGCAGGTACCTTTTTCGTGTTTCTACAATGTGTAGGCACCTCTCTACCTATTTTAAATAATATTTCTTACTAGCTTCTGCCCGCGACTTCGTCCGCGTAAAATTTCCTGCTCCCCCAACCCATCCCGTCGCATCGAATCGCCTGCCCGTGCGAGGTCTTTGTATGCGTGACGTTTTTCTTTGTGCTCGGCTCCTAAGGGTCTTTGCGTGACCTTATATAATATATAGTCTATAGCCTTCCTCGATAAATGGGCTATGCAACACTAAACGTACAACTCTTCAGCTTTTACTTGGGTGTGCTACGCAATGAATTTTTTGAAAGACCAAGGCGCGCGCAATGGACGTGTTTTATATGGAATTTTTCACATTTTCTTCGAAAAATAAAAAATAAATATTACCCACGTGTTGAAATTTATATGTGAGAGGGTTGCAAAGGGGTTCGAAAATTTCATTATTTTTGCGATAGGAAACGCCATTTTCGAGATATAAGCAAAAGAAAAGAAAAACAAAAATACAGTACTGTTTTTGCACATGAAGGCGAGGCACGTGAAGGCAAGGCGCGAGGCGCGCGCAATGGACGTGTTTTATATGGAATTTTTAATATTTTCTTCGAAAAAAAAAAAAAAAATACTACCCACGTGTTGAAATTTATATGTGAGAGGGTTGCAAAGGGGGTCGAAAATGTCATTATTTTTGCGATAGGAAACGCCATTTTCGAGATATGAGCAAAAGAAAAGGAAAACAAAAATACAGTACCGTTTAAAGCACTTGAAGGCGAAATAACAACTATTCGTTTAAAATAATGTTCTGCGAGTCACGTAATTAAAGGCAGAAAGAACGTGCGTGGCGGTGCCGCGGACGCGAACGTGGAAAATGACGTCATCAACAAATTGTGCGTATTGGCGGGCGTTTTTGAAAATGCAAAATTAAAACCGCTCTAACTTCGTCATTTTTGGTCCAATTTTAATAATTCTTTCACTGAAATAATTGGTTTAGGTATGACTGTAATTCTACATATTTAACTAAAATCGTCGCTGATCCTCATTGGCTCACCCCCTATTACATGGGACTTAAACAAAACAGACGATATGTGCATTACAAAAGTGAAATAACGTGTCTTGTTGAGTCATATACTTAAACCCTTCTGAAGTAACATCATCAAGTCCCGTAATTTTTGCATAATTGGACTCCTTTTCTGCAAAGGAACTAATAAATTATTCGCGTTTATTTGCGACACTGTCTGAAATAACCACATGAACGAGCGATGAATTTATAGCACGCCTTTTTTCACGAGGTTCTTGACCCCAGTGTTTATACAAGGTGTATTTATAGGCGTCTGCGTTATAAAGTCTGCTATTCATATTTGTGACAATGTTGTCGTCATTTGGCTAGCCTTTTCCCAATTAAGTTGGGGTCGGCTTCCAATGTAACCAGATGCAGCTAAGTACCAGTATTTTATTCCATGGAGCGACTGCTTATCTGATATCCACCACCTAGTGATTGCGTAATAGATACCCCCTTGGTTCTTACAAAGACTGGTGTCAGACTTGGGCTTCTGGCGACCTGTAACGAACGACTGTCAATTATCCACTAATGGCAACCAAGACCAACGGCTTAACATGCTTTCAGACACGGAAGGGTCTGGTATGTAAAGAATTTCACCCTTCCACAGACCATTCGATCTGTGCGACCGTTATAACTTAGCTCACGTACCCACGGACGTAATAAAATCGACGCGGCATTTTTCGCGCATTGTTTAGCGCCAAGATAACTCAAACAGTATGTATTTTCGACGCGATTAAATGCACTCTATTCGATTTTCAACTCTCGACGTGAAGCAGTGCATTTAAGATCCAGTGTGCGAAAAAACCGCGATTTGATAAACTCCGTGTTGACGTCGACTTAGCCACGAGCCCCCATTCGTGACATTGCTGTATTATGTATCAATTATCAAACGCTACGTGATTGCGCGATCGTGTTACATTACTTCCTAGTGTTTCACTGAAACGTTACATTACGTAACAATGGTAAGTTTACACAGCAGGGTTGTCCGGAATTACTTAACCGGCTTTAATTGACCGTTTAAATGTTCGACTCGAAATTTATGCGATTCCATTCAGAACAGACGTGGAAATTGCGTAGAAGACTATTTATTTTATTGATTTTCGGTCATTTACTTTGGTTTTCGTGGGTTAATGTTTGACTGAGACACTTGAATAACCTCGTTAAGGATGAAAATACCTTCAATAGGTAAATGAACTTCAAATATCATAATATCTATACAAGACCTTGAAACGACATGAGAAGATTTTGAATAAATACCTTAATTAAAAAGGCCAGCCATTTGCGAGCCGGACCACGCACAATGAAGGGTTCAGTAGTTGAGATGAATTTACATACATACATACAATCACGCCTTTTTCCCATGGAGGTAAGCAGAAACCACGGAACGCCACCTGCTACGATCTCTACACACTCCTTTTGCCTCTTTTAGGTTCATACAATTGGTCATACACACACGCCGGTTGCGAGTACTACGCACCTGACCTTTCTGAAGAACATCACTAATAAGGTCACTATATGTCCTGAGATGAATTTATCCCAAAAACAAACATAACTTATTGGTTGAAAAACATGTTCTATCATTCATCGGCAAACGTCAGTTACTTCTTCTAATATATCGCTAAAACAAATATTATGTGATAAAACTACTACATATACTAACGATTTTCGGACATTTTCCTTTTCTTGTGCTGTGTGACCTTGCTTCTTGCCAAATTTCACGATTCTAGATCAACGGAAAGTAGGTTGTAAATACAATAAAAATCAAAAGTCATTTATTTAAACTAGGCTAAGACTCAGCACTTTTTGAACGTCAAAATTTCATAAGACAGTCCTCCAAAACTCCCGCCCTTCACCACTTCCTAGTGCAGTGGGTTGTAGATATCCACGGGTCCGTAGACCTACGACTTGATATTAATTTCAACATAATACCTCGTCGTGTTCTGGACGTACAACGAAGTGTACATATAACGGTTCCGATTTTTTCCTTTTGAGGTACCCTAAAAAAAAGATAATAATCTTCGCATTGTGTAATTTAAATAATAATGTGACTAAATATTCATCAAAAATGTTTGGAATTTGAACAGCCCTAAGCATTGTTTTGCGGTTATCAGAGTAGGTACCTAGTAGGTACGTGATTCCGTCCACCTTTATAATATCGACCTCCAACGACCTCGCACGACTTCGCGTACTCTATTAGTTTCTGAACTTGACAGGGAGTGACTTCGACTGGTATAAACTTATGAAGGCATGTTAAAGGTTTCAACCTCCATGAAGGTTGGGCGAACAAAGAGTTTGTAACCTTTATTTACATATCCGGGCTGAAAAAATGACGCAGTTCGATATAAATAGTTGTTTTCTTTATTTTTATGGCTTCTTTCGAAGATTAGCTACTCGATAGTGCTGACATTGGTTCGATATCTTGAAAATGGCCTTTCTGAACACTGTACATATTCGAACATAAAACAAAATTCACGAATTTTTTTAAAATCAATAGTTGTTGACAGTTAATCAGACCTCTAAAACCGAGATAGTTGTTGGAAACAGTTACATAGTTATGTAACAAAATATGGAATGTTATGGCAGACAAAATTGCGGTAAACAGTTGTGTACCGCAATTTTGTCTGCCATCCAGAAAAGTAGCCTATGTCCTTACCTAGATAACGTCTATCTGTGTGCCTTTCATCCAAATCCGTTAACAAACAAACAAACAACCAAACTTACTTTCCGCTTTTATAGTATAAGTATTCTTATGGTAACCTTATGTGAAACATGAACAGAAAATGAGTATTTAAGTCGTGTTCCGTGTCCTACTTTTTAGGCTTAAATTCTAGGTACAAGCTAGAAAACCTGGATTCCATCGTTCAACTATTATTTTTTTCTCATTTCCCTGGCGGGCTAGATAGGCAATACATCTCAGATTCTACTACTATTCAATAAACAAACTAGAATCAATCTTACCCTAAAAAACGGTACTGTAACAATTTCCCACCAACTAGATCTTAACACAGTTGTTATACATAAAAATAGCAACAACTGGGTTTCGATCTAGTTTCCTTAACACAAGTAATAACTCAATGTTCTTTATTGATACGAAGCACGGTATCTTGTGTCTAGTATGTCCGTTGCTAGTGACGACTGATTTACATGGAGCCAAAACTGGTATCCAGTGTCTCTAGATCGATATTTACCAATCATTATCTTTCTGCCCTTGTTCCATGTTTCTTGGGCTCCTCATTCTTCACAATCCATCCATTTTCTTTTCTTTGTTCTTCCTCTTCCTATCCATCCAACATCATTTACATGTACTCATCACTCTTTTAGTTATGTGCGTTTCATTATTCCTAGTCTGATATTATTATCATTATTCTAATATTTGACCAGAGTAACCACTTTTTAATCCAATCCAGCATCCAACATTCAGCGCTGGATTTAAATAATGATAAAAAGAAGGTAAGTAAGTTAATCAAAAATTTGTAAACCTAAAAAAAATCAGCTAATTAATTGGCCGGTGGATGATCCAACTGGCCCGTTGGCTCAAACGTTGCGTTGGATTGAAATACTAGATCACTGTAAACCAGTCTTGAGTATAAACAAGTTTCGAAAGGGATGCGTATGTATGTATTCGAGTAACATTTCCTTCGGCTGTTGAATAATCTCCTTCCTCTTGTTACGGCTTGATTTCAAGCAATTTTAATTGGTGCTACAGTTCTGTTGTTGGTTTAACAATAGCTTTCTATTTGTTAGAGGGATTTCTAGTAAGAATATCGGCTGCTTTTCCTTCTTAGTTGTCTATGGGAAGTGCTCTAGGAATATTGAACATAACATACCCAATTCAAGGAATTCTCTTCACTAATTATTTCCTGGAACATCATCATAATGCCAATTTATTTGGGGTCGGTGCTTTTTCATCCACGCTTCTCAATTACTTGTTATCTCAGTAGTCATCGCCTTTCTACCCGCATCCCTCTTACCATTCTCTTCCCAGCTGCATGCAATTGCCTTTCATTCATTATTGGAACATTACAATCAATCAATTTTACTAAATCACAGTCAAGGCTTAATTTATTCTGTGTATATTTTCTTAATTATCACCAGCTTTCGTGCCTTTTTTTGAAAGTGTAAAACCGGCTGTACGACGTACTGACACACATCAAATTTAATTTCGGGAAATTCAAACCTCCCTTTAAACTTTACTGCTTCTGAAGCACGCACGTTACGACCTTTAATTTAATTTTAATTAATGTAGCTTCCAGTGAAAGTTCTTTTAATTCGGTCAAGGTGGTGTTATGGGTTTTTTGTGGTCGCGTGGTATTGTATATGCATCCTTCTTCATTAGTCAACTTTAATGGTATTTAGCCAAGGGCATAATGCAGATGAAATATCATTCCTTACCCACGTATTTGTTAGCTGTTCGCACGCATATTAAAAGCATTTTTGTTACATTTTCATGAGCCAACAATTTAATATTTGTAACATTTCGAACGAATGTTCGTTACGCGAGTGTAATTAAATGTCGCACGGAAAACACGAGCATACTTTTAAAACGTTAAACCTTATTATATATTTTATGGCTATTGGTTTCCTAGAATTTTTTTCAAACATACGACATAACATTACGGCTTGACAGAGATATACCTATAGTGCAGTACACTCACATATGGCCAGTATAATAGGAGGCGAACCTATATCCATCAACTAGTGTTTCAAAGGACTCGAGTCATCGAGTCTTAATTTTAAAGACTCGACTCAATTATGCTAGACTCAGTGTGCTCAAGCGGCTCGGAGTCTAGAGTCAAGCCGAGCCCGTCATTCTGGAGTCTAAAAAAGGGACTCGGGGCTTTAAAAAGGACTCGAGTCTTAAAAACGATTCGAGTCTTGTAGCTCATCACTCGAAAAAACTCGAATAACTCGTCAGTTTTTTTTTGTACGCAAAGTTACATCATACCACTAATTTGAATTTATTGCCTTCTTTCAAGTCTTTTCGAATGATGAGGTACAAGTTTCATCTTCATGCTCCGAGGTTTTCTTTAAGACTCGGGTTCATTTTAAGACTCGAGTCCTTTTTAAGACACGAGCCCTTTTTAAGACTCGAGTCCTTTTTAAGACTCGAGTGCTTATCTGTAGACTCCGAGCCTTTTGAGCACACTGAGTCTTGAATAATTGAGTCGAGTCTTTAAAATTAGGACTCGAAGACTCGAGTCCTTTGCAACTCTACCATCAACCGTGTAAAAATCCGGAATCCGGGCTGTTACTGAGAAATTCCAAATAGAAAACGGACCCGTGACACTTAGTTAAAATGACTATTTAATCTCAAGAAATAATTCATTTTATCGAGATCGATCGAATTTTTTCTTCGTGATTTTAGAAAGAAAAGAATAGAATAAAGAAAATATATTTAGCAATTAGTGTTGGGATTTTATCCGGATAAATACTCAAAATGGATAAATACTCGATAAATATCCATTTTTACTGAGTATTTATCCAAAACAGCGGATAAATACTATTTTATGTTTTCGTAACGTAAGTTTTGTCATTTTACTAAAAAAAGGATTAAAATTAATGAAAAATAGACAATGCAGATTGGTATCGTACCTTATTAATCATTTTAACAATTACGAAACGCCGATATTGACAATAATTTCATTCAATTATGAATACAGTTAGTCAATCACTGTCAAAGTTAGATAAAATTATACATTTGTACATTGGTTTTTCACATACACACATGAACTCACCCGCCTTTCTCCCATGGGGGTAGGTAGAAACTATTTAAGTAACGCTTAAATCATTGTAAAAATAAAAAATAAACTACCTCGTGAAAGTCGAGAAAGATAAACAATTCAGTTGACTTGGTTCGCGAGGTTGTCGACATTGTAGGATATGGATTCAGCGAGCAATATGGAGTTTTGAGACCAGTGGTGATGTAATTATTTACCACAAGTAAAGTGCCTGCCTGAGTGCGAACCCACGTCCTACAAGTTGTAAGTCGGGGCTGATACCACCGGGCCACCACTGCTATCGCCAATATGAAAGCCATGTCAGACTTTTACTGACTAAAACCCACCTGTGTTCCTTTTAGTTGCTTGTGCCAGGGTACCTTTTTTAAACAGATCCGCAACCCCGGCAAGCATCGGTCCTCGCGGACCCCTTCAATATGTAATGACATCTCTTTGAGGCGCGCGTGGAACACAATGCGCTGTCGACACGGGCCTGTTCTTTACCGTGGCGAGCAATGGGTGGTTCGCCGCCCGCAAGCCCGTGGCCACCGTGGCCAAGAGTCCACAATGAACTCCCGACGCCCGGGGCGTCTTCTCCTACGGTGACTAGGGACATGAGGGCTCACAGGCTGACTCTCCCTAACGCACTCCACCTCCTCCTTCGCAAGCCTTACTTCTTCGCAGAAGGAGATGACAGCTTCTTATGCCCTCTCACTCCATACCATGGCCTGCACCAGGGCCGGACGCAAGAGATCGCTGCCGCCAATCGCCTCTACGAGGATACGGTGTTGCTCCGCCCAAGCAGGGCAAACCTCCACTCTATGCTCCACCGTATCTTCCAGGCGATCTACACAGTGGTAAAATTTACTGAGACCTGCTTTCAGATTTTCTCAAATCCAATGACTCATTATCAGTATCTGTCTGTAAATATAACCCATTTTGTGTTGATTTCATATACTTAAATATTATAAACACTAGAAGTGCATTGCATTTGTTGGACTCTTGTTGAAAGACAGGTTATGTTATGGGTTCAAAAACAGATATGCATTGATATACCTAATCCCAAAAGTTATCGTCAAGCAAAGCTGCTTGTAGCATTTGACTTGACGATATATTTTTCTTTTGCGTACGCTGAGAGAGCGGCTTTTTTATTTTTCATACTCCTTAGTGATCGTAGATAGCTGCCCTATTTTGTGTAGCATGGCAGGTTTAACTTTTCTACCGTTACCTTTTGTTTTACGATTTGTTGTAGCTTCGATCGTGCTTTTTGGGTTTAGTTCTTGTGATTTTTGACTGTCTTATAAATCGATGAACGCTGGTTGAACGCACGGAAAAGCATGACGCATTGTCACGTTTCGCCTGAACCGAGCGTGTAAGCGAGAGCGCGAAACAAGCGATAGAGAGGCACGATCGGCCTTAGCGTTCGACTTGTGAAATCTATCTCTCTTCCACTCCATCAGCCAATACATCCAAGTAAAAGAGACTTAGACATTATCACGTAAAATTATCGTCCGTATACCGACTTTACAGACCACCAATTGTTTTTTATTAAAGATTTTATCATATCTGCATACATTTTTGAAACTACCGCATTTCAGTGCACCATGAGCCAGTAAATTACTAGTGTGTGCTGCGAAGTTTAAGGGCTCAACACCTTTAACTAATTGAAAAGCCCTTTGCATGTTTATAGCGTTGGCAAACAACAAACTTGTCTTCGCCACATTTTTCTTGACTTTTAGAAGCTCTTCACAGAGATAATCCATTATGTGGCTATTCTCTACACTCTGAACAAAGAAAGATTCTAAATTTGTATCTAAAGAGCATGCTCTATTAGAGACGTTTGGACTTCTGACACAATTACAGCCCTGGCAATTGACATTAGAACTAAATAATTTAATAACGTAGTATTTTGAAAAGCCTAAACAACAATAAAAGTCATTCACATTTTAAAATAATCATCCGATGCGCAAAAAAGATATTTATCTATCATTTTGAGTATTTATCCGATAAAAATGAGTAAAAACGGGTATTTATCCGTTTCGGATAAAAACTCGAGTATTTATCCTCCGAGTATTTATCCACTGCCCATCACTATTAGCAATACGTTTTCTTTTATTTTCTACATCTGTTTCAAAATATGAAACTTAACAGTTTTTTTTTTCACTGTCTGTGGATTCAGTGTGATTAATTTAAGTATTCTTATAAAAAAGTTATTTGACGTAAAACCCCGACGTACTTTACTTTTCATAATTAATCATGTTTTTCTTTGAACAGATTAAGAGGCTTTGTGGTTTTTAAGACAGGCCTAATTTCTTTGAGACCACAACGAAGACGCGACGCGGACGCTACCATTGCACGAACTCCCTACTAATATTTTAAATGTGAAATTTTGTAACTCACCACGCCAAAACAGCAGAATGAATTTGGATGATATTTATCACACAGTTTTTACCGGGATTAATGCATAGGACTATGTGGAACCAATCCTCAAATCCTCGCAGACGAAGTCGCGGGCCTAAGCTAATATTGAAATACAACATTGTTAAGATGTGGATTACCTATGAATCAAAATAAACAATTTAAACTCAGATGGCTCTGATTACCCATTACGACTGTCAAAGATCTAGGATTGACAGCCGGGACCAATGGCCGGGACCAACAGCGTATCATGATTTCCGAGGAGGAGGAGTCTCGATAGTGAATGGATGGTTACCAATCTACGAATTGACCGCGGCAAGTGTAGCTTAGCCACGGGGTCTTCTTGAATGGAAACACTAGTGTTATTTACTGTCGTATAGGTTATTCTCATTATAATTCTGAAAGAGACTTACCCTTTTACTACTTTATGGTAAAAGTTTGCGTCAAAAATTCTTAATTATTAATCTGAATAGGTTATTTGATGTGTCAATAAAACTCACACACATCAGACATTTTGATGTGGGTATAAAGACGTCTAGAACAAATTATTGCCGCGTTTCTGAGTGAGACTCGCTCGTAAATGTTTTCTAAGTATTGCTGCGAAACATAGTAATGGAAAATTGAATTTCTATACGTACACACTACGCACCCATGTTTTTATATTAGTAAGAGTAATTTCGTAATAGGCGCCCGGAGCCCGGAGTGTGTTTGTGCTCGGTGAATGGCAATAGACTTGAAATTAAACATTACCAGCGAATAGGGATGTCTTACAGGCCTTTATATTGAAAATACAAGTATAATCATCACCAGGCTTGACCTTTTCCCAACTGTTTTGGGGGTACCAATATTTTTTTTACATCGAGCAACTGCCCATCTTACCTCCATAACCCAGCAGTTATTAGGTATACGATACCTCTTTGTAAGACTGTCAGAATTTCGCGCTTCTGAGGACCGCTAACCACTATAGGTATAATGTTATGCTATAAGTTAATACAAGGCATTATTGCCTCACTGCAGGGCAAAGGCGTCTTTTCTCTTGGTACCCTCTTTTCTACGTAAGTACTTATTTGCAGGTGATACCTGCAAATAAGTACTTAAAGTTTTCTTCTGGATACAAATCTCTTAAGAACGGTTGAAACGATTAGGCATTTAAAACATATGATGGTGGTAGCTCGAATAAGGTTCATTAGGAAAGAAAAATTGGTAGTTTCCCGAAAAATATTTAATTCGGGAAAATCTGAAAATTCTTTTTTGGTTTTTGTTTTGTGGGATTTGTCAGGTCAGCTAGTTAACTATAAATAAGTCCAGCAGGGTGATAACGTAAAAAACTAACAGTACGAATGCCATCCTTTTTGACATTTTTACAACATTCATTGCGATATTCACACTGTTGAATACACACTTTTTTTGAGTAAATGAATCAACAACATCCTTCAAAATCTTTCAGATTACGCAATGGATGTATTTTCTTCTGTTAAATCATAGTAAATGTTACTTACTCAATACTATGGTTCTCTTACAAGATTAAAATAACGTTTCTCCCAACATCCATTACTTATAAAATGTTGGATCTTTTGAATTCCCCCATTCGCTTCGGTCCGGGCGTGCAATGGAACTATGAAACCGGTCTTGCTTTAGCTCGGCTGTTGCTTTCGACCGAGTGGCTTTGAACCTTCGATGTTTATCAAAACGTTTAGTGAATAGGTGATCATGTATTAAGTAAGTTTAATTGACAACATGTCGGTAGCTATTTGTTATGAAGCTTAAAATAACTTGTCTTGATTTATGTTAAGTTGGTTCCCACGGTTTGTGTAAGTAATTACATTTTTTGTTTGAATGTTTGCCTCCATTGTGATAAGGTGTTTGAAGATAATTGTTTTCTCAAATTAATAAGCTGATTTAAAACTAAATACCTGACAGATGTCCAGCAGATAATTTTGTATACATGGTGGTAGGGATGTCGAAGCGTAAACTGGCTAACCAATAATAAAACACTGATGCATATACTCGATAGATTGAACGACAATTATATTTACGTAAAATTTTTTGTTTCTCATATTCAAATGAACCATGCATACCTATGTTCTTTTGAGAAATAAATTTGTTTAAACCGAAACTAGAACCATGAGTTCCGCACATGATTCTAGATGCCCTATCGTTTAAGTTTTTTGTTGATCATCTTAAAAACTGCTGTTTCATGCAAAAGTGCACCTCCACCACCTACGCGGTCAAAATGTATGTAACTACAAATATTATATTTATCGGGACGTGAGCTTTATCGGCAGCGTCATCAGACATTATGTGGGCGGATATTAGGGTGATCGAGCAAAGAAGAACACTCAATGTACAGTAATCATTTTTAATAACAATAAAACACAATGGGAACAATAATAAGTTAACGCGAAACGAAACGTAGGACAGTTCCTAGGCTGGAGGTTGTGTTCTCTAGAACGGTCGGCAGGGAAGTGCCTTCACCCTGGCGTCCCTCCACTAGCTAGGCTCCGTCGTAGCACAAAGTAGCCGAGTGTTAGTGCTGACTCGGGTCATGTGCCGCGCTTCGTTTAGCGACCGTCTCCGACATATTAATAACCGACGAATAATTTCCCCGCAGCTATGGGTCCAGAATTGTGTACAGAATCCATGGTAACAAGGTTTGCATCGATGTGCTTGCCACCCTGTATACAAGTCGCCTTAGTAACCAAACCGTCTAAAAATATCTAGCGACTAAATTCTTAGGCTAACCACGTGGAATAAACTGCGCAATAAAACGATAAATGAGTTTACCAACAAAAAGGCCGAGTCAAAGAGGTTTGGACCACAGGCTTACGAAAAGCTCTTCACACGCTTGACCTAATAGGAGCGGTTCTGCTACTTGCAACTGAATGGTCTGTAGAGAGCTTAATGCATACTTGGACGACCAATGTTGCGCCATGTTAGATCCAATTTCATGAGAAAATTTAAAAACATATGTGAAATCAGAATATTTATATACTTTTCCGTATATGTACATCATTTGCATATAAACGATCAGTTCTCACATTTGCATCAAGGCTGCCGCAGACAGGCGCGACGCCAATCATAAAGAACAATTTCCATGAAGTTTTTTATGGAAATTGTTCTACGAGAGTCGCGCCGCGCACATGTGCAGCAGTCACATCGGAGTTTTATGTTCGTAGTTTCGTACGCGCTGTACATAAATAAAACTTACGACAAAACATTGGAAAATCGTCTCTAAGATCTTCTCTGACGACCGGTATTTGCTTGAAGGAAAAATGTATGAACTGTGCATAACATAGATGCAGAATGTGACGTGTGTTTATGTCAAAACCACTTATACTTACTTCCTTCTGACTTCAAGGATCTTCCTAGTCGCCTGCAATTATGTACTACACCATAGATATTCATAGGTTTATAACTTCTTAAGTTATTTAATAGCCTCATTTTCCGAGTTAACATTGTTTGTTCGGCAAGGTGACGGAAACTACAGAAGTGAAGTCATAGATAGTAAAACCTGTAAGTACATAATTGACATGTATTTTAAGACTTGCATAATTTCAGTCTATAAATAAATTTCTTATACTATGAATAACAAATGCCATTTTGAGATCTAATTTGATCTATTTTACGACATCTAATGAAACTATAAATAAATAACTTATTTTAATTGTTATATGCCGTGTAGTTCGTGACAAAAAAAAAATAGACAAAAGTTATCAATATACATCACGAGTACCTACTCGCCAACCCTCATCATCTGCCTAGCGTTTGCCCAATTATGTTCAAAAATGCCAAAAATGCCAATGCATTATACAACTTTCTTTGACAAATTATTTTCTGTTCAGGCTGCTCGTTTGTGGAATGCATTGCCAGTTCAAATAAAACGCGCGCAATCTTTATCTATATTTAAGAAACTCATTAAGGAGCATTACTTGTTGTTGTGATCTTGTTCACGTAGCTGAGATTATCTGTACTTGTCTTTCATCTTCTTATATGTATACATATATAGTAGTTAAGTATGTATATAAGTATCTATTATTCTATTATACAGGATATATATGATTATTATATCTATTTATTAAAGTAAATTGTATTTGCACCAGTGACAACCCCATTTTTATTTCCACGCAATCACTGTCCATTCCAAGGTTGCCTGGAAGAGATCGTAGAAAGCGATAAGGCCGCCCATTGTATGTTTTTATTGTTAAATGTTTTGTTGAAATGTTTTTTCTGGTGTACAATAAAGCATATATAAATAAATAAATATGTTGGGTTTGGCTCCCAGTTTAACCAGATGCAGCTGAATACCAGTATTTTACATGGAGCAACTGCTTATCTGACGTCCACAACCCAGTTACTGGGTAACACGATTCCCCTTGGGAACAATAGTAGTCAGACTTTCGGGCTTCTGACGACCCGTAACGACTATCATAGATCCACGAATGACAACCGGGGCCAACCCCCGCCCCCGCTTCTTTCTTTCTTTTCTTTCTAACTGCTTATCGTGCTTTCTGAGGTCTTGGTATGTAAAGATACTCACTTATCCACAGAACAAACACGGCAAGCTAATAATGTTAACCTGATCGATCACCTCGTGCAGCTGTTCTTACTTAGCCACAAGCCCCACTACTTGTTAACCCTAAGGGTTGAAGGAGAGAAGAGAAGGGGGGAGGGAGAGAAGTTTCGCTTTGTGTAAAACCGCGTAACTTATTAATATGAAGGAATGACTACTTATGCTTTTGCTAATAATTCATGAAACGTCATGTCTTTGTCATAATAAAACTGAAAACTGAAATTTAGAATTTGTTAGCGTCGTAGAGGATTATCTATACTTGCATATATTATGCAGAGGGTAGTAATATGATGTTACTGACGATATTACTTCTTCAAGCAGCCGGTAGTAGGTTTTGCTAGCGGTTTTGCCCGGTTGGAAATTATCGTACGGGAACGTACTAACGGTACAAAAGTTAACTTGTGTATTCATCCAGGTTATAAGGTACCTGTGTGCCAATTTCATTTGTTCAGCCGTTTTGCGTGACTGAGTAACAAACATCCAAATTTTCACTTTTATAATATTTGGGTAGATAGACCATTTACGGTTACTTATTGGCGCTGAATTACGAGCAGTAAGTAGGTCGTGAGTTCGAGTGCAGTCAGGCACTTTACTCTGTGTATTTAATTTCATCACCACTGCTCACAGCACGTGAGGAAATCGGCATGTCTTAAAAACCCTAAGTTCAAAGACATGTGACATCTACCAACTCGCACTGGGCTGGGTAACCTGCATGGTGGTTTATAGCCCTCTCCCTCTCACAGATGAGGCTTGTTTTATAACATTTATATACGCTAATTATGCTAGGTACTTTGGAATGGTATTCGACGAGTCAGAAAGTTGAACCTAGTTGCTCGTTCCAATCTGTAGTTTCATATGAAGAAGAATGAGCAAGAGTTAATCTGCTTCGTACATCGTAGTCTCTTTGATAAAAATGTGCTTTTCGCGATATTACAACATAAATTTGGCTGAATAAAGTAAAATGGCGGCGTTTATTTTTTCCCCTCTACAAAGGACCTCGAAGGTTTTCCTACACAATTCGAACAAAAAGATAACAATACGTCAAACGTCTCTATCATGAACATTACTTAGCGACCTTGAAATAATTCAAATCGGTTATTCGACTGCTTCGTATAAAAAATACAAAATATATAATCTGTTTGTTTGTTGTTACCAAGTTTATAAGGTTGGATTTATTTTTTGTTTTCGAATTCACGTCCAACATTGTTTTGTTTCCGTAAAGTTATGGGATTCAGAAAACAAAGGAATATCATGTTATGTCGTAGAAAAATTAGATTGCCGGGATTTTTTTTTTCTGGATGGGAAATATCAAATGACTTCTCCCGCTCTGGGCGGAGCGGGAGGGCGTGTCAGACTTTTACTGACTAAAACCCACCCGTGTTCCATCAGTTGCCCATGTGCCAGGCTCACGGTATCTCTTTCGAACAATCACGCGACCCCGGCGGGCATCGGTCCTAGTAGACCCCTCCACTGCTGCTGACATCTCTTTGAGGCGCGCGTGGAACACTACGCGCCGTCGACCCGAGCTTGGTCCTTACCGGGCGGCGAGCTACCCATTGCTCGCCACCCGCAAGTTCGCGCCTACGGTGGCCGGGAGTCCGCTATCGACTCCCGTCGCCCGGGGCGTCTCCTCCTGCGGCGGCTAGGGACGTGAGGGCGCAGAGACTGCCACTCCCTCACGCGCCCCGCCTCCTCCTTCGCGAGCATTACTGCTTCGCAGAAGGAGGTGACGGCTTCCCATTCCCTCTCGCTCCGTACCATGGCTCGCACCAGGGCCGGACGCGAGAGGTCGCCGCCGCCGATCGCCTCCACGAGGACACGGCGGTGCTCCGCCCAGGCAGGGCACACCTCCACCGTATGCTCCACCGTGTCCTCCAGACGATCCTCGCAATGGAAACACCCGGACGTATCCTCCCGCTTTATTCTGAACAGGAACCCACCGAAGCACCCATGCCCGGTGAGAACCTGCGTCAGGCGGAAGGTGAGGACGCCGTGACGCCTCTCTATCCACTCCTCAAAGAGGGGACTTACCGCCGCAATTGTGGCGTGCCCAAGATTGCCGGGTTGGCTGTTGTTTCTGTCAGTACTGCTTGACATTATGGCGCTTTACTTAGAGTGAGTTGCACCAACTAACTTTAACCATAACCAATGCCTTGGTTCTGTCAAATCTCCGCCCCCGTGTCACAAATGTGACCAGTTGTGACAAAGACGGGAGTAGGGGTAAAAAAAATCATGAAATTTGTGTGATGTAATTTACGGATATGGCCGCTAGCCAGAGATTTGACAGAACTAAGGTACTGGTTATGTTAAAGTTAGTTGGTGCAACTCACTCTTAGTGTAAATAATTTCATTACCACTGCCCTCAAAATGGTGAAGGAAATCATTGTGAGGAAAATGGCATGTCTTAGAACCAAAAAATCTAAGACATGTGACATCTGCCAAACTGCTCTGGGCCCGCGTGTTTTTTTAATAACCGACGAAAATTTAAAGGCATCGGTTTCATACGAAAATTGTAGACTGATGTACTATACAAATATCCATTATTATTATAAAACTAGCTTCTGCCCGCGACTTCGTCGGCGTCAAATTTCTTGCCTTTTATCATATCGAATCTCCTACTCGTGCCAGTACTTCGTATTCGTGACTTTTTCTTTTTGTTCGGCTCCTAACGGTCCTGTCGTGATGTTATATAGTCTGTGGCCTTCCTCGATAAAGGGGCTATCCAACACTAAAATAATTTTAAAATTCGAACCGGCCGTTCCTGAGATTAGCGCGTTCAACCATACAAAATCTTCAGCTTTATAATCTTAGTATAGATGTAGTATAAATTATATTATAGTCCCCGATTCATAAACCACGATATTTGCAACAGCGTAAACAACAGGGGGATTTAATGCGTACCCACATAATTTAATGGCATTCGAGTACATGAGTCACGTCAGTTTTGTTGAACAAAGGCTAAACATAATTATGCTAATACATTGTTCGTATGTTCATCGATGTTAATCACTAGAACAACTGTTGCTAGCTGATCGTTTTGTTATTATAGCACCTGTTGTTATGTCATTTTTTAATTTCTTTGTTGTTTGTTCGAACTTGTGTCATTTGTAATCGATTCCTCAATCTTAAAGAAGCGTGGCTTACTCGTAGAAAGGCGTGGGTTTGAACCCAGGCAGGTGCTGTACTTTTTGTGTAAATAATTTCATCACCACTGCTCTCAAAGCTGAGAAGGAAAATATCTTGCAGAAACCGGCACGTCCTAGTACCGAAACTACAGCCTCCTCTCTGTAAGGGACTCACATAGGCCTGTTTCCCAGCCGTGAAAGCCTTATAGGCTATTTTAATTTTCTATTTCCCGGCCGTCATTTATAGATATTTGACAGTCGTTACGGGTAGTCAAAGCCCCAAATGTCTGACACCCAGTCTTACCAAGGGTATTATCTTGTTACTGCGCCAAAACGCATATTTCGGCATGTTGCTGCGACATTTAAAACAACGGTTGCAGCGCTGATATGGTACTAGAAAACCCAGGGTGGTCTATCCTCGCAGAACTCACGGCAAATCGTTTTGCATTTTCTATAAAACAGGTATAATTTAGATTCCAGGCTAACATTGTGAAACATCGTGTGTGACTTACAAATGTATGCATGAGATTCATGTGATTTGTTTATGTGAATTCCTGTTGGAATGAGCGAAATGTATTGAGTTTGAGAATTTGTATCTTTCTGGCGTTTGATGTTGAAGGTCAGCCTGCTGATAGATTTAGCAAATGCAAAAAATCCAATTGAGTAATCAAACTGAATAAATGCATATTATGAAAGTAGTTTTTTAATTCTGAATCAATTTCTGTCATTTTTATTATAGTACATATGATCTCAACTATTTTGAGGTATGAGGAACGGGGTGTAAAGTTCACTCAACCTCCGTAGAAAAGGTAGGATCCTCCGACCAAATGGATGTCGTGTCTGGTGGGGCCTGACGATTAATGTCGGGACATTGTCGGTTGTCGGTCCATGCGCCAAACACCCTGTATATAACAGAGTGTTTGGCGCATGGATCGACAACATTTTTTGGGGGTTCCCAATCCCCCAGAAAATGTATTAAGGACATGGGGTCTATGGGTGAAAGATAGCGCATGGCCCGCTTAATCCCCCAAAAAAATTATTGGTCCATGCGCCGAACATTCTGTTGCTAGTTACGTGGTGCATGATTTTCCGTGACGTCAGTGTGATACGTAGCTCGCAAGTGGCGTTGTAGATGCCGCCATAACTACATACCCAAATTACAGTTGCACTTCCTCTGTACAGTCAAAACTCAAAACAAGTCAAAATGAACGAAGTACCAACTTCGCTAGACTATCTACGCTACGCTGCCTTAAGCCTCCTACAAACCGGCGCGCGCGACGCGGCAGCGCGACGCGACACTCGTAGAACAATTTTTATGTGAACTTCTTGGAAATTGTTCTACAAGAATCGCGTCGCGCTGTCGCGTCGCACCGGTCTGAATAAGCCTTAATACATGTGTGACTTTGCGTGCGTAGATTTGTAATGTGACCATAATTTTCTCCCATAATCAGTATAACTAATTTAATTTTTTTTTTTACAGAATAATTTAAAATCAGTATGTAACATGATTATAATATAAAATTCTAACTGGGCTGTTTCGTGGTGTGCGTTAATTTCTGGACATGTTGTATAAAAAACTTGCGAATATACCTACAAAGTATTTGTAATGTTGTTTTTTACTCGTACTGCGTAAATAGTTTGCGTATAACCAACGCGTTAGTTTCTAAACTCATCGGACTATTTATAAAATTTAACGTTTTATTTATTGGGTGAACTACTATAATGTTAATGTATTAAAATGATGGAAACGTAACTGTAGGGTGACCAGAATATCTTGATATTCCACATTGGCGCTGCTTGCTAGTAAAAATTGTCAACTGTTCGCCAAATTCTGTACATATTCACATTTCGTTCCAATTTTCGCCTTCAGAGGACCGCACTAGTGTGAAATTCATTTTTAAACCATGTCAACTTAACTCATCGACCGCGTTTGGCGTTCCGATTGGCCCTGGATTGACGAAGGGCCAATCGGAGCGCGCAAAGCGGTCGAAGCTCATCTCGAGATGGTTAAAAAGAATTCACACTAGGGCTACTGGCAAACGGCATTATATTATTGGACCTTGAGTAGCTCTAACTCGTTTAGAATAACTATGTGCATGCAAGTATTAGTTACTGGTAAGTAGGTACTCATAATTATGTTGAATGATCAAAAAACTGTTGACTTTGCTGATTCATTACTGCGTTATAATTAGCAATATAAATAAATAACATTGATATTTCCTTATTAAGTAAAATGGTAACCCTACGATGAATGTTTTTATTAGTGCATAGAAGTTTATCTTTAATTGTCATTGTCGAAGGTAATAAATGTCAGTTTGATCGTTAAGTACCTATATTTTATTGCTTTAATAAATTATTTAAAAAATGTTATGACGCCAATGCGTCTGATAAAAACTACGTTAATCACGTCTCGCTTTTATAAATAACTCGGAACACTGCAGGGTCATCATGCGAAAAGTAAAGTTTTTAGTAAACTTCTTTTCTTAATTTTTAACAACTTATTCGACGATGGGTTTAAATATCTTACGATTACTAGCAAGAAACTTGCAAATTTTCAGATTTTGCGATTAACAACGATAAAAAAGTCGACGTGCGTAGAGCTCTCCCAGGTAACATCATCTGCTTAGCCTTTTCTCCTAGCCAAGTATGTTGGGATCGGATGCACCTGAATACCAGTACTTTAAGCGACTACCAATCTGACCTCAAACCAGTTACTGGGTAATTCGATACCCCTTGGTAATACTGGTTGTCAGACTTACAGGCTTTTGACGCCCCGGAACTACTATCAAAGATCCTCGAGTAACAGCCGGGACCAACGGCTTAACGTGCTTTCCGTGGCACATAGAAGTCTTGGTATGTAAAGATGGTCACCCATCCACGGACCGACCGCGGTAAGCGTAGCTTAACCTGATAGATCGGCCCTGTAGCTATTTTAAACTTAGCCACAATCCCAAGATTTCCGAATCACAACAATAAATAAATCTTACGTGAGTGCTAACCCTAGGACAGGCTAAGGGTTATGCTTATCATAAAGAGAAATTCTTTGTGGCCGATACATAAAGTAAATACGTCCATGGAACTAGTATGTACATTACATAGTAGTACCTCTTACTCGAGAATGCTTTATCGCCACAGATAAAATATGCAAGGACAGATATTAAAGTGTCTACTCAACATTGAGAGGTCTTTGCCCCCGTGAGAACATGCATACTCTGCAGGTACAGTCACGGACATAGAAATGTGCGCACTTAGCAAAATTCAAAAGCAATTTTGCCTTTTCAACCGACGAAAAAAACGGAGGAGGTTATCAATTCGACGCGTATATATTATTTTTTTTTTTTATTTATGACCACGCATAACTTTTTACATAGTGGTCCGTTGTGACAATTCTTCTTCTATTGGAAAGGGTATACTCCCAAGGTGGTCCCATATAAATTTGGAAAACAAAATCGAACCCTAAGGGTCGGAAAACAGGGGATGATTGATTGTTCACTCACTGATTGTAATGTATAAACACGCATAACTTTATACAGAGTAGTCCGATTTTGATAATCCTTTTTGTGTTGGATAGGGTATACCTTGCCAAGTATTATTAGTACATTAAAGCCACAAAAAAATATAAAATAAAAACTTTTAAACAAAAAATTAAACCGAAAAGCTTAAAATAATAAACTTTAAAATTATGAGTCGGCGCTTTGAGTGATCCTTGTTCATTGATTTTTCAGCGCCGACTCAAAATTTTAAGGTTTATTATTTTATGCTTTTCAGTTTTTCGGCGGTTTAATTTTTTGTTAAAAAGTTTTTTATACAACACACACAACAACACATTTTACCTATTTCTAATATTTGTTTTTTTTTGTTAAATTAGCCTACACTGACCCACTGAACAAAGGCCTCCCCAAATCCTCCCAGGCATCCTTTTCTAGAGCCGCTTCGATCCCTCCCTTGCAATATTAGTTTAGATTTAAAAATAAAATAAATCAATACCTTTTTCTAAGAAATTATACAGGATATTTTATTTGTTCATTTTTGCAAAAGCTTAACATGTTTCATACTAGTGACTGTACCCATATCATATCGTATTAAGTTACAGTAGCTTTGCTTAGAAAGCATAGGATTCTGTTTCTTCCATTATGCACATTGTTAAGGACGAAGGGAAATGGTGACGGTAGACAATGGAGGTGTCTGATTACTGAGCTTTCCTTACTGTTCATAATATTCTCATTTTACTGTATATGGGTAGTGTCTGGAGTGAAAGGTTAAAATGATTATGTTTTATCTATACTAGGTAACAGTGGCGAAGGCACCATATAACACGATTCCTACCGGCTTGCCTTCGGGGATTCGCATTGGTAACTCTATCACTATTAAAAATACAATAGTATGTAAATAGTGGCTACTATTGTCAATAAATATAGTTACACTACGGGTATTTAATTCACCATAACATTCAAACAACAAAAGGTTATTTATAGCTTTGTATTACAACAAAAGAGAAATGTTCTAAATTAACCCGGCGCCAAAACGTCATAATCGGGAACTAAAAATTCATACAACAGCGATCCCGTAATGATGTCACTTTAGGTCACGTGGCACCGCTTGATATGTACGAGAGCAAGCCGCTGTACAACGGGTTATGACAGAGACAGGTATAGAAAAATGCGTCAGCGAGAACGAGATAGAGGAATACTGCATATTTTATTCGGTTTTCAGCTGTTCAATTTAATTGTATTTAATTCATTACATTCCTATATTCATTTTAGAATGATAGTAAGTATTCTTTATTGATGAGTCAGTAAGTTAAAGACGACTTCGCATCGGCTTCTCTTTTAGAAAAAATTACACCTCGCCGCTGCTAGGTAATATTATAAAGCTGAAGAGTTTGTTTGTTTGATTGAACGCGCTAATCTCAGGAACTACTGGTCTGAATTGAAAAAATATTTTTGTGTTGGGTCTATATAGAAAAGAAAAGAAAGAAAGAAAAATTATTTATTCTGCACAAACAAAACGCACAATATAAAATAGTAACAAAAAAAAAATACACACGTACAAAGTAGCCAAAAGCCCCGTATTCATGATTCAAAAGGTTGTACAATATTGTCCATTACTTGTTGATGTCATGAATACGGACCAAAGACAATACAGATAAATATTAATCGAGAAAGGCTATATAACATCATGCTACAAACAAGAGGAGCGGAACAGTAATGAAAAATGTTACAAAAACGGGGAAAATCGCACGGGTAGGCGATTCGACGCGACGGGAAGGTCGGGGGAACAAGAAATTTAACGCGGACGAAGCCGCGGGCAAAAGCTAGTGAGTTATAATACCTCGAATTTCGTGATGATATAGGTTTAACTCTGCTTAAGGGGCTCTTATTTAAATCCTTGTTCGCGATACCTACATTCTTTATTACAAACAGTAAACCAAGACGTAAAAATTAACTAGTCTACATTAAATACAGGATACATGTTTTCAGTCTAATATTTTTCAACCTATATTTTTGAGAATACGAGCAAAGAGGGCGTTCTCTATGCATTTTACCACCATACTGGGATCGCCAACCCGCCTGCCAAGCGTGGCGATTATGGCAAACCTCCCCAAATTGGGGGAGGCCTAAGTCCAGCAGTGGACGTCTTACGGCTGAAACGACGAGCAAAGAGGTCGATAACATTTTTTTTTTTTTAATTATTAAGGGTGGATTTCACAAAAGAAAGTGAACGCATCCGTATTTAAGAACTGACAGCTCGCGAATGTAGTTTAGATGTGCTGATCGCGTTCAGTTTAATTTCTGAAATTAGCACTCAATGTCCCCAAAACCGTAGGAAATAGGTATTCATTTATTTGACATCCACCTGTTAGTATTTTGCGGCGTTATCACGGTACTGTGCTAAATATCAAAGTAAATAAAAGAGACAATTATTTAATGTTTGATCATCATTAAGCAGGCTTAGAAACAGTCTCTGATAATTCAGATAACTTGTACTACATTTGTATTGGAGTTTGACTAAAAAACTTAGCAGAAAGTAATGGGATATGATGTTGAAGTACCTATATAAACAAAGCTGATTAGCCAAGCAAGCGGGTTTTATGGGGTTGCCTGCTAATGAGTTTGATCATTCGATGCCAAAAAGAAGGATTTGCCATAATTGACACGCCTGGCAGGTGAATTGGCGATCGCAGTATGATGGTAAAATGCATAGAAAACGCTGCTTTCTCTAGTAAGTCCCTTAGTCGCCTTTTACGACACCCACGGGAAGAGATGGAATGGTGATATTCTTTATAACACACGGGATAACAGCAGACAATAGATACATTTTATTTGCTATCTAGCAAATCGCTAACAACCGGCGATTTAATTCGATTCACCAATTTGTGCGATGGGTCATTTGACAGGACATTTGTCACTGTGAATTCCTACTATACAGTGACTAGTGCCCTGTCAAATTTGTGGTGGAATTATCTATAAAAAATACTATAATCAACTGTGTAAGGTAATGGGTTAAGTCTACTCAGCCCACCAGATCTAAATCGGAACAAGTTAAAGTGTTATGATACATAACAGCTAAACAAATATAGTTATGATTATGCCACACAATGTATCATCAGTGATAAGATTGGTGATATCTACATCCGTATCTTAGTGGGGTGCCAGCCATAGTGTTTAGGGGCAGTAGAATGGGAACTTGTCAATGTCTTGTTTAAGGGAAACTTGGGTTGTGAATTTGTGATTGAAATGGTCGATAAGATATGTGTCACGTCTGTGAATGGTAACATTGGTGTCAGTTCAATCAGCGAGGTAATTGTGTAACACACTAACAGTTGGAATGGCTTTCATTTTGACAGCTCAATAACATTCATTGCGTTATTAACATTGTTGAACCGGGACATTTTTCGATCATAGGAACGGATCAATGGGCTAACGATATCCTTCAAAATGGTTATTTGTGAAATCACCACTTGAAGTTACACTTAAAGTCATTAGATAAATCCTTCAAAATGGTTTAGATTGCGATTAAATGTGTTTTTTGCAATAAAGGTTGCTGATGAAGACCAATCAATCAAAGTAATGAATATTTAGCGTTAATCTGCTAAATACTAACTAATATTACAAATATGAAAGTTTATGAAGATGAATGGGTCGATGTCTGTTACTCTTTCAAGCAAATACTACTGTACGGATTCGGATGAAATTTAGTAAACCCATAGGGTACTTTTTATACCGGTAGATTGTTCCCGCAGGATACTTTTCGATGACCACAAGGGCAAAGCTGCTGGCAAAAGCTAGTAAGGCATAAATCACAACAGGATCGTCTAATGACCTAAAAAGACATGTGACTAAATCCGTGACCTATGTCTTATTTTGCCATGGCCGATATAGGTTATTGACATTTAAACAACCTACATTAGCTGTTTTTCTTCCGGGATCATACAGTTCGGAACGAACAAGGAAGTATCTTCATATCCTAAATAAGTTATTGACAATAAACCGGTCAACATATTTATGAGACGATATATTTGTAAAGATTAAAAAAAAAAATAAGTTTAAAACTTCCTGGTCAAATAAAATTGATAATTCGCCTTCATCTGCCTAGTCTTTTTCCCAACTGTGTCGGGGTCTGCCTATCAGACTTTCACAACCCTGTTCAGAACTCGATAATACAATATCCTTTATCGAGAGACTTGTTGTCAGACTTTCGGGCTTCGGACTAACAACTAACTAACTTCGGGAACAACGGATTAATGTGCTTTCCGAGCCACAGAGAGACCACGGGAACCGTAGTTTGACCATCGAACGGCCCCTACGGCGGCGTGACCACAAGACTCACCCAGTATTTGAAAATTCGCCGTATGTTAAAATAATTCATAATCACAGCTGGAAATGGAAATAATCCACTACGAAGGCCTGGTTTGGGTTGATGGATGTCACATGTCTTCGAATTGACATGCCGCTTTCTTCACGATGTTTTTGTTCACCGTTCTGAGAGCAGTGGTGATGAAATCAAACGCTTGTGCGTTTGATTTCATCACCACTGCCACCAGTTGGCAAGGGCACGTGCTCTTTCCTGGGTTCGACCCACAACTTGTAAGTCGGAGGCCATACCACTCGGCCGTTTTTTCCCAATATACCTATTGACTTATCGACAAGAAATATGCAGATTTACTAAGTATAGCCCTTAAGGGCCGGGTCACACCGGAATGGCAGCGGCCGGCAGCGTCGCGGCGAGCACTTTCAGTGTGAAATAATTTTAAACTTTAACTACATACTTAAAAGACCAGTATCGTTTGAAAAACCGACGGGTGTTTCCGCCCGCGGCTACCAGCGGCGACGCGAGGCCGCTCGCGGCACCGCGGGCGGCCGCGCGACCTTTTCAAGTTTTTCAAGCGATACTGGTCTTTTAAGTATATAGTTGAAGTTTAAAATTATTTCCGCTGCCATTCCGGTGTGACCCGGCCCTTATAGCTCATTGTAAGAATCAAAATGGCCGGTGCAACGTGCAACCTTGCACTTAAAGATATTGTTCTTCACCTTGTGAAAAACATTATGCAACGCTGAATATAAAACGGTTCAACTTTCAAGTTCCGTATTTTTCACTGTTGGCCTCATAAATAACTGAAATATGAATTGAAAAATAACTTTATTTTTCTGTTTTGATACCTGCGTATGTATAACTTTGAATTTATATCATGGAATCTTGATTGACTTGTAGGTAATAGAAGTAAAAAGTAGACGAAATAAACACCTCTTCAGCTTTAAAATGATGGAGATCATTATAAAGCTGAAGAGGTGTTTATTTTTGCATTTGATAGCCCATATCTTGAGTTATGCTGTAGACTACCTAATATCACCCTAGAAGCCTTAGGAACTGTCAAAAACAAAAATGATCAGAAAGAACACTGACGTAATAGCGCGGGCAGGCGTTGCGATGGTGGGACGGGGAACGTGAAATTTCACGCGAACGAAGTCATAGACGAAAGCTAGTCGAAAGATAAACAAAAACAAAAGTGGATAAACAAGAATGTGAAAAGCAATACAGATAGATAGATGTTAAAAGAATTGTTATCTAAACAATTTGGATTCCACTGATTTCAAACTGTTTTTATTTGAAAAACTATTAAAAAATAAAATCTGCTGTCCATCTCAGCCAAACGATGTCATGTTATAATTTGGTTTTTCGAAATTGGTAAAAATATCTATATTCCATGGAAAATTACAAAAACAACTGATCGAATACGGGCATTGATTGACCTTCGCCCATGGACTGAGGAAAAAATTATATTTTTTGTTTTTTAGTTTCATTTTTCTTCGATATCGTTATCCAACATGTGGGTAAAATATTGCTAGTTAATTTAATTTGACGCTACATAGATGGCGTTAAAAGAATTGTTACCAAAACAGTATGGAGTCGACAGTTTCGGCAACAATTCCTTTAATGCCATCTGTCTATAATGTAAATAAAAATCTCTTACCGAACATGGCTAGTTTTCGATATGCCAATAATATTAGTACGTTCAACTTCAATAACACTTCGGTCATACTCTAGTTCATATATTACCATCTTCAATATAAAACCTTATATCTTATTTCTCATAACTGTCTGCCCAAGTTAGCGTGGGAGCTGATTCACGTCCAAGTGTCGATATAAGCCTTGTATTGACGCCAGCACATAAAGCTACTACAACCTGTCAAATTTCTTTAATAGGTTTTCAACTCTATCGCTTAAGTATAAGGTTCAAGATCGATTGTGAAAACTTGACAGTTACGGGTAGCTCGATGTGTCAGCGTTTGTACATACGCAATTATAGTAGGAATCAACGCAATACACACACAATGAGGCAATTATCTCATGAGTTGATAGCTTGAACCTTGGCTGTTTACTTTATAGGCTAAGTATAGTAAACCTTCATTTATATGATACCTGAGAGATTACTCAACTGACACGTAATGAGGCTGTACAACTAGTATCTAACGAAGAATATGCTATTGGTATACAAGCGCTTAGAGAATACACCAGCGTGATTTCAAATGTGAAGCAAAATTGCCGATCGCAAGTTAGACTTCATGCAAAAATAATCCATAGAAAACCATCACGAAGTAACCTCTAATTTCAACGCATGTTTGGACTTAATATGTTTATGATTCATAGCATGCTAATTTTATGATCATCATTTCAGCCCAAAAAAGACGTCCACTGCTGAACATAAGGCTCCCCCAAAAGGGGAGTTTTGCCATAATCAGTATGGTGGTAAAGTGCATAAAGAACGCTGCTGCTCATTCCCTTAACCACGGGAAGAAATGGGATGGTGCTATTCTTGACAAAATGCTTTCAGCACGTACCTACTGTTTTCCTGTTCCGAGGAAGAAGTTGACTTTCGTCGCAGATCTTTTTTTTTTTTTTTTCAGGATGGGAAATCATCAAATGACTTCTCCCGCTCTGGGCTGCATGTCAGACTTTTACTGACTAAAACCCCCCCATGTTCCTTCAGTTGCCCATGTGCCAGGGTCACGGTATCTCTTTCGAACAATCACGCGACCCCGGCAGGCATCGGTCCTAGCAGACCCCTTCAGTTTTGCTGACATCTCTTTGAGGCGCGCGTGGAACACTACGCGCCGTCGACCCGAGCCTGGTCCTTACCGGGCGGCGAGCTACCTATTGCTCGCCACCCGCAAACTCGCGCCTACGGTGGCCGGGATCCACTACGGACTCCCGACGTCGTCGCAGATCTTCGTCTGGCACAAACTGGGCAGTCCCGCTAACACCTCATTCATCATCATCTGCCTGCCTTTTCCCAACTATGTTGGCGTTGGCTGTCAATATCTTTTTTTACATGGAGCGACTGCCATCTCTGAGCTTCACAACCCAGTTACTGAATGACACGATACCCTTTGAAAAAACTGGTCCAAAAGACATCACAATCAGCATAGCCTTTTCTCAACTAAACTAAACTAAATACATGGAGCGACTACAACGTGACCTCTGCCACCCAAATATTAAATAATAGTCTAGATTTACATACATAAATAGGATGGCGCCTCATAGAAATCTTCTTCGTCAGTATTTCGAGTGGCAACAAATATTGCATAACCATCCAATTAAATCTTCACTCTCCTAGAGATATCATAAATTGTGTCTATTATTATAACGCAAGCGGGTTATAGATTATAGACCACAGGTCACAGTTATGTAATACCGTGTTAAGTTTATTTATGTTAATTTTAACATTGTGGTTTTACTTTTTGTGGTTGACAATATAAATTTAAAACAACAGAGCTTTAAAATAAATCGTTGTACATATTTAATAAGAACAGTGCAAGCCCAGTGCACAGTGGTAACGCGTCGTGTAAATTTCATCACCACTGCTCTCAAAACGGTGAAGGAAAACATCGTGAGGAAACCGGCATGTCCTCGAACCAAATCTGCGACACGTGAAATCTACCAACCCGCAGTAGGTCCGCGTGGAGATCCACTCCACCCTCTCACTGAGAGAAGGCCGGTGTCCCAGAAGTAGGAAAATTACACTTTTAATGGACATCATACTTTGCATTTGCCTTCAAGGCGTTTTGTTGTTAAATATGTATTCATCTGAGCGCCAATAGGCGGCAATCGCCTATACTATTGTTTATTTACATACATAATGATGTATTCAAGCAATTATTAGTTTTCAACCGATATTTGTTGATAGCTAGATTAATGGTTATAGGCAGAAAACTAGATGAACATGTTCTGGATTGGTTTGACATTTTGATTACTGGTTTAATAAAAATATAAAAAAATAAACATATTAACTATTTTCCGTCGATATTCGATTTGGTAGATGACTAATTGACTAGTCGTCATTACGGCGAAGGAAAAAAAAACTTTATTGGGGTGTTGTAGTGTATTTATGTATTTAATTTATATGTAAACACTATCTCATGCACATGAGTAGTGACTAGTGAGGTAGATGTCACTAATGTCAACTGTCAGTTCTCCACGAATGGCGGGAAAAAGTGAGATGCTTGGTGCGGGAATGAGCTAGAATAGTATATTTTTTTGTGAATGACATCATGCAGGTGACCATAGGAGATTATCGGTAGCTTAACCGGGTTTATTCATGGTTGCCTCAATTATTTAAGACCTCGAGCCAAGGCCTAATAACTAAGAGACTATACGCTTAGGGAACGGACCTCCTCTGGGGGCGCAGCAATGGACGGATTGGATTGGAATTATGATCCAGTGTATTGACCTAATCAGCTTAAATACAGGCTATACAGGACAGTGGCGAGGTGTAATTTTTTCTAAAAGAGAAGCCGATGTGAAGTCTGCTTTAACTTACTCACTCATCAATAAAGAATATTACTATCATTCTAAAATTAATATAGGAATGTAATGAAATACAATTAAATTGAACAGCTGAAAACCGAATAAAATATGCAATATTCCTCTATCTCGTTCTCTCTGACGCATTTTTCTATACCTGTCTCTGTCATAACCCGTTGTACAGCGGCTTGCTCTCGTACATATCAAGCGGTGCCACGTGACCTAAAGTGACATCATTACGGGATCGCTGTTGTATGAATTTTTAGTTCCCGATTATGACGTTTTGGCGCCGGGTTAATTTAGAACATTTCTCTTTTGTTGTAATACAAAGCTATAAATAACCTTTTTTGTTGTTTGAATGTTATGGTGAATTAAATACCCGTAGTGTAACTATATTTATTGACAATAGTAGCCACTATTTACATACTATTGTATTTTTAATAGTGATAGAGTTACCAATGCGAATCCCCGAAGGCAAGCCGGTAGGAATCGTGTTATATGGTGCTTTCGCCACTGATACAGGATTTAACAGATGTGAATCATTATCGGAGGCATTCAAGTGCTTAATAAAGTCAACGTATTTTAGTCGAATAGATATAATCAAGAATGGCAATAATACACATACATCAAATATTTTATCTCATAGCAACTCAGTGTGCAATAGCAACAGTTGGTCTAATCTGTTATTCAATCAACCTGTAGCATTTAAACAAAATAGTTCTGCATCATACTCATTAAATTAAAAACAAAAGAGTCACATCGACTCCATAGACAAGCAATTTTCAAATTCAAACACATTAAATCATCAAATGACGTCTCCCGCTCTAGGTGGAGCGGAAGGGCGTGTCAGACTTTTACTGACTAAAACCCACCCTTGTTCCTTCAGTTGTCTATGCCAGGGCTGCGGTAGCTCCTTCGAACATTGCCGCTCCCCGACTGTAATTCTGACGTGCTATGACCACATTGTTTTTCTAAAATTTGTAACAGATCTCGATGCGGTTTTCACCATAATTTAAAGAAATGTCGATTGCTTTTTTCAACTCGTAACAACCGGCGAAGAAGGGTCATGGCGCTTAGTAATTATAACTGAAGCCGATACGAAACGCGTTGAACATTTTCTTTAGCCATCGCAACGTTGCGATACCGCAGGCCACGCAACTCGTGCGCAAAAGGCGTAGCTGCCATTGTTCCAAGTATTAATTGGTCTGATCCATCGATAGATTCCCACTATGCCAACGTACTAACTACAATTATATTATTTATCTCGATTTTTCTAACAAAGACAATCGCTACCGACAAGCGACTGCCATAGGAAAAACGCACGTTAATTTCATCTTTACATGCCGAGACCGCCTTCACGTGCCTCGGAAAACACGTTAAGCCGTTGGTAGCGGCTGTCATTCGTAGATCTATAACAGCGTTATGGGTTGTCAAGACCCTGAAAGTCTAACCACCAGTCTAGTGTTATATTCACTAACTAGATTGTGGGGATCGGATAGGCAGTTGCTTCACGTAATAAACTGGTATGCAGCTGGATCCTGTTAGAATGGAAACCATTGAAAGCCAATCCAAAAATAGTTGGGAAAAGGCTAGGCAGATGCTGATGATCCTTATAAATTAGTTTTCTATTGATGATAAGCATATTTAATAAACTGATAAATGTACGGCGAAAATATCCTTCTCTCTGTTCATTTAATATGGTGTCGAATCACACATAAAGGCTCATTCAGACTAGCGCGACGAGACGGTCGCGCGCGAATCGGCGATTTATATAAGTAGAACAATTTCTATGAAAACGCGTGAGCACATAAAGAAGGTCCGCTCGCGGGCCGCTTTCGCTCTCGGTAGGTTACACCCCGTTCTCAATCCAAAGAGCAAAATGTCACTTCGGTGCAAAAAGCTCATATATACCGCGTGCATAAGGCCAATCATGACCTATGCTTGTGCAGTCTTTGCACACGCGAAACCCCACCACGTCCATAGGATGCAGACCCTCCAAAACCGTTTTCTCCGCAACGCCACAGGTTCGCCTTGGTACGTTCGGAATGCTAATCTCCATCTCGACCTTAAACTCCCGACTATCCACCAATTCATGAAACGCATCTCCAAGCGTTTCTTCGATAGGGCCGCAACCCACCGCAACCCTCTGGTTGTCGTGGCAGCCAACTACATCCCCTCCCGCATTAGCAAGACCCGCCGCCCGCGGCATATTTTAACCGACCCTGATGACCCCATTACCCTCCTCCAGGAGAGCAATAGGGCCACCAGCACCTTACTTAGACCGAAACGTCCGTCATACCGACCTCGCCGCCGAGGTCCGTCGTCGCGACACTCTCGACTAGCTAATAGTCCCCCCCGACCCTTGCATGAGCCAGCCCGCGTCGCTGAGCCTCTAGTTAACGACCCCCCCGATCCAGCCTATCCCTTGCTGATCCCCCCCACCAGTGACTCCCTAAGCCGAGGTCCGAACCCCACAGGGGGTGCCCTTAGGTCTTAGTCGCTTAGTTTTGTAGTTTTTCCTTTAGTTTGTAAGCCCCTGGCTGGAGGCCTTAGATTCGCGTCTAGAGTCATCCGCAGGGAAAGCCCGTTTAAGAACGCGGCGCCTATACTCGCAAACCACGAGCCGAGACGCAAGGGCAATATTCGGTCGGAATATTGCTGTCTCTGTTTGACAATAGAAGGCCAACGATGACGCGGTATGCAGCCGTGTGTGAGTAAGAAGTTGTACTTACGTTTTATTCATAACGACTCCGAGGCATTTTTATTTACTAGTAATTAGGTATGTTCGTTATTTGCTTTATTTTTGTTCACTACTCTGGGGAATCGTTAGTAAATGTACAGACTAGTAATGCGTTTTGTGGAAATTTCTATACAATGTCGGTATCTCGAATTATTACAATATCTCGAGATCTAGGCCTTTTGTAAAGTCTTACATACCTTTCCTAACTTGGTACTTGTAAACCAATGTATAATTATGTTGTTTGTGGTCTTCTATAAATTGATACATGAACGACGTGAGTCCACCTGTCATATTTATGTAAGTAAGTATTCTTTTTACTAATTTTAAAAATTGTTATCACTACATATTATAAAACAAAGTCCCCCGCTGCGTCTGTCTGCCTACTTGCGAAGAACTCAAAAAATGTTCAACGGATTTTTATGCGGTTTTCACCAATAGATATAGTGTTTTATGAGGAAGGTTTAGATGCATTTTAAATTTTTGTTCCCCTGACCCTTCCCGTCGCATCGATTTGCCTGCTAGTTTTCGTCCATTTTTCGTTGCTGCTCGCTCCTTTTGAGTTATAGTGAGTCAACCTTTAAAGATAGACATATGCTCTCGCGGACTTTTTTTTAGAACTTTCTAAAAGGAACAATTTCGTCATACATGATTTTTGCGTTACCTTAACCGTTTACGCAGCGCACGCAACGGAAACTCTCAAAAGGAATAAATTTTCCCCGTTTTTGCAACATTTTTCATTACTGCTTCGCTCCTCTTAGTTGTAGCGTGATGTTATATAGCCTATAGCCTCCCTCAATAAATAGGCTACCCAACACAAAAATATTTTTTCTATTCGGATCAGTAGTTCCTGAGATTAGCGCGTTCAATCAAACAAACAAACAAACTCTTCAGCTTTATAATATTATATGTACTAATATACTAATATATAAATATATATAGTAATATAGTATATATAGTATATAGTATTCAGCTTTATAATATTATATAGTATAGATGAATAGTAGAAAGTGTTACGCAAAATATTAGTAACAGACAAATATATTTCAATAATTTATACATATTTACGCGACGTGCAGATATAAAAGAGGATAAATAAAAAACAAAGACTTTTAACTAACATTTATTTTTAATGTACACGTTACTCTCCTAAGCTAAGCTAGGTTTAGAATTAGCACTTTTTTTTTCTTTTTTTTTTCAGGATGCGAAATTATCAAATGACTTCTCCCGCTCTGGGCGGAGCGGGAGGGCGTGTCAGACTTGTGTGACCCACCCGTTTTCCATTAGTTGCCCATGTGCCAGGGTCACGGTATCTCTTTCGAACAATCACGCGACCCCGGCAGGCATCGGTCCTAGTAGACCCCTACACTGCTGCTGACATCTGTTTTAGGCGCGCGTGGAACACTACGCGCCGTCGACCCGAGCCTGGTCCTTACCGGGCGGCGAGCTACCCATTGCTCGCCACCCGCAAGCTCGCGCCTATGGTGCACGGGAGTCGGCTATGGACTCCCGATGCCCGGGGCGTGTCGTGGCCGGGAGTCCGCTATAGACTCCCGACGCCCGGGGCGTCTCCTCCTGCGGCGGCTAGGGACGTGAGGGCGCAGAGACTGCCACTCCCTCACGCGCCCCGCCTCCTCCTTCGCGAGCATTACTGCTTCGCAGAAGGAGGTGACGGCTTCCCATTCCCTCTCGCTCCGTACCATGGCTCGCACCAGGGCCGGACGCGAGAGGTCGCCGCCGCCGATCGCCTTCACGAGGACACGGCGGTGCTCCACCCAGGCAGGGCACACCTCCACCGTATGCTCCGCCGTGTCCTCCAGACGATCCTCGCAATGGAAACACCCGGACGTATCCTCCCGCTTTATCCTGAACAGGAACCCACCGAAGCACCCATGCCCGGTGAGAACCTGCGTCAGGCGGAAGGTGAGGACGCCGTGACGCCTCTCTATCCACTCCTCAAAGAGGGGACTTACCGCCGCAATTGTGGCGTGCCCAAGAATCAGCACTTTCCGAACGTGAAAACAACAAACCGCCCGCCCGTCACCAATACCTAGTGCTTTATCTGAGAAGAAGCGGCGCAACAAATTCCCCAGCAGCACAGCTGTCTGTTTAGTTACATAAACTTGATTCTATACAATAATTATGAGGCACAGAATATTACAATACATTATTTACCATATCTGCAAGAGCAGTGGTGGCCCAGTGGTAATGGCCCCGACTTACGAGTTATAGGTAGTGGGTTCGAACCCAGGGACGCGCTTTACTTTGTATAAATAATTTCATCAAAATTGCTCTCGCACCGGTAAAGAAAAACATCGTGAGGAAACCGGCATGTCTTAGAATTAAAATATCGAAGACATCAGACATCTACCAATCCGCACTGGGCCCGCGTGGTAGATTACGGCCCATTCCCTCTCAGAAGACTAGATTAATAGACTGATTATGTATTTGCCATATGTCAGCTAGCTATGCCAATATACCAACAAATAAATAAAAACTGGTGAAGGATAGTAGAAGTAGGTTTAAATAGTGTGTGTAACACAATAAATGAACATTATGATAATAAATTGTTCAGAATCGTGTACAGAATCGATTTCTGTTATTTTCTATACTGGCAATTGTTTATCCCAGAAATAATTAAAACTACGTTAATTATGGTGAAACTCACGTTCCCACGGACGTAATAAGATCGCATTTTCAACTGTCGGTGTTGAACCGAGCATTGAGAATACAACAGAGTGCAGCGCGGGTGAGCCTTTTTTTTTTTTTTTCAGTATCGGAAATCATCAAATGACTTCTCCCGCTCTGGGCGGAGCGGGAGGGAGTGTCAGACTTTTACTGACTAAAACCCACCCGTGTTCCATCAGTTGCCCATGTGCCAGGGTCACGGTATCTCTTTCGAACAATCACGCGACCCCGGCAGGCATCGGTCCTAGTAGACCCCTACAGCGCGGGTGAGTCTCAGCACGTCGAAGCCCAGTTGGATTTTCACCTCTTGGCGCTGAGCAGTACTTTGAAGACCCAGTGCACGAAAATAACCAACCGCGATTTTATTACGTCCGTGGGAACGTGTGTTATGTCATAACATAATTAACGTATTACATTAACGTAGTCATAACATAATTAACCTATACCTAGATAGGTAGGTAAATACTAACTTATACAAAATATACTTAGTTAGGTACTTGCTACTATTAACCTCGACCCACGAAATAAATAATGTTTATTTCATTGGGCTGAGTTTAAATATGTGTAAACAATTAGTAGCCAAGAAAATATTAGGCAGATAACTTATAATATATCATTGGCTAATAGGTACTTACTGTGAGACACATCCCAACGTTCGGAGTCCATGTTGGCAGCCAAACCGAATCGTAAACAATAAGGCGGGTTGCAGACCAAGAGCTAAGATAAGTTAGTTTAGCTTAGCTCGCATAGCTGATGCAGTTTTCCATACTTGTGTGCAGACCGCAAACTCTGCGATATGTATGGAAAACTGCGTCAGCTATGCGAGCTAAGCAAAACTAACTTAGCTTAGCTCTTAGTCTGCAACCCGCCTAAATCTAGGTCCGTAAACAAAGCAAAGTTCCTGCCAGGGTCGCGAGATTCGTTCGAAAGAGTTACTGTGGCCCTGGCATATGGGCAACTGATGGAATATTGGTGGGTTTTAGTCGGTAAAAGTCTGACACGCCCTCCCGCTCCGCCCAGAACGGGAAAAGTCATTTGATGATTTTCCATCCAACAAAAAAAAAACAAAGTTCGTCAGAATTCTACATTCTCATCAGTCATTCAGTCTCTGTACTCGATACCAAATCAGAAGAAAAATCAAAATCCAAGTTCCATAGCATAGGTCAATAATAATGTCAGAAATATCACAATACAATTGAATAAACAAATAAAAGTACGCCCAAAATGCTAGTTGCGCTAGTGTGAATGCATGTCCGAGCGCTACACAACACACGTACTGCGAGCCGCACGACCGTGCACACATTGACATTTTTGTGAGACGCGATAGCACTATTAGCTATTGAAAATTTATGATAATTTGGCTGTGTTCCGTAATACCAAAAATGATGAATGAAAACTTAATGAATTTTAAATTGGTTTTCGTTATTTTGTATCTTGGTAATATAAGCTGTGTTATGGATATAATATTATTACAGATATTGTTGTTTTTAATGCAGAAAAAACAAAAAGAAAACATGTCATTCACGTTGTAAAAATGTGCGAAATGCAATTCGCTCAAACTTCATTTTAGCTCAGTTTTTTTTTAAAAAAACGTCACCATAACCTAGATAAATACTGTCTAAAGCCGAATATCATCTTAAAATGGTGGAAATATGCTCAAATTGCAAATGATTTTGGTATTACGTTTGTATGGACAGATTGACCGTCGCCGGGCCCTTAAGTAGTGAAAGCCTTCGGGCTAACTACGAGATGTCAGTGCCAAAAAAAAAAAAAAAAAATGAAAACGCGTGCGATCGTTCACACAGGGGCGACCTGTCGCGCCGCGACACGGTCATACAAATTGTTGTACGGACATAAATCGCCGAATCGCGCGCGACGTCGCGTCGCGCTAGTCTGCACGAGCCTTAATGCAAACATATGTTTTGATATGTTCTAAATTAACACGAAATTGGGTTTTAGAAATATTATCCAGTATTTTGAATTTCTCTCATTCCATTTTGCGTAAGAAGCTGAGACGGAACACAACAGCAACATTAATTGATTTTTCGTTAATATTCAACTGACTGATTCATCACCACTATCTTTTAATTAAAATGGAGGTGCCATTTAAATACAATAAGGCCATTCAACCAACTGAACTTCTTATCCAAATAAATGCGTCAGAACGCTCTACCGAAACAACAGTACCTATTTAGAAGACAGTACCTACATTTTCAAACAATAGAATTGTGAAGACCGATGGTCGTACTCGTGACCCAGGGAACCCTGACCTATAGGAGACAACAACTGGTTGGCACACGAGGTCGTTTCTAACTCCTAATTATTCTAATAAAATTACCAGCATTTCACACTTTTATATCGCAAGAGGCGCTTGCGGTTGCGCATTCGTTGATAATGAGGGTAGATGCAGTGTTGCTCTGTTGCTAACATCATGTATGCGGTCAATGTCATTCACTAGTAGGTTTTGGTGAGAATTTTAAAGACTATCAGATAACCGACATGTGGACATGCATATATTTAAAATAACCCTCATCTGTCATCAGATCACACTCATCGTAATGATGCTTAATTAGCCTATAACGTTTCTACTGCTAGGCTCTCTTCAAGAGAGAGTGGGCTCAATGCGGGTTGGTAAACTTGGTAGCTGTCGCATATATATTTTCGAAGTTTTTGGTTCTTGGACATGCCGGTTTCCTCAAGGTCCGGTTTTCGAGAGCAGTGGTGATGAAAGTATTTGCACCGATACCAATTCAAAAGAAAGTGAATTAATTATCAACACTGATCAAGGGCCATTTTACTTCGGAATTTCCATTCGGTTTCTGAATAATTAACTGAAAACAAATTTATTTTCTATTATTCACACTCACAACTCAAAGGTAACTTGAATTCAATTACTTTACATACATCTAATTTACATGTATTTATTAAGTAGTTGACTCATAAATAAAACGAAAACAAACGGCTGACTACTGAAATAGAAGCTGCGCCCTTGACAACTATTTAATGTATTGAACACTATTGTACATAGTACTTACTGATTCCATAATCGAACATTAAAATAATTAATTTAGTCTATTCCCATCACCGTGGCAACAGATGTACAGACGCCAGCACATCAAGCTACCCGAAACTGTCAAATTTTGCCAGTCAATCTTGAACCTAATCCTTTAGCGATAAAGTTGAAAAGCTATTCAAGACATTTGACAGATTTTAGTAGCTTTATGTGCGTCTAGGTTATTGGCGTTTATACAATATTTTTCTTCAGAATACGGAACTCATTGGTGCGTTGCTACTGGCCGCTACAAAAAAGTGGTCAATTATTAGTTTTCGCTCCATTTCTCGATGTGATTGGCTGGCGCTGGGGCAAAAAGATGCTATGAGGAAGTGAACTACGATTGACGACTGATGATGGCACAAATTGATGGGAAATTCGATGAACGGTAGCAAGCATAAAAAAACTTGATGAATGTTTCTAAATAAAATAAAAAATGCAATTGGTATGGGACCAATTAAGTAAGCACGACGAAAAATCAAGCAACACATTTATAATTCAATACACTTCCAGTATAAGCTAACTTCTCGTTGTACGAAAAGCCTATAAAATGCGAGGTCAGCTGAAAGTGGAAATGTATAGCTTGATATGTAGCCGTGTACAATAGACATATCCAGAACATACTAAGTAAAAAACTTTTTAACAAAAAATTAAACCGCCGAAAAACTGAAAAGCATACAATAATAAACCTTAAAATTATGAGTCGGCGCTTTGAGTGATCCTTGTTCATTGATTTTTCAGCGCCGACTCAAAATTTTAAGGTTTACTATTGTATGCTTTTCAGTTTTTCGGCGGTTTAATTTTTTGTTAAAAAGTTTTTATTTTATAATTTTTTGTGGCTTTATTATACTAATAATACTTGGCAAGGTATACCCTATCCAACAAAAAAAGAATTATCAAAATCGGACTACTCTGTATAAAGTTATGCATGTTTATACATTACAATCAGTGAGTGAACAATCAATCATCCCCTGTTTTCCGACCCTTAGGGTTTGATTTTGTTTTCCAAATTTATATGGGACCACCTTGGGAGTATACCCTTTCCAAGAGAAGAAGAATTGTCACAATCGGACCACTATGTAAAAAGTTATGCGTGGTCATACATAAAAAAAAAAAACAAAAAAATATACGCGTCGAATTGAGAACCTCCCCCGTTTTTTTCGTCGGTTAATAAAAGATACAGTATCTTCCTAATTACCTATTTGCAATTTGCCGTTGATGTAAGTAAACAATACAGGATACCAGAAAATAAAACCATAATATTTATTATTTATTAGAATTGGGAAGTACGAAATGATAAACTTGTTATTTGAACTCAGGCTTTATCTCTGGGGGTTACTTGATTTTTGACCTATTACTCTGAGAATTCCTCACACTGAACTGTTTATGCTTTGACAACTAAAAGAAAAAAAATACAAATAGATGAGTGAAACGAAAAAATGCCTAAGGTAAC
Source organism: Aporophyla lueneburgensis (assembly GCA_932294355.1). Classification (NCBI taxonomy): domain Eukaryota; kingdom Metazoa; phylum Arthropoda; class Insecta; order Lepidoptera; family Noctuidae; genus Aporophyla; species Aporophyla lueneburgensis. The sequence goes on from OW028734.1 coordinate 24,413,582, forward strand.
TAGTCCGCCTCTGTCTGTGCATTTGTTTGCTTAAAGTATTGAATCTATATATATAAAACTTTTTAACAAAAAATTAAACCGCCGAAAAAACTGAAAAGCAAAAAATAATAAACCTTAAAATTATGAGTCGGCGCCTTGAGTGATCTTTGTTCATTGATTTTTCAGCGCCGACTCAAAATTTTAAGGTTTATTATTTTTGCTTTTCAGTTTTTTCGGCGGTTTAATTTTTTGTTAAAAAGTTTTTATTTTAAATTTTTTGTGGCTTGAATGTACTAATAATACTTGGCAAGGTATACCCCATCCAATGAAAAAGAATTATCAAAATCGGACTACTCTGTATAAAGTTATGCGTGGTTATACATTACAATCAGTGAGTGAACAATCAATCATCCCCTGTTTTCCGACCTTTAGGGTTCGATTTTGTTTTCCAAATTTATATGGGACCACCTTGAGAGTATACCCTTTCCAATAAAAAAAGAATTTCCACAATCGGACTACCATGTACAAAGTTATGCGTGGTCATGCATAAAAAAAAAAATATACGCGTCGAATTGATAACCTCCTCCTTTTTTTTTCGTCGGTTAAAAAGAAAGTTGTGTTAGTTACACTATTTATAACTCAAGAACGGCTGAACCGATTTGGCTGAAAATTGGTGGGGTAGGTAGCTTAAAACCAGGAGACGGACATAGGATATTTTTTTTTTATCCCGTTCGACTATAAAGAGGAAAGATTAAATTGTTTGTTTGTATTGAATAGGCTCCGAAACTACTGGTCCGAATTGAAAAACTATATAAAGGATATATAACATCACGCTACAATCAAAAGGAGCGGAGCAGCAATGATAAAATGTATGAAAACTGGCAGGCAATTCAATGCGACGGGAGGGTTACGGGAGTAAAAATTTGACGCGGACGAAGTCGCGGACAGAAGCTAGTAAATACATAAAACTTGAATCAGAAAATAGTTTCAGTAAATATTAACGATCTCACATGAAACCTATACACGTAGACCAAAGATAAAAGAATGTTCGCGCGTGTTTATAGCATCACTTTCCACATTACCCGCGCTATTTACCGGTAAATAAAGTTTTAGTATCAATTTGGCGGTAGCGAAGCCGCCATCTTTTTAATGACAACATTACACACGAAGATTCTTCGGCTTTCTTTAAATGTAGAATTTTTATGACACACTAGCTTCTGCCCGCGACTTCGTCCGCGTTAAATTTTTTGCTCCCCCGACCCTTCCCGTCGCGTCGAATCGCCTACCTGTGTGATTTTCCCCGTTTTTGCAACATTTTTCATTACTGCTCCGCTCCTCTTGGTTGCAGCGTGATGTTATATAGCCTATAGCTTTCCTCGATAAATAGGCTACCCAACACAAAAGAATTTTTCAATTCGGACCCTACTGGTCCGAATTGAAAAATTCTCGCGCATTTCATCACGGTTTGTGTTCCCAAACTGTGATAAAAATGTTTGACTCAAGCCTATCACAGTAGGCCGTGCTCGCCCCGCTGGGTGTGCGGATTTTTTGTTTTCAAAATCAAAAGTCATTTATTCAAAATAGGCTGAGAGTCAGCACTTTTTGAACGTCAAAGTTACACAAGACAGTCCCCCGAAAACGCCCGCCCTTCGCCCTTCCTTACTTCCTAGTGCTTTAGCTGGGAAGAAGAAGTGGCGGAACAAACTCCCGGATTGTTTGTAAATCACTTTTCCATCACTATCAATCATCGTGACACGTCGAAAAAACACACTATTCGAGTATCAACTCTCGGCCCTAAACAACGCGTTGAAAATCTAGTGCACGAAACAATGGCACTGCGATATATTTACGTCCTTCCGAACGAGGACTGACTGTGTTATTGCTGACCATTACTTATTGGAAGCCATAACATTATTACAGGCAGTAAATCTAGCTTTCAAATTCCACGTGCAAATTCTAAAACAGTCGCATGACCTGAACTCGTAAAACGTGCAGTAGTAAAAACCGCGACACCTAAACACTCACTCAATAGCTGGGGCATAAAACTCCCATAGACCATGGCCGTAGGGTGGCCCAGGGCGGGCCAATGTCAGCCAGCCCATTAGCCACACAAGTTCAGGGGAACCTTGGTATGAAGTTCATGATCGAATGAAGTCACGCGATGCCACGACCCTTGCTAGTAAGGGGCTGGGAGCTATCGACCGGTTTGTTTATAATCACTAATTTTTTGATGGCTAGGCATGTGATGCAGAGGATTGAAGGGCCGTGTTGAGAGGATTGTTTTGAGTTTAGAGGGGAATGCTGAAATAAAGGCTCTTAGGATGTACCTATAGAAGAAAGAGACATGCTGCACGCTCTCCAAACAAATTAGAATAAAGAGAAGAGCATGACACGTTACTCCACGTTCTGGATCTTCAACGCACTGCTTAGCGCCGAAATTCTAAAATCGAATATTCTGTTTTTTTGACGCGCTGGGAGGCAGACTAATAAAATCCCCCCTCGATAGTTTTCGTCCGTGCACATTAGTCTTTTTTTTTGTTTTTCTGGGTGGGAAATCATCAAATGATGTCTCCCGCTCTTGGGCGGAACGGGAGAGCGTGTCAGACTTTTACTGACTAAAACACACCCATGTTCCTTCAGTTGCCCATGTGCCAGGGCCACGGTATGTGCACATTAGTCTTAGATTCGATTTTGATCACGATATTTTGGCTTAGGTAATGTGACGTGTTTATTTTGGGCACAGACGAGGCCAACTGACATTTATTATGGAATCTTTTTCTATAATGTGGGTACTAATAACTTAATTCACTTAAGTATTGGATACTTTAATTAGTTAAGCAGAAATACAAATCGAATTTGAAAGGTTGAGCGATGACAGAATTGGACGTTTGTTTATAGCTTTATTCACGCGAAAAGATCATGCCATGGATATTAAAACTTGCAACAAATATTTCAAAGTTAACTTCGAAAACAAACGTGGATTCGTAGCTAAACGTCAATACATTTGAAGGTAAACAAACAAAGCTACCTCCCCATCATAGCACCATTACCCCTGTGGGTCTACCAAGGACAGGGTTGAAGTCACGGCTGCCATTCAACCTTGTTATATCATGGCATTATGAGCTTCCGTGTTCTTTTTCACCCCTTTTCGGACGTTTATAAAGCAAGGGGCGACTCGCAATTTTGTTAGTGCTGTTTATGATTCACTAAGTGGTGCCCGCGATATCATCTCCGTCGCATTTTATCATTGTTTGGATATGTCCGCCTTCAGGCCCCTGGCTACCTATCTGTAAATTTCAAAATGATCAGTTCACTGATTTAGGTGTGAAAAGAATACATATAGATGGAGTTACTTTTGAACTTATCATATTAATAAAGCCGAATATTTTCTTTTTGATTTTTGTCTCCTGTCGAACTTTAATAATTTGGTTTTGACTTCTGCTTCAAGGCACAAAATGATTTAAGATAATCGTAATCAGCCTATAGTGTTCCCACTGCTGGGACACATGCCTCTGTGAGAGGGAGTGGGCTATAATCAACCATGCGGGTCCAGTGCGGATTGGGGGAAGTCACATGTATTCGAATTTATGGTTCTAGAACATGCCGGATTCTTCACGATGTTTTCGTTCATTGTTTGAGAGCAATAATAACTTACACAAAGTGTCTGCTGGGATTCGAAGCCGCGGCATACAATTCGTAAGTCGGGGCCGGTACCACAACGCCAGCACTACTCTATAACTAATGTAAGTCAAACTAACTAAGAAGTAAACAATAATTTCATGCCTCATCTACTACTAGAAGCAGATACTAGGGGAAAGTTTATTTGTCTGTTGCCCAAGTTTTCTCTGCTATTCTACCAAATCGCTTTAGATAATTAATTAATTACTGGTGAGAGTCGTACTCGTCGGAGAACAGGTCGTGGGTTAAATCGCAGACAAGCGCTTTACTTTGTGTCAATAATTCATCGCCTCAGCTCTCAAAACAGTGAAGGAAATCGTCTTGAGGAAACCGGCATGTCCTAGAACCAAAAACTCGAAGATATGTGACATCGACCAATCCGCACTGAGCCCTCGTCGTAGATTTATAGATTGTAGCACTACCGCAGGAACGTTATATGCTGAGAGTGGAACTTGTATATACGATCATGAAGCGCTTCCTGTCCTGAAAAAAATTAAAACTGTCAGGGGTCCAGCTAGTAAACAATCCTTGATGATAGTGTCTACATATAGACCCGATAAAGACACCAATACCCTTGAGAGTGCTTCCTGAAGGACAGTCGCTGTCATGGCCGCCTCACAACCTTGCCGAAACAACACGCCATTACGAACTTCCGTGTTAATAAACGTCCAGGGTGACACCAAGGGTTGTGTTTTGATTTTGACAGGGTAGCCATAATGGGATGGGTCTTTATTCTCGTTATTGTGAAGATTTAATTGAGAAACTTTTATAATCGGGTTTTCGCTCCCGGCAGACGTTAGGAACAGAGCGATACGTGGGCTGTGATGACCAAGTAGCCCCGACTTATACTAGAAGAAACCGGCTTCTACTAGAACTGAAAATTCAAAGACATTTGACGTCTGGGCACTGGGCCTTCGTGCTAGATTATGGTCCAACCCCTCTCACCGAGGGGCCTGTGTCCCAAAAGTGGGAACAATTATAGGCTGATTATGAAGACGTTGGGATCAATTTCTTTTGGTCTTTTGGGTAATCGGCATAAGGACATCAGGCTTCCAAGATTTTATTGTTTCAACAAAATTGTTGACTCCTTTCTCATTGTTTGGCAAAGAATAATAAACGTTTTAGTTTGCTTTTCATTCGTAAAAGTTTTTTAATATTTCTGTTTTTCTTCGCAAATTTTCATTTACGTACAATTGTAATTTCGGCTTTGAAATGAAATGAGAAAATTGCGGACTGTCCAATGAGGAGCGGACTTTTCCAAGAACTGTTTACCTTCGTGCGATGTTATCGACCTTTATTAGGGTTTATACAACTACTCATATTGCTGTTTAAGGAATGGTTCGTTCAACTTTCTGTCTGAACCAAGTAATTAATTTAGTCCGAATTTTCTATTATTTAAAAAATAAACTTAGGACCCATCTATTTCTCGCATCATATTGCGTAACACAATCTGAGTCATTTTGAACGAAACTGCTAATCTATTGCTTCAAATGTTCGAAAAATGTGTCTGCTACAACGTTAATAGCGCATATATTTTTTTTAAACTGCCTAAATGAAAGATATTCCTACTGTTGGTATGTTACGCTATTAGGCTACTGGTTAAGCAAATTTATGTATTCGCCGCTGGGATGTAGGAACTTTTTATTTTGGTAACTAGCTTTTGCCATCGGCTTCGCCCGCGTGGAGGTAGGAAATAACCCACAGTAACGACCTATCGAGATAAAAGTATCTGTGAGCCACTTCATGCAAATCCATTCAGCCTTTTTTCGTGATTTAGTAAAAACATACAAACTTTCACGATTAAAGTATTAGGATTTCTACCTCGAAATTGTTCCTTGAAGCTCGTAAAAATCCGCGGTTCCGTTTGTTCAGCTGCCAATAGTAAAGTTCGACGTAGGCGCACCTAGTCCAACAGTGTGCTAATGCAAACATTATTCACTAGTCACTACTACATACAGTTTGGTAAATATTGTATTAATAACAGACGGCGTTTTGATAACAGCCTCCCAACAGCGGAATGGTGAATCCATAAAACATGAATATGTAGTAGGAAAACAGTGGCTAGTGTTGCTACGGTATATTAAAGCTCCATTTTGCAGTTGCATACGAAGTACCAAACAGCGTGATCTCTCTCCGGTCGTGTCCCAATGCTCATAGTCCCATTGGACTATGAGAGTGTGGGAAGAGTGAGTGCCCGTGTGTCTGCGCACACACGTCTGCACTATAGTATCTCCCGAGCCGATGGGTAGTCTCTGTTGAGATTGGCCGCCATGGCTGAAATACGCTCTGGAGGACTATATACCACAGAGCATTGCAATTTTTGCAACCATTAGATGCTTATGGTAAATGACGGACTAACATGTCATACTTGTACCCGCTGCTAAGCGCACTGTAGGATTTTCAACTTACCCGAGCGATCAAAATCCAACAGCGCGCCTGTATTAAGGCATTAATTTAGGTGGCTAAGTGATAGTGAAAAAGGGCATTACCATCTTTGCTGGACTCACCTAAATTATCTTCTTCATTCGCGATACTCGTACAAGATCATATACTATTAAGACAGTCTGAGTTATTGTATAACTGTTTGTGTTTGCAATGATATCATGGCACATCAAAAGTATTCGTGTACATCAAAAGTATTCGTGTACATTCGTACGTCCGTAAAAATCACGCGGCGAGATTTTTTTGGTGCAATGGATGTTCAACGCAATGCTAAGCACCGAGAGTTCAAAATCGAACAATGTGATTTTTCGACGTGCTGGTATGCATGTTGGATTCTCAAATCTCGGTTTACCACGGAGAGTTGAAATTCCAGTGCGCAATATAATTTCGCTGCGATTTTTTTGCATCCGTGCATACCTTAGACATAGGTTCTTATAATAATACATCATGTTGATCATTTTGGTCAAGTTTAAGGTTAGATTTCTGCAGGATTTTGAAGCCCTTATGGCAGTCTGTACTAAATCATCCTTCTGTTCTTCTTGTGTCGTGGTAAACGTGAGAGGTCATTCGCACTGCCGCGGAGTCGTTCACCTAATAATAACAAGATAATAATTAAAACATACGTGACACACTTTTGATTCCACATTAATGTTTTATAGCCAGATTAGATAACATCGTAATTAATCATGGCGAACTGAACATATTTAAAATAGTCTCCCTAACTAGGAATCACTTTCCTAGTTAAGGGACTGTTCCAATCAGTAAAGATGTCTGAAAATCAGCTTTATTGCTCATAGAAAAACTAACGTAAACATCTCCACATAAACTACCTACTATGTATAAGTTGAAAAATATGCAATCAAGAGCATGACCCCGGTAGGACGTAGAAGTGTTACATTTACTTAGGCACACATAACTTATTATGAAGAAAACACACTTATCTAAGAACTTTTCAATCGCACAACTTTAGTCTTGCACAATCCACCAACGACTAACTGCACGACATTTTACCATTTTAAATGACCCACCCAGAAATAACAATAATTTTAACCATTATTTGTAAGTGTTGTCATAGTATAATAATAATAATAAATGAAACATTCAGTTTCCATAATGAAAGTAAATTTAAAATTAAAATATTAGTAATTTATACTTTACCAATGTTACCACAGTGGAAAGTATAATTCGATATTAAAACAATACAATTTAATAAAATTATATCAAAGAAACCTTGCCACTAGGTTATACTTAAAGTTAACAAACACGAGATATAGTACCTACCTATATGCTATTCATGTATCGAAGCTTCCTCTTCTTACCCCATTAAATGATAATAAGCAATTGGTTCTTATGTTTTTCTTTCGCCCCGAGATACGCAATGTACACAAAAGGGAGAAATTGTTACTTCAACTTCAGCGGATCTTAATTAAATTCATTTAATATTAATTGAACATTTTCAACGAACGAAAGGCTGCGAGCGTCGATTGTTTTGTAATTCTCTGCGCAACAGCAACAGAATTTGTTCAAAGAGAAGTATTTTATCATTTCCACATTAATGATTAATTCTTTGTGGGCACGTTAAAAACATAACCTAAATTTAAAAGTTGAAATACCTACCTACTTAAGATGTTGAAGTATTTCATATATTTAAGAAATGACGTTAAGGTGGAAACTTCAGGGTATATTGCATTTTGCAGGTCAGTGTCAAGCTATATACATGCTTAACAAAATATGAATCGCGACCGTAACAAATATGGCTATACATCAGTGGCGTGCACTGCTTTTCTGTATAGGTAAGCACTAGGTCGCCTGTTTTTGTCTAGGCAGACAAAAGCAGGTTTCTTACACACATTAAAATGTAATTGACAGACTTATGGTGGTTTTTAAGGTAAGCACTGCTTATGTGCCTACTTTAAAAGCTTGCTACTGTGCCTTTATGCAATGCACGCCACTGCTTTACATAATTATTACAGTATTTAAAATCATTAACACAACCCTCTAAGTTCATATAATACCAGCGAATTACTTACGAAATAGTCATTTAATTCATATGTAAATACATGTGTATGTGTGTTATGGTCGCGAATCATATTTTAATCTACATACAACCTGGCACTGACTTAAGAAAATTTCGCGGGCTATCCGTTAAACTGGTAGTGTTTATGTATTAAGTATGTAGTGACAGAATAACCTATAATATTAACCTAAGTGCAAATAAGTACTAGACTATAAGTACTATGATCATCATTATCATCATATTATCATAATCATTTCAGCCGAAAGACGTCCACAGCTAGACATAGGCCATAGGCCCCCAATTTGAGAAGTTTGCCATAATCGCCACGCTTGGCAGGCGGGTTGGCGATCGCAGTATGGTGGTAAAATGCATAGAGAACGCTGCTGCCATTCTCTAATAAGTCCCTTAGTCGCCTCTTACAACAATTTGAGAAGTTTGCCATAATCGCCACGCTTGGCAGGCGGGTTGGCGATCGCAGTATGGTGGTAAAATGCATAGAGAACGCTGCTGCCATTCTCTAATAAGTCCCTTAGTCGCCTCTTACAACAATTTGAGAAGTTTGCCATAATCGCCACGCTTGGCAGGCGGGTTGGCGATCGCAGTATGGTGGTAAAATGCATAGAGAACGCTGCTGCCATTCTCTAATAAGTCCCTTAGTCGCCTCTTACAACAATTTGAGAAGTTTGCCATAATCGCCACGCTTGGCAGGCGGGTTGGCGATCGCAGTATGGTGGTAAAATGCATAGAGAACGCTGCTGCCATTCTCTAATAAGTCCCTTAGTCGCCTCTTACAACAGCTACGGGAAGAAATGGGATGGTGCTGTTCTTTACGTCCGGCACCACACGAAACATTACTATGATCGTACAATTATTTTTTGTATTGATAAAGACTAACATAAAGATCATTAATGTCGTTAAAAGTACATTAAAACTGTGAACCGATCATCCTTTGCGAAAACCGTTAACCGATCAAACGGATTTCCTCATAAAAAACTAATTACTTACGGTTTTATTTATCTTGAGGAAAACAGGCTACTGATTACTCAACTTGAGATGACTGGAGCTAAGACAAATAAAACAATGCGGTAGTCTAAGATAAGTATATTAATGAATAATAAAACAATCAACTAGTCTTGTTTTTGTTTCTTTTTGTATAAATAAAGAAAAATGAGGGCAAATACGAGTCGGACTCGCACACGTAGGGTTCCGTACAAATAAAACACGTTTCTATTGCGGGGACGATCCCCATATTTTTTTACGTAATGTATTTTAATTATTTTTTGTTATAGCGGCCATAGAAACTCAAAACACACTGATCAGGACTGTACCTATAATGGTTCAAAAGTACGGACAGCAGAGCTTTGGTAATAACACGGTCCTGTTTTGGATCATCATGAGCCTATACCATTCCCAATGTTGTGATACAGGCTTCTCGGTGAGAGGTAGTGGGCCCAGTGCGGTTTGGTAGATGTCCATGTCACATGTCTTTGAAATTTTTGGTTCTGTGACATGCTGGTTTCCTAACGTTTTCCTTCACTGTTTTAAGAGCAGTGGTGGTGAAATAATTAACACAGAGTAAAGCGCTTGTCTGGGTTTGAACCTACAACCACCACTCATAAGTCACTGCCGTTTCCATTGGGTCTAGACTGCTCTAATGAACTCCAAAAAGATAAAGTTTCATACAGTCAATTCCACCTAAGCCTCTTTTATCATTTCACGTAACTTGTCATTATTATAATCTTTTACAAATAAAAGAAACTGAGATAATTAATGTAACACCTTATGTAATCTTTCACCAGGAAGTGTTACTTTGACATTGTGAATGTATTAATTTAATATTTTAATTGCCAGAAATGTTCTTCGGCTTATGAAGGGGTACATTTTTATTTGATGAGGATGAAAAATCACTTAAACGGGAAGGTTTTAGTTGAGAAGAGATAAATTTGCTTTTTGATAAGTTTTAGTTACTAATGAGTATTGTTGCATAGTTACCTAATTCTTCATGAAATAAATTATACAAAGACTTGGATCCTTTATGAAAACAAGAAATATTATGCGTCGCCTCTAATCGGACTGTATCAGAACTAAATAAACTAGTAATTCACATAAAAAGCAATGTAGAGGCTATGCTTGGAGTTTCTCTACTTATTGAATCAGAAATGAAGAGATCTGCAATAGAACCAAGGTAACCGACATTCGCGTGATTGTTCGAAAGAGATACCGTGACCCTGGCACATGGGCAACTGATGGAACACGGGTGGGTTTTAGTCAGTAAAAGTCTGACACGCCCTCCCGCTCCGCCCAGAGCGGGAGAAGTCATTTGATGATTTCCCATCCTGAAAAAAAAAAAAGGTAACCGACATAGCCCTAAGAATTGCCAATTTTAAGTGGCAGTGGGCAGGGACATTACTCGAAGAACAGATGGCCGATGGGGCTGCAAGCAGCGACCGCGTAGCTGAAGACGTTGAGTTGAAAAGGCTCCCACAATGTGGATCGATGATCTTGTGAAGGCCGCAAGGAATTCGCTGGATGCGGGAAACACTGAGCTGGGGGGGCTTACTCTTCAACATAATTTTAATTCCAATCTACTGCCAATACGATTCCAATGTCAATTTTGCATACACGTACTTCGGTACTACTTTTGAAAACAATAGTGTTAACATTGGAACAACAGAAACGCCCGATCTCGATTAAATGGACACCCAATTTAAACACATTTTGGCGCTAGCGTCGAACTCAGAATACGAAAAGTTTCAATTTCAATCGATCGGAATTAAAATCAAGAGTAAGCACCCTGGTCGAAGCTTGGGGGCGGCCTACGTCAAGCGAGGGACGTCTCGGCTGAAACGATGATCATGTTGATGAGGATGACAGAGACATCAACGCGGAATCTTTTACCATGGAATCAGTACATGATTCTGATCCCTGAAAAAGAAATTAGCTGTGCCGTATATTTTTGTTAGTCACGCTGTACATTATATAAATGATTAATATTCGAACTTATTTATAATTAAGCGTAATGAGAGATTTCTTGCACAAGATGATAAGATATTTTCTCTTCTTGTTTTCACACACTATTGTCTACATTTCTTTTTCATTTCTCCTTTCGCAGGTCTGCTGGAAGAAATTTCTTAAGAAATAAGCAGTACCTTTGTACTTAATTCTATTACTATGCCTTATCACTTTGTATTTTATTGTGTGTACATAAATAATAAAATAAATAAGATGACAAGATACATCCATTGGGGAGAAAACTACAATGAAGAGTAAGACTGATTACATAACATAGAACAAAATAAAGCTACTTTATTTTAAGAACGTACACATAACAGGAAACGGTAAAATGACGCCATTATTAAAGGCAGGTATACAATGTTATTTTCTTTTACGACGCACATCCCCAATTTCTGTCAGTCACCGGCGCCAGTGTGTTCCGCCATTTATAGTACTTTCACGAGCAATTTGCTTAAAACTTCTTCCTTTTTCAGAGGTCACTTGGTTCCATGACATTTTTTCTAAGGTCAAATATGTAGGAAAATAAATATTTGCGTACAGTCAAAAGTCTCTTATGGGTAAATAATTACAGCAACTTGGGTCGAGCCAAGGTGGGCTACACTTGCCGCAGTCGGTTCGCGGACGGGTGACCAAACATTACATATCAATTTCAACACCGCTCTTTGTCTCGAAAAGCACGATAAGCCGTAGGTCTAGTCTGTTATTTGTAGATCTTTGTCAGTTGTTAATAGTCTAAAAGACAGACAACAAGTCTTAGGAAGGGTATCGTGTCACCTAGTAACTGGGTTATGGACGTCAGATAGGCAGTCCCTCTTAGTAAAATATTGGTATTTAGATGCATCTGGTTAGACTGAAAACCGATCCCAATTTAATTAAGAAAAGGTTAGGCATATTGAGTTGAGTCCACAATGAAAGAAGTTTTTATTTGTGACCTGTGCTCTCTCTCTATTTTCCAGCAACGGTGACATTTCCAAATTCGAATGACGTTTCGAATCGATGTTATCGTACAAATGCGATTCTGTTCGGAACTAAATATCATTCGTATCGGGGTTATCGTTATCGATAATGTGAATGCTCTCATTATTTCTGCTTTATTACAAGTACACTTTTATTTTATGCGAACGATATCGGAACCATGTTTGCGAGAAACACACCAATTATCGACACTTTTAACGCGAGATAAATCGAAAGGAATTGATGACACTTCCATTTTATAACATTTGGCACTAAAACGATTGTCTTTTAGGTAACCATATTTTGTGCCAAACTTTTTGTAAAGAGACTACATTCTCTTTCACAACATAGGTATCGTAAAATAGAATTTAGACATTGACATTGACAAACAAAAGTGAGTCCGAACGTTTGTTTACAGAATAGGGCTGTAAATTGATAATAACAGACTCTTTAATATTAACAGTACACCATATGAATGACAGATTATAAACGTAGTCCTTTTTACAAAGGATGAGACAATAAGCGGTGTTATCGTTCAAAAGCGGTATTTACAGACAACCTTTAGACGGATTAACGTGAGAACGAATAGGTCCATTATTGCTGCTATATGTATTTGTACTTTCTTCATCATCATGACATCATGATTAGACTATTATTTGGGTTTGGTACCCAAAGAATGCCAACGGAACCCTATTTCACCTTAGAACGCCGACCAGAGTAGGTCGGCGTTTGAATACCTATTAATAAATTATGATTAACGTGTAAAAGTGTTTATACAAACACTAAAACTTTACCGCTTTAACGACATTTAAAAAAAAAAAATGTTAATTTAAGGGGTTACTCAGACAAGAAACGTGTTTTATTTTAATGCATTGTTAAATATTGTACGGTGATACGGAAACCTTCGTGCGAGTCCGACTCGCACTTCGCCGGTTTTTGACAAGTTATCAATATGCGTAAGTTGAAACATATTTCGTAAAACAAACAGTAGCCAGTACAAAATAAATATGCTTTATTTTGATGCCTTCAGTCCTTGTGTTTGCTATGACGCAAGCAGTCAGTACAGACTTGATCTTTACACTAAGACATCCGTGGAATGGCAAACAAAAAGTTGTACACGAAAAAATATGTCAAAATATTTGTGTAGTCGTCTGCTCTAACAAAAAGTATTTTTCGAATTTAAAATATTTTATTTTACTTAAGATCTGCCTGTGACTTTGTCCACGTGAAATTTATTGTTTTAAAATTTGAAAAATCCTATAGTATCGCATCGCCCGCCCGTGATAATAGGCAGACGACAGACCACCCGTAGACGAAGTGGAATGAACCTGCCCCACCTTTTTAAAGGAACAATGTCCTGGCGATAGGCCAATAGCAGTTACCTGCTTTTTATTAGGGTTCCGTACCCATAGGCTGCCAACTCCACCCGTCCTTCTGTTACTGGGACTGTATCTTCTGAAATGCAATAATACTACAGTAGGTCTTTTAGAAATTTTCACAGAGTTTGAACTACGTTGTCGCTATAACATCAAATAATAAAAGCATTAAAGGGGGTCAATATTAGAAACGTCTTTATTTCGGCGTTTTTAACTCATCAATACACCACCTGCCTAGCCTTTTCCCAATTATTTTTAGGATTGGCTTCCAGTCTAACCGAGTCTAGAGCGACTGCCTATTTGCCCTCCACAGGCCCTTTAATACACTGCCCTGGGTAACACTATACCCTTAGGTAAGACGGCGTTTTTTTGTACGCTGGCGCGGAACTCTTCGTATGCGAGTCTTCTCGCTCTTAGCCGCTTTTCCCTATAATTACACCCTACGCTCTTAGCCATAAATTTTGATTACCCTTATAGACGATGGCAATGAACTTCCATAGTTCTATGTTCCCACTTCGTAAGTTCAAGAACGATTTGACGATTTCTTATGAGCGAGTCAATGACCGAAATCTAAGATTAAATAGCTTTTCGTAAAATTGGAGCAAAAATCTTGAGTGACTCAGATTATTTAGACAAATAAATTATTAAGGAGAAATAATTTCGAGCAACAAGAAATGATATGAAATTGTTTATTCTGTAAATAAGACACTTAAGACATGACTGCTACCCGTCATATTAAAAAAAAACCGGCCAAGTGCGAGTCGGACTCGCGCACCGAGGGTTCCGTACAAACCTGTAGGTATTTTCGGTTTAAAAATATATATATTTTTTAATTTTTATATTTCAGATGATTGAATGTAAGGTAAATTACGGTTTACGATTTATGACGTTTTAAAAAAAAACTACTCACTCGATCTCGTTCAAACCAATTTTCGTTGGTAGTTTACATGGTAATGTACATCATATATTTTTTTTAGTTTTGTCATTCTCTTATTTTAGAAGTTACGGGGGGGGGGGGGGGGGACACACATTTTACCACTTTGGAAGTGTCTCTCGCGCAAACTATTCAGTTTAGAAAAAAATGATAATAGAAACCTCATTACCATTTTTGAAGACCTATTCATAGATACCCCACACGTATGGGTTTGATGAAAAAAAACATTTTTGAGTTTCAGTTCTATGTATGGGGAACCCCAAAATTTATTGTTTTTTTTCTATTATAGTGTGAAAATCTTAATGCGGTTCACAGAATACACCTACTTACCAAGTTTCAACAGCATAGCTCTTATAGTTTCGGAATAAAATGGCTGTGACATACGGACGGACAGACAGACAGACAGACAGACATGACGAATCTATAAGGGTTCCGTTTTTTGCCATTTGGCAACGGAACCCTAAAAATAACAACATGGAGTCGACATTTTCTATCTTACCCCTGTTGACAAAAAATGGCGAAACAAAACCAGGGGTCAGTCTCTGTGAAAGACGTAATCTCGATCAGCACCCTAATTGCGTAACACTATTACTTAGAATCTGAATCATTTTGAACGATATTGCTAATCCATTGCTGCGTATGTTCGATAAAATTGTCTTCTCAACAACGTAAATAACGCAATGAATACCGTTGAACTGTAAAAATGAAAACCATTCCTACTGCTTAGAATAAATATTACACAATTACACCGCTGATCATGTGAGGACTAAGTAGGTTAGCGTTTGAAATGGTCTGATGAGGAAAGAACCACAGACTTGAGGGGAACTGTCCAGTCATTAGGTACCTATGGATCAGAAATCGTGTAGCCCAACTCAGAAAACAAGACATTGATATTTACGTATCTTTTGCCGAATATGTAAGCTGATATATCGTTTTTATCAGATAAAAGTGTAAGTACTTAAAGATATGGAGAAGGTTATAATTCTGAGATCATGGCCAACCATCTCCGGTCAGTGATATTTACCTTCAATCGGGCTTTTATTATTTACTAGTGATGCCCGCGACTTCGTTCACGTGCTTATATCATGGGGTTTATTATTTCTGCGCGGTAACCTAATTAGTAAAAAAAAAAACAATAAGTAGTTAGCCCAAGTTACTCCTTAAAACATCAGTTATCTGCCAATGAAAGTCCCGTCAAAATCGGTCCATCAGTTTCGGAGATTAGTGGGAATCGGAATAAATCAACAGGCGGACGAACAAACATTTTATTAATTGTTTTTTGTTATAAGTTCCAGGTATACTTTCATACCGATACGCATTTAGTAAAAAGCTTTTCGACATTACAAACAGAAGTTAAATTTTATTTATTTGCATGTATGATTTACGTGAGTGTGTACTGCACTTATTTGTAAACCTGCATGCATCCATATTATTATAATAACAAGGTATAACAATGCAATCTTCAATGATTCATATATTGTCGATACTTTTAACTTTGTGGCCATTGTATGTCATCGACCTTATAAAACAAAATATTATGTAGAAAGTAAATATCTAGCTAGACTACGCCTTTATCAGCCATACTTATCACTTGATACGGCATTTTATATTAGAAGTCGTTCCACTGGTTTTACGAATAAACAAAATGTCCTTTTGACCCACTTATCTTCAACGGTTTAGTGGAAAATTGAGTTTTATTGTTGGCCTGTGAGGTCTTTAGCAAAAACTTTTTGAATGTCACGAACAAACATTTGAATGAAGAACGTGAAAGATTTAGAAGGATTGTTTGTGCCTCTGTGGTGCTCATAAGGGCAGTTGTACACGTACAGTCCATGCATAGTGATTTTCCTCTGATTTCATCACTGTCAAAATCACAGTGATTAAATGTCTTTATGTTGTTGTAATAAGGTTGCTGCTGTCAGAGGTAAAATAACTGTGTTTAACCGTGTATATCTGCACTGATGATAAATTCCAGGACTACATAGGACAATATTGCTAGAAAAGATATGTAGTATGAATAACTAGGGTCGTGGCTAAGTAATAACAGCCGCACGCATGGATCGATCAGAGGGGTAATTGCGGAACTTTTTATCGGTAGGAATTGGTTTCATATTCATAGTTAAACAACATTCATTGCGTTATTTACGTTGCAGAGCCACAATTTATTCGAACAAATGACGCAATGGTTTAGAAATAATCTTCAACCCCATTCAGATTCTGATAAATTGTGCGTTTCGCAATTAGGGTGCAGGTTAAGCTACGCTTGCCATGGTTGGTCCGTGGATGGGTGACCATCTTTACAGGACACATTCACATTTCACCCAGACCCCTTAGTGCCTTGGAAACCACTTTTAGCCGTTGATCCCGGCTGTCACTCGCAAATCTGACAGTCGTTACGGGTCGTCCGTCAGAAGCCCGAAAATCTGACAACCAGTATTCTGCCGTTTTAATAAAAAAGGGCAGAACTAACATTTTTCATGAAATTGAGTTATATAATTATACTAGCTTTTGCCAGCGGCTTCGCCCGCGTGGAGGTCAGAAATTATCCCGCGGGAACATACTACTGGGATAAAAAGTAGCCTATGTCCTTTCTCAGGCTCTAAACTATCTGTTTACCGAATTTCATTTAAATCGGTTCAGTAGTTTTAGCAGTAAAGCGAGACAGACAGACAGACAGACAGACAGACCGACAGACAGACAGAGTTACTTTTGCATTTATAATATTAGTATGGAAGTATGGATAGTATGGATAGTATGGAAGTATGGAAGTATGGAAGTATGGATAGTATGGATTAGTATGGATAGTATGGAAGTATGGATAGTATGGATAGTATGGATAGTATGGAAGTATGGATGGATAACCGGAATCAGGAAAAAAAAGCCTATCTGCCTAATTTTGTTTTTATTTTTAACAAAAAAGTCACTCCATTTAAAGGCTTATTCAGACCGGCGCGACGCGACAGCGCGACGCGATTCTTGTAGAACAATTTCCATGAAGTTCACATAAAAATTGTTCTACGAGTGTCGCGTCGCGCTGCCGCGTCGCGCCGGTTTGTAGGAGGCTTAAAGCTGCACCCGTTTTAACTGAAAGCCGACTCCAACATACTTGGGAAAAGGCTGGGCCGATGATGAGATAGTATGAGTAAGAAAGTTATGATCTAGGAAATTAAGCAATTACGCACCGTAATAAACTCAAGTTGAATGTAAGAATAGGTATCGAATTCTACTGGTTTTGTTGTCTGTATGATATCAAAAACAGCTACTACTTACTAGCCTTGATACTAATAAAGCCTATATTATCTAAATCTAAACTTCTAAACTAATATTATAAATGCAAAAGTGACTCTGTCTGTCTGTCTGTCTCGCTTTCCTGCTAAAACTACAGAACCGATTTAAATGAAATTTGGTACACAGATAGTTTAGAGCCTGAGAAAGGACATAGGCCACTTTTTATCCCGGTAGTATGTTCCCGCGGGATAATTTCCGACCTCCACGCGGGCGAAGCCGCTGGCAAAAGCTAGTTTATAATAATAAACTACTTTGGGTGTAAATTAACACTTGTTGACTTAAACAAGGAAGATATAGTTTATCAATATAGAAGTAAAGTACATTTCTTAAGTTTATGACTTGTTTTTATCATTGTTTAGTCTCTAGGAACTCTAATAAAAATGATGTTTTTTTTTTATTATTAATAAACAACTTTTTATCTTCCTGCACATTCATGAACCAGTGTTACCTTAGATTTGCTTTTCGAAATCATGAGAAATCTCAAATTGTCAAAATTTTTGAAAAGCCTTATCTCCTAAAAATGAAACAACTTGATAATAGTGCTCTAACATTCCTACTTAGGTTTTTACCATAGTTTTCAAAATAAAGGCTCCCGCAGACATGCGCGACGGGACGGACCGACGCGACATCGCTAGAACAATTTCCCCGCAGTTTTCATAGACATTTTTCCACCATATTCGCGTCCTGCCTGTCCGCCGAGCCTTCACCTCGAAAAAGATGGTGAAAACTTAAGTAGCAATGACCGAACACTATTATCTATTTCTCTCTCTATCTCTATCCAGAGATTTTTATTGATAAGAACAAACAAGTAACAAAAACAATGATAAACATCGAAAGATTTCTAAATTACCGTTAGATTGCAAAGAAAACTCTCGACTAGACTTTCCACATTTACGCCGGATGGCTGAATTCACTTCGCAAACTGTGAAACTTAATTGTACACAGTTACACAATAATTTAAACATAGTACCGGTTCTTATCATGTGTGCGTAGCCTATAAAGGCAAAGTAATCGAAATCACCGCCTATTCTGCCTACGTGACCATAAACCGAATTACTATTTTACTATAATTCTGACGTCACATTTCTATTGTTTCAGCTGCCCGCTGCTGTGAAGTTCCTGGCCGGTTATGGGGCAGCAATCGACTTCAAAAACAACAATACAGAACTGAGCTAACGAAAGATAATGCGGCACTACTGGCCGAAGCTATCATGACCTTTGCCTGTTAAAAGAAAAACAAAGTCGACGTTTGAAAGTGGAACGCAACATAACTGTAGTCGTACCAAAGAGTTCCCGCAGGAAGCTAGTGTTGTGCTATAAAGTCAGTTCGCAAAGATAACGTTATCGCGTTCTCAAATCGTTTCGCGTCTGTTTTCGTTAACCGATAGCGGCGCTGATAAAGTCTTGTCGGGTTTTCATTTAGCGTCACACCGCAGACGGTCGCGGATCTACCGAGACGTGTTAAAATAGTGCTGGTGTTCGCCTGATATCGTTTCGCTCGCCAATGTTTAAAAACATATCGACCGTTAGCCAAGTGTGTTCGTTTACGGTTCGAGTGAGGGCTACGTTGTGTAGTGGAACACTATTTTAGTGTAAGTTATAAAAATGCGTGGCTTGTGGTCTCGTTTTGCGGCGTTGGGGTGGGTGGTGTCTCTGGTGGGATGCCACACTCCTGGGAGTGAGCTGGAGTCTGTGCGGTACGGACCCACGGAGGATCGGTTCATCAGTGACACGTACACAGTCTCCAACATCAATATCACTTATAAAGATGAACATGGAGAGGAGTACACAGAGACGTCTGAGGTGAGTGACCTTATTTTCTTTTTTTAAATTTTCTTTTTTGTTTTTCATAGTCAAACATTTATCTTGTATTTTATTTTTTGTTGTGATTGGCCTTTATTGCCGTCAAAAGGAGGATCGAATAATCAGAAAACCTGTTTTTCGGCTAATACATATAATATGTATGATAATGAAATCTAAATTATATCGTTATATTTATTTTTACCCAAGTCTTAAAACATTGACAACATTGACTGCCTCGTTGGTCTAGTGGTAGCAAGCGCTACTGCTGAGCATGAGGTCCTGGGTTCGATTCCCAGGTCGGGCAAAGTTTATTGGGTTTTTCCATCTGGAATTTCTCAGTAGCAGCCTGGAGTCTGGATTTGTGCCCGGTTGATGGCAATAGGCTCGCCCCCTATTACATGGGACTTAAACATAACAGGCGAAATGTGGGTGTACTGCAAGTACACCTCTGCCTAACCCTTCGGGGAAACAAGGCGTGATGTTATGTGTTATGTTTATGTCATAAAACATTGGTTTCTGGAATCAAAATAAAAAATGGAGGTAGGAAATAAAAGTTTGAAGACTGCCCTCAGTTAAGTGTAGTAAAAACTTGATCATGCATGATTCGTGACAATCATGACTTCTATCACGTAGTCCTGCTAGGAATTCTAGAAATGGAAAAGAGGCCTCTACTATAATTTATTTTCTAGATAATCTTGTGCGTAAAAATGATGTATTATACCTATCGTGTTTTATTTTACTACGTTAAACAGGTTTTATTTAAGAAAAACACAGCTATTTGATATTATCATACATTATGAATAACATAACACACTTTCGGTTGTTTTGATGTCAGAAATTAACGGTTTACTTCATTTTGGATTATGGTTAATTGTCATTTGGGTAATTAAAACAAAATAAGTACTTAATTCATAACTATCCTGCCTTTATCCGAATTTATTTGGGGTCACTGCAACATGCCCTTTTCTTCCAGACTTCTAATAACGATCATCCCCTTTCAGGCCATTCCATCTTACTTTTAAACAGATTACTCAATATTTTTTAAATACGTATAACTATTTTATGTTCGATAAGATACGTGATATCTGTCTCAGGAAACAAGTAATTCTTGATAAAAATAATGAGATAAGTTCTTATGACATTTTCTTAACAAACTACTTTTATCATGTTTTTTTGCGAAATATTTACATGAACAAATTACGTACTAAGTTGCAGGTATTTACGTTACGATATCTTATCTAGTAACTATGAATTTAATTAGTGTTACGTCTAAACACCCGCATGGCAGCATCCCACATATACTATGATGAACATAAATAAATAAATAGTACTTAATTCCTTTATTTACCAAAGTCCTATATCAGTCAGACTATCGCAGAAAATAACGCTTATGACTAACAGTAATAATTTTCACGCACACTATACTTACTATTTTTTGGCTGTTTTCTTAATTTTCATACAATGACATGCTTTAATGAAATAAATCTCTTGAGTTGGTTCAGATGGTGCTGACGATTTAATAGAAAATACGCTTTACTTGATTCTGTCCTTACAAAATATTATAGGAACGATATTTGAATCGTTCTTAGACAATTTCTGATGCATTTATGACCAGTGTCCTTTTTCTCACTTTGCCATCTACCAACATATGAATTTTGGGCTGTATACTCATTTTTTGCTTCACTTTTATCATAATCCAAATCGTACCATTTTATCTGACACGATCATTGATTCACATAATTGTGACCAATAATTTTGCATACGTGTACTTCAAAATATTAAACGAATCACAATCAAATGATTCAAAGGCCATTTCATATACTTAAATTTATGGCCAGTGTCCTTTATATTCTCACTTTACCATCCACTTAGATATTTTGAGCAGTGTACTCATTTTTTGCGTCTCATTTATCAGAAGTTTAACCTAAGTCCTAAGTCCCTGAGATACCACATTTGGTATCGACACAATGGTTTTTAATTGTGTCTGTAATTACGGTAATTGACTGGTTAAATCGTACTATTTTATCGGCACGATCATTGGTTAGAGTCAACAATAATTTTGCATACTTAAAAATATTAAATGAACCACATTCAGATGGTTCATAGACCATTTCATATACGTTATGGCCAGTGTCCTTTACTTCCCCAATCCGTTGTCTACCAAGATATTTTGGGCTGTGTACTCACTGTAGGCTTGTCATTTATTATAAGGCCAGAATCGTTCGATTTTTATCTGACACGTCCACTGATTTACAAAGATAGGAACAGATATTGCGCACTTCTCTCATTGGAAAAATGCATACATTTTTCAATGACGTAAAATGATTTACGAAACCCAGGTCTATTGTGTTAATCTATAATTAAATCATAATAAGCCGGTGACGCATTTGTGTTTGCCTTTCTTTTCCTGATAACGCAGATGGCTTTAATTATTATCGCAATTATTGTAATTAATTAAATAATTACTTACACAAACAAAAGCATTTGCTTGTGACGTTGGTAGTTAATTTGTATTAATTCTGTGGTTTATCTCGACCATGTGTTTTTGTGGCTTATCTGATTGTTTAGGGAAAATGCGTCGTATTTACGTTTTATTAATTTGGTACAACATTATCTTTATTATGTGATACTGCTGAAATAACATTCGTAACATTGATAACATTCAGTTTTTGTTGTTTTTAGAGACAAGATCCCTAAACCAATTTTATGTTAAAAAAAGTCAGATTGTGGGACCTACCCGGGGTAACTGCGTAACACACTATCACAAGAATGGCTTTTGATTTGATAGATCAACGACATTCATTGCGTTATTTACGTTGTTGAGCACACACTGACTGACACATTTTTCGAAGTTGAGCAGACACATTTTTCGAACACATGAAGCAGTGTGTTCGACGCCAGGCCAAGGCCCTGGCCATAGGATTTAATTAGTACGTGGAAGCGCGATGGTGGGCCCTGGACAAGAGTGAAGTAGCGAACTGTCCGCCGTGCGCGGAGCTGATTAATACAAATATTCAAAAGACTCACCTGGTTGAGGAAAACTGGTTCTGGAGCCTACCTGGATTTATGTATGTAAATGAGTGTATATTGTATTGTGTAGTGACGCTGTAAGTATTCCAGGATACCAGGCCGCTACAATACGCTAGAGATTTTCTCTGCATGCGGTCCCAATAAATCATTATCACATCAAACTATTTCAAACAAAAAATATATCCAAACTAAACCCGTATTATTTCGTCAAAAGGGGTTATTTACACACAAAACAATTGGATCACGACAAATTGTCCACAAAACGATCGATTCAAAGGGATTAATTAACAACAAGGGTCGCAAAGCAAATACAAGGACCGTCCATCTTTCCAAGACCCAAACCAAGTGTCAAAATCAAAGTCAAAACTGACAAGCGACAGTTGTCACTCCGTTACACGCCATGATGTGTAGGCGCACAGATTAAACAAGTCAAACGGTCCGTCTGTTGTCACGGGACGAAACACAATGGATTAGCGATATCCTTCAAAATGATTCAGATTGAGAATGACAGTGTGTTTTGCAATTAGAGTAAGTAGTGGTTGAGAAGAAGTACGAACCTTGGCGAATCAGACCGGAAAAGTTCATAATTTATTGTTACGTAACACAAGTGACATTCAAAATGAAAACCTTTTTTCGGTCAGAGAATAACTTGCGTAAAGGAACTTCTTTCCAAAAATCATGTAAAGCAGGTTCAAAAATGTAATAGAAATCAGAGTATTTTTTAATTTAAAATAGCAAAAAAAATACTCCAAAACCGATAACCAAACCCGCTAACTGGCAAAGATTAAAAAGTTGATAAGTAACAGTTATTTGCACTAACACGGCTTGCGAGACTGTTGATAAAGCGCAGTTCTGAGTTCTGACCTACAAACGTTAAGCGCAGAATAACAGAAACACCACTATACCTGTAAAACCGAGCGCACATTTATAACAACGGGGACAACAAGACGCATCGCAATGCATTTTTTTGCAAAAAAAATGAACTCTAAAAAGATAGAAACAAGAAATTTTTTTTTAATTTTTAATCATCTTTTTTCATATTTACACTTTTTAGTTACTTAATAATAATTATTTTTACGTTAATAAGACCAAATAAGAACTTTATGAAATGTTTTTAAAAATTTAGTTTTTGTAAGAAGAGTTGCTCACCAACTTTAAAACGTCATAGATCCTATATGGTCATTGAAAATGAAACTATTAGAGAAACCTAAAGTTTTAAACCAAATCGGCTCACGAGTTTTGTTCTCTAGAGTCACCATCATCATTTCAACCGAATGACATCCACAGCTCCAGCTGTGCCCTGCTCTGCCTATGTCCACATAGGCCTCCCCCAATTTGGGGGGGTTTGTCATAATCGCCATGTTTGGCAGGTGGGTTGGCGATCGCAGTAGTATGGTGGTAAAATGCATCAAGAACGCTGATGCCTATTCTCTAGTAGGTCCCTTAGTCGAAAGAACTGGGCTGGTACTATTCTTCACGTCCGACACCTCACTGAAAGGTCTCTAGAATGACACAATGGAATAACATATAGGCTGATAAACACATTAAGTACCCTCCTTTGCTACTTGTACAAAAACAATGAAGTATTTTTGCATTGCGTCCAAATTGCACCTAGCCTTAATTCGTCAATTGTAGAAAAAGTCATTTAATTTGTGCGAACAACGGTCGACGTGTCCTGCTGAGGAATGCAATCCATTTTATTTATTATAAGTGCGAGATGGCATGCGATCAGCCGGCAGATGGATGCTACAGGCCAATTAAAAATTATAATTGTAAAGCAAAATCTATGTAGGAAGGAAAAGGAAGTAAGGTTAAGACGGAAGGTTTCATCTCGAACATGATGGATAGATCATCAAATAAGATAAATGAAAGAACTTTGTTCGACGATCTACCATAATTTCCAAAAACATATTAATATTAATTAACCAAGCAGGCTAGTACTACTTATACTTAATATTTTCATTTTCGAAACATAAACGAATCAAGAATTTTCTCGCAGCCGTGCCAGCACCCTAAAAGCGTAACACACTATGAATCACAGTCTGAATCATTTTGTAGGATATTGCTAATGCATTGCGTGATATGTTCGAAAAATGTGTCTGCTCAACAGTTTAAATAACGCAATGAATGTTGTGAAACTGTCTAAATTCTAGTCCTCCTGTTAGTATGTAACGAGATTATCCAGTATGCCTCTGAACCTTTAGAGAGTGCTCCCAAGGGATATAGTTATCTATATGAAATACTAGCTTCTGCCCGCGACTTCGTTTGCGTCAAATTTTTGTTTCTCTGACCCGTCTCGTCGCATCGAATTGCCTGCTAGTTTTCGTCCATTTTTCGTTGCTGCTTCGTTCCTTTTGATCGTAGCGTGATGTTACGTAGCCTATAGCCTTCCTCAATAAATAGGCTACCCAATTCAAAAGATTTTTTCAATTCGGACCAGTAGTTCCTGAGATTACCACGTTCAACCAACCAAACAAACTCTACAGCTTTATAATGTAAGTATCGATTTAAAAGTCACTTTCCGTGTCTGACACAAACCGCGTTGTTTTCTAAACTACACAACGGATTTTAAACAAAATAAAAAATAAACTCAATATTATGCCAAGTCGCAAGAACAGTTCCAAGCATTGGTGGGCCGCCAAGTTGTGACTACCGACTTATCTGCTACGTCATCATTCTCCTGACTTTATCCCAATTTATTTGTGGTAGGCGCAACATGTCTTTTTCTTCCACGCTTCTCTATTAGTCGTCATCTCAGTAGTCACCCCCTTTCTATCCACATCATAATTCACACAGTCCATCCATCGTTACTTTGGTCTCTTATAGCCATCGACATTCATCGACTTATCTGCTACGTCATCAAGTGTAATGACCTCCCTCATCCTCACACATATTTTAAGGTGACATCTGTTAATACGCAGATATACGTTTATTTACTCATCAAATATTAGTAGTACCGTATTAACAATTGAAGGTGTGAACATTGTACGTTGATCGTGTAGCCAATGACGGCTGGAGGATGTTTGCTTATTGAATTACTGAACAACAATAATATTTTTTTTACGTAATTTAGCATTATCAGTATATTTTGTTCTCACGGCTGGCACACAGAGCTCCTCTCAGTAACAGGGAGTGGACCGTCCACCACCCGGGCCCAATACGGGCTGGTGAATCTCATATGTTGTCGCATTTCGCTCTGAGACATGCCGGTTTCCTCGTGAAGCTTTACTGAACCGTTTTGAGAGCAGTGCTGATGTTATAGTTTACGCAAAGTAAAGGTTTTAATTTACGATCTACATTTCGTAAGTCGCGGTTATTACCACTGGGCTACGACTGTCTCAATTTGAATAATAAGTTATTATAACTTAACCTTCCGATAACCCTACAGAAAAAATCTATAGCAACAGTGAAAATAAAACCACTGCAAGGTAACTTGGCTTAACAATAAACAAAATAGGTACGACTTTCTTGACCTAATTTCTAACTCCCTATGACCACTGTGATAACCATGTGACTCAAATTTCAGATTTTTAGCTAAAGTAATCATATAGCTACTATACATATGTCGCAAAATACTATGAACTATTCGAGATTAAACTTTATTAGGGATCCACTACAAAACCGAGGTACTTTCCTACTTGTCTATAGAAATTAGTTTTTGCAGGGATTCATGCTTTGGTTTCCTAAGTAAACGGTGAAAGGTCACATACAAAACCGAGGTACTTTCCTACTTGTATATAGAAATTAGTTTTTGCAGGGATTCATGCTTTGGTTTCCTAAGTAAACGGTGAAAGGTCACACAATAGTCCACGTTCGCACGGACGTCAAAATATCGCGACGGAATTTTAGCGCACTGAAAATCGAAAAGTGTTTTTTCGACGCGCTCGGACGCACTCAGTTGATATCAATGCTCAGTTCAACACAGAGCTGCGATATTTTAACGTCCGTGGTCTTACGGTGGTGGAAATAAAGAGCTTATTTTGACACCTTCTCGTCAAATACTAGTGATAATGACAGCTTTTTTAAAAAGGGCCATTTTATTATGATGGAACCGCTCTTTTATGTAATCGTATCTTCAGCAACTTTTCACTGCTTTTAACGGTCGAAATTGTGATACGACCTAAACCTTTTTGAATGGAAATGTTTTCTCTAAAGTTTCAAATAACATCCTTATAATTATAGAACGTAAATTAATTTTAATTAAGCTTCAAAGGAAAGTTATACATGTATAATTCACAAAGCGAAGTTTGGTCGTCAGTTGGTTCTAAAGGGCACATTTGAGCTGCGTCGCAACTCATTAGTAGGTCACCGCACCGCACATTCTAAAATCATCCGAGAGGGGTTGGGAGGGGGTTTGGCTTTAATCTGTATTTATACGTTGAGAAAGTCAAATCTTTTGAAACTTAATACTTAAAATAAAAATTTAAAATAAACCTTGAACCTTTTTAGCTGGCTACGGCGAAGCCAAAAGGAAGGGAAGCCGTAGTCACACGTAATCGCAGGCAGACGCGACGTAGGGACGCGATTCTGGTAGAACAATTGCCATGAAGTTTCATGAAGTTTGCATAGAAATTATTCATACGGGAGTCGCGTCGCGCCTGTATTTGTCCTTGTGTCTCTTAGTAATAACGTGTGACTGCGTCAATACCAAAATCGAATAAATCAATATCGATGTCTTGTTAATATAAAACTTTTTTGTTGTTGTTGGGTTTAAGTTTTTTACACAATTATTGTAAAATGTGTGCCATTAGGAAATATATTTTTTTGGACCAAAACGATTACGTGCGACTGGCACCCGTATCTGCTATAAAAACAAAGGGTATGGAATTGTAGGAAACCAAACTGCTCCGTGATCCAAATACACACGTACATAAGCTCACGCGATGTGGGTATGCAGACAGTACAGAATGCCCCCTGCTACGATCCTTTCGCTTCGTTTACATTCCTAACCTTTTCTAACCAGCAAATAACCGTTTCAGTTATCGCACGTACGGGTAGGTAGTAGTAATTACAATTATGCACGCGTTTTAACAGTAGCGGTTATGGCGCAACCCATTGTATAAACTGTATATTGTTATGTCCACTAGTTGATTGTAAGCCCCTTCCCTCCACCCCCTCGAGCCAGTCCACACCTAGCCTGGTTACATCATACTGTATTGTTTCAACTTGTTACTTGTTGATAACGTAATGGAGTTTTGACTAATGTATTGACTAGTTTCTGCCCGTAACTTCGTTCGCGTGAAGTTTCTGGTTTTAGCGTAAAACATATCCTTTGGTAATCACGTATAATGTAGTCTTCTCCTATTATGAAATTAAATTAAATGAATTGCACCGATCACAGCGTGGTTTGACCAGACTCGATTAATCAATGAAACCCGAGATCTGCACTAGCCCTTGAAGCGTCATGATTCATGGTGCTACATAGGCCATTGCATATCAAGAAGTAGACCGGGGGGCGCTGTAATGGTAGGGAAGACGTGCCCATAGGATAGAAAAGGATTACGAGCCTACCGACTCATCATCATCAGTCTATAATGTTCCCACTGCTGGGACATAGGCCTCCTCTCGGTGAGAGGGAGTGGGCCATAATCCACCACGCGGGCCCAGTGCGGGTTGGTAGATGTCACATGTCTTCGAATTTTTGGTTCTAAGACATGCCGGTTTCCTCACGATGTTTTCCTTTATCGTTTTAAGAGCAGTGGCGATGAAATAATTTACACAAAGTAATGCGCCTGCTTGGGTTTGAACTCACGACCTACTACTCGTATGTCGCGGCCGTTACCACTTGGCCACCATTGCTCCTAACCGCCTACCGACTAGTCTTCTCCTATTATCGAAAGAATTTTCGTAATCGATTCAGAAGTTCCGATGGCTCATTCTCTATCCCCAAGTTCTAAGTTCCTCAAAGTTTTTATTATTATCTAAAAATTGTACTACTGTGCCTTGGCCGAAACCGTGAAACCGGATGATTTTTACAGCCTATTTAAAAAAAAAATACAAAAAAATTATTAAAAATATATGTTTCTATTTAATTTTATTTGACACTGGTAAAGGAAGAATTCTTTAGTCTTGCTTTCCAGCATAGGCATTCCCTAGTGCTTCCGTGTGCTGTGCTGTGCTTGTCTCATCCTAGTAGTACGTTCTGTTCTCATAACGTCCTTTCCCATCTTCGACACTGTCCCATTTATTTGGTTTTGCTTTGTCTTGGGCACCACTTTGTAACGTTGTTAGACCATTTACCCTTTTACTTTGATCCTATGGCCATAAACCAGCCACAAATCCAGACTCTAGGTTGCTACTGAGAAATTTTTCGTAGAATAACACAGTTAAACTTTGCCTGAATTGGGAACCGTTCAACAGTTTTTAAGCTAAATATTTGAATGTATAATTTTATAGAGCAGATCTGCACACTGCTCATACCAGCTGCTTGGCCGTGTGACGAACGACTATTATCTTCAGCAGCTCTAATTAATAAACAGACACACAGTATAACAAATGTAGTACACCGTAAAAAACTTTAGTAATATTCGTATAATAACAAAATACCGTAAAATATGTTCACACGGAACAAAGGACCAGCTGGTGCTGGTCTTTTGTTTCGTAAAAACAATTAATAATTGTTAATAAAACAGTTATTGCGTAATACACTCTCAATCAGAATAATTTTGAAGGATGTCGCTGATCCATTGCTTTGTCCGTTCAAAAAATTTGTCTGCCTAACAATGTAAATAACGCAATGTATGTTGTTGTACTTTCAAAATGAAAGCCATTCCTACTGTTAGTGTGTTACGCAATTACTCCGTAGTGCTGTAAGTGTGTCATAAGAAGTTACAGTTGCATCATAACCATAATGTAAAAGGAAAATTAAATTTTTCATATCGGTGAAAAGTGCGTAGGTACAGTCGGCCAAGAAAGTGGTGTACCACCCTAAGGTTGAATATCGCTTGCAGATTCATAGGTGATAAAGATTAGTTTCGCTTGCAGATCGATCTGACAACTTCTATTGCTGTCTTTATCTGATTATTGATAACGACTATTACTGTTTGTAACGTGACAGCTGTTCTTAGTTTGAACTTGATGGAACCAATGACGTCGTAAAATCAACGGCGGGGGGCTGTAGATTTTGATGACAAAATTGTATCTACAAATTCAGAATTGTAATCAACAAGTTACATAAAATTGTAAAGGCACAAGGCGAATCCACAAACCTACAATTTCTGTAAACTTGTAATTACAATATCAATAAAAAACAAGCTAAAAATAGATTTATCCTTTTATTAAATTTCTACAATCAATTTTAAAATACTTATAACAAACAAAAACATAGCATATATGGTAATATTTAGAAGATATTGAATTTTTTTTTAAATTAGAAACGGGTGTAACCGCCGTTGGCCTCTATAACCTCTAAAAGACGAGACCTCATTGAACCAACAAGCCGTGAGCAAATATCGGTTCCCCGCATTTCCTCCCAAATATAATTACAGTGACTAATAAGAGCTTGTTTGGTTCTTTCATTTTGATGCGACCATCGTTGGACCATAAGGCCCCAAAGATTTTCTATCGGGTTGAGGTCCGGCGATCTTGAGGACCACTGAATTACCCTTACGTCAGTGTGTGAACGAAACCAGGCTCTTACGATCCTCGCATTATGAATTGAACAATTATCTTGAACAAAATCAAATTGTGGCACTTCGTTCTCCGGGTAAACATTACGGACTGTCGGTAGCATTGCATTCTGAAGCACGTCGATATAATTTACAGCCGTCGCTCGAGGAGGTAGAGAACACAATTCTCCTACACCATCCGCACTCATCCAGCCCCAAATATTTACGGAAATTCGACCTGATTCTCTATTTGGGATTACATGATCATCTTTATACCGTGTTGAATTATATCGCCAAAGGTGAAGACGTCCATGCTGACTGGATTTAAACGTTTTTTCATCACAAAACACTGTATAGTTTGATTGGTCTAAATCAAACTCTAAGTGCTCTCTGGCGAAGTTCAGACGAGCAAGTCTGTGAGCATCCGTCAAATATATTTTCTTGGCGTAATGCCTGTGGTGCAACCCCATGTAATGTAGATGATTCCTTATTGTTTGGGCACTCACATCGAACATCTCCGCAAAATGTTTTGTGGGCTTAAAACCATTGATTTCATATTCCCGTCTCATGAATTCTCTATCGTTATTGGAGAGTGCAGGCCGGCGACCACTTCTTCTGTGATCCAACAAACTTCCCTCCTCTCCTTCACGACGAATCCAAAAGCGGACAGAACGCCTCGATATATTCAAATTCCGGGATATCGCACTGATACTGCTTCCCTCATTAAATTGGGCAATTATTTGTGCTCTTTCGGCAATGGTCAAGTTGGCAGGCATTGAGATGATTTTATATGCAGTTGATTGAAAAAACACGGAAAATATATCGATTTTTTGCATATATTTGACAAAATGTCAATTGTCAGTTTTCTTTTTCAAATGAAATTCGGTTGTCTATTTAAATAGTTTTTATTACTTTTGTTTGGAAACATTTCAATTGCTTTGTAGAAACTAATGTCCTTTTCATTTATACTAAAGGTTAAAATGTCATGTACTTATATGTGACATATGACGTATGAATACTAAATACATAGGTTTACGTCATGATAATGTTGTCTCTTTCAGTAATATCTTTTTATAACGAACCTTGTTGTAATTTTCGATGACCGGGAAACTAAATCAAAACTGGTACACCACTTTCTTGGCTGACCGTACATACCAACTTAACAGCACATGCATATTTAAATGTATAATTACCTACCTAAACATAATATTTTCTGCAAAAGGTATTAATTAGTAAAAATCATTGACGACGTTCTTTTACCGTACGTGATACTTGGAATGTAGGTTAATCAATATGTACCTACATATTAGGTAACAAAATTCCCGTATTTGCCCATAATTCCTAAAATTTACTTCACGCTGTAGTCAGTCTGGGTTTTTAAAACTAAGTACAAATCCACCGATACTCTGACCACTAATTAGTGTGTTTCCTAAAACGATTTATGAGTTAATTAATAGATATTTCAACCACAATCCAGGAACTATACGGTAGTTCGAAACTTTATCGATAGGTGTTCAACAGATTATGAAACTGTTTATTAATCGTTGTGTCAAAGTTAAGGGATATTCCTGTGTTCCAGAATAGTGTTATTTATTGAAACAACTAGGGTATTGATCGTGTTAATAGATCTATTTTAAAAGAAGTAAAAATCTTCGACAGTGTTTGTTGCTTGATATTCAGTACAAAACTGAATATTCGGTTAAAAGGCTTCGTGAAGGTGATTCGTAAAGGTGATCCGTTATATTTGGATCGCGACTTTGCAGCCTGACCACGAGCCTTTGGCTGAGTTCGAATCGAATCGGGTAATTCCTATGGTCTTAATGTTTTAGGTATTGGTACACACGTAATGATCGTGAGTGACTCATACTCTTAAACAATTCTCCGGGAATCCCCAAACTGGCAAACAACAGCCTCGAGTATATTCGTATTTTCCTGAATTGTAACAATTAAAATGTGTCCTATTCATGCGTAGTGTACCTAGTTAATTGTTGTTTAGGTAGGTATTTACTCAACAACACAGCCAAACAAACATTTCTAGTAAAAAGTTCATGACGTTCACTTTCCTGAAATAACATCATTATTACTGTAACATTACCGACCGCAGAAAACAATATTTATGAATAATTAATCATTAATAAGTAAGTAGCAACCGCAGTACATTTTCGCGATATTTGCAGTCATTTGTAGGTAATTTGCGGTTACAAGACTTTTATTGAGTAATCCATTATGAGTCTGTATTAGTGACAAAAGGTAACGTTAAGCCTCTAGATCTTTGACAGTCGTTACTTGTCGTCAGAAGACCGAAAGTCTGACAATCAGTCTTACCAAGGGGTATCGTATTACCCAGTAACTGGGTTGTGGAGGTCAGATAGGCAGTCGTTTCTTTTAAAGAACTGGTATTCAGCTGCGACCGGTTAAGACTGGAAGCCGACCCCAACATAGTCTGGAAATTGCTAAGCAGATGATGATGAGTGAGAATGTTTGTCTGCTTGTTATCGTTAATTTAATGCTCTGCATTATTGGAATAAAACGGTCGAACTCGGGACATCTTGCTCTTTTGCAGTCCACAATAACAGTTGGACTATAGCCGCTTTTAACAGGCAAAAAATCATTCGGTTCTCTAAATATCAATTATTCAGTGATGTAATTGATTGACTCAAATCTCAATGATCAGTTATTCCTTTGTAAGTACAGTCGGCCAAGAAAGTGGTGTACCACCCTAAGGTTGAATATCGCTTGCAGATTCATAGGTGATAAAGATTAGTTTCGCTTGCAGATCGATCTGACAACTTCTATTGCTGTCTTTATCTGATTATTGATAACGACTATTACTGTTTGTAACGTGACAGCTGTTCTTAGTTTGAACTTGATGGAACCAATGACGTCGTAAAATCAACGGCGGGGGGCTGTAGATTTTGATGACAAAATTGTATCTACAAATTCAGAATTGTAATCAACAAGTTACATAAAATTGTAAAGGCACAAGGCGAATCCACAAACCTACAATTTCTGTAAACTTGTAATTACAATATCAATAAAAAACAAGCTAAAAATAGATTTATCCTTTTATTAAATTTCTACAATCAATTTTAAAATACTTATAACAAACAAAAACATAGCATATATAGTAATATTTAGAAGATATTGAATTTTTTTTTAAATTAAAAACGGGTGTAACCGCCGTTGGCCTCTATAACCTCTAAAAGACGAGACCTCATTGAACCAACAAGCCGTGAGCAAATATCGGTTCCCCGCATTTCCTCCCAAATATAATTACAGTGACTAATAAGAGCTTGTTTGGTTCTTTCATTTTGATGCGACCATCGTTGGACCATAAGGCCCCAAAGATTTTCTATCGGGTTGAGGTCCGGCGATCTTGAGGACCACTGAATTACCCTTACGTCAGTGTGTGAACGAAACCAGGCTCTTACGATCCTCGCATTATGAATTGAACAATTATCTTGAACAAAATCAAATTGTGGCACTTCGTTCTCCGGGTAAACATTACGGACTGTCGGTAGCATTGCATTCTGAAGCACGTCGATATAATTTACAGCCGTCGCTCGAGGAGGTAGAGAACACAATTCTCCTACACCATCCGCACTCATCCAGCCCCAAATATTTACGGAAATTCGACCTGATTCTCTATTTGGGATTACATGATCATCTTTATACCGTGTTGAATTATATCGCCAAAGGTGAAGACGTCCATGCTGACTGGATTTAAACGTTTTTTCATCACAAAACACTGTATAGTTTGATTGGTCTAAATCAAACTCTAAGTGCTCTCTGGCGAAGTTCAGACGAGCAAGTCTGTGAGCATCCGTCAAATATATTTTCTTGGCGTAATGCCTGTGGTGCAACCCCATGTAATGTAGATGATTCCTTATTGTTTGGGCACTCACATCGAACATCTCCGCAAAATGTTTTGTGGGCTTAAAACCATTGATTTCATATTCCCGTCTCATGAATTCTCTATCGTTATTGGAGAGTGCAGGCCGGCGACCACTTCTTCTGTGATCCAACAAACTTCCCTCCTCTCCTTCACGACGAATCCAAAAGCGGACAGAACGCCTCGATATATTCAAATTCCGGGATATCGCACTGATACTGCTTCCCTCATTAAATTGGGCAATTATTTGTGCTCTTTCGGCAATGGTCAAGTTGGCAGGCATTGAGATGATTTTATATGCAGTTGATTGAAAAAACACGGAAAATATATCGTTTTTTTGCATATATTTGACAAAATGTCAATTGTCAGTTTTCTTTTTCAAATGGAATTCGGTTGTCTATTTAAATAGTTTTTATTACTTTTGTTTGGAAACATTTCAATTGCTTTGTAGAAACTAATGTCCTTTTCATTTATACTAAAGGTTAAAATGTCATGTACTTATATGTGACATATGAATATGACGTATGAATACTAAATACATATGTTTACGTCATGATAATGTTGTCTCTTTCAGTAATATCTTTTTATAACGAACCTTGTTGTAATTTTCGATGACCGGGAAACTAAATCAAAACTGGTACACCACTTTCTTGGCTGACCGTACATAGTAGGTACATATAAGTACCTAACAACGTACATATCTAATTGATTATGATTATGACGCTGTTGAAAATGTCACGGTTTAATGAACTGAAATACATTACTTATTAATAACTTACATAATATTCGTACGTGACGTTTTAAACTTAGAGAAAAACAAAAAGTCCAGAGGGATAATTACGTAATAACACACTAACAGTAGGAATGGCTTTCATTTTGACAGTTCAACAACATTCACTTTTATTAAACTTACACATAGTTTACAAACATACAAGTTATTTAGATTCAATAGCGGGTCCCAAACTAGGCACGGCCTGTCTCTTGGTGACCCAAACACTACACAGAGTTAATAATTTAAACGCTAGATTTTCAATCATCCACGGACCGATATTGTTATTGTATTGATGCAACTTTTAATTTATTCTTTATTGATTAGAACTAGTACTGGACATACATGATTAACTTACAAATAATTAACACTTTCAGTGCCAGATTGAAAAAAGAATTATTCAAAAGTACACCCTATTCACACCTAGCTTATTTTTGTGATATGCACCCGGTAGGCGGGTGCTCGGCATGGTCGCAAGATACATAACTACTTATACGTAGGACTCGGATGCAAGTTGTCGGCATGCGAACGAATTATCGTTCGACTCGGGAGCCGGGTGCTCGGTACTGAAAGTGAAAGAGTTCTGCTAGCGCAAGATTGTATTTGTTAAATTGATTCATTGCGTTACTCACGTTGTTGATCAGACAAATTTTTCGAACATAAAAAGCAATGGATTAGCAATAACTTTCAAAATGATTCAGATTCAGATTCGTAGTATGTTACGCAATTAGGGTGCTGAGATTTGATGTTAAATCCAATTAATCATTCATACTTGACTATAAAATATCGTTTTCCTAACATTATTTTGTAAATCAAATATCGATGTCACATCTATTTTTTTTTTTGTCATTGAATACCCAATTATTTTTACTAAGTCGATACTTATTGAATATCACTTCAAACACGTGCTTTCAATTACTTCAAAAAGCCTTATTAAACACATTTTCTTTGATGTCTAATTATATATTTCTCTTCCCGGAAAAGTATATTTTATTTTGCTTGTTCTATCGCCAAGGCTTGAGATTGTATAATGGTAGGTAGTACCTATCTAGTAAAAAGACACGTGTAACAGGTCATGGACCTTCGTATTTCTCAATGGCGATAATGTTATAATATCATACAGAAGACATTGTTTAAACAGATACACCTGTTTAAACAGTCTTACAAAGGGGTATTTTGTTACCCAGTAAATGGGTTGTGGAGGTTATATAGGTTGTCGCTCCATGTAATAGTACCTACTCGTTTTCGGGGTCGGCTTCCAGTCTAACCGGACGCAGTTGGCGTCCGGTTAAGTCAAAGTCAAAGCATTTATTTATAATAGGCCCAAAAAGGGCACTTTTGAACGTCAACAGTTATATGAAAATAGAATTGATTCTAGTTGCCCCTTTCAAAAGGTAGATTCGTATGGAGAAGAATGGGCAAGAAACTCCACCGTTACTCTTTTAAAATGTTTTCAATATTTGTATACAATATTTATATAATTATATGTGAAGACAATGCACCTAAAATAAAATTACCATACCAAAACAGGTAAAAAATTTAAAAAGAAGCAAAGAGAGATAAATTAATTACATGATAGATACATGGTGCCCACATACTTACAAACATTGCAAAGGCAAAAATACAAATTACAAGCTACAAAACTGTTGTTAGACTGGAAGCCGACCCCTACGAAGTTGGGAAATGGCTAGGCAGTTTGATACGCCCTTTTAAAACAAATTGCATGTTTTTAGGAAAAAAATTGTTGTCAAGTTGTAGAAATATCTTCTACTTATCGGCTTACTTCCTAACCAAAAGAATATTAAGGGGGATGCATTAATTAAGTCCACGGCATTTTTTTTTTAATTTTTTGTAATTTTCTAGTCAATGTTAGGTTAGGTTAGGTTATTGAGGCCCGCAAAGGCGGGCCGGCACCAGTCGGGGATCGCGGAAGACATATTGGTTCCCGTGGTCCCCGACATAGGTGTGGGACGGAACACCGGGGTGGTTTTAGTCACCCCACCCTAGGGCGGAGGACATCCATGAGGATTTCCACCTCGAGAACAAAAAAAAGGGTAATCAAAATATAATTCACGGCTGTAACAAATATTTGTTTACAGAATAATGATATTATTAAAATCATCAATATAACTCTCTTACATGCAATTGTCCTCTAATTACATGATTATTTTTATGAAATAGTCTTCAACAGAGTGTGATTTGAATTTAGAGAGCTGTATTGGTAATTTTAATGATTATAATTCTTTAAAAACATAAGTATTAGTTAGTAGCGCCTTCAACTCTGTGGATTTCGACATTTTACTAGGTATCCTCCAATCTATAAATTTCTCTTCTCCCTCCTTAGCCTGCTTCAGTTCTTATCTCCGGGGACGCTCTCAGTGTGTTCGCCTGGAGGAGTCCTTCTCTGATTGGTGTTGTCTCACTGAGGGTGTTCCCCAGGGTAGCGTTCTCTCTCCTCTTCTTTTTTCAATTTTCATAAACCTTGTTACCACGGTTATTTCCTCTAATTTTCATCTCTACGCAGATGACTTGCAGCTTTACCGGCATTTTACTGTAGCTGACGCGGGCTCTGCACTTGCTGCAATGAATTGTGACTTGGCTTGCATCAGTGTTTGGGCAAAGTCATTTGGTTTGCAAATTAACCCATCTAAATCTCAGGCCTTGATCATAGGCAGTCGATTTGTTCGCAATGCGGCTGATGTTGCATCTCTGATGCCTTTGTATCTAGATGGTGTTCGTATTGAGTATACTGAAACCGCTAAAGATCTGGGTGTAGTTATTGACTCCAATCTTTCGTGGCGTGCTCAGGTCAATGAGGTCAGTCGAAAGGTACATTTCTCTTTTCATTCGCTGAAATGCCTTCAAAGTCTCTTGCCCTTGAAGACTAAAATTTCTTTGGCACAAACACTTATGCAGCCGATTATAGATTATGCTGACGCCTGCTACTTGGATGCTACTGAGGAGCTATTAAACAAGCTTGAGTGCCTGCAAAACCTGTGCATTCGCTTTGTTTTCGGTCTTCGAAAGTATGACCATGTTTCTCACCTTCGCAAGGAACTCAAGTGGCTCCCAATCCGCCTTCGCAGGAACACTCGGATTTTATGTCTCCTCTTCAACCTCCTACACAACCCGTCTTACCCTTCCTATCTGCGTGAACGTTTTTCTTACGCTCGCCCTAGCGATGCACCGTGCAGATCACACCTTAGATCCCTCCTTAAATCCCAACCTCATAAAACCAGTTATTATTCCTATTCCTTCTCTGTTCATGCTGTTAGATTGTGGAACTCACTTCCGCCTAGCATTCGAGATCTAAAAACTATTTCCCTTTTCAAATCCCGTGTAAAAGAGCACTACCTTTCCTCATAATTGTGTGTATTTATATATATATATATATATATATATATGTATACGTATTTATTTGTATATTTTAGCTTTATGTATTTATTTAAGTATATGTTAATTTCTTGCATTATATATGTATAAGTATATTTTAGTTTAAGACTTCACATATTCATATCTTCTCTTCTTGTTTTCACACACTATTGTCTACATTTCTTTTCATTTCTCCTTTCGCAGGTCTGCTGGAAGAAATTTCTTAAGAAATAAGCAGTACCTTTGTACTCAATTGTATTAATATGCCTTATCACTCTGTTTTTTTACTGTGTGTACATAAATAATAAAATAAATAAATAAATAAAATAAATAAGTATTTGTTACAATCAGGAATCCGAACTAATATTATAAATGCGAAAGTTAGTTTAATTTGTTTTGTACGCTAAAACGGTTGCCCAGATTTGAATGAAATTTGACACACAGATAGATCATGACCTGGGTAAGCACGTAGGCTATTTTTCATCCTGGATTGCAGGCAAAGTCGAGACAGCTAGTAAGTAATATTTTGTTCAATATACACAATATGCAAATTGCAAAAAACGTAAGGAAATTAAAATTACGAGGGTTACCCTGGCGTTGTCGCCTTAATTATTTATTTAAAGGATCGGAACATTGATTTGGTGCCGTACGCGTGTCACAGCGATCCGTTCCGGCCCTGTCCGGTGCCGTTCACCGCTCTATGTGGGTTAGCTCGCTAAAACGTATTAAACGGTTGTTAAATTACTAAAATAACTTAGTGATAGTAAGTTGCGTAACAATGTTTTAAAGCAATGTCCTCGCTTTTATTCCAATTTGGGATTATCTCGCCGAGTTTGCATTTTTTTGTGATATCCAGAATTGTGGTGGAAGAGGTTTAAGCCATTAAATCTGCCTGCCGGGGTCGCGAGATTGTTCAAGCGAGATATCGTGACCCCGGCACACGGGCAACTGATGGAACACAGGTGGGTTTTAGTCAGTAAAAGCCTGACACGCCCTCCCGCTCCGCCTAGAACGGGAGAAGTCATTAGATGATTTCTCATCCTGAAAAAAAAATGCCATTAAATCTCGGAACCAAACGATTTTTTTTCAAAAAAAAAAATGTTTTTGTTTTTACAATTTTGTTGATTAATGTATCAAACTTTCTACGTTGCAAACGGAAGATTATTGACAGAAGTAATTTAAACGAGGTAAACTATGAGGCCTTAGCCCAGTTGTGGGACATTACGGGGCAAATATACAGGGTGGACAATGGACATCGATACGCAAACTGAAACCTTGAATTCAGATTATTCTAGACCCCCTAGAGTGGATTTTTTCCGTCCGTAATAAAAAAACATTGCTGTTCCATAGAAAAATGCAATACCTACCTATGCTTTCAAAATTTATGGAACAGTTTTTTTTAATATTTCACAAACAACGCAGGAGTGTTCACAAAATCATGTACTGATTCCATGAACATTACGCGTGGATTTCCCTACCATTTTGAATAGATAAATAAGTAAATTAAGTAAATCGCCTTCATTAAATCCTTAAAACACAAACTAGTAATTCCTGAAATGGAAAAAATACATTATCTATTATATCGCTACTCGTTCCCGCTTCCTCTCCTGGCACTATAGCCGCAAGCCTAGCGTAGAGTAAAACGTACTTATAAATAAATACGTGGGTAGGATCAACCTGATTGACTGACCTGGATAAGGTTCGCAACTTATCGCGTGGGCCATGTCGACTATTCTTAGGATCAATCGAAAGTATCATTTTATAGAATTGCCTTGGGTTTGCGGCGTAAATATATTTTCTTTGACTTCAAATCTTTTGCAAAAGGGAATTCGGGATCGAAACGCGTTAATATTTTTAATTCGTCGACGTAATAAAATCACGGCGGGATTTTTTAAAGTTGCACCTAAAGTGGTTAAATAGCGAAAGCGTATGTGTTAAATGGTTTAAAAAACGAAAACTAATCTTCTAAAGGCAAAGACAACAAACGCTTGTATTGCATACAAGCTCATCTTTAATTTTTGCCTATGGGTGAGCCCATCCGGCACAAGCCTTGTCACATCATGATGTAGATACATTAAAAACAGTTGACGATCGATGAAATTAAAAACTTTATTATCTTAACATTCCGTTAAGTGCATTCAAGTCGTGCCCAGCCTAGCATGAAATTATATATCTCTGAAAAAACAGTCTAAGATTCTGTTCTGTCAAGTCATACAAACTAAACTATTCTGAAAATCTGAAACGATTCTCCGCTTAAAACCCAATGAAAGTCTTCAGTAGATTACACTTAAACGCACTAATTAAAATTTATTCGAAGCCCCGTTTAATCCAATTACATTTATCTTCGTTTCGTAAAGGACTATATACCAATTAAATTGAATTATAAAAGGTCTTGGTCTATTTATAGAAAACGGTTACCTGAGGGTAATTGAGAGGGCTGATGGACCAAGATTTTTGACATGAATAAGGCTCCCACTAACAGGCGCGACGCGATTTTAGTAGAACAATTTCTATGAAAACTTCATGGAACTTATACCTACTAGAGTCGCGCGCATACGCACCATTGCGTCGCACCTGTATGTGGGAAGCCTTAAAGAGAGCAGCAAAATGTTTAAAAGGACTCTGAATTCATTGATCGTTGCTTATAATAATGCCAATATGGCATGATGTTATGTTATGTGAACAAAGGCTTTTTGAAAACACCGCTATATCCAACAATTAGGTTATATCATAGTTGGTTATGGTTTTGCCATAACAGCCCACTTGGCAACAGATTGTTTGCCAAACTGTTCATAATACACGGAAGCCCTTAGAATCGAGATGTCCCTTATCGAGTTCGCCGGGAAGTTCAAAAGTTACAACAGTTTCGCACGGACGTTAAATATCGTGCACTGTATTTTGAGCTCTCGGTGTTGAACCGAGCATTGAGATTCCAACAGAGTGCATCCCAGCGTGTTGAAAAAACACAGTGTTCTATTTTAAACTCTCAGAGCTAAGCAGTGCGTCGAAGTTATAGTGCGCGAAGAAAAGCACGCTACGGCTTACGTTAGTCCCGGGTGTCATTCATAGATGTTTGACAGTCGTGATGGGTCGTCTGAAGCCCGAAAGTCTGACAAGCTGTCTAACCAAGCTGTATCATGTTATCCAGGAGATCTTGTGGAGATCAAATAAGAAGTCGCTCCATGTAAAATACTGGTATATTTGCATACAACTGTATACCGGTCTGACTAAAAGCTGTATCAACATGGTAAGGAAAAGGCTAAGCAAATGACGATGATAATATTTTTACCTTCATGCGAACTATACGGACGTAGACAGACTAGTTTATTCGGTGCCTACATGAAATGATCGAAATAACACTACTCTGAAGTTTAAACTTCTTTAGAGTTCTACCAGAGCGGTGGAAAATTATCGCTCAATGTTTTCATTGGTATTGTTTTTGTTCACAATAATAAACGTACGTGACTGTTCCTTGTGAAGCGTCGCACACGCACATCATAACAACCGCCCATGTAATTGGAAACTGTACCTTATAGCGCGGAAATTAGGACCAAAAGTAGTGTGCCTGGTCTTTTTTTAGACTGT
This sequence comes from Aporophyla lueneburgensis, assembly GCA_932294355.1. Taxonomy (NCBI): domain Eukaryota; kingdom Metazoa; phylum Arthropoda; class Insecta; order Lepidoptera; family Noctuidae; genus Aporophyla; species Aporophyla lueneburgensis. The sequence goes on from OW028734.1 coordinate 24,455,323, forward strand.
CTGCTTTGTAGTGGTCCTTCTTCGGGAGACGTATCTCGGCTGCTGTTATTCTTCATGACTCATGAGTCATGCTATGATTAACCCTGAAGTATTACATATTGCAAGGAATCCTATTTATTTTGTTAAAGGAATTGACTATTATGGCTACAATTTCCATGAAGTTTTCATAGAAATTGTTTTAGTAGAGCCGCGTACTCCTCGCGTCGCGCCGCCACCGGTTTACACCCCTTAAACAAGAAATTGAAAAGTTCACGCTTTGTTCAAAAAACACACTATTTAACGTTCATCTGTTTCTTTGATCAGAAACCAGTTTTAAATGCCTTGGTTCTGATATTTATTAGGAATCTATCAATACAATAATAATACATAAAAAAAATAAATACTGTTCGTTGGTAAACGTACCACTTGAGTAAAGAGGCTTCACTGATTTGGCAATTATTTTTTTTATCGTATCAGTCCGTAGGTTTTCACAGCAAAAACGTAAAGTTGCCTGAAAAATGAGAAAAAACTAAAAATGTTTTTTTTTTTCTATGGTATTTTTGTATGAACTCAAGACAGGAACATATTATTTTTTTACAAAACAACGTGTGTCGGGTCAGTAACCTTTCAGAAAACACGTTTTTATACCTTTTGGTTCTCAAGTGTACCAGCTCGTCCAAAAGAAGTAAAAGTAATCAAAAAGTTTCATTCAAAAATATTTCATTTTCCACTACCTTATTGGTAACTGGAACTCGTATGTCGTGGTTTTTCCAAAAGGCCTATTCAAAGGAATGTACGTCGTTGAGACTAGGCCCATCAGTCTGGAAAACTTAATTGCAAACCAATCGGAAAAAAATACAGTTTTCCAATAAACGTTTACATAGCAACTAACTTTCGTTATTGCAGTATCGGTCTAAACATTTTTTATCGAATACCTTTATCAATCGAGGACATTTTTTCTTGATATGCGCATTTGTCACAAATACCTACGCGCGCTGTTTTTGTCAAGGATTGGTTGTGTACACACATATTAAGCCTTCCGTATACAGGTGAAACGCGATTCTGATAGAACCATTTCCATGAAGTTTTCTTGTTAGTAGTTTCATAATAATAAAATAATGCATCATCATCTGCCTAGCCTTTTCCCAACTATTTTGCGTGTTTCTTAAGGGTTTACTTCCAGTCTCTTCGGATGCAGCCGGATACCAGTATTCTACATATCTACTGCCCCTCAACCCAGTTACCGAGTAAAACGACAGCCCTAGGAAAGACTGCTAGTCAGACTTTCGTGCTTCTGATGACTCGTAACGACTGTCAAAGATCTACGAATGACAGCCGGGACCAACGGCAAAGATAGCAGCATTTTTATTTCATGAATTGAACTAAAGACTTTTAAAATTAAATTTAAATAAGATGGACGGAAGGACCAGTTTCTTTTAACAATTCCTAACCTACCAACGAGCGGGAAAACTAAGACTAAAATAAAAAGCAACCTTTCCCAACTTCACTAACCTAGTTTCCAGGTTAGGTGCAACCTTATAAGGAAACGTTTACAACTTTAAACCGTTGTTTAAACTGGCGCGTTAAGCTTGGTTATACTGCTTGCACCCAGTAAGGAAGCGGAAACACTGCGTAGTTATTTGACATGGCGATCACGGTGAACGAACGACTATGAAATACGTAATGTAGTGTAGTCAGGGATTGTCAACGTTTTTACTAGGTGTGAAAAGACTAGGTGCTACCTCGACTTCGTTTGGATACAAACAGCAAACTTCTATCTTCGTCTATTAGACCTGCACCCTTATTGCGAAACGCACAATTTATCCGAATCTGAATGGGATTGAAGATTATTTCTAAACCATTGCGTCATTTGTTCGAATAAACTGTCGGCTCAGCAACGTAAATAACGCAATGTATGTTGTTTAACTATGAATATTAAACCAATTCCTACCGATAAAAAGTTCCGCAATTACCCCTCTGTAGCCTGATTGCATAGGTACACACACCAATGGGAAGTAATAAAAGAAAAAGGTATTTTTGACAATTCAACAATATTATGTTAATATCAGAAAAACGTATACTTACTTAGTTTTAATCGTATTTTTACTAACGTTATGGCCGTTTTTCGGGGGAAAATGTAAGGGATCCATTAGGTAAAATGCCTGCCAGTTTCGCGGATATTTTCGAAAGAGTTACCGTGGCCCTGGCTCAGGCGTCTGAAGGAACACGGGTGGGCTTTAGTCAGTAAAAGTCTGACGCTCTCCTGCTCCGATCAGAACGGGAGACGTCATTTGATGATTTCCCACCCAGAAAAAAAAGGCCGTTTTTGCGTGATTGACTAACAAACATACAAACTTTCTTACTTAAAATATTAGTAGGATGTGTCATATACTGTACATAGGTAGGTCCCCTCTTGCCTTTGCGTACATTGTTACCCTTGTCTGTATAAACAGAACATAAACCATATTGACGTATAAGGACATTCCACATCGATTCACTTTCAGGTCAAATCGACTTATCTTGTTAATACATTATAACTAATCGCAACAAAGTCACTACACTTTGAGGTTACCATAAGGACAATTTGCGATCATTCTCTTGTATTTTATATCTAAAAAAAAATATTTTTCTTGGCAACAGTATCGAAATTTAAACTGTCGTTATAATATATTCATTCTAGATTTCAATGTATGGAAAAACGTATCATTTTGTTTTAATGCTGTTATGTTATACCTATATGCGAGTATATTATAATACGCAACTTTTCCGTCCCCCTGGCAACCAGTTTCACCCCTCCCTTCCTTCAAGAGCGGGACTCTTCTTTTACAGATTTCAGATACATTTTCAGGAAAATAGTATCTTATAGCTGCTAAAAAGGCGGGTAGATGTGTCAAAGCTGGATTGCGTTACCCCACCATTTGCATACATAAACTCTTCTCCATCTTGGAATATTTGACTATATTATTAATACCCGTTAAACCAGTTTCAATGGTGTAACTAAGCTGCAGTGGGGTTGTTCCCAAAGTATGCATTTTGCGTCTTCTTTGTGCTCACGAGTAGCGAGGACTTCATGGAAAGAACTTCGATAGAACAGACAAAGCTTTTAAAACGTTTGTTATTTAATTATTTCATTAAGAATTTCACTTTACAGCTATAGATGATCAACATTCAATAACCTGTGATTTATTGAAATTATTCGATTACTCGTTTCGCGGCCCCATGTTTAGACAGTGACTAATATACTAGCAATTGCTGCTACTACCCAGGCGTTGGGTAGGTTCAACAAAAATCCTTCGTTTGAACAGTCATTGTCAAGAACACACATTTGGCAATGCATCTTGCATTGTAATAAAACTATATGTATGCTCTATGTTATGGGTTTAGTTTCCGCACTTAGTCCTGTAAATGGACTGTTGTGCGTGACAAAATAACTACATATACGTATATTGGGCATCTGCATGCACTCTCATGTTTATTTATATTTTTAACAAATATGTCGCACTTAAAATAATTGTATACGTGAAACTAATGTAAATATCGCCGCACATAGATATTAACGTTACAATTTGCATGTATATTTCGTGCATACTTGTACCTAGTACGAGAACCAAGTGCCTAGTAAAAATCACTGGAATTTAGCGACTTTGTTTCAATTTAACCCCAAGGATTAGCAGCGAATTACCTAAGTATAAAAATTTGGATTTAAATAGGCAAACAGGCTTATTAGTCGATTCGCACGAATACACTCGCCCGAAACCGGCAAATCAACCTATTCATATAATGTATTATATTTTGTAGGCGATCCGCATGAAAGTAAATTATTTGTGAGCGAATGGACAACACCAGACATACATACTTAGGTACTACGCAATTGGCACGTTTTGAATGTACTGTTTTCTTAACTACTCGAATAATATTATTTAAGAATGTCCATTCGTAGAGCCTTTGTAATGATGCTGGATGTTGGGGCACCACTTTTATCCCAAAGAATAACTTTCAGTAAATTAATTTAATCCCATAGACAAACTTGTAGCAGTCTTAAGCTAGGTACCAGTCGTTTCGTCTACAAGATTTATTCGTATTTTCATAAAGAATTCTTGCATCGTCCTAACTTGTAATTTTAAATTTGGTTATGGCAGCGCGGATGTGCTGGGCATTCGACGCGCCTATTGAATATACATGAAGTTCCAAGGCCTCATCTGAGGTCTTCTGCGTCAGAAACTGAACAAAACGGAGACTTTTTGCTGTCTTTGTTACTAGGTTTATTATTATAGGGCCTGTTGATATTGATATATGATCATTTAAAGCCTGTGATATCTCATTGTGGGGCAAGGCATACCTACTCTCGTACCTACTCTCTTTCCACTTCTCTCTATTTAAATTTACTAAGGACCAGTTCTTGTTCAAGGAGTCTAGCTCATATCGCCATCTCTGTCTAGGGTCTGGGTACTTATATAATATTCATAGAAAATTTAATTTAATCATCATCTGCCTAGCCTTTTCTCAACTATGTTGGGATCGGCTGCCAGTAAAAAGTGCTGACTCTCAGCCTAGTTTGAATAAATGACTTTTGATTTTGAAAAAAAAGTATAACCGATTGCAGCTGAATACCGGTATTTTACATGGAGCGACTGCGTATCTGATTTCCACAACCCAGTTACTGGGTAACACGATATCCCTTGATAAGACTGGTTGTCAGACCTTCGGGATTTGACGACCTGTAACGACGGTCAAAGATCCACAAATAACACCTAGGGCCAACGGGGGGCTTTACGTGCTTTCCGAGGCCCGGAGGGGTCTACTACCAATCGCGGCAAGGACTGTTATTAGGTATCCACAAACCACTCTCGAACATTCAATTAATCTGTATCAAAAATATGTATACTTAACTGATATTTGATTGGGAGCTTTGACAGCGAACCAAAACTTTTTGCAGTTAAGAGAAAATCGGTAGAGGTATGGATCAGAGAATGCCTCGGAAATTAATCCTTGATTAATGAACAACTTCAGTAAATGAAGTCTTTGTCATCAGTTGAGGTTATTGTCTCAAATATAATAGAAATGAGATCATAAATTACGTTATCATAAAAGTGACATTATGAATAAAGAATCTTTCATTAACACTATCTCTGTGAAGAGAGTTAAATACCTAACATAAAAAAATGATACGCCTGCATTCCCCGGAGTGCTAGGTAGAAGTGTACCTATAGTATCATCACATACTTACCGACATTCCACAGTTATGTTTAAGTCGCCATATAATAATAGAGGGCGAGCATATTGCCATCATCGTCATCATCATCATCATTATCATTCACAGCCCGACTTCTCCCACTGCTGGGCTTAGGCCTCTTTTTAACACGATTTTATTAGATTGGTATGTATCATTATCCTGGCCAAGATCCCCAGGAAAGCAAAAAATAAAGTGCTTGATGATAAATTAAAAATACTTACCTCAAAAAGCACCACAGTTTTTTTCTACTTTTTAGTTTAGTTTTCTATGAAGCGTGTTTATTTAAAACTATTATTCTTTCTTGAGCCTATCCCCACGCCCATGCAGGTTTTGCCTGAGAGGGCAACAATGTCGTCCGCCCACATTACCCGGACGACCGACAGCTCGTCTTCCAGTCCTGTGAAGCCACTCTGTCACAGCCTTACTCCAACTGTCCTCACTACGCCTTGTCAGGTGTCCTACCCTTTTTTTTTAATTTGACTTCCATACTACGATTTTCGATATTTCAGACCTTCGAACGTCTTCGTATTCCGACTTTTGGAATTTACGACCACAAATCTAGACTCCGAGCTGCTACTGAGAAAAGGCTCGTACAAGCAGGGACGACTTGTCGCGCGACATGTCGCGGAGGCGATTCACCCTGGCGCGACCACTTGTTCTACGGATATAATCGCGGGCGCCCGTCGCGTCGCGCTAGTCTGCACGAGCCTAAACTCGAGATAGAAAAACCCAATAACACTTTACCCGACCCGGGAATCAAACCCACCTCATGGTAACCAGTACAATACCCTTTAATTAGAATTTCATTAGAAAATCTGTTTTATTTAATCCTCGTTACGATCAAAGACATCGCTAACTGTGACCAGTAATTATTAATTAAATTGTACTTAATTTGGTTTGCGAGGCCAATGTCAAAGCATCAGATTCTGTAGTGTGGTGAAGTTAATTGGCACAATTAATTAAGCCTAATTACTTTATATATAAATTGAATAGTTAATATTTGCTGGTCGTGAAAGGAAATTAATTATTATCTTATACCTTTAAACGAGCAATTCTTGTATATATATATATAATTTGAATCTCGGAAACGGCTCCAACGATTTTCATGAAATTTAGTATACAAGGGGTTTCGGGGACGATAAATCGATCTAGCTAGGATTCATTTTTAGAAAATGTCGTTTTATTCGCGTTTTCAATAATCAACTTTTAAACATAAACTGAAAAATATGACTGTTCCTGACATCTATTGGCGACTAATAATACTATTTTTTTTTAATTGGGAGCAACTAACTGCTTTAACAACACAACAACACTAAAGCTACTTCAACAGATGGCGTTGTTAAGCAACACTAAGTCATTGGCTTGACGTGTTTGGTTTGACGTTATGGTCCAGGAGGTAAAAAGTCATAGTAAGCCGGCTGATACTGTCCTCAATGGTTGATCTTATATGACCAATTAGTGAACCAACCGTCAGCTACTCAAGTAGCGGTGGGAGCGGGTGTTGGTGGTTCCGGAAGTAGTAAAAAAAACAAAAAAAAAATAGTCATAGTACACAGGCTGCAATTTTTTTCATATATAGTTTACGTCATACTGAGCTGAAAAAAAAATCGTCAGCTGCATAGTAGAGGGGGGGATTATGCATCAGCCGCTCGCTTGAACTTGTAAAAGAAACACGTAAAATAAAGTTATAGTACGCCGGATGAAATCTTATACCTTTAAACGAGCAATTCTTATTTAGTATACAGGGGGTTTCGGGGGCGATAAATTGATCTAGCTAGGATTCATTTTTTTTAAATGTCGTTTTATTCGTGTTTTCAAGGATCAACTTTATCGATAATCAACTCGAACATAAACTTATTATTTTAAACACAATTTACCAAAAAATACCGAGCAAAGCTCGGTCATCCAGATATTAATTATATTATGCTGGCTAATCTAAGTAAATACTTACTGACTATAATTGTGTAAAATAAATATAACTTTACTTTGAATCGGAAATAAAGAATGAATGAATTCTAGATTGTACACTTCAGTTAAAATAGAAGGCTGTTATACAGGTATATAATGTTAATTACTTAGTCACTATATAGGTCAGTTATTTGTCTAGTATTTTCTTCAGAATGACATTTGAACATTTCAAAGAAGCTAACATGGGGATATCGCAAACAAGTTCTTAGTACAAATATTCATTAAACAAAAGACCCGCCCGGCTTCACTTGCTACAAATCTTTGAAATTCTCGGCTTTTCTCTACTATAGTATGCATTTATTATAATTTAAACCATCCGGAAAAAATGCTCTAAATGTAACTGAAAACCGTGTCAAAATCCGTTGCGTGGTTTTGAAGAAGAAAGCTAACAAAACAAAAAAACAGACGAATACAGCGACATTATAATATTACTAGCTTTTGCCAGCGGCTTCGCCCGCGTATTGTACGTATTAACCTTCCTCTTGAGTCACTATATCTAATAACAAAAACTGCATCAAAATCCGTTGCGTGATTTTGAAGAAGTAAGCGAACAAACAGATAAACGAAAACAGCGACATTATAATATTACTAGCTTTTGCCAGCGGCTTCGCCCGTGTATTGTACGTATTAACCTTCCTCTTCAATCACTCTATCTAATAACAAAAACTGCATCAAAATACGTTGCGTAGTTTTAAAGATCTAAGCATATCTAAGGAAGCGACTTTATTTTATACTATGTAGTGATGGGATAAGATATAAAATAAAATATGTAATGAGAATTGCATATGCAGCATAAAGGTACAACTACAAGTTGGTAGCTGACGACATGAAGCTGCAGCAAACGACGTGTCGCAGTGACACCACTGGTTTCTACGTATTTCTATGAAATGTCGTCTGTTGCTGCTGCGTGCAGTCGGCTACCAACTTGTACCTTAATGTTTGTCAGTGCGTCGAAAAAACACACTTCCATTTTCAACTCTCGGCTCTAAGCATTGCAATGAAGATCCACTGTGCAAAAAAATCCCGCCGCGTTAATATTACGTCCTTGTGTACGTAGACTTCGTTCGGTAACGCGTGGGTGATTCAACAGTCACACATTCAGAGAAAGAGAGAGTAAATAGTTCTAACATAACTACATCAGCTGATAACTAAGTATGATTTTAATGCAAAGTACACAAAGTCATCTTAGGTACGCTCGGCGACAAATCAGGCTATATATTTCCAGTATGAGCTGACTTGTCATTGTACGGAAACCCTATGCATTGCGAGGTCTGTTAAAACTGGAAATGTATAGCTTGATATGTAGCCGCGTGTACAGGTAACATTATACTGTTGGTTTTGTGATAAGTATCAAAATCATGGCCATATTCCAATTACATAATTTCTGCTGAAATTGTAACTGAAACTGAGTAAAGACATTCCTCCCTACGGTAGGAGCTTTCGGGTAGTTAACAGCCTGAAATCTGACAACCAGTCTTATCCAAAGTTATTGTGTTACCATACAGGTAGGCAGTTATATATAAATAATCAGCCTATAATGTTCCCACTGCTGGGACACAGGCCTCTTCTCGATGAGAGGGAGAGAGCCGTGATCCATTTCGCAGATCCAGTGCGGGTTGGTAGATGTCACATGTCTTCGAATATTTAGTTCTAGGACATACCGGTTTCCTCACGATATTTTCCTTCACCGTTTTTGAGGACAGTGATGATGAAATAATTAATACAAAGTAAAGCACCTGTCTGTGTACAGTCAGTGCCCTGCATTACCTGACCCCTCCTACACAGAAGAAATGCGTAAGAGGGGTCAGGTAATACTGGGCTCTGACTGTACGAACCTACGGCTCGACGGCTACCTACAGCTCGGAGGTCACGGCCGTCACCATTGCTCCTAGGATAGACAGTCGCCTCATGTAAAATACTAGTATTCAGCTACATCCGGTTAGACTGGAAGCCGACTCCAACATAGTTGCGAAAAAGCTATAAAAATGTTGTGACACACACAATATTTATTAAAACATTAAATTTAATTCTTTGTATTTATTGCCACCTCCATGACTTCCTTGACAGCTGTATGAATAACAAAAACCTGTATTTAATTTACACCTGCAAGTTAATTGAATAAAAAAAATATGTCTGGGGTTATAATTAGAGTCGTCATATATTACCATTATTATATTATTTGTGTTATATTTTGGATATTCAAAAAAAAAAAAAACGTTAATTGCCTAACATACTAACAGCAGGAATGGCTTCAATTTTGACAGTTCAACAACATTCATTGCGGTATTTACGCTGTTGAGCAGACAATTTTTTCAAACATATGAAGCTATAGACTAGCGGTATGTGTCAAAATCTTTCTGATTAATTGTGTGTCACGAGATAAGGGTGTTGCTTCAATCTCACATAAACTATAGTTAGTTTTGAAATACAAGATGAAGGAACTTAAGGCGGGCTATCTAAGCCTTGCTTTAGGTCCTAGCTTGTAGGTGATTTGTCATGATGATTACCAAGACTGGGGTAGTGGGGCTTCGGAGTGTGAGCCTGAAGTTGTCCACAATTATTAGAAAAGAAATATACCCACTACTTACCGGCCAAGCCAAAGCGACATCTTCAGCACTCCTTAAACCGATATCCGTGCCTTAAACCCACACTTACAATCCTCATCATGACGAATTATTTATACAAATACGCGTAATTGAATAACACATAAAAGTGTTATCAAACGGACGAAGTAATATCCTTAATTGTCATTTAAATCATGTTTATTAACCAATTAAAACATCATATGAAGTGGCTTCAATGATCGCTTATCGAATTCATAATCTTCATTACTCACGAGGTCGGCAAAAATGTAGTTGGTCTTTGCTTGGTGCATCAGTACCGGTCAAAATGGCTCATGGTTAAGAATACTCTCCATCTGGGAACAATGAAGGGTTATTCTGGTCTCCTAGGGACTAACAGCTCAGGTTTCCCACTGCATCTAGGGAGAAATGGGAGGGGTGCTGATATCCAGAGCTGTTGAAATGCTGTTTAAATACATTTATGAATTGACTCTAGACTGACATTTTTGCAAGGTTTATACAAGGTTCCTAATTAAAACCAAATTGCGGATTTAACGCGAATTTCTCAAGTCCAGACTCACACTAAAAGAAACACACCGGGCACTATGCCTTTATAATGCCTATTATTCCACTAATGTCCGGTCTACATATACTACACTCCTCCCCCGTCCTCATTTGATTAACAATTATAGCAACCTCTTCATATACTACAACTTTCCATCGCACTGTAACAATCACAATTAATCTTTCCTTATTCTACTTAAGTAACTAAAAGACTGACTGTCATCAGTTTAACTAGTATGAGTGGAGCCGGGCGTTAAGAATAGTATCATACCGTTTCTTCCCGTGGGTTTCGTAAAAGGCGACTAAGGTGCTTACTAGAGAATGGGCAGCACCGTTCTCTATGCATTTTACCACCATACTGCGATCGCCAACCCGCCTGCCAAACGTGGCGATATGGTAAAGCCCTCAAATGGAGGGAGGCCTAGTCCAGCAGTGGACGTCTTACGGCTGATATGATGATGATGATGAACTAAAGGAAGGGTCGGTGTACCCCTTATAATTCAGTTTCAATTGTTGTAATCCGCGGTAATACGTTATCAATCAAGAAAAAGCCCCCTCTTTTTTTTTTCTGGATGGGAAATCATCAAATGACTTCTCCCGCTCTGGGCGGAGCGGGAGGGCGTGTCAGACTTTTACTGACTAAAACCCACCCGTGTTCCTTCAGTTGCCCATGTGCCGGGGACACGGTATCTCGCTTGAACAATCTGGCGACCCCGGCAGGCATCGGTCCTAGCCCCCCTTAATTACGATTCACAAAAATTAGGTAGTAAATATGATTCAAATCGACTCTTTACATTTGTCCCGCAAATGAATCGCGTCACTGTTGGAACACTACCCGTACGCAAGCACCTGATAACACTTGTTTTTCACTAATCAAGCAGCATTTAATCATTTCGATAAATTAAATACACAAGCGTTCATTGTGAAGTCGGGCAAATTAATTGTTACACTTGTTTTTCACTAATCAAGCAGCATTTAATCATTTCGATAAATTAAATACACAAGCGTTCATTGTGAAGTCGGGCAAATTAATTGTTTATCAAATTTACTGCCAATTTAAATAATACTTATATTATTTTCTATAAGTGACTCGCACGAATTAAATTTATTTGTGCGGGAATCTACAACTCCAGAAATACATAATCATCAGCCTAGCCTTTTCCCAACTACGTTGGGGTCGGCTTCCAGTATAACCGGATGCAGCTCAGTACCAGTATTTTACATGGAACGACTACCTATCTGACCACCACAACCCAGTTACTGGGTAATACAACTCCAGAAAAACGTATTCTGCAATTGGAATGTTTTGAATTTTTATGCAAAAAGGTCAAGTACATGCAATATAAATGCTTAAAATAAATTATTGTGCGAATCGACTAAAAAGCCGTTTATTCAAATCACAACTATCATTCATTGTCACTTGTATGAAATGGCTATAACACGGCACATAGCCGTAATGAGTCAATTTAATCAACAATTTAATCTCCCTGACTATACTGTAGGGACGCAGGGTTCCATTGGTACCGGGGTCTAATGAAACACTCTTGTTGTGATACTTGATACTCATTTCTCTACGTTGTTCTGCAAATCTTATTTTTATCACGTTCTTCTTCGGCTTTGCACCCCGATCTGTCTCCTATTCGTTTTACTTTATTTTAATCGAAATTAGTTTTAAAGTTCGAATTTAATAAAGTAATTATAGCCAGCCTTTACAATCGTAAGGTTGTCTCATGTAAACAACCTCTACAGCACCTACGGAGTACGGAGACCAAAGAAACGATGAATGGACTGTGAGAAATATGGTTGTAAAGGTTAGATTAATTTCAGAGGTGATGCTTATTTCTAAAGAAATCTCTTCCGGCACACCTGCGAAAGCAGAACAGATAAAGAGATATAGACAGCGTGTGTAGTAAAAGAGAAAATAAAATACATGGATCAAAACCAATTTAATTAATAAAACTATATGAGAATATATTCACATATAGAAAGAAACATAAATACAGCCTTCTAAATAAATATTAGTAAAATATGAATAATTATAATGTAATTAAAATGATAAATACATACACAACTGTGACGATGTGAAAAGATAGCGTTCTTTCATTCATCTTTTAAAAACTGCAACAGTATGTACAGACGCCACCAGGTCAAGCTACCCCAATCTGTCAAATTTTACCAATCGAAAATTAACCTTCCACTATTGTGATATAAGGTTGAAAATCTATTAAAGAAATTTGACAGATTGGGGTAAGTTGATGTGCTGGCGTCTGTACATATTTACGTAATAATTAATTCAACATAAGTTTTTGTTATAAGCACTGATTATAATGATTACAGCACGGATTCAATAATGATAATATGATTGACACAAAAACATAGCCTTGATCTGTATTGTTGATCGTGTATCCGATTATAAACCGGTTTTCAATTGGTGCTTAGATTAATGAGTATTGAACCGAATTCAACTATCTGTTGACCTTATATTAGATTCGTTAGTGGCTGTGTTCAGATTTGCAGTCATAATAACTGATTTTGTATCGAGCTCCATTGTTTTACCAAGTCTTTTTGTTCATTTATACACAAGCAACCCGCTCCTGCTAAGCGAGTACGGCCTACAGTGAAAGGCTTGAGTCAAACATTTGTATCACAGTTTGGGAGCAAAAACCGTGATATAATTCGTGATTCAAGCCTAAGCCGTGCTCGCTCCGTTGTTTGACATGGTTTTTACGGCTTGATAAAATATCACAAACTGGAAAACGAATTACACTATATTCCGTCCGGGGTACATTCTAAATGATGGTGAAACCCGCTTTCTAATCCATTGGGTAGTTTAGAACATCGCGGTCTCACACAGAGAGACACGAAAAGTGACTTCACTTTAGAATACCTATAGATATAAAGTCAATAATAAATTTTTTCATGAGTATTGACTATTAAACAAAACATAGTCTATTAGGCTGACCCCACATTAGGCGTGCGCGATCCTCGGGCGCGAGCGCCGCGAGAGCGTCGCGTTTAGCTGCCCTGCTGCGCGCTCGCGGCGCGCACGCGGCGCTCGAGTCGCGTTCTTACCCCTTCGCCCGCTACAATACTCAATACTTTATTGCATTCCACAATGCTTAGGTGGTAAAACATTTTATTTAGAAACAGTTGTGGACCCTGTCGGGCACAGCAAAGGAAAATACAGTAGGCAAAGAGGAGGACCTATTGATTATCTTATAATGTAACTTATTCTAAAATAGTAATTAAAAATAGATGAAATACATGCTTTGGACTTTTCTAAACTAATTTCAGGGATTTATCATTTAAAATTTCGTTGTCGCTATAATAACATTTGCTTAACAGCAGCTTTTTAAATTTATCAGTAAATAGATGGCTTTTTTTCTCTGTCCTTATGGATTCTGGTAACTTGTTGTATATTGCTACTGTTTCGGTCAGTCACATGGTGGGCAGTGTTGTGTTGACACACGTTAAAAATAGAGTCACGAGTGAAATTAATATCGAAAGCTTTATCCTAGAAATACAGAATCGTTCTGCGATATGGGACATGACTACAAAGGAGTATAGTGATCGTATTGCAAAAAAAAGGTGTGGGAAGAAATCAGCACTTTATTTATAAAAGACTAGCTTCTGCCCGCGACTTCTTCTGCGTAAATGTCGTTTATCGCGGACGCAGACAAAGTCACGGAATAAAAAGTAGCCTATGTCCTTTTTCAGGCTCTAAACTATCTGAGTACCAAATTTCATTTAAATCGGTTCAGTAGTTTTAGCAGGAAAGCGAGACAGGCAGACAGACAGAGTTACTTTGCATTTATAATATTAGTGTGGATAGTGTGGATTTTGAAACGAAAATTGTCCAAATTGTGACTGACTTAGCTGTAGGGGGTTAAACGCCAAGGCGAGCGCCGCGTGCGCGCCGCGAGCGCGCCGCGAGTGCGCCGCGAGCGCGCCGCAGGGCAGCTAAACGCGACGCTCTCGCGGCGCGCTCGCGACGCGCGCGCGGCGCTCGCGCCCGAGGATCGCGCACGCCTAATGTGGGGGAGGCCTTAGTCCCATACTTAACGTTCCCACTACAGGGACTCAGCCACTCAGACCTCTTTGTGAGGAGTGGCCAGTAACTCACCACGCGAGCCCTTTTGTTGTATGAAGAATTGAAGATGTTTAGTTCTTTGGAGCGGGCTGGGGCTGCATTAAAGCGGCTCCTGCCCAATCTGGGGGGTCCTAACGCCTCCTGCCGGAGGCTCTACACGGGGATTGTGCGGTCCATGGCCCTCTACGGGGCACCGGTGTGGGCGCCCTCATTGAGGCTGCGCCCAGCGCGCCGGTTGTTTGCGGCCCAGAGGGTCATGGCCATCCGGCTAATCCGGGGATACCGCACGGTCTCGTGTGAGGCGGCGAGCCTCCTTGCCGGAGTGCCGCCATGGGATCTGGAGGCAAAGGTCCTCGCGCACATGTGGGAGTGGCGCGAGGAGGCGCAACGCCGGGGCGAAATTCCACTGCCGCGACAAATCGCGGCATGGCGGACAGAGCTCCGGTGTGATCTCATGGCGACATGGCGGGTACGATTGTCGCAACCCAGTGCTGGGCACGCCACAATTGCGGCGGTAAGTCCCCTCTTTGAGGAGTGGATAGAGAGGCGTCACGGCGTCCTCACCTTCCGCCTGACGCAGGTTCTCACCGGGCATGGGTGCTTCGGTGGGTTCCTGTTCAGGATAAAGCGGGAGGATACGTCCGGGTGTTTCCATTGCGAGGATCGTCTGGAGGACACGGTGGAGCATACGGTGGAGGTATGCCCTGCCTGGGCGGGGCACCGCCGTGTCCTCGTGGAGGCGATCGGCGGCGGCGACCTTTCGCGTCCGGCCCTGGTGCGAGCCATGGTACGGAGCGAGAGGGAATGGGAAGCCGTCACCTCCTTCTGCGAAGCAGTAATGCTCGCGAAGGAGGAGGCGGGGCGCGTGAGGGAGTGGCAGTCTTTGCGCCCTCACGTCCCTAGCCGCCGCAGGAGGAGACGCCCCGGGCGTCGGGAGTCAATAGCAGACTCCCGGCCACCGTAGGCGCGAGCTTGCGGGTGGCGAGCAATGGGTAGCTCGCCGCCCGGTAAGGACCAAGCTCGGGTCGACGGCGCGTAGTGTTCCACGCGCGCCTCAAAGAGATGTCAGCAGCAGTGTAGGGGTCTACTAGGACCGATGCCTGCCGGGGTCGCGTGATTGTTCGAAAGAGATACCATGACCCTGGCACATGGGCAACTGATAGAACACGGGTGGGTTTAAGTCAGTAAAAGTCTGACACGCCGTCCCGCTCCGCCCAGAGCGGGAGAAGTCATTTGATGATTTCCCATCCTGAAAAAAAAAAAAAGATATTTAGTTCTTGAAGATATCTCACGGTGTCTTCTTCCACCATCTTTCTACGTATGTTTTTTTAATACCTTCATTCACTGAACGACAATACATACGAAGCATGATTTTTTAGATAATAGTTCCTTTTTGACAGACCTGTTGGTCTAGTGGTTAGTGACCCTGACTGCTATGCCGGGGGTCGTGGGTTCGATTCCACCCAGGACAAATGTTTGTGTGATGAGCACGAACATTTGTTCTGTGTCTGGGTGTAATTTATCTATAATATGTATGTATTTAGAAATATATAAGTATGTTTATCAGTTGTCTAGTACTCATAACACAAGCTCTGCTTAGCTTGGGACTAGATGGCGTTGTGTGATAGTTGTGGAATATTATTATTATTATTATTTTATAACGGAGGTAAGCACTAAGGAAGGATTTTTGAAAAAATCAACCCCTTTAAGGGATGATTTTTTCAAAAATCCTCCTTTAAGGATTGAGGATGAAAAAACATATTTTTTTGAAGTTAGAAATGTGGAAATTATTATTTACGCTTATCTTTGTCAGGCAAAGTTATTTATTATCTTTTTTGGATGACTTATCCTCTAACACTTGAAGAAGAAAGTTAGCCGATGGAAAATCCCAAACTGCTCGTTCTGAGATAAAATACATATACCTGCCCGTAAAACACCGTCAACAGTAAAGTTTTTACTTACCTAATTCATTTATTACTTTCCAAGCGAGGGACATAAATAGAGCTACACTTCCTTTGTCTGTTTCCTTTGTAAGTAAAAAACTACGTGTTTTTAGCTCGCAGCAGGAAGTTTCCGAGGCTCTAGGGAACTGGATACCTTTTACCCTTGTCTGAGGTCCCTAAGGACTGGTGAGGTCACGCGATTAAATACGTACTTAGTAGGTTTAGATTTGTTGGGAGTCCATTCATTTATAAATAGTGTTTCGGCTCGTTGTGTTGGGTAGGAAGTTAGCATTGGCAAATCCCTTGTCTTGAATTCTTGATCAAAGAAATTAGAAGCTTTACAAGCCACTGCCCGCGACTCTGTCCGCGTGGAAGCAGAAATCGGATGCGTAGTTTCAGAGATTAATACCTCCTAAATAGAACGAACTTTACCTTTTTTAAACATTAGTGTACAACACATAATGAGAACAGGTATTATCATCAGTTGGCGCCTCAATTAATTAAAAAACGTTTAACGGGCCTCTGCGAGTTGGCATCGGCGCTTCGTATTGGTATGCTAGGATCTCGGACTTTTTGGAAGGCTCCAAAAGTCCCAGGATCCTTTGAAATTTCAAGAAACGTTCGTATAGATAGATAGTTACTTAACCTCTAAGTCCCTGAGATACCACATTTGGTATAGACACAATGGTTTCTAGGGTTCCGTTGCCAAATGACAAAAAACGAAACCCTTATAGATTCGTCATGTCTGTCTGTCCGTCTGTCTGTCTGTCTGTCTGTCTGTCTGTCCGTCCGTCCGTATGTCACAGCCACTTTTCTCCGAAACTATAAGAGCTACGCTGTTGAAACTTGGTAAGTAGATGTATTCTGTGAACCGCATCAAGATTTTTACACTAAAATAGAAAAAAAATAATAAATTTTGGGGTTCCCCATACTGAGAACTGAAACTCAAAAAATGTATTTTCATCAAACCCATACGTGTGGGGTATCTATGAATAGGTCTTCAAAAATGGTATTGAGGTTTCTAATAGCATTTTTTTCTAAACTGAACAGTGTGCGCGAGAGACGCTTCCAAAATGGTAAAATGAGTGTCCCCCCCCCCCGTAACTTCTAAAATAAGAGAATGATAAAACTCAAAAAAATATATGATGTACATAACCATGTAAACTTCCACCGAAAATTGGTTTGAACGAGATCCAGTAAGTAGTTTTTTTTTAATACGTCATAAATCGTAAATCGCAATTTACCTTTCATTCAATCAACTCAGATATGAAAATTAAAAAAAAAAAAATAATTTCATAAGCATAAACCTTGTACATAAACCGAGGATACCTACAGGTTTGTACGGAACCCTCGGTGCACGAGTCCGACTCGCACTTGGCCGGTTTTTTAATTGTGTCTGTAATTACGGTAATTGACTGGTTAAGTTAGTTAAGCATTACTTAAGTTTACAAACTTAAGTAATTGTTGATCACCCAAGCAGTCACCAGCTCCATTATTGCAGGCGTTAGACATCCACTGCTGGAAATAAAATAAATAAAAAATAAAATAAGCCTTTATTGCTGTTTAGCTTTCTTACAATGATTAAGTATTTGTTACATCTATGCCTACTTGCTAAATAAAATTGAGCAAATGTAACTGTTAAGCTACCTTACATTTAAATTAAATCATCGGCAAACGGTTGTTTGTCTTTAACAGCTTGTCTGTCGACAAAGGCCTCTAAAGATTTCCACTTAATCCGATCTTTTGCTATACGACTCCATAACGTACCAGCTATTTTCGTGAAGTCGTCCTCCCATCTTTTTGTCTGTCTACCTCTATTTCTTTTATTGCCTCTCGGATACCATTCAGTTACTAACTTAGTCCATTTTTCTGTTCTCTCTAACATATGCCCCGTCCATCGCCATTTTTGTTGTCTGTAAGCTGTGAGAGCATTTTTAAATTTTGTTTTCAATTTTATTTCTTTTAATTTGACTCTGTCCCTTCTTTTTATTCCTATTGTACTTCTTTCTATCGCGTTCTGGCAGACTTGTATTTTACTTTCCAGTCGTTCTGTCAGAGCCCATGTTTGGCAACCGTATAGTAAACATGGCATAATGCACATTTCAAATACTTTCTTTTTTCCTTTCATTGGCATTTCTTCGTTTTTCATTATTTCGCTAAGAGACCAAAATCGTTTCCAAGTATTGGCTATTCTTCTTTCTATTTCTCTATTCATACAATCTTCAGTAGATATAAGTTGACCTAAATATATATATTCATTTAACCATTCAATTTGTTCTTTGTTTACTCTGATGGTTTCCGTTTGTAAGGAATTTGTCATTACTTTAGTTTTATTTAGATTCATTGACAGGCCGGCCTTAGCACTTTCATCAGATAATTGTTGTAGCATACGTTCTAGGGTTCTTGAGTCTTCTAGAAAATAGGCCTCTTCCAATTTGGGGGGGTTTGCCATAATCACGCTGGCAGGCGGGTTGGCGATCGCAGTATGGTGGTAAAATGCATAGAGAACGCTGCTGCTCTTTTTCTAGTAAGTTCCTTAGTCGCCTCTTACGACACCCGAGGGAAGAAACGGAATGGTGCTACTCTTTACGTCCGGCGCCACACGGAACACCCAAGCAGTAGTTGTAGTGATTCATAGATTTCTAATTTCACACTTCCTTTTTGCGTCGCTCGAGTTACGGTTACGCATAGAATCATTGGATTATACGCCACATGTACGCGTACTATTTACTATTCGGTATTGCAATAACCGCTATCGACATAATCGCGAGTATCGGTTACGTCACTAGCGTATCCGGTGTTAGGAATTAAATGAGCTAGAGTTAATACCGAGACGTCGATTAGCGTGGTGATATTTATTTATAAACAAGTTTCTTTTGTTTTGAATGTTAAATGCAATCACTATACTTAATAGTGATGCTGGTTTGTTTTAATTATCTCATCATTAGCATTTGACTTTAGGTGGATGTAGCGCATCTACATAATTCAAATTTTCTTCAGTTTTTTGCAATGTGCAGGTCGGTGTCAGGTATGTTGGTTAAAATACGATTCGCGACTGTAACAAATATGGCTTTACATAATTATAATCATTGCAATCATCAATACCATCCTCTATCCTATTGGTTGACTATTTTATGAAAAACGTAAAGAAATGTTAAATCAAAATCAAAATCAAAAGTCATTTATTCAAACTAGGCTGAGAGTCAGCACTTTTTGAACGTCAAAGTTACAAAAGACAGTCCCCCCAAAACGCCCGCCCTTCGACACTTCCTAGTGCTTTAGCTGGGAAGAAGAAGTGGCGGAACAAACTCCCCAGCAGCACAGCTGTCTGTTAAGTTAGAAGAACTTGATTCTATACAATTGTAAGGAGGTAACATTATGAGACACAAAACATTAAATTAAATGATTTGCCATCTGTCAGCTAGCCAACCCAATAATCCAGGAAATAAAATGAAATCTATACTCAAGCAAAAGCAAAAAATATTTTTATCATGTAAATAAAGGTACCAAAATAAAAGCCTCCTGGCATAAGGGCGTGACAGCTTACATATGCAATGCTGAATCACGTTCACATAGCTGTTACGACCCGAGTTACAACTCGAGGCCTCAAAATGATAAACTAGGACCATCGGCGTAAAAACAAATAAACAGGTAGGTAATTAACAACAATACCAACATCAAGGTCAGTTAGTACATTTGAATTTGACTGCTACATTGGCGCTTCTACCCTAATGGTAATTAATATAATCCATTAAGTGGAGATTTTTTTTGGATTAATTCTAAGTTTATTAAACTGACAGCTTTAATCTTCATGTCTTAGAATTTAGAGATTTGGAGCTCCTGGAAATTACCCTTGGAGCTGGTGAGAAAGATATCAATACATTTGGAGCTCCTGGCTATCAACCTTTGAGCTGTTGAGAAAGATATCAATACACTTGGAGCTACTGGAAATCACCCTTAGGGCTGTTGGGAAAGATATCAATACATTTGAAGCTCCTGGCAATCACCCTTAGAGCTGTTGGGAAAGATATCAATACATTTGGAGCTCCTGGCAATCACCTTTTGAGCTGTTGAGAAAGATATCAATACATTTGGAGCTCCTGGCAATCACCCTTTGAGCTGTTGAGAAAGATATCAATACATTTGGAGCTACTGGAAATCACCCTTAGAGCTGTTGAGAATGATATCAATACATTTGGAGCACCTGGCAATCACCCTTGCAGCCGTTGAGAAAGATATCAATACTTTTGGAGCACCTGGACATCACCCAATTAGACATCATCATTCGTTTTTAACTTTTGGCTTTGCTATCTAATTTGTAATTAATTCAGACATTAACGTGACAATTCGTCCTTCTGTATGAATAACCACAACCAATTAACAGACAAAACCGCCAATCGAGCTAAGGTTTGCTGCACCTTTGGCGTAATGAATATACACACATAGGTATAAACTCCCACACGATCGCTTGGTCAGCTCTGAAACGTTAGCCGGCAACATACCCTAACAGAGACACGCAGATCACTCAGGTGATTGGTCGCTCGCTATATCAAAACGTATAAAATATACATACAGTTGTTCCTTTTTTGTCAATCACATTGAGTGGGATAAGGTTTGACCTATATGGTACGGGTAAATAAATACCAGAAACCGCATATTTATATTGGTTTATTTTCATAATATATTTTTCGCCTGTAAAATTCCATCTTTCTTACGTATTTTGCAATTTGTAAGTCAGTATCAGACTGTATGTTGAATAAAATATGATTAGCTAGCGTAACAAACATGACTTTATAGAATTATAATTCTTCTCTTCTATCTTTATTTCTAACCTAAAGCTCTGCGCCAGTTTTCATTGCATTTCCAATTTTATTTCCGATTGAGTAAAGTTTTTAGTAAAAAAATTACAACTTAGCACCGGACTAAGTTGTCAGTTTCGTAAAAAGAACTGTATTTTGATTTCTGTTTCTGACGTTCTTATTTCAAAAACAAGTTCGATGGTTTAAACTCTTTAAACTATACCTAATCAATAACAGTGTTTTTGATATTAAGTGCTAAGTTCATATAATCCCATTAAATGACTTTTTCATGAAATAGTCATTTAATGGAATTATATGACTTTAAAAGAAAAAGGAAAATTTGAATTTCGCAGGCAATATAGCGGGCCAGCATGTAGTTTTTCATATTCGTGTGAAAACGGGCTTACATATGTAGTTACTTATCAGTTTCTCTCAAAATTGTTAAGTGTTTCGTATTCATAAACTTACGGGGACGTGTTATTCGGTGTTACACTTTTCTAAGTCACGTACCACACTCATATTTCTCTTATCTAGTATATCCGTCGAAGACATCGATAAAACGGGTTTATCTGCTAAGCCTGTATGTTGCTAACACATTTTATCAAATTATCCACACCTGAATGTCTAGTGTGGATCATTTTTAAATGTTTGAAGGTGTGCCTTAGAAATATATCTGGGATTACAGATGTATAGATGCTAAACAGATTTTATCGTTTGAAACGATTTGGTTTTGAACCGTCTTTTCGTTTTCTGATATGTACTTATAAAAACATACTTTTAAACTATTGATATTAATACATACGCTTATAATACAGTATATTGTTTTTAATCGTTGACAGATCCTAAAAGTAGTATACTAGGTATGAGATATGTCGTCACATAGATTAATAAAAATTATGAATGATTTTAATTATTTAGACTTTTTAACTTAATTTTTACAGTAAAGCCTCCTACAAACCGGCGCGACGCGGCAGCGCGACGCGACACTCGTAGAACATTTTTTATGTGAACTTCATGGAAATTGTTCTACAAGAATCGCGTCGCGCTGTCGCGTCGCGCCGGTCTGAATAAGCCTTAATACGTAATCAATGTGCGGATCACGTCGTGGAATTTTAAAATAAGCCTTTTGTTTTATAACAGTTTATTTACTTACATTAAACAAGTGTAATGTTATGTTATTTTCCTTTCATAACAATAACTCCATTACACTACTTATCAACAGAAATTCCTCTGTTATCTTGTAAATGTTATCAAAATGTAATAAAATATCGGTAGTGACAGCCGAAACATATTGGTACTTCAGATAGCTATTTATATATATTCCGTCTACTTTCTAGAAGACAAACAAATATTGATAAGATTGAGACGATGCCGTCGTGACGGTGTCGTCACGAATTATTTAACAGCCTTCTTCACAGCAAGGAAGGGCTGAGGGAAAGATATCGAATGAAATGTTTATTTCATAAGATCAACAGGTATCGGGAGAATCTAATATGGTATGTATGAGGCTGTGTACACATGACACGTTTCTGGAATCTCTTTTCGAGATTTTGTGACGGGAATAGCATTTAGTTACAGATTAGGTAGATCTAGTTCCTTGATCGTCATTTTTTACCGGTATTTGACATTATTATTTTATAATCAGTATTTAATGTTCCCACTGCTGGCATACAGGCCTTCTGTCTTCGAAAGGGAGAGGCACGTAATCCACCACGCGGACTCAGTACGGGTTGGTAGATGTTTAATTATTTAATCCCATTGAATGACTCATGAAATACAGCATAGTACAGTCGTTACCCTGGACCCGTTCACTGCTGACTTAGGAAACTCGTATAGTTTTAATTCCCGTGTGCTGAGACTTTTCAGTGTCTATTCAGCCACTTTCATTCTGCAAAATTCTGAAAAGCAATGGCAAAGCATCCTAAGTTTAACGACGCTCTAACTTGCAAATACGAGAGCTTTGCTGTAGGCAACATATAGACGATAAAGTAGTTTTAATTTGGAATAAGAAATAACATCCTGTAACCTATGTAGACTACTCACTTAAGGAGCGTGTGTGCTTATACGATACAAGTAAAAAGTTACGACTGAACCTGTACGCGATTTTGCGCCGACTTTTCGCGATTCGTAGTCAACGAGCGCCTGGAGCCCAGTTTACGCGATTCGGCGTCACCGAGCAAATGGAGCCGAGTATACTCGATTCATCATCACCAAGCGAGATGTTTCAGTTCAAAAAGAGAGCATTTACGCCTAAAGAAGTTTTCACTTCAAAAACCACTACTAAACTCTGTAATTATTGAATCATTGTGCCCTTTCATGGCGTCCTCATTCTGGAAACATTCATACCAGTAATTAGATAGTTTCCATATCAGCCACTTAATTAGTGAATATCTATGCGCGCTGCGGAAGATTTGCATTCAGTAACTAGCTTCTGCCCGCGACTTCGTCCGCGTCAAATTTTTGCTCCCCTGACCCTTCCCGTCGCATCGATTTGCCTGCTAGTTTTCGTCCATTTTTCGCTGCTGCTCGCTCCTTTTGAATTATAGAAGATAGACATATGCTCTCGCGGACTTTTTTTTAAAACTTTTTAAAAGGAACAATTCCGTCATACATGATTTTTGCGTTACTTTAGCCGTTTACGCAGCGTACGCAACGGAAACTCTCAAAAGGAATAAATTTTCCCCGTTTTTGCAACATTTTTCATTACTGCTCCGCTCCTCTTAGTTGTAGCGTGATGTTATATACCCTATAACCTCCCTCGATAAATAGGCTACCCAACACAAAAATAATTTTTCAATTCGGACCAGTAGTTCCTGAGATTAGCGCGTTCAGTCAAACAAACAAACAAACAAACTCTTCAGCTTTATAATATTATTAGTATAGATTTAGTTCTGAGGTTGACTCCATTTGTTGTCTTTGTTGATTGACTTGAGTCTGCAATTAGCATGGATGGTAGGAACTTAATAATGCTGGGATTTCTGGATTAATGAGATGAAGAGAACCCAATTTTATTTTTGAATATTATAAATGTAATTTATAATTATGTAAGTAAATGCTAACAGACATAAAATAAGAATAGCAGTAGTAAATTTATATAAATATATTTTATATCTTTTATGTTAAAATAAAAGCTTGCAATTAAAATGGCGACGCTGTGGGCAAAGACAACAAGTGATAAATACATATTTTACTTGCTTAAGTAATGACCTCCCAGCCAATCTAGACATTATTTCCGATACCAAAAACATAATATCAGTTTGATAAGCTGTTTACCAAGAATCACAACTTCACAAGGTAAACAAACAAGCCAATTCTTTTTTGTAAAATATTATGAAAAGCAATTACCAAGCCGACGTGAAAAACAAATATTATGATGACGCCAAATTGAGCGTGTTTTGTAAACAAACTAAAGGTATTGATTAAACGAAATTCATGCGTAGAATGTATGATAGTTATTGTTATCTTGATTAGATACCGATACCGATACTCCTACATCATATTCGCCCTATGGCAGTCCACTGCTGGGCAGTCCTCTCCAATTTCACGCCATTTGGCTCGATTCTCAGCAACTCTCATACAGCTGCTACCAGCACCACTACTCTTACATATACACCGTAAAGTAAACTAGGTATGTCTGTTCTATACTATACTGTAGTTAAGATTGTCAATTATTTTATTTACGTGACAACTTACGATATAATTATTTTTGACGACATTTTCACTGATAACTGACTGACTTTATAACTGTATGGCGGTTTTGAGTATTTTGTGTATGGCCTACGCAAATGCCCTGCAGATCTAGTAGCGTCTTGTGACGGGTCGTTAAGCTCCCTAAAACAGGGTCGACCGCACGATGTCTACACGATGACTGATGCATGCATGCCATCTTTTGGGACAAGTCAGGTTACAGCTGCAAAGTCTCTTTCTTCAAAAAAACCCTTACCTTGCATTGTTAGGACCCTCATAAAATCCTAAAAATATAATGAGAGACCATGACCATTCTTCTCAGGGATCAGTCAGCTAGAAAATGTCGGCGCCATCTTCTTTTAAAATATAGACGTGTAAAAATTTCTTAAAAGATCTAGTTATATAAAAACATATCGTTTTATATACTAGGAGGATATAATGTAATGTCTCGAGAGATTGGTATTTTCACACTCATTTTGTACGCAAGCCAACATTACAGCGATCACTTAACAGAATGACATGGAATAATCTGATCTTTGAAATCTAAGTAGGTAATCCATCTCACACCTACACATGAAGATTGATTTGTACTCGATTCTCAATGCTGTTTATAATGTATTAAGTGCTTGTATTGACTGCCTAGTAAAACAGAAATTGTGGTTTTGCGTTGACAAAGTTATATTCTTCACTTGTCTCATAGATATTAAAAATATCGAGTTTCCATGAACCTATGCTCAACAAAAATTAAGAAACGGCAAAACATATTAAGCAGTCTTTTCTGGGTGGGATAATACCGACAAACCTGAACCATACTTAGTTCATTAATGCATCTGTACCAACTGGATAACCAAATAACAGCACAAACAGTGCAATGCAAAACAAATTCCACGTTACTTTATACGAACACAAGTTCGCGAAACATAAGGCCTTTGTATCTCATTAGCTAGGTGAATATAGGCAGACTGGCTTGGCATGATGCCAGCCAGATGGCAGGCTCAAGGCAGCCTAATGTGCTGAGGTTGTGTATTAATTAATGGCAGTGAATAACAATTAGGTGTAACGCCATCTTGTCATAGTGATTGTGCGTGGGATAATCGATGAGTGAAGTGGAATTCTTTTTCGTCTAAGTGAGGGTGACGAAAACGTACGTAGTTTATCACTAAATAGTATGGCAGGGATAGACCTCCTAACGCAGATAAAGTTTGGTTTGTTTAAAAAAGAAAATCAGCTGTTTCGAAAGAGGTAGTAGTACATACGCCGTCATAATATATGGAACAACTAATTGTGTTCTGAATCATCTATTGAATCCATGGTAACAGTCCGTGCCATCTTGTATGCTGTTATGAAGAAGCTTTTTAGAAAAACTTTGATTTTTGTAAGTGTAATTCATTTTCAGCCAAGCTCTGAAGACAAAACGCGTGTTGTACCTTCACTTGGTTGTTGAAGAAGTGTCGTAGAAATCCTTTCAAGAAGGCTCATCAATCATTGTGAACTAAGTTTAGAGACAAATAGCAACCCTAGACAAAATGACGATGTCGCGAGAGGATAACTTGTTTCAGTTTAGACGTCCATCTCTAATCTGTTTTCGAATTTGATAAGTCTGTTGTTATTATCTGTTACGAATTCTTTATAAAATAAGATTTGTTTAGTAATGTCGTTGTGTAAACTATAAACAATTATAATTGTAGAACATTCACAAGTATATTTTAATTCATATTAATATACTAGCTTCTGCCCGCGACTTCGTCCGCGTCAAATTTTTGCTCCCCTTACCCTTCCCGTCGCATCGATTTGCCTGCTAGTTTTCGTCCATTTTCGCTCCTTGAGTTATAGTGAGTCAACCTTAAAAGATAGACATATGCTCTTGGGACTTTTTTTTTGAACTTTTTAAAAATAACAATCCCGTCATACATGATTTTTGCGTTACTTTAACCGTTTACGCAGCGCACGCAACGGAAACTCTCAGAAGGAATAAATTTTCCCCGTTTTTGCAACATTTTTCATTACTGTTCCGCTCCTCTGAGGTGTAGCGTGATGTTATATAGCCTATAGCCTCCCTCGATAAATAGGCTACCTAACACAAAAAGAATTTTTCAATTCGGACCGGATTCGATTCGGAGATTAGCGCGTTCAATCAAACAAACAAACTCTTCAGCTTTATAATATTAGTATAGATAATTAGTTGACCCAGCGAACTTCGTATCGCCTCAGATTCAATAAATGTTGTTATAAACGTACCAAGTTTGACAACCTGGTACGCGGTGGTGATCTGGTAAGCGTTTTCTAGCTGACACTCATATGTTAGGTTAGCTCCTACCCAGTTATGATGACCTGGTACTTCGAAGGCATAAAGCGTTTTCTAGCTGACACTCCTTTGTTTGGTAAGCTCCTGTCAAGTTATGATAACCTGGTACTTCGAAGGCAACGTTTTTGTCATAGTACCACGTTTTATAGTGACTTGTATTCTCTTTGACGTTTTATGTGACGTCTCACGGGAACGCGGTCGTAAAAAGGGGAAAAAAAAAAAAAAAAAAAAAACGGGATAAAAAGTATCCTATGTCCTTCTCCTGGCTCTAAACTACCTCCCTGCCAATTTTCAGCTAAATCGGTTCAGCCGTTCTTGAGTTATAAGTGAAGTAACTAACACGACTTTCTTTTATATATATAGATGTCGTTACCACGCCCAAATAGGAGCTACTTCTGATCTCATTTGCGAATGACTTGCGAATTTCAACACGCCATGCTGCGTTATCAGAAAGATTATCGGGATATCACGATAACTGTCCATCCATTTCCATCTGTTAGCAACATTTTCTTTTTATCAAAATTCTATTCTTTATTTCCTCTCTTTCCAGTCCGGTAAATACGGCGAGGGCTACATCGGGACATCGCGGGGGGTAGCGGTGCACGTGCGAGCGAAAGGCACCGGCGGAGACAGGGATCATACTGGCTGCACTTGGCCCTTGCTGTCAGCAGCCGCGCCCAACGACCCCCTGCCCACGGAGCCGTGGGTCGCGGTCATTAGGAGGGGCAGCTGCAATTTTGAAATCAAGGTAAGCAGTTTCATTACATTATGTATTTTCCAAAATATTGGTGATCGTAGCAGAAGAAGATTGCTGTGATGGGGATTTGGGTTTCACCATCAAGTCAGGGAAGTGTCAATGATGCTGATTCAGAAATAATACTGATCATCATCCACAGCCCGACTTCACTCATTGTTGGCAATAGGCTAGTGTTGCAAGGGACTCGAGTCCTCGAGTCGTCATTTTAAAGACTCGCCTCAATTATACAAGACTCAGTGTGCTCAAAAGGCTCGAAGTCTAGAGTCAAGCCGAGCCCGAGTCATTTAACAGTCACTCGAGTCTTAAAAATGAGTCGAGCCTTAAAAAGGATTCGAGTCTTAAAATGAACTCAATGAAGTCCTTTGCAACACTAGAATAAGTAGGTCGGTAGGTGGTCCTATGCCAGTCTCGTCCAGGTTTTTGACAACGGATAACTGATATCCTGTCTTCCAGTCCTTGGACGCCAGTCTGTGACAGACTTACTCCTCATAAAAATAAAACAGTTTTTTTTAATTGACATTTCAAGTGACTTCACTAACTACGAGCAATGACTCCAAAAATAAGGCATCAGTTAATGTCTTTTTTGTTTTAACATGTTTAATAGTATCATATAATCTTGATTTTCGCTAGAACTGTGTCTAGTAAGAACTTCACAATCACACCTTTTTCTTTTACTGCCGTCGTATATTACCCTCCTTTGAAAATCCATATTTAGAATAGACTTGATGGAGCAGGACAGGTTATAGTGTATAAAGAACAATATCTGGATGACCGAGCTTTGCTCGGTATTTTTTGGTAAATTGTGTTTAAAATAATAAGTTTATGTTCAAGTTGATTATCGATAAAGTTGGTCATTGAAAACACGAATAAAACGACATTTTCTAAAAATGAATCCTAGCTAGATCGATTTATCGCCCCCAAAACCCCCTGTATACTAAATTTCATGAAAATCGTTGGAGCCGTTTCCGAGATTCAGATTATATATATATATACAAGAATTGCTCGTTTAAAGATAATATCTGGTTGACCGAACTTTGCTCGGTATTTTTTGGTAAATTGTGATTAAAATAATAAGTTTATGTTCAAGTTGATTATCGATAAAGTTGGTCATTGAAAACACGAATAAAACGACATTTTATAAAAATGAATCCTAGCTAGATCGATTTATCGCCCCCAAAACCCCCCTTGTATACTCAATTTCATGGAAATCGTTGGAGCCGTTTCCGAGATTCAGATTATATATATATATATACATATATACAAGAATTGCTCGTTTAAAGGTATAAGATAAGTAAAGAACATTGCAATAATGAGTTTTAATTCTAAGCTGCTAACGAAGCCTGTGGCTTTAGTCATGTTAATGCAATTAGCTGCGATACTCGTTAACAAAGTTCTAGCGCACAAGGCACATGGGTGGGCATATAATGCAGTATTTATACGAGTATTTGTTGCAAATATCACGAATGCTCTTGAAGCATACATGATTGAGAGGGTTATTAATGGATTTGCACGAATTTACTCACCCAAATCGAGTGAAACGACTTTATTGAATGATTCGCATTTAACTTAGTGCGAGTCGCCATAAGAAAATTATATTTTGAGTAAATTCCTGTGGCACAGGGAATGCTTGTGGCAGAGTTTTAATCATCAGAGATATCGTTTTACACATGCAGTGCCTGGGTTGTGGAGATCAGATAAGAGGTCGCTCCGTGTGAAATGCTGGTATTCAGCTGCATCCGATTATACTGGAAGCCAACGTAGTTGGGAAAAGGTTAGGTAGATCATGATGAGATGATGACTCAAATACACGAACGGCGCGTTGTCGACTTGCCGAAGCGTTTCGACATTTGCAGTTGCCTCTGCCGTTGCTGCGTGCCAATCGCGTGTATGCAGACTTAAACACATACATACTGACCCTCCCGTCACTAACTACAGTAAAGTCAAGAACAGGTCAAATACTGATATCTTATACAACAGTCTAGACTAAAAGCAACACCCTCCCGAGACACAGACGTTATAATGAACTTGTCACCAGCATGTACCGACCCAACTCAACTTAATAAATACTCCAGTGAAATGGGTGACGAATATACACTGATCTTACATAGGGCTATGTACATAGAATATAGTATATTATGTATTCTATGTACATTAGCTATAAAGCTAGTAATGTTAGAAATGTAAAAGTTTGGTTGTTTGTTTCTCTATCACGCTAAAACAGCTGAACGGAATTTGATGAAATTTGGCACACGTGTAGTTACATTACAGTACATTCCCATGGGCTGATTTCCGACATACAAGCGGGCGAAGCCGATGGCGTAGGCTAGTACAACATAATCATTAGGTATAGGAAAGAGTTTTTCTCGCTACTTATAAAATTGTATTCATGGAAGCCCCTAACCCGTGCACTCGTAACCCCGTCGGTCATAGAATAGTTCCCAATGCATTTCAACCGTCAGGAGTTGGTTGTGAAAGTCTATCAGCAGATTCCAAATTTCAAGTTTCTGCTGTTTATGCCATAGGTTCATACTACATCCCCTTTACAGTTCTTTTAAAGGCAAAAAATAATCTAAGAATACTTCTTGGAAATTGATCTACTCGAGTCGCCTTGCGCCTTTCTGCAGGAGCCTTAAATCTGGTTTTGCATTCGTGATCTAAAGTTATTCTATACTAGCTTTTGCCCGCGGCTTCGCTCGCGTTAAATTCCACCCCCCCATTTTAGGGAAGTGGGGGGTTAGAAAGAGACAAAAGGTAGTAGGCTATAGAGATAGTTGAAGGGATGGAAGGTGACATAGTTGTCACCTTCCATCCCTTCAACTATTTCTACTTAAAAAATCACGTCAATTCGTCGCTCCGTTTTGCCGTGAAAGACGTACAAACAGATACACACACTTTCCCATTTATAATATTCACTGTATGGATTAGGATTATGTAAAATTCGAACAGACACATTTATGAGGCGATGCAATGTATTGATTCTGATGATAATTATCCAATCAATGGTGGCTGAGCCTATGTAACCATAATGCGCTGTTCACTACTTTATAAATATAGTTTATTTTTCATACTAATTACTTCCAGCCGTTCCGAGTGACGACACAAACATTTGCTTAAACTTTGTGATATAATATTGAGTTTTACTCACAGCCACTTACGGGTCTTATCACGATTATGGCTGGGTATTTCCCCTCTGACACTCTCTCACTGACTGTCCTAGTCTCATTGTATTTGGGCTAGGCAGCATTTGTTCTTCAGTACATGTCTATCAGTCACCGTGTCTGTTGCGTCCTGAAATAGTTTCTCTATGCGCACGCAACGCGTAACGGAATGACATCTGACTTGTCAAGTTTGATTTTGACGTTTGACACTCTCTCTTGATTTTCGGTGGGAAACGAGGAAGCATGTCGCCGTTTGAGTCTCGCGATCTTTTTGTAAAGTTATCCCTTACCCGGTCGTTTTGGTGACGATAGGTCATGACCCATTGTTTGGATTGTTAATAACCCCTAATTTGACATATCACGGGTTTTATTTGTTGGAAATATCTCGTATAAATAGTTGAAGGTCATTCAAGTGACGCTATTATGAATGAGTGATTTGAAGACCGCATGCTGTGATTGTCTCCAGCCTAATTGGAAGCGGATTGTTACCAGGAGAATACTCATAACGTCACGACACGATACATATACACTCACTTACATACACAGATCCAGGTAATCCCAAGAAGCCGGCGGTCGCCCATCAGGTAAGTTCTTTTGTTTGTATATTGTACCTTGTACTTGTATTGTCTGCTCCGCGTACGGCGGACAGTACGCTAGCCACTCTTGTCTCTAGAGCCCCACGATTATAATTCTTCCACTGCGCACTTGAAATCGTATTGGGAGGCCTAGCCTGGCAGCGTACATTTTGGTATGCAGAGGCGTGGTTTTAACCTACAAAACCACCAAATTGGTAATTTTACAGTAGGCTAATTACTTGGCAGTCTCTATAAGGGAAGTAGTAATTCGCTGTAAATATTTGTTAACGGTAATTAATTGTTTGTTTGAAATAATTTGTAAATGTGTTGAGTTGAGTAACTCATATTGACGGGGTCAGCCGGTTGCATATGCTAATAGTGTTGAATGAATTGGGCTATGTTACAACCCCTTGCTTGTGTCTGACCTCTGTTGAATGTCAGGAAGACATTGAAATATTGAGTTTTGTACCATTGATATGGTTGTTTGTGAAAATTAATATTTGAAATTGGCATTTTTGAGTATTACCATTGTTTTAAATTGGAATAAAGGTTCATTATTGTTGTACCATTAACAAGTGGTTTGTGAACTTAACATTTGGAATTGGATTAGAATTTGAATATTTGAATTGAATATGAAATAGAATTTTGAACGGTGATATTGGGTTTGAATTAAAATAAAAGTTTATTGTTGAATTAAATTGAAACCAATATATTGTTATTTCTTGATTTGCTGATTAGTCAGTTTGGTAGTTTGATTGTTTGCTTGTAGTTTCCTTGTAATTGATTGTTTGAACTTTGTTATTTGATTATTTAATTTTGGTTTATTTGAATTGTATTGTTTGTGCAATGGCACACAAAGCGGTGAGAGAGGCAATCAGTGGATTGACCACACAGCTACGGTGGTTCACTTCAGCTGCAGCAACCGCTGAGCGCCCGGATCTTGAAGCGGTCACTCTGGCTCGGTTCGAGCAGTTGAACGTGAGACTCGGCAACGTTGATGCTCTGCTTATCCGCTTCAACGAGTACATTTGTGATGTGGCTCTGGAAGTGCTGGATCAGGCAGCACGTGACAAGGTCCTTGCTGACTACGACCAGATCTTGGACCTGGGGGATGTCATCGGTCAACGTGCTCGGGAAATATTGGAGAGCCGGACACCTGTCCAGGTCAAACCGGAGACCTCGGTTGTTTCAGGTCCCGGACTATTGAGTAGACTGCCTACCTTGGAACTGCCACACTTTAACGGTCGCTTGGACCAGTGGTTAAGTTTCCAAAACCTGTTTGAAAGTTTGGTTGATGCACGCTCGGACCTCAGACCCGCCCAAAAGTTGGCCTATTTATTGTCCGTCCTGGAAGGTGAGGCCCGAGCCTTGGTGCAGCATCTGTCTTTGACTGACTCAGCCTACCCTACCGCTGTGGAACTACTCACCCGGCGGTACCAAAATAAACGTTGTTTGGCTGACGTTCATATTGGATTGATTTTGGGGTTACCGGTCATTACTAGTTTGTCAGCATTGCGTACTGACCTGTTGAACCCGTTGGTGGCAGCGACCAACGCTTTAAAGCAATTGGACTTGCCGGTGGACCATTGGTCTTACCTTTTGGTGCACGTTGTACTGCAACGGCTTCCTGCCGATTTGAGGGCTCGTTTCGAGCAAAAGTATGGTGAAGATAGTGTCACACATCTCCCCCCATTTGATGACCTCGTCCAATTTTTGGAGGATGAGTGTCGGTTTGTGGACAACTCTGGCGTTGCCACTGAGTCATGCCAGCCGTCTTCCCGGCCACGAGACCAGGGACGGACTAGGGCTCGCGGGCCTGTTGATGGTCGCCCCGCCGCTCGTTTTGCTGGCACCCAGAGTCGTCCTGGTTGTGAGTTTTGTAGGGACACGGGGCATGGCATGGCAACTTGCGCGGCCTTTTTGAAATTGCACGTGAGTGCCCGCCGCCGAATTGCCAATGCACGCCGCATGTGCTTCTCTTGTTTGGGGGCTCACTTCCATAGGGACTGCCCCAACCCCCGCCCTTGTAGAATTTGTAGGGGGTCCCATTTGGGCATTTTGTGCGCTAACGCGAAACACGCTGGAAGACCAGCCTCTGTTGAAGGTTCGCGTACGGGGGGGTACCATGGAGTTGGTCACCGGGCTTCTGCCTCGCCGGTTCAGAACCGGGGAGAGGCCCGCAATTTTGAGCGCCGCACTCCACCCCCCGCGCAAGTTGATCGGGAGCCGCGCGACAGCCATTTGGTCTCCCCGCGTAAAGGCGATTACGCAATTGTTGCTAGGCACCGCTGGCCAGACCAGCACCGCCTTCCCTCCCCTCCATTGGCGGAACGTCCCCGGTTGGAGTCACGCCCCCTGCCATTCAGGCATCCGGTGGGATATGCCCTTCCAGCGATGGCGCGTGGCTCGGGACACCGCGCGTACGAGGAATTTGAATTGCATCCTCGTCGGGAAAGACTTGGGTCTGGGTGTGACGATCGGTCGCCGCCCAGGCATTGTTAGGACATTGGCGCCTGC
Source organism: Aporophyla lueneburgensis (assembly GCA_932294355.1). NCBI lineage: Eukaryota > Metazoa > Arthropoda > Insecta > Lepidoptera > Noctuidae > Aporophyla > Aporophyla lueneburgensis. Next base: position 24,489,459 of record OW028734.1, read on the forward strand.
CCCGCTAAGGTACCCCTCAGATCGACACGGTTTTGTTGCCAACGGCATCGGTCGGGTCTGGGGGCCCACGGGGGACTCTGTTGTGGTCCGTGTCATTTTGGACATGGGAGCCCAGGGTTGCCTTTTGTCTATTGTTTTGTTGTTTGTTTGTATTGTTTTGGGCAAAATTGTTTTCTTGAGCGCCTTTGGACTGCGGGACTTGGCTGGGACGAGCCAATTCGGGACACCCGGTTGGAAGATTGGCTCCAATTTGTATCCGCACTCCCTGCAGTCAACGAGGTCGTGTTACCCCGCGCTATCCTCCCCCCTGGGAGCTACACTGCTACCCTTGTTTGTGATGCGTCTTCGCACGGTTATGCAGCTGTTGTTTGTCTGCGCACCGTCTGCGCAACAGGCCAGGTGAATTTGTCACTGGTCTTGGCCAAGAGCAAGGTGGCCCCCCTCCGGACGGCACTGACCATCCCTAAGTTGAATTGTCCGGGGCGGCGCGTCTTGTGCGTCTATTGAACCACGTTGCTCACACTTTGGGTGGAACTGTGGACATTCGAGCTTCTTACGCCTGGACGGACAGTCAAATTGTTGTGTTGGTTGAAGACGTCCGTCCACTCTTTGGAGGTCTTTGTTGCGTACCGAGTGTCCCAGATTCAAAAGTCTAAAACGCATTTGATTTGGAGGCACGTGCCTGGAGATTTGAACCCAGGCGCCGTGGCCTCACGTGGGTGCGTGGCACCCCGCTTGTTTGCTTACCCCCTATGGTGGGGACCAGACTGGCTGACTCATCCCGAGGATGATTGGCCTCGATCGCCAGTCTTGATGTCGGGTCCTTTGCCCGGGCTCAAGGTGCTCGCTGTTGGAACAAAGGACCCTGAGTTTTGTTGAGTCGATAAAGCTCCCTCGACAAATTGTTGAATTGTTGTTTTGTTGTTGAATTGTTGGTGACTGATCGTCACATTAAGAACTCGCATGCCGGTTGCAATGCGCTGTTGGCCATTCTGCAGCGAGAGTTTTGGATATTGTCGGGAGCCGTTATTAAATTGAACCCCTTTTTGGACGATACGGGTCTTTTGTTGTTTGGTTGTTGACGGTTGAGTCACTCTAGCCTTCCTTATGGGGTCCGTCACCCCCTTTTGTTGCCTAAGGAGGGCCATTTGGTTAAATTGTTGTTGTTGTTGTTTGGTTGTTATTGTTGTTTGGTTGTTATTGTTGTTTGGTTGTTTTGTTGTTTGTTATTGTTTTGACCCGCCAGCCTGCCCCCATTGGGGGGGTATTTTGAGGCCGCGGTGAAGGCGGTTAGGGACTCTGGCGCAGACTGTTGGGAGACACCGTTCTCACCTTTAAGGAGTTAGCTACGGTATTTTGCCGCATTGAAGCTGTATTGAACTCGCGTCCATTGTGCCCGCTGTCTTCGGACCCGAACGTCTTGGAGGCCCTGACCCCGGGCCATTTTTTGATTTGACAGCCACTTGTCGCCCTGCTGGAGCACCCTTTTGTCGATGTGAGCCAAAATTGGCTATCGCGGTTTCAGTTGGTGCAGCAGCTCGCTCAGAGTTTAGGAAGCGTTGGAGCTTGGAGTATTTGCACATCCTCCAGCAGCGCGTCAGGTGGACTGATAAAACGCAACCTTGTCGGGATTGCCAAGTGATTAGCGGACGGGAAGGCCCGTCCGGGGGGGGTAGATGTTGCGTCCTGAAATAGTTTCTCTATGCGCACGCAACGCGTAACGGAATGACATCTGACTTGTCAAGTTTGATTTTGACGTTTGACACTCTCTCTTGATTTTCGGTGGGAAACGAGGAAGCATGTCGCCGTTTGAGTCTCGCGATCTTTTTGTAAAGTTATCCCTTACCCGGTCGTTTTGGTGACGATAGGTCATGACCCATTGTTTGGATTGTTAATAACCCCTAATTTGACATATCACGGGTTTTATTTGTTGGAAATATCTCGTATAAATAGTTGAAGGTCATTCAAGTGACGCTATTGTGAATGAGTGATTTGAAGACCGCATGCTGTGATTGTCTCCAGCCTAATTGGAAGCGGATTGTTACCAGGAGAATACTCATAACGTCACGACACGATACATATACACTCACTTACATACACAGATCCAGGTAATCCCAAGAAGCCGGCGGTCGCCCATCAGGTAAGTTCTTTTGTTTGTATATTGTACCTTGTACTTGTATTGTCTGCTCCGCGTACGGCGGACAGTACGCTAGCCACTCTTGTCTCTAGAGCCCCACGATTATAATTCTTCCACTGCGCACTTGAAATCGTATTGGGAGGCCTAGCCTGGCAGCGTACAGTGTCAGATTTATCCTTTTTCTAGCTATATCAGCCTCCATTGTGTTTATGGTCTCTCCAGCCATTCACATTTATAATAAAAACTAGCTTCTGCCCGCGACTTCGTCCGCGTTAAATTTCTTGTTCCCCCGACCCTTCCCGTAGCGTCGAATTGCCTACCCGTCCAAATTTTCCCCGTTTTTGCAACATTTTTCATTACTGCTCCGTTCCTCTTGGTTGTAGCGTGATGTTATATAGTTTATAGCCTTCCTCGATAAAAAGGCTACCCAATACAAAAATATTTTTTCAATACGGACCAGTAGTTCCTGAGATTAGCGCGTTCAATCAAACAAACAAACAAACTCTTCAGCTTTATAATATTAGTATAGATTTGCTGTGCCCGTGACTCCGCCCTCGTATTTGTCGGTAATTATCGCACGAGAATGTGCTACAAAGATAAAAAGTATATTATACTAGCCTATCTTACTCCTTATATCAGCTATCCGCCAAAGTCCCGTCAAAATCGGTTCAGTTGTTTTGAAGGTATATAATGGCCGGAACAAAAAACCAGACAAAAAAAAAATCTTTAAGGGTATCGTAAATATTGTATTTTGAAATCCATTTAATAAAAAGCTATTATTTTCACATTACTAGCAGACACTTCAATTTTATATATTTTTATTTGTATTTGTTGTTATAAATGTCAACAGTAAGTCGGTTTCCTGCATAGCGATACAGACCGTCTTTAATAACTTCTTGTCCGTACAAATAGCCAGAAGTATACTGCAGTAAATGTGCCATAGCCCCAAGTTTGAACCAGTTTAAAGCCGAAGAATGACTGCTTACGCCGTTAAAGGACTTAGTAGAACTAATCCAAGGTTTATTAGCAACGCTGTGTCTTGAAGATTAAATAATGAAATAAAAATGAATACTGTTAGCAAACACTCTTGATTGATTACGTAACTTAATTAACGCTTTCTTAATATTAAGGAATTAATATAATAATCTTCTTCGTCATATCGATGATTCCATTTTGTATTTTTTAAATAAGCTTTCCGTTACCGTTCTGTCCCGTATGGTGTCGGACGTAAAGAATTCCACCATCACATCTCTTCCTGTGGGTGACGTAAGAGCCGACTAAGGGACTTACTAGAGAACGGGCAGCAGCGTTCTCTATGCATTTTACCACCATACTGCGATCGCCAACCCGGCTGCAATTTTTTTAGAGGAAGCCTGTGTCCAGTAGTCGAAGTCTTTCGGCTGAAATAATATTGATGAAAGAAGCTTCTATCTGAATTCGGCGAATTCAGCGTTATCATTGGCTTCGCACAGATGAAATAAGTCATTAATCATTTTGTAATTTTATTTAGGGTCAATATTATATTCACTGTATATTTTGTCCCCAAATCAATAAAAAACAAATGAACTCCTTTATCTGTATCTGAGGATAAATAGCAAGGATTATTTGTCGCACAAGTGTGTCTGATACCAACGATTGATCACAAGATAACAGCTTAACAGCTGATAGCGAGTAAATAGGACTCAATGATGCGTTAAATTCCTATACAGGGTGACTTTTGAATTCATTGGCCAACTTTCAGTGTTTAGAAGTACTTAAGAATTACAATAAGCTATGTAAACATTGCATATCTTATTTGTATTCATAAGTACACACACATAATATTATATACGTGGGTTCCGTATGGTGCCGGACGTAAAGAATAGCACCATCCCATTTCTTCCCGTGGGTGTCGTAAGAGACGACTAAGGGACTTACTAGAGAATGGGCAGAAGCGTTCTCTATGGATTTAACCACCATACTGAGAACGTCAGCCCGCCTGCCAAACGTGGCGATTATGGCAATCCTTCCCAAATTGGGGAAGGCCTAGGTACAGCAGTGGTCGTCTTTCGGCTGAAATAGTGATGATGATGATGAATAGTATAGGTACAGGTTGACTTTGAAAACATTGACACTCTTTCAAAGGGTTAAAGTACTCAGGAATCATAAAATCTTTTAGTACGGTACCAAGTCTCAAATTGCCAAATGAAAAGCATCTGTGGTATACAACGATATAGGGAAAGATACATACCGAATTATTTGATTTTCTATTTGTAAAAGAATCATAGTAATCAGTGTAATTGGCTTTATGTCATACTGGTTGTACAATAAATTAATATATTTCTTTTGGGTTTGTAAGTTATTTTTATATGATACAGCAGATTTTTTTTCAAAATTTCCGTGTTTGTCAGCCTGTATAGCCGAAAACTTTCAATATAATGATAACAGGATTTTCAGGATTATTTTGGATTAAGATACACTTAAGTAGACCGGTAGTTATTATTTTTAGTATTATTAGGTACAGTGCAATATTAGTTTTCGTTATCAAAAATATTACAAAAAGTGTTGTTTGAGGGGCTTGTGGCTAAGTTATTACAGCCGCACGGGTCGATCAATCAGGTTAAGCTACATTTGCCGCGGTTGGTTCGTGGATGGGTGGCCATCTTTACCTCTCCGTGCCTCGAAAAGCACATTAAGCTGTTGGTCTCGGCTATCATTTGTGGACCTTTGTCAGTCGTTACGGGTCGTCAGAAGCCCGAAAGTCCAACAACCAGTCTTACCAAGGGGTATCGTATTACCTACCTAGTCTAGTTAGGGTTGTGGAGGTCAGATAGGCATTCATCATCATCATCATCATTTCAGCCGAAAGACATCCACTGCTGGACATAAGCCTCCCTCAATTTGAGAGGGATTGCCATAATCGCCACACAGGCGGGCTGACGATCTCAGTATGGTGGTAAAATGCATAGAGAACGCTGATGCCCATCCTTTAGTAAGTCGCCTTTTACGACACCCACGGGAAGAATTGGGATGGTGCAATTCTTTACGTCCGGCACCATACGGAAACCACGTATATAATATTATGTGTGTGTACTTATGAATACAAATAAGATATGCAATGTTTACATAGCTTATTGTAATTCGTAAGTACTTCTAACTACTGAGCACCGCCACTTCCACTGGTTCTCTGCTTCTCGTATCCAGCGGAATCCTGCGGCTTTCACCAGGTCATTGGTCTGTCTTGTGAGATGGAGCGATAGGCGTTTGCTCCATGTAAAATAGTGGTATTCAGTTTCATCAGTTAGTCTGGACGCCGACTCCAACATAGTTGGGAAAAGGCTAGGCAGATGATGATGTGGATGAGTCCGAGAGAACATTGTTACCATCATATTTAAAAAGAGTATCCATGGAGTTTCTTCCCCTTCTTCCCCATAGTAACCTACTATGCTATGGAACCGGCGACTAGCTTCTTCTTTCCGACTGACCGACTCCTGAGACAATATAAAAATGCCTGTTATGATTTAATTGAAATAAATAAAACTCAATGTAAACTTGTAAAGACATAATAACTTCCTTGATCCTTAAATAGTTTATTTCAGATTTACGTCACGACCACGGCCTGACGTCCCTACCTTCAAAAAACTATTGTCTTCACTTCAGTGATCTCATAGCCGACTATGACATCAATAAATTGGTCATAACAGTCTTTCTGACAACCTGTCTTACCAAGGGGACCATCTTGTCGTCTTACGGGTTGTAGAGGGCTGATAGGCAGTAAAATCATACGAAATAGAAGTGTATAAATATGTACCTGATACTTGTTGACAGGTCTACATTGTCCTTCCTTCCTTTTACATTGTAATTTGAAAATGAAAACATTGTATCACCAATTATTTTTTTAAGAGTAACCGTGGAGTAACTTGCCGGCTCTTCTTCATAGGAAACTACCAATTGAAACGGTGCACCTAGCTTTCGTAAGTGTCCATGTAGATTCGTGGTAAATCTAATATATAAAATTCTCGTGTCACAGTTTTCGTTGCCATACCTACTCCTCCGAAACGGCTTGACCGATTTTGATGAAATTTTTTGTGCTTATCCGGTATCTATGAGAATCGGCCAACATCTATTTTTCATCCCCCTAAATGTTAGGGGTAGTCCACCCCAAACAAAATTTTTAATTTCTATTTTTTTATGATACAACATACAAAAATACATACAATCCTCAATTTTCACCCTTCTACGATCAACCCTTATTTTTTAATAGCCATTTTAGTAATTTAATAATTTTTCCTCTCCGGTCGAAAACTGATCAATCGTCATTTAATTAGTTATATCCGCCTAGGAAATTATTTATATGGCAAAACAACGTTTGCCGGGTCAGCTAGTAAAATATAACTATATTCGGGTGCACCCGGGCTCAAGAAATAGGCGATGCAGATAAAAATCTTTCGGGTGTTAACTCGAATACTATAATTTCTTTGAAAGAGTTTCCGTGGAGTTTCTTGCCCTTTCTTCTCCATGGCAACCTTCTACGCTTTGGAATGGGCAAGTAGCTTTATATTTTTGACAAATAGACCCCTTGACAATTCAAAAGTGTCTGTACGAGTAAATGGTTTAATACAAGTCCTCAAAGACTCGATTAATCGAATTCCTTATGCAATCGCCAACCGACTTGCATCAAGGTATCAACAAATTGCGTGTAAAAACTCACGTATACCGTAGTAAACAGCCCGATACCGCTCATTTCTAAGATTTACTTCTTACCCACGAGATTTACCGATAGCTTGCGGTAAAAAGGTTAATTAGAGATACTTTAGATGGTTGTGTCGATGAAACTTATAAATTGCAACATAATGTACTTTAGTACTATGTCATTACGGCTTTATTTCCCGGAGGGTTAGACGGAGGCGTCCTAGTTTAGAGAAAGTCCCATGTTGTAGGTGGCGAGCCTATTGCCATCAACCGGGCACAAATCCAATCTCTGAGCTGCTATGGAAAAATACATTAGTTTGTACATGTAGGTGTAATTAGTTTAGAATATAGGCAGGGCCCCAACCTGCAACCCACCAACAAGCAACCCGGTTTGGGCTCACGAGGTAGATTACGGTCTACTCCCTCACAGAGAGGAGGCCTATATCCCTGCAGTGGGAGCAGTATTGAAAAAGATAGCCTATGATTCTCTTTATAACATCATCTCTGCCAGTGAAACTCCAGTCAAAATCGGTCAAGCCCTTTCGGTCATATTAGCCGGAACAAACAAGCAGACAGACAAAAAAAAAAAACTGTTTTTTTTATAAGTACCGCGAATAGCTGTTGTTTTGACATTACAACCAGACATTTTAATTTATTCTTATAGATGCAAATAAAACAAAGTAGGTAGTCACGTATGTATATTGTATAACCGAAGTAACTTCTTTATTATAAACCTAGATATTATTAAATGCAAGTCCGGTCTAGTAGGAATATAATAATATTTATACGTGCCGGTTATCAGTAGTGAAGTGAAAGGTTGTAGGAAATGCAAAGTGGTCAGACCAGTGAGTCGCCATGACACCAAGATGCAACCATATGATACGGTGGATAAATGTCGGGAATTATGTACGACTTCATTTGTCTTTGTCAGAAGAATGCACAAGAGCAAAGAATAGTGAACTTAAAAACTATACTACGGGTTGGCTAGCTGACATATTATGGCAATTGATTTTGTGTCTCTTAAAGTTTACTATTTGTAGAATCAAGTTTTTCTAACTTGACAGACAGCTGTGCTGCAGGGGAGTTTGTTGCACCACTTCTTCTTCCCAGCTTAAGCACTAGGAAGTGGTGAAGGGCGGCGTTTTGGGAAACTGTCTTATGTAATTTTGACGTTCAAAAAATGCTGATCTTCAGGCTAGCTTTCAATAAATGATTTATACCCGGTGAATTTTTTGAGAAAATAAACTAATTATACAGTTTTTTTTTTGTCTAATTGAGCGCATGGTTCCTTTGACCACTTTCCTGCATTAATCATCGATGCGGTCTTCGCACTGAATTCCTATTTAAAAAATTAACACTGAATGAGTGGGCTTTAGCCATGTAGGTAGGTACCTAAAATAAATCGGTTTTATTGTTGATAAAAGCTGGTTGAAGACCAAACTGGTCGGACTACTGAGTTGCCATGACGCCAAGATGCAACCATACTATCAGTGGATAAATGTCAAGGAATTATGTATATATATATCTTAATTTGTCTTTTTTGTACGGTCGGACGAAAAACCATGGATGGGCATTGAAATGTGGACATAAAAACTATACTGGGTGCATTTTTGAGAATATAAAGTAAATATACAGTTTTAATATTCACTCAAATTGAGCTCACGGTTTCTTTGACCACTTTCCTGTATTCATCATATTTTCGGTGTTTGTCTTGAAATCATTTTAAAAATAAAGCCTGTGCACTGTGTATTTAAAGGACACGGTTATTGTTGACAAAAGTTGTGTCTATAGGTATAAGAATATTTTTTGTCCATATTTCCAGCTTTTCGGACTCTATTTTAAGAAATTGTGATGAAGCAGAATAAATAGTTATTTTCCTTCTGTTTCAGGTGCAGAATGCATGGCGGGCCAACGCGACCGCGGTGCTCATATACAACGACCGAGATACAACTCTATTGGAGAAGATGAAGTTATCTACTGATAATGGACGTAAGTACAATATCTATACTATAATATTATAAAGCTGAAGAGTTTGTTTGTTTGTTTGTTTGATTGAACGCGCTAATCTCAGGAACTACTGGTTCGAATTGAAAAATTCGGAAAGGAGCGGAGCAGTAATGAAAAATGTTGCAAAAACGGGGAAAATTTATTCCTTTTGAGAGTTTCCGTTGCGTGCGCTGCGTAAACGGTTAAAGTAACGCAAAAATCATGTATGACGGAATTGTTCCTTTTAAAAAGTTCTAAAAAAAAGTCCGCGAGAGCATATGTCTATCTTTTAAGGTTGACTCACTATAACTCAAAAGGAGCGAGCAGCAACGAAAAATGGACGAAAACTAGCAGGCAAATCGATGCGACGGGAAGGGTCAGGGGAGCAAAAATTTGACGCGGACGAAGTCGCGGGCAGAAGCTAGTTTTAATATAATTGTGGCGATATCTACAACGCCTAATGCGGACTACACATCACACTGAATCACTTTTTTTTTTGAAAGAGAAAGAAAGAAAAATATTTTATTTGAGACACGCACAGGACATAAAAACAATAAAAAATAACATAGAAACTTTCAGGATAACAAAAAGGTAAAAGATATAAAATTAAAAGAATAAGACCTGTGCGAGGCCAAAAAGGCTCCTATCTCAGCATAATGCTGCGACATTTGTTAAAAAAAAACAACTACCGCAGCGCTGGTATTCAGTTTGTGGGTGGGAAATCATCAACTGACGTCTCCCACTCTTTGGCGGAGCGGGAGGGCTTGTCAGACTTTTACTGACTAAAACCCACCCATGTTCCTTCAGTTGCCCATGTGCCAGGGCCACGGTGTTTCTTTCGAACAAATCTCGCGACCCTGGCAGACACACTGAATCACTGACATTACGTTAAATCCTACATCTCGCAAGCAAAGTTTACCGCGCAATCGCTTATAAAACATGCCAACATCAATCGTTTGGCAGTAGCCCCACCTGACACAACACCTGTCTGGTCGGAGCATTCTACCTACGGAGAATGAGTGAACTTAACATCCCGTTCCTCATATTTATCTGTAATTACTGATTTGAACTCTGAAAAAACTGCTGAAATTTCTCTCCTAACTTACCGGTACAAACTATATAAGAATCGTTAAACCGTGGTAAAATTTTTGCCACTTGACTGTCCAGGGTGCACCGAACTTAGGTAGATTTTTGTATCTCCACTTGTGGAAGTTTGATGCGCTTATAACTCTGCTGTATGCAAGATGCTCTCGCTCTGAGACATTTGCATCGAAATTAACGACATTAAAAACGTTATTAAGAAATTCAAGCATAGCAACTACGTCAACAAAGGAAACTTCCCGGAAGGGACAAATATCAAGAAAACAATAACTTTGAAGGCACTCGAGAATGCATAAAATTCTCAGTAAACAACAATCACTTCATACTATGGCTCGATAAGTATAATGTATTAATTAATAATCCTTGCGTTATCTTGCACAATGCAAATGAAGATGCGGAAGACACGTACAGGACGACTGATGTATCTTGACAAGTGGCGAAATCAATCAATCTGCCTAGCTTATTCCTAAGTATAGGGGTAGGTTTCTAGTCTTTTCTGACGCAGCTGAATATCCTCCACAACACATTTGAGTCACACGATACTCTTTGGTAAGATTGATCGTCATACTTTTAGGGTTCTGACTACCCGTGACTACTAAAGACCAATGTGACTTTTCAGTTCATTAGTACTTTCTGAGTTTATTTCGAATATTAGCTTCTGCCCGCGACTTCGTCCGAGTCAAATTTTTGCTCCCCTGACCCTTCCCGTCGCATCGATTTGCCTGCTAGTTTTCGTCCATTTTTCGTTGCTGATCGCTCTTTTTGAGTTATAGTGAGTCAACCTTAAAAGATAGACATATGCTCTCGCGGACTTTTTTTAGAACTTCTTAAAAGGAACAATTCCGTCATACATGATTTTTGCGTTACTTTAACCGTTTACGCAGCGCATGCAACGGAAACTCTCAAAAGGAATAAATTTTCCCCGTTTTTGCAACATTTTTCATTACTGCTCCGCTCCTCTTAGTTGTAGCGTGATGTTATATAGCCTATAGCCTCCCTCGATAAATAGGCTACCCAACAAAAAAAGAATTTTTCAATTTGGACCAGTAGTTCCTGAGATTAGCGCGTTCAATCAAACAAACAAACAAACAAACTCTTCAGCTTTACAATATTATATACTAGCTTCTGCCCGCGACTTCGTCCGCGTCAAATTTTTGCTCCCCTGACCCTTCCCGTCGCATCGATTTGCCTGCTAGTGTTACTGCTCGCTCCTTTTGAGTTATAGTGAGTCAACCTTAAAAGATAGACATATGCTCTCGCGGACTTTTTTTTAGAACTTTTTCAAAGGAACAATTCCGTTATACATGATTTTTGCGTTACTTTAACCGTTTACGCAGCGCACGCAACGGAAACTCTCAAAAGGAATAAATTTTCCCCGTGTTTGCAACATTTTTCATTACTGCTCCGCTCCTCTTAGTTGTAGCGTGATGTTATATAGCCTATAGCCTCCCTCGATAAATAGGCTACCCAACAAAAAAAGAATTTTTCAATTTGGACCAGTAGTTCCTGAGATTAGCGCGTTCAATTAATCAATCAAACAAACAAACAAACTCTTCAGCTTTATAATATTACTAGCTTCTGCCCGCGACTTCGTCCGCGTCAAATTTTTGCTCCCCTGACCCTTCCCGTCGCATCGATTTGCCTGCTAGTGTTACTGCTCGCTCCTTTTGAGTTATAGTGAGTCAACCTTAAAAGATAGACATATGCTCTCGCGGACTTTTTTTTAGAACTTTTTCAAAGGAACAATTCCGTTATACATGATTTTTGCGTTACTTTAACCGTTTACGCAGCGCACGCAACGGAAACTCTCAAAAGGAATAAATTTTCCCCGTTTTTGCAACATTTTTCATTACTGCTCCGCTCCTCTTCGTTGTAGCGCGATGTTATATAGCCTATAGCCTCCCTCGATAAATAGGCTACCCAACACAAAAAGAATTTTTCAATTCGGACCAGTAGTTCCTGAGATTAGCGCGTTCAATCAAACAAACAAACAAACTCTTCAGCTTTATAATATTATATATAGTATATAGTATACTAGCTTCTGCCCGCGACTTCGTCCGCGTCAAATTTTTGCTCCCCTGACCCTTCCCGTCGCATCGATTTGCCTGCTAGTTTTCGTCCATTTTTCGTTGCTGCTCGCTCCTTTTGAGTTATAGTGAGTCAACCTTAAAAGATAGACATATGCTCTCGCGGACTTTTTTTTAGAACTTTTTAAGAGGAACAATTCCGTCATACATGATTTTTGCTTTACTTTAACCGTTTACGCAGCGCACGCAACGGAAACTCTCAAAAGGAATATATATTCCCCGTTTTCGCAACAGTTTTCATTACTGCTCCGCTCCTCTTAGTTGTAGCGTGATGTTATATAGCCTATAGCCTCCCTCGATAAATAGGCTATCCAACATAAAAAGAATTTTTCATTCGGACCAGTAGTTCTTGAGATTAGCGCGTTCAATCAAACAAACAAACAAACAAACTCTTCAGCTTTATAATATTAGTATAGATATAGTATAGATAGTATAGATTACTGACATCGTTTAAGGAAAACATCATTAGAACACCTTCCCCGTGATGTTAGCTAACAGAGCAGCTGTGAGCTGTCATCGCAGCTGAAGCTAGGGATTGACATAAGTGACAGCTCACTTCATCTAAGTTTTCATGGTGAGAATTTTACAGAATAGCACTAATGGACTTACAGTTGAAATATGGAATTAAATTGAAAAACGTTCAATTTGACTGTCTTATTAATCGTGTAAGCTACTAGCTCCGTGATAAAGAAACTAAAATCATACAAACACACACACACACACACAGACACAGCGTACGCACACACGCGCGCGCGATCTTGTCACTTTATACAGCGTGTCAGGTAATATCGACGCATAACCTACCCTGTACTATCTGGATTCAGTACATGATTCTGAACCCTCCACGTGGATTTTTGTTGTCAGTTATTTTTAAAAACTTGTCGCTCCAAAAATGTTGACCGCATATTTACTATGGAACAGCAGTCTTTTTTTTTGGTAACAGACGAAACATTCTACGCAGATGGGTTCAGGCAGAATCATGTGTAAGATTCATGGTTACAGCTTGCGTGTTGATATCCGAGCCACCCTGTATAATAGTTGTTATCGTAACTTTCGTAGGATCAGCACGTTTCTCAAGGAGAACGCGGTCGGTACGGGCGGCCGTATGTTGCCGGCTTATGTTATTTATTGCACAGCTCCTTAACGCTTGCATGTCATAAATCGGTTACCCTTTCACGTTGCCTTCCTTGTGTGACGATAGTGACTGTTATGGTAGTTACAGTGTATTGCAAGGAGGGCTTGAAATACCGGTATTTTTGAGAACCGGTACGATTTGGTCTTGGTGTGATCCCGGTACCAGAGTAGTACCTGTATTATGGGTACTGGTACCAGACGTTGTACCTGAACTATTGGCATTACATTGGGTAGTACTAATAGTTCAATATCGGTGCTGTAACGGTATTACGTTACCAAACAATTTTTTGCGTACGTTAGGATGAGAAAGCAGAAATAGTAAGTAAAAAAGGTTTGAATAGACATTACAAAAATAAATTCAAGGGTTGCCAACCGTACAAGGGTCATGGTACGAATATGAGATTTGCGGTACGCGCCGGGTACCTGAATTTGTTTGCACGGTACTGGATTGGCACGAACCGGACTGATTTACTTTTGGTACCGGTTCCCTAGCCATGATCGCAAGTGGCTCTTTTCGTAGCGCAACCCGAAAAAGAACCTTCACTGATCAATCTTTAGAGTTTGGTAGAGCACATGCCTGATATAAGGAAACTAGTTGTGACTCTTTCCCGAAGAGTTCAAATTGATCTCCTTAATATAGGGATGGCCGATCTGAATCGATCTTTCCGAAGATCGAGCCAAACGATCTAACGATTTTTTTAATCGATTCAACAGGTAGTTACAGTCGACAGATACGATCTTCACTCTGATCGAGTCGTATGCACCTAGAAGATCGTATGAAGAAATCGTTTCTAGTAAATTTTATTAATTTGATAAGTATAAAAGACGTTTTACACAAAACAGATTCCAGATCAGTAAGATAAAAAAAAATACCATTTGGTCAGACGCACTGGATTTATCCTATTAAGGCTATCTGTCAAAGTATTTTCAGCTAGAGAAAACAGATGTTCGGAAGGGAATGCTAACACACCCGACAAGTTGTAGTTCGTACGGTACATTATTTAGGTTTTAGTTGATACAATTCACTGTCTGAATCGTCTATTACGGCTGTCTGTTATGACGGCATGTCCATGGCGCACTTTGTAATAGATCTATTAAGTAGATTAAGTTAAATAATTTTGCATGCATATTGTGCTTTTAATTATTTTTATAAAATTACAATACGATCTTCTGAGATCGAGTAAGATTGATTCAAGCAAAATATCGGGCATCCCTACCTTAATACTATATAGATTTGTATTGTGTTCCCGTATTTTATCTAATATACTAGAAAACTCAAGGGATTTTCACACCTTTTAATGTTGCCCTTTATACATTTCTTGCATGCTAGAGATGAATCTAAAAATAAACTACTATTGCCTGTTAATAACGGTCCTTCCATCTTCCCACGCATTTGTAAATGGTTTAACTAAATACGCTTTCGTGGAAGAAGGAGTTTTCGTGAATCTACCTCTTAGCGCAAAATCGGGTACAAGTGAAACCAATTGATGTCCACTTGATCAACGCCCACGCAATTGAAATGTCTTAATTAGAATTGCTTCTCTTTTACTCCATTATGTCAATAAGATGGTCTGTGACGATTACAGATACTTTAAATACAGTATATTTAAATTAACTGTACTATTTATATCATTAATTTTTAAACGACTTCCAAAAAAAGAGAAGGCTCTCAATTCGTATGCTTTTTTATTATTATTGTTACCTCAGAACTTCGCCACTTATTTAAATATATCTTTTTTGTTTAAAAGGTGTGGTGGGCTTATAAAGTGGTCCCATATTTTGGTCATGTTCTGACGAGTGGTTTTTGAGTTAGTTTCACTAATACGTATTTCTTTCACTTAGTGTATGTTAATGAAGTTATAAATACTTCCTGTCACTGTTATTGACTTAGCAAGTGAAGGTTTACGAGCTTGTGTGGGGTAGGTACCACAACTAAAATGTGGAAAATGAAGAGTTTAAGTATTCAAAAAAAGTTTTACCGACTTTTAAAAAGGACACTACAAAGTGAAAAAAAAAACTTTAATTTCGGAAGTCGGTGCCAAAAAAACAAAATACAAAACCAGGGACCACTTTCGAAATTACGGTTTTTTTTCGTAGGATTCAAGTCGGTTTGTTTCATTTCTTAAAGTTGGTTTTTGTAACTAAGTTTAGACTACCACCACACTATAAGTTCTAAAATTAATTATAATTCCTGCAGCTGCTGCTCGGTGCAATAACTCGTACAAATTGTTCGCCAGACAACAAGACAATTGAAGCTCGCCCTTTGTGTGAAATTAATTCAATCGCCACACGTGGCTTTAATAAGTCGCCAACTAATATTGAGTCACTTGATCTATCATTATAATTCTGTTTTAGAAGTAGTAATTTCATTGCCTAGGAAACGGTATCCACAGATTTAAAAAAAAATCCCCAGGGTAGCCCGCGAAATTCAAATTTGGAGCTGACACTGACCTGCAAATTGCAAAAAAAAAAGAAAATGGGCATCCTCCTTTATCGATCTGGAAGTCAAAGTCAAATTGTTAAATCTGTACTAATATTATAAGCTGAACAGTTTGTTTGCTTGATTGAACGCGGTAATCTCAGGAACTACTGGTCCTAATTGAAAAATTATTTTTGTGTTGGGTAGTCTATTTATCGAGGAAGGCTATAGGCTATATAACGTCACGCTACAAACAAGAGAAGCGGAGCAGCAATGAAAAATGTTGCAAAAACAGAGAAAATCGCACGGGCAGGCGATTCGATGCGATGGGAAGGGTCGGGGGAACATGAAATTTAACGCGGACGAAGTCGCGGGCAAAAGCTTACAGTTTCATAAAACCATTAAAAGGCACTTTTGAATGTCACAACTTACAAGAAAAAAAAAAAGAATCGATTCTAAATTGCCCCGTTCAATTTCGAAAAAGAATAGACAAAGAACTCCACAGTCACTCTTTAAAACAAATATTGTTCTACAATATTTTGTTTACTAATAAGACCATCACGTAATCTAATATAGAGACGATGTACCTAGAATAAAATTATTAAACTACAATAGGTAATAATAAATTATGTATTAGCAAATTAACCAATAACAACAACAGATCAATTAATTATGTTGATACTTGATAGGGACATATTTACAAACATTGAACTGTACTCGAGTATTACCTACTATCATTTAACAAAAACAATGAAAGATAAAATCGAGTATGATTTTTTGTTTCCTATCTTACTAGTCCTACTAATATTATGAACTAGCTATAACCAGCGCCTTCGTCCGTTTAAAATTTCGATTCCCCAGCCCCTTCCCATCGCGTTGCCTGCCTGTAGTACGTTTTCGCTCAGCGTTCTTTCTGATCCTCTTAGCATGATATTAATAGCCTTCCTCATGAATCATAATCATCATCAGCCTATAGTAGTCCACAACTGCACATAGGCCTCTCCAGTTTCACGCCATTCTGCTCGATTCTTCATGAACCGTGAACCTCACATACCATCAGATGAAATCCGAATGGTACTTCCAGCGATTAGCGCGTTCAAACAAACAAACTCTTCAGCTTTATTATATAAGTATATAATGTATGTGTCCATTACTCAATCACGCAACAATGACTAAACGAATTGGATGAAATTTGACACAGAGATAAATTATAACCTGGATTAACATATCGGCTAATTTGTATTCTGGTAGGTCGTTCCCGTGGGATAATTTTCGACCTCGGCGCGGGTGAAGCCGCTGTCAAAGCTAAAGCTT
Source organism: Aporophyla lueneburgensis (assembly GCA_932294355.1). Lineage (NCBI taxonomy): Eukaryota > Metazoa > Arthropoda > Insecta > Lepidoptera > Noctuidae > Aporophyla > Aporophyla lueneburgensis. The sequence continues at coordinate 24,506,308 of OW028734.1, forward strand.
CTCTAGATTACTAGTTTATCCAGTATGAAATGGGAACCAATATCATCTTTAACTTGATCGTTACTATAGTATAAAAAAACACGAAGGTATAGTCCACGAGTACGTCCCACTCCAGTTATGGCTCACAAGGCCGACCGGTCAGTCCCGTCGTATTGTTCTGTTCACCCGCACACCTAATAGGACAATGAATTACAATCATTATCATATCATTTAAATACCTCTGCTTAGTTACTGTTAAGAAGTACTTGGAAGGGATCTAAAGTTACGTTATTTTAGCGTAGTCTGGATGGTTAGCCGGTCTACTGTGTCAGTTTGGCCGTAAGACCGTTTGCACGGACATAAAAATATCGCGACGGGATATTATCACGCATTCGATTTTAAACTCTATGTGTCGAACGGAGCATTGAGAATCCAACGAGAAAGCATTCCTGTGCGGTGAAAAAACACTGTTCGATTTTAAACTCTCGTCGCTAAGCATTGAGTACACAATCCAGTGACTGAAAAAATCGTGCTGTGATTTTATGACGTGGGCTTATTTGTATAGTCGATATGAGATGCTTCACTCGAGTGAAGGGTTCATTTTTAACCGACTTCAAAAAAAGGAGGAGTTATCAATTCGACTGTACTTTTTTTTTGTTTTATTGTTTGTTACCTCATAACTTTTGACTGGGTGTACCGATTTTGATGATTCTTTTTTTATTTGAAAGCTGGTGCTTCCCGAATGGTCCCATTTGGACAATGGGGTCCATGTGAAAACCATATAAGTCTTAAATTTGCATTACGTATTTGCTGACAAATGAACGAGTAACGCGATTAGATTAGTGCGGAGTATCTACCATAACTAAAAAGTTTGAAAATAAAAACTTTTTACAAAAAAAAAAAACAACCGACTTCCTTAAAAAGAACACTACAAAGTCAAAAATAACTTTAATTTCGAAAATCGGTGTCTTAGGATCTGTATTTTAAGGTTTTTGCCACCGACTTCCGAAATTAAAGTTATTTTTGACTTTGTAGTGTTTTTTTAAGGAAGTCGGTTGTTTTTTTTTTGTAAAAAGTTTTTGTTTCATTCCATATTTACATGACATCGAAAAAATATCATTGGAACGTACGTTCATCAGTTCCTTTCAGTTCATTTGCGATCATTCGGTAGGCGAGTGAGAGGAACTCCTGACTAGGTATGTCATAATAGCTGCACGTGTCGATCAATCAGGTTAAGTTACGCGGTCAGGCTGTGGATGCGATACCGAAACCCTTTCATGCCTTGAGAAGAACTTTAAGCCGTTGGTCCCTGATGTCATTCGTTATTCACTGACAGTCGTTAGTCGGGTAGTCAAAAGCACGAAAGTCTGACAACCAGTTTTACAAACTAATAACTGGGTTGTAAAGGTCAGAATTTTTGATCCCCTGACCGTTCCCGTCGCATCGAATTGCTGCCAGTTTTCGTCCATTTTTTGTTGCTGCTCCGCTCCTTTTGACTGTAGCGTGATGTTATATAGCCTTCTTCAATAAATAGGCTACCCAACACAAAAATATTTTTTCAATTACGACCAGTAGTTCCTGAGATTACCGCGTTTAACTAAACAAACAAACTCTTCAGCTTTATAATCTTTGTATATCTTTACATATTATAAAATAAAGTCACTTCGCTGTCTGTCTGTCCCTATGTATGCTTATATCTTTAAAATTACGCAACGGATTTAGTTGCGAGTTTTTTTAATAGATAGAGTGATTCAACAGGAAGGTTTATATGTATATAACATGTATAATATAGTAAAGAAACGCTGATAATTTTAGAGGTTTCTAATGTGATGTCATAAATAAACTCATTTTTTTGCGCTTACATTGTGAACGCTGGCTGAACTCTACGAATTAGATCAAAATAATGTACTACAGTATTGTACACCTTAAAAAGTTCTACAAAAAAGTCCGCGATGGTATATGTCTAACTCTTAGGGATAACCCACAATAACCATTTTTATCCTTTACTTTTTACGAGAAATAATGGCTTATTTATGAATGCGATTTTAAGCAATACAGCATTAATCCTTATCCAATTAAGTACCTTAAATAAATTGTGCATTTCATGTAGATCAAAATTGCCCTTTACAGCATATCATTAAAATTAATATTTTAGAAGATACAGAGATTATAATAAAATCGCCGCAGAGCGGCTAGCGGGCCTTCGCGCGTCCGGCCGTCCCGGTTGGTAGCGGTCGGGTAGATTGTAATTCATATTACTTTGGCTTCATAGTAAATGCGAACATAATATATCATGTGTGTTCGAAGTACTCAAAATAAACCTAATTGTATTATTCCAAGTAAGAGACCGCGAAATATGGCTTAGATGTTTAGATTTTTGGATGGATTTGGATTTTTGGTTATCCTGGATAGTTACCATATACATAGGATACTTTATCCTGGTAGTAGGTTTCCGAGTGATATTTTCCGAAAGCTATACGGGCGGAGCCACTGGCAAAAGTACTATTCTTATAACTATGTTTAATTTGGTGTCTGGTAAATAATTGAGTGTCTCATCATCATCATCATCATCATTTCAGCCGTAAGACATCCACTGCTGGACTTTGGCCTCCCCCCATTTGGGGGGCATTGATTGTCTGTATAGGTAGAATACGAGCGTTAAGAAAAACCAGGATGACTTATATCAATTCAACCCAACCCTATTTGACAGTCTTCTTCCTCTGAATACTATTCATCAAACACACATGATATTCCCATAAACTATGAATCCGAAGTAATATGAACCTACTTACTACTAATATTATAAATGTGAACATTTGTATGATTGGATGTTTGTTTCACAATCATGCAAAAGCGGCTCAATGGATCTTGGTCGAAAATGGCACACAGATAGTATTTATTACCTCTATATAATTAGCCTACATAATTCCCACTGCTGAGACACAGGCTTCCTGTCGGTGAGAGGGAGTGGGCCGTAATCTACCACGCGGGCCCAGTGCGGGTTGGTAGATGTCACATGTCTTCGAATTTTTGGTTCTAGGACATGCCGGTTTCCTCACGATGTTATCCTTTACCGTTTTGAGAGCAGTGTTGATGAAAATGTTTACACAAAGTAAAGAGCCTGCCTGGGTTCGAACCCACGACCTACAATTCGTAAGTCTGGGCTGATACCACTTAGCCACCACTGCTCTCTTATCTATACATCTATACAAATAACCATTTTTTACTAAATGTATATGGATGTATACACGGTACATATAATAAAACATCATTTTTTACAATTTTTGTCTGTCTGTCTGTCTGCCTGTTTGTTCCGGCTAATCTCTGAAATGGCTGGACCGATTTTGACGGGACTTACACTGGCAGATAGCTGATGTAACAAGGAGTAACTTATGCTACTTTGATTTTAGAAAAAATCTTTTATTTAAGAAAAATACCTGCGTTAATTTCCGACATCCACGCGGGCGAAGCCGCGGGCAAAAGCTAGTTATAAATATAATTCTACTGTACGTGTGTATGTCACTGAACTCTTCCTAAACGGCTGGACCGATTTGAATGATTTTTTTTGTATGCGTTTGGGTGGCACCCTGGATGGTTTAGATTCACTTTTGGACCCGGTAGGTGGCGCTGCTATCGAGTTCTAGGAAACAGGACAACGTCTGTACGGTCAGCTAGTATTAGTATAGATTTTGGTATTCAGACGTTTCACTTCGCGAGTGAAAGATCCCGGGTGAAAGGCTAAAATTAATTGAAAGTGAAGCGTTTGACATCTGAAAACAAGAGCGAGCCAGTTGCCTCTGAAATTCATGCAAGAACTCATGCCATTTACCCACGGGGTTACAATCCTCACAAATTCCTTTTGCTTCACCCACGCTCATTACATTTTGTCATACACGCGCGCCGTTTCAGAGAACTCCCGCCCACCTGACCTTTATAAAAGCCTTCACAGTAATATTAATGTATGTAAGTTCATCTACTTTCAGTGTTTGTCCTCGAATACAAGCGAAGTAATTTGTTTATCCGATTCAGAAGGGATTACTATAATAAAATAAGACACAGAAATATGTAAAAGAATGTGATTACGTGTATTTGTTACTCTACAAAGATCATCAGAAGCTTCGGAAATTGAACTACATTTTAAACTTATTTTAAAGGTTGTTAAACTGAGTATCCCATCTCGTTAAAATGCACAAGTGCTCTTAAAAATGTATGTTCTTTATGTAGCGCATCCCAAAACTTCATTCTTTCGTGGAATGGATTCCTTCCCTTCGTGAGTTCTGATCCTATGCTGAGGTAGTTCAGCCTTTCTTTGTTTTCAACAGGGTCCCAGGTTATAGGTAATAACGGGTCATCTTCATCTGGAGTAGGGTTTCTGAAAATGAATTCAAAATATGAAAATTTTGCAAAGTTAATAACCTCTATTCATAAAATTCATGATATATTTTGAAACTCACCCAGTTTTGGCAAAATTCGTCCACATTTTGATTACTCTTTTTCTTGTTTTCACTGAATCTCGACTACCTTTGCATGCTTCTGGCATTTTTATACGAAACAAGAAAGATAATTCTGCACAATGCCCAGTAGAGTTAAAGAAATTTAATTTCTTCGGCACTGCCCATTCACCGGCGTAGTTGAGAATATAGTAGTATATGGGACAGCCAGCCGTACAGAGCAGTCTTACTGTTTTATTGACATAATATGAAAAATAGTAATCACTTATTAGTTGTAGGTATTGGGTCCTTGTATCAGCCCTTAAATGTTCTTCGCCGTCCAAGTAAAATTTCAGTAACTGATGGCCTATACTTTCTGAGGATTTGTCTTTCCTTGCTAATTCTCTTGGCACAAGGAGCCTCACATTTTCGTTATACTTTTCAAAATTCGAATAGAAATTCTCTACAACATGTCGTAACACATCTCCTTCTATATTATTGCTACCAATAATACACGGCACTTTATTGAAATTACCAGATTTAAGCAACAAAAGTGGACTCCTTGTTAGAAATGCAGCTTGTCCTTCGAGGTCAACTTCAATGCATGGCTTGAAGACAGCATCAATCAAGTCCCTGTCGGCTCCTTCACCAGATTCTATCTTGAAGTTTTGAAAAGCTATGGTAATGTCCATCGCAGGAATAGCTCGTAACTCTTCAACTATTTCTTCTTTACATGTTTTCTTGATGCCGAGTATCTTTGCTAATTCTATTACGGCTAGTGAAGGATTCTTAGCTAAAGACCAATTATTCAATACACTGGCGCTTTGTATAATAGCTTTGTGAAAAAGTCCGGTAGCCATAGGAGATAACATCATGAAATTGACAATGGATCCCCCTGATGAACTTCCAAAAATTGTGACATTATTTGGGTCGCCTCCAAACTCACTTATATTTCTTTTGACCCATTTAAGAGCCAAAACTATGTCTTTAAGTCCACAATTTCCTGGTGCTGCATAGTCGTTTATGGAGAGAAAGCCAAAAGGTCCCGTTCTGTAGCCGCATCGTACGAATACTATGTTCTGGTCATTAATTAAAGTCGCATCGAATATGTGATCTAAGATGCAAGCGTAGCCGTATCCTCCAATCCAAAACATAACGGGTATAGGTTTATCAGGCTTCATACTTGGTGTGGACAGCTCTATGTATAGACAGTCTTCAGACCCAGATATGACGTCAGCCACTGATCGACAAATAGGTAAAGGCGCATCCTGAGTACAGTCCATTACTTCTCTCCATGGTTGAATTGGAGATGGTGGCTGAAAAAGAAATGACATATTCATTGACTCCAGATAAAAGATGACAGGGAAATTAAATATTGTCTGACTTTCGTTTACTTAAGAATTAAATTGATAATGTGGTTCATGTTACATAGTGGAGATTATATCAGTAAAACAAGACGGTTCAATTTTGTGATTTTTTTAAGTTTTGTTTGAGAAATGTGTTTAAAAATCCTTTGTAACTTACCAAGAAACGTAAGTTGCCTACTGGAGGCTTAGCAAACGGTATACTTTTAAACTTGTAACAAGTACCTTCATCGGTTTTTTCAGAATATCCGCAAACAGGACCATCATTTGTTTCCACTATACATTTTGCATCCTCTGGTATTGCACCCATTTTTATTGCTTCCCTGAAAATTAAAAATATCAAATTAATATACAGGAACACAGGGCAGGAAGTTATTATAACATCATCAATATGTATATGTCACCGTTAGATAACAAGATCCGCAAGTTTATAAATTTCCTAGGAAATTTATAAACCTTCGTAGGATTCTAAACGAGAGATAAATTGTATTATTTCACGGTCACATTTTCGCAAATTTATCAATTTGCGACGTCTCGTGGTAAATTTATAAACTAACGGATATCCATTCGTAAGATTTTAAGCGGTTCGACCAATCACAGAAGAGATTTTAATTTAACGCTTCTTTAAACTACGGAAAATAACACACTGCTCTCTGATTGGTCGATGCTGACAGTGGCAATGCTAGTGTCCCTATAAAATGTATTTTATTTTATTTGACAATGTACCTAATTGTCTTACTCAGATGTTAGGTTAGGGTACATTGTGACCTTATGAACGCGAGCGAAGCGAGCAACTGTTAATTTGGTAAGTGTTTCAACATTGAAACATAAATAATATTTTTTGGCGAACAATGGCGGCGGAGAGGAACGAGAAGGAACACGAGACTTATTCAACCAATCAGAGCGCGTTATTGCTTACTTATTATATTACGCATGACTTCGGTAAGTTTATCAATTTACGAAAATGTGGCCGTAAAATAATACAATTTATCTCTCGTTTTTAGAATCCTACGAAAGTTTATAAATTTCCTAGTAAATTTATAAATTTACGGTTCTCGTTATTTTCCGGTGACATACGAGTATACACCAAGTTGAGAATATATGTATTATTATAGCCAACTTAAAAACTACCTAAACAACGTTATAAAACATATTTGGGTTGCCCTCAGGGGTGGGCCCATAGGTATTATAACGTTGCTTAGGTAGATTTTCCTTTCCATTAAAAAAATAATTTTCGAAATCGATCCGGATTTGCCGGAGATATCGCGTAATGTTAACCTACAAAAAGTCCTTTTTGGAGTCGGTTGAAAATGGTTTGCTAATAACCTGTAATTAACTGCGACGTGTAGGTATTTTAATTATGTATTTTTTACCTATTTCATCTATTTTAGCTAGCGGAAAAATCGAAATAATATTATACGTTCCGTGATCGCGGTCCGAATCCAGATTTGGTCTGTGGCATGTCTGTGGTAAAAAAGGAACGTTATAAAAAACAAATGATATGGTCAATTTATGCTCGGCGTTCTATTTTTAAAAGTTTTAGTTATAAATAGCTTTCCTGTTTGACGTTTTGACGACGAACTTTGACTTTTAATATTTTGGACGTAAAATATGAAAATCTTTTGAAGAATTAAATATAATATAGTGTGTTATTATAAATGTTACAATAAGTATCAAAATTTTAGGTGGGAAAGAAGATAAATAAAAAAAATCCTGATAAAAATCAGTCGTGAAATTAAACCATTTAGAACTTGAGAAAAAATCTTTTTAAGTTTGTCTTAAGTAAATGAATGTGTAGGTATCACGTAGGTACCAAATTATTTCGGTATCTATTCTCGTCACGCTAAGAATAACATCCCAGCAGGAAAACCATTAAACAACGTTGAAGGAAAATAATACACCCAGTCAAAGCAAATGACATAAGACAAACACCATAATTGTATGTTTTGTTGAAACAAAAATACTTACGTTAAAACAGGAAGTTAGAACCAACTGGCCTATTTAGATGACCATTAATTGTACTACTAATACACACTTTAAGTAATGAAGTACCAACCAGGCGTTAAATATCTGAATTACATAAAAACAATTAGAAACATCTAACTACGGACGTCAGACCGGTGTGGACACACAAACAAACTGGTATGACTAGACTCTATAGCCTTGATATTGTTAGGCATAGGTAATAATAGAAAGGTCAATGTTGCCAGCGCTAGATGGGATCAATTATTTCATCGATTAAAAAATCATTACAAAAACAGGCCATCTATTTTTTATTTTTTTAGTACTGTATCGTACATCATGGGAATAAAAAAGATTGAATGATTCATTTTTGTATTTCGAATTTTGTTTCTGTGACTCGCATAGCCTCGTTGCTTGTCAATGTCAAGTTCAGTACATTTGAATTCGGAATAATTTTATTAGATCCTCATTCTTCGCTTGCTTAGGTATATACTGGCCATATTGTATGTACTGAATGTTTTCTACATTTGACTAAATGTAGTTCGTATGAGTAACCATAGAAATATACGCATCTCCTCAACGATAAAGTAAATATTCCAAGAATAGATCTGAATCAATAAGTCTATGCAAATTAGGGTGCAGCTCTGCAGTTTGTATCGGCAAATGTGTCGTACGCTAGTAGCTATGTGTACCTAATGCAATGATTATAAGTTGGATAAAAAAGTTCGATGACGTGACGTTCTCGAATCGAAGTCAATCGAACAGGGCATACATGACAATATGACATTAAAGATTGTTCAGTTATATTAGTTCTGTTTTTGTGACACATTCAGTTTTTCATCAATTGTTTTCTATTAGATTGCCTTCAATTATCTTCTTTTTTTTAACTTTTATTTCAAACTATTTTGTCTATATTTTTTTAGTATTCAATTAGCTTCAGACGATGCGAGGCAGCAACTCTTAGCTCAAACTAGGATAAAAAAAACGAGTTTAATAAATCAATAATATTTTTCTTGCCCGACATTTTCTTGTTTAAGATTATGACGTAACTTTACTAATTAAACATAAACGTACTTGTAGAAGAGGATGTTTAGTTTGATGGTGTCATTAGCTGGATGTTGTCGTAATTAGTCTCATCAAGACTTTAATAATAGGTACTAGCTTTGTTTTGTTCGACTCCTTATACTTATTGAGGATAATAATATTATCGCGTGTATTCACGTGCCTTCTTATATTGTTGTATACACTGTGTATTTAGATTTTATTCGTTTCTGCATGCGAGTTCGAAAGTGCGTGAAATTTCTTGGTTTATTATTAAAAAAAAAAAAAAAAAAACTTCCTATATCGTTCCCACTGCAGTTCGAATATTTGGTTCACGATGTTGTCGTTCACTGTTTTGAGAGCAGCTGTGATGAAATTAAATACGTTATGTAAAGTCGTAGTCGGGGCCGATACGATTGGGCCACCAGTACGTATTATTTACACTTTTATGAACACCCTTTAAGTCCATAATTTCGGACAAATGATGAGAACGGACATAGTCCGGAAGGGGTGCCAAAAGCTAGACAAATCCGGACGGATAGCAAACTCACAACCACTGCGTGAATTTCACCAAGCTAAACTAAAATCATTCACTCAATTTAAAACACCACTTACGCCACTAACCAATTCCCTGCGTATTCCGCTATTCAACCCTAACCCGCTTAAAGTCTATTTTTACTTGAGTATAATTGTATAATCTGCGTTACGTGGCGTCGCCTTGACTGTGAAACCCGACGTGTGTCACATTAGCGATATTAGTGCACATGTTGTGGGTAGGCGCAGCTTAGCTGGCTGTAGGAACTGCTGGTTATACCGACATAAGTATCTTACGCTTTTCGTGAGACTTACAAATGTATAGACATATAATTGTACACTTGCAGTGTTGTGTAAGAGATCTAGTGCACTACGCAGCAATGACCGCGACTTGTAGCACGACTAGACGCAGTCTTAGCCGCAGAACATCCGACCAAGAATGAAGTTTGGATTTAGGACTAGTTTTGTTTAATATTGCAGTCGGTCGTGCGACTACGTGAATGCAAAGTGCGCGAGGTCCCTAAAGACGCCTGAATGAATTAGTTACCCCTATCGTATTGAAAGAACTTTAAAAAGATAAATTTCTTGCAGTAACGATGTTCGTTCCATGTTCCACTGTTAAGATTACACATTTCGAATACACGTTGTATACATAGTAGGGACGTAAAAATATAATTTCCATACTATGTCTTCTCAGCTACATTGCCTGCTCCGTTTTTGAAATCAGTTAGTGATTAAAAATTGCGCAATTGACACTAAACTTCAGTCAATTTATACGATAAAATCCTCAAACAGCGTTACAATTCAAAGAAGACAGAATCTCACAGAACCGATGACTCAATATTCGAAAGTTACACAGGTGACATATCATAACATCACGCCTCTTATCCCCAAAGGGATAAGTAGAGGTGTACATCTACATAAAGTAGACAGATAAGTAACAACAGAGTCCACAATGATGAAAATACGCCTTAGTATGGCGTGTGTTACAAAATGGTCGACAACCATACAGATCTACATTTTCAAGTCAAAACTCTTAATTTCATACGTCTTAGTATAATACCTCGTCTGTGTTATTATAAATTAGGTTGGTTCTTGGAATTCGACCCTCTATATTTATAGCCCAAAACATGAGCAAATAAAAGTAATGTTCCAGTTAACGACACGTTTTCTAGCATTTACGAAGTTAAAACTTTTCGTTCATCATCCCCTAAAGAGGTTTAAAAGGAACTGAACTTTGTATGTAAGTCAGTCATTTTTGCTAATGAGGCCATATTTGATGATGACTGCTCCGTTGGTCTCGTGGTCGCAAGCGCGACTGCTGAGCTTGGGGTCCTGGGTTCGTTTCCCAGGTCGGGCAAAAATGTTATTGGGTTTTTCCATTAGGAATTACTTAGTAACAGCCCGGAGTTTGGAAGTTGTGAGACCTCTGTGCCTCGGCAAGCACGTTAATCCGTTGGTCCTACGCCGATCTCTCTCCGGTCGTGTCGGATTCCCATCCGATGTCCCATCGGACTATGAGAGTGGGGGAAGAGTGATTGCTCTTGTGTCTGCGCACACACATGTGCACTATAATATCTCCCGCGCCGATAGCCAGTCTCCGTTGAGATTCGTCGCCGTGGCCGAAATACGGTCTGGAGGACTATATATAAGGTGTATCTATTCATACACAAAATATTTTAAGAGGTACACCTGTAGGTGGTAAAGAAGCTATAGAAGCAAAAAGATTTTTTTTTATCTAAGCGTTTTTGAATTTTTGTAATTATTATAATTTAAAAACTGCTTGAGACGTTTTGCATAAAACCTTTACTCCAAATTCTATGAATGGCTCGTCTGACGGTGCGAGGGCGGCGACCGGACGGCACAAGCTTGGCCGCGGTGTCTCGGGCCGTAAAAAATAAGAAGGAGCCAGTATTTCTTATGTGCGTCAAATAATTTATAAATATTAAATTTTGAAAAAAATACATATAGAATTTTTTTTTTTCGTTGCTGTAGCTTCTTTACCACCTACAGGTGTACCTCTTAAAATATTTCCTGTATGAATAGATACACCTTATATATCTGATGATTGCGTATTGTGATAAGTCGAAGTCCTGATATTTTGATACTATTCCAGACAAGACACCAACGTAAGTACGTACGCAATTCGCGCGCTATTGAGAAAAACGGGCGTAGCACAATAGATTTCAAACAATAGGGTTTTAAGCAGAATTTATGATGATTATAATCCGGGGGATTATCTTGAAGAAGAGTTACTGTTGCTGTGCAGTTGATACATAATAATCTAAGATTACATCAGACGTATGATGAAATATTGTCATAGAATGTCCATGAATTAACGACTAAGTCCGGTATCCACAAATCCGCACTAGGCCTTCGTGGTGTATTATGTCCCACTCTATCTCAAGAGAAGCGCCTATGTTCCTGTTGTGGAAAATTATAGGTTGAAAAAATACGCGAATTTTCAACTTACGTTTATGTATCTACTCAAAATATGACTCAAATAGCTACTTCTTGCGATACTTGAATGTAGACCGCGCACAGCGAACGATGTACCCTGAAAATTCAGCCAAACTTATCATGTACTAATCCCATTTTCTTTAACTTACAGGTAACATAAGTGCAGTGTTCACATACAAATGGAAAGGCGAGGAGATCGCGCGTCTGGTGGACAACGGCACCAGAGTCATGATCGGCATCATCAAGGGGAGGACTTTCGCTCACGTCAGCAACAATATTAACAAGTACGTATCTTAAACAATTATATAGGTATCCTGTATGGAAAGATTCTGTGAATCTTACTCGAGTCTCGAATCTATTCATGTTTGGGCTACATAAAGGCGTCGTTGTAAAACCTCAAGAGGGACAGAATAGTTCTATTACAGTTATTGTAGCTCTGATATTGTTTCGAGTAAAGCGATCTGTGTCCCACCAGTGGGAATATTATAGGCTGATTATGTACCTATAAGCTGTTCCGTGTGGTGCCGGACATAAAGAATAGCACCATCATATTTCTGCCCGTGGGTGTCGTAAGAGGCGACTAAGGAACTTACTAGAGAATGGGCAGCAGCGTTCTCCATGCAAATTACCACCATACTGCGATCGCCAACTCGCCTGCGAAGCGTGGCGATTATGGATAAAACTTCTCCCGCTCTGGGCGGAGCGGAAGGGCGTGTCAGACTTTTACTGACTATAACCCACCCGTGTTCCTTCAGTTGCCCATATGCCAGGCCCACGGTAACTCTTTCGAACGAATATCGCGACCCTGGCGGGTGTATGATATTGCTTCACTGTCAAAGTTGCAGTGATGTACGGTGAGAGTTGATTATTGTGACATTTGTCACTTTCGAAACAAACGCTGCTTCACGATAAAAAAATATGAAATATAAAATACACGTAGACGAAGTACAGTAGAGCGTCGATTATCCGAACGTCGATCAACCGAACGACCGCTTATCCGAACTACTACGCCCGCCCGACTCGCGCGTGCTATCCTCCTGCCGCGCTACAATTCACGCGAAATTGTCTCGAACTGTTAGTTGTCACTCCCAAGTAGCTGTAAGTTGATAAACTAAATTTTACCGCGTAAAAGAAACTATTTGCCACTAAAGATAATATGTCTAAACATAAGGTTTTCATTCACCTGTACATAAATATGTATGGCTGAATCAATACAGTTCGATTATCCGAAAAAATCGGTTTTCCGAACACTCCTGTCCCCCAATTAGTTCGGATAATCGACGCTCTACTGTATTGGCAACGGCTAGTTTTATTAATAAATTAGCTAATCCTTAATGGTGAATTAAAAGATCCTATAGAAAATACCAGATATTCCGAAATATTTCGGGCGTTTTTTCCAATTGTTATAACCTTTAAAACCTTATTCTGTTTTTTCGAATTTTTCGGGCAACTTTTCCAATTTTTGATATCCCTTTTTTTTGGATGGGAAATCATCAAATGACTTCTCCCGCTCTGGGCGGAGCGGGAGGGCGTGTCAGACTTTTACTGACTAAACCCACCCGTGTTCCTTCAGTTGCCCATGTGCCAGGGTCACGGTATCTAATTTTTTGATATCCCTAATAACCGCATTCGGACTATAACGAACATAAAAACAAGAAAATCAACGGAATCGGTCAACCCTTTTACATTTCTTTTGGCAGCGCATAAAATACAAACATAATAAAAACATTAATTTCATTATTATAATATTATTATATGACAATACTAGCTTCTGCCCGCGACTTCGTCCGCGTAAAATTTCTTGTTCCCCCGACCCTTCCCGTCGCGTCGAATCGCATACCCGTGCGATTTTCCCCGTTTTTGCAACATTTTACATTACTGCTCCACTCCTCTTAGTTGTAGCGTAATGTTACATAGCCTATAGCCTTCCTCAATAAATAGGCTACCCAACACAAAAAGAATTTTTCAATTCGGACCAGTAGTTCCTGAGATTAGCGCGTTCAATCAATCAAACAAACTCTTCAGCTTTATAATATTAGTGTAGATTCATGCAAGTCCTAGCCAGTAGATATAACATGAAATGCGGAACAATAAGAACAAAACTCAAAATTCCTTATTTGAAACAAGTTTGTCGTTAGCCGGATCCATCAGCGCCGCAGTTAGTTACCCCACGTACCCAACGGACCTCCGTGCGAACGTGGGCTTATATTGGACTGTTGTAATTGCAATTCGTATGCGGAATGCATGTGATGACAGCGGACGATGCCAATTCCAAAATAAACAAACATATTTCAATCTTTATATAGAGCGTAATAAATTATTGCGAGTACCTAAGTGCCTGCAAATATTTATACACCTATGGCTAGTATGTATACCTACCTAACTATGACCTATATGTCAGAGGTACTCACATAAAACAATCTTGCTGTACACTGAAGACCAGTTGGCAGAAAAAGTAACTTCATGACGACGTGACGTGCACCTAAAAGTACTATAGTCTTTTTTTGGTCTCGCCGGTACAAAAATCAACAGAGATACTTCTAAAAAGGATAGTTCAGGAACCCCCTTCTTTCCTTCCTGGGGGGGGGGGGGCATAATCGGCATGCTTGGCACGCGGGTTGGCGATCGCGTTATGGTGGTATAATGCATAGAGAATTCTAATGGTGCTATTCTGTACTTCCGGCACTACACGGTACTGGATACACTAATACTACTGGCTATTTGGCTAATAAGTTTCAGTTTTACAACGATGAAGTTAGCCCTCACACATCCCTCATCTGTTTTCACGAACACTACGCGAGACCTAAAAGTGATACCTAATAGCGTAGGATTATCATCGCTTGGCTCAGTGCCGAGAGATTTAACTCCAACACTAGGTACGCTTTCATTAGGCAGACGTGTCCTTAGGACTGTAAGGGTTACGTAAATTAAATAAATTAGGACTTCTTAGGGTTACCTTAATTATATAGATGGACAAACTACCTTCATTAGCCCTGCACTCCTGTTGCACTGAGGGGACTTGAGCATAACTTTTGAGTACTAAACACTTCAAAGTGCCATTTAATTTTCAGTAACATAGTTAAAAATGAGTTTGAAGGATAATTTTAATCCATTGCCTCATATGTTCGGAAAGATTGTACGCTGAGCTACATAAATAACGCAATGAATATTTTTGACTGTCAAAATGACAGCGACGCCCTCCACCCCGCCCTCCGCCTCTACCCTCTATTTCGGAATTACACTATTGAATACTAGAAGTATCTATGTTTCCTTAGTTATTGTTGTTAGCATGTCACATGCAATGCCTATACAATCTTATCTACCGCGACTGTTTTACTACAATACATAATAGTAATTAATTTACTTACGTAGCGAGTAAAAAATCCCCGAGTTTATTTGTTATAAAAATATATATATATATATTTGTTCTTGCTAAATATGTAAAGTCCTCAGTTTGTGTAAAACTAATAGAAACAAAATATGGTAATATTACCGTGAGAATAAATAGCTTTATATTGGCATAAGGTATACATAAGTAATGGTTCCGTGTGTTGACGGATGTAAAGAATAGTACCATCCCCTTTCTTCCCGTGGGTGTCGTAGGTCACTAAGGAACTTACTAGAGAATGAGGCGCAGCGTTCTGTATGCATTTTACCACCATACTGCGATCGCCAACTCGCCTGCCAAGCGTGGCGATTATGGCAACCCTCCCCAAATTGGGGGAGGCCTATGTCCAGCAGTGGACGTCTTTCGTCTGCAATGATGATGATGAACATTTGACCCATGCTTTTGCCCAACTTCGCAATAACAAAGAGAGGTATTTGTATTATCTCAGTGCCCTGCCATCGAAAGATTGTCTTCATGGAGCGCCCGCGCCGGTACTTCTGCAGGCTATTTATTACACTTTATGACGTGTATTGTACCTAACAACTGTGTTTATTGTTGCAGAACGTCTGTGCTGTTCGTGTCGATATCGTTCATCGTGCTGATGGTGATCTCTCTCGCCTGGCTGGTCTTCTACTATATACAACGCTTCAGATACATTCACGCCAAAGACAGGCTCTCTGTAAGTATACCAGCATGCGTAGCAGTGGCGAGGTGTAATTTTTTCGAAAAGAGAAGCCGATGCGAAGTCGGCTTTAACTTACTGACTCATCAATAAAGAATACTTACTATTATTCTAAAATTAATATAGGAATATAATGAATTAAATACAATTAAATTGAACAGCTGAAAACCGAATAAAATATGCAATATTCCTCTATCTCGTTCTCGCTGACGCATTTTTCTATACCTGTCTCTGTCATAACCCGTTGTACAGCGGCTTGCTCTCGTACATATCAAGCGGTGCCACGTGACCTAAAGTGACATCATTACGGGATCGCTGTTGTATGAATTTTTAGTTCCCGATTATGACGTTTTGGCGCCGGGTTAATTTAGAACATTTCTCTTTTGTTGTAATACAAAGCTATAAATAACCTTTTTTGTTGTTTGAATGTTATGGTGAATTAAATACCCGTAGTGTAACTATATTTATTGACACTATTTACATACTATTGTATTTTTAATAGTGATAGAGTTGAGTTACCAATGCGAATCCCCGAAGGCAAGCCGGTAGAATCGTGTTATATGGTGCTTTCGCCACTGATGCGTAGCATGACCACCGTAGAAATGAGTTTTGTCGACGGAAGAATAGACAAAATTACAGATTGTAGAAAGATTAAAGACAGAATTAAAGATTGTAGAAAAAATTGTACCGTTTTATGCTGGCGTAGCATGACAGTTCTATGCTAGTCATGCTACGCGTGCTGTTATTATTGAGCGCAGACATAACATCACACCTATTTTCCCTGTAGGAATAGGCAGAGGCAGAGGTTAAGGAATGTGGGCTATATTCGTACAGTGATCGCAGTGTGATAAGGGTTTTCATGTAAATAAAATGTCAATTATTAAGAGGCTAGCCCCTAAAACATCAGTTAATAAAGGTACAGTTTAAATTGTTAATGTCAGTGAATTGGATATGAATAGATTTTTTGTTGTATATATAAAATAACAACCAGTTTATCGTGTTACCTAAATAAATAAATAAAATACACTTGAGAGCAATAAAATCGCACACGTTGACTTTTTGTTGTTAAAGCAGTTTTTTTCATAAATGTGAATACATATTAAAATAAAACTTACACTATTTGAATGTTTACTTCAGTACCTTTCTAATGATATCAAATACAGTGTAAAAAAAGTACCCATAGGGAGTTTTAGGGCACAAAACCCAACATACGGATAAAATTACCCAATTTAGCTTAACAAAGAATAAAAATAAAACTCAAAATGCTTGATCAAATTGTTTTTTAATAAGGTGTATTCCCTCCCCTAGCCTTGATTACAGCTCTTAATCGGTTTTTCATGGACCGTATTAATTTCACCATGAAATCTTGTGGTATGGCGTTCCACTCCTCTTCAATGGCAAGTTGAAGCTCTTGGAGGCGCGTAGGAGCAGGGCTTCTTGCTCGAACTCTTCTTTTTAGCTCATCCCAGACATGCTCAATCGGATTGAGATCAGGACTACGAGCTGGCCACTCCATCGCGGTGATTCCAACATCTTCCATGTAGTCGCAAACTGTTCTAGCGACATGCGGTCTGGCGTTGTCGTGCATTAAGAGAATATCTTCTCCCATAAGCCACGCAAGCGGCCTCACATGTTCTTCGAGCACTTCTTCGACGTATCGTGCAGCCGTCAAACTTCTCGATCTCGGGCCGGTATTCGCCGTAGTGATGAATACAATGTCAGTTTTAGTGTCCAACATTATGCCACCCCAAAACATACACGATCCACCTCCAAAAGCCACACGTTCGCTTATGCAGCATTGTGAAAATCGCTCTGATGACCTTCTGTAGACCCTAGAGCGTCCATCATGACCATGTAAAGTCATTCTGCACTCATCAGAGAACATAACAGCCCGCCATTGGTCATACGTCCAATTTAAATGTTCCCTAGCAAATTGTAGCCGGGCTTGTCGGTGAGCTGTGGTCAATTTGGGACCATTTGCTGGGCGATGTGAAGTCATTCCTGCTTCACCTAGTCTTCTTCGAACTGTCCACCGACTTATACTGACATTGCGAACTTCTCGAAGCTGTTGTCCCAGTTGAACCGCGTTCAGTTGCCGATTTCTCAAAGACCTTGTCACAAGAAAGCGGTCATCACGCTCTGATGTTGTGCGTCGCCGGCCAGATCCTGGTCGCCGAATGTAGCCACCGGTCTCTTGGAACCTCTGGTATACACGACGAACAGAGTAGCGGCTCAAATTTAGCCGTCGAGCAACTTCACTTTGGTTATGGCCTGCTTCGAGCAAGGCAATAACTTGAGCGGCTTCTGCGGGCGTGGTATCCATATTTTTCCAGTAAATCCGTATGCTTCCAGTAGAGATGTTATCACGTTGACCTTCGGTATGCAACTGAATAAAAATTCCAATAAACTGACCTTTTTATACCTGCGGCTAAGGGTGCAAGTAGTGACAACGCAAACGCGTGAATTTGGGGAATTCGGTGTACGGTCGGTTTTTGTAAGTTACGTGAAGGTCAATGATTTTAATTTTATGTTTTTGTAAAGCTAAGCTTGTATGCTTTAATTTTGTCTAATGATTTTTACTCAATATCTTTCGATTTTAGAAAACAATCAGTAATAAACCAAATTACAAGGGGTGTGCGATTTTATTGCTCTCAAGTAGTTTATTTGCACCTTAAATAGTGGAAAATCTAGTATCTGGGTTGTGGCTTGTGGAGGGCGGATATAGGCAGTCGCTCCATTTAAAATAGCTGTATGTGCTTGTGTATTTAGCTGAATATGCTTGGACTGGAAGTCGACCCCAACATATTAAGGCTAGTCAGATTAATTGTTTAAAATAGCAATATCGAATGATTTCTAGATCAACTAAATCAGTATCGCGAAATGTTTTTAGCTACTAGAGTAATAGGAAGGAAGTATCCTTAGAACTTGGCTTTAGCATTTAACATTGACCTGTGACTTGGCACCAGCACTCAGAGATTGACATAATCTTGTATCCTTACCCTTGAAAAGAACAAAGGTACTTCAGTAATTCCTAATCAAAGGATATAACCTCCATATTTATCGTAAAGTAAAATCAATCAATCACAAAGTATGAACAATCAAATGAATCGTCTATGTATATCCTCTTGGACTTGCATTGTAGTCTGTTGACGCTAACTGTCTATAAAAGGGCCCTGCGAGGTAATTTCGTCACTCACTACGTATTGAAGGCTTTCATTTTGAAATTTCGACGATATACATTGCGTTATTTCCGTTGTTGAGCAGATTTTTTCTCGAATATATGAAGCAATGAATTAGCAATATGTTTTATTGTGTTACGCATGGGTGCTGTTCTTGCATATACCGACGTATAATTTTGTTAATTTGGACTGTAGGTGGCTAATGCTTCATTTTTTAAATTCGAGGAAATACAGTAGATAAAGAATGAAATGTATTTTCTTGTCTTTACAATTATGACGAAGTTCAAATTGAGTATTGTTTCGTTAATCACCGTCACGAACGACATGGAATATGAATCATCGGGGCATCGGTCCTTTAAGTGGGGAAATGTGGGCAAACCCTGCTTATATAATTAGTTAGTTGATCAATTAAGATATAGTTTTAGAATATAAGCCTTACATTACTTAAGACTTATTTATTAATTAAAACTTTATGCACAAGTAAAACTACTGCACAAAGGCGGACTTAATGCCTGAAGCATTTTCTACCAGTTCCTTAGGATGATGCAGAGATAAAACATGGCAGGTGTAACATAAGGATAAACAACTCGGAAAAGAAGAACTACTAATACATAGAAAAATACAAAAAAAAAACAAACATAAACTTTGGAGAAGTAACCATGGGTAGAGGAGAAAACGAATCTAGCAAATCGGCGCTGGGATGAGTCTGTCAATTTCTTCCGAATATGCTCACGTGCTTTCACTTTAAATGAGAATCGACTGGTTGCCGTCCTTACCTACTTAGAGCTATTACACACGAGCAGCATGTTGCCAACGGCAGGTAACTGCAGCCGTCGACACACGATAATGACACTGATCTCTGAAGATGGCATGTCTTCGGCTGCCGACGATACGTATGCAATTACCTTTGCTGTTGGCAACATGCCGCTCGTGTGTCACTTCTACCCGGTACGGAGTGCGGTGCGGTGTACAGTTATGAGCACCAATATATTTAATATACCTATATAGCAAAATTCAAAAGCGATTTTCTCTTTAAATAACGATTGCTACTTTGTGATAAGATACTATTTCATGATAGTGTGGGTTCCAAAATACTAATCATCGCAATAAAATAACATTTTAATGAGTACAATAGGAGAAAATCACTTTAAAAGTTGCTTAGTGCATAATGAGTGTTCGTGACTGTACGATCGGTACTTATGTAATGTCAATTATTTTTGCTGTTTTCTTTTCGTGCTAAATGTTAATTAGTTAATTATTTTTAATTCCAGAAACGTCTATGTTGTGCAGCCAAGAAGGCGTTGTCAAAAATACCTATTAAGAGCTTAAAGACTGAAGATAGGGTAAGTAACGCTATGTTTATGTTTCATTAGCAGTCTATAATGTTCCCACGTGTTGTACCTTGAGGTGCCGGACGTAAAGAATAACACCACCCCATTTCTTCCCGTGGGTGTAGTATAAGGCGACTAAGGGACTTACTAGAGAATGGGCAGCAGCGTTCTCTATGCATTTTACCACCATACTGCGATCGCCAACCCGCCTGCCAAGCGTGGCGATTATGGCAAAGCCCCCCAAATTGGGGGAGGCCTAAGTCCAGCTGTGGACGTCTTACGGCTGAAACGACGACGACGACGAATGTTCCCACTGCTGGGACACAGGCCTCCTCTCGGTGAGATAGAATGGGCCATAATCCACCACGCGTGCCCAGTGCGGGTTTTTGAACGGCGGGAATTTTTGGTTCTAAGACGCATGTCTTCATCGGGCTTCATCGGTTTCGTCACGATGTTTTTCTTCACTGTTTTGAGAGCAAGTGGTGATGAAATAGTTTACACAAAGTAAACCGCCTGCTTGGGTTCGAACTCACGACGGGCCACCACTGCTCTCTTTTCTATTTTTATGTTTAATTCAATTATAATTGAATAATTATATGTCGCTACTTCGCAAATTCGATGGGTATAGATAAATATTTAATCATGATAGCTGTCTTATTTAATTTACATCGCATTTTTATACATACTGATTTACGTTAATAATGAAGAGAACGACAAAACATTAATTTGTACTAAAAATAAGTAAAATTTCTTTTTATCAGAAGAAGCAACGTTTGATGACTTTTTCATGCTAATTTTACGACGCTAAACACTGTATATTTCGTAATAAGTAGTAAAATTTTGTAATAGTATTGTTTTATTGTTCACAGGAAGTTCAAGGCGACGGCGAGTGCTGCGCCATCTGTATAGAACCTTACAAAGTGTCTGAAACGCTTAGATCTCTTCCTTGTAGGTCAGTATTTAACTTTGTATTCATCATATTATGTACCTACATCAGTGGCAACACTTGAGCTATCAAAATCACCCTTAGCCCACGTTTCCACGAACGTAATAAAATCGTGGCGGGGTTTTTGATAGTACCCAAAGTTAAATAATTTAGTACAATAAAGCCATTAAAAGGTTATTTTGAATGTCAACATTTGTAGGACAATAGAATCGTTTCTAGTTGACCATTATGATCTTTCCAAAATGTAGTATCGTAAAGAAGCATGAGAAACCATTCCACTTTCTTACATTTTTGTGTTAGGAGAGCCTTGCGAGAGAAAAACTACACAAAGTACTAGGGAGCATTAAAATAGCTTAAACGAGGGTACTCTTGTTGACATAAGTAACTGTAATGCTCGCAAATCTTATATTGCCTAGATAACGACATAGGATCTTATATAAATAAAAAAAAACAACCTTTTATTCCAGACACGACTTCCACAAGAACTGCATAGATCCGTGGTTGTTGGAACACCGCACGTGTCCCATGTGCAAGATGGACATCCTCAAGTACTACGGCTTTGTGGTCAGTACCAATAACTTACTATTTTAAACATAATAGTTATAAAATCGGCAACGACTCACGTGTCGCCGGCAGTATTAAAGACTTTGTTATTAAGAAGATTTTGTTCATTCCGATCCAGCCCGTCCCTTGCGGGCATCTTTCAGCGATGCCCTAAGCTGAGGTCCGTACCCCACAGGGCGTGCCTTTAGCATGAATTCAGTTTAGCAGCACACAACCTCATTGGATGCAAGATGGAGCAAGATGTCATTCATAAAAAAAATGTATGTAAATAGGATTCGGTTCGGATGGCTTTTGTTCTCTGCACTTCAAACCTCTCTTACTTATTATCTACCACATTGGAATTGTGGCCGACTGGGTTTGATCCTCACGTTGGGCAAATAATAAGTAGATTAGGAATATTTTTTCTTCGCTTCCTGTTACATGGGACTTAAACGCTACTGGATAAATTTCAACACTTCTGCCAAACTCATTGAGGAATACACATATAATGTTATTTATGTACCTATGTACTGGTCCAAATAATGAATTGTTTTATGTTCCATTTCCAGTTCACGGGCAGCCAGGAGAGCATCCTGCAGCTGGAGGTGGAGGAGGCGCGGTCCCGCGCGCTGTCGCCCGCACGCAACCGACACCCGCTCACACTCGTAAATGTTATACATACTTTGTTATACCTGTATATTTGTGTGTGTGATCCCAACTAACACACTAACAGAGTAGGTCGGGTAGGTACTTAGAGCATTTATAGGTTAAATGCTCTAAGGGTAGGTTAGGTTAGGTTTTTGACAGTTCAACAACATTCATTGCATTATTTACGTTGATGACCAGACAAGTTCTTCTCACATATGAAGCAATGGATTTACACATAATTGGATTGGAAATGATTTGCACATTCTGATTACACAATTACAACTGTAGTAATGGTGCAGAGTGCAGTATTGGTCTTAACAAAACAAATAAAATATATCTAGCAATGCTTTATAACCCTATTTTCTAATCTGTGCTTCTCATTGTCAATGTCAAAACATCGGTATGGCATTGGTAACGTCAACGTCAAAATATTGACATGATGGCTGAATTAGTAGCGTCAGCATAGTATTTTAAACGAAAATAACGTGCACTTTTAATTGACAAAAGCGAAAAAAAAACGTGCACTTTGTATCTATCTTTCGACGGCTTTCTTTGCCATCATAAAATAGATTACACTGACCTCTATCTAATACGCTGGACTGGCTACCGCTATCAATTTATTGTGCCTATTTGAAAATCGCCATTTTGGCGCTGACGGCAGCAGTGAGGGGGAATGGAACTAATACTAGTGATGTACAACAAATGGTTTGTTATCGATAAAAACTTCTCTGATATCGACTACAATGATAGAAATATTACCAACGCTATTTTTGTTACTATTTTCTATAAATTAAATTGGTTTAGATAATTATTAACATGTAACATTCGTGTTGTCTTCTAAACGTAATGTTTTAAAACGTGGAATACGTTTTATAACATAAAATACGTTAGGATTTACTAAAATCATAGATAATTAATTTAAAACAAGTAATATAGGCATATATTTTGTTACTAAAACACAAATAAAAAGACATGTCTGCACTAGTTGAGTACCTAACTAAACCAATGAACTATAGATAGTCGTAATAAACAGATATTTTACATATAAAACATAACTTGAAATAGCAGTATATAGTACTGTTTATGGACTGTAATTCATAATAAGTTGACCCCTTCCTTGTTCTCCTTAGGGCAGATTTTAGCAACGTCAGATATCTTTTATCCTGGGAATTAAATCGACGTTTGACAGTACGAATGAACTGTCAAAAATTCAAAATGTATTCTCTGGATATGACTTATTCTAGGTATAAAAGTTTGGTGAAATTCGCCCTTTAACGGATAAAAGTTAACTATCGGATCAATAAATAATAAAATTCTGTAAAATAGTAAATTAAGTACCTCTAATTGTCTTATCGTGCACTCTTTATAGGAAGGGATTATCTTTTACTAGTCAGATACCGTATGTCGCCATGTGGTACGAGACACAATAAATTTTTATTAGGTCTGTAATTACGGTAATTAACTTGTAACAACTTAATTACCGCAGGGGAGGGGGACAGGGAAATAAAAAAGCATTCTGAAATCACATATTTTATTAAATTAAAACTTACTGTCGAGCCCATATTATTTGCCGAGTCAAAAATGTCTAACCTTCTCTCCAGTTATTAATAAAGAATATTTTTTTGTTTCTGCGAACAAACGGATGTTTACATATTTAGTTATTATTTCTTTTAAAAGAATATTTAAATGACTGTGAAAATTGTCTGAGACATAACTATCTCTAAAATGATCTAGCTCAGGAAACAGTTCATTTGTTTTTGTTAAGAGGTTCCTTATTACCTTTGCAGTGAGTACTGCAGGAAAATTCAACTCTATAGGTGGTTTATTTTTATTATATTTACATGCTTGTCGGAATAATGATTCCACCATAAAACAAATATTGACTACACTCACAGAGGGCACAGTTAAACCACCTCTCTGCTTTTGGATAATAAGTGCTACCCCATTTCTCCTATTTGACACTGCATCTAGTGGTACAGCTTCACAGGCCATTAAACATTCATCACATTTAATTTTTTTTCGAATCGATCGAATTACAAAACCTGCAATATAGCCAATGCATTGTTTGGAAGTCTCATTAATATTAGAGTCGGGTATTGCCCAAAATATATGTAAAAATTCACCTAACTCGGTTTGTAACGAGGATGGATCATCGTCGTCAAGGCGGTATTTCTTCGTAGTACGCATATTTTCAGCATTCGTAAAATCATCAACATTAAATTTATTTATTTTAGCACGCTTTGCACTAGAATTAGTTAATATGGATACATTATTGTCCTAAACGTTGCCGGTAGAAGTTTTTATTTCGTGATGGATTAATAACTGTTTATATGCATTGACAAATTGTGCAGCTGTTGGGTTTGGGCACCAACCCCCACGGCTACGAATGGCACAAAAAAACAATTCTAGATGATCCTGGCTCATCTTATATGTCAGAAGATACTTTAATTCAGGTCTGTCTGACTTCACATAAATATCAAATATATTCATAACAGAAATTACTGCGTTGTAGAATCCTATAAAACCCGCCTTACGGCGTGATTTTACTGCCAAAGTATTATCCATCAGTTTGATTTGACTCAGATACCTAATTTCGTCAAGAACTTTTGTCCTCCACCTGTTTTCATTATTTACTCGTAAAGGACTTTTAAATCCTCGACCCCAAGGATTCCGTACATTTAGAAAATCAAAGATTCTATCCACAGCTCTTATGAACCTTACCGTAGCTGCGGAACCACTAAACTCAGGGAGATTTAAAATTTTATCACAAAACTCAATCGCGTCTGCTACACTGCTACTGAGAGTTTGAGCCGCAAGGTAAACTTTCATAATCATTTTTTTATAATTTATATGCAAGTTTTTCAATTTGTTTCCTAATCTTAGGCCTTCAGTTTCTTGCAATTTTGCCAAATTCTCGACATATACCCATTTAATTAAATCACCTCTGTCATCTTTTAAAACTTTTAGATCACCCAAACAATTTCTTATATTTTTTAACATATGACAGGGGTCAAAAATAACATGCACTTTGTGTTCTTTATCTATGGGATGACAGAAATATGGTTTTGCTGCTGTTCCTATTTGAAGCTCTGCCCCTAATTTAGCTACTGCAGAAAAATGTTCGGGTGGTCCATCTAAAGTTAAGGAGCATATCTCCACAGATACGTCATGCAACCGAATTAAAGCCTGTTTAATTAGAGCACTTTTGGTTTCTGAAGTCAAACTATTAATAAAAAAATAGGCTATGGGCAATTTCCAATAACTATTTAAAGGCACGACCATAAATACCAACGCATCTTTACATTCAGGTAAATCGTTACTCTCAGAATCTATACCCAAATCGATTTGGCCACGAGTCGGAGTGACTCGTGGCCAAATCGATTTCATTCGATCACGACTGCGAGTGCAACTTTTTTTTAAGCTCATTTCGTCAATTATTAATGCACATATAAGTTTTTCCCCTTTTTGTTTTGCTAGTTCACTTTTAAGTCGCAAAGCATTGAAACTTTCAACAGAGAAACCTGGATTGGCATCAATTGAACTATACCATGAGCGTATAACACGAGGATGCGGCAAGGCCAAATTAAATTTACTACGCACATATGCATATGCCTTTGGCGAGTAAAAATGTAGAGTAATGGCAAATGATCTTAATTCTGGAGCATACTTAGCATGTTTTAAATATTTGGTCATTCTTTTAAAAAGTTGTGGTTTAAAATTGTCGTACTGATTTAACATATATAAACAATCATCACATACCAGTTTTCTTTTTTTTAAATCAGCAATTACAGATCTTAAAGTAGACACGGTAATTTTCATACGTTTCACATTTTGAGACAATACTTTAATTCGGGCTTGTGACATTTTCAAGGCTCTTTTGACCCTTTCCAATTTAATTTTGGAAGATTTTGGGGTGTTCTCGTAGCGGTGATCTAATTTTACACTAGAACAGATTTCCGCTAAAGTTCTAGATATCTTTGGTGTACTACAGTTGCTTGTGTTGTAACTTGTGCTTGGAACTGTAACAAGAAATTATATTTCATTACTTATATTATTCAAAGAAGGATGATTAGATAGTGAAAATATCATTGAAAATAATTTGGAAAGGTATGTCATCATCATCATTTCAGCCGAAAGACGTCCACTGTTTGACATAGGCCTCCCCCAAGCGTCGCCACATCGGATTCTAGTGACTCTCATCAGGTCATCGGTCCACCTTTACGTTTT
The DNA here is from genome assembly GCA_932294355.1 of Aporophyla lueneburgensis. Taxonomy (NCBI): domain Eukaryota; kingdom Metazoa; phylum Arthropoda; class Insecta; order Lepidoptera; family Noctuidae; genus Aporophyla; species Aporophyla lueneburgensis. The sequence goes on from OW028734.1 coordinate 24,533,022, forward strand.
CCGATACGCAAAGAACATGCGATATGAACGCGTATATTTAAAAAAGAAATTACACAAGGGCACAAAATTAAACATTGTTTAGTATTTGTATTTAACCACTGTTAGTCGCCAACTTAGTACATCAGTAAACCATGTTCAGTATTTTAGATAATTTTTTTTTACATAACTACCTGCATGGGCTTCACATGGCAATATTTCTTTTGGATTAACTTCAATATATTTGCAATCATAATTTGTTAACCCGACTTGCACAGGTACTAAAGGTAAATTAAATTTATCCAAGTTCATTTCAATATCACTCCGGCATTGGTATCTCGTTGGTTGGTCAGCGTCTTTAAGCATCTCAGTTTGTACCAAGGACAAATTAGTTTCTGAGAAAAACAAAAGTTTTATTTTATTAAGATAATCAATAATATTTCTTGGATACCGACAAAGTATTTACTTAGGTACTATGAATGTACACTCACCAAGAAATATTGTGGGGATACTGCATTTTTTCAATGTAGTCCGTGACTGATGTTTTATGAAACATCCATCCGTGAAGTGTTTAGAACAAAGATAATGATACATGGTTGGAGTCCAATTGACAACCTTCATATTTTTTAACCAAAGTTTGAGAGTGTAATCGGAGGGGAACCTGTAATTAAAAGAAACATTATAGTAGGTATGGGTAAAAAATTAAAATAATATAGTATATCTATAATTATATAGAACACTTAATGAGAATTATGAATCATAGGTGTTAAATTATTTGTTATTGACTCTAATAATAATAAACCTTAAAGTGTTTTGCTATTATTACAGATCATAATAATGTGCGTATTATTATTTTAACAAAGATGATAAACATTATTGTTAAGCATGTTTTTTTTTTACATCTTAATATAATATTACGAAAGTATCGATATGAATTTTGACATCCCTAACAAAAGTTATTGGTTAAGTAAAAATGTTCGTAAAATCCCGTAAACTCGAACAGTTTACGTTTATTATTGTAAAAATACACTGCTTTAAGCGGTTTTCTAATAAGTATTTATGATTTAGATACACTTACTTGTGAAAAGTGACACCACTGCCTTTTTCGTATCGTGTTTTACAATATACGCACGATTTCATGTTGGACGAACAATACAAGCTATGTTATAATCACTGTCATTATTATAACACTTTAATCTAAATCACAATCACAGTAAATACTTTAGAAAACTTTTTATTTCGCAGAGACGCTTAGCTCAAATACAACAAACAACGGCCATTTGCAATCTTATTAGTTCTTAGAACTCTCACTGGGGGCGCTTTGAATCGGCACAGCAAATAGTTGTCATTTTGTATGGGATAGCCAGTCCAGCGTATTTTATAGAGGTCAGTGATAGATTATAATAGAACAGTGCACGAAAACAACAGACCTTTGCGGTAGGCGTCAGCGGTGAGGTTGGAAGGCAAGCGGGCTGGTGAATTCAATCTTGCCAATCTTATGACTTTGACAGCCCCAAGTGCATGGTTATAATTATCAACATTTAGTACAATAATAATATTCCTGCTAACCCTTGCACATAATCTAGAGCCCCGTTTACATTATGAGAGTCCTCGAGCGTCGAGAGTCGACAATGACTATGGCATTCTTGCCAACGAGTTTCGCATTTTCGCCACTCGACGTTAGAGAAACACTCCTCATGTTTTAACGCCCTTTAAGTATGCTTGTGTAAATTAAAATAAATGGTGTGGGTTTTTTTTTGTCTTAAAATAAGTTTATTCGAATTATTTTCTTTTTGCATACCTGTCAGTAGGAAATGAATGTCTCTTAGTTCTTTCTTTCTAGTCAGATAGGAAACGACGACTTCACCTAGTTTTAAAAATATGATTGACGTGTAAAAGTGTTGGTACAAACCTACTTTTTTTTTTGCTAGCCTGTGCTGTCCCACTCCTGGGCAAACGCCTCCCTCCACTTCATCCAACTATCACGAACCCGCGCATCCTCCTACCAGTTTTGACAAACTTACTTGCAGAAATAAAATCATTTATCATTTATGCCGTATTAAATAACTGACCTGGACATTTTGTATCAACAGTTAACGAGCGACAACTCATACGAGGAAGCCGGCAGCGAGCGCAGCAGTCGCGCGTCGTCTCCGGACGAGCTGGTGCCGTCGCTGGCACGGACCTGCGACACGCCCAGACATGTTAGCAGGTAACTTATTATTAATCGTCAACAAACTATGTCTATGGGGCCATTCATTTATTACGTAAGACTATTTTCGCTAGTTTTCGACCCCCTCCCCCCCTATTATAAGAAAAAGTAAGAATAGGCTGACCCCCTCCCCCCCTGTTTAATATTTATTACGTAAGAATCTAAAGGAGAAAATGAATACACGTTTGGTTTAATTTTAATGTTTATTTTTCAAAGTAACAATTTTTTGAAATGTTTATTTGAAATCGCACGGTTGCCCGCGCTTTTTCAAAGTATAATTTTAACTTTGCGCATTTTTTTTATCTTACGTAAGAACTATCGAGACTCCCTCCCACACCCTTATAAGAAAACATAAGACATGGTCGACCATGGTTCATTTTTTACGTAAGACGATTTAGGCGTGAGGGCTCCCCCTAAATCGTCTTACGTAATAATAGAATGGCCCCTATGTGTATTTGAATAGGCCTACACGTATGCCTGTGTGGGCCTATTCAATGATGACACGCGGTCAAAATAAGGCGCCTTACCTTTAGGGAATAGACCGTGGATTGTAGGATTCTAATCTCAATATTTTTTTTCTTTCCTTTTCGCACACTTGGTCCGAGTTCACCAACAGATGGTTAATTTTAAAACATCTGTTTTAACCATAAACGGCTGTTTGGCAATATTTTGTTCTTAACTGTAATCACAGTACTTAACCAATGGTTAGTGCGGACGATTAGCTTAAACCAATAGCAGTTTAACCATCGGTTAATCCTCCCTGACGACAAGTTTTAATTGTGCTTCACTAGTCTTTTTATCGCACCATCTCTAACACACTGTTTAGCGCCGAGAGTTGCAAATCGAAGTGTGTTTTACAACGCGCTGAGATCGTGCTCTGTTGGATTCTGATTGCTCGGTTCGTTCGTTCGTTCGTTCGTAAAAATATCGCGGCAGTGCGCGATAAAATTCAGCCGCGATATTTTTACGTCCATGTGAATGTGATGTATATATAGCTCTGTAACAATATGGATTAAATAAATAAAAAACGTTTCATGTGGTGTTGGACGTAAAAACTAGCATCATCACATTTCTTCTTGTGGGTGTCATAAGTCCCTTAGTCGCCTAAGGGACTTACTTGCGAATGGGCAGCAGCGTTTTCTATACATTTTACCACCATGTTGCGATCGCCAACCCACCTGCCAAACGTGGTGATGATAGCAAACCCTCCTCCCCCAAATTGTGGACGCCTATGTCCAGCAGTGGATGTCTTTCGGCTGATTTTATTTTTATTTTTCATAACTGACCATGGCGCTTTTCATTCTATATGTAATGTCTACTTCCAGATCGTGCACATCGTCCCCGCCCGGCTCCCCGCGCGCGGCCCAGTCCCGCGCGGACGCCGCGTCCAGCTCCACGGCGCAGGAGTGAGTGCGCTGCCAGGCGCCGCACAGACAGATGTGATGTGTTCATTACTAAATACTCAACAAGACGCGCCTCCAGTGATATAGACGCTCGTTGAACGGTGGACAAGTGATATTTTTCGTAATTAAGGACGTATAGCGTAGGATATTTGGATTTTTGGATATTCACCGCAACTCCGCCTAGTCAACGATATAAGTGTTCTTCCTAACGCTTGTGACCTATCAACAGTTTTGTTATTAAAAATCGCAAAAAATAAACGACCATTTTTATTTGAAATCAATCAATTGTCGTACTTAATTATTGTTTTTGATTGGTTCGTGATCTCATAAGTTAATCGTATCCTATGTTTGCAGTAACTTTCGACGTGTGACTAATGTAAACGTATAGTCGTTGTGGTGGCCCTTCGTTTTGTAAACTAGTGTTTGGGATTAAGGGTATCCGTCCATATGATAATAACTAACACAATAACACAGTTTGTACTGCCTCATCTGCTGTGTTCCGACACTGTGTCAATAAGCCATAATATGTATACGCGTAGGTGTTCGAATGCAGCAGATTGTATCCTTTCTACTAAACCTTCTCATAAGGGCTGCTTTGTAATTGTCATAAGTTTATGATTTAGACGTAAGAGTTTTATACATTTGTCAGCCATATAATATGAATGATATTATAAGCTATAAATGTTCGGTACGCCCATGTACGTAAAAAATATCGCAGAGGGATATTTTTGTGCACTGTATTCTCAACGCTCCGTTCTTCACCGAGAGTTGAAATTCCAGTGCAAACGTGGGCTAACTGTTATCAACTTGAAAGACTATAATCATATTGACATATTGATATAGACATATAGATGTGTAAAGGGGGCCATAACGCAACCGAATTCGTTTTTAATGTCAACTTAAATTGTACAGTTTGTAATTTAATTAACTAGTTAGTTCCTTTGGAACATTATATACTTGGTGTACCCTTTTCCGCATGGTGCAATGTTTGTAACACTTTGATAACATGTAAACACTAATTTCGTGACTCCGAAAATATGTAGATAATAAAATCTAGTCTGAAGATATCTCGCTTTTAAATTCAGTTATTTATGATTTAATAGTTTGATATAATTTTAATATGAAGTTAAAAATACTTTTGAACCATGAAGTGATTGTATGTTCGATTCGGAACACAGAACCGAACATTTTCAAGCATGTTTTAAGTGTAAAAACCTTGTGTAAATAAGAGATAGGACCGATGAAGCGTCTTTTGCGACTATCGTGGCAGTTTCTCGTAATCAAAAGTATTTTATTCACCCCAACTGTGTTTAAAAGCGACTAATACGTTCAAACTGTCTTTATCTTAATGAAATAAAAAATATGTTACGTTTAAGGTATTTTAAGTGAGCATTTAAGTTATTATGTTCGAACATAGACCGAGGTACTTAAATCCATTGGATTTTGATATAAAACAAGGAGACTGGTATGTACTTTTTAATAACAGATAATTTGTGTAAAGATGTTTACATTCCCATTCTTGTTCAAGTCGAGTGTTCTGCGTAACTCCACGTGTGAGCATAATGTGTTGAAATAAAAACCAATACAGTATTGAGATTTGTCTTTTATTGTGAATAGTCCTTTGAAACTCCTTTTGAATAAATTTGGCAGAAAACAGATCTTTGCTTGGTGCCCAAGTTTTTGAGATTCAAATGGGCCAAGCTGAAGTAAGCTCTGTCCAGATCAGCTGAGGCTTTTGAACCAGTGACCGACTAATTCTGGTATTTGGCGACAAATTTCGACTAAACTTATAAACTAAAATATGAAAACATGTTGCTAATTATCGCAACATATTTTTTGTTATCAAAATTAAAATACGTGACGGTGGCCAAGCCAGTGTCAGTCACACCAAAAACTGGCTTGGCAGTTTAACCTTTTGACCGCCAGAGTCATGTATAGATGACAAACCAAAACGTGCCCAGCACGCCACGGTCACGATACCGTGACATACTTTTACACGTAAATAAAACTCATAAAACAACATTGTTTTTTTATTTCCTGTGCTAATTATGTTCCTTGACTCATCCTAATTAATATTAGTTGAGCGTCTTTCTTTATATTTCATCCATATTAACATAAGATGGCAAAAACTAACACCAATTATAAAGTTCGAGAAACTTAGTGCCCTCAGTGCCACAGTCATCATATCATGACACGTAGAGATGTAGCTAGCAATCAATTTAACAAGAATATCGACTTCGACGGTAACCTACGTTATATTTAATTTCTCTAAGTTTTTCAACAATAAATAAATAAAACTTGAAAATTATGTAAATATTATTAAAATACTCATAAATGTCGGTGTCACTTGATTATCGATAAATTATAATGAGTGTAATGCCCATCTCCACCATACTGTCATATTGTCTGTGCCTGGAGCGCCAGTCATCTAATCGTGACAATCCTATAACGTCACATGTGGTCGATTTGTAAATAGAGCTGTTCCTTTACTTGTATCAGTAGTTTTCTTCTCATTACTTTATTGTTCTGAAAGGCTTTCTTTTTGTGGGTGGGAAATCATCAAATGACGTCACACGCTCTGGGTGGAGCGGAAGGGCGTGTCAGACTTTTACTGACTAAAACCCACCTGAGTTCCTTCAGTGCTTATGCCAGGGCCACGATAACTCTTTCGAACAATTTCGCTACCCCGGCAGGATTCTGAACGATTTAAAATCTCATATTAAAATATTCGTTTATCATGTCAATACATTTTGTGAGATCAGTATATCATCGGAATATACATCCTTATTTAACGTAACTATTGTGTTTTAAGTAATTTGTTTTAAATAAAACTACATAGTGAAGTTCAGATTTTGTAATTAAAAAGAGAATAAAATTCATGTAAACCATTTCAAACCACCATATGGTTTGAGCTTGGCTGGCGTGTCAAAAAATAAACACGGACCCGATTGAGGTTTATTTGAATTGAGTTTCATTTGTTTCCAAGGATAATATTGTCCCTTTCTTCGTATTTCTTATAATAATTGTACTTACAAATCTTGAGTATAAAAACTTCGTTTAATGATTAAAACACAAATTCATTTAATGATTTAAATTTGATTTCGCCTATTTTCGTCGTATTCTGATAATTATATATCTACAGTAAATGGTATTTATTTCAGCTGAGTTATCATCAGTACCTATGTGGCGGTACGTTAAGGCATTATTATCTACTGGTTGTTCTTACAAAGAAACTTAAATCTATATAAATAAAAATGAATGTTGCGAAGCGCATAATTCGAGAAGGCCTCGACCGACTCGGCATTTTTTTTTTGTATGTGCCTTAAGGCCTTCGGAAGGTTTTAATAAATATAAAAAAAATGCGTGGACAATAGTAAAAACAATACTTTTCTTTTTAACATAAAAAAATATACATACGATGCGACGGGATGGGTTGAGGGAGCAATAAATATAACGCGGACGAAGTCGCGGGCAGAAGCAAGTTGTATTAAATAAAAATTCTGCTACTGTATATAAAAAGCGAAACCATTAAAATAAAATAACACTTATTATTTCGATATTATTCATAAATATCGGATGCGCATCTCTAGTGCAGAAGCGGGCAAATTAAGAAAAGCCGTGCCAGCCACGCCAGTGTCATCATACGGTGACAAGAAAGTACGTCATGACTGAACATAGTGCTGTGATGGTATTGCCTTGCTTTTATCGACTGTTGTTTTGAATTGTGCATTTAACGCCGAAACTGTGACACATATCGTATCATTTCTGTCATGAAAGACAAAGCGGGATGAAATAAAACTCCTTTATTATATATTTCCGGTATAGTAACCTTTTATTAAAAATATACTATATGTTAAAAAATTAATGGTTAGTGCTTTATCGATATAATTTCGAACTCACTACTATTTTGTAGGTATTAAAGGACGAATTTATAGCTTGGCGCTGAGGGCACGATTTTGCTTTTTTGTCGTGGCGCTCAAAAGGTTAAAGCTAATCATGTTTGAACCACGTTTTGTAAAAAGGAGCATTGGTATATTTTCTTTTTGGGATTTGTCCACAAAGTACCCATTAGTTTCGAATGGGTTGAAACCGAACCTTTGGTTGGAACTATAGAATGAACAACACCATCATCATTCTCTTGCCCTTATCCCAGTTTATTTGGGGTCCACGCAATATGTCCTGTAAAATACAGGATAAGTTTTTAACCAGTGCGCAACAAATTAAACTTAAACGAGTTATAATAACCATGCAATTTTTATTTTGATATATCTTAGAACAAAAAAGTTAAGTTATTGTTAACGAAAAATGTTTATTTTGAAACTGGTGTTATGGTAAATCGCGCGCGGCGCCGTAGATGAATGAACGTGCGAGTATAACACACAGCTGGGCGCTCGCTCAAAATTCTAAGTTCGAAGTACAATACTTACCTGCGTCGGCGAAACATTCGCGCGGTTACTGACCTATTATCAGGTTCGAACTAGAATTGTTTTTAAGTTAAGGCCGTGACCTGAAGTTATTTGAAGAGTAATACCACTTTTTTTCTTCATACTTTCATGGGCGTAGGACTTTTTGGTATTTTTTTTTCAGTAAACAACATGTAACAATGCATAAATTACCGCAAGGCATCATAAACGAGTTAAAAACTACAATTCAATAAACAAAACTCTTTTTTTAAAGCAAACTATTTTTATAAATAAATTAGTTTTGACCCTAGCATTATGTATTTCAAATTGAGTCTTGTTGCCTTGAAATAAGATTTCATTTTCTTTGATTCAATCGGTGGGTGTTAGGTCAAATACATAATTTTTGAATAAAATACCCATATTAAAAGTTATTGAAATCGATTCACTAGTAAATTATCAATAAACTACTATTAGACATGGTTTATTTTGTTACACTTTTCTATCACAGGGGTAGGGGTATGTGGACTAGTAATAGAAGCCGTACAGATCAATCAAGGTTAAGCTACGCTTGTCGAAATCGGTCCAAATAATAAACATTTAAATTAAAAAGACAAACACGTTATTAAGAAAAAAGGATACTTTATTGACACATAATCGTGATACAGCGAAACGCCAATACATTATTTACAAGAAAATATAAAACAAGATCTTCAATAAAGTAACAAGTCTGTTACAATAAACATACCGTCTTTTTCCCATAATAATAACCTTAAAAACCAGAAAAATCTCAATTTTCGCAATGAACCGACATCCATTTTATTAAACCAACTTCAAGGAGAAAGTTAAGTAACTATAAAAAGAATCACAAATCTATATTACCACTACATACACCTTTGAAATCAATTTATTTGATAACACAAGTTAAACAGTTTTTTTAAATAACATTTTATAATATTTGATTAGACAACTTTTTCTAGGATTACACATAAACACATAAAGTATTATACGATAAATGAGCTACACAAAGTATGATAACGGTCTGGCATATAAAGTAATTTTAAAACTTACTGAGGTAATGAATTGGAATCTAGAGGAAAAAGTATAATTTACTAAAAGTTACGGTCAGCGCCAGCAGTCGTTTAACACTTCCATAACCAGCCTCAGCGTTTACAAGTCTTCCATAAGTCACTCTTCAGAACTCTTTGATTTTACTTCATTTTTTTTTGTTTTCTGCTTGAGTTTTTTTTGCTGACAGTAGTCACCTTATTTATGATTAATTTTACACCTAGGCAAGTTAAAAAAAAAAACTTGCTAACAAAAAATAATTCCACAAAACCTATAGAACATCACGCTTGCATGCCCCAAAGGGCTAGGCAGATATGTAGAACACTTACATAATCCAATGATCAGGAACTAACTAACGAAAATATACAATTAACACTTGTTGGAAACAAAATTAGCAATAACTCGCTGTTTTGTTAAATAAAAACTTATCAGTCTTATTATATACAAAGCTTTTAAACAACTACATCTTACTAAGTGGTACAATACACATATTAATGTAAATTCTAATCTAACATTAGGAATTTATCATGAGGACAAATAATAATCTATTGGTGGATTAATTTATTACAAGAATGTATTTTCTACTTATGTTTTACACAGTTTCGCAAGGAAATCGACGCCGGAAACTGTAACCATGAATTCAGCACATGACATTAAACCCCCCCAAAGGTAGAAACGTTTCGACGAATATATTATGAAAAATACATTTGCTTTTTCTTAGAGGTATGTTTTTGGTGTATTTATGAAAAATATTTCGGTCAAAATGTATGGAGTATCAACTTTTTTTCTTTAATAACTGACGAAAATTTCAAGCCCATTAAAGTGGTTTCAGAATGATGTACTGAATCTAAGCTTTTGGCTGCTGGCACCCTGTATTAGTGCGGAAAAGTAAATTTGCTAGTCTAAACGAAATACAGTTTTTTCCCGGTATTCAATGATTTTCTACTACTAATTAACATTTGAGCAAATAAAACAATATAACGCATTGTTACGGGCAGATACAGTATAATGTATTTCATTTTTACTTTATAGAAACTGCCTTACGGGATGAGCAGAACCCACATACCGATATTTAACATGTCTTTCCTGCAACAGTGTCTGACAAAATCTTCCTTATTACAAAATAAGGTTTTTAATAAATCGTTTACTTTTGAAGTGGAATTTAAGCCGAATTCAATAATTGGCCGTGAATTTGAGAGTGAAATTTCAAGGACGCGTCACGTTTAGGCACATTTCGTTACATAAGAGAGAAGAAAGATAAGAATTTGTCTGTCTTTCAAACAAAATTCTTTATTTTTTAATAAGTTTCACTTCTATCTACGGTGTTTCCGTCGAGATCCAGCACGTCTTTGAAATTTCACTAAATAGTTAAATTTGACGTATTTCTGCAGGTTTTTCATACATTGCTCGTCCCTCGGGTTGCCTACTCATGTTGGTCGGTGTCTGGTCTCGCGCCGTTCACCTCGAGCGCGAAAAACGCGTCGAAGTTAAACTCAGATCATTTGTCCCACAGGCCGGCCTCCTTCATCTTAGTGTGGAAGTACTTCTCTAAGGTGTTCGCGCATCTGTTGGAGAATGAAATATTATCGAGATAGTTTTTTATGTGTAACAAACCGGTGGTCCATCTGAAATGGTCAGGTTAGCACTTATGGGAATTTGTAATGCAAGAGGAATGTATATGCATTGCCATCTCATAGACAATTCCTTTATTGAGATCTCCCTCCCTCTCTTCCTGACACAGGATCGCCTTACATTTATTTTTTTATTTTGAGGTTTAGATATGTCGCAGGTAGAGATACAAAACAGAGTTTAACCGGTCAATTACCGTAATTACAGACACAATTAAAAGTCGATTGTTTACATACCAAATGTGGTATCTCGGGGACTTAGAGGTTAAATCTTTTAATTATTTTTCCAGAGCTTTTATAATGGTTTAAAATGTTTTTTTTTTTTTAAATTAGAATGCATTTAGGCTTCACTCGAAGTGATCTGGGTTACGATGTAAGAAACTCCAGGTCCACGGGATCTAAACTTAAGCGGGTGAAACCTAAACCGATTTAAAACCACAATGAGCGGTTTTGTAGTTGTTTAAAACGATATATATATATATATATATATATATATATATTAATAGATTGCACTGAGGCTTCATACGAAGTGATCTGGGTTAGAACATAGAATATTTTTTATTCAGATATTCCCACAGGATAGAAACTTTTACGGGTAAACCACGGGGCGCAGCGAATAGCAAATAAAAGGCTATCGATCCAAAATGTGTTTAATAACACACACACATACCTGTAGTAATCAGTATCAGGTGAGTTGTAAAGTCGACAGTTAGTGAAGATCCTGGTCATATCAGCTATGAACAGTCGCTTCGACACGTAGTACCGCGCCTTCAGACGCTCACCCATAGTGCGGAGATCTGAAAATGTGACCACAAAATCAATATATTTTATTCCACATAAATCTACATGGGCACTTATAAAACGTCAAAAGTTAGGTGCAGGGTTCCAATTGGTTGATTCCTATGGAGAAGAGCGGATAAGAAACTCCATCTATATATATAAAAGAAAGTTGTGTTAGTTACACTATTTATAACTCAAGAACGGCTGAACCGATTTGGCTGAAAATTGGTGGAGAGCTAGCTTAGAACCAGGAGACGGACATAGGATACTTTTTTTTAATATATAAAGCTGAAGAGTTTGTTAGTTTGTTTGTTTGATTGAACGCGCTAATCTCAGGAACTACTGGTACGAATTGAAAAAAATATTTTTGTGTTGGGTAGCCTATTTATTGAGAATGGCTATAAGTTATATAACATTACGCTACAACTAAGAGGAGCGGAGCAGTAATGAAAAATGTTGCAATAACGGGGAAAATCGCACGGGTAGGCGATTCGACGCGACGGGAAGGGTCGGGGGAACAAGAAATTTAACGCGGACGAAGTCGCGGGCAGAAGCTAGTAATTACTATTTTAAAAATATTAAATAATCGACTTTGAGAATGGTTTCAAATTACAGTATTTTTAGGTATGAGAGGACAGTTTAGGCCTGTCAACAAGGACCAGGGTAAGTAATAAAATGGAAAACAATCTACAAATCTGCTGTCTACAAGACTTACAACGTTCTCACATTCACAATATACAAGGCGGTGATTCGCCACACTGTATAAAAGTATCTACATAAATAATTGTTTAAATAGGTTATTATGTTTTATTTATGTAATACTATCATTTAAGTAAATTATTTTATATTTTGTGAATGTGAGAATGTTGTAGGTCTTGTAGACTGTAGACAATTTTCTATTTTGTTAAGTACCTGGTTGGTTGGTGGTTTTAGTAGTACTTGTTGACAGTCCTACACTGTTCTCGCATACCTATTAAAACTGTAATTTGAAAACATTGTAAAACCCAATTGTTTTTAAAAGAGTAACCGTGGAGTTTCTTGCCGGCTCTTCTCCATAGAAATCAACAATTTGGAACCGTGCACCTAGCTTCTGACGTTTCATAATTGCCCTTGTAGGCTTATGTGAAATAAAAATATTTTGATTTGATTTGATTTGAATAGATGGTTAAAATATAATCAACTTCTATTACCACCTCTTAGGTAAGCATTATCAGCTTATAGCGTTCTCACTGTTGAGACAGGCCTCCTCGAGGTGAGAGTGGGCCGTATTCCACCAAGCGGGCCCAATGCGAGTTGGTAATGTCATAGTCCTCCACCAAACCAGGACCAATCGGAGCGCCGAACGGGCTCGATGCGTTAGATCGAGATGATTAAAAGAAACTCACTGCCACTGATGCAAACTTACCCATAGGATATTTGATGTGATCGTAGTAATCCGGCACTTCAGACTTGTCGACTGGCTTCAGGAAGGGCCAGGCTGTTGCGTGGTTCTTGACCTGCGAGCAACAACAAAATAATTTAATTTCTTACTAGATATGCCTGTGGCGTGGATGTAGGATATTATTCCAAGGGAACGTGTTATGATAAAGTCCCATCAAAATTGGTCAAGCCGTTTCGGATATATGCCGGAATAAACAGACAGACAAAAATTGTAGACAGATAAACATTTAAAAAATGTTTGCCTATACGTGCCGTTTATACTTTCACAAGCATTTAATAAAAATGTGTAATTTTTGACATGATAAACAGATTCTTCAATTTTATTTATCTGTATTGGTGGATAAGGCTTCGCTTTTTATGCACGATTAGTAAAAAAGTAACACTGAAACTTGGCGAGTGAGTTCAACTAAATCCGACGACCCTGATTACTTATTCCTTTTGGTGACTGTATTTTCTGAGTAATTTTCGCCAACCCGGTCTCAAGCAAGCGTGGTGATTAAAGCTCCATTTCGGTATGAAAAGAGGTCTCTGCCCTGCTGTGGGGCAATAATAGGCTAGTATGATGTAGTACAGTTACCGCGTGCAGTATGTTCCGTAGCGCGGCGGGGTCGGGCTCCGCGTCGTGCTCGGCGCCGTGCGGCCGCGCCGCGCCGCGCCAGCCTGTCTCGCGCAGCCCCGGGATGCACTCTGTGGGGATGCTACGCACCTGGACATAACACGGATAGCACCCTGTTATTAACCCTTTTTAAGGTAGAGGCAGTATACATTAGAGATGGGTCGTCGACGTAATTTTCGTTAACGAAACTAGACCGTTCACCATCGTTCATCGACGAGTCGATCAACTAGTTGAATTATACGACTAGTTCTCTTGATTACGATGCGTTCAATCTAAATGTAGAACGACGACGTTTTCGGTACGACTGTGGACTACTCCCTCGCACAATTCTACAATTTCACTCTAACATATCAACTAAAATCCACTCTATTACTATAGACCTAACGATCAATTTCGCTGGTATCAACGCCCGAACTTATAATAACCGATTAAGTTTAGGCATCGTCGTTGAGTTGGCCGTATGTAAGAACATTGTGGACTTTTGATTTCAGCCGTCTATGAATCGACTAGTCCAAGCTTCAATGTTAGACCGTCCACGCGTTGAATCTACGTCGACTGTCGATTTAAACCGTTCGTTGATTCGACACCCATCTTTAGTATACATGCCACTAATAAAATTATTTGTTTTATTCAACTGTATTGTTGAAAACGATTTTATTTTTCGTATACAATTCCTCAAATATCCCATTGAATTTCCAATTTGAAAAAATACTCCAAAATGTCATTATTAACATACTAAGAATTTTTATTTGAGAATTACTATACCATATCTAGTTTTCTCTGCCTTATAAAGAGTGAAGAGACGAGGAAGGATATCCCAAGAAAAGGGTGCCATCCTAACTTAACTGATATCCCGATCAAAGTTACTTCCCAAAGAGTGAAATTCTCTGCCAGTATCTGTGTTCCTGCTCACACAAAGCTTCAAAAAAAGAGTGAGCGTCAGTGCTGGAACACAAGGCACACAGGCCTCCTCTATGTACGAGGTACTGGGCCATAATCCACCACGCTGACGCAGTGCGGGCTGGTGAATGTCACATGTCTTCAAATTTATGGTTCTATGACATGCCAGTTTCCTTCACCGTTTTGACAGCAGTGGTGATGAAATAATTTACACAAAGTCAAGTGCCTGCTTGCAGGGCTGGATATAGTAGACTATATTATGGCTTTTTGGGCTGCAGCCCAGGACCCCGTGGATTCAAGGGGCCCCCAGCTAAGTCAAGTCAAAGTCAACAATAGACGATAATGCGAAAGAATCCATAATTTGATTAAATTAAACAGATCGTATGGTTAGCAGTCCTGCGAACCCTACGATTAATCAAACCCATTCGATTCATTTAATTCAAGTCTACGTTCAGGTGTTAGTACTTCGAACTGACAGATAAAATGTTCGGCTGTGGAGTTTGATAACAAACACTGCGATACGAGAATTTTATATATTAGATAAATCAAATATTTTACTGTCTCACTTTTTTATACTTTCAGTAATTAGGTGGGCCCCTAAGTAGTATTAGCCCAGGGCCCCCTTAACTCACGGTCCGGCCCTGCCTGCTTGGGTTTGAACCCAGGACCTACAACTCGTAAGTAGCGGTTATTACCTCTGGGCTACCACAGCTCTAATATAGAGCTGTATTAAATTTTAATTCGGAAAAACAAAGATTGACGAAGCGTATACATTTTTTTGGTTTAACTGTGCTAGTTTATCTTTCAAAATTCACCATTAACGCCTGGAGAAAAAAAGATATACGAACAAACACATAATGACACTTATAAACTAACACGCAATCTATGTCTTTCTCGCTCTAGTGTTCTATCACTCTGCATGCAGTACAGGGTTGGTATTCGATCATCATCATCATCATATTAGCCTTTCAAACTATGTTGGGGTCGGCTTTTAGTCGAACCGGTTGGGGTTGGTTATCGGTCATTAGAAAAAAAATGTTGCGGTGTTTCACTTACCCCTTCCTTGAAACATGTCATTCCAGGATGAATTTTTCTGACATCTTTCTGCCGCATATCGATCAACTTTTTAACGATCTGGAAAATATTAATGTCACTCACAATAAATTGCCATGAAGCATAGAAAGTATCTTCTTCTTGGCGATTTTATGCCGGGGTGACAGGAACATTGACGCATAACTATTCTGAACGGTCCCGCGTGGAATTTTTTCGTCAGGTATTTTTTTTATTCTGCTGTTTCCTAGAAAAGTGCAAGGAATCATGTGCTGAAATCATGATTTCAGTTTGCGAGTTATCTCCCTAACAGTCTGTATTATAAAAAGATTTTAAAAAGTTTAATATAATTTATAAAGAATTTGAATCATAAACAATAATTTCCTATAATTTTTATTTGGATAAATCGTCGTAGCGACTTTAAGACCTCTTATGTGTCACTTGGCAAAATCACTTTTTTACTCGTTTGTTTTTTTTTTTTTCTATCATACTACTTTTAATTTCAACTAACAATAGCAAAATAAAAATCCGGAAACCATATGGCTGATTACTATATTTTTTGTTGTAGTTGCTTTTATTATACATATGTTTTTCAGTAGACGGTTTATATCGATTTTCACATAAAGTTGAATTTACACATAAGAGGTCTTAAAGTCGCAACGACGAAATGTTGGTTTGCGTCTTATTTTTGCAGTCCTAACCCATATTGAAATCTGTGTATGAGCCAAAATCATGTTGGAACCTCTTTCTGCCTGCGTATGATGCTAGTGAACTGCGTGTATACGATGCGCGGGTTGAGCTCGCAGTGCATGAGCGTGGCGCCCTCGTAGTCCTTGATGTAGCCCTGGTACATCGCGCGCGGCAGCTTGATGTCCTTGCTGAAGCCTTGCTTCTTGAAGTAGCCTGGAGATAAGAAAATCAAGAGAAATCAAACAAAGTTCCCTCAAGGCGGATGGAGGAAAATTTCTTTGATTTGATGTAAGCTGTGATTCGTTTTTGGTAATTATATAAATTGCTTAGTGTTTTCCCAACAATGTTGAAGTCGGTTTCCAGTCTCATTGTTTTCAATTTCACATGGAGCGACTGTCTGACATCCACAACCCAGTTACTGGGTAACACGATACGCGTTGGTAAGCCTGGTTGGCAGACTTTCGGGCTTTTGACAACCCGTAACGACTGTCAAATATCCACGTACGCAAGCCGGGACCAACGAGTTATCGTGCTTTTCGAGGCATGGAGGGGGCGTCTTGGTATGTAAAGATATCACCTATCCACAGACTAACCGCAGCAAGCGTAGCTTAACTTTAGATCGACCCGTGCGGCTGTTATGATTTAGCTACGAGGTCCTCGTGTACAAGTACGTGTGTACTGACTGTACAAGTATATTAGCTTATACTCCGTACTAATAAATTTATAGTTTAAAAAACAATAGAAAAACACGCTTTTATAAATGAACGTAAAAACCAAAAACTTAATCGTGGTCAAAGTTCATTACAAGACCTTTCTAACAAGTCCAAACACGGCTATGATACGATATTCCATGGAATGCCAGTGCCTATCTTCCGGCTTCATCATCAGACCTTGAAACCTAATCGTGGTCAAAGTTCATTACAAGGCTTTCCTAACAAGCCTAAACACAGCTATGATACGATGTTCCAGTTCATATGTTCCGGCTCCATCATCAGATCAGTTCGACAGTGCCATATTATTGTATTGTCATCAGATCTACATACAGCTGCCAATTTTCATGACGCTACGATCTTTGGAAGATGGTTAAATAAGTTACCTTAGATTCCATTACATAGTTAGTTACATACAGGTCGACCTAATAAAAGCGTGTTAATAATAAAAATGGAACGACTGGAAAAGATCCACGAATCCAATCAGGACCAACAGCTTAACGGCCTCAAGGCACGGAGGGATCTTAGTATGATAATATGGTCACCCATCCAAGCCATAACCGCAGCAAGTGTTGCTTACCCTGACCGATAGACCCGTGCGGTTATTATTTCTTAGCCATAAGCCACTCTCCCTGGCATACTAAACTACTTAGTACTACTTACTAACCAATAGCAAACTCGTCAGCGAAGGTAAGGAAGTGCAGAATATTGTTCCGGATGTGGTGATCCTTCAGATGGTTCATGAGGTGTGTGCCGTAGCCTTTGACTTGCTCGTTCGACGTCACCGCGCAGAATACTATCTCACTGAAGCCCTGTTGGAAACGCCATAGCCTATGTTACTCCTTATAACATTAGCTATCTACGATTGAAAGTCCCGTCAATATTGGTCTTGCCTTTTCAGAGATTATCCGGAAAAACAGACAGACCAGCAGTGGGCGTCTTCCGGTTGAAATAATAATGAAGATGATGATGAAATCGATTCCTGCGATTCGATTTGTAGTCAATTATGAACAAACCATTTTCGGAACATGCGTTAATTTTGTTCTACCTTGTAGATTAATTAACTTGCCTGTGCACTGAATGTTCTGAAACAGATCCCTCCGATCGGCCTTCCTTCCTTGATAAGAGCAAGTGTTTTGTGTTTGCTGTAACAAAACGTGACATACATTAAAAATGTGTCAAATAATTATCCAATTATAAATCAACATAAACGAACGTTATAAAATTGCGGCATGATTTTTCTCGTGGCCTGGATTTTCAACTCTCGATGTTGAAGTTAGGATTGAGAATCCAACAGTAGTACATCTCAGTACGTCGAAAATTGAACGAAGACTGTTCCATTTTCAACTCTAGGTGCTAAGCAGTAAGCCAGTGCACGAACAATCCCGTTCCGATTTTATTATGTCCATGTGTATGTTGACTAACAAGATGTTATGAATATTAACTCCAACTCTCTATTATCACTATGTTGGGGTTAACTTCCAGTCTTATTGAATGCAACTGAAAATCAGTATTTTAATTGGACTGCCTATCTGACCTCCATAACTCAGTTACTGGGTATCACGATACCCCTTGGTAAGACTGGTAACATTTGTATTATTTATTTTGCTGAACTACGCCTTATTAGAGCAGACGTGGCATACTATAACGCTAGTTTCCGACATCTTACAATTTTTATTTCATTTTTTTTTTGCTGCTGCATATGGTGTGCCTTTGAGTCTAAAACATTGTCTTTTATCAGATAAAATTAAAACAATCAGAAATCAGAAAACAACTTACGGATCAAAAACTAATTGCGAAATATATTCTTTAGTCATCTCGGGTAGCTGATGAGAAAATACGTTGTGAAGACCTAAAACAAAGCAGAAATACAAAACAAAAACAAAGGTAAACGTGTCCTATATCATTGAGGCTGCATTGGCTGAAACCAAACAAAATTATCACTTACAGCTTTTGCCCAAAAAAAAAAACAACAAATTTTTGCTCCCCTGACCCTTGCTTCTGCCCGCGACTTCGTCCGCGTCAAATTTTTGCTCCGTTCCCGTCGCATCGAATCGACTGCCAGATTTCGTCCATTTTTCGTTGCTGCTCCGCCCCTTTTGATCGTAGCGTGATGTTATGTAGCCTATACCCTTCCCTAATAAATAGGCTATGCAACACAAAAAGATTTATTCAATTCGACAGTACTTCCTGAGGTTACCGCGTTCAAATAAACAAACAAACTCTTCAGCTTTATAATATTAGTATAGAAGTGAATGATCCTTTTAATTTTTTTAACAAAATGTAATGTTGTCTTACCTATGAGCCAGAGCATGGTCTGTTTGTTCACGGGGCCGGTGAGTGAGTTACCAATCACGTGGAATTCTATGAGTTTGCGTTGTTCTTCTAATTTGGCTGCCTCATCGCGGGGCGCTTGCATTTGGAATAAAGCCTAGAATGTAGAAAACGTTTGTTGTTTACTAGTTGTGTCGCGGTTTTGCCTGCGTGGATGTCCGAAATTATACCGTTGGAATATGCTACTAACATCCATTATTTGTTAGTGACAGTCCCGTCAAAATCGGTCCAGACATCTCGGAGATTTACCGGGACATACAAACAGCCAGATTTTTTTTTGTTTTATAATGCCGTATTTAATTTCATAATTATGCATCCGTCCATGTACAGATATTTTTGTTGTAAGTCCGAATATTATGAAAACCTGAGACCTTTTTGATTCAATTACTAAATAGTCTCTCAATTTATTATTTGGTACTTGAGTAATATCGCAAATTCAAATTCGATATCTAGACACGCGGTAGCGTGTCAAGCCAAGTTCAAGTAACAGAACTGGCGAGCAGCACCGTGTGTTATATTACACGAACCATTTGGAGCCACTTTTGACCCCCTCATAACTCAAAAACTAATTCGCATAAACGTGTCAAATTTGGCTTATATAGTGAAACTTGCAAGATACATATGTGTTCCAAATTTCATAACCACATCTCAAACGGTTATTTAGATATTAACGTCCAAAAATCGTCATTTTTATCACTGACTGACCTATAGATCAAAACTCTAACCCAGTTCCAGATGACCTAGAAAGTTCAAATTTGGCAAGCAGATAGGTAATTAGGTGAATACAAAGGACTAAATCGGAAACTGGTAAATTTTTATCATTTTATTGTAATTTTTCACTTAATTGATTCTATTAGGAACACTTATAACAAAAACCATTTGATGTTAATTTTGTTATAAATATGCTATAAATAAGTACCTACTAATAATTTACATACAAAAAGTAATGATATCCCATCAAAAACATAAATGTGAAATGAGAGCCAAGTTCAATATTATGATATATGCCTTGGTTATTGACTTCATCGACAAAAGAAGTGAGATCTAAATGGGTGCCAAGTTCAATGGTCAGTCCTGAAATTTATTTATAACTACATAAAATATAATTTCTATCTTATAACTCAGGATAATATATTGTAGCCAAAAGTCTGACTTGGCTAGTTTTCATATACGAATTTTATGATAGCCTTCGCAAGTTTAAACCTGTTACTCGTCGGTTCTTATCTTATTATTCCAAAAAATTGGCAAATTTGGCTTGATGGTAGAAACTAGCCATCGAACATAATGATTCGTATATGAGAACTAGCCAAGTCAGACCTTTGGCTACAATATATTATCCTAAGTTATAAGAAGAAATTATATTTTATGTAGTTATAAATAAATTTCAGGACTGACCATTGAACTTGGCACCCATTTAGATCTCACTTCTTTTGTCGATGAAGTCAATAACCAAGGCATATATCATAATATTGAACTTGGCTCTCATTTCACATTTATGTTTTTGATGGGATCTGATTAACATCGATACTATTCACCCGGCACCACCATTTCCCTTAATGGTAGTTATTCTCAAGATTAAAACATTTTTTTTTACGAGAACGAATGCATGAATCCTCTGGATACGGGAAGCACAGAAACATACAGACCGACAGGACCACTGACAGGGTCAATACGATTTAATTATAAGTTTACCACCTAAGAATACCTACATGTCAAATAAAATAAAAGTATTGAGTAGTGAGTTACCGGTCGAAGTGGCGGGTCCCTATATCCAGCGGAAGTCTTTCAGCTCAAATAATAATGTTTTATACTCACATCAGGTCCACACATATAGTTAGGGTCGGTGATGGTAGCGACGATATCGGCAACAGTTCGTTCGCTGACGTCATCAGCAGGCTCGTCGGCGATTCTTCTGCGTTTGGCCGCGCTGGCATTCGGTGTGTCGCCCAATCTCTTGCCGCCTTCTGTTTTGATTGAACCTGTTGGATTGATTTTAACTCTATTTATTTAGTCCCATAACGTAGGTGTATTGTGGAAGTAGCTGGGTTGTTGTGTCAGATAGACAGTCCTTCCCCAACCCTCCCAGGGTTTGTCATAATCGTCACACTTGGCAGGCGGGTTGGCGATCGCAGTATGGTGGTAAAATGCATAGAGAACGCTGCTGCCCATTGTATAGTAAGTCCCCTAGTCGCCTCTTACAACACCCACTAGAAGAAATAGTAGATAAGCAGTTGCTCCTTGTAAAATATAGATTTTGTAAAACTCAGCTGCATCCGGTTAGACTAGAAGCTGACCCTAACATAGTTGGGAAAAGGCTGATGCAGATTATGAATGTATGCGGATTGTACCTACATGGAGTGGTGTACATACGGTCACCGATATAGTTAAGTAACCAAGGTCGTCGGATATAGTTGAACTTTTCGAAGAAACCGATAGATATTTTTGAGTAAAACTGAATTGAATTAATAGAGAAAATAAAAACTTTAAGTTATTTTTAAATGTATAAAATTAAAGTTATTTTTCACTTTGTAGTGTTTTTAAGGCAGGCGGTTGTTTTTTTTTTTGTAAAAAGTTTTTGTTTTAAATTTTTAGTTATGGTATTTACCCCGCACTAATTCCAAACAAACAATGCATATTTATGCGATAGCAGAAATCGCGGTTGATTTGCTGTCATTTTTTAAGAGTTCCGGTGTCTGTCTCAGGAACTCATCATCAGATCTATATGAAATTTATATGGGACCATTTCGGAATAAACCCCTTTCGAACAAAAAAAGAATTTTGCAAATCCGTTTTTTATATGACGGAGTTATGGCCGAACATACATAAAAAAAGAAATATAAACATCTGAATTAATAACCTCCTCCTTTTTGAAGTCGGTTAAAAAACCTAGATAGGCGTTTTACATCATCACCACTGCTCTTGTGAGGAAACCGGTATGTCCTAGAACGTAAAATTCGAAGACATGTGATATCTACCAACCCGCACTGGGCCCGCGTGGTAGTTTGTAGCTCACTCCCTCTCGAAGAGAAGAGGCCTGTGTCCCAGCTGTGGGAACATTATAAGTTGATTATGCATTATGCAATTGAAAACAAATAGTTAATACTAGCTTTTGCTAGCGGCTTCGCCCGCGTGGAGGTCGGAAAATATCCCGCGGGTATCGTCACTACTCAGCTCCTATGTGTCTTAGCGTTATGTTATATAGCCAATAACCTGCCCAGGAGTATGGACTACAATCGTACCAAGTTTTATTAAAATCCCTTCAGTAGTTTTTGTTTTGACCCATGCGTGCATATACAGACAGACAAAAAATTTACTGATTGCATTTTTGGCATCAGTATCGATCACCATTCATCCTCCAATATTAATTTTGAATGTATATTCAATGTACAGAATTGACCTCTCTACAGTTTTATTATAAGTATAGATATAGATATCAAATAAAATTTGCCAATTGCAAAAAAACAAAATAGAAATTCGTGGGCTACCTTACATTTAGCACATCGAATTCAAAAATTACCGTCTTATTAATGAAATATTTGCTCCTTAAAATCTTCTTTGCTCCAATGCACAGGCAGTAACGTCTAAATCATTATCAACGATTAAAAAAATTACCTGAGGAAAGTGTGACGGTTGTGAAGCCATCCTTGCTATCTCCAGAAGCAGTGACACGTTCAAACTCGCCTCGCCTACCAGCTGTAAAAGTACATTTTGTTTATATTTCTGAACAAAACGGTAAGAAGCCTCGCCTTTAAACTTCATTATCTTATCTTATATCTTTAAACGAGCAATTCTTGTATATATACAAGATTATTTTTAGTATATGCGAAACCTGAATATAGTTTGTTCAGAATCAGTAACTGAATCGATTCCAATAATTTTTACACCATGTTATATTTTGTACCAAAAATATTTAATTACGTTTCCAAGTCGCGGACCTTAGTGTTTTGTTTCGATTTTAAAATTATCATGTCTTTCTCGTACTCAAACGTCCATTACACGGAGATGGTACGTACACTAGCTGTTTGTGGTGATCCGCATATGTTTTTGCGTGGACAACCAGGTAACTTATCAAGCTTATAACTTTGTGATTATTAATGATACAGTTATGAAATTTTTTTCATAGATTCTTTACATAAAAATACTAGACCCGTGTTTCGGGTTTCGCATAAACAAAAATTAATGTTGTATATAATCTGAATCTCGGAAACGGCTCCAACGATTTTCATGAAATTTAGTATACGGGGGACTTCGGGGGCGATAAATCGATCTACCTAGAATTCATTTTTAGAAAATGTCGCTTTATTCGTGTTTTCAATAATCATCTTTATCGATAATCAACTTAAACATAAACTTATGTTTTCTTTTTATTGGAAGAAAAATAGCAAAATGTAATTTGTATTTAAATATAATTTCTAAAAAACACAATTAACCAAAAAAAAAAAAAAAATACCGAGCAAAGCTCGGGCATCCAGGTACTTTCTATTAAACCGTATAAGGTACACATTGGAATGACTTTATAAAAAGAGTGGAATAACGTTTCTTTCTTTTGGCTTTGTAGCGATACCTATATCACCACACGAGAATTAAGCATCACATTGACGTCACATAAAATCGTGCAACCCGCAAGCAGAGTTTCGTGCAGAGTATATGGAGAATCATCATCTTCTCCTTGGTAAGGCTGATTGTCAGACTTTCGGGCTTCTGACGACCCGTAACGTCTGTCTAAGATTTACGAAAGACAACACGGACCGACAGCTTAACGTACTTTCTGAAGCACGGAAGGGTCTTCGTATGTAAAGGTGGTCAGTTTATTTGAACGATCGACCAGTGTGGCTTTTGGCCCCATTTGTATGGAGGATGACTTAACTATATTCCCTATTCTTCATGACTCAATCACTCTTAAACAAATATTTTATCTGTAAATGCAGGTAGCAATATCTTAAATAACACAGGCCGACAAAATTTAACAAAAGTCCAGACCCAGAGACCAGACCTAACTTACCCGAAGGATTTTGATGCGCTGGATCCGAATCCGTGCTCAGATATCCTAACCTAAAAGTGCAAAAAAACGCGATTTTTTGCCGTTTTTGAGGTTACGTGACAAAAGGATAAAAATGATTGTCAAAAAGCGTTGTATATCAATTGAAAGTACCACGCTGTCCCTTTTAAACCTATTTAGATTTTATCAAATACCTTTTTTTTCACCAAAATATCGTTATTTGATATTATACACTTTAGCGTATTAACCCAACCACAAAAAAAAATCGAATAAATTCTGCCCCAGACCATGTTGATCTTGTGTTTTTGGGGTCGCTGATTCCGAATCCGAGATCCAATTCACCCTATAAGGTCAGAATTTTTCGTAAGCTCAAAGCAACCCTTAAAAACTACCACTACCAAACCATAAGTAGTCTAACCCACCTGACCCTGGAAACAGCAAGCTTACGAAAAAAACGAAAACGCGTTTTTTGCTCTTTTAGGTTAGGATATCTCGAAAACCAGACGTATAGGAGCAATTCTGAGCACGGATTCGGATTCAGCGCATCAAAATCTTTCGGGTACCTACGGTAGGTCTAGTCTCTGGGTTAAACATTTGTAGGCCCGTGTAATTGTCAGTTTCTTAAAACGTTTCCTTTACTGTTCCCTCGTTTACTTACGGTTCTTATTATCAAATATGGCCTGCAGATGGTTGGGAGGGATCTGCTTGAAGTCGGGGTCCCAGATCGGAGAGTTAGCGCTGAAGATCTCCTCCTCAAGCAGCGCCAGGAAACGAGGGAAGTGCGTTAGGACTAGCACCTGTAGGAGAAACATACATTTGATATTTTAACAAGAAGGCATAATAATATTTTAATACCAGCCTTTTATAGTCCCAATACAGGGCCAAGGCCTATTTCCGTACACAGAAGACACGACAATGGAACTACCATGCTTGCTCAAGAACGGGTTGGCAAATATGCACTCTAAGTACATATACTGATGTAAAACTCCGAGTATTCAAACATTACTCAAACTTTCAAGGACGAAGAGGTTGTCCCAATGTTGATATACAAAGATGACTTAAGAAATCACTAAATAATAATAAGCCCGCTTGGCAGGCGGGTTGACGATCACAGTATGTGGTAATGCATAGAGAACACTGCTGCCCATTCTCTAGTAAGTCCCTTAGTCGCGTTTTACGACACCCACGGTAAACGTCAACAGGTACAAGCATATATAATCGATTCTAATTACTCTTTCCGAAAAATAGTTTTGTACGAAGAAAAAAGGGAACAAAACTCCATAGTGACGTTAACTCTCATTATTATTACTAACTTACTCTCTTTTCTGGCGGCATACGGTCCCTCTCAGAATGGCATTTATCCATCAGCTGCCGACATACTGACTTGAACACGGCGCGAAGCAATGTACGACCGAATACCAGCGACGTGTCGTAGTGAGGCAGCGAGTCGCAAAACGCTGGAACGTGGCAAAAGACTAGCCATCTGGAAGATTTAATATGAATTTTAATTCATTAATTTTCTATAGCTTTATAAAATCTCAGAAGTTTATTAGCATAATCAGCTTATAATGTTCTTACTGCTGAGTCACAGGCTTCCTCAGTGAGTGGACCGTAATCTACCACGCGGGCCCAGTGCGGGTTGGTAGATGTCACATGTCTTCGAATTTTTTGTTCTAGGACAACGGCCGGTTTCTTACGATGATTTCCTTCACTGTCTTGAGAGCAGTGGTGAAGAAATAATCTACCTGCAACTCGTAATTCGCGGCCAAAAGCAACTTATGTCGAAGTAAAATTGTTGGATGTGATGGGGCCGTGTACTTGGAAGTTATTTTTATGCAGAAGTGCACTGTTTTGATAACTTGAATATTATACCGGATGACATTTTTTGTCGTCTCGACCTTTATACGGTGTGTTGTGTAACTAGAATAGAAGGCAGGAAGTCCTTCAGATTCATCGCAGGTGACTAAAGGAGCGCGGGACGCGGGCTGACGGGGATGCGTGTGCGGCTTGTGCGCCTGCGAAAGATCAATTTGGCCGCTTATCGGCCGGCTTCAAAGGGTAGAAACGCGCTACAAAATTATTGATACATGCCGCGCAATGAGTAGAGTGCGTATGATTTTAGTTTCGATAGATTTTAATTGTTATTTTAATTTATTTTTTCCAAATTTCTGTTTTTGTTGTTCTAGTATGAAAATGTCACTTTAAATGTGTAGTATTTATTGCTAGATCAATTTCATTACATGTTGTTCAAAAATAAAAAATAATAAAAAAATCTATGCCAAAGGCTTCTACTCCGTTCACCTATTACACCCATTTTTTTTCAAGACGTAAAAAAAAGTCACCCGGTATAATCAGCCTATGACGTTCCCATTACTGGGACGCAACCTTCTCTCTGTGAGAGGAGCCAGAAACTAGGTAAGTAATAAAATAGAAAACGGGCTACAAATCTATCTACCACGCGGGCCCAGTGTGGGTTGGTAGATGTCACATGTCTTCGGTTATGTTGTGGTTCTAGGACATGTCGGTTTTTCACGATGTTTTCCTTCTCTGTTTTGAGATCAGTGGTGCAGAAATAAATTAAACAAAGTAAAGCTTCTGCCTGAGTTCAAGCTCACGACCTAAAACACGTAAGTCGGGGTCGTTACCACGGGGCCGTCAATGCCAATGCTCTCTTTTTAGATATTTGCATATTCCAAGTATCAAAGACGGACAGACCCCAACAAATGCATCATTTGCAAGTAGCTTAAAATATTGCTAGACATAAGAAAACGTATTATAAAAAACCTACCTTGTGTAGTTGATTTGGTATGCCGAAATATCTTCAGGATTCGAAACTTGCTGAAATTAAATATTCATTGTTTTCATTTCAATATTGCGAAAGTGTAAAATGGTAATAGTATTGGTTAAGGCACTGATTGTAATTTTGTAACTTGAAATTGCTAATGAAGATTACTTAGATTATTATATTTATGCACTAGTTAGTGATTTCATGACAATATAAGTTCATCGTAGTTTTATGGTGGCATATATAAGGTGTAAATATTTTAAGAGGTACACCTGTAGGTGGTAAAGAACCTACAGCAACGAAAAAAAAAAATTGTATAAATGTATTGTTTTTCAAAATTTAATATTTATATATTACTAGCTTTTGCCAGCGGCTTCGCCCGCGTGGAGGTCGGAAATTATCCCGCGGGAACATACTACTGGGATAAAAAGTACCCTATGTCCTTTCTCAGGCTCTAAACTAACTGTGTACCAAATTTCATTTAAATCGGTTCAGTAGTTTTAGCAGGAAAGCGAGACAGACAGACAGACAGACCGACAGACAGACAGAGTTACTTTTGCATTTATAATATTAGTGTAGATAGTGTAGATAGTGTAGATTTGA
Organism: Aporophyla lueneburgensis; assembly: GCA_932294355.1. Taxonomy (NCBI): domain Eukaryota; kingdom Metazoa; phylum Arthropoda; class Insecta; order Lepidoptera; family Noctuidae; genus Aporophyla; species Aporophyla lueneburgensis. The sequence goes on from OW028734.1 coordinate 24,560,616, forward strand.
CGCACATAAGAAATACTGGCTCCTTCTTATTTTTTACGGCCCGAGACACCGCTGCCATGCTTTTGCCGTCCGGTCGCCGCCCTCGCAGCGTCAGGCGGGCCATTCATAGAATTTGGAGTAAAGGTTTTATGCAAAACGTCTCAAGCAGTTTTAAAATTATAATAATTACGAAAATTCAAAAACGCTTAGATTTTCTTTTCGCTTCTGTAGCTTCTTTACCACCTACAGGTGTACCTCTTAAATTATTTCGTGTATGAATAGATACACCTTATATGTATCATGATAAAATCAAAATATTTAATTTCATATAAACCCACATGGGCACTTATGAAACGTCAGACGTGTATGGTTCCAATTGGTTGCTTCTTATGGAGAAGAGCCGCCTAGATACTCCATGGTTACTATTTAAAAAATAATTGGCTTATACAATGTTTTCAAATTACAGTGTTAAAAGTACTAGGTACTTAATAAAATAGAAAATGGTCTACAAATCTACAGGCTACAAGGCCCACAACATGCTCACATTTACAATATATGAAGGAGTCTACATATAAACGACAACATTATCAGAAATAGTAGATCTATTTCTGATAATGTCGTTTATCATTGAAGCCACCATCATAAATGAAATCATTTTTTTTAAACTTACCAGCTTCCTCACACTAGGTGTCTCAAAGTTCCAGTGGTTGAAACAATGTAAGAACATCTTGGCCAGGTCATACATGGTCTGCCATTCCCTCTGTGGGAGGCTGTTGAACTTGAAGAGCACAAAGTTTGTGATGGCCTTGGCTATTGAGGGCCTCTCGAATGGTGGCTGGCCAAGGGGACCTTCGATCCGTGGGTGGGAGCGAGTGAGGATGCATTTGCGGAGTATCTGTAGGGGTTCAAAAATATTATTAAAATCCTGTGATGTCACACTGCAGGGAAAAGGTCTATATTTTATGCTGGTAAGGTTGAAGATTATTGTATTTTCATAAATTACTTATGATCAAACGCATGTCACTAGTAAAACTTGAACTTTCCTATATTACGTTTGGACTTAGTTATTATGGATTTGTAGTTAAGTTTGGACTTTTTTGGATAATTGAAGCCTTGTTTTTTAATTTCGAATAGTTGGTTTATGAAAGGACTCAAAAAGCTGAGAGTTATGATGAAAATACTTGTTATCCAATGCGTCACATAAAAATAAATGATAAGCGCTCCAGAGATACTATTACCAGACTTTTATCTTCCAGCTTAGCCCAAGAGGCAAGAATAAATCTTGCCTCTTGGGAGTTGGGTCTATTCTATTGTTAAAATGATTAGCTAAATCAAAAAGATGTGAAAAAAACATGATAAACGTATAGATTTGAGGTACAATTCTTTAGGCGAACGCGAAAGCAAACCGCACCAACACAACAGATTTCTATGTAAGTCTATGAATACGGGAACTGGCGGCAATGTCACCAAGTTATCTCGCGGCGACTTTTTATTGCCATGTCATTACCAATTGGTCTGGTGGCGGTAGTCATGTTCTAACGAAAGGGTTGCAAAAATATTACTCACCTTAAATAAATAATAGTACACTCGCTTAGTGTCATGGTCATCCTCCCTATGCATGGACATGAAGATGTTCTCCACGTCCACCACAGCGCCAAGTAGCCGGTTCACTTCAGCCACTGGCAGGCCTTGCAGCTGAGTGACATGTTTTTCTGAAAATATGGCACATTTGAATTTTATCTTGGACATTACTGACATCTTCCAGTATGGCCTATGTCCAGCAGTGGACGTCTTTCGGCTGAAATGATGATGATGATGATGATGATGATTACTGACATCGGTGATGGTAGAATATTGTGAGAAAATCTGGACATATTTTGGTATATTTACGTTTTGTTCTCACTTGAGATAGTTTTTATTTTATATCTGGTATATTGGCATGGCTAAGCAAATAATTTAATGTAATGTTCTGTGTCTTGTAATGTTAATTACTTTGCGCACCTACTATTTTATAGAATCAAGTTTATCTAACTAAACAGACAGCTGTGCTGCTGGGGAGTTGGTTCCGCCACTTCTTCCCAGCTTAAGCACTAGAAAGTGTTGAAGGGCGCCCGCCCTTCAACACTTTCTGGGGGACTGTTTTATGTAATTTTGACATTCTAAAAGTGCTGATTCTCAGCATAATTTGATTTATAGTTAAAAGTAGCTTCTGCCTGCGACATTGTATGCAAGGAATTTCTTGTTCCCTAGTCACAGGACATGCGGTACTTGCAACTTGTAATACAGTATTTATGGATTTTAGTATTTGACTTCCTATATTTTCTGAGTGAGTATATGTACTTATTTACTAACCTAGTACATGATTGCAGTTGCGACATGGATCATTGAAATTGGCTGGAGGTTGGTTGTCGGCGCGTGGGTTGCCTTTAACTGTTTGCTGTGGTGCGGGAGTCTTCCAACCATTACATGAGCATTCAGGCGTCTGTGAAAAAACTCATGAATTAGCCGCCACTCAGTATTTCTAACATGAGCTTTTGGGTCTATGGTAGTTACAACACTATTATTTATTGAGGTATAGAAAGAAGGTTGCGTTGAAATGTAGTATCTGAATTTGCTTTAAAGTAAATGCACAGTCAATCTACCTAGCTTTTACCAAACTATGTTGGGGTTGGCCTCCAGGCAAACTGGATTCAGCTGGATACCAATATTTTAGAGAGAGCACTTGCCACCATAAGACTGGTTTTTAGACAGATTGGTTTTTAGACGTTCATGAAAATTATCCTTGCCCTAACAACTTTGAAAAGATCTACAAATGACCGCAGGAACCAACTGCTTAACTTGCTTTCCGAGACACTGGAGTCTCGGTATGTTATGGATGGTAACCCATCCATTGACAAACCTCTGTAATCGTTGCTTAACCTTGAAGAGTGACCAAACAATTTAGTTGCAATGCATCTTTACAATATTTTTTATTATTGTAATTTTCATGTTATTGATATTTCTAATTAATTATCATTTAATTGCGCTTTTGTGTGTTATATTACTTATAAATGATATGAAGGCCAATCTCATTATTGACAATATTCAAAATCTTATTGTGGCAACAATCAATGCCAAAACCTGGTTAATTAAGTATAAAATCTCAAGGTCATTTATACACATTGAGACTGAGATTCGACTGTGAACATGCCTGAATATCAGCCAAAGATATAAAATAATTCTATTTATACAATGAATGTTGTAGTTCTGTGATGTTAGCACATTCTATAGATTTCGCAACAAAGTTTCTAGGGCACCACACTCATCTGGGTCAAAGATTTGACATTTTGATACAATCAAATAGCCTTATGTAACAAAAAACATTTCCTTTCCTCCAAACTGCTAAGGATTTAGCGCTAGAATAGTTTCCACCACTTGAATAGTTAAAATAGTTCCCCGTTTATCATACAATAGATGTTACAGCATAAGTTACCTGGCACTCCGAGTAAATAGCCAGTTTGAGGAGCTTCTTGTTATGTGGCCAGTTATACACCTGTTGCTTCCTCTGCTGTATACGCTGCAGGTTTGACTGCCTGGAGGCCTGGCCCTCACTGCCTGCAGGCGTGACAGCATTACTTGAAGATGCATCATCTGCATTTACACTAGATGTTGCTAAAATAAAAAAAAAATGTTATTTTTATTTTGAGATAGTTGTGTAAAGTAGACTGTGGTGTGGTGGACTTTTTAGATGAATTGTAGCTGTAACGACTATAGGATGAGTTTAAGTAATTGTGAGTACGAAATTATGTAGGGATTCTGTTTGTAGTGTTCTAAAACAGTAAACAAAAATTATTCTACAAAGAATGCTATGGACATCTTTACTGAACAAAAAATTTGATACAACTAATGTGTTTGTAGCGGCAACAATTGTACAGTTACTGAAGTTGTTTGTTGTTATTATATAATTGTAAATTGTTTATTTACCTTCGTGCCCGTGCGTTTGTGAAGAATCTGCTTCAGTGCTTGTCATAGCTATGTCCGCAATTTCGTCGTTGATTTGAGAAGACATATTAAATGCTTCGTAGCTTTAGCCTGCTAAGGCATTTACAGTTTTAGCTCTATTTACGATAGAAACATGAGCACAAATGGCATTTTTGATAACAATTGATAATATAATTCACTAAACTCCATATAAATTTGACGTATTTTATCTGTGAAAGTTTACGGGCGCGGCGACATTCACAGATGATTAATAGCGTGATATTCTCGGCGTTCTTGGCAATGTCATAGACACGGCAGATTGAGAAGTATCGACCAGTGTGGCGCTACTCTTATCATGGAAACGTCAAACATTTTTGCCGGGAAAATAGAGCGGGTTATTTCAAACGATAAAGTTTCGCGTGTGAAAAATTTAACTGATTTGGATCGTAAATATTTGTATAATTGTTTACATAATTGAAATTTAACGATATTCACGACGTTTTTTATCGAGTTAATCCAAAAAACCCATAAATAAGTTATGTGACATAAACACAGAAAAATTTTCAATTGCGTTTTACCCAAATTCTACACAATTGTTGTAAATCAATACGAAATTAAAAATTTCTGTTTAATAATTATATTTTGTGCCCAATTACTGTACATTCATGTCTTCCTGAAACTGCACGTATTACAAACGAATAATGTTGCGTAGTTCCCAGTCCAGCTGTGCCGGTGCCAGTGCGCGCGGGGATTCGGATGAATCGGTCATGTTCTCTGCGGCTTCGAATAATAAATACTAACTTTTCGTAATGTAATATCGTGTGGAGTGTACTATAGTTTTAATTATTTTGAGGTCTATAGACAAAAGTATTTAGTGAAAGTGAACATACAACATTTATTTTATTTAACATTCGAAAGTTTTATTTTTAAAACTTTTTGTGACGAAAAATAAAAATGGATTCGAAGTTATTCCTTCGGGGAAACGAGACTTATGACGATTTTTTTAATCGTTGCAACAATATATCGCATTTCGACTGTAGCGAAGAAGAAATGCTATGGTGGTTGATGGGATCCAGACGTTTGCCATTAAAGGAAATAGTGCCAATCAGTGTAATCTTAGTCGTAATATTTCTGACTGGAGTGGTCGGTAATGCGTGTGTTTGTGTGGTTATTGTGAAACATCCTGGGTTGCATACTGCGACCAACTATTATCTCTTCAGTTTAGCTGTTAGTGATCTGTTGCTGCTAATGTTTGGTAAGTTTTACAAGATAATTATGTTAACAAACATATTAATACAAATTGCATGTAAATAAAAGAATGACATGAAAAGTGTGCTTAGCGTCTTTCTGGAATTATTATGAAATTTTTGAAGTAGGTAAATAGTAAGCACTTAAACCATATATTTAACCGACTTAAAAAAGGAGGCGCATCTTAATTCGTGGTTATATATTTTTTGTGTGGAATGGGTACGCCTCGGGGGTGCTCCTTCATTAATTTCATTTACTTTGTTTGGTATTTTCATTAGCCTCGATAATAAGTTTATAATACCTATACTTTGAATATCTAGGTGACATTCTACTGCTTCCTGCCACTGTTGTTTATTTAGCAGGTAGTAGTATGAGAATTGGTGTGGTACCGTAATTAAGAAGTGAAAAAAGAAACAGTTAAAAAAAAAAACAATAGACTTTTGAAAAAAAAAACACTACACAGTGAAAAATTAAAAAAAAACCTTAAAAACAACTGACTTCCGAAAAAAAAAAACATTAAAAAGTGAAAAATAACTTTAATTTCGGAAATCGGTGACATAAAACTAAAATATACCCAAGGACACCGAATTCCGAAATTTAAGTTATTTTTTCATTAGAAATAATTTTTTCCAGAACCCGGTTGTCTTATTTTTTGGAAAAGAGATATTGACTATTCATGACGTATCTACTTACATTTATGTAACGATCTGATTTTATCAGGTTTTTTCAGCTTAATTATTCTGGTCTATTTCACTCTTTGTAATCACACCCCATGAGTTTCAAATAATTAAGTGAAAACCAAAACTTGTTAAATGTGCTAGTAATATGTTCAGGCGAATCATATTTTCTGCTCGGAATAAAACCCACTAGCATACCTATCTAGTACAAAGTATAAACTAGGATAATGAAGTTAAATCAATGAAATCAAAATAAAATATCATTTATTCAAATTAGGCAAAGAATCAGCACATTTCGTAAGTCAAAATTACATAAGACAGTCCCTCAAAACGCTTTGCCATTTCCTAGTGCTTTTGCTGGGAAGAAGTTGCGCAACAAAACTCCCCAGCAGCAGAGCTGTCTGTTAGATAGATAAACTTGATTCTATTAACTAATTTATTTACCTATTTATGCACACATCTAAACAGACAAGAAGAAAGGAACAGAAAAATATGTACAAAGGTAATGCTAGTAGTGTAAGGTAGTGCTAGGTATGGAAGTTCTATACAATAGTAGGTGAGTAAAGTAATCAACATCGTTACGAGATACAGCACATTAAATTCAATTTTCTGTCAGCTAGTCTTGCCGTTAGTTATGGTAATCTAATCGTTAGCGATTCTGTAATCACGAATGGGTAAAATAAGGGGTCTCTAAAGAGTGCTCGTAATACTTATACGCTACTGGAAGCAGTCATTAGAGACCCATAATTTTTGACGAGATTGAATACGTAATGAAGTAGAAAACGATTCAACAGCACCCAGGAGATTTCGTGGGATATTCCTCATAGTAAATATTCATCTTATCACTGGTACGTGAAATTAGACCAAGCTAAAATGTTTTTCATCTCAGATTTGGTAGTTAAAATTAGACGAGACTAAAATAAAACTTTCCTGTTCTTTAATATAGAAAAGTAAAGTATAGTAATATAGAAAAGTATATACTTTGGCTATAAAAAAGTCGAGAGGTAGTTCCTTTCTCTATATATTACGTATTAAATGTCAAGCACAAGGAAACATACAAATAAAGTTTGAAGATATCTTGACATATTTGAAGTAGGTACCTATCTTTTTTCGAGGGCACCTACGCAATTTGACCATATTTAGACCATCGACTACGCATCTATCTAGTTAAGCGAGAATCAAGGTATTTGAAGGTCTTTTCAGCTCTTTTCTTCTGGTAACTTCGTAACCATACCGACTCACGTTTTAAATATTTAAGTGAGACAAAAATCTGCTTCCATAAATGGCTCTAGGATTTACATAATATTTTCAGGCAAATCTTATTTTCTGCTCGGAATAAAACCCACCAGCATATTGGGAGTTAACTACCAAGATCTAACTGACACATTTGTACAAACTGCTTTTGTAACTAATTCTCCTCCTAAACATTCATCTCACATAATAGAAAATCAACAACATTTTTACTTTACATATTTGCAGTTACATAAAAACTAGAAGGTATTTTGTACCTGCTACAAACTTTTCATGTATTGAGTAGGAGGTATTGATGGTTAACCGTCGATATCTGGCAGAAATAAACCATAGGCTAGGTTTAATTAGCCTAATTTATGATTTAATAAGTCAAGGAATCCAATCGTTAGCCATTATGTAATAGCTAATGGATAAAACGATGTGCCTCTAAAGAGTGCTTGTAGTAGTTAGCGCTACTAGGAGCACTCATTAGAGACCCATAATTTTTGACGAGATTGAATACCTATGCAATGAAGTAGAAAATGACTCAACAGCACCCAGAGGATTTCGTGAGACATTTCATTTTGTAGTTTTCATCTCGTCTCTAGTACCTAAATTAAATTAGACCAGGCTAAAATAAAACGTTTCTGTTCTTTAATACGTAGTTAATAACAGACACAATGAAATTAATTAACCACGTTTAAGAGTAACAAAGCGAAAAAAAGAAAAGTTTAGAGGTGGTCAATATGTTATACTTTATCGGTCTTGATCTCATTCGCCAATTGTGTAGAAAATAACGTGCGATATGGGGCTGCACTACAATTAACCCATGTAAAGATTGAAGATCGTTAGGTCCATCTAACTTTTGAGAAAACATAAGAAGCAGTGCACACTGATGACAAAAAGCTAGATTTGCAAAAATAATTGTTTTGTTCAATAATAAATACGTAGAGAGAGATAGTTAACATTAAGTTCCTTTTCTTGTAAATAGTATTTTGGATAGGTGTAGCTACTACCTCAGTTTTATACGAGTAGCTGCGCTCCGCGCTTTCACGCATGTCTCGATTCCGTGGGAATATTGGGATAAAAAATATCCTATCTCCTCATCCAGGTCATAAGTCTACCACCCATGTGACAAATTTCATCCAATTCCGTTTAGGTGAGATCTTTCGTAAAACGGCTGAACGGATTTGGATGAAATTTCGCGAAGAATTTGAAGTTTGCGTGAAAGTATGATAAAAAAACATAACAAAATATCAAATCTTTTCTCTTTATCCTAATTATTTGTTTAGACATACAAAACTTTCAATCTTGAGAAAAGACCTAGTTATGTCATTAATAGTTTGGTTATGAAAATCCATTATTCAATTAAAACTTTAAGAGAAATTCGTCCTTGAAACTTGGGTTCTGTAACGTACTTATCCTCATGACTGTACCTACTTAGTTCCCTTTTGTTTTTGCACTTAAAATTTAAGTTTTGAGGCCTAATTACTTATAACTTTTTAGCACTCGAGATCCTTTTAGCCTTAGTACCCTGAGTAGCGTTTTCACGCTTGACCTACGAAAATATTTCCATTAGCTGAGTAATTAAGACGGTACGTAAAATGGGGTGAATAGGGACCCAGAGGTGAACCGGGACGAAACTTTGGCCAGTGGGTCGCCTTAAAATGGATTTTAACGTTGATGTTTGTAACCTCTTTTGGACTTGATTTTGACCCACTTCAAACGGTCAGATTACATTCATTTAAACTTTGTAGACTTATCGAGCACCATTGACAATACTATAATTTCATAAATTTGTGCCATTATCCTTGCCAGGTTTACCAGAACAGCAATAAAAAAAAAATGCTCTTTTGTAGCTAGCCGAACTAAAAAATAGAAGATAAAGAATAGTTTAAAAATCTAAAAAACACGCTTCCATTTTAAAAAAAGCGTTGGGTGCTTTATGAGGTATATTTTAATTGGTATCAAAAGCACGCCACGCTGTTTTTCTACTTTGTGGTTTGGTTTTGTATGGAAACCTGTTTTTTAGTTTTTTAAACAATTACACAGGCCCACATAAAAAAGTACCCTGCGCGAAAGACCAGACCGTCTGAACTTTACACACTACTTGCAACACATACTTTGTGGCATAGTTTCCAAATAATGAAAACGTAAGTTTTATGTTGTAAAATAATAAATCGAAAAAGATCCCACCGTGGGACCTTTTTTCGATTTATTATTTATAACAACATTCTAGCCGTGGCCCACGGCTAGAATGTAAATATTCATTATTTTAATTGATTGATTTTAAGGTTATGTCCTGATTCATCCCTGCATCCTCTTTCACCTCATTTTACGTAGTCTGGTAAATTAAAAGAAATTGAGGACAGATAGAAAAGTATCGCGAGCACTTGTGGAAAATATTTCAAAATAATAAAATTGAGAAGAATAACTAAAATTTTAGGAACATACACTCCCAAAATTCCCAAAATTTTAATTAAAACGATAGATATGATTAAACCCGACGGGTAAAGAGGGGTGCTATTACGGATACAGATGCACACGTTAAACTATTGTTTAACGTGTGTATCTATGTGTCTGTTTGTGGCATATGCAAACAGCTGAACTGATTTTTTTCGGTTGTCTGAGATGTGATTTAATCAAGAGTGTTCTATGCTACCATTCAAGGAAATCTGTTTAGCCGTTTGAAGAATATTAGGTATTTTCTAGTTTACAGAACAAATGCTTTCTTTATTTATTTTCTGTTTATGAATTATTGAGATACTTTCTTGTTGAACATTGGGTCCTGGGTACGACAATAAAGGTCGGTAGTGTTTTTTTATAACTTTGCATTTGCATTTCAATGTATGGTATGGTAATCGGCTCGCTCCCTAATTGGTGTACGCCTCTGCTTATCCTTCGGCAATACATCCTTGATTCTTCATTGGTTAAAGGACACTAAACGAGACACATTAAAAGTTTTATTTTTTATTATTTTAGTGTCCCGTAAAGTGTTATGTAACAGGCTATCATTTTTGACATAAACAGATGTCGGTTTCATACTTTCATCTTCGCGTATAGGTTCCATATTGCGAATGTCTACGATGAAGATTTACGAAGGGTTTATATGTCAAAAAATCGTAAATCCCGATTTGGTGTTAGATAAATCTGTATTTCATTTACGAAGCTGCTCTTCGCTTTGAAGGAAAATCGTGTACGCTATTTTGTATTTCTATTTTGATTTAAACTTCATAGAATCCTTGACATTTATCCATCCCAGATTTTGAGGGATATTCGACATCTTACTGTGTATATTAATTAAGAAAATGTGTGCTCAGAGCGAGCGTACTTTCAGCCCCTATGACACGTCATCCACATATTTGATTGATTATTGTACAACCGTCTCGTTGTTGCCGTGGTTGCAAGCCCTACTGCTGAGTATGACTTCAGGACCCTGGTTGGATTCTCAGTTCGAGCATAATGTTATTGTTTTTTTCTATTAGGATTGAATAAGTAACAGCCTGGAGATTGGAAGTTGCTGGTATGACAACCTCGTGCCTTGGAGCACGTAAAGCCGTTGGTCCTGATCCGGCTGTCTGTTTGGTCATGTCTGACTGCCGTCCGATCGGACTATGACATAAAGGAATAGAGAGTGCATCTGTGTTTGCGCACACACTTGTGCACTATTATATCTCTTGAGTAGGTACGTGGCTTATCTCCGTTGACACTGGCCACCGTGATAGAAATCGGTCGGAACGATTTTATTAATCCTAGCACTATATTAACTATGAGCAGTGGTGGCCCGGTAGTAACGGCCGCGACTTACGAGTTTTAGGTCGTAGGTCGAACTCATACAGGTACTTTACTTTGTATACATTATTTTCAACACTATTGGTCTCAAAACGGGAAGGAAAACATCGCGAAAAAACCGGTATCTCCTAGAATCAAAAATTCAAAGACCTGTGACATCTATCAAACTACACTGGGCAAGCGTGGTGGAGTAAGGCCCACTCCCTCTCTGTCTCATAGAGAGTAGGCCTGACCTGTGTCCCAGCAGTGGGAATATTAAAGGCTGAACAAACTATTATTTAGTTTCACACATTGTGGTATGTGCTAATCCTTGCAACAACACTGCTAAAGTTATGCCAAAGTTGTTCACAAGTCGATGTCAATTGACATGTAGTTATGATCAGCACAAAGCTATATCAGCTTCAGTCCCTCACATCTGATAGGTACCCGAAATGTTACGTGACATGAAAAGTAGATGGCTAAGAAAACGCAGTTACAAATAAAAATTCTTTCATCGCTTTGCCTTATTTTCCTTTCAACTTTCAAGGGTTCTATTTATTTTCTTCTAATCCTGAAATAAACCTTTGCACACTGCAACAATGTGGTCAGAATAAAGCATTTGCGGCGGGCCTTCAAACCACCTGCTCCTCAGCTTGCGGGCCGCACCACCCCTCCGCGCCTACGCCGGGTTTAAATTACACTCTAGGGGTAGGGCAGACAAGACTGCGGGAAGTCGGTTTTGCAGCGATTCGTTTCTGTCTCTAAATTTTGTAGCACAACATGTTGACTTTTAGTTTATTCGGAGTATAGAAAATCGGAATGTAGTTTTTCGGACCGAGAACCTTTCGAGCATTTGATTCTTCGAACGTATGAAAATCGGATAACTAACAAATAAAATAAATTTCGTGATTTTTAATAATAGACATTATAATTCTTAAGTATTATGAAATTCGGACTTTTGAACATCGGAACATCGAAATTGGGAATAAAATATTTCGGAGTATTTGGGTGTTCCCGTATTTATTGGCTGTGCTCAAGGTGAATCGGTGTACTATACAGGGCGTCCCACGGATATGCCACATGGAGGGAAAGTACCTTGAATATTGTAGATGGAACATTTTACTGAAAGAAGACATTATTTCAATTTAAAAAACAATTTGATCAGCATTCATAGATATTTAAATAATTGCATGGTTAACCCGGGAATCCAACCCGTTACACGAGAAAAATAATCAACCTGTAGTTTTATCATACCGATCGAAAGGCTTTATCATAAGGATTATTTTTTGCTAAATAACATAGTGTCAAAAATAAAAGGAAGACCATGAATTTTAACATTTGATGTGAAATTTTGTTCAGAAAAATTAAAAGCTGACATTGCCGTAAGGACATACAACTGACATTATCATAAGTACCTATTACCAATAAATGTATCCAGAGCCGAAAGACGCGTAAATTATTTTGTCCATCGCAATGCGGCTGGCTGATTATAAAAAAATAATATAAAAAATATCAGCGGCGGCCTTACCCATTGCGAGGCTCCGGGTGGCAGGTCTTTACGAGGCCCTTTGTCCTTGGTTGTATGATTTAGTTATTTGTTTTGTTTGACGAGAAATGCTAAAGTTATACAAATAAATAAAATTGGATTTTAATATATTTTAAATTGAAAGGTTTACAATATTAACAAATACAGAGATAATTCATTTTAAAATTGATGTTTGCGGCTTTTCCTAAGACTAAAATCTTTAATTAAACCAGAATAATCTAACGAATGAGCAACGTCATTTTCGATAGAAAGAATAGCAAGATCTGAAAGCCGATGTTGTGTCATCGAATTCCTCAAATATGTTTTAAAATAATTTTAAGCCTCGAAATCTACTCTCAGCAGACGCAACTGTAACAGGTGTGGTGGCTACAATTCTCAGGACTATTTCGATAGTGGGGTAAATTCTGTTTTTTTTTATTAATTATTTTAGCACCGAGATAATGTCGTCGTTTCCTTCATACACACATCATCATTTCAGCCGAAAGACGTCCACTGCTGGACATAGGCCTCCCCAAGCACCGCCACTTCGACCTGTTCTGTACTTCTCGCATCCAAGGTATTCCTGCGGCCTTCACTAGGTCATCGGTCAATCTTGTGGGAGGCCTTCCAACGCTACGACTTCTAGTACGCGGTCGCCACTCCAGAACCTTCCAACCCCATTAGCCATCTGTTCTGTGAGCAATGTGTCCTGCCCACTGCCACTTAAGTTTGGCAATCTTTCGGGCTATGTCGGTTACCTTAGTTTTCCTACGGATCTCATCATTTCTGATTTGATCACGTAGGGAAACTCCAAGCATAGCCCTCTCCATTGCTCTTTGCGTGACTTTTAGCCTTCTTATGAGGCCTATTGTCAGCGACGACGTCTCAGTGCCATATGTCATCACTGGCAACACACACTGGTCAAAGACTTTTGTCTTGAGACACTGCGGTAAGTGGGACGAGAAGATATTGCGTAGCTTCCCGAACGCTGCCCAGCCGAGTCGGATTCGACGATTGACCTCTTTCTCAAAGTTGGACCTACCTAACTGGACAGTCTGTCCTAGGTACACATATTCGTCCACAACTTCCAGTGTAGCGCCTGCGATCTTCATTGGAGTTGGTATCACATGAGCAATGAACACGACCTTTGTCTTGTCCATGTTCATCCTAAGACATGACAACTAAATCATCGGCAAACCGAAAGTGAGTGATGTACTCGCCATTGATGTTGATGCCAGCCCCTTTCCAGTCCATAACCTTGAAGACATACTCCAGTGCAGCGGTGAACAGTTTCGGAGAGATGACGTCTCCCTGTCTCACCCCTCGCTGCAGAAGAATAGGTTCATGAAACCAAATATGCTCTCATGATGTTTTAGTGCCTCAAACCTAGGATGGCAGCTTGCGCGCACATTGTCGACAATGACATAAAAATAGTTTATTTTGAAAATCTCTTCCGCATTCAATTCATGAGCTTCATCTTCCCCTTCATAGTCAAAATACCTTTTTTTACGTCGTCTTCTGGCTTCTTTGAACTGTCTGTCCTATCATTCATCATATCATTATCATTATCATATATCATTTTCCTCGGCTATTTCTCGCTTATTTATGTTTTGAATGAATGACTTAGTTAACTAACTTTATTTAAAAAAAAATATTTTTTTGACTGTATTTTTTTTATTTAAAACTTTTGATTTTGATCCTTAATTATTTATAATGGTTATAACATAATGATAATAATTTATCATTATGTTATAACCATTATAAATAATTAAAGATCAAAATCAGGGACCTCGCGCAACAACCCAAAGGAATTTAAAAAAAATGATTTTTTTAACTATATTTTTAAATATAATTAAAAAAATCATTTTTTTTTTAAATTCCCTTGGGTTGTTGCGCGAGGCCCCTGCAAGAGCGAGGCCCCGGGCGATTGCCCTGTTCGCCCTAAGGCCGCCTCTGAAAAATATCCACCACGACAAGATCAAAAATCGACAGGGAGCGAAATAATCAAAAGAGTGCGACTTTGTGTTCATTTTGAGCTTTTGATAAATTGATTAATTTTGTATTACAAATGTTTAATTCATGGTCTTCCTTTTATTTCTGACACTATGTTATTTAGCAAAAAATAATCCTTATGATGAAGCCTTTCGATCGGTATGATAAAACTACAGGCTGATTATTTTTCTCGTGTAACGGGTTCGATTCCCGGTTCAACCATACAATTATTTAAATATCTATGAATGCAGTTTAAATTGTTTTTTAAATTGAAATAATGGCTTCTTTCAGTAAAATGTTCCATCTACAATAAGTCAAAGTCAAAGTCAAAAACGTTTATTGCGAACTAAGTGTATACATGGTGTTGGTATTATACTATGTTAGAACTTATGACTTAGCAGCCTTTTACAAGCATTGCAATTATATTTCGCCTGCCCTTATCATCATAAATTAGCATGCATTAAACATACTATATACCATACATAAGTATATACTTGATTATTTTATTTTACATTCAATAATAAAAAATTAAAAAATTATAGTTGTGGTAAAATTAAATGTCAATAATTATGAATACGTTATAATACAATTATTCAGCAATGTCAAAGTAAGATCTTTATGTCATTCTTTCCAGGTAGGTAGTACAAATTATAATTATTCTAATTTAATGTATAGGACAGATCGCCAATTTTGTATATAACAGATAATCATTATTTTAAGCTAGACTCTAAATATTCTTTTACTGAGTAGAAGCATTTTTGAATTAAGTATAGTTTTAGCCTTTTTTGGAATATAATTTCTTATTTTTCATTTTTAAACGTGTTGGGCAACTTATTATATATTTTTATTGCCATGTAATATGAGCTTTCGCTTAACATTTTAATTCTTGAGGATAGAGCGCATTACCTCTTTTTATGACGAGTGTTGAAGTTGTGCGTATCTTCTAATTTCGTGAACTTATCGATATTCTTAAAAACAAATATGCAGATGTCAAGTACGTATATTGACGGCAGAGTTAGAACCTGATATTTTTTTTAAGTATGGTTTGCAGCTCTCCGTATTATCTATTTGGGCTAGAATTCTTATACATTTCTTTTGCATTATGAATAGTTCATCTACGTTAACACTATTTCCCCAAAGCATAACGCCATATCGCAGCCATGAGTATGCGTATGCGTAGTAAGCAGCCATAGCTGTTTGTGTGTTAGTGCTTTGTTTAATTTGAAAAAGAGCGTAAGAGAAACTGGAGAGTTTTGTTTTTATATGCTCTATGTGTGACTTCCAGTTAATGTGTGTGTCAATATTTATACCAAGTAAGCTAAATGTATTAACTTCTTCTATTTGCGTGTTTCTGAATGTTATTTTTAGATTAAGAGGTGGTTTTTTTGTATGATCTAAATTGTATTAGTTTAGTTTTATTGCTATTAATTTCCAAGTTGTGGATCTGGAGCCAACTATCTACAGCTTGGAGAGTATTTTGTATTTGTAGACTAGGGTTATTTACATTGTCACACTTTATTAATATTGAGATATCGTCTGCAAATAATACTGGTAGAGCGTTTTCTTTATCTATTGTTTTTGGAAGGTCATTAATATAAATTAAAAATAGTGGGCATCCTAACACACTTCCTTGTGGGATTGAGCAAGTAATTTGTTTTTCTTGTGATCTAATAGTTTTGATTTCATTTTTATCATGGTCGTAATTTTCAATTTGTTCTATTTGTGTCCTATTATGTAAATATGATTTGAACCACCAACTATATGGTTGCAGAGTACGAGGACCAGCTTATTGCTGGTCCTCGTACTCTGCAACCATATAGTTTAGTGAGTAAGATGTCATAAAGGACTTTGTCATATGCTTTTGTCATGTCTAATAGTAGCCCAATTACATATTGTTTGTCGTTTATATGTTGTAGCGCTTGTTGAACATATTTATAAACTGCTAAGGTTGTTGATCTACATTTTCTAAATCCATTTTGTGCATCGTCAAGAATATTAAACCTTTCTAAGAATATATACAGCTGATTGCACATAGCTTTTTCAAATATTTTGGAAAACGTTGGTAGCAGTGCTATGGGTCTATAATTGCTTGGGATATTTTTGTCACCGTTTTTATGTACTGGTTTTACTAAAGCTACTTTAAGTGCGTCTGGAAATTGACCGTCTTGGAAGCTTTGATTGATTAAAAGCATTAAAGGAATGGCTATTCAATTATAATTAATTATATGGAATATTCAAGGTATTTTTCCTCCATGTGGCATATCCGTGGGACGCCCTGTATACCGCAGATACCACTAATACCGTCGGAGTACCCATTCGAGTTTAAAAGGCTACAGTTCCGTTATGGCATGTTTTTTTTTTTGCAATGACGATTAATAAATCTCGGGTACAGTCACTTAAGAGCCCTTTTACATTTGAACGCTCGAGTTTAGGTAAAAGACGGCAATCTTATGTATGTGTGCGTAGCTATCCACACATGCACAATACAAACAGTGTAACGCGAGTGTCGAGCCGGTCTAAACAATCTTGATCCGTTAGAATTATAATGCGGTACTTAGATATTTATGAAAATACTTATTTTTATTTATCCAGTCTAATAAAGATTTCTAGACTAATAAAAAAATACAACTATATGTTATGTAAAGTATACAATAAAAATAAAAAAATAATACAATTACATATTGGTGCCGATTCTGTTGTACACCGAACTAAAGTAACAAAACTATCTCTAAAATTGCTTACTTTTAGCTATGAGAATTGTTACGCTATTCTGCAAGAAATAATCTCTTTTAAAAATTATTTTGACACGACTAAAATCAAATTTGACAATCGCGACTCAACGTGGTATTTTTAGGGTTCCGTTGCCAAATGGCAAAAACGGAACCATTATAGATTCTTCATGTCTGTCTGTCTGTCCGTATGTCCCAGCCACTTTTCTCCGAAACTATAAGAGCATGCTGTTGAAACTTGGTAAGAAGATGTATTCTGTGAACTGCATTAAGATTTTTACACTAAAATAGAAAAAAAAAACAATAAATTTTTGGGTTCCCCATACTTAAAACTGAAACTCAAAAAAAAAAAAATTCATCAAACCCATACGTGTGGGGTAAAATGGTATTGAGGTTTCTAATATATTTTTTTTCTAAACTGAATAGTTTGCGCGAGAAACACTTCCAAAGTGGTGAAATGTGTGTCCTCCCCCCCGTAACTTCTAAAATAAGAGAATGATAAAACTAAAAAAAAATATATGATGTACATTACCATGTAAACTTCCATCAAAAATTGGTTTGAACGAGATCTAGAAAATAGTTTTTTTTTTATACGTCATAAATCGTAAACCGCAATTTACCTTTCATTAAATCAACTCAAATATAAAAATTAAAAAAAAAAAACATTTAATTTCATAAACATAAACCTTATGCATAAACCGAGAATACATACAGGTTTGTACGGAAACCTCGGTGCGCGAGTCCGACTCGCACTTGGCCGGTTTTTTTTCTTTTGGCTTCGCAACTTAGTACTTGTGCGCTACGCAATGAACTTGCTGAGATACGAAGGCGCGCGCAAGGGGGCATCCTGGACGTGTTTTAAATGGAATTTTTCATTTTTGTTTGAAAAAAAAAAAAAAATATTACCCACGTGTTGAGATTTATATGTGTGGGGTTTTATAATGGGGGTCGAAAATTTCATTATGTTTGCGATAGGACACGCCATTTTCGAGATATAAGCAAAAGAAAAAAAAATACAGTACTGTTTTTGCACGTGAGGCGAGGCGTTGCCGTTGGTGTCAATTTTTGTTCATGACCACTAGTTTTACTCCACACCTTTTTAATCGCGATTAAAAATAGTCATATTTAGTTAAAATAAATTATTTTAGTCAAAACTTTTCTACAATCTATTAAAATAATGCTTTACTTGATAATTAACGAAACGCTTATTCAAAAAAAAAAAAAAAAAATGCGAAGTGTAGCAAAATGTTGTAGTCGTAGTATATTTTTGCCTTCACGATACGAGTACCCGTAAACTGAGACGCGGGAAAAATTGACACAGGTACGGCGCAAGCGCCCAACGGGGAAGCCGTTGGGCGCTTGCGCCGTACTTAACGCTGCCCGCTTGTGCATCGTAATTTATTCTAATTTGGAGTGATTTCAAAAACGATATTATGTCTAATTAAATAAACAGATTTAAATAAAACTTGAGAATTCGATTTGTTATAGAGCATACTTTATATTGACATGATTTTTTTAATGTAATTATGCTTTATTCAAACCAAAAAAACGCGATAAACTTGCGAATAAATCGTAAAAATTGCCATAAGACTTTATTTTTTTTACTAATTAATGTTATTAAAAATCAATATTCTTGTACTAAATTTAACAACTAGATTATATGTCTGTTGTTTTGTGTATTTTTTTTACTCAAATTTCTACATATTAATGATAGAAATAGGAGTCTGAAATTGACCCTGCGCTGATTTTTACGAAAACTAGTTGTGGGAGATTAATTACTACAAAGTAAACAAATAAGTTTTTGTAAATGTTCTACTAAAAGTGACAAAACAAAAGATTGATCTATTTTTTACATGTATTCGTCAGTGCCAGAGTATTTATAATGATGAGATGAGAGGTAAATAAGGCGACTAAAATCTTAGATATTCGCGCAAAAATGTAAAATGGCTCTTAAAACAGCGGGATAATATTAAAGCTTCTCACACGGCCAGGTTTACGTTGCCTGCTCGAGAGTGAGCTCATCTAGCAGCCTGGTTGTATTTGCACCTGAAGGCAGAACCTCTAAAGTAGTACATAAAGAGATACTTTAAGTATAAACTAAAAAATAAATAGTCTTTAACCCCTGTGAACAGCAATGTAAGTAAAATCGTCATTTGAATAATTTATGTAACATTTTTTTTTTCGAAATTCCCCGGGTATAAAGACAACTAGGCTTATATTTCGCTTTAAAGTTGCCTTCTTTGGCATGCGAGTAGGTAATTTGCCGTTCCGTTATATATTCCGTCAATATTGTTATGTTTTAGCAATATATATCCTGCAACATTCATTTATCAATCCGAACGCTGCTCCTTGGATAACACAAAGCAAGCAGTGCAATAACCCATTGTTTACCTGGATAAACACAAAGGGTACTTTTAATCCCGCTAATACGTTCCTGTGGGATATTTTTCGACATCCACGCGGGCGAAGCCGCGGGCAGAAGCTAGTATAATATTCTGAGTCTTCACACGATGTGATCCAAACCACCACTACTCCTGATTTAGGATATATCAAGGGCAATTAAAAAAAAAATATATAAATACATTCTAGAATTATGCATTGGTGAGTAAAATCTAATTAAACTATTTTTTATCGATACTTAGTTACAACATATTTTTAAAATGTATTTTTGAATTAGGTAGAACGGGTTGTCTGCAACTCCACTTCTGAGCGCGTATTTTGCGTACGGGTGGGAAATCGGTAATTCGTTTTCCACCCGATGTTTTAATTAATACAATATGTGCACATGTCAGGATTGTTTTCAGTCTTTCTAATCCTTAAAAAGTAGAACTATGATATACCTACGACTTTACATACGCCGGGTTAAAAGCAAAACCGACTATCTGCGATTTTTTGAGTTTCTCACTTTAATATACCATTAAAATCAAAATCAATCAAAAGTCATTTATTCAAACTAGGCTGAGAGTCAGCACTTTTTGAACGTCAAAGTTACAAAAGACAGTCCCCCCAAAACGCCCACCCTTCGACACTTCCTAGTGCTGTAGCTGGGAAGAAGAAGTGGCGGAACAAACTCCCCAGCAGCACAGCTGTCTGTTAAGTTAGAAGAACTTGATTCTATACAATATTGTGTAAGTAATTAATATTATAAAACAAAACATACATTATTTACCATATGTCAGCTAGCACACGCCAATATACCAACAAAAAAAAAATTGAATACTAAAGTCAAGCTGAAATAATAAAACAAAAACGTAAACAAAACTTAAAAACTAAATAAAGCCTCCAGGCATAAAGGGCGTGCCCGCTTACATGTTCAACGATGCAAAATGATCCATATACATACATTGATGCATATAGCTAAGTTGAAGTTACAATAGTTAAACTAGCACCTCCGGAGTAGAATAAAATAACAGTTAATACAAATAACAATAACAAAAACCATGGTCAGCAAGACGACCAGTCACCACAAGCAGCACCCGTTCACGAGCATAACGCAAAGGTCAGCCATTACCCCCCTCGCCATATTTGAGGGAAGGTGGTAACCCGACCCCCGACGCTACCGCAAGCAGTGACATCTAAGGGAGCATGACGAACTTGCTGCCGGTTTGTCAGGCAAGAATATTATGAACAGCTGACGAGGTCGCTAGCTAACTACATGTTGCAATACAACTCATTTATAATCATTGTAATGAGTAGATTATGTCCACAATAAATGAAATTAAAAGAAAATAAAAATAAATAAATAAATTAACAAAATCTGTTAAATAAAAAAATAAATAAAAAACAATTATATGAACTACCCATATAAACTGTCAGTAGGAAAGCTAATTCTGGATTGAAAGAACATAAACATTGTCTTGAGTTTGTCTTGAGTTAATCACAGCGACCAACTATTCTTATCGTTTAAGTAGTCGTTGATAGAATAGTATGCCTTTGAACAAAGGTTGGATTTTACTTTAGCTTTAAACTCATTAAACTGCAAATCTAGTAAAGCAGAGGGAAGCTTGTTATAAAAGGTAATACCAAGACCAACAAAAGAATTATGAACCTTATGAAGCCGGTGAAAGGGAGCACGTAGTTTGTCCTTATTTCTAGTATTAATATTATGAATATCACTGTTTTTAGTGTACAGGTGTATATTTTGCCTAATATATAAGATGTTGGCGAAGATGAATTGTGATGCCACCGTAAGAATACCAATATATTTAAACAAATCTCTCAGAGAAACTCTAGCACCTAGTTGGTAAATCGCTCGAACAGCTCGTTTTTGAAGAACAAAAATATTTTGAATGTCCGCGGCTTTGCCCCACAGCAGAATGCCGTAGGACATTATGCTATGAAAATAACTAAAATAGACTAATCGAGCTGTATCAACGTCCGTATACTGTCTAACTTTCCTTACTGCGTAGGCGGCCGAACTGAGCCTTCCCGCTAGGCTTGATATATGTGATCCCCATTGAAGTTTGGCGTCTACTGTTATGCCCAGAAAAACCGCCGAGTGTACAGTTTCAAGCACCTCATTATCTAAAACGACATTGGGTCCCAGATTCCTAACATTCGGTAAGGCGAACTTTATACATTTCGTTTTCTTAGCATTGAGAACTAGGTTATTTGTGGTAAACCATTCCGTAGCCATTGAGAGCGCACTATTTACGTCGTCAAAATCTTGTCTATTTCTGTCTACTTTAAAGATAAGTGAGGTATCATCAGCAAATAGTACAATGTCACAGATATTCTTTAAATAAAATGGTAAGTCATTAATATACACTAAGAATAAGAATGGACCCAGTATTGATCCTTGAGGTACACCTAACTGAACTAGTAGCCCGGAAGATTTTACACCATTGACATCTACACATTGGTGCCTATTTTGCAAATAAGAACTTATGACACTGAGAGCTTCGTTTTGAACACCGTAATGACGTAGTTTACGCAAAAGTGTGTCATGGTGAACGCAATCAAAAGCTTTGGAGAGATCACAGAAAACTCCGATAGCATTTTGCGAGTTCTCCCATGCGTTGAAACTATGTTTCAGCAGAGCAACACCCGCATCTGTTGTCGAACGACCTTTTGTAAAGCCATATTGCTCATTATGAAGGAGGCTATTTAAATTAAAATGTCTTAGCAACTGCCTGAGTATTAACTTTTCAAATATTTTACTAAATGCAGGTAAGATAGAAATGGGCCTAAAATTGCCAACGTTATTTTTATTACCTGTTTTAAATAAAAAGTTAAAGAATCAAATGGGTGGCAAAATTAGGTAAAGAATCAAATGGCGAATCGAATGGTAGGTATATTAAACTGAGAAACTCAATAAATCGCAGATAGTCGGTTTTGCCTTTAACCCGGCGCATATTTATATTAATAAATATGGTAAATAATCTAAATCGCCTCTTTAAATTGATTTATTAAGTATTATGGCCCACGTGGCCGTAGTTTTAAACCGTTTTAAATTTATTTAAAACGGTTTTAAACCTCTATAATAATTCCAAATTTTTTATGCCATATCTACCTACATAATTATTGTATGCCTATAAGGCAGGACATATTGATACTTTAATATATTGTTAAGACCTGTAACTTACATGTGCCCACAATAAAGATACTTTGACTTTGACTTTGACTTTGACTTAATCTAAATAAAACAACGGCACTGTATGATGGCGGCTGTGACAGCATGCAAATTATAATTTTTGAAGTTTAAAATCCGCAATCTCAATTTCATTAAAACAAAATTGAGCTTGTTAAAAGCTCAATTTTGTTTCGCACCATGTCGTCGCACGACCCAGAAAAATCGATAGACACCTCATTTAGCCGTTCAGCCGTTACGATGCTTTGAGGGTATAAAGAGTCGAACATACAAAGACATGTTGATGTTGCGCTGATCCCTAATAAATCGGGTTAAAAGGCAGTAGAATGATGCTATTGACGTAGTCTTTTCTGTTGCGTAGTCGATTCGATATAATTGTATCTCCAGCTGTACGACCTGATTGCGGCCCGTACAACTAGTATGGCATTATTATGTTTTCTTACATTTAAGAGCATAAAAAACGAACGTCACAAGCCGTCACACTGTGCCGCCATTGCATCAAAGTAGGTAATATCGGTCAATACGTTGAGAACACACGAGTGACCGCGATCGATGGCAATGTGTTTTGCATTTTATGTTGTTCCTGCCAGTCACACGAGTCCATGAATTTAATTGGATTTCTATAGTGACCAACACATAGGTCATAATCGACGTGGTGCTTTTATTTGCCCGTCGATTTTTTTCTTGTGGTTCATTGGTCGTAATGCCTGTTATAAAGTTCCCCGCAAATAAGTGTGACTCGACGGTGCGATCCAATTTTTGTATAACAATTACCACGAAATTTTCATAGAATTTACGAGAGTCACGTCGCTCCTTTCTACGGAAGGATTAAGATTGTATGATCTCTTGGTAGACCATAGATTACTTTTAGATGCGGGTTGATTGGAATGAAAGAAGTTAAATAACTGAAAACACTATTGTATTGTCTCAAAGGTAGAATGAGCTTAATGAACTGCTGGTATGTAGCAATGAAGTGAGTGACGCGGCCCTTGTTAGCTGTAACGAGAACTCCTGGCTGACCTGATAGCCTAACGCCAACTGAACTGATTATTGTGTGTGGAAATAAATGTGTGACGAAAACTGCTGAATTGCAGAATGTGCGGTTGCACCGTAATCTAATTCGATGATAATGCCCATTCGTTTTTAACAAACAGACCGTTGATTGTAATAATTTAAATAATAATAAATAAATAAATCCATTTTATTTAGGACAAACACTGAATCCATGAATATACAATTTATAATAAGGGTTTTTTTTTTTCAGGATGGGAAATCATCAAATGACTTCTCCCGCTCTGGGCGGAGCGGGAGGGCGTGTCAGACTTTTACTGACTGAAACCCACCCGTGTTCCATCAGTTGCCCATGTGCCAGGGTCACGGTATCTCTTTCGAACAATCACGCGACCCCGGCAGGCATCGGTCCTAGTAGACCCCTACACTGCTGCTGACATCTCTTTGAGGCGCGCGTGGAACACTGCGCGCCGTCGACCCGAGCCTGGTCCTTACCGGGCGGCGAGCTACCCATTGCTCGCCACCCGCAAGCTCGCGCCTACGGTGGCCGGGAGTCCGCTATCGACTCCCGACGCCCGGGGCGTCTCCTCCTGCGGCGGCTAGGGGCGTGAGGGCGCAGAGACTGCCACTCCCTCACGCGCCCCGCCTCCTCCTTCGCGAGCATTACTGCTTCGCAGAAGGAGGTGACGGCTTCCCATTCCCTCTCGCTCCGTACCATGGCTCGCACCAGGGCCGGACGCGAGAGGTCGCCGCCGCCGATCGCCTCCACGAGGACACGGCGGTGCTCCGCCCAGGCAGGGCACACCTCCACCGTATGCTCCACCGTGTCCTCCAGACGATCCTCGCAATGGAAACACCCGGACGTAACCTCCCGCTTTATCCTAAGCAGGAACCCACCGAAGCACCCATGCCCGGTGAGAACCTGCGTCAGGCGGAAGGTGAGGACGCCGTGACGCCTCTCTATCCACTCCTCAAAGAGGGGACTTACCGCCGCAATAGTGGCGTGCCCAGCACTGTGTTGCGACAATCGTACCCGCCATGTCGCCATGAGATCACACCGGAGCTCTGTCCGCCGTGCCGCGATTTGTCGCGGCAGCGGAGTTTCGCCCCGGCGTTTCGCCTCCTCGCGCCACTCCCACATGTGCGCGAGGACCTTTGCCTCCAGATCCCATGGCGGCACTCCGGCAAGGAGGCTCGCCGCCTCGCACGAGACCGTGCGGTATCCCCGGATTAACCGGATGGCCATGACCCTCTGGGCCGCAAACAACCGGCGCGCTGGGCGCAGCCTCAATGAGGGCGCCCACACCGGTGCCCCGTAGACGGCCATGGACCGCACGATCCCCGTGTAGAGCCTCCGGCAGGAGGCGTTTGGACCCCCCAGGTTGGGCAGGAGCCGCTTTAATGCAGCCCCAGCCCGCTCCAGTCTGGGAGCCAAACGTCGGAAATGCTCAACGAAGTTCCACCGGCTGTCGAGGACAAGTCCCAGGTACTTCATTGTCGACTCGACGCCGATGTGAACCCCTCCTACCGTGAGTTGGGAACCCGCAGGTGGCGCGTTCCGAGGACCATGAAAACCCATGGCCTCGGACTTGTGCAATGCCACCTCGAGTCCCAATTGCCGGATCCTATCGACGATTGTCGCAACCCCGCGTGTCATAATTTCGGCCGCCGCCTCGTACGACCTCCCCTGCGCAAGGACCAGCGTGTCGTCAGCGTAGCAAACTACGCTGACGCCGCTAGAGAGGTCGGCGCGCAGCACCCAGTCGTAACCGATGTCCCACAGATGCGGCCCCAGGACCGATCCCTGTGGGACACCGCACGACATCTCTCGCCGGTTCCATTCCCCCTCGTGACCGGGGTAGATGACGGCCCTATCCGTCAGATAGGCCTCGACCACGCGACAGAGGTAGGTCGGCATCCGGTGATACCAAAGTGCCTCCCTAATGCAACTCCAGGGCAGGGTGTTGAAGGCATTGGCGATGTCTAGAGACACCGCCAAGACGACCCCACCCCGGGCCACTGCATCCCCCATCGTGAGGGCTCGCACGCGCATGATGGCGTCCACCGTAGAGCGCCCCTTGCGGAAGCCGTACTGGCCGTCCGACAAGTCCGGCCCCTCCCGCACCAGCCACCCGACGAGGCGGTCTGCAATCACTCTTTCAAAGAGCTTGCCCACCTCGTCGAGTAGCACGATGGGCCGGTAAGCGGACGGAGAGTCCGCTGGGCGCCCAGGCTTCTTAATGAGGACCAGTTTCCCCGTCTTCCAACGAAGTGGGAACTGGCCCCTCTCCAAGCATGCGCTAAGGAGCCCCCTGAGTCGAGGCCCGAGAGCCTCTGAGGCCAGGACCCATGCTTTGCCAGGCAAGCCGTCGGGTCCTGGGGCGGTATTCTTGGCATTAAGCCTTCGTACCGCCACCCTCATCTCTGCCTCGGTCACTTCTGGAACACCGTCGTCGTCGTCAGTGGTGTGGTCCGCATCGGGCACCGCAGTAGGCGGAGCCATGGGTGGGGGACTATGTTCCCCTCGCGAAGGGAACAGAGCGCTCACCACGCCCTCCACGAGTTGGGGCCGGAGACTCTGAGTCAGCGGAGGAGCCCATGGGCGGAGTTTCTCCCGGACGGCCTTGTAGGGCCGTCCCCATGGGTCCCTGTTCAGAGTCTCCAGCGACTCCTTCCGGGCAGTCCTCTGGCCCGCAGGATCTCCTCTTGGAGGGCGGTCTTCGCCACTCTGTACCCCTCATATAGCTCCGCCTGAATGGCTTCCGTATCCGGAGGTCGGATACGGAGCCTGCGGTGCCTGGTGTACCGGCGTCGTGCCGCAACGCACGCTTCGCGCAACGCTGTCAGCTGCGGCGACCACCAGTACACCTGGCGCCAAGCCCGTCCTGGCTGGATTCGGGGCATAGCCACGTCACAGATCTCGGACATGGCCTCCCGGAACCACTCGGCCTCGTCGTTGGTGTCAGCAGGCCTGTCCGGTGGTGACACCCAGGCCTGCACGATCGAGGCTTCCAGGAGAAGATTTATAATAAGGGTTGATGGTTGTACAGTAGCACATAATAGATGATCTATCTACTCCCAAACTAAGTCAAGCGTGAATTTTGGAAGTTGGCGGTTCTTAAGATGCAGGTTGGCGGTTCTTTACATAGACACAACCTTGTAGCTTAGAAATTGGCTTTGTTTTTATTTTATTGATACATTCAACTAATTTGCTAGCCTCGTTGTTCCATGTTATAAAATGGTAGTTAGCTGGAGCAAGGTCTGGCGAGTAACGAGGTTGACGTATGGTTTCTAACTGCAGCTCCTGTATATTTACAACGGTGTCCCGGGTAGTGTGAGGTCTTGCGTTATCATGGAGCAATAATGTTGAAGATCGATTCGCGGGTCGGGGGTGTTTCACTGTCAGTTTCGCCATCATTCTTCGAAGTTCGGCGCAGTAAACATCTGCTGATATTGCTTGACCAGACCTGAATAAGCTATAGTGAATAACACCATTAAGACACCACCATACAGTTACCATTACCTTTTTATTGGTAAGCTTTGCTTTAGGGCATGGTTGCGGCGTTTGACCTAGGGTCAACCATTGCACTTTTTGGCTTACGGTTATCGTAAAGAATCCACTTTTCGTCACAGTCCAAAATTAGATCCAATATTTCTTCATTTCTGTACCGGTTCAACAAAGCAGCACAAGTTTCAACACGCGTTTCTTTCTGCAAATCAGTCAAATCATGAGGCACCCATTTTTCATATTTTCTATCTTTTTGATTTGATGCAAATGATTCAATATTGTATTTAAGGTAACGGTTAAACTATGCTGCTAATCCCTGGGTAGTTTGACTCGGATCGGCTTCCACTATCTCTTTCAATTCAGCTTGATTCCCATGTGTGGGCGGTCTTCCACGTGGTTCGTTCTTCAAGCCGAAGTTTCCATTACGAAAGTGTTTAAGCCAAAAACGCACGGTGCGTCCAATAGCAGTCTCCTCTCTAAACGCAGCAGTGATATAGCGAGCCGTTTCTGCCACGTTAGTTCCGCGTCGGAACTCGTATTAAAAATTACTCAGATTTTCGAAATATCTTTTCCGTCTATCCATACTATCCACACTAATCCATACTTCCATACTATCCATACTTCCATATCCATACTAATATTATAAATGCAAAAGTAACTCTGTCTGTCTGTATGTCTGTCTGTCTCGCTTTCCTGCTAAAACTACTGAACCGATTTTAATGAAATTTGGTACACAGATAGTTTAGAGCCTGAGAAAGAACATAGGCTACTTTTTATCCCGGAAGTATGTTCCCGCGGGATAATTTCCGAACTCCACGCGGGCGGAGCCGCTGGCAAAAGCTAGTATTATAAATGCAAAAGTAACTCTGTCTGTCTGTCGGTCTGTCTTTCTGTCTGTCTGTCTGTCTCGCTTTCCTGCTAAAACTACTGAACCGATTTTAATGAAATTTGGTACACAGATAGTTTAGAGCCTGAGAAAGGACATGGGCTACTTTTTATCTCGATAGTATGTTTCCGTGGGATAATTTCCGACCTCCACGCGGGCGAAGCTGCTGGCAAAAGCTAGTAATATTATAAATGGGAAAGTGTGTGTGTCTGTTTGTCCGTCTTTCACGGCAAAACGGACAAAATAGAGCGACGAATTGACGTGATTTTGGAAGTGGAGATATTTGAAGGGATGGAGAGTGACATAGGCTACTTTTTGTCTCTTTCTAACCCCCACTTCCCTAAATTGGGGGGTGGAAGTATTTATGGAGCAAAAAAATTGAGTAGGGGATGGAAATTTGTGTGAGACTGCTCTCTTACCTATATAACCTGGATTAATGAATTCTTAATACATTAACCGCGGTAGTACGTCCTCTTGCGATAATTTCCGACATCCACGCGGGCGAAGCCGCGGGCAAAAGCCAGTACTGAATAAAAACAACTATTGAAATTTGAAAATCTAATGTTGCGCATTATTTAAAAGAAAAATCTCATAGGTACGAGTATAATGTAAAAAGTTTAAATCGATTATCTCACACCATGAAGGTTTAATGTCAATTCAAAGTATCTTCATACTTTTTTTTTTTTTTTTTTCAGGATGGGAAATCATCATATGACTTCTCCCGCTCTGGGCGGAGCGGGAGGGCGTGTCAGACTTTTACTGACTAAAACCCACCCGTGTTCCATCAGTTGCCCATGTGCCAGGGTCCCGGTATCTCTTTCGAACAATCACGCGACCCCGGCAGGCATCGGTCCTAGTAGACCCCTACACTGCTGCTGACATCTCTTTGAGGCGCGCGTGGAATACTACGCGCCGTCGACCCGAGCTTGGTCCTTACCGGGCGGCGAGCTACCCATTGCTCGCCACCCGCAAGCTCGCGCCTACGGTGGCCGGGAGTCCGCTATCGACTCCCGACGCCCGGGGCGTCTCCTCCTGCGGCGGCTAGGGACGTTAGGGCGCAGAGACTGCCACTCCCTCACGCGCCCCGCCTCCTCCTTCGCGAGCATTACTGCTTCGCAGAAGGAGGTGACGGCTTCCCATTCCCTCTCGCTCCGTACCATGGCTCGCACCAGGGCCGGACGCGAGAGGTCGCCGCCGCCGATCGCCTCCACGAGGACACGGCGGTGCTCCGCCCAGGCAGGGCACACCTCCACCGTATGCTCCACCGTGTCTTCCAGACGATCCTCGCAATGGAAACACCCAGACGTATCCTCCCGCTTTATCCTGAACAGGAACCCACCGAAGCACCCATGCCCGGTGAGAACCTGCGTCAGGCGGAAGGTGAGGACGCCATGGCGCCTCTCTATCCACTCCTCAAAGAGGGGACTTACCGCCGCAATTGTGGCGTGCCCAAAGTATCTTCATACTTGAATCCCAATATGTAACGCCAGCCAAACGTTTTGGGAAAAAACAGACGTCAATTTCTAACTTGATATTAGAGGATAGCTCGAATCTATATATATAAAAAACCGGCCAAGTGCGAGTCGGACTCGCGCACCGAAGGTTCCGTACAAACCTGTATGTATTCTCGGTTTATGCATAAGGCGTATTTGCGTTGATTGAATGAAAGGTAAATTGCGGTTTACGATTTATGACGTATTAAAAAAAAACTACTGACTAGATCTCGTTCAAACCAATTTTCGGTGGAAGTTTACATGGTTATATACATCATATATTTTTTGTAGTTTTATCATTCTTTAGTTTCAGTTTGAAGTATGGGGAACCCCAAAATTTATTGTTTTTTTCTATTTTAGTGTGAAAATCTTAATGCGGTTCACAGGATACATCTACTTACCAAGCTTCAACAGCATAGCTCTTATAGTTTCGGAGAAAAGTGGCTGTGACATACGGACGGACAGACAGACAGACATGATGAATCTATAAGGGTTCCGTTTTTTGCCATATGGCAACGGAACCCTAAAAATGAATCCCTATTTCCCTTGGTCACGCCATCACGCGTGAACGGCTGGACCGATTTCATTTTTTTTTTGTTGTGTTTGTTATTGTCAGGCGAAGGTTCTTATGAAAGAAAAAAATTTAAAAATTGCTCGGAAAATTAGAAAATTTAAGAACACTTATTTAAGAATACTGGGACAAATATTTTAGAATTTGATTAAATTCTTGAATAAGGCTATATAAGCTAATAAACATCACGCTAGGACCGTTAGGAAAAATATAAAGTAAGAAAGAACGCTAAGCTAAGAGATAGCGCGGGTAGACAATGGGATGCTATTAGGTGGGTCGGGGGAACAAGAAATTTCACGCGGACGAAGTCGCGGGCAGTAGCTAGTATAAAATAATTTGGAATTCATAATCTGAATTAAGAATATACACTATTTAGGATTAGGGGACAATTTCTGAACAAGATTGTTGAATTTTATTTAAAGTACGATAAAAGAGAATCTGAAATGAACACTTTATACTTTAAAGCTATTAAATATTTACGGTCCAATTAAGAGCCTCCAGTTTGTATTTCATTTTAATAATCTACGTGAAGGCAATTATTAATTTTGAAAGATCGTTTCATGGAAAATATTGAAGTTCAAATGAAGAAACCATTCTTTTATTGACTTATAAATAAATTTCAGTCTTTAACTGTTTCAGTTTTACTTCTTTAGGTTACGCTAGCTAAGCTATAATTAGTTTCGGATGAAATCCACAAAATCGAATAACCTAGTGACCTACTGTAGCCAATAATGTTGTTATGAATTACGGTGGTGTGAAAAACGTTTTGCGCTCTTCCATGACATCACGGAATTTGTTTAGGATGGAAATAATATGGCCGCTTTGTTTTAACTAAAATGTTTTTCACACATCTATTAGCACCACTGTGGAAGGTGCCTATTTACAAAAGAAATAATAAAGGCTCTAATAGTCTGTTTTTTTTTTGTTTAACATTATAATTAAATCCTAAATTGTAAATCCTAAACTGACGTTCTTCTGTAAATTGCCTCAAATTATACTGTGGTAATAAGTAGGTAAATCTAATGAATATCATATCTAATGAAACAATTAACAGCAATATGAATATCATTTTAATTTTAGGTGAACCATGTGTGATGTAGATATCTATATATATAAAATTCAAAGTCCTGAGTGACTGACTGACTGATATATCAACGCACAGTCTAAACCGCCGGTCATAGAGACGTGAAATTTGGAGGGTGTGTTCTTTGTAAAGAGTAGGTATCCACTAAGAAAGGGTTTTTAGTAATTCCACCCCTAAGAGGGTGAAATGGGGGGTTGAAGTTTCTATGAAACTTTTTATTCTCTGGGTCGATTGACACAAAAGTTGGTACACATACTCTTTTTCTTTTTTTTTTTTTTCGGGATGGCAAATCATCAAATAACTTCTCCCGCTCTGGGCGGAGCGGGAGGGCGTGTCAGACTTTAACTGACTAAATCCCCACCCGTTTTCCATCAGTTGCCCATGTGCCAGGGTCACTGTATCTCTTTCGAACAATCACGCGACCCCGGCAGGTACACATACTCTTCAAGTATAATTATGAGACACATGTATCACAGTTTTTCCAAAATCATCCCTTTACTGAGTCAAATAGGGCTTCGAATATCCTACGTGGTTTGGTAGACGGGCGCATGGCGTGCGGGGAAGCCCGGGGAGCGCATTGTCGTCACCGCTGTCCAATCTCAACCAAGGTAACGGGGATGTATCAAATATGTAACTGATATTAATATGAACTAACATTTGCAAGTATATGTAAAAAACGCGTTTGTTTCTGTATTAAATAAAATTAAATAACTACAGTGACTATTGTTAAATAGATACCTATGCAACTTTATAAGTAAAAAGTTTTTGGGCACATACATCTGTACGTTCAGTGAGTAATAATGTGACTTCAGTTTATTACATTAAAGTAAAACGTAACGACCAAGGCACAATCATCAATGAAATTCTCTTGAGATCGTTCGAAGGAGTTGAAAATCATTATAAATCAGTGGACTCGAGTGATAAACCACGATGACGCCATACATTACCCGGTTGAGTTTCTTAACACATTGAAGCCTCCCGGTCTCCCAACTCACATATTAAAATTTAGAGTTGGCGTCCCAGTTATGTTGCTGCGTAATTTAAACCCGCCAAAATTATGCAATGACACCAGGTTGTGAGTGAAAATATTGCAACGAAATGTTATCGAGGCAACTATACTGACAGGTTGTTCAGAGAGGAGACTGTGTTTATTCCGAGGATTCCTCTAACGTCATCGAACTACCCCTTCGAGTTCAAAAGAGTGTAGTTTCCCCTCAAAGTCTGCTTTGACATGACCATAAATAAATCTCAAGGCCAAACACTTCATTTAACAGGGGTAGACTTAAGGGAGAACTGCTTTTCACACTGTTAAAAGTAAGTAGTAGTAAGTATTTTAAAAGTAATATTGTTTACAAAGAAATACTGCGGTAGGCAAGTTACGATGGGTGCAGCCGGAGGATCCAAAAAAATGCAAATTTATTTTAATAAACTAATTTATTACTGTATTACAAAGTATTGAAATTACGACTAATTATACTAAAGTGTCAATTGGTCGATGTCAGATCCAAAAAGTGCCGCTCCACGTTTCTAGGTTTCTATGGAAAGGTTCGATTGACGTCAATTGGTCACGTTATGCTGAGCTTGCGTCTCGTGCCCGTAGGTGCCGTGTGCAATGTGTATGCAGGTATGCCGATGCAGCGATCTATTGAGGTTGGCCATGCGTAACACCTCCCCCCGTAGAACAGCGAGTATCGATGGACTTGTTCAAGATGGTCGCTGGTAGACATCCAGGGTCAATCCTTATTTGGCTTGGGTTGATAGTGCGTGGTGATGGGATTGCATAGGCGACTTCAGGGTTGCTGTTGAAGTTTTCTGTGATTTCTCTGGATGCTTTTCTTATGCGTAGCCGACGATAGATTAGAGTGGCGATAAGTGCGCATGTACCGGATAGCGCGAGGTACATGGGTATAGTAGTGTGGTAAATGACGGGATCGGTGACGTCATCTAAATGTACAGGCAGTTGCGTCGCTATCTCGTTGCTAAGGGTGTGAAGTTTTTGTAGATTTGGCTAATTTAGGATGAGCTTCGGATAATTTTCAGGCTTCGTCTCGTTGTATAGGGGCATCTCAATGATCTTCACGACATGTCCTTTGATGTGGTCGTCAGTGTTGGAGATAGTGAAGGCGGGTGTTCTCAGGTTACAATTGAGGGGAATAATTGCCAAATAGCTGCCTCGTAGGGTCCGATATTGTTCTTGACCGCAAGACATCTTCACTTTTGTTGGTACAGGAAAACTTAAGGTATAATGCTTGTCGTCCAGGGTTTCCAGGGCTTCGGTGGTGAGAGCTACGGGTGTCAGCTTGCAGCTGGGTTGAAGTTCTTGATGGACTATGAGATGCTGGATACAATCTGGTTTGCTCTGGATTTGTAGGTTGGCTGTTGACTCACAGAGATATATGGAGTTTACCTTCGGATATTCTGTCTCTATGTACCTAGAGTCTGAGCTAGAGAGTGCTACGAAAGGTGAGGGTGGTATAAGAGTTTCGTGGTTTCTGTTAGGAACAAGGGAAAGTTTATACAAATCGTATGTGGAGGAAACAACTATCGGGACTTTTATAACTACCACTATCTGCTTATTAGAATAGAAGTAGCCTAGTTTAATTATTTCATAAAAATGCCTAATTTCTACGTCAAGGATTTCGTCATTAGCATATAAAATCCTTAATTTACCTAACATATACTTAATTTCATCTGAATTAAATAGGGAGTACGGGGTGCTCAACGCACGAATAAATGTTAGGGTGTTCTCTAAACTTCGTAATTCTTCGTAAAGATCTTCTACATTATCTCCTAAGATTAACAGATGTTGGGCCAGATGGGCGTATTTAATTAAATCTGTATCCCTATTAGCGTTACTTTCCAAAATTAAGTTTAGTGCTTTGTTCATCTTATCTTGATTTGAAATTATACTATCTATTATTTGAGAGCTACGTGAAATAAATTTACTATTTAAACTAACATGGTTATTAATTTCTAATTCTAATTTATGCTCATTATTACGTAAGGTGTTTATGGCGTTTTCGTATTTAAGTGCATCGGTGTAATCTAAATTACCAGAAATTGATTTTATTACAGAACCCAAACCGTCGATAAGGCCTCTTTTACTACGCGTTGATTCAAACATACTAATTTTACTAATAATTAAATTGATTTTACTATTGAGATGTTTCAGATGAGGGTCGAATAGGAATAAGGTTTTATTGTTAACTAGGGGACTTAATTCAGCCATCTGTGTTTTTACCACTTCAATTTGAAGATGGACATTCTCTAAGTCTATATGACTTAGGAAAGAGTGGAAATGGGAAACGATCTTTGCCGCTCCTAATTTGAAGGGAAGTAGTCCTGGTCCATTGTCAAGTGATTCAACTGTTATCTCTTGTCCTTGGGCCGGGTGTAGGGTCATCAGCCATAGTATTATCCTGTAACAAAGTGGGATCTTTAGGACTTCGCTTAAGGCGAGATTTTGCTACTGGACCGCGTTTCTTCTTCGTATAGATGTGGATTGGAAGATCTGCGAGTACAGTATCTTGCGTATAACGCGGGGCTAACTTCTGTCGAGACGCCATGGGATTGCGTACAAAGATTTGCTGGTCAGGGGTATAGTCCTTCTCGGGTTCTCTGTCCTTGTTACGGGTTTCAGTCAGTTGTGTCCTGTCATGTAAGGATGTCTGGTTAATAAGGTCGTATACTTGACTCATTCGTTTCCTATGGTCTTGTGAGTACTGTTGCAGTAAGTGTTCAGATAGGTCAATATCTATTGGGTCTCGACGGTCAAAGTGTCCAGTTATCAAGTCCAAAGGTCTACATTTTGTGAAGCTATGGATCGAACTATTGTACGCTAAGATGGCGTAAGGCATAAGATTAACGACTGGTTCATTTCGTCTCTCTAATTTCAATAACCTAAGATGTTCTAAAATGGTAGAATGGAACCTTTCTACTATGCCATTGTCGTTAGGGGAATGCGCTAATATTTTATGGTGAATAATTTTATGAGTTCGGCTGAATTCTAAGAAAATCTGATTTGTGAATTCAGGGCCTCCGTCCGTGACAATAGTCAATGGGACCCCATGGTGGGTGCAAAATACAAGTAGAGCTTGTACTACACTTAAAGCGGTGCTATCTCGAAGGTGATAAGCTTGTGCATACTTAGAGAAAGCGTCTACAATGGTAAGGAATTTCTCTGTTTGAGCTGTGAACAGATCTAGATGGATAATTTCAAAAGGTTTACTAGGGGGTGGTACAATGTTGAATCTTTGCTTGATGGGATGACGGTCGTACTTAGCCTGACCACAGATGGTACACTCATTTATGTACTTGGAGATGTGTTCTTTCATCTTAGGCCAGTAGAATTTAGAGGATAAGGCTAAGTAACATTCAGTGATACCGCGATGATTTGTTTTACCTTCGTGGTATTTCTTTATGATGTCCTGTTGACGCAGGTAGTCTTTAACATTCTCTAATTCAACTTTAGTTAGAACCATGTTCATTGAAGAGCTTTTGAAGTTGGCTTGAATTATGGGGATTATTTTATACATGGCCAGAGGAGGATGGATGATTAAACCGGTTTTGACTTTAGGGTTCACATATTCTTTGACTGCATTAATAACGTCGTTAGTCAGGTTAGTCTCGGATAATTGAATGGTAGTTCGGGTATGCGTTTCAAATGGCTTACTCACTGTCGGTCGTTTTTTAATATCGCCTACAAGTACAAAACAGATTTGTCTACTGAATTTATTTAAGGGTTCGTCTGATATTGGCACTTCTAGAATAGGGGCTTCGTTACTAGTGTGAACAGTTGCTGTGTCAGAGTTGTCGAGTATGTCAAGGTTGTTTGTAGGGGCTGTCAGTGTTTCAGAACCTACTGTTGAGTGAGGCTTTTCAGATACATTTACCGCTATAGACATGGCGTCCTCGTTGTTGATTTCAATGCGGGACAATGCGTCGGCGTTAGTGTTCTTTTTGCCTTGCTTGTATACTGTAGTAAAATTGTATTCACTCAACTTAAGTCTCCAACGTGTGAGTCTGGAGCCCGGTTCTTTAAGGCTCATAACCCATTGTAAGGGTTTATGGTCTGTAACTATCTTAAACTTTCTCCCAAACAGGTATGGACGAAAGTATTTAGTAGCCCAGACTATGGCTAATAACTCCTTCTCGATTACACTATAGTTAATCTCACTGGAGTTTAATGTTCTAGACGCGTATGCTAAGGGCTTATCTTGCCCTATAGGCCCTTGAGAAAGGACAGCTCCTATGGCAAAGTTAGATGCGTCAGTCGTAAGCACGAATTCCTTAGAAAAGTCAGGGTACTGCAGTATAGGGTCGTTAGTCAATAGTAACTTGCATTTTTCAAAACAATCGATGTAGTTAGGGTCATTGAAGGTGATCTTAGAACCTTTCTTGAGACATTGCGTCATGGGTTTCGTAATGCGCGCGAAGTCAGGAATAAACTTCCTATAGTATCCTAACAGGCCTAAAAAGCGTTTGATCTCGGTAGCTGTCTTAGGAATAGGGAATTTCTGGATGGCAATGATCTTATCGGGGTTAGGCTTAATACCGTCCTTACTTATTACATGACCTAAGTATGAAGTTTCAAGCTTTAAAAACTCCGACTTATCCATCTGGATCTTAAAGTTCGATTCCCTTAATCTCTTGA
Organism: Aporophyla lueneburgensis; assembly: GCA_932294355.1. Lineage (NCBI taxonomy): Eukaryota > Metazoa > Arthropoda > Insecta > Lepidoptera > Noctuidae > Aporophyla > Aporophyla lueneburgensis. The sequence goes on from OW028734.1 coordinate 24,597,523, forward strand.
ATACTTTTTCTAAATTTATCATGTGTTCCTGTAAGGAGACACTAAAAACGACTATGTCATCAAGATATACGAGACATATAACATTTTGGAGGTCCCTGAGGACATTATCCATCACGCGTTGAAACGTGGATGGAGAGTTTTTGAGACCCATGGGCATGCGTAAAAATTCAAAGTGCCCATGTTCTACATTGAAGGCCGTTTTGTGAATATCGGCTGGGTCCATTTCTACCTGGTAAAATCCACTTGCAAGGTCTAGGGTTGTGAAGTAATGACAGTTACCAAGTTTATCTAAGATGTCATTAATATTGGGGATTGGGTACTTGTCATCGAGGGTTTTCTCATTGACTTTGCGAAAATCAATGACTATGCGCCATTTAGTCCTTCCGGACGCATCAGATTTTTTTTGGAACTACCCAGATGGGTGAGCTCCAGGCTGACTGCGAGGGACGGATTATCCCTTGGTCTAACATTTTGCTAATCTGATCCTGAACTTCCTGTCTGTGAACAAAGGGATATCTATAGGTCTTAGTATAGACAGGTAATTCGTCGGTGGTATGAATACTGTGCTTTATCTTATTGGTGAAAGTTAGAGGTTCACCGTCGATATAGAAAACGTCAGCATATTGTGCACAAAGAGATTCTAAGTTAGCTCGTTCTTCAGGATTCAGATGGTCAGTGCGTAGTTTTGATAATACCTCGGATACGCGATCGCTAGGCTGATAGATAGTCGCGCTTTGCTCGTTAAAAAGTTCCGCGGTAACTGGCCTATCCATTGAGAAAACTACATCATGTTTAGTTGGATTAATTATTTCTATGATGCCACGGTTATTTTTAACAGAAGTAACACAGCCGCGAATAGTGCAATTGGAAATAGTCTGCTCTGATATTATTACGTCACCATCATGAAGATTAATGGGGACTCTAGCTAATTTGGATGAATTAGCAGGTACTATGTCCTCGTAAAGATTACAATTACGTGAATCATACATTCGCAGGGGATTAGATGGATTACGTGTAACAAGAACCTTATTCTTTAAATCTATATTAGACTCTAACTTTTCTAGTAAATCTAAGCCTATTAAGCCGTCAAAATAATTGTGGAACTTGTAAATGTATAGGGTAATGTCACGGGTTTCTTTAAATTCCGGGAAGCACGGTATAGTAATGGAATAATTATTACGAGTTGTCGCGTGGATGTTAGTGACTTCGAAAGGCTCATAATTACACTGGATATGATGATAAAATCTTTCTACAACGTCCGGGCTAATAAAAGATAGGTTCGCACCGGTATCTACTAATAGTTTAATGGGTGGATTAGCAATCTGAATGAATGGAAGTTGTCTCTGGGTTTGCAAGTTAATCTCTATTTTGGTTTGTCTGATTTCGGGGCTGTATGAAAATCCTGGCTTTCAGCAGACATTCCTTGGGCAGATGTTCCTTCAGGCACATTCTGATGTTCCTCTACGTGCACAGGAACATAATCACTATGAGCTAGTGGCTCATACACAGGTTCGTAGTTGTAAGGTACGGGGTAGAACTGGTCGTAATAGTCATTATAGGCATAGTCAGGGTACTCATAATAGTCGTAAAAGTCTACTTCGTTAACATTCGTCTCACGAGTCTTAAAGTAGTTACTGGGAGGTGGATTTCCTTGTTGAGTCCAGTCATGTCCTGTCGAAGGTCTCGGCATAGGTTTGGGAACAAAGTGTGAGCTTGCGTCTCGTGCCCGTAGGTGCCGTGTGCAATGTGTATGCAGGTATGCCGATGCAGCGATCTATTGAGGTTGGCCATGCGTAACAGGCATAGTATTTCGTTGTAAACAATATTATTTGTTTATTATCCACTTCTGATTGTCTCCTAAACAAATCTTTTCACGCTTTGAGTTCTATTAAAACTATACTACTCTCATCCCAGAGATTAGTTAAGTTTTACGAAGAACTTCGTCCTATTTGTTTGGGATATTGTCAGTTTGCATATTAAACTGAGAGGTAGAGAGAGCGCGGATGTTTGTTTCTGAAAAAAAAAAAATGCCGCAGGCAGAAGCTATACAAAATAAAGCAATGAAATAAACACAGGCAACAAAAAATTGTTGTAATTATATTACATGCATACGTGTCGAATTCATAAAGCTGATGCTATACACTATCCTATGGAGCTCTAAAATTTATTCAACCCATCTGGTCCCCGTATCACACACTTGTCCTCAAAGTGGGTGCTCCAGCAATGCTACCACGAAATCTCAATCCGGCCAAGTTGTGCAATGGGACCAGAGGGGTAATTGCGGAACTTTTTATCAGTAGGAATTGGTTTAATATTCATAGTTAAACAACATTCATTGCGTTATTTACGTTGCTGAGGCGACAATTTATTCGAACAAATGACGCAATGGTTTAGAAATAATCTTCAATCCCATTCAGATTCTGATAAATTGTGCGTTTCGCAATTAGGGTGCAGGTCACGTGTGAAAACCTCACATCAAAACGTGGTAGAGGCTCCGCCATTGTATTTACTGGCTGTGCTGAAGGTGAATCGGTGTACTATATACCGGAGATACCACTAATACCGTCGGAGTACCCAAAGGCTGCAGTCTTCTTATGGTATGTTTCGCAATGACCATTAATAAGTCTCGGGGACAGTCACTGTAAACAGCGGGATATGATCTTAGAGGGGACTGCTTCTCGCACGGCCAGTTTTACGTAGCCTGCTCGAGAGTGAGCTCATCTAGCAGCCTGGTTGTATTAGCACCTGAGGGCAGACCCCGGGGGGTGGCGAGCAATGGGTAGCTCGCCGCCCGGTAAGGACCAGGCTCGGGTCGATGGCGCGTAGTGTTCCACGCGCGCCTTAAAGAGATGTCAGCAGAACTGAAGGGTCTGCCGGGACCGATGCCTGCCAGGGTCACGAGATTGTTCGAAAGAGACACCGTCACCCTGGCACATGGGCAAGTGGAGGAACACAGGTGGGTTTTAGTCAGTAAAACACTGACACGCCCTCCCGCTCCACCCAAGAGCGGGAGACGTCATTTGATGATTTCCCATCCTAAAAAAAAGGGCAGAACCTCTAAAGTAGTATTTAAAGATGTACTTTAAGTATAGATTAAAAAATAAATAGTCTTAAACCCCTATGAACAACAAGTTAAGTAAAATCTTCATTTGAATAATTTAGGTAACAATTTTTTTCGAAATTCCCCGGGAAAATAATAGTTTAACTAAAAAGTAGAAAATAATGGAAAAAAAGCGTGGGGTGCCTGATTTCAATAAAAAAAATACCTTAAAAACACCCCACGCTTTTTTTCCATTATTTTCTACTTTTTTGTTTGGTTTTCTATGGAAGCGTGTTATTTTAGTTTTTTTAAACTATTATTTATTTTTTAGGGTGTTTCGAATTTGAGGCGTATGTCAGCGTAGTTTGTGACGTATGTCAGCGTAGTTTTCGAAGACAGTTTTTTTGCTGTCCTGGTAACCCTGGCAAGGATAATGGCACAAATTTATGAAATTATTGCATTGTCATCGGTCTTTGACAGGTGTGCAAAGTTTGAATGAAATCTGGTCGTTTAAAGTGGGTCAAAATCGTGCTATAAGGAGTCGGTTACAAACAAACATACAAACAAACAAACACACAAGTGAAGGTAATATAAAGCGTGTAATAAAGAGAATTTATATTTTCGCTTTCATAAATCATGCAAGTAGGTAATTTGCCGTTCCGTTATATATATTTCGTCACTATTGTTCGTTTTTAGGATTAATTATCCTACAACAATCATTTATCAATCCGAGCGCTGCTCCTTGTATAACGCAAAGCAAGCAATGCAATAACACATTGTTTACCTGGATTAACACATAGGATACTTTCAATCTCGGTAGTACGTTCCTGTGGGATATTTTACGACATCCACGCGGGCGAAGCCGCGGGCAGAAGCTAGTTAATGATAAGCTAAGTAATAGATTGCTAAGGCATCGGTGTGATTTAAAAGAAGATGTAGTGACAAAAAATGAAAAGATTAGATGCTTTGATGGTTAAGCCACTTGGGAGGATGAATGAAAGGAGACTAATAAAGCAGATGTGAGTAAAAAGCCCTAAGAAGATAAATAACGCACTGAATCAGAAGGTGATTTTCTTCAGAAAGGTCAGATGCGTATTGCTTGCAGGCACATGTAGGTCAGATTTACGAACGTAAACAAAGCAAAAAGAGTATGTATGTAAGGATCGTAGCAGGTAGCTCTGTAGTTTCTGTATGCCCCATGGGGCGAAGGCGTGAATTTATGTGTGTGTATGTATTTTTTTTCGATTGCCTCCATAGTCTAGTATTCTACTAGTTAAACTGGATTCAGTTCCAAGGTCGGCAAAGTGGGTTTCTCAGTTCGGAATCTTGGTTTGTGCCTGAGACTCAACAAAGACTCATTAAAATGGGACATCTGGTGGATATATCTGATCTAATGAGGATATATCTATTATGCATGTCAGGGAATGCAGATGTGATATTATATTATGTTTTGTATTTTGTTCATGTGCATACGCTATTTCGCTAATGATTTTGTCGTGTTTTAAATTCGTTTTATTTTGATTAACGTAGTTTATTTTTCGTCCAAATTTTCTTTTTATCGTATTTTCGTTTCAAGTTGTTTTGAACGAAACATGGCAAAGAACATGGCCAAGTATGGGCTTGTACCTCAGAAAGAACTGTTGCTTCCCGTTCGATTTGTTTACTCTATGCGCCTAACGGAACGCGCCCGAACGGAGTGACATCTGACTTGTCAGTTTTGACTTTGACACTTTGATTTTTTGTCTTGGAAAAGGGAGAATGGTCGCCGCTTGGATTTCGCGACCCTGTTGTAAATTAATCCCTTAAAACCGATCGTTTTGTTGGACAATTAGTCGTGATCGTATTGTTTGATTGTAAATATATAAATAATCCCAATTTGACGAAATAATACGGGTTGAGTTTGGATATATCTTTGTTGAAAACTTTGAGGTTAATGTGATAGTGATTGGAACCGCATGTTGGAGAAAATCTCTGGCTTATTGCAGCGGCTGATATCCTGGAGAATACTCATAACGTCACAACACAATACAATACACACTCACTTACATACATAAATCCAGGTAGGCCCCAGAAGGAGTGTTCTTCAACCATGAGGTGAGTCTTTTGTTTAACTTATATAGATTGGCTCCGCACACGGCGGACAAGTTCGCTAGCCACTCTTGTCTCCAGAGCCCCACCATCATAACTTCCACTGCGCTATTGAAATACTATGGTGAGGCCTGGCCTGGCGGCGAACATATTTTGGTAGCAGAGCGTGGTTATAACCTACACAACCACCAAATTGGTAATTTACAGTAGGCTAATTACTTGGCAGTCTCTATAAGGGAAGTAGTAATTCGCTGTAAATGTTTGTTAACTGTGATTGCTTGTTTATTTGAAATAATTTGTTTAAATATGTTGAGACGAGTAACTCATGTTACCATAGTCGGCCCGGGTTGCATATGCTAGTAGAGTTGAATGGATTGGGCTATGTTACAACCCCTTGTTTGTGTCTGACCTCTGTTGTCTTGAATGTCAGGAAGACATTAAAATATTGAGTTTTGTGCCTTTGACATGGTTGTTTGTGAGAATTAATATTTGAAATTGGCATTTTTGAGTATTACCATTGTTTTAAATTGGAAATTGGTTTATTATTGTTGTACCATTGACAAAGTGGTTTGTGAAATTAACATTTGAATATTTGAATTGAATTTGAAGTAGAATTTTTTGAACGTTGACATTGGTTTTGAATTAAAATAAAAGTTTGTTGTTGAATTGAATTGAAACCAATATTTTGTTATTTCTTGAGTTGCTGACTAACAGTTTGGTAGTTTGATTGTTTGCTTGTAGTTATTTTGTAATTGATTGATTGAACTTTGTTATTTGATTATTTGGTTTATTTGAATTGTTTGTTTGTGCAATGGCATACAAAGTGGTGAGAGAGGCAATCAGTGGATTGACCACACAGCTACGGTGGTTCACTTCAGCTGCAGCGATTGCTGAGCGCCAGGATCTCGAAGGGATCACTCTTGCTCGGTTCGAGCAGTTGAACGTGAGACTCGGCAACGTTGATGCTCTGCTCACCCGCTACAATGAGTACATTTGTGAAGTGGATCTGGAAGTGCTGGACCAGGCAGCACGTGATAAGGTCCTTGCTGACTACGACCAGATCTTGGACCTGGGGGATGTTATTGGTCAACGTGCTCGGGAAATATTGCAGAGCCAGACACCAGTCCAGGTCAAGCCGGCGACCTCGGTTGTTTCAGGTCCCGGACTATTGAGTAGACTGCCTACTTTGGAACTGCCACACTTTGACGGTCGCTTGGACCATTGGTTAGGTTTTCAAAACCTGTTTGAAAGTTTGGTTGATGCACGCTCGGACCTCAGACCCGCCCAAAAGTTGGCCTATTTGTTGTCTATCCTGGAAGGTGAGGCCCGAGCCTTGGTACAGCATTTGTTGGTGACTGACTCAGCCTACCCTATCGCTTTAGAACTACTCACCCGGCGGTATCAAAACAAACGTTGTTTGGCTGACGTTCATAGCAAACAGATTTTGGGGTTACCGGTCATTACAAGATTGTCAGCATTCACGCAACAGGTCAGTACGCACCTGTTGAACCCGTTGCGACCAACGCTTTAAAGCGATTGGAGTTGCCGGTGGACCATTGGTCTTACCTTTTGGTACATGTTGTGCTGCTACGGCTTCCTGCTGATTTGAGGGCTCGTTTCGAGCAAAAGTATGGTGGGGATAGTGTCACACACCTCCCCCCATTTGGTGACCTCGTCAAATTTTTGGAGGATGGGTGTCGGTTTATGGATAACTCTAGCGTTGCCACCGAGTCACGCCAACCGTCTTCCCGGCCACGAGACCAGGGACGGACTAGGGCTCGCGGGCCTGTTGATGGTCGCCCCGCCGCTCGTTTTGCTGGCACCCATAGTCGTCCTGGTTGTGAGTTTTGTAGGGACATGGGGCATGGCATGGCAACTTGCGCGGCCTTTTTGAAATTGCACGTGAGTGCCCGCCGCCGAATTGCCAATGCACGCCGCATGTGCTTCTCTTGTTTGGGGGCTCACTTCCATCGGGACTGCCCCAACCCCCGCCCTTGTAGAATTTGTAGAGGGTCCCATTTGGACATATTGTGCGCTAACGCGAACCACGCTGGCAGACCAGCCTCTGATGAAGGTTCGCGTACGGGGGGGTACCATGGAGTTGGTCACCGGGCTTCTGCCTCGCCGGTTCAGAACCGGGGAGAGGCCCGCAATTTTGAGCGCCGCACTCCACCCCCCGCGCAAGTTGATCGGGAGCCGCGCGACCGCCATTTGGTCTCCCCGCGTAAAGGCGATTGCTCACTTGTTGCTAGGCAGCGCTGGCCAGACCAGCACCGCCTTCCCTCCCCTACATTGGCGGAACGTCCCCGTTTGGAGTCACGCCCCCCGCCATTCAGGCATCCGGTGGGATATGCCCTTCCAGCGATGGCGCGTGGCTCGGGACACCGCGCGTACGAGGAATTTGAACTCCATCCTCGTCGGGAAAGACTTGGACCTGGGTGCGGCGATCGGTCGCCGCCCAGGCATTGTTAGGACATTGGCGCCTGCCCCGCTAAGGTACCCCTCAGATCGACACGGTTTTGTTGCCAACGGCATCGGTCAGGTCTGGGGGCCCACGGGGGACTCTGTTGTGGTCCGTGCCATTTGGACATGGGAGCCCAGGGTTGCCTTTTGTCTATTGTTTTGTTGTTTTGTTTGTGTATTGTTTTGGGTGAAATTGTTCTTCAGCGCCTTTGGACTGCGGGACTTGGCTGGGACGAGCCAATTCGGGAAACCCTGTTGGAAGATTGGCTCCAATTTGTATCCGCACTCCCTGCAGTCAACGAGGTCGTGTTACCCCGCGCTATCCTCCCCCCTGGGAGCTACACTGCTACCCTTGTTTGTGATGCGTCTTCGCACGGTTATGCAGCTGTTGTTTGTCTGCGCACCGTCTGCGCGACAGGCCAGGTGAATTTGTCACTGGTCTTGGCCAAGAGCAAGGTGGCCCCCCTCCGGACGGCACTGACCATCCCTAAGTTAGAATTGTCAGGGGCGGCGCTTCTTGTGCGTCTATTGAACCACGTTGCTCACACTTTGGGTGGAACTGTGGACATTCGGGCTTCTTACGCCTGGACGGACAGTCAAATTGTTTTGTGTTGGTTGAAGACGTCCGTCCACTCTTTGGAGGTCTTGTTGCGAACCGAGTGGCCCAGATTCAAAATTCTGAAACGCCTTTGATTTGGAGGATGTCGGGTCCTTTGCCCGGGCTCAAGGTGCTCGCTGTTGGAACGAAGGACCCTCCGTTTGACCCTGATTTTTGTTGAGTCGATTTAGCTCCCTCGACAAATTGTTGAATTGTTGTTTGTTGTTGTTGAATTGTTGGTGACTGATCGTCACATTAAGAACTCGCATGCCGGTTGTAATGCGCTGTTGGCCATTCTGCAGCGAGAGTTTTGGATATTGTCGGGTGCCGATAGCAAGTTGAACCCCTTTTTGGACGATACGGGTCTTTTGTTGTTTGGTTGTTGACGGTTGAGGCACTCTAGCCTTCCTTATGGGGCCCGTCACCCCCTTTTGTTGCCTAAGGAGGGCCATTTGCTTAAATTGTTGTTGTTGTTGTTTGGTTGTTGTTGTTGTTTGGTTGTTGTTGTTGTTTGGTTGTTTTTGTTGTTTGTTATTGTTTTGATCCGCCAGCCTGCCCCCATTGGGGGGGTATTTTTGAGGCCGCGGTGAAAGCGGCACAGGGAGTCTGGCGCAGATTGTTGGGAGACACCGTTCTCACCTTTAAGGAGTTAGCTACGGTATTTTGCCGTTTTGAAGCTGTATTGAACTCGCGTCCATTGTGCCCGCTGTCTTCGGACCCGAACGTCTTGGAGGCCACTTGTCGCGCTGCCCGAGTACCCTTTTGTCGATGTGAGCCAAAATCGGCTATCGCGGTTTCAGTTGGTGCAGCAAGCTCGCTCAGAGTTTTGGAAGCGTTAGAGCTTGGAGTATTTGCACATCCTCCGGCAGCGCGTCAAGTGGACTGATAAAACGAAACCTTGTCAAGATTGCCAAGTGATTAGCGGACGGGAAGGCCCGTCCGGAGGGGGGTAGATGTTGCGTCCCGTTCGATTTGTTTACTCTATGCGCCTAACGGAACGCGCCCGAACGGAGTGACATCTGACTTGTCAGTTTTGACTTTGACACATTGATTTTTTGTCTTGGAAAAGGGAGAATGGTCGCCGCTTGGATTTCGCGACCCTGTTGTAAATTAATCCTTAAAACCGATCGTTTTGTTGGACAATTAGTCGTGATCGTATTGTTTGATTGTAAATATATAAATAACCCCAATTTGACGAAATAATACGGGTTGAGTTTGGATATATCTTTGTTGAAAACTTTGAGGTTAATGTGATAGTGATTGGAACCGCATGTTGGAGAAAATCTCTGGCCTATTGCAGCGGCTTATCAGCCGCTGCAATAGGCCAGAGATTTTCTGTGACGTTATGTGATGTATTCTCCAGGAGATATCCTGGAGAATACTCATAACGTCACAACACAATACAATACACACTCACTTACATACATAAATCCAGGTAGGCCCCAGAAGCAGTGTTCTTCAACCATGAGGTGAGTCTTTTGTTTAACTTATATAGATTGGCTCCGCGCACGGCGGACAAGTTCGCTAGCCACTCTTGTCTCCAGAGCCCCACTATCATAACTTCCACTGCGCTATTGAAATACTATGGTGAGGCCTGGCCTGGCGGCGAACAAGAACAGATATAAAATGTATGGCATTTAATAGTAACGGTCGTCTATAAACATAAAGGAAGGAGCAAAGGAGCATTTTACTCAGCAGTAGTGGACAAAAAATAAGAAGCTTTTAATAAAGTTGACTTTTGCTTTTTTATAAGGATTAATGTAATTATATCAGCCGACGCCAACATAATTGGGAAAAGGCTAGGCTGATGACGATGATAAGATATACGAGTACAAAAAAAGGTCAAGTGCGAGTCTAACTCTCACACGAAGGGTTCCGTACTATTGTTAAATATTTAATAGTGTATTTAAGTGAAAGACAATGGCTATACAGAAATACACACTTTTTTTTTTCAGGATGGGAAATCATCGAATGACTTTTCCCGCTCTGAGCGGAGCGGGAGGGCGTGTCAGACTTTTACTGACTAAAACCCACCCGTGTGCCATCAGTTGCCCATGTGCCAGGGTCACGGTATCTCTTTCGAACAATCACGCGACCCCGGTAGGCATCGGTCCTAGTAGACCCCTACACTGCTGCTGACATCTCTTTGAGGCGCGCGTGGAACACTGCGTGCCGTCGACCCGAGCCTGGTCCTTACCGGGCAACGAGCTACCCATTGCTCGCCGCCCGCAAGCTCGCGCCTACGGTGGCCGGGAGTCCGCTATCGACTCCCGACGCCCAGGGCGTCTCCTCCTGCGGCGGCTAGGGACGTGAGGGCGCAGTGACTGCCACTCGGGATCACGCGGCCCGCCTCCTCCTTCGCGAGCATTACTGCTTCGCAGAAGGAGGTGACAGCTTCCCATTCCCTCTCGCTCCGTACCATGGCTCGCACCAGGGCCGGACGCGAGAGGTCGCCGCCGCCGATCGCCTCCACGAGGACACGGCGGTGCTCCACCCAGGCAGGGCACACCTCCACCGTATGCTCCACTGTGTCCTCCAGACGATCCTCACAATGGAAACACCCGGGCGTATCCTCCCGCTTTATCCTGAACAGGAACCCACCGAAGCACCCATGCCCGGTGAGAACCTGCGTCAGGTGGAAGGTGAGGACGCCGTGGCGCCTCTCTATCAAAGAGGCGGTAAGTCCCCTCAAAGAGGGGACTTACCGCCGCAATTGTGGCGTGCCCTAACTGTCTACCTATTACGCTCCATGAGGTACTGCCCACTGACAGACAGACGGATGGAAAGCGGAGCTTTAGTAAAAGGGTTTATTTTGCACCCTTTGGGTACGGAACCCTAAAAAGTATAGCTAGACGATGAAATTTTCAGCACCTTACATATTTCTTTTCGAGGCATCTTGAATGAATAATTCGTCGACCCGTATCAATGTTTAAATCACTCCTATCAACCCGTATGATGTTGAGGTGACTCGCACGAAGTTAATTTATGTGTGGTCGAATCGATAACTCCAGAAATACGCATGACGCATTTGCATGTTTTGAATTTTATGCAATAAAATTATGAGAAAAGGAAGTGGCTTGCGGTGACAAGTTCATGCAATACCTCATCTAGTTTAAAAAAAAATGATTGACGTGTAAAAGTGTTTGTACAAACCTACTTGCAAAAATAAAGTCATTTATCATTTATCAATAAATTGTTCACCCACAATTATATAAACTGCGTACGAGATGCCAATAGAAAATATTACATTATTGAATAGTGTCGATACTCCGGATTCGGGCGAGTAAACTTTACTAGTAATTTTATAGTGATTTTTCGAAATCGGTTTTTTCAATTTTAAATTGACTTTTAATTTTTTAGTTGTGGTATCCACCCACCACACCTAAATTAGTATCATCATCACCGGTTTTGTGCTTCCCGCATCCAACGGATTCCTGCGGCCTTCACTAGGTCATCGGTCCACCTTGTTGGAGGCCTTCCAACTCTACGTCTTCCGGTACGCGGTCGCCAATCCAGAACCTTACGGCCCCATCGGCCATCTGTTCTGCGAGCAATGTGCCCTGCCCACTGCCACTTCAGTTTAGCAATTCTTCGGGCTATGTCGGCAAATTAGTATACGTTAATTTAATAAACAAATAACAGTGACAGGAAATTATTATACTATCATGCTTCTAAGTTTTTAAGTGTAACGAAAGCATTTCTTGGTATTTAATAGTTAAAGCCTTTAGGCTCGGGACTTTAGTCCCGAGGCATTATCAACATGCTACCCACAGCAATACATGTAGCTACGTTATATCCGCAACACGTAACACCACGTGCTACAAAGAGTTTTGCCGCTCTAGTTTTGTATTTATTGGTTTTAGGAGCCGTTCTCAAATGGTACACTAATATTGTACTAAAACCGTACAAACTAAACTGTTTGCAGTAGCCATAATGATACACATACATCTTGATAAGATATTCAGTTTAAATATTATGCGAACTTTCAGAAAGAAATTCTCTAAATGATGGTGCAAACCGTATCAAATTTCGTTGCGAAGCGTAGTGTAAAGTTGTGTAGTGTAAAGTTGCTGTTTTCGTCTGCCTAAGCAGACGAAAACAGCAACTTTACACTATTTACAGATATTGTAATACGGCTACTATTGATGTGCCGTTATACAACATCTGTCGGTAAATACATCGTCTAACCGTGTAGGTAATATGCCCCGTTACTGAAGTACACTGAAATATGGTACCTTGAAGTTGCCTTATTGAAGAACAGGACCTTGAAATGTTTTCTTTGAAATATGAGTTACCAACTGCTTGTTAGGGTTAGATAAAGGAGTAATTGGGTTGTTTGTTGGACAATGGTTTGCCCTAATCTTCGATGGCTATGTATAGGTCATGGGCAACACAAGGTCTGTTTCTACGGTCTTTGAGGTTACTACAGTTCTGACTGATTATAATTTGCCTGTGCATTGTCTCTTTCCTTTTAAATAAAACTACCGTTTTTGTTTCAGGTTTACCAAACGATCTGTCAGTGTATTGGCACCAGTACCCATACAGCTTGGGTATTGTCTTCTGCAAGCTGAGGGCCCTAATCTCTGAAGCGTAAGTACCTTATCACTTTTGAAGTAGGTCACATTATAGGTTATTACAGTTTAATCATTTGATGGAGTCGCATCAGTGGGACATCGTAAATTCTTCGAAAAGTTCTTTTTTTTTTAGAAAAATACCTGCGTTTATTATTATTTTTCTAAAATAAAATATTTTTTCTAAAATAAAAGTAGCCTATGTTACTCCTTGTCACATCAGCTATCTGCCAGTGAAAGTCCCGTCAAAATCGGCCCAGCCATTTCAGAGATTAGCCAGAACAAACAGACACACAGAGACAAAAATTGTAAAAATTGTTGTTTTGGTATATGAACCGTGTATATGTTATGGACCAAGTGAGAAATTGGGCATTATACATAATGCCCAGTCATTACGAAAAATGCCCAATATGAGAGTGCAATTTGATAAGAATTATTCAAATAATAAAATTGACCGGGCATTATACATATTGTCCATCGCCTTTTGGGCAGAGTAATACAAATATATTTAATGGCATAGAATTAAAGCGGCAGTTCAATATTTGAGTTATGGTAGGTAAAAAAATAGAAACGCATGTTTGCAAACTAGTTTAGCAGTAAAAACTGAGCAGTAAACTAAATAAAAATGAGTCATAAAATAATTTAAACGGGCAGTTCAATAAATACTGAGCCGTGGAATAGTTGAACTGGGCGGTTAGGCGCGTACAGTTAACAAATCGTAATTGGTGATGAGGCATGCAAGCAAGCATGCAACATGCAGCAGGCATGGTTTCTGTCACGGCTCCGGCACTGCGAGGCGTCGCAGATGTGTTTTACGCTCGCCACTGCGGCTGAGGCTGGGCGGCGAAGCCGGCCAGCGAGCCGAAGCGAGTCAAAACCACCTGCTCCTTAGCTCGCGGGCCGCCTCGCCCCACCGCGCCTACGCGGTTTTAAATTTCACTCTAGGGGTAGGGCAGACAAGACTACGTGCAGTCAATATGGTTTAAAATTGAATTTTAAAAAGTAAGCCGTTTGCGCCTCGCGCGCTTTAGAAAGAAGTCATAAGTCATAGTCAAAAGTCATAATGGCGGTCTCTGATTGGTCAAAGCGTGCCACGCCATGCGTGCCTCCCTCTCCGCCCTCACACCGCGTCATATTTAGCTTTATTATCAAATTGCCCAATTATCATGTAGCAATATAATAATGACCGTGCAATGTGATAAATAACCCGCGTGTTTCCATTGTGAGGATCGTCTGGAGGACACGGTGGAGCATACGGTGGAGGTGTGCCCTGCCTGGGCGGAGCACCGCCGTGTCCTCGTGGAGGCGATCGGTGGCGGTGACCTCTCGCGTCCGGCCCCGGTGCGAGCCATGGTACGGAGCGAGAGGGCATGGGAAGCCGTCACCTCCTTCTGCGAAGCAGTAATGCTCGCGAAGGAGGAGGCGGGGCGCGTGAGGGAGTGGCAGTCTCTGCGCCCTCACGTCCCTAGCCGCCGCAGGACGAGACGCCCCGGGCGTCGGGAGTCGATAGCGGACTCCCGGCCACCGTAGGCGCGAGCTTGCGGGCGGCGAGTAATGGGTAGCTCGTTGCCCGGTAAGGACCAGGCTCGGGTCGACGGCACGCAGTGTTCCACGCGCGCCTCAAAGCGATGTCAGCAGCAGTGTAGGGGTCTACTAGGACCGATGCCTGCCGGGGTCGCGTGATTGTTCGAAAGAGATACCGTGACCCTGGCACATGGGCAACTGATGGAACACGGGTGGGTTTTAGTCAGTAAAAGTCTGACACGCTCTCCCGCTCCGCCCAGAGCGGGAGAAGTCATTTGATGATTTAAAATCCAGAAAACAAAAAAATGTGATAAATAATGTAGTTAAGATAGTATTAGTCACTTAGCCCGATTTTTTTTTTTTCTCCGGGCTGCTAATTCCACAAGGAAAAACCGAAAAACACTGTGCTCAACCTAGGATTATTTTTTCAATTTATTTTATTTATTTTTCTCACCAACTATTGAATACACAGATACAATGATATGAGATACATCCGATATACTTATAGGCTAGTGTACTAATTTCTTACAGGTAAGCACATCATGCATTACTTACTTGTCGATTGATATTGGGTGCCTACTTAAAATTAAATTCAAAGCACCAATAGTGCTTGTTAGACACAAGCACTATTGGTGCTTTGAATTTAATTTTAACTAACGCGGCAGTCGTGATGAAATTAATATAAATTACTTTAGTATCATTCTCAATGTGATGACTAATTTTAATGATCCAGAAATCGGCTAGCTATGACCTAAATACAAAATGTAGGTACATTACCGGCACGTTACCGGCGGCACATTTTTAATTAAATCATGCGAAGTCAAATTGACACAGGGACTTCGTAAATATTCGGTATTATCAAACAGTATGTAAAGGCCTCTCATGAATACCAGACAAATATTGGTATATGACATGGGGGATTTCGCAAATGGTTTTGAGTGATGTGAGCGCGGAATTTTATAGGAAGGGAAGGAATAATTTAAGAGGGCTTTATTTTTTACTAACAGTCTTGCTTTTCTCAAAGTGATCGTGATTAAATTATATCACAGTGGTAATTTCGTTAACCAAACCACTCAATCGAATCGTGATCCACTGGGTAATAGCGGTACACACATAAAATATTAGATTCTCTGAATTTGGACACACTTATCCGTATAACATTTTGTTAGACCACCACCTTTTTCTTCCTAGCTTTGTTTTTATTTCAAGTGAAAAACAAATACCATGTTTACCAACCATGTTGTGTTGTGTTGTGTTGGGCTTTGAAAGAAAGTTTTGAGTTAATTTAATAGAATTAATCTATCTAGCCTTTTCCCAACAATATTGGGGTTAACAACATACCAGTCTAACCGGACGCAGCTGAATCCCGGTATTTGACACGGAGCGAGTGCTTATCTGACCTCCACAGCCTAGTAACAGGGTATTACGATACTCATTGGTAAGACTGGTTGTCAGACTTTCGGGCTTTTAACTACGCGTAACGACCGCCAAAGATTCACGATTGACAGCTGAGTTTCCGACAGTCACCGATCCACGGACCGACTGCGGCAACCGTACAATACTGTGAAGTGTACTCTTAATTGTGTCAATCCTTTTGAAGTGAGCTATCAATAGTGTCAATCCCTGTGAAGTGAGCTGTCAATAGAGTGAAAGTCAAAGTCGGTGGTGGTAGATTTCTTATATACCTATCAACTCAAATAGAAAAATAAGGGCTTACCCAGGCTTACCTAAATATTTGAAAAGCAACAATAATATTCCTACTTTATTTTATATATCATATTCAACCTTTTTACAGTAAACACACAAATAACAAAAGCATTTTTTGTGAAAAGGATTGTCGTAATATAAATACAAATATAATCGAGCACTTTATTGTTACATAAAACTATCTAGAACCTCATAAATGTAACGGTATTCTCTTGAAAGCCTAATAATAAGCTCGTCAGTTGTAATACGTATCATACTTATTTCATGAGAAGAATTTATACAGACAATATTGCCAGTTTCATTTCTTGAATAATAATGTTACTTACATAACATTTTACGCCAGTATCCTTGTTACAACTACAGATTTACACCTGGTGACTAGGTAAGCTTCTTTTGAATAATCATTTGTCACTGAATGTCCACCCAAAGCATTTATTTGTGTCCATCCTAATGTGGACCACAAGTGATTTGGCAGTCTGGCCAGTGACAGCAAAGTGACACATGTCTGAAAAACAGATTGGTCACATAGACTCATTTATACGAGTAGTTTCTCGCCTCAAATAGGCGTTATCGTAAGGGAACAGAAAGGTCAACCCTTGAATGCTTAGTGCGTATAAACTTAATAAAAGTTTAAAAAAAAGCTTATAAATTTTGACGATTTGACCTCTGTACTAGTACATATATTTTTTCGTTTGGTGCCATCTACCAAAACAAAACACAAACGTAATTAAGATTAAGCAAGAACAAGAACATAGATGCGTAGCTGTGTTGTCAACGTTTTTGCCTATTCGCTCTCTGAGAGTTCTAATATATTGTAATCCTCTAGGATTAAAAATTAATATTTATTTCGAATTAAATGATGCACTTTGCCTGCTGACCTAGCTGTCAATAGTTGTTTTGTGTGATGATGACCAGGTAAGTGCTTATCGTTTGTCAGTAACGGAATTAATTAGGATCACCTAACTTTTTAACATTTCGGTTACAGAATATATCAAAACAGCTTTTCCTTACAACAACGTACTAGGTACAGTATCAAAATGTATGAAACAGCTGTTTTTATTTTCTTCCAATACTGATCCCATCCCATCCATAGTGAACGTTGCTCATATTCATGAGTAAGTAATATGGTCTATACCAGTTTGCCCAGATATTTTGTGTACACCTTATACACAAGATGAAACAAAATCAGGCGGAAATTTAATATACGTGATGAATAATTGACTGTGTATTTCCCATCATTTAGTAATAATGTTGGATGTCTGATGGTGACTGGTATTTCTAAAAAATATTGCAAGCTTACTTATCATTGGTTCAAAAAAGAAAACGAAGGTACAAACTCCTTTATTTCTATGTACAGAATTAATTTCAGTTCTTATTTTACGAAATACCTATATTTGTACTATTTACAATAAGATTTACTTCAGAAATCACTGAAAACGTGAACTTTTCGATTTTATTTCGTAAAAATTACACACATACGGTCCACCCTTCACAAGAGCCATCAAGGCACTGATCAAAGACTACTATAGATACGCACTGATTTATCGGGTCATTCGTCTCACTAGTACCTATGCGTCAAGCCTAGCAACGAACTTGTCGCGAAGTCGGGTTTTTATTTAAATAATTTAAAAGAAATAAGTAAAAGTAAATAATATCAAGTATTAAATAAATCAGTACGTACATTTTGATACAGAATTCATGGCATACTATTTTTTTTTTGTATGGGAAATCGTCAAATGACTTCTCCCGCTCTGGGCGGAGCGGGAGGGCGTGTCAGACTTTTACTGATTAAAACCCACCCGTGTTCCTTCAGCTGCCCATGTGCCAGGGTCACGGTATCTCTTTCGAAAAATCTCGCGACCCTGGCAGGCATCGGTCCTAGCAGACCCCTTCAGTGCTGCAGACATCTCATTGAGGCGCGCGTGGAACACTACGCGCCGCCGACCCGAGCCTGGTCCTTACCGGGCCGCGAGCTACCCATTGCTCGCCGCGTCGCGCTTACGGTGGCCGGAAGTCAGCTATCGACTCCCGACGCCCGGGCGTCTCCTCCTGCGGCGGCTAGGGACGTGAGGGCGCAGAGACTGCCACTCCCTCACACGCCCCGCCTCCTCCTTCGCGAGCTTTACTGCTACGCAGAAGGAGGTGACGGCTTCCCATGCCCTTTCGCTCCGTACCATGGCTCGTAGCAGGGCCAGACGCGAGAGGTCGCTGCCGCCGATCGCCTCCACGAGGACACGGCGGTGCTCCGCCCAGGCAGGGCACACCTCCACCGTATGCTCTACCGTGTCCTCTAGGCGATCCTCGCAATGGAAACACCCGGGTGTTTCCTCTCGCTTTATCCTGAACAGGAGCCCCCCGAAGCAGCCATGCCCAGTGCGAACCTGCGTTAGGCGGAAGGTGACGACGCTGTGGTGCCTCTCTATCCACTCCTCAAAGAGGGGACTTACCGCCGCAATTGTGGCGTGCCCAATGCCGAACTTTTCAACCGTTACAGAAAACATTTACAATTTAGGTGAAAGAAGGACCTGTTAACTACCAGATTTTTTTTAAACTTGGGAAAGTTTATTGGAATTCTAAAGAATACAAAGTATTTATGATGAGTCCTTAAGTATGACAAATATTTTTTAAATAAAATCGCAAGCTAGGATTCGTCTACAAAATTCTTTAAACATAATGGTATTTTTGGATTCGAGCGATCTAATTCCCTAGATTAAATGCGCTGAAAAGAATAAAATAAACTCTTATATGCTACATATAAAAGCTTGTCGCGAGATTTAAGTACCTACTCGTATTTACTTAGTATGAAAATTATAAAAATAAAAATCAATCAATTCAAGTTATTTAATTTACTTGTTTATTCTACACATGTAAATCTCGCGACATATTATATTACTTACGTTTTATTTGAATTGTAAACACTAGTGATTTTCCAGGGATCCTGATTTTTATATAAAAATATTCAGACGTCTGGTATTTTCATTTTTGTTTTATTACTTCTAAGAAGTATTTGAGTATTTCATTTTCGCACATTTGTCATTTCATTAGATGTAGATGCATTTTCCCGCAGAGAACTACAGAATTTCTTACATTTCATCCAGTATTTAAGAAGTTATTAATAAAATCTAATTAAGCCTGCACTATGCAATTTCAATGTAAAACCAAGTTCCTAGCCGTCTTGTATCAAAGTTATTTGTTCCCTTTGACACGACACCAAGAGACTGCTCAAGCATTCAAGTCTACTTTAATCTGAAATGTCCGAAAATCAATCTTGTAAAATAACGATTTATTTTTCATTTATTTCAGGGCCACCTACGTCTCAGTGCTGACAATATCAGCGTTCTCTCTAGAGAGATACCTGGCTATATGTCATCCGCTCCATCTCTACACTATGGCTGGACTAACCAGAGCCTCGAGGATTATTCTTATACTTTGGATCATATCCATAGTATGTGCCTCGCCATTTGCTGTGTACAGTGAAATCAGCTACAGGGATTATCCGCCGGGTAAGTTTAGTAAAGAAAGCATGAAACCTTATTTTAATCATCATGTTGAATCCGAGCTTTTCAATTGCCTGGGCCATGGGTGAAATATTTTAATCAACATACATCCTGACACTGACCTGCATATTGCAAAGAATTTAAGAAAAATTCGTGCAGTACCCTGTCGCTTGTACCATACATCTCAACTTCGAAACGCAACCATGGCCAACAGCGCGAGGATGATTCCGTGATGATTTATTTTTTGTCAAAACAAATGAGTTCGCTTTAAAATTTTATGCAATCACTTGAGTGACGTACAATGAGAACTTTCTTGCGGTGGCAGAAAGAACCTACCTGAGAAGATACAGTGAACGATTTAAATCACTTCAACATACTTGATTGACGCAAACAGAAGGTTTGGGCTGGCTATTTGTTAGTACCTACTGATTTGTGCTCATTCTTATACGGCAGGGAAGCCCGTATACCGTTTCTTCATTTACTGAATGTTTTCGTCTGTGTCCGAGTCTCTCATTTCCTGCGTGTTGGACCCATGTCTCGATGTAAACCTACAATTTTGTTAACAGACCGAGTTTTTTTCCGAATGTTACGCGTTTCTTCCTAAAATATTTCCGTAAACCAAATGTTTTTGGGCTGTTCTTTTTATTTAACGTCAGCCAGATATATTTATGTGGTTCTGTCGTGTACCGCTTTTGTTATGAAATCTCGACATTCATTTGTATATGTATACTTGTGTGATTCTATTCTTGCATTCGCTTAAACGAAATTATCATTTAGCATAAAAAATATGTGTCATCGTAAAATTGTAAATAAGTGTAGATTACAATCTTTCTCGAGAGATTATAAACTACCAAAAATTTGTGATCTGCGAAAACCGTTTACAATTTAACGCATAATTTGTATCCATTAAAGCGAGTATTTCAGTTTTTTTTTAAACGATTATTTATTTTTAAATAACACTTTTCATCGCAGGGGTGTTTTTTTGGTAAATGTTGTAACATTTGTGTGAATGGTTCCATCCATTAAGTTTCTTATTAAAAAATTGTTCACAGTTGTTTAATCAACTAATCAGAGCCATCCTATTCATATAACGGGATGTCAGACCTTCAGATTGAAATACTTTGAAAGTATTTCACACAAGGTTACGTGAAAGGTATTCGGGAACATCAACTTGGAAATAATGATTGCACTTGAGAGGGAGAATATTACAATAATTAGTGTATGGATATCTCTTTAAAGGTAACACGGTACATTCTAGCCTTGGGCGAAGTTTACGAGACACGCTATAGGTAGGACTTACATTACAAACTTAATTCAACTCCCGTTAGTATTTACAGCGTGTAATTTTAATATAATCCTCGCTTAATATTCCAGCGTTATAGTTAGAATTTAACTTTTCTTGAGAATGTTTTGAATACATTAAAATTAACTTTGTCTTTATGGTTAAATGAAAGAAGACATTCGTTTTTGCATATCGTAAGATACGCAAAAGTCGTAAGGCAGACGCTGATTTTTCAGGGTGAGTGAGCGTTAAATATTTAATGTAAATTGTAAATTGTTGAGAATATTATGCGAGAAAGTGTGTATATACAGTAATTGTATTAGGCTTTGTTCGCTCCATTTATTGATATTTGCCATTTATGTGTTTAGGAACGATTACTTACGATACGAAATTAAATAACGCAGAATTTTAATGGGCATCTTTAATTTTAAATGTTACTTAATTATATCTGAAGAAAAAGAACCGTAAACCCTCAACCTTGAATATATTTTATCTTTCTCAAATGCATGATCATTATCTACCTAAATAAGAGACGGTATTGTAGACGGTGAGATCATTATTCAATCTTAGGTCATTTTGGATGGTAGGATACATTTTGACCTCTGCATCGAGTGCAGTACCCTCAAAAACCTTGAAACCGACACTGATGATGAAAAATTTTTAATTGTCCCCAACGTGGATTATCATTTACATCTCACGATTGACTTCAGCACCTTCAAAAACCATAAAAACAATCACAATCGCTCTTTTTTTGTTTGTTTTGGCAACGACATTTCGCAGGTCAAACTATGAAGTTGTCGGCTCCTCAACCGGACCTTAATAAATTAAGGCCTTCAGCCAGGGCTTATAAACTGCAAACTAGAGTGACTGCTCGCTAAGGGTAGCCCCTGATGCCACTCGATCTCAGTCTCCTTGTCTTTTATGTAATAAAAAGTTGCATCGAGGGGTATAACGCTTTTTATTACATGACAATTTCTGTCAATTTACTCCTACCACAAGGTGCGTAAGAACTTCGTTCCAATAAAGGAGTCTCTATACAAGAAACGTGTTTTATTTGGAGTTTTTTGCCTTGTGGTACGTATTCCGTCGTGAACAAGTGGGACGCGTAGTTGGCCGGTATTTTTTGAAAACCTATCCTTTATGGCTACGGAGAACCCCGAGCCTTGTAACTCCATAATCAGCCTATAATGTTCGCACTGCTGGGATACAGGCCTCCTCTCGGTGAGAGGGAGTGGGCCGTAACCTACCACGCGGACCAAGTGTGGGTTATTAGATGTCACTTGCCTTAAATTTTTTGGTTCTAAAGACTTGCCGGTGTTCTTTCACTTTTATTCTTCCTAGAATTTACAAAAATTAAAGCTTTTGTCGGAGTTCGAAGGTACAACCTACACCTCGTAAGTTGCAGCCATTACCACTGGGCCATCACTGCTCTACAGCTAATATATATATACTCCAGTTTATAATCCAGACGTATTATAACATGAATCTTACCAAATCCCAATGCATTTCTAACAAAGGAGTGTTTGGTTAAATTTAACACCAGGCGAACCGGCTGGCAGGCCTCCAGCAATCCATCAACATAGATTTATTACATATTTACCTAATACGATTAAGTAGGATTTCTATTTGTAACAACAGATGGAAAGCCGCCATGAGTAATGTGTACAGAATATACTGAGGTAAACAACTATGTTTGTTTATAGGCTAAGTTCAAATAGATATGGGTAACCAAAAGCTGGCTGTCAGAAAACGTCTTATTTAATGTATCACTATTCTCGCAAGTCTACCTAATTCATCACCACTGTCGGTATATAAATAGAAGTATAAAGCCAACGAGACTTCTCTGATTCTCTCGTCGACAGGATTATACCATTGGCGACAGTGGCGACTCGCCGACCAGACACAAACATGGTTGCATGGACATTCAAACCTTTCGACAACGATCAAAAACCTCTTTTTGGGTTGACCAGGAACCGACTAGTTGTCTACGATTTCGTCGCTCAAGAAACGTACAATATAAAAATCGCTCACCGGCAAGTGAGCACTTGCCGCTGACGTGATCAGTAAACGAATATTTATTGAGCGATAAGAGAGCTATCAAAGAAAGTACTTGCTCAGACGCTTGCTCGGCGCCGGGTAGAACATCGCACAGTGACTTACGCACACAAGCGAGTGATTGCTCGTTGGCCACACTCGCTGCTCGTTTCTCGTCAACTCGATTTTAGTTAAATGATAGATGACTTTATTTTTGCAAGTAGGTTTGTACAAACACTTTTCACGTCAATCATATTTTTTTTTTAAACTAGATGAGGTCGGCGTTTCCTATCTGACTACTCTGAGAAGAAAGTCCGCAATATACTCAAAGGTTACAGTCTCTTTTAAAGTCAAGACATAAGGAGGGGAAGGACATTTGTGTAGGTCGCATAAATTACTCAAACTGCCAGAACATGATAAAAATTAAATGAGATGAAAAGGAAACCACACAAAAATAAAAACACCCACTTAGTCTCTGCATTTACAATAATTAAAACAATATAATACTAAGTAAATAATAAGTAAATATTCATGTCATTGTATGAGTAAAATTCATCAATGTCAATGTGTATATTAAATCAGGAAATAGTCGCTATCTGATCCTTTGAGGACCATGTACATGGGGGTGTCTGAAATGGTCTTTTGAGGAAAGAACCATACAGATTGAGTGGACCTGTCCAGTCAATGCACGCATTAGTTGATATCTCTATCCACGACAATGGTGCGACAGGTGCCCAAAACGAAGCTTATGTTTAAAAATTCCTATATTTATACCTTCAATTGTCTTTCTCTATTTTGAGGTTTACAAGCAAAAGTTTCTTACCTTCCTAGCAATGTTTAGAATTGATAAAAGTAGGTACGTGCGCGTAGAGGTTGTAAATCTTTCCACGGGAACGTACTACCGGGATAAAAAGTTATAAACAATCTGTGTGCCAAATTTCATCCAATTCCGTTCGGCTGTTCTTGCATGATTGAGTAACATACATACATCTAAACATACAAAATTTTATATTTATGTATGAAAGGATATCTATAAACCCACCTAAATCCTACTAGAATTTGAGTTGGGTTTAGGTATATTTATCCTTTTAGAAAATATTTATTTACCGTCTAGCAAATATACATAATGTTAATACTTTATCGTAGGTCCAAATTATTTCAGTAGGGAATTAGGAATTGGTTCAGTACACATTTGTACTGAAATATGAATCCTATTAGTTTGACTGATGTCTGTTGTTTGTTTGACGTCAGTAAATACGATTATGTATTGAATAAATAAACGGTAAACACTGGCCTTCAAAACTAAGTACTAAATATTAAAAATAATAGTTTAAAAAACGAAAAATCACGCTTCCATAGAAAACCAAATTAAAAAGTAGAATATAATGGAAGGGTTTCGAGGTATTTTAAATGGATATCAGGCACCCGACGCTTTTTTCGATTTATTTTAACTATTATTTATTTTCTATTT
The DNA here is from genome assembly GCA_932294355.1 of Aporophyla lueneburgensis. Lineage (NCBI taxonomy): Eukaryota > Metazoa > Arthropoda > Insecta > Lepidoptera > Noctuidae > Aporophyla > Aporophyla lueneburgensis. Next base: position 24,621,798 of record OW028734.1, read on the forward strand.
TTAGGGTGTTTCGAATTTTGTGACGTAAGTCAGCGTAGTTTTTGAAGACAGTTTTTTGCTATCCTGGTAACCCCGGCAAGGATGATGGCACAAATTTATAAAATTATTGTATGGTCATTGGCTCGTGATAAGTATGCCCTTTTAAAAGATCGGATTAAATTTCAAGTTAATCCGACCTTTTAAAAGGGGTCAAAATCATGTTGAAAGTTTCCGTTACATAGGCTAATAAAAGCGTCTTAAGCTGGCACAAATACTTTGAGAAGCAAAGAAATATCGCAACTTTAGTTTCCCACCATTTCCACACGTTTTCGCTTTACAACAAAATTGCGGCAGACCTTCGCTGAATTCAGAATAAACTCGTAAACTAGAGTACTTCTATCGATTGTGATAGAATTAATGGTTCTATATGTACTGTATAGTTGAATGTGTCGATGTATGCAGTACCTAGCTAAAGTGAACCGATGACCGATGAATGACTCTGAATGAAGTCGAATTGAGGTATCCGTTTAATATGCAAAAACGATGAGAGATATCGGAATGAAATTCGAATATAAACCATTTATCCTGGAATTTCGTATGGGATATCGCCCTATACATATAAAACATTTGTGAGTGATTGATTGACTGCATTTACTATTGACGAATTTATATGTTTTCTAGTGGAAACAGAGGTAGTAGAAGTGAGTGGTATTGACTCGTTAATAGTATGTCTTGAAGTATTTAGTACAGTAGGTTAGTAGAAAATTTATTCCTTTTGAGAACTTCTCTTAGAAAGGAAGTGGAAGTGGCGAAGCCCCGATACTATGACAAAAAATGAGATAGACTTCATCATAACGGATAGGAAGCATATATTCAGAGATGTCTCGGTGATCAACAGGTTCAATACCGGCAGTGATAGCAATCTTGTTTAAGGCTCTCTGAATATCAGTTTCAAGCTCGAACGAAGTCGTTTGATGTAGTTTCGGCTCCGTCCAAGTATGCTCCAAACTATGATAGGATCTGAAGCGTTCGAGTTAGACTTGGAGAGCCGATTCACTGCCGTGGAAACCACAAATGACGTCAACCAGGCCCTAGACCAAATGGCGGGAATCCACAGGGAAGAAAGCTTGGGATTTTGCAAAGTCTAGTGGGGATATTGTCGTTTCGAAGTCGGAGATTTCGGGAGTAGAAAACTTTTACGGCCAAAAATGAGGATTCCACCATAACCCACTTCGTAGAAAACCTGCCAGAAGTCAGGCAAGATGAAATCGAGGGGGCTTATAGCAGCTTAAAATTGAATAGCCCCTGGTGAGGACGGGGTTACAATGGAGCTCCTAGAAGTGGAAGGAAAGTCCTGTACTGAAAAAGCTTCAGGAGCTCTTCAACTCTGTTCTGTTTTCTGGAAGCGTGACGAAGGAGAATGGTTGTACTTTTCTTTAAAAAGGGGGATAAAACCCTTTTAAAGTATTACAGACCCATTACGCCCCTAAGCCACGTATATAAATTGTTTTCAAGAGTCGTAACGAATCGTCTAGCGCGGAGACTCGACGTTTTTAGCCACCGAAAAGGCCGGGGTTCGAGGAGGGTACCTACAGCTCTAGAGGTCACATCCACACAGTGCAGTGCGGTAAATTATACAGAAGTCCGAAGAGTATAGTCGGCCGTTGTCTTGCGTTTGTGGACTATGAAAAGGCTTTTGACTCTATCGAGACATGGTCTGTTTTGGAGTTTTTGCAGCGATGCCAAGTAGACTGGCGATACATCCAAGTGTAGAGATATCTTTATGAAAACACAACAGTGACCGTCCAAACCCAGGACCAGCGAATTGAACACGCCCCCTACGTCGAGAAGGGGACAAGGTGACGTAATTTTCCCAAAATTGTTCTCTGTATTAACGATAACGGCGGGTACATCACACACTTGAGATTTCTTGTAAAAATAGTCACCCATCCACGGACCGAACGCGGTAAGCGAAGCTTTACCTTGTCAATCGACTATTGCGGCTATTATTAACCACGAGCCCCTCAACTATCAAAATTAACTAATTAATTATCAGCAAACTATATAGAGTGTAGTAATTAAACTACAAATCATGTAACCATACAAGACGCAAGACCGTGGACAAACGTTTGTCGCCATATGATCGCGTTCTCCGAAAAATTTCAAAGATCAATAGGCAAACTTTCGCAATAGAATTCGTTGAAATAACTAAAACTAAGAACGTGAAGATAGGAGTAATTACTCAACGCTCTCTTTCATAATAAAACTCATTGAACGATGATATTCACTAACAACCCTACTTTGGAATTGTTCTCATTAATTACAACATAACAGTTGAGGTGACATCAAAGTGACATTGTCTTTGAGGATGTTCTTCATTAAAAGTTTCTGTTAACTCGCAATGTTTTATGGAGGATGGATGATAAAAAAGTATTGTTTAGGTATGTGCTCCCTCACAAAAGTCGACTAGTGGTAGTGAGTGAAAATGTGAGTCATGGCATGTTTTGACCGACACAATTTGTTACGGTCATTATTTTTCATGATTGTCGTCGTCATCACGGTCGCAGACACGACCACCCAACCAGGGTGGTCGTGTCTACTCTTCAGCTTCATCATCATGATCTCTTCCGCATATATCAAGTAATCTTAAGCAAACTTGCTGGTATGTCTCAAATCCGACACAACACGGAACTCAATACTTGCTTTTCATATAAACATATGCATTTACGAGTACAATGTTTCAGTACACTCGCCCACGATGGGTTCCGTACTACCGTACAATATTCAACACTACATTTAATTAAATAATTTAATAAAAATCACTTTCCTTTCATAAAACAAAAGAGGAGTTTCAAAAATATGGTACAATGGTCATTTTCGCCTGTCCCTCAAGTTCATATTTTGTTTACCGAAATTCGGAGCATTATTATACGTTGACTTGTTACTTATTCAACTTTTGTACTTGGGTTTTAGTTTTTTGATATGATTAAATGAAAATTCAATTTATGTAAAAATTTTTACTAAGCGGGAGCCTTTAATTTTTGTATGTCCATTTTACTTTTGTACATTTTAGATTGAATATTACTGATTTTTTTTCTTAAACACCTGGGCATGTTTTGTTATTTTTTATAAAAAATGTACCTTGTTCTTATTGTTAATTGTTCTATGTATAGCTTAAAATAACTTTAATATATTTAAAATCGCGCCTAAATGTTGTCCCCGAAAATTGTTACTTCTGGACATGTCGGTTTTGTTATTTCATTTTCTTTAAAAATATTCTACCAAAATAATTTTAAATAATTTTATGTTTCGCAAAGGTCACCCACATGGCTTACATTAAATCGGTAATTAAATAAAAAAAAAAACTCAGTGTCATTTTTTCGGTGATGTGAGTGAGTTTATGCAGCTGTCTGGACTGGAGAGAAAATCCTGTTCAGGTTTGTTATATTACAATCACAACTTTACCACACATTTTTTACTTGAATGTATTTTCTAAAGAAATACTATGTTTTAAATGAATAACTTGGTGTATGTTGTTTAACTTACCGAGAAACTGTGCTGCTAATATATTTTTTTGAATTGAAGGTAGACACATTGTGTTACTTTCAGTTTTGTTACTACAAGTACATATAGACTGACCGACAAAGTAACAAAATCGATAGCATAAAGCATGGCAGACATAGCATTTGAATCTGAGATGATTATTGTCTTTAATTAAGAAGTGAAAAGTTTGAATAATCGTGTTAAGATTTTTTAAACTGACTTCAATAAAAAGGATTGTCCCAAATTCAACTGTTAGTTCATTAATTTTCAGCCATGTTTTTGCCCATTGGGGACCGATTTTAATAATATTTTTTTTTTAAGGATGCTTTCCCGATGTGGTCTTATTTAAAATTGCTGAAGATCCGCTGAAGATCCAGAGATAGATAATGGAACTCTTCAATAAATAACACAAATGTGAAGATTGCGTCGGTCCTTTATAAAAACGTCCACAGAGTTTATAATCAGTGTTGAAAAATTAGAAGATAGTACTTACGGATCTCCTAACATGTTAATTTAGAATATTTAAAGTATATTTTTTAAAGTATATTTTTTTTTAAGTATATTTTTAAGTAATAAATTATTTTTTTTAAACTAATTGCTATGTTTCATTTGCCTTGAGGTTATGTGAACCGTGCTTTACAAATATGTCCCCAAATTTTTTAAAGAGTTTAACGGATTTTCTCTTTACACTTTTACAAATATTTTGGGTTTTGATTCAAAGTAATAAATAATTAGCGTTTTTTGGTTGTGTCGTTGGTATTTTTTTGCCCATTTTACATCGATAGCATGAAAAACAAATGTTGTTTTGGAACCTATGGTAACAAAACCGTAAAAAAGTGGTATTTTTAAAGTATTTGCATGCTTTATTTTCCTCATTGATTCATCTAGCAATACTAAATAACTGTATTTATCCAAAAAAATCATTGGAGTGGCAGAATTTATCATAGTTTTTTTTGACCTTGGCCTTATTTGTGGTAACAAAACTGACACCTAATCATAACCTTACTATCATAATGCCTATTTTTTTCCTGAAATTGTATTTTCATTTAAGAGAAATAGTAATTTTATTAAATTAGAGAGTATAAACTTTTAAATGTAGTTCATCAACAGACCCTACCATGAAGTTATATTTTAAAGTCATATTTTTACCAGTTGTACCATTTTTTTGAAACTCCTCAAATAATAAAGTAAGTAATTAAAATTATTTTATTTCATTTATTTTTTATCATTTGTTGTAAGAGCGGCCGTCATCATCATCAGTAGCCTATAATGTTCCCACTGCTGGCACAGTCCTCCTCTCTGTGAGAGCGAGCGGGCCATTACGGTGGGATGGTAGATGTCACATGCTATCAAATTTTTGGTTTTTGGACTTGCCGATGATTTTCCTCTCCGTTTGAGAGCGATGGTAATGAAATACTTTCACAAAGCATCTGTTAGGGTTTGAACCTACGACCTGAAACTCGTAAGTTGCGCCAGTCACCGCTGGATCGCTAATCGGATACCATGTTAAGCAATAACATTTAATGATTTTTGTTTGTTTGGACCATCTCCAGCGCGCACACAACAACTTAACAAAGTTTCATCGCAATTGGTCGATAGATATGGATGTCCATAGAGAAGAGGATAAGCTTGCAACAGACCACTACCATTGCTGTCATTAGGTAATTGATATCGTATCTTACCATTATTCATTGTAACAGCATCTTCATCCTTGAGAATAGCGTTGCGAGGCGTCCGGATAAAGCTGGACACAAACAAGGTTTTTGGTTGCGTGTGTGGCCAAATCACACGGCATCGGACGTGTCCAGCTTTTGTAAGACTCTTTAAATTTGAACATTATTTCTTTACTTTTCTTATGTGTTTGTTTTTAATAATAAAATTAACTGATTCATTCAAGGTTTTTGTAGTTTCATTAGAATTTAAGAAGATTTTATGGTAAATGATAAAAACCGCGTTTTACTTATTTAATCGACGTGTTATATACATATACCAAGACTAAAAAAGTAATGGCGTCTGGCTTTTTTATCCAAATATTCGGCTAAACTGGCTGGTCTGTACAGCTTTTCGGTTTTAAGAACTAGCAACCCTACTTGAGAGAATGCAGCTGCTTATCTTTTTTAGATAAATTGTCTTTAGAGATCTTTTTTATTGCACTGGCTTGGTCTAGGGGGAGTGATAATTGATTAGTAAATGTAGAACATTGTCTTTGCCGCAAGTATATCTACGAGCTACCTACCTACTACGTTTGTTCTTTTACTGAAAATATTTGAGCAAGGGCCTTAAATTTCTTTCAGAATTTAAGTATGCGCTGAAAAGTTTATTATTATACAAAAAGCATGCCTTTACGTTCTCTGATATTAAATGTAAAGTACTCCAATTAGTTTAAGTGAATGCATAATTGAGCCCAAATGCTTACGTTTTGAGTTTCTGATTTATAGCTAAATCAATGTCTAGATTGCTTTGTTGGATTAATTTGCCAATCAAACCTCGTGTCGCCTTAGTATAGGGGAAGTACGTACAAAATAACATACAGTTTTGGTTTAGGGTCATAACTCTTTAATGGTAAATCACAGCGCATTCATATTGTACACCAGTAATCTTTGGTCTCATATCTTTGAATTATAATAGATATATAAAAGTTAAACAAACTAGAAAAAATAATAATTTTAAATTTAACTGAGATCAACAAAATCCACACCTGGACCACCTAGTCCATGTGTCATTTAGTCCTACCACATATTGACTAAATGGCAAAAGATATAAAATTAAAGGCAAAGCTCGCAAATGAACCGTTTAGAAACATCTGCGCAAGAAGCGTGGGTCCAATGCGAACATTTTAAACAGTACCGCAACCAGTCTTCTTCAGGTTTTGATCGCGAATCAAGATCGTTGCAATATATGCATGCGCAATCCTATTCGTCATCTTGAGCGTTGTTTGGCCGATTTTCTTCTTCACTGCTTTCTTCGAATATGGTTTTGGTAACGTTTCATCTCCTCTTCTCTGAAGGAGCTTTAGGCTCATTTTTTGCCTTAATTTCTTTCATATTTGGAGTAGAAGTCAAAACCAAAGAGGTTTGCCGTTTCTTTGGCTTACGTTTGCTTTGGCCACTTATGTAAAGTCCTTTTGGGACAGAAGATATAACCTCAGTAGGCACTGCTAAAGTATGGGATGAGGGATGTTCTTTATTACCAATAGGTGGGCGATTTTGATTTGCAGCAGGTAAAATAAGGTCTTGACCAGTGTTTGCTGTTGAATTGTTAGCTGGTTCAGTAGAGTCGGTTGTTTGAACTGTTGTGTCATTATTGTCAAGTGATACGGCGCGGATTATTTATTGCTGAGATTCAGACGCATGGAGATCGTTCGTTAAATCGTATAGCTTCTGTGTGGAGGGTCCAGCTATGGGAACTGGACTAGAACCTATTTGCTGATGATATTGCATATTGGAGGTGTCTTCTAGTGGTATGTTTGTAGTCTCTGCAGGTTCGTACATGTAATCGGGAAATATTTCAGGATTTAGAGGCCAAATGCCAGTGCTTTTAAACCCGTGACAATCGTTTTGTACTGTAGCTGCTTTACCATAAGCTTCTTTGAACAGGCCAGCAATTTGAAACTGTGTTACGACACGTCCTGGGTGTTGTTTAAGCCATTTGGATGTCACTTGGTTGAAATATATCTTTAAAGGTGCGAAAAATGAGACATCCAAAGGCTGCAGACGATGAGTGTAATGTGGAGGTAGACACAAAATAATAATGCCATTTTGTTTTGCATATTCTAAAGTTTCAAGCCCTTTGCGACTTACATGCCCGTCGACAATCAATATAACTTTATCGTCATTAGAAGATTTAACAAAACTTTGGAAGTGTTTGAGCCATTTCAGAAATAAATCCGTTGTCATCCAACCTGATGGTTGAGCTACACCTAAAGTGCCAGGATCCATCGACCGTGCTTCATCGAACAATTCATTTTTCACATTTTTCCTGGAAAATATCATCATCGGCGGAACAAACGTACCAATAGCATTAACACAACAAACAACAGTGTTGTTAGTTCCACGTTCTGCGCTAGTTATTACGCCGACTTACTTCCTACCAGCAGTAGCCAATATCTTTTGGGGTTTTTGAACAGTAGACAGGCTTGATTCGTCAGTATATAAATTCTGTGTAGCCCAATGTTCTCAGATTCCAGCAGATTTCCGTATATCTAAGCACGAGCAGCTGAAGTAGCTTCTGGTTTGCGTCAAGAAATATCTTTATTTCTTCTCAAAAACCCCTCTAACCATTCTTGTCCAGCTTTCTGTTTTTGCGGGTTAAATCTGTGAGCAAAACCGTTTCTTTCAGCCATCTCAAAAGCTAATTCTTGAACAAACGTTCGCGTCAGTCCAAACAAACGAGATTCAAGGAAGTTCAAATGCTCAGCTAATTTTCTTTCCACATCAGGTGTAAAAGTTATTTCCAACATCCTAGACCCTTTGCAGAAGACTCCAAAGTTTTTTTACTATTCGAAGCATGTCTTCTTAGTGTTGCTTGTGGCACTCCAAATATCTTCGACGCCAAAAGCCAGCCCATTTAATCACTGTGAACTGATTATATAGCTTTACGCATTGATTCCTCACTCCAGGATTGGCGATCAGTCTTACGCTTATAATTACGCGGCATTTTGGTATATCTGTAAAGAAATTAAAAGCTTTGATTGACGGGAAATAGGAATTGGGTACCTACAGTTAACTCATTGAATTCTTATGGACAAAACGACATACCTATGTCATTTTGTCCGTTACCTATGTATGTCATTTTGTCCATACAAAGTTATAAAATTACAAAATTCAACAATAAATGCAAAATGAGTATTATTCCCAGAAAAAACTATTCGAAGGCAACAATAAGTACTTAAGGGATGTAATAAATGTACACACAAGGTAAAATAATGAAAAATATATTGTAATATTATACATAATATTCCATGCAGTTAAGAAAAAACTCGTAACTTACCAATCTTTGTCGTCGGCCAGACACCCAAACGAAAGACTGGCGCGAGTTCACATTTTGACAGGTTGGTATTAGCCGGTAGAGTCACGTGATGTAGTTATCTATGGCGGGCTAGAGGCGGCAGAATTTGAAATATGATACCTGTGTCATTTTGTCCGTCTATGTCATTTTGTACGTACTTCCCCTATTTACTTAAATTAAGTTAAAACTTGACGATTGTACGCATTATAAGAAATCAATTTTTATCTCTCCATATGTTTTGGGAGTGGTGGTGGCCCAGTGGTAACGACCATGACTTACTAGTTGTAGGTTCTAGGTTCAAACCTATACAGGTACAGGTACTTTGTTTAACTTGCACTAGACTTTACTTGTCATATCATCGAATTGTCACATATTTTATCGCTTTGCTACACCCGTTTAGTTCTGGTGGAAAAGGATACATGGTTTCGCATATAAAAAACGGAATAAATGTTGTGAATAAAGGTTATAGCACATTATACCGAAATTAGTCTACAGTTCACTGCCGGCGCTAACTACGTATCGGCCGCGAGGTGCAAGCTCGCAGGCCACGCGCTGGCCGCGAGGTGCAAGCTTGTTGTCACCGCGAACACAATTGTTATATGGCATCTTCGTACTTCCTCTATTAGTTTTTCTTTATTCATGTTAGAGCCGTAGCATAGCATATCCACGTCTTAAATCTGATTCGAGACTAGAGGGGGATGCAGCGACGCACATGAGGCGACGGTGGTGCGCGGGCGACGGCGCAATGACGATGTTTCGCTGGCGACTCGGAGTCGGCGCGTAGTAAGCATGCGGTCGGCGCGCTGTAAACACATGGTCCACTTGCTTGAAGCACGCGGGCTGCGAGTCGAGTTGTATGGTAGCGGCAAGCGCGCTGACTGCCCGCCGCGCGCCGTTGGCTTTTTCATATTGACATTATGAAATATAATTTATACTACACACGATTTAATGCTCTAAATTGAATGACAAGTTAATTCCTGGTTTGGAGCCGTGCCGTTGCGGTGCCGGTATAATGTGCCATGACCTTAATAGTGATAGCCGCAGCCGCTATTCGACGTGAAGTTTAGCGGTCACACTTGATAGGTAGACACAAAAAGCGACTTCATTTTCATAATACAATAACATTCCTTTTCGAAGACAAAGGAAGGTATAGGTAGATAAATACCTACGTTGTATCTTATGAAGTTCTCACCAAGTTATGACCCCACAATGATGTTAATGTCCTAATTCTCATTTTAATTAACGACCAAAATGATGGTTTCGGTTTCCGGGCTGCTAAATAACGGATGTTCAACCCAAATTAAGACATTGGACCCACGTTTGGCTAAATTTATTAACCCTATTTAATAATACTTTACTGCTATTCCATGTAGGGTAATTGCCCTACACACATACAATGAAATGTGATCGCAACGACTTTTATTCTGAACGTTCAGCAACATCATTGCGGCATTTAAGTTCAGCACTGATCAGATGATTTTATCAAACCTATGAAGCAATGAGTTGAGAATTTCTTTCAAAACCCTTGGATTGTGATAGAAAGTATTTTACGCAATTAGGGTGCTGGTTTAGTTTTCAGATCGAACAACTGCTCCGGTTAAGATGATACCAAAAATACCACTCTAACAATAGCAAGTACTTACAGTTTATTGAGTTGAAACAAATGGATTACACCAATGCAATGGAGGGTTCTTCTTATACAATTTATTTGCTGTCCCTTTAAATGCTGTGCAGTACTATGTGTGATTTAACTAGTAGTCTCTTTCACCAACTGCGGATGTGTTCACACTTCTGGTAGGTGCATATTGAATCTATCTTACAGATAATTTAATAAAATAAAAAGAAAGACAAAAAAACAGACTGCGTAACAAGTGAACTTTATATAAGATGGAAACATGAAAATTGTATTTTAAGAGGTTTTTTTATTAAACTTAATAGTATAAGCAATGTCATGCAGTCGGAGGCAATATTAAATTGTTTAATTTAAGAAGATGCGTCGTGACATCGTTCGTTGCCGATCATTTTTTTTAAAATTTTTCACAATATGGCGTTTGGTTGTAGCTTTATTGAATTTTGATTACGGTTATGGAATTAGTGACATCCTAAAGATTAGGCCAAATTGATTGCCGTAAGAACCATAAAATCGGACCACGCGTTTGGATAGACCAAACGCGTGGTCCGATTTTATGGTTCTTACGGCTGCAAGGGAACAAAAATCGTATATACATCTATGTAAAATATAGCACCTATATCTCACCTGAAACAAACCTTTAGAATTGTCGCACTTTCATATCATAGCATAGCATAAACATAATCAGCCCATAATGTCCCCATAGCCTAGCTGGTTCACAGGCCTCGTCTCTATGTGAGGGAGTGGGCCATAATCAACCACGAGGGACCAGTGCTTGACTGGGCTTAACTTTTATATCATCATACCTTATACCTTTTTTTTTTTAGGATGGGAAATCATCAAATGACTTCTCCCGCTCTGGGCGGAGCGGGAGGGCGTGTCAGACTTTTACTGACTAAAACCCACCCGTGTTCCATCAGTTGCCCATGTGCCAGGGTCACGGTATCTCTTTCGAACAATCACGCGACCCCGGATATCTTATACCTTTAAACGAGCAATTCTTGTAAATATGTATATATATATAATCTGAATCTCGGAAACGGCTCCAACGATTTTCATGAAATTTAGTATACAGGGGGTTTCGGGGGCGATAAATCGATCTAGCTAGGATTCATTTTTATAAAATGTCGTTTTATTCGTGTTTTCAATGACGAACTTTATAGATAATCAACTTGAACATAAAATTATTATTTTAAACACAGTTTACCAAAAAATACCGAGCCAAGCTCGGTCAACCAGATATTTGTAAATAAATTAAATAGAAGCGGTGTTGAAAATTATTTCATTGCATATTAATGCATTGTATTAATTGTTCACGTCAAATATAAATGCTTAACCTCTAAGTCCCTGAGATACCACAAGTTAGTATACAATTTCGGCAGCCATTGGGTTAAAAGCTTTGAGTCGGATTATTTTAACTACTCTATCTTTAAGTTCATCAACTTTTACACTGAGCTCATAATTACCAGAGGTTCATGCCAATATTATCGGGTTTAATAGAACATCAAGGGCCTCTGTTTTTTTAAAAGTTGCACATTTAAAGGTGCTAATGAAGACCAAACACGTCTTTAACATTTAAAAGGTTATTAGCATTCTTTGTTTTTATTAATAATCTATTTTATTCTAAAACTATATCTTTACCTCGTTGGTCTAGTGGTAGCAAGCGCTACTGCTGAGCTTGAGGTCCTGGGTTCGATTCCCAGGTCGGGCAATGTGTCATTGGGTTTTTCCATCTGGAATTTCTCAGTAGCAGCCTGGAGTCCGGATTTGTGCCCGGTTGATGGCAATAGGCTCGTCCCCCTCAAACATAACAGGCGAAATGTGGGCATATTATAGGTACACCTCTGCCTAACCCTTCGGGGAAACGAAGCGTGATGTTATGTTATGTGTGTTATGTTATATCTTTGATTGCTAATGTTGAGAATGCATATTTATTTTCTACGATCTGTGTATTTTATTCAGGAACTTATTAGCATCATCTCGGGAAACTTAGCATCACATCGGGAGAGTTATTTAACCAGTCAATTACCGTAATTACAGACACAATTAAAAAACGATTGTGTCCATACCAAATGTATCTCAGGGACTTAGAGGTTAAATACATATTGTATGCATATAGTTTTAATTTTACAACGTCTAGACAACAGTTGACATTATGAGCTATCGTATGTAGATTGATCCCTAGCGATAGTCTTTTTTGCGTAGTGTTGTCATCGTTTCATACATTGACAGTCTGCCGTGGAGACAGATACAAATTGTGGCAGCTGTAACATAAGTATAGTATAGTAGTAGCTTTTTTTGTGGGTGGGAAATCATCAAATGACGTTACCCGCTCTGGGTGGAGCGGAAGTGTGTGTCAGACTTTTACTGACTAAAATCCACCCGTGTTCCTTCAGTTGCCCATATGCCAGGGCCACGATATCTCTATCGAACAAATCTCGCAACCCTGGCAGGAGTATAGTACTAGCTCAAAATTAACTTTTTATCATAACATGGTAGCGGCATCTATATCGCCACATGCGAACTACGCATCACACTGTCGACACGCAAAATCCTGCATCGCGCAAGTAGAGTTAGAGCTTTTACACACGAGCGGCATTTTGCCAACGGCAAAGGTAATTGCTACCGTCGATACGTGCTGGCGGCAGCCGACGACTACCGTCGATACGTGCTGGCGGCAGCCGACGACCCGTGTCGACGGCAGCCGACTGCAGCCGACGACATGCCATTTTCTAAGATCAGCGGCATAATCGCGTGTCGACGGCTGCAGTTACCTGTCGTTGGCAACATGCCGCTCGTGTGTAAGAGCTCTTAACCGCGCAAAAAGAATATATACAACATCCCGACATCAAGCGTTGGGTAGCTGCCCACCAGACATGTCACAAGTCTGGTTGCAGGATTCTGCCTTTTCTACGGAGATTGAGTGAATTTCACAATATGATCCTTATCCCTCTAAAATATCACAACATGTCACACTATTGAGGCAACAAAATGTAATAACCGTCGCAAGCGACACGAAGAAGATGAAAACTGTCCTGGGTAGGGATAGTTTCCAGTTCTGTAAACTGTGAAATGCTCATAATTTTATTTGTTTTTCCCCATAATGAGAATTGAATTCTATGAATGTGTCCATCCGACGACGGCAACGCTTTTAAATTAAATGATAATATCGTTAGTAGAGTTAACAACGGTTGACAGCCATCCACAATAAAGCCTTTTATAAACACCAGTTCTGAAATCCTCCGTAACACAAATGATTGTGTTACGCTAAAATCGGGATACAAAATCGAGTTCCCTCAATTTTCGTACAAAATGAACGAGAGATTTCGTGTCACTTCAAAGCAATATGAATGGAAGGCAATTGTACGCAGCTGAGATGAGAATGTTAAGAAGGATGCGTGGTGCTGCACGAATGGATAGAATAACATTTCATTAACGTTTTCTTTGCTGCTCATAGTGCCCCTAAGCGTATACTCCAACTCCTGAAACTCCGCCCCTCAGATGACCCACTGAACGAAAGTTTTCAAAAACAGTGTGCAAGTGTAATGTGAACCGTGTTCTACAACAGTAACTATGTCCACGACTACCTAACACAGGTAAGATGTTGAACAAATAAATCTGTGCTACGCACTTACTCGTAGCATTCTTATAGCTGTTCACATCTGTACTAGTAGTTAGTTAGACCAACCAAAACTCAGCTGATAGATACGATTCGACGCATTCGTAACGTAATCAGCAAAATTGTACTCACCAAGTTTACAGATGTGTCGATACTGTAGATCATCATCATTTCAGTCGTAAAACGTCCACTGCTGGACGTAGACCTCCCCCAATTTGGGGGGGCTTGCCATAATCACCACGCTTGGCAGGCGGGTTGGCGATCGCAGTATGGTGGTCAAATGCGTAGAGAACGCTGCTGTCCATTCTCTAGTAAGATACTCGATACTGTAGATAAACATTTAATCGCACCTAGTTTCCTTTATGTAAACTGTAACAAATGAATTTCACGAATCGACGGTCGCGCGTGGAAGTCGTTAGAGGTCATTTCGTTATGCGTATACAAGTTGCACATAACATCTGATTTTTAATATTTACCTACAGGTGTACTGTAGTTTAGGATTTGTTTTAATCGCACCTAGGTTCCTTTTATTAAACCTTTAATATTTACCTTTATTGGCAATATAAATCTCAAGCTTACACACAAGAAGATAAATGCGGGTCTAAGATGCAACAAGTATGAAGTTTTTATGAGCGTCAAGTTAGAAAATATGATTAATAATCTCAAAAGAATATTCCACGTTATTTTGTTGTTAAACTATCGAAACGTTATAGCATTTTTTTTTTGGCGATGACATCTTGCAGTTCAACCTAGGAGGTTGTCGGGTGCTTAACCGGACTTGCTTTAGCTTACCAGAGCTAAAATCACACGCACACACATTTACACGCTAAGGGCACCCCCTATTGGGTACCCTTTTTTTTGTGGATGGGAAATCATCAAATGACGTCTCTGGGCGGAGCGAGAGGGTGTGTCAGACTTTTACTGACTAAAACCCACCTGTGTTCCTTCAGTTGCCCATATGCCAGAGCCACGGTAACTCTTTCGAACAAATCTCGCGACCCTGGTAGGCATCAGTCCTGCCAGACCCCTTTAGTGTTGCTGACATCTCTTTGAGGCACGCGTGGAACACTACGCGCCGTCGACAGGGCCCTGGTCCTTACCGGGCAGCGAGCTTATTGAGTATCCTTAGGCAGTGATCTTAACGCTAAACTGTTTACAACTGCCGACTTTTGAGATCTGAAGGAAACTGCCTCCTGCATATAATATTTGTTAATGTTATTTTGAGACACCGATTGCTTGGAGATATACTTAGGAACTTAATAGGTTCGTCTTGAAATTTCGTTTTTTTACGAGTGCCATAATCTTAGTAGTCTCTTGTCAACAAAAAGTTTAGTATGCAGAAGAAACAAAAAATACTATCTTTACAAAAGTTTACTATTCAGCACACGCACAACATGGCTTATTAAGTTGCTATTGTTGGGAGTAAACACCGACGGCCTCCATGGCTCACGCACAATCATCCACTCAAAGGACTAAGCGCGGAAACCAAACCCCCATAACATAGAACCTAGTTGCTGTTGTTGTCTACTTGTATATCGACCTGATTATCTACTCTACAAGAGTAGATAATTAACCTACGCATCTAAGTTTACTAGTTCCTTACTTCCACTTTTAAGACCTAAAAGTTGGATTATTTTAATTGAAACGGTTTTCTTTTTCAGATTCCGGTAACATTTCGTTGGACTCTGCGTTCTGTGCGTTGATGGCGCCGTCTCCACTTCTAGAACTGAGCAGCATATTCTTCTTCTTCGTGCCTGCTATTCTTATTCTCTGCTTATACGCGAGAATGGGGTATCATATAAGGTACACATTGTTAGTATTTCTTTTTATTATACGTTTTAACTTAGTAGTCGTAGTGTGTAGTTCTTAACTCATAATAAACACCTATACACCAGTACCTGTAAATGACAGGGATAGGTCTACATAGACCCGAACTGAGCTATACTTCTTATTTTAATTTTGATTATGTGTCTAGGTTATACCTTGTATAATGTTTAATTGATTTGGAGAACATAGAGTTTTGATTTACGGTTAAGTAGCTTGAGATTCTTAGCCAAGACCTTAAGCATAAGAGAGGGTCTATTATGGTTAAGGTCTCATCTAAGTACGTTTTTCTATAGAGCTTTTTGGTAAAGTCTTACTGGATAGGTAACTATAACTATAGGTTCTTTCATACTGTTTTCTTATCTTTGCCAGAAACATAGGAAGAAAAACATCAACGTTGTTCATTACTTGTTATCTAAACTATTCCTCGTTCCGGCTGGGTTTGGATAGCAACAAGTAATATCCCTATTTTTTGTGAAAGGCGTGACCCTTCACCTAATGACCTTGGTCATTACGTAGAACGATATTTAATCATATCGAATAAATAATTACAAAACATATTGGAACACTATTTCATCAACATGAACTCATAGAATATATTCAGAAAACAAACATCACTTTTTCATTATTAGGCATAAAGGGCACTAGTCGCGTTCCGCCACAGAGAACATTCGTTGGACTATGAATTTCTCTACTTTTGTACATGTAATTTGTCAGCGTCGGACATTCTAACAAGATTTCCGAATTGTCTGTTCCCATCTGCTTGAGGTACATTAATTATTTTTCTGGACACATTCAGACTAATTTAGAGACATCAATAATTATGTTTTATGTTTAAAAGTTAAATTATGACTGTTTTAGACCAGGGTCGATAATTTTTAAAACCAAAAAAAAAATAGTAGGATGAAACCCATTATAAAAGGAGGGGAATATTATAAAAATGAAAGGAAAAATAATTTACGGGCGATCTGAGGTCGGGAAGGGGATGGGGGTGAGTTTTTAAAGGTAAAAAACGGTTTTTCTCGATTTCCGGCAAAACTAAAAGTCCTATCGAAAAAAGTCGAATGGCAAAGTTGTAGGTAATAAAAAGATCTTAAACTTTTTTATTTACACTTTTTTCACATAACCTCAAAATTTATGTGAAAAATTCAAAAAACCAAGTTTTTGGTTTTTTATTTTTATCTTTTACAATTTTTTTTTTAACGAAATTTGGTGAAAACTTACCTTTTTATGGCCCAAATACGCTGTAATTTATTCGATTAAAATATTTATTTTTTACCTTATTTTGAATTCATACCGAAAAAGCACCCTAATTTTCAATCGAAAATTCACCCATCAAAATATCAGCTTTTTTCAAAAAGTTGGTGTTTTCCATTCGTTGAAATCTCTACATTCCGATGGTGAAAAAAAAAATGTGTTACTATAGTAAATCTTCTCAGAAAATGCAAAAAATCTAAAAAAACTCGACTAAATCAGGCACATTCTTCAAACGTGCTGAAATCTTTTTATCGAAATCATTTAATGTGTTTTGTTTTTGAATGTACTGTAATATATTATCTCTTGTATCGTTGCTTTGAACACATGAATTTTTTTCTTTTGAAATATTACCGAAAAATCCACCGCAGAGAAAGCAATGAGATTCAAAATTAAATCCAAGAGCATCTTTAATTACTTCTTTTCCTTCCTTTGCTTTTTTTTGTCTTGAACTACAAAATGTAGCTATTGCAGTCTCATCATTATATTGACTTTGACAACTTCAATGAATAAAAGCTGATGTCTCAATTTTTTTGTATTTATTGTCGATTCTTTTCTTGCTGGATAGCACTAAACGATTCAAAGCTGCTTTTTTATTTCATACACTTGCTTATCATCTGCCTTATTGCAGATGATACAAACAGATTCATCCATACTGATAATCTGAAAAGACAAAATCGAATTAATAATGCCTTCACTATTTTATCGTGAGTATACACCCATGAAAAAAAATTATTAAAGATATAAATGTCAAAATGTATAAAATATATATTATAAATATATTAAAAATCTATAATAAATGTATAAATATATTATAAATATGTATAGCAAATATATTTTTAATAACTAACTTTTGGCCGATTTTCATGTATATTTCATATATTTTAAATATATTTTAGATACATTCAAAATATATCTTAAAAGACATAAAAAACATAGCTAAAATATAAAAAAAATATATATTTACGATGTATATTTTTTATAGATTTTTAATATATTTTTTATGTATTTTGAAACATTTTTTTTTTCATGGGATTAACTGAATTTGTTTGTGCAAAATTAAGTAGATTATTATTTTTTAATCTTGTACTAAAATATCATTTAATTTTAATCTTTAGGTTATGTTACGTTAAGCATACTATTTTTTAAAGAAAATATTACTATTTTAATGTTTGAGTTGATTGATACAGATAAAAATAGAGATAGTATTTACCTTCCTATGCAAATTAGAAAAGTTTTTTTTTTAAAGTAAACTTGTCACAATTATCTTCAAGAAACTAAGCGTGCACGTGTATGTTTATAAACGATGTTGTATACTGTACTGTATTTCGAATACTGGCTAGGCTAACGGTTGCAACAGCTGCTACGAAATAGTAGGTGTATATGTAGTAAGACCCAGACCCACCTAGCCCCTTCCCCACTTCTCTCCATGAAATACCTTTTGATGGGCTACAATTTTTCGTAGGTCACTCAGTTATATAATATAATTTATCTTAAAATAGTAGGTATATAATATATCTAAAAATAGTTATAAATAGGCATCTACGCATATAATTTAAAAAAGATTCGACAACTTTCTCCAAATATTGTAGATGTCTTATTAAATATTAATTTTATTAACTTATTTGTTTGTTAATTATAGTAGTATATTTTGATTTGCAATTTTTTTTTATTAATGTAGCAAGTAATCTAACTTTTTTCGAGTAATTAAAGTGTAAATTTTAATAAATAGCTCAAAATTATTTATAATACTTTAAAAAAAAATCGAATTCGAGTTTTTTTCGATTTTTTGCATTTTCTGAGAAGATTTACTATAGTACCATATTTTTTTTCATCATCGGAAAGTAGAGATTTCAACGAACAGAAAACATACCAACTTTTTGAAAAAAGCTGATATTTTGACGGGTGAATTTTCGATTGAAAATTAGGGTGCTTATTCGGTATTAATTCAAAATAAGGTGAAAAAATAAATATTTTTGATCGAATAAATTACAGCGTATTAGGGCCATAAAAAGGTAAGTTTTCACCAAATTTCGTTAAAAAAAAAATGTAAAAGATAAAAATAAAACCCAAAAACTTGGTTTTTTGAATTTTTCACATAAATTTTGAGGTTATGTGAAAAAAGTGTTAATGCAAAAGTTTTAGATCTTTTTATTACCTACAACTTTGCCACTTGACTGTTTTCGATAGGACTTTTAGTTTTGCCGGAAATCGAGAAAAACCGTTTTTTACCCTTAAAAACTCACCCCCATCCCCTTCCCGACCTCAGATCGCCCGTAAATTATTTTTCCTTTCATTTTTATAATATTCCCCTCCTTTTCTAATGGGTTGCATCCTACTATTATCTTTTTCACTTTTTATTATTTTTAAAGGCTTCTACCCTGGTCTATTGGGAGTGGATGAATGACGCAGCACATAAGAAATTCTCACGGGGCATTGGTGCTTCGGTGGGTTCCTGTTCAGGATAAAGCGGGAGGATACGTCCGGGTGTTTCCATTGCGAGGATCATCTGGAGGAGACGGTGGAGCATACGGTGGAGGTGTACTTCTTGTCTGGGCGGGGCACCGCCGTGTCCTCGTGGAGGCGATCGGCGGCGGCGACCTCTCGCGTCCGGCCCTGGTGCGAGCCATGGTACGGAGCGAGAGGGAATGGGAAGCCGTCACCTCCTTCTGCGAAGCAGTAATGCTCGCGAAAGAGGAGGCGGGGCGTGTGAGGGAGTGGCAGTATCTGCGCCCTCACGTCCCTAGCCGCCGCAGGAGGAGACGCCCCGGGCGTCGGGAGTCCATAGCGGACTCCCGGCCACCGTAGGCGCGACTTTGCGGGTGGCGAGCAATGGGTAGCTCGCCGCCCGGTAAGGACCAAGCTTGGGTCGACGGCGCGTAGTGTTCCACGCGCGCCTCAAAGAGATGTCAGCAGCGCTGAAGGGGTCTGCTAGGACCGATGCCTGCCGGGGTCGCGTGATTGTTCGAAAGAGATACCGTGACCCTGGCACATGGGCAACTGAAGGAACACGGGTGGGTTTTAGTCAGTAAAAGTCTGATATGCGCTCCACCCAGAGCGGGAGAAGTCAATTGATGATATCCCATCCAAAAAAAAAAAAAAAGCACATAAGTAAAAACAAAAGAATAAAGGGGAATCGGTTGGAATAGACGGTGTAGAGAAAATGCTTATAGCTTATGCTATAAGAATTTGAGACCTTATGGTCTCACCTAGGTACATTTATTTGTAAAATATTGGGTTGGCAACTCATAAACCCGCCATCTCACAGTACAAGATTATTTTATTTTTTAGAGAACTAAATACAATTTTTTCTCAATAATGTAAGCACCATCGTTTTCTATCACCTGTCGCCAACGCGTTGGTAAAGACATTTTACCTTCCCTGTCTTTCGGTTTTTAGGGTTCCGTTGCCAAATGGCAAAAAACGGAACCCTTATAGATTCGTCATGTCTGTCTGTCTGTCTGTCTGTCTGTCTGTCTGTCTGTCTGTCTGTCCGTGTATGTCACAGCCATTTTTTTCCGAAACTATAAGAGCTGTGTTGTTGAAACTTGGTAAGTAGATGTATTCTGTAAACCGCATTAAGATTTTCACACAAAAATAGAAAAAAAACAATAAATTTTGGGGTTCCCCATACATAGAACTGAAACTCAAAAAAAAATTTTTCATCGTACCCATACGTGTGGGGTATCTATGGATAGGTCTTTAAAAATGATATTGAGGTTTCTAATATCATTTTTTCTAAACTGTATAGTTTGCGCGAGAGACACTCCCAAAGTGGTAAAATGTGTGTCCCCCCCCTGTAACTTTTAAAATAAGAGAATGATAAAACTAAAAAAAATATGATGTACATTGCTATATAAACTTCCAACGAAAATTGGTTTGAACAAGATCTAGTTAGTAGTTTTTTTTTATACGTCGTAAATCGTAAACCGCAATTTACCTTTCATTCAATCAACTCAAATATAAAAATTAAAAAAATAGGATTTAATTTCATAAACACAAGCCTTATGCATAAACCGTGAATACCTACAGGTTTGTACGGAACCCTCGGTGCGCGAGTCCGACTCGCACTTGGCCGGTTTTTTGATTGAAGAAGTCAGTGAGTTCGGTTTTCAGATGATCCTCATCCATGTTTTTTTGTCTTTTACGAGTAAATAATGATATAGCGAACGAAACAAATGGAAATCTGAATGCCATAAGATCTGGTGAATATTGTGGGTGGGGAAGGACAGTCCATCCAAGTGAAATTATTTTTTTACGAGTCACTTTAGCTATATGGGGTCGGTCGTTGTCATGTAAGAAGTACACTTTGCTTTGATTTTTTGGTAAACTAATCGCAATACGACCAAGTTGATCACAGTAAATCTCAGCTGTGATTGTACTATTAGTTGGCAAGATCTCCCAGTAAATAATTCCATTTATTCCCGATCACACACTCAAAAGAACCTTTTTGCTTGTGTCAGGTTTTGGTGTCGGTACGGGCGTTCGAGCTGGGGAAACGGGCGTACCGACACCAGTACGCCCGTTTCTCCAGCTCGAAGCCACTGGCGCTTGTGGGTAAAGTTGAAAAACAGGACCCACTTTTCATTCCCTGTGATAAAACCACGCAGCCACTCAGTGGTACGATGGAAACTTAGCAACTCCAAACATGTATCGACTCTCTTCTGAAGTTGTAATCTCGTCAGTTCATGTGGCAACCAAGTAGAATATTTCCAAGTGAATCCCAAGGCGTGGAGATGATTTTCTATTGCAGTGTTTGAGCAGTGAAGTTGTTCTGCTAAACAGCGCGAACTTAATCCAGAGAGAAATCTCCATATTTCTTCTAAACTGTACTCCTTGAAATTTAGTTGTGCAATGATCGAGTGATTTTTTTTTTGTCTGGCGTCTCGTAGTTAACCTGAAGATTTTTACTACTTAAACGGATGGTAGCCCGGCGAGTTCTAAGAAGTTACCTTTTTAGGCCTCCAGCCGGGGCTTATTATACTTAAACAACTAAAGCAAAAGCTCTAAGGGTTTCCCCGAGGGGAGTACGAACCTCGGCTTAGGCAATCACTGGTGGGGGGGACAGCAAAGGACTGGCTGGATCTGGGTTAAATTATTTAGGGGTTAATTTAAAGCTAATGGCGCAGCATCGCGGGCTGGCTCTTGCAAGGGTCAGGAGGGTCTATTAAGTCGGGGTCGCGACGACGGACTACGGCGGCGAGGTCGGTACGGTTTGTGTCTGTGTGGTTTGCTCACTGTACTGGTCTCTTTTCGATTCTCCTGGAGGAGAGTAGTGGGATCGTCAGGATCGGATAGAAGTATGATCGAGTGATTGATTCACGCTCTATTTATATACTGCGGTAAAATGCTCTAGAAGCTTCTGCATCGTTCTAGCAATCGATCGAAGAAAGTGGCGGGTTTATTAGTTGCCAACCTAATAAAATAAATCTGAATTTGTTTTAGTCAGTGTCTGGTTTTACAAAACAGTCTATGACAGCATTTTGTTTGCATGTCAAAAAATCTCATATCGCAACCGTCCAGTACTGAACACAGTCTATTACAATGAACAGTCAAGACTTATATCTATACTAATATTCTAAAGCTGAAGAGTTTGTTTGTTGGTTAAATGCGCTAATCTCAGGAACAACTGGTCTGAATTGAAAAATTATTTTTTTGTTGGATAGCCTATTTATTGAGGTACATTTTTGACAAAATGTTGACAAAACATACAGCCTATAGGCTATATAACATCACGCTACAATCAAAAAGAGCGAAGCAGCAACGAAAAATGTTCGAAAACTGGCAGGCAATTCGATGCGACGGGAAGGGTCAGGGGAGCAAAAATTTGACGCGGACGAAGTCGCGGGCAGAAGCTAGTACATAACATAGAGGTAAAATTTTGTTCAAAAAAGTAAATGTTTGTTTGCAAGTTTGTGTAGGGAGTAATCTATAGAACTACCAGATGGATTTGATAGTATTGATAGTCCAATGCATGAGAAAGGTTATGAGACCATATAAAATCACGTTAGTACCTTGAAAATCCGAGTAAAAAGAAACACAAAAAACGCAAAGTCCACACGAAGGGTTTGTTTGTTTATTTGGTTAAACGCGCTAATCTCAGAAACTACAGTTCCGAATTTAAAAATTATTTTAGTGTTGTGTAGCCTCTTTATTGAGGAAAGCTATGGGCTATACAATATCACGCTACGATTAAAAAGAACGGAGCAGCGACGAAAAATGGACAAAAACTGGCAGGCAAATCGATGCGAGGGGAAGGGTCAGAGGAGCAAAAATTTGACGCGGACAAAGTCGTGGGCAGAAGCTAGTTTAGCAATACGTGTAGTCTGTCTCACTGTGGAAACACAGATTTATCAAACCTCATTTTGGTATTTTTTGAAGCTGCTGTTAATAAAATAAATGACATCAGAACGATTGCAGAATATGAAAACATTAATGTGTATACTTGTACGTACAAATTACTTTTATAAACGGGTACTTTAGGAATTCTCATTTGATATCACATTACAGGAACGACTTTAGAAGTTTGGAAAGTACATTTGAGACTGTAGAGATGCGGAAAATTATATTGTCATGAACTTTCATTTATTTTCGTTTTCAAAGTAAGTAAATACGATACGGTAAAGATGAGTCTGACTTTCAACATTATGGGTTTTGAATGATAGTATGAGGCCCAACGATTTTCTGCGAAATGATGTTTATGTTATCCGCTGGTATGCAAAATAATATTATGACATGAAAAGTTCGGCTATAAACGATAGATCCATTTCTAACATTGTAAGTGCGTATTGAGTACAAGACGATGGTTACCTAGTCTTTAAACGCTCTGAAGACACGAATTGCATTGACGTGCTACGTTTTATATATTTACCTGCGTGCGTAGCATGACCACCGCAGAAAGGGATTTTGTCGACGGAAGAACAGACAAAATTACAGATTGTTTAAAGATTAAAGTCAGAAGTAAAGATTGTAGAAAGATTTGTACCATTTTATTCTGGCGTAGCATGACAGTTCTATCTCTATTCTACCAAGAATAGACAAAGTTTTTTCTATGGTGGTCATGCTACGCGTGCTGGTAAATAGATAAAACGTAGGTTCGCATCGAGGTTTGCTTTCCTTAGGTGATTTTCTGAGGTAGGCACTGCTTGTGAACTGCCTAAAAAAAGGCACAATTTTAATTATAGCTAACTAGCTAGCTGACTAGCTTTTAATGCTATTTTATAGAAATGGCATAGTATGCCAAGTGAAATAGTTAAAAATAATTGTTGGTCTAAATAAACGTTATGCTAAATGAAATTATGCGGAATTTTTAACTTTGTCATAGGTAATTATGCCAAATACAATTTTGCCATCTTAAAAGTACGCCATTGTAAATTCGGACGTTTAAACATTCGGCCAAACAATAATTAAATTAATTATTTTTTATGCCTAAAAAATATTCGAATATTAAGATTTTGCCAAGTGTGCTATCCACACTAATATTTAATATTATAAATGCAAAATTAACTCTGTCTGTCTCGCTTTCCTGCTAAAACTGCTGAACCGATTAAAATGAAATTTGGTAACACAGATAGTTTAGAGCCTGAGAAAGGACATAGGCTACTTTTTATCCCGGTAGTACTTTCCCGCGGGACATTTTTCGACCTCCACGCGGGCGAAGCCGCTGGCAAAAGCTAGTGCCAAATAAATGTTTGAGCATCAAGATTCTGCCAGATAGAGCGAACCCGTTTGAAACATACGGAAGTATCGCTGAAGTAACTTTATTGGAAACTATTGAACTGGTTAGTAATGTGGCCTACTTCAAGGCACGCTACTTTTATTTTATACCTTAGTATGAACGGCAGCGGCGCTTTCCTTTAACTCATCAATCATCTTATCGTTACTATTCCTAAATATAGATACTCTTTGGAAAAGGTTTTCATAAGTAGGTACTTACCTTTTTTGGGTCCGTAGTTCTGTCGGCCAGACTACGTAGAGCTTTATTTTTGGTGATAACCCCAATACATATCATCATGATTCTAAAAATAACTATCCTGAAATAGGGGCTTGTGCCCTAGTAATAACAGCCGCTCGGGCCGATCAATCAGGATAAGCTACGCTTGCTGCGGTTAATCCGTGGATGGGTCTCTTTACATACCAAGACCCCTGCCCTGCCTCGGAAAGCAGGGTAAGCATGGTAAGTCCTTGCTGACATTCGTGGATTTTTGATAATCGTTACGGGTATCAGAAGCCCGAAAGTCTGATAACCAGTCCAAGGGGTATCGTATTACCCAGAAACTGGGTTGTGGAGGAAAATCCTGGTATGCAGCATTCATCCGGTTGCATCCGGTTAGACTGCAAGCCGACCGCAACTTATTTGGGAAAAGGTTAGGCAGATTTTGTAAGGTCAATGTGCTAATGATTGGTTTATTTGGTTCCAGATAAGGTCGGTTTAACTTATCTGGCCAATAATTTTAAACTTTTCGTCCTAATCCGGCTGTATTTAATATTTTACTAATGCATAGTATATAGCCCATGAAACAGGTCCTACAATGAAAATAATATAAAAGTCCTGTTGTATAATCGAAGGAAGTCCATGAATAACCGATGTACCTATAAAGTTAAACTGAAATAGGTAACTTAATAAAACTTCTTGTTCCCAGATCGACTCGTGTCATGGAAAAGACGAAGATCGGTCTGCTAAACGGTCACGTGCATGGCGAGACACGACAGGCGAAATCTAGGAAAGCTATCATAAGAATGCTAGGTAAGTTTAACCAAATTGATCTGGAAAATTACTGTGAAATCATTTTCTTTGTGATTTTATTATGCAGCATAATTTTTTATGCTTATCTTAACTCCGCAGTCCACATTATGTTTGTAATTATGGATGTGTTAATAATATTAAAACTAGAGGCAGATGTACAACACTTTTTAATGTCAATTAACAAACCAACTCATCCAAAATTCTTGTTGTTTTACAAACATTCCTACGGCGCTACTTAAACACACTGAAACAATTTGTCGATTGTTGGCTGGAGCTTTCGACAACTGCCAATTTATAGTGTTGTGTAAGTGCCTATTTGAATCACAAACATCTGATATTTGTGTATATCGAAATCTATTCTGGTGTTCCACACTAATAATAATATAAAAATATAATGGCCCCTCAAAAACCACACGTTCTGATTTACCATCTAATCACGCGCGCCTCAAAGAGATGTCAGAAAAACTGAAGGGGTCTGCTAGGACCGATGCCTGCCGGGGTCGCGTGATTGTTCGAAAGAGATACCGTGACCCTGGCACATGGGCAACTGATGGAACACGGGTGGGTTTTAGTCAGTAAAAGTCTGACACGCCCTCCCGCTCCGCCCAGAGCGGGAGAAGTCATTTGATGATTTCCCATCCTGAAAAAAAAAAAAAAAAAAAAAAACACGTGGGGGCAAACACACGAATTAGAAATTACTGGCGTTGCTAACGTGGCCCTGGAAACCCACTAAAAATGGAGACTCGTTCAAAAAGAAAACGTATTGGACGTATTGGACCGCCCGGGGACGATCGCCGGGGCACACTTGGAGCTGTCGCGAAGTGTCTCAGCATGCGAACCGTCAGCGGTGAGGAGCTGAACGGGCGGGCTCCCACCGACAAAGATGCTACAGCCGAAGCCATTGATGATGGTAATAGACTGACAGACAGGACAGACATCCCTGTAAACCCCCTTAGCCAACCCACCCTTATAGTCCAAGTAAAATATCGTCGTAGCGAACCTTCAAGAACATCATCACCATCAATACCATCTTCACCCATACTATCGTCATACCCCATCACTAGTTTTAATACAGTTTCACCCACACCGGCCTTGAGTGTTGCGCGCGAGGTATCGACCTTCTTACCCGCGTCCACCAAGGCTGGGAAATCAAGCGATAGCATGATATGGAGCAAAGAAGTTAACCCTTTTTATCATGCGAACTTTTCTATACATTACTAAATTAGAGACCGACATGACCACCCACAGACAGCAACTGCATGAAAATTTTTCACCTCAGTATCCTGAGGTTTCCGTTTCAGAACAACGGATTAGCTATAGTTATATATATGTATAGTATCAACGAAGAGCTATAGTTAGGAATAAACTCCTATCACAAGTCGTTATAGATAAGTTAAAAGAAGTTGTACGCACACAATTACTACAAGAATCTGAAAACAATGCTGACATTGGCACTACCACACTAACACAAAGCCCTAACTTATTTCGTTTAGTTAATTTATTTATTTAATGAAAATATACTCATACAATTTATATCTGATGACACACAATTTTTAGACTTACATTTACTAATTTATTGCACGGCAGTAGTTAAATCTGAGAAACTCAATTTTAAAATCACAGGCCACACAGGAACTACAAGAGCAAGTCAATTTATCAAACCAGCATGGCAACAGATACTGGAAAAAGATATTGAAACATTAAGAGCAGACTGTGGTAGACTCACACATTATATTAACGGCATCAGAACACATAAAGTAGTTAAGAGAGTCGAAACAATAATTAAAAATTATCCTACTCACACTAGACATGAAAACAACAATCGAAAACCTGAGGAGTTTTTGGACACACTAAAGCAAAAACTGGCTCTAAAAGTTCATAGGCTTAGGAGATATATGAAGGCGCAACAGCGCAAAAATGATAATGCTACATTTTCTATGAATGAATAGCATTTTACAGAAACACTCAAAAAACACACACCGACACAATAGAAAACACCACAGAGGCGCCCTCAAAAGAAGAACTAGAAACATAAACATTTGGGAAGAGCAAGTACAGCACAACGACAAAGCATCTTGGATAGCGGAAGAAGTAAAATGAAGAGCTATAGATGAAATGGAATTTACAGAGGTAGCAGAGTCAGACATTACACACGTTACAGCTAAACTACATAACTGGAAAGCACCTGGTATAGATAAAATACATAATTTATGGTACAAAAAACTAACTTCGTGACATAAATCAATAGCAAAAAAAATTACGGATGTCTTATTGGGACGACAGAATACACCCGAATTTATCGCAGCAGGAATTACCTACATGCTACCTAAAATTACAAACTCACCTCAACCTTCCCAATACAGACCAATTACATGCCTACCCACAATATACAAAATACTTACATGAGCAACTACAAAAAAGATTAGAACCCACATTGAACACCACAATATTAGGTTACGTATTATAATACCTAATTTTGTTCCGACTATTTTCAACATAACTACGATTGATTCACATAAGTTCATAACGCATATTGATCGACTCAACTACTGTTTAACTTACATATTGTTGATTAAACTAAAATTAATTGCACTAACGAACGAGTAATCTAGTGCTTTTTAAGATATTTGATATTTCAACTATGTATGAAATACCTAATGGACGACTCGCCTACAGTTTTAATAAACTATGTATTAATATACTGTGCGCTGGATTGATTTCTATAGTGGTGGGTAGTTACAATGCCAATCTCTTTTAATTGGGTGTACTACGCCAAATCGAATGCCAATTATATGTAAATAAACTATGATTCAACGATTTTTGTATTTTCTTAACTTTCTTTTAACGGATAATGAAAAACCATTGTCTAATGGTAAAAACATTTCTGCGAGCAACTTGGAAGTAACGCTCGCCGGCCGCTGCCGCGGCACCGCTCGCTACGCTCGCTCGGCTCGCGCGCGATTGGTCACAGTTTTAACCTAACCTAACCTAACCTATTTACCCACTGAAGTGGGTAAATAGGTTAGGTTAGGTTAGGTTGAAAATGACGAGACAGACACGAGCGAGCGGTGCCGCGGTAGCGGCCGGCGAGCGCTACTTCCAAGTTGCTCGCAGAAATGTCAAATCATCCAATCGACATATACAAAATCACCAGTAAATCAAACACAAGACCACGGATAAATCAACAGTAGGTGAATCGACCATTACTTTAATCAAACTTAGTTTAATTAATTGTAGTTGAATAAACCGTAGTTGAGTAAATCGTAGTTGAATTGTCCTTTATGGATTTTGTTCATTAGTTATTTCAAAAATAGGTGAAACGATCATTAGATATTTTAAACAATAGATCTTTTGAGCATAGTTATACTGAAAATAGTTGGAATAAACTTAGGTATTATGATACGTAACCCAATATTATTGCAGAGGAACGGAAAGGATGCAGGATGGGCCGCATGGGCTGCAAAGAACAGCTGATTATTGACTCCACTATACATAAACACGCTACCTTAAAAAACAAAAATCTTCATTGTACCTACATAGATTACAGAAAAGCTTTTGATAGTGTCCCTCACTCTTGGCTCTCAAGTTATCCATCAAGATGATTCCCTGAACCCTTTGTGGTGTTATCTCACCCTAAATCCCCTGTCTCATTTACTACAGAGTTGTAGAACCGGATATCACCTAAAACACTCTACAGATGAAACAACAATATCACATCTTATTTATATGGACGACATTAAACTGAATGCAAAAACAGAAAAAGATATAAAAAAATAGTACATGTAACATGAGAGTTCGTTAAGGATATCAACATGCAATTTTGGTTAGATAAATGTAAAACACTTCACATTATAAGAGGCAAGGTGCGTCCCGGCGACTATGTAGTGAATGACACAGACATTATAACAGCAATGGAACCGACTGACTTGTATAAATATTTAGGGTACGCGCCACTAAAAGTACTCGATCACGGAAGAATTAAATATACACTAACTACAGAGTACAGGAGGAGACTTAACGCTGTTTGTAAGACCCAGCTTTCAGGTAGATATCTTATAACACTCCCTGCACTTCGCAATCCCCGTATTAACGTACTCATTCGGAGTCATTAAATGGACCAAAACAGACATAGATAAATTAGAGCGAACCACACGAACAACATTTACGAAACTTAACAAGTTACTCCCTAAATCTACCTTAGAAAAATTAACTATCAAACGACAACACGGAGGGAGAGGCTTAATTGACATTCAACACCTTTGCCGTAAACAAGTCGGTTGGTAAAAAACATTACTTCACACAAAATCCCGCACCAGTAACATACATAAAGTCATAGTATTATACGATCTCAATTACACTCCACTTAACTGAAACGAACAGATAGAAACACAAAACACTGCCGATGATGACCCGCATAAGCAGAAAAGTCAAGATTGGAAGAAAAAAGTTCTTCACGGGCGGCACCCGCATAATCATGAGCAGTCCCACATAAATAAATTAGCGTCAAATAAGTGGCTCAAAATAGGTACTTTATTTCCCGAAACTGAAGGATTTATAATACCACACATAAGCTCTAATTCGACCGCGCCATCATTACCAATAAAACAATTCACTATAACAGACCGGATATAACCCTACAGGTCAAAATGAATAAAATTACTTACCTGATAGATTTTGCCGTCCCGAATACACACAACATACAAAAGACAATCGCTGAAAAAATAAGTAAATACCCTGCCCACTGCCACTAAGGTTGGCAGTCCCTCGGGCTACGTCGGTTACCTTGGTACGGATCTCTTCATGTCAGATTCGATCACGTGGGTAAACTCTCTGCATAACCCTCTTCATTGCCCTTTTGGTGACTTATCGTCTTCTAAGGGAAGGCAAGTATTTACCTGTATGAAAATTATATTTGTTGTCAAAATTACCTTTTGACAGTAAATATAGCAAGTACCTACCGGTTTAAAATGTTGGAAAAGAATTTGTATGAAATTATCTGCCAATTAATTTGACGGAGAATAACCTTCCGAAAATTCAATAAAGAAGATGTAATTTACCTATTAGGTCATGCTTGCCGTGTGGAGGCTGAAATGCTGTTAAATATTTAAATTTTGGCTCGGTGGTCTAATAAACTTAAATTAAAGATCTCTATTGCTTAATATCGGGAACAGGGTTCAGGGTGAAGAAACTATTGATTATTATTATCATTTACCGTCAATCCAGTCTAAATATGACTCGATTTAAATACTAACTCGTATATTGAAGCCACCTACGCAAAGTTTTCTTCCGTTAGTTAAAAGAGCATTGTTTATACATGCAACCTGCAAATCCTCTGCCACTCAGGATGGTCAAGGTTGTTGGAGAAAGTGTCAGCCTTCTTGTAGTAGCGTTAACTAAAATTATCACAATTATGATGTAAAAAGTTGTTTAAATCGACCAGAATTCATTTGATCGTCTACAATATGTACGTATGTATCATAATACTTTACCTATTAATGTGACTGTAGGTACCAACAAAACGCAACATAACACAATACAAAAAATAATACTCAAAATAACACATACATAACCAACAAACACAAAAAATTGAAAAAAAAAAAACAACTTTGTAGAATACAAAAACGTGGTTTTAATTTAGCTTGAAATATTTCAGAATACATACTAAATGAAAAGGCAAGTTAAATAAAAGCTTGTAAAATATCGACTTAGAACTGAGTGCTAGCACAAGTTACCTCAGAAAGATTCTTTAATAAGAGAATAAGGGCCTAACATGTATGTTTGAAATATTTCCATTAGAAGAATTAATTAAAACATCTAATGGAGAGCAAAATTAACAACAGCAACAAGCGAACTAGATTATTACATAAGCGACAATAATCTCGGTAATCCATTCAAACCATTTCGAATTTATAACTCAATTTAAAGTAATAAACTGGTAAATATTAAACTATATCCCGAAGAAAAGCTCGTTTGTGTAACGATAAGCGGATTCGTAAATGTAATCCAGAAAACCACTTTAGCGTACAGACAGACTAAACATCACAGTTTTGGTTGTGATACGAATCTTAAAATGTTTTGTTTTGTTTCTAAATCCACTAATCTATCACGCATGTAAGAAACTAGAGGAGACAGTAAATAATACCTTAAAGTAATGACGTGTAAAAGCTAAGGGTTCATCATTAGCAAACCTTTCACACACCTCCTAGGCAGACT
The DNA here is from genome assembly GCA_932294355.1 of Aporophyla lueneburgensis. NCBI lineage: Eukaryota > Metazoa > Arthropoda > Insecta > Lepidoptera > Noctuidae > Aporophyla > Aporophyla lueneburgensis. The sequence goes on from OW028734.1 coordinate 24,653,613, forward strand.
ACTTGGTAGGTGCATGTAAAAAGATATAAATAATACTATTGTCAATCTAGGTATGCCAGTGCGCCAAATCACATAAAGTTGAAAAATCTTATAAAGCTGTTTAAACGTGATTGAGTAACAAACTTAGAAAGTTCTAAAATTCATTACACACAAACTCTTCCGTAAATCAACTACAGTTCAAGAGAATGCTAAAAAAGTCAAGATAAATTACTTGTAGAAACTACCGGGACGACAACAGAATAACGAATTAAACTTTCTTCTTGGACTTGAGAATCGAAACCGAAAGCGTTTTCCCGCGACTTGAGCGTTTGTATCCAAAACCTCATTAAGACGGCGCCGGCCGGCGGTCTCTCACTTTGTTGTTTATTCAAAAGATATCGGTGTTGTACAATACGGCCGACGTATCTTGGCGAGTCTGAACATAGGCTCTGCGAACTTTAGCGCATGTACAATCGTGAAGAAAACTGTTATTGCCAGTTTTTTTTATAAACCTATGTACTACTAAAATTTACCTAATACAGTAACGAAGTAGGTACACATAAAATAAATATCAAAAAACTTCGAGAAAGAAAGCTCCAAAAATATTTTATAAATTAAAAACTTAATTTCTATAGCTCACCTTTTGATAGTGGCAGATTTTATCACGAATACACACAATATTATTTACACTTAACTAATACTTTTTATCTAGACACGCGGGAGCGTGTCAAGCCAAGTTCGCAAGTACTGGCGAGCTGCACCGTATGTAATATTACACGAACCAATTGGAGCCACTTTTGACCCCCTCATAACTCAAAAACTATTTCACATAAACTTGTCAAATTTGGCTCATATATTGAGACTGACACTTGCAAATAACACAAATAAAAAAAAAACAATCTTAAACACTAAAAAAAAAACTTAACAATACCTACTAATAAAAATTAACAACAGTAACAACGAAAACTTTTGTAACCGACTGCGCTCAAGACAGAGATAGCTACACGAACACGGCACCGACGCTAACGTTAGACTGAGACATTACCGTGTACCGAGCATTGCCGAATACGCACGAAGTTTTACGAAGTAACCAAAAAGGGATGTCCAATACGCGTGTCTGAGGGTGTTGTTTAATCGATCTTCAAATCGATTGAAATTAAGTCTCAAAATATATTTATTTTCAATTATATATGGAGGTTTTAAATTTTCTCAAACAGTCGTTACTCAAGTAGTTGTTAAGGCGATTCCTCCGTAGTAGCCTGCGAAATTCAAATTTTCATGTGTTTTTGCAATTTGCTTATCAGGGACTTGATCAAAATACGATTCGCGACAATAACAAGTGTAACTTTTAATATAAGAATGATCAAAACATTCGCTCTCACAAAGATTTGGTCAAAATAAGTTCGATATCGGTTTTTTTTTTACTAAGCCGAAATCCTGTGTATTAACGATAAAATTCACTATATTTGTACATCTTGTTTTGTTTAATATATTATATAAACAAAAATCAATAAATTCTAAATGAAACTTATTGATTACGATATTTGATCGATAAAGGGTCGATTGTATTAACATAAGGTCAATCTCTAGCCTAAACCACCGCCCCCGCACGTCGCCTCATGTCACCATTTGGTTCCTAAAAAATGTTACTGCGCAGCCTTCTTCGCGAAGTTCGGACTCGCCAAGATAAATCGGCCGTGCTGTAAAAGTATTATTACTGTTAAGATGTGAATATTTGATTTGCAAAGTAAAAGGAGTTTTTTTAAATATTCTAATTGTTTGGTCCCTAATTGTACGCTGCCAGACTAGACCTCGCAATACGATTTCAAATGCGCAGTGGAAGTGTGATAATCGTGGGGCTCTAGAGACAAGAGTGGCTAGCGAAACTAGTCCGCCGTACGCGGAGCAGACAATACAAGTACAATTCAAAGCAAGACGCAATACAATTAACAAATGACGCACCTACAATACAACAAAAGAACTTACCTGGTGGTTGAAGGACACTGCTTCTGGGGTTACCTGGAGTTATGTATGTAGGTGAGTGTATATGTATCGTGTTGTGACGTTGCGAGTATTCTTCAGGTTACAATCCGCTGCAATAAGGCTGGAGGCAATCACAGCATGCGGTCTTCAAATCACTCGTTCCCAATAGCGTCACTTTCACTTGACCTTCAAACTATTTCAACAAGATATATCCAAAACCCGTGTTATTTCACCAAGATAGAGGTTATTAACACAAACAACTGGGTCATGACCTATTATCCCCCAAAACGACCGGGGTAAGGGATTACTTTACAAAAGATCGCGAGATACAAACGGCGACGTGTTCCCTTTTTTCCCACCAAAAACCAAAAGAAACGTCAAGTGTCAAAATCAAACTGTCAAGTCAGATGTCATTCCGTTCGGGCGGCGCGTTCCTAAGGCGCATAGAGTAACAAAGTGTTCGGTCCGAAACATCTACCCCCCCCGGACGGGCCTTCCCGTCCGCTAATCACTTGGCAATCCCGACAAGGTTGCGTTTTATCAGTCCACCTGACGCGCTGCTGGAGGATGTGCAAATACTCCAAGCTCCAACGCTTCCAAAAACTCTGAGCGAGCTGCTGCACCAACTGAAACCGCGATAGCCAATTTTGGCTCACATCAACAAAAGGGTGCTCCGGCAGGGCGACAAGTGGCTGTCAAATCAAAAAATGACCCGGGGTTAGGGCCTCCAAGTCGTTCGGGTCCGAAGACAGCGGGCACAATGGACGCGAGTTCAATACAGCTTCAAAACGACAAAACACCGCAGCTAACTCCCCAAAGGTGAGAACGGTGTCTCCCAACAATCTGCGCCAGAGTTCCTGTGCCGCTTTCACCGCGGCCTCAAAAATACCCCCCCAATGGGGGCAGGCCGGCGGAACGAAACAGTAACAAACAACAAAACAACCAAACAACAACAACAACCAAACAACAACAACAACAATTTAACCAAATGCCCTCCTTAGGCAACAAAAGGGGGTGACGGGCCCCATAAGGAAGGCCAGAGTGACTCAACCGTCAACCAAACAACAAAAGACCCGTATCGTCCAAAAAAGGGGTTCAACTTACTAACGGCTCCCGACAATATCCAAAACTCTCGCTGCAGAATGGCCAACAGCGCATTGCAACCGGCATGCGAGTTCTTAATGTGACGATCAGTCACCAACAATTCAACAACAACAAACAACAATTCAACAATTTGTCGAGGGAGCTAAATCGACTCAACAAAAAATCAGGGTCCTTTGTTCCAACAGCGAGCATCTTGAGCCCGGGCAAAGGACCCGACATCAAGACTGGCGATCGAGGCCAATCATCCTCGGGATGAGTCAGCCAGTCTGGTCCCCACCATAGGGGGTAAGCAAACAGGCGGGGTGCCATGCACCCACGTGAGGCCACGGCGCCTGGGTTCAAATCTCCAGGCACGTGCCTCCAAATCAAATGCGTTTTAGAATTTTGAATCTGGGACGCTCGGTTCGCAACAAAGACCTCCAAAGAGTGGACGGACGTCTTCAACCAACACAAAACAATTTGACTGTCCGTCCAGGCGTAAGAAACCCGAATGTCCACAGTTCCACCCAAAGTGTGAGCAATGTGGTTCAATAGACGCACAAGAAGCGCCGCCCCTGACAATTCTAACTTTGGGATTGTCAGTGCCGTCCGGAGGGGGGCCACCTTGCTCTTGGCCAAGACCAGTGACAAATTCACCTGGCCTGTTGCGCAGACGGTGCACAGACAAACAACAGCTGCATAACCGTGCGAAGACGCATCACAAACAAGGGTAGCAGTGTAGCTCCCAGGGGGGAGGAAAGCGCGGGGTAACACGACCTCGTTGACTGCAGGGAGTGCGGATACAAATTGGAGCCAATCTCCCAACAGGGTTTCCCGAATTGGCTCGTCCCAGCCAAGTCCCGCAGTCCAAAGGCGCTCAAGAAAACAATTTTGCCCAAAACAATACAAACAAAACAACAAAACAATAGACAGAAGGCAACCCTGGGTTCCCGTGTCCAAAATGGCACGGACCACAACAGAGTCCCCCGTGGGCCCCCAGACCCGACCGATGCCGTTGGCAACAAAACCGTGTCGATCTGAGGGGTACCTTAGCGGGGCAGGCGCCAATGTCCTAACAATGCCTGGGCGGCGACCGATCGCCGCACCCAGGCCCAAATCTTTCCCGACGAGGATGGAGTTCAAATTCCTCGTACGCGCGGTGTCCCGAGCCACGCGCCATCGCTGGAAGGGCATATCCCACCGGATGCCTGAATGGCGGGGGGCGTGACTCCAACCGGGGACGTTCCGCCAATGGAGGGGAGGGAAGGCGGTGCTGGTCTGGCCAGCGCTGCCTAGCAACAATTGCGTAATCGCCTTTACGCGGGGAGACCAAATGGCGGTCGCGCGGCTCCCGATCAACTTGCGCGGGGGGTGGAGTGCGGCGCTCAAAATTGCGGGCCTCTCCCCGGTTCTGAACCGGCGAGGCAGAAGCCCGGTGACCAACTCCATGGTACCCCCCCGTACGCGAACCTTCATCAGAGGCTGGTCTGCCAGCGTGGTTCGCGTTAGCGCACAATATGTCCAAATGGGACCCCCCACAAATTCTACAAGGGCGGGGGTTGGGGCAGTCCCGATGGAAGTGAGCCCCCAAACAAGAGAAGCACATGCGGCGTGCATTGGCAATTCGGCGGCGGGCACCCACGTGCAATTTCAAAAAAGGCCACGCAAGTTGCCATGCCATGCCCCGTGTCCCTACAAACTCACAACCAGGACGACTCTGGGTGCCAGCAAAACGAGCGGCGCGGCGACCATCAATAGGCCCGCGAGCCCTAGTCCGTCCCTGGTCTCGTGCCCGGGAAGACGGCTGGCATGACTCAGTGGCAACGCCAGAGTTATCCACAAACCGACACTCATCCTCCAAAAATTGGACGAGGTCACCAAATGGGGGGAGATGTGTGACACTATCCCCACCATACCTTTGCTCGAAATGAGCCCTCAAATCGGCAGGAAGCCGTTGCAGCACAACATTCACCAAAGGGTAAGACCATTGGTCCACCGGCAAGTCCAATCGCTTTAAAGCGTTGGTCGCTACCACCAACGGGTTCAACAGGTCAGTACGCAATGCTGACAAACTAGTAATGACCGGTAACCCCAAAATCAATTCAATATGAACGTCAGCCAAACAACGTTTATTTTGGTACCGCTGGGTGAGTAGTCCCAAAGCGGTAGGGTAGGCTGAGTCAGTCAACGACAGATGCTGTACCAAGGCTCGGGCCTCACCTTCCAGGACAGACAACAAATAGGCCAACTTTTGGGCGGGTCTGAGGTCCGAGCGTGCATCAACCAAACTTGCAAACAGGTTTTGGAAACCGTACCAGTGGTCCAAGCGACCGTCAAAGTGTGGCAGTTCCAAAGTAGGCAATCTACTCAATAGTCCGGGACCTGAAACAACCGAGGTCTCTGGCTTGACCTGGACAAGTGTCCGGCACTGCAATATTTCCATTTGTATGCCATTGCACAAACAATACAATTCAAATAAACCAAATAATTAAATAATCAAATAACAAAGTTCAAACAATCAATTACAAAATAACTACAAGCAAACAATCAAACTACCGAACTGTTAGTCAGCAACTCAAGAAATAAGAAAATATTGGTTTCAATTCAATTCAACAATAAACTTTTATTTTAATTCAAACCCAATATCAACGTTCAAAATTCTATTTCATATTCAATTCAAATATTCAAATTCTATCCAATTCCAAATGTTAAGGTCACAAACCACTGTGTCAAAGGTACAACAATAATAAACCTTTATTCCAATTCAAAACAATGGTAATACTCAAAAATGCCAATTTCAACAAAACTACCATATTGATGGTACAAAACTCAATATTTTAATGTCTTCCTGACATTCAATACAACACAGAGGTCAATTAACAACAACAAGAGGTTATAACATAGCTCAATCTAACCAACTCTGTTAGAATATGCAAACCTGGTTGACCCCGTCAATATGAGTTACTCGACTCAATAAATTCCAACAAATTATTTCAAATAACAATTAATTATAGTTATCAAATGTTTACAGCGTATTACTACTTCCCTTATAGAGACTGCCAAGTAATTAGCCTACTGTAAATTACCAATTTGTTGGTTATATGTCTTATAACCGCGCTCTGAATACCAAAAATGTTCACTGCCAGACTAGACCTCACAATACGATTTCAAATGCGCAGTGGAAGTGTGATAATCGTGGGGCTCTAGAGACAAGAGTGGCTAGCGAAACTAGTCCGCCGTACGCGGAGCAGACAATACAAGTACAATTCAAAGCAAGACGCAATACAATTAACAAATGACTCACCTACAATACAACAAAAGAACTGGTTCAACCTGGTGGTTGAAGGACACTGCTTCTGGGGTTACCTGGAGTTATGTATGTAAGTGAGTGTATATGTATCGTGTTGTGACGTTGCGAGTATTCTTCAGGTTACAATCCGCTGCAATAAGGCTGGAGGCAATCACAGCATGCGGTCTTCAAATCACTCGTTCCCAATAGCGTCACTTTCAAACTATTTCAACAAGATATATCCAAAACCCGTGTTATTTCACCAAGATAGGGGTTATTAACACAAACAACTGGGTCATGACCTATTGTCCCCCAAAACGACCGGGGTAAGGGATTACTTTATAAAAGATCGCGAGATACAAACAGCGACGTGTTCCCTTTTTTCCCACCAAAAACCAAGAGAAACGTCAAGTGTCAAAATCAAACTGTCAAGTCAGATGTCATTCCGTTCGGGCGGCGCGTTCCGAAGGCGCATAGAGTAACAAAGTGTTCGGTCCGAAACACTAATATTGTTTGGTACTTTATTATACACAACAGCTGATGCCATACATTTATAATTTTTTTTAAAGTGCCGTCTTTTATAAACTACATGAATGGTATCTAACATAAAGTAATAAGATGTCCTAATTACGACTAGTTGTCATAAATAACGTTTTTTGTACTGTACTTTGCTTAGCGTAAACCCAATTAAAACAATTGGTTCTGAAACCTGTCAGACGCAGGTATTCTCAGCACGTTAATATATAGTCCGATCGAAAATAAATGGATTTACCAAATAAATACAAAACGTGCTAATATTGATCAGCCTTTATAAAAGCTCTTTTATATTACCCTTTCAGTACTTCTTATGGCTGAGTATTATTTAGTCTTATTTATAAACGATATTATATACAGTGCGATTTATTTGCCTGAGGCATACTGTCCAAGCAACAGTAAAAGTCATACGTTGCTTCAATTTTAGCCCAGTTGGGCTAAAATTCAAGCTAACATAAAGTAATTGCTTGACTTAACTTAAAGTTGCTTGTTATGATTTTGACCGGTATGTACATATATGGGTATAAATAAATGAGTTATCTTAACTACTTATCATAATTTAACAAATGAGGAAATCTTGCAAAATTACAGTCGGTCAATATTTTACTCAGAGCTAATTCATAAAGAACTCTACCACTAAAATGTTTACCTACTACGTAATGAACTACGTACTACGCAGCCAAATCCTGCTACAAAAAATGCATCAGGTTCAGGAGCACCTCGGGATGGCGCAAATACACTGGTAGCATTGAGTCCTGCCAGGAAGCAAACAGGGTAAGGAAAGTACTGGCGCAACAAACCACACCAGGGCCAACTACCCTTCGCAAGCCAGACAACACTCTCACATCCTCGCTAGAAGAAACGAGACGCGTCCTTATCGAAACACACTTCCCGGGATGTATTTTCTCGCAAGCAATCGACTGGCAAGATGCGACTCAAACACCATCAGACAATGATTGGTTTTATGCTAGCAAGGTGATCACGCTGGAGAAACTTCAATGGGCCATCCGGAGTTTCCATCCATTTAAGGTCGCTGGCCCGGATGGGGTGTTCCCCGCCCTACTACAGTGGGGTGGAACCCTCATCGCAGAAAGACTGGTGCCTTTAATGAGAGCGTGCCTGGCCTTTAGATACGTTCCCAAAGGATGGAGGGAAGTGAAAGTAATATTCATCCCTAAACCAGGTAAGGGCGACTACACAAACGCCAAATCCCATAGACCAATCAGCCTGACCTCTTTTCTTCTAAAGACCCTGGAAAGACTGTGCGACAGGGAGCTGAGGGACGGCGCTCTGAAAACCCTACCGTTGCACGGTAACCAGCATGCATACAGCTCGGGTAAGTCCACCGAATCGGCGCTTCATCTGGTAGTTAGCCAGATAGAGGAAGCGATACATCAGAAAGGGACCTGCCTGGGCACTTTCATAGACATTGAAGGAGCCTTCGACAAAACAAACTTCTCCAGCATCAGCAGCGCCCTCTCCAGACATGGAGTTGAACAGGTACTCATAGACTGGATCACAAAAATGTTAAGCAAGCGCGTGGTTCGCCTAGAGGATGAGCAGCAGCTGGCCATGATTGCCAGAGGCTGCCCCCAAGGAGGGGTGCTGTCACCCCTTCTATGGAATTTGGTGATTAACGAATTAATTGCCAGACTCAATGCCAATCATTACTACACAATAGGTTATGCGGACGACCTCGCCATCCTTGTCTCAGGGAAGGTGACGAGCACGATTTTTAACCTCACCCAGCAAGCACTACGTATCGTAGAGAGATGGTGCAGTGAATATGACCTCTCAGTGAACCCCACTAAAACGGAGCTAGTCATGTTCACCCATAAACGAGCTTTAGGCCCCTTCCGCCTACCGAAATTGTTCAATACAGAACTTCAGCTGGCCAACGAAGTCAAGTACCTCGGGGTCATTCTTGACAGTAAGTTAAACTGGAGTAGCCATTTAGACAGTAAACTAAACAGGGCCTGCATCACATTCTGGCAATGCAGGAAAATGATAGGTAAGAAGTGGGGCCTATCCCCCAAAATCATACTTTGGCTGTACACCGCAGTGATCCGACCCATGATCACCTACGGGGCTGTGGTCTGGTGGCCCCGCACCAAGCTTATTACAGCCTGCAACAAACTGCAACGCATACAAAGACTAGCCTGCATGGCGGTCACGGGCTGCATGAGGACTACTCCGACTGCAGCCATGGAAGCCATGCTGGGACTACCACCGCTCCACCTGTTCATACAGCAGGAAGCCACGATGGCGGCGGCGCGTCTGAACGCAACCAACCTCTGGAGGAAGAGAGACACACAACACACCGCGCTGCTTAAGGAACTCAACAATGAGTTCCCCATTACTAAAGCTATAATGGACCGGGTGCCTAAACAATTCATTTTTGATAAAAAATACAGAATCCAGCTGCACGAAGATCGCCGATGTGAGGGTTTGCGCCCCACTGAGCTGCGCATCTTCACGGACGGATCAAAAACAGACAGTGGCACAGGTGCTGGAGTCTTCTCGCAGGACTTCAACATACATATAGCCACACCATTAGGAGTTCACAACACAGTGTTCCAGGCGGAATGCATTGGGATCACTCTTGCCGCCTCAGCCATTATGGCCAGGGCAGTTAAAGACCACTCGATCCGCATACTCTCAGACAGTATGGCTGTTCTGCAAGCGCTGGACAGTCACTCGATTGATTCTGGGTTAATATACGAGTGCCACCAGCGCCTCAACCAGGTGGGTAGCCTCAATAATATAACCATTCAGTGGATAAAAGGACACAGCGGTTCGCTTGGTAACGATGCCGCCGATGAACTGGCCAGAAGGGGGTCGAGCATGACACCGGTGGGACCAGAACCCATCGCGCCACTCCCCTTTGGGTTTCTACGCTCTCTGGTAAGAAAACGTACCAGGGATCTACACTTTAAGCAATGGGTGGACCAAAGTGATTGCAGGCAGGCCAAGGAGGCTTTGCCTACCATCGATGCCCGACTCACAAAACAGGTCCTTCGGCTAGACAAACGACAGCTGCGTATGGTTACAGCAGCAATAACTGGCCATGGGTCGTTTAATAAACATCTATTTGTCATAGGAGCTACAGACAGTCCGCTGTGCAGGGCCTGCATTGAGGACGACGAGACAGCAGCGCACGTGCTTCTAAACTGCCCGGCGATCGCCACATACAGGGCCAAGTACTTCGGTAACCCAGGTACCCTACGTGAGATAGTCAGCAACATCAAGGCGTTGCTGGCCTTCCTCGACGAGCTGGGGTGGATCGAATAACCGATTTCCCACCCGTACGCAAAATACGCGCTCAGACGTGGAGTTGCGGAAACCAGCCCGTTCTACCTATTACCTACGTAATGAAGCCGTTACAAGAGACACGCCAATTTACTTTCCAATTTCAAATAATTGAGTTGGTCCACAAATTTACGAAGCAACTGTGAGGCCTAAAATTGTGTACCAATACAGCCTACTTCAAGGTGCCGTGCAAATTGGCAGTTCAAAACGAATTAGCCAACCTCAAACGAAATGGCTAAGATGTTACATCTAGGGGACTAATGTTTCAGTGATCGTCTTCATAATTTATTTTATGTGTTTATAATTGATCCCTAACTGGGTTTCCACGAACAATTTTTGCGTAAAAAACTAAGTAGGAGGAGTGATGAAATATGAGCAACGCCTTACTGAGGTAATGTTAAGTTGTTTAACTATAACTGTACCTATTATGTAGACTTGTGATTCATTTTTCTGATTAGGGGATAAAATAGAACTTGTTTAAACGTTTAAGTTGTTGATGGTAGATATAAGTAACGTCACATTTGTACTGAGTGGGAAATAAAATTCGTAACGATCTTAATATTTCTGTCTGTAAGTTTCATACAATAATATTAATCAACCTGTATTATCCCAATAGAATCCGCTGGATGCGGGAAGCACAAAACCGGTTGAAGTGGCGGAGCTTGGGGGACCAATGTCCAACAGTGGACGTCTTTTGGCTGCAATGATGATGTTGATGATGATCATTGTCTCAATGCAGGGCAAAGATCTCCCTTTCGTTTTATCACTCAACTCTATCATGAGCCAATAAGGACCAATTTCTCATATACCCATCGAGTTCGACTCGCCGTCTACGTCTGGGTCTTCCGCGATGCCGTTTGACATGAAATAGATGCTTTTAATTTGGTGTCCTGTCAGTTCACCAACAATTTATTTACAAATTTTTATTTGAGAAGCAACGATTGGCAAAAACATGATTTGTCATTTTTCATCATTTTACAACAACAAGTTTGTCAAATAATTCACTTAAAAAAATAATTATCCGCTAAACTTTTTTTAATAACGTATTAATTATTTGACAAACAATTCATTTTATTTTTCGTTTTAACTCATAAAACAACGTTTAGAATAAAAGGTTATTCGGTTATTATGCTATTTAAGTTGAGGTTTTTTTAAGCCTTGAAATACCCTTCGGGGCAGATCCGACATGGTTTGGGGAGGTTAGGTTAGGTTAAAACTGTGGCCTCTTCCGTACGAGCCGAGCGAGCGAAGTGAGCGGTGCCACGGTAGCGGCCGGCGAATGCCAGAAACGACTAAATTTTAGGTAGGTAGTTCTATAAAATTATGCAAAACAATACCGTCATGATCACTTTGTAACTGGTTTAGAAAATGTATTATAAAATTATATTATTTATTTATTTTATAAACGTAATGTTTTCAAAATAATCTAAATATTACATGAAAAATGCATAAATGATTAAATATTATCCGACACATTTGTTAAGAGAAGAATTTGCCATAAAATGCTTGTAAAGCGAGTGTTTATAAAATAAAACGTTTTCGGAATAAGTTGTTTGTGAAATAATTAGTATATGAAACGTTGGTTGTAAACTAAAAATTTTTCTATGGTGTTTTGGTGAAACATTAATTTTTGTACCTCCATCAACCCATCAAAATGTTCGAAATAAATATCATAAGTTTTTTTTTTCATATATTATAAGGCGGTGCAGCAGCTGCTACGTAATTAATATTCTTTGTAATTTACTGTAAAATATTATAAAAATGGGTTAGGTAACTGCTATAATTAGATTTGGCTGAAATTTACGTATTTACTCGGGTACTCGGTAACTGTAGGTACAGGCAGTAATTAAAATAATGCTCATTGGGGAAATAATGTTTAAAGCTTTATATTTTAATAAACGGTTTCCCGTTCAGACAAACGACGCTCTTATCGGGTCGGCTGAGAGTAGCCGAAGATCAAGTGAAGGTTCCCGCAGACAGGTGCGACGCGACTCTTGTGAAACAATTTCCATGACGTTTTTATAGAAATGGTTCTATCAGGAGCCTTGAAATACCTTGCAATTGTAGAGGCATTGTAGGTAAAGTAATGGATTGCTAATGCTGATAATGATGCTGATAATGAATGGATTGCTAATCCATTAAGTATTAGACTGCTCAATCTGTTTAGGTCTTTTAATTTAATAAACTTGTTCCTTGAACCAACTAGGATCACGGCTTCTTCGTCGACTTGTCTCGATAATATATTTAGTGATTGTGATGCCAAAAATAAGTTAGTTTTAAGTGACTTAACGTCTGACCACTGTGGATTATTAGCCAGCTTCCCTTTGCCACTACTTAAAAAGCCGCATAAAATATCATGCAGGCCTTATACAGCTAGTCGTTGTAATAAATTTAAAAATAATATAGCTCATAGGATTACACCATCTATAGTAGAACGCGAGAATCCTAATGAAATCTATGGAGCCCTTTTTGATATTGTGCAAAAAGAATACGAATCTATTTTCAAGACCTATCTGATCTATTGACATTAATAGGACTTCCGTTAGCTTCAACCAATGGGCTACTCCAGGAATTTATAAAAGTAGAGCAAGACTATACGAGTTATATGGTTTGAAAAAATACAGATTTGATACTCCTTTTCTAGAGTATGTCAGTAATTATTCAAAATTATTTAAAAAGATCTGCGCTTTAGCTAAATCAAAGTTTTTAAGCAATACCATAAAAAAATCCAATAATAAAATAAAAACCACTTGGAAAATTATTAATAATGAAACGGGTAAACCGGTTAAACAGGAAAAACAACTAGAGATTATGATTAACAACAAATCGGTTAATAAAGCAGCCGACATAGCTGAGGCATTCAATGAGTTTTTTGCCAACATACCTATAACTACGACCTGCTCCTTAAATTCGTCCCCGTCTAAAGCTGAAAACCTTTTGCATAGTAGTGAGCCCGGATGTAGTCGCTTATTTAGTTTCGAACATGTAACGCCTCGTGATGTGATTAATATTTTTAACACACTCAAGTCAAAAAACACTGGTGATTACTGGGGCATCTCTGTGAAACTGTTAAGTAATATAATAGATATCGTAGCCCCCTATCTGGCTGTAACTTTTAATAAATGTGTTGATTTGGGATCTTTTCCTGACCTCATGAAGAGCAGTAAAGTCATACCATTATTTAAAACAGGTAATAAAAATAACGTTGGCAATTTTAGGCCCATTTCTATCTTACCTGCATTTAGTAAAATATTTGAAAAGTTAATACTCAAGCAGTTGCTAAGACATTTTAATTTAAATAGCCTCCTTCATAATGAGCAATATGGCTTTACAAAAGGTCGTTCGACAACAGATGCGGGTGTTGCTCTGCTGAAACATATTTTCAACGCATGGAAGAACTCGCAAAATGCTATCGGAGTTTTCTGTGATCTCTCCAAAGCTTTTGATTGCGTTCACCATGACACACTTTTGCGTAAACTGCGTCATTACGGTGTTCAAAACGAAGCTCTCAGTGTCATAAGTTCTTATTTGCAAAATAGGCACCAATGTGTAGATGTCAATGGTGTAAAATCTTCCGGGCTACTAGTTCAGTTAGGTGTACCTCAAGGATCAATACTGGGTCCATTCTTATTCTTAGTGTATATTAATGACTTACCATTTTATTTAAAGAATATCTGTGACATTGTACTATTTGCTGATGATACCTCACTTATCTTTAAAGTAGACAGAAATAGACAAGATTTTGATGACGTAAATAGTGCGCTCTCAATGGCTACGGAATGGTTTACCACAAATAACCTAGTTCTCAATGCTAAGAAAACGAAATGTATAAAGTTCGCCTTACCGAATGTTAGGAATCTGGGACCCAATGTCGTTTTAGATAATGAGGTGCTTGAAACTGTACACTCGGCGGTTTTTCTGGGCATAACAGTAGACGCCAAACTTCAGTGGGGATCACATATATCAAGCCTAGCGGGAAGGCTCAGTTCGCCTACGCAGTAAGGAAAGTTAGACAGTATACGGACGTTGATACAGCTCGATTAGTCTATTTTAGTTATTTTCATAGCATAATGTCCTACGGCATTCTGCTGTGGGGCAAAGCCGCGGACATTCAAAATATTTTTGTTCTTCAAAAACGAGCTGTTCGAGCGATTTACCAACTAGGTGCTAGAGTTTCTCTGAGAGATTTGTTTAAAGATATTGGTATTCTTACGGTGGCATCACAATTCATCTTCGCCAACATCTTATATATTAGGCAAAATATACACCTGTACACTAAAAACAGTGATATTCATAATATTAATACTAGAAATAAGGACAAACTACGTGCTCCCTTTCACCGGCTTCATAAGGTTCATAATTCTTTTGTTGGTCTTGGTATTACCTTTTATAACAAGCTTCCCTCTGCTTTACTAGATTTGCAGTTTAATGAGTTTAAAGCTAAAGTAAAATCCAACCTTTGTTCAAAGGCATATTATTCTATCAACGACTACTTAAACGATAAGAATAGTTGGTCGCTGTGATTAACTCAAGACAAACTCAAGACAATGTTTATGTTCTTTCAATCCAGAATTAGCTTTCCTACTGACAGTTTATATGGGTAGTTCATATAATTGTTTTTTATTTATTTTTTTATTTAACAGATTTTGTTAATTTATTTATTTATTTTTATTTTCTTTTAATTTCATTTATTGTGGACATAATCTACTCATTACAATGATTTTAAATGAGTTGTATTGCAACATGTAGTTAGCTAGCGACCTCGTCAGCTGTTCATAATATTCTTGCCTGACCAACCGGCAGCAAGTTCGTCATGCTCCCTTAGATGTCACTTCTTGCGGTAGCGTCGGGGGTCGGGTTACCACCTTCCCTCAAATATGGCGAGGGGGGTAATGGCTGACCTTTGCGTTATGCTCGTGAACGGGTGCTGCTTGTGGTGACTGGTCGTCTTGCTGACCATGGTATTTTAGTTATTGTTATTTGTATTAACTGTAATTTTATTCTACTCCGGGGTTCTAGTTTAACTATTGTAACTTCAACTTAGCTATATGCATCAATGTATGTATATGGATCATTTTGCATCGTTGAACATGTAAGCGGGCACGCCCTTTATGCCTGGAGGCTTTATTTAGTTTTTAAGTTTTGTTTACGTTTTTGTTTTATTATTTCAGCTTGACTTTAGTTTTCAATTTTGTTGTTGGTATATTGGCGTGTGCTAGCTGACATATGGCGAATAATGTATGTTTTGTTTTATAATATTAATTACTTACACAATATTGTATAGAATCAAGTTCTTCTAACTTAACAGACAGCTGTGCTGCTGGGGAGTTTGTTCCGCCACTTCTTCTTCCCAGCTACAGCACTAGGAAGTGTCGAAGGGTGGGCGTTTTGGGGGGACTGTCTTTTGTAACTTTGACGTTCAAAAAGTGCTGACTCTCAGCCTAGTTTGAATAAATGACTTTTGATTTTTTTTTTGATTTTGATGCTGAGGACATGGTCATTGATTCCAAATTGTAAAATAATTATCCTTTCTTCATTGATGATCAGGTACTTATGATTCATGATATAAATAGTGTTTATTCTAACCTCTCGTGGTTTACTGTTACTAAATTTTTTTTTCACACGTAATTTCGAAAATTTTCAATTTGTTTCATGGAAGTTACAAATGTTTCTTTTTTAATAAACAAATCCTTGATAGACACAGAAGCGAGAATTTTGTGTGGATATACGTAAATCATGTATTTTATCAAAAGGAAACCGCGCCTAGTTTGTTGTGTCGCCCCAAATCAGACAAGCGGGGGTTTAATCTACGGAGAAGCTCGTAGCTACTTTCTTCGAATTGCGGGTATTCGTAAACAGTGTCGGTATTCTGTCAGAACTTTGATTTATTTGTTTTTCTGTACTAACCTCATATATCAAGGTCTGCAGACTTGTTTTACCAGTTTTAACATTAGTAATTGGACTGGAACAAATAATTTCAAAATGGTGGTTAACCACGGAAAACTGTCAATAAAAACGATTTCACGCTGACATTTTTTATAACGTTAGAGTGCAGTAATAACTGTCGTCAAGTGGCTTAGTTGCTTATTTGCACATCGCAATCAGCTTATAATGTTCCTGCGGGGACACAGGCTGAGACACGGGTTCAGTGCGGGTTGGTAGTGGTCACACATCATCGAAGTTTTAGTTCTAGGACATGCCGCTTTCCTCACCATGTTTTTCTTCACCGTTTTAAGAGCAATGGTGAACCTTTGGGCACGCCACAATTGCGGCGGTAAGTCCCCTATTTGAGGAGTGGATAGAGAGGCGCCATGGCGTCCTCACCTTCCGCCTGACGCAGGTTCTCACCGGGCATGGGTGCTTCGGTTCGGTTCTACGAAACAGTAGATTTTTTTTTTTTGATAGCTGAGGAAAAATTTTTGCGCAGGAGTACAAATCAAATAAAATATTTTTATATCACATAAAACTACATGGATAAGGAACCGTCAGAAGAATGGTACACGGTTTCAATTGGTTGATTGCTATGGAGAAGAGTCTGCAAGAAACTCCACGGTTACTCTTTTGAAAATAATGGGCTTCTAAAATGGTTTACAGTGTAAATAGCTAAAGAAGAACAGTGTAGGCCTATCGACAAGTACTAGGTACTTAATATGATATAACATTGTCTAGAATCTACAAGGTCTACAACGCCCTCACATTCGCAAATATAAAAGAATTAAGAATCATATACTGAATTCTAGATTACAATTTCAGCGCCGACGAGGGTTACCACCCAGTATCATAAATTGGGGTAAAGGCATGATAATGGTGATGAACTACGACCTACAACGACTTTTTAAACCGTGTTACCAACCGTCTGAGCTTAGTTTAGGTTATTTGCGAAATAGTTTTAATGAGCATGAGGTCTTGCGACTTTTCAAATAATGGTTGTGGTTTGTCCGAAGCTGTTAACCTACTGTTTTAGTGCATATATCAAACTGTTTTATTGAGTATTCAAATGATTTGCAAAATAATTTTGCATTATTCTGGGTATATTCAAAATCAAGGATCCCGTAGACCGTCGCGCCCCGACTCTAGGAGATCGACTTTTATAAAGATTTCATAAAAATTGTTCTAGGAGAGTCCCGTCACGCTGTTACAAATGAGAGGAAGATGGTGTCAGATTTTACCTTTTCACTTCTTCATCAATATTATCTCTAAGGGACGTGTACCTTCCTGTGTGGATCTTCCCTATTTTAAGTATATTGTATCCGATGTCAAAGTTGGTAGTCGTTTTCTTATCCATTAAGTTTATGTTACAAAGATGTCCCTATAATTGGGTCAAGGGATCAGCTGGCAATTACCTAGATTTTCCATTACGGATTCTAATTACATATTTCACCGTGTTTTCGTGCTTCATTAGGGTCACGCAGATTAGCATTATCAAACATTGTTTTCAATATGTCTGTCTAAGAAAGGTAAGTGTTATCTATAAAGGAATAACGAGGATATATAGCTAACGATACTCATAAACGACTTTTGTATCATTATAAGGAAATTACAGGGTCCTACATCACAGCTTAGAAAGCAAATTACTTTGTTCAGTATTTATTTGCTTAAATAACAATAAAAACCCCTTTACAGAATCATCCAAGGCGATTTTAGAAGTCTCAATGTCTAAGTACACAAATTGTGTATAATATAAACAGATTACGAAGAATTACTCAGATATCCCTCAATTATCATTTGTAAAATTTTAATGAATTTATTCAACTGATACTGTAATAACGTTGATCATACGTGCGGCTCGTGACATAGAGGCAAACTTGAACAGGTTGGTCCTAGCCGCAGATCCGTGATCCGCAGATCCGAAGCGGGGCAGCGCAGCGGCGGCGGGGAGTATAGATAATTATAGTATAGATATGAATTAGGTAGAGAATAGATTTATTTATTACAACAAAATTGCGCCAGTTATGTTCAAGTACACGTAAAAATCCTTTACGCCACATAGAATAAATTAAAACGAATTACAAAAGATCAAAAGCAACTCTTTTACTCAATATAAAAGGCATTCGATTGAATGATCATTGGACAAAGCTACGTTTATCATATCATCGATTCGATTTTCTGCCATTCAATATCCTGAAAATTCCATTCTTTGATATTTTGTTCATTACACATTTATTTTAACGTTTATTTAAAAAATGTACTCCAATGCTGGGGGCATTTATGTCCATTCTGTTTGTTTGATATTTCTGTTATTAATTTGATCTTTGTGCTGGCACTGATGTTTGTCAAGAAAAGCGATAAACAGTTTTCAATTTGCGCTTCACTTAGTCTCTGTGTGCTCTATCTACAATAAGGCGTCCAGTGGAAATAGGAAATGTTGAAAGATTCCTATTTAGTGTGCATACACACAAGTGACACGCGTCACTGGCAGGCGTCGACTAGTGTCAACAGTTGCTTTCAACACCCGTCCACAAGGTGCCGCACGTGTATTTGATCAAAAGCTTTCAAGAGAAGTAAAATCAGACGTTTTAGTAAACTTTGGTGCAATCAACGTTTTAGCAAACAAATAATTTGGTACATGCTTCTATCACAGTAATAAAAATATTGTTTTCACTTCAGTAGCTCAAACATGTAGGTTTTGCTGCCTGAAATCAGTGAGCAAAATGCGATTTTGCTCACTGAGTGAGACAAAGTAACTTTTTAATTTTTGTTTTCAGAAAGCCGCGAATATCTTATTCATCCTTGGGTTAATCATACAATTCGACACATTTACATTCTATCTCTTTCCCGTCATTAGAAAGAGAGAAGACAAAGACCAGCCCTTTCGAAGTTCCGATTTTGAATTCGACCTCAAAGACAAACACGTTCGGAAAATTGTACTAACTAAAGAAATTTTGCAAAAAGATAATTATGTCTTTTAATGTAATTTATTGAATTTTTAACTTATTGTTGTATTTAAACGAAAATAAATATTTACTGCAAATAAAACTGATATATAACCTGTAAATATTTATTTCTAGTTTCAATAAGGTTACGTAAATATTTTGAATAATAAAATATCATGGGTGCTATTTCCGAACACGCCTTAATTTAAATAAAAGAGCGGGAATAAAATTTCGTAGCTGGCGTAAAGAGTTGAATAAGTTAAAAAATATTAAAATAATCGTAAAATATGAGCAAAACTAGCGACGAGAACAGTATTTTAACACCGGAAGATTTAAAACAACAAGTTATTAATGCAGAATTAAGTTTCCTACCTGAGAAGACTCGTCAGAAATATCTGAAAGCATACCATGTCTTCAATGAATGGAGACTTACAAAGGGCGCAAGCAGTTTTTCGGGGACGGTGTTGCTATCTTATTTTTTAGATTTATTACAGACTAGGCGATCATCTACAATGTGGAATAATTATTCAATGTTGAAAGCTACTTTAAAAACAAAACATAACGTGCATATTGAAACATACGCAAAACTCGTATCTTTTCTAAAAAGAATATCAGTTGGGCATAAGGCTAAAAAGTCCAAAATTTTCACGGCCCTTAACATTGAAAAATTTCTTAATGAAGATCCGGACTGCAATTTTCTTGCCGCTAAAGTAAGTGGTACCTATGAATCTATGTTGTTAGTTATTAAAATTTGTGTGTAGACTGTTTTGTAAGTATAAAGGTACTTACTGCCTACTCCTCATTTTTGGAGGCGCAATGAATTCTAGTCTGGCTTAGCAATGCTGTTAAAATATTTAATAAGATATGTAAAAGATGCTGTAAATGTTAAATTATGCATATTCATTACGTAATATTTTCATTACAGGTTGTACTGATCATAGGAATTAGTGGAGCGTGTCGCAATAACGAGTTATTACAGCTAACAGTTAATAATATCGAAAAGCATTCAGATAAATTACTGTTAGTAAAATTGAAAAATACGAAGACGAACCTTGACAGGTCTTTTGTCGTACGGGAAGAATATGTAACTATTGTAGAAAAATACCAACATTTACGTCCAGCACATATAAAAACCGACCGATTTTTCATACAATACCATAATAATAAATGCTCAAGACAGCCTATGGGAGTAAATAAAATAGGTGCTATACCGCGAGAAATTGCCACTTTCTTAAAACTGGAAGAGCCTCAGCTATACACGGGTCACTGCTTTCGGAGAACTTCGGCAACGCTCTTGGCTGATTCCGGAGCCGATCTCACCACTTTAAAATGTCACGGCGGGTGGAAGTCCAATACGGTTGCAGAAGGCTATATTGAAGACTCAATAGAAAACAAGTCGAAAATCTGTAAGCATATAGTGGACACAATAAGTCTGAATTCAACCTCGGATCCTTGGTTTCACCCACGCCCATCCTCTTCCAACGACGCACAGTCAGAAAGCCGATCAGAGTCACCAACGTTCACCGTTGTTCCTTCTCAATCCGCCACCGAAACAGAAACCTTAACCCCAGATAATCAAACTAAACTCAATGCAACAATAACGTTGCCAAATAAATCTGTTACTTTTAATTTGCAGAATTGCAGTAATTTTACTTTTAACTTTTAAAATGTTCCATTTTATTGAATTGGTACCTCTACCTACAATGTTATTTATTTTGATTCACAATAAATAGTTATTTCAATCTATTCCTGTTTATTATTTTATCTCCTAAAGGTTTCTCGCTGCTGAATATTTGTGTTAAGGACGCTATAACATTTTTGAATCGCTCAAGTTTAGGTATCTGAGTCGCCACACAACGACATTACGCGCACGCACACATTGAAACCATTGTTTGCTCGATTTTAAACATTACTTAACTAATCTCGATACTCGAAGGTATTATTTATTTTATTTTACTAGCACTGTTGAGTAAAATTAGTAGTAAACTAACTTCACTTTCTGCATTTGGTGACAGTAAATAAGTTTTATTACCATGATCATCATTATTTTTGGAATAACGTATATAATTCGTCAATTAAAAAAAATTGAGGTGTAACAATAAAACACTTTAATAATATTTTTGTATAATAAACAAATATAACGGATGGTGATCGTAGACTATCGTTGAAAATGTACAGGATATTCCGTAAAGAAAACTAAGCAAAAATTGTGTGACGCCCGAACCTCACCTTTGAGATTGAAGCGCGTATTCAGAATGTTTAATACACAATAAGAACCCTTTATAGGAGGCCTTCATTTTTTTATGAAGGCTTTTTTTGTACTCTACTATGTATTTATAATTCGAAATGACTAACATTTTTCAACCGACGAAAAAAACGGAGGAGGTTATCAATTCGACGCGTATATTTTATGTTTTTTTTTTATGTATGACCACGCATAACTTTTTACATAATCATCTGATTGTGATAATTCTTTTATTGGAAAGGGTAAACTCCGAAGGTGGTCCCATATAAATTTGGAAAGCAAAATCGAACCCTAAGGGTCGAAAAACAGGGAGTCAATAGCGGACTCCCGGCCACCGTAGGCGCGAGCTTGCGGGTGGCGAGCAATGGGTAGCTCGCCGCCCGGTAAGGACCAAGCTCGGGTCGACGGCGCGCAGTGTTCCACGCGCGCCTCAAAGAGATGTCAGCAGCAGTGTAGGGGTCTACTAGGACCGATGCCTGCCGGGGTCGCGTGATTGTTCGAAAGAGATACCGTGACCCTGGCACATGGGCAACTGATGGAACACGGGTGGGTTTTAGTCAGTAAAAGTCTGACATGCCCTCCCGCTCCGCCCAGAGCGGGAGAAGTCATTTGATGATTTCCCATGCTGAAAAAAAAAAAAAAAAAAGGGTCGAAAAACAGGGGATGTTTGATTGTTCACTCACTGATTGTAATGTTTAACTACGCATAACTTTATACAGAGTAGTCTTATTTAGATAATTCTTTTTTTATTGGATAGATTATACCTTGCCAAGTATTATTAGTAAATTAAAGCCACAAAAAATGATAAAATAAAAACTTTTTAACAAAAAATTAAACCGCCGAAAAAACTGAAAAGCAAAAAATAATAAACCTTAAAATTATGAGTCGGCGCTTTAAGTGATCTTTGTTCATTGATTATTCAGCGCCGACTCAAAATTTAAAGGTTTATTATTTTTTGCTTTTCAGTTTTTTCGGCGGTTTAATTTTTTGTTAAAAAGTTTTTTGAGAGATAATAATTAACTACATGGTTTTCAATATATGTAAATAATGAAAGTTATGTTAAATATTTTGACTACATAGGTACTAGCAAAACCCCCAAAACTGATACCCATGTCGACATTTCATCATAACAATACATCAGCCATTTTAACTAAAAAATCGATGGTTTCATAATTCCTGCCCCCAATATGGATAATAATCTTTTTATAAAAAACAATACCCGCCGAATTTGGATCAAATTTGGATGAAACAGTCGTAATCACTATCCTAAAATTACCCAAAGTTGATAGCTATACCCACTTTTTATTTAAAAAAATTAAATATTCGTCGTTTTGAATGAACAACTTGTGACCCCACAAGTTGTTCATTCAAATCGACGAATATTTAATTTTTTGGAGGACATCCCGTCAGGAAGTATTTTTCTTAGCCTTTTTTAACTCCAAATGTATGGAGTTTTTGGCTTGAGCACCTTCGAAAATATTGAAAACGACACCCATGATGAAAACTTTGAAAATTTTCGCAACCGCCCTTTTTGATTTTGATGTTGACCTCACAATCGGCTTCAGCACCCTTGTTTACCCCTACCACAGGCAACATTAAAGAATTTCGTTCCAAAAATGGACGACACTTGCATACTTTAACCTTTTGAACGTCAGAGCATAAACGCATCGGCGCCCCTTCCACGCCAAGCCACAAATTCAGTGCAAATACCTACAAAATAAAAAATAGGGATTCCAACAACTTTTTGAGAAGTTATCGATAACGAATTAAGCATTGCTTTTCGTTCCATATTTTTTTAATAAAATATAACTCGTTGCATTATTCTTTTATTTAATTTGACACAGTTTAATATCATACTATCATTAAACACCAGTTACAAAGTTCTAAACAACCTAAAAGCAGACATTAGAACTTCAAACGAATAAATCTAATAATAATAAGGTGCATCACTAATCTCGTTCGTGACGTCATCCGCTGTCGAGAAGACCCGACTGTGGCGTGGCTGGCACGACTCTTGACAACTTCCTCGCATGTATCAATGCAAAATAGTTATTTGTGCAACAAGAGAGCAAAGAGTTTTCCATCTCGTGCCTTTGGATCCCTCGCCACACTCAGGATTCAAAATCAGCACTCGCAGTAAAAAACGACTTTGCTCTCTCGTTGCACAAATAACTATTTTGCATTGATACAATTTAACGCAAAAGTACGGTAAAAGTACAATATTTATAAATTACTCCGGGACCAAACTTGCCTAAACCTAAATCCAAACTTTGTTATACAGATATAAATAAGCCTTCCAACTGGTTTTAACTCTTATAAATTAGCTAATTTCACGTAAATCGAGGCTTACCAGTTTGTGATTCGGACAAGTGAAAGTTACTAGCTATAATCCCTAGTATTAAGTAGCTTATCATTTCAAGTTAGCAACTTTAACAGATGTTTTTATTTGAGACCGGGATTCATTTACAATAGGACTTATTCAAAGCGATTTGCACTTAAGCTTATTTTTATTATAACAAAATAAAATAAAGGAATTAGAATTCCCAGACCGACCTTCGTTTAATTGAAGTCTATGAAAACAGTTTTCATTGAAACGTTAAATGAACAACTAGTTGTTAAATAATATTATTGTGATACTTACATTTTATAATTTTAGGCGCGATGCCATTGTAAGAAGAAAAATTTAGATTATTACATCTAGTACTACTGAGTATTAATATATTGCATTCATATTATCTTTTACTAATGACGCCGATTACCAGACAGTCTTATAATAACTCAAGAATGAATAGTATATTTATTTGCAAGAATATAGGTACCTGATATAATTTCTTAAGATTTGAAGATGGGTTTCACTATATTCGGCATTTCAACCGTGCAAATATTTAGATTTTACATCTTAGTTATACTTATAACATGCAGTACACATTTAGTAGTTAGCAATAATATAATTTTAATTTTAAAATTTAAATTTGGAAAAAATTAAATGCAGTTAATAAAATTAAACACAGTTCTATTCAGTTAAAATAATACTTTATATTAAAAATAACGATCAATAAAGATGAAGTCATGTTAAAAATAGCAAGAATAATTAAAATGTTTCAATTATGTATGTAAAGTCTATATGTAGATATATTGACATTACATACATAAGTGAAACAGTTTACTATAGTCATAATAATTATAGTAAATAAGTTTTATATTTTACTAGCTGACCCAGCGAACTTCGTACCGCTTCAGAATCAATAAATATTGTGTTTACTTATCAGATCCTACCAATACAAGGCAAAGAGCACCAAGTACCTACCATATACCCATGTTAGGTGAGCTTCTACCAAGCTATGCCAACCTGGTAATTCGAAGACAAAGCGTTTTCTAGCAACCACACAGCCATGTTAGGTGAACTCCTACCAAGTTATGCCAACCTGGTCCTTCGAAGACATAAAGCGTTTTCTAGCTATCACACAGCCATGTTAGGTGAGCTCCTATCAAGTTATGCCAACCTGGTACTTCGAAGACATGAAGCGTTTTCTAGCTATCACACAGCCATGTTAGGTGAGTTCCTACCAAGTTATGCCAACCTGGTAATTTGAAGACATAAAGCGTTTTCTAGCTATCACACAGTCATGTTAGGTGAGCTCCTACCAAGTTATGCGAACCTGGTTCTTCGAAAACATAAAGCGTTTTCTAGCTATCACACACCCATGTTAGGTGAGCTTCTACTAAGCTATGCCAACCTGGTACTTCGAAGACATAAAGCGTTTTCTAGCTACCAAACAGCTAGGTGAGTTCCTACCAAGTTACGCCAACCTCGTTCTTCGCAGAAATAAAGCGTTTTCTAGCTATCATACAGCCATGTTAGGTGAACTCCTATCAAGTTATGCCAGCCTGGTTTTTCGAAGACATAAAGCGTTTTCTAGCTATCACACACCCATGTTAGGTGAGCTCCTACCAACTTATAACAACCTGATACTTCGAAGACATAAAGCGTTTCCCACACTGTTAGGTGAGCTCCTACCAAGTTATGAAAACAGCCTGGTACTTCGAAGATTTATAGCGTTTTCTAGCTACCACACACACGTTTGCGGTCGGTCGGAAAATGCGGAAAATGCGAAGCGCTCAAGTCGATAAGGTCTTTCATTATATTATGTTTATTGATTAAATCTAGGTACCTATCTATACCTATTCATCATCTGCCTAGCCTTTTCCCAACTATGTTGGGATCGGTTTCCAGTCTAACCGGATGCAGCTGAGTACCAGTATTTTACATGGAATGACTGCCTATCTAACCTCCACAACCCAGTTACTGCCCTTCGTAAAACTACCCACCCATCTGCACCTATTATTCCATTATGTTATACACATACAGGTACACTGATTCATTAAATGCAGATGTAACTTTGTAATCCTACATATTTACATGGGATTACAAAGTTATTTATGCAGTTTTTGTTCTAGAAAACTGGAATGAAATTGGAAAATATTTTAGTTTTTCCTTGATTTATACTCTATACCCTAATTGTATTCTAAATTTAAAGCTTCTATGTCTGCTACAAGTGCCTTAGAGTTTTGTTGATCGGTCAGTCAGTCAGTCAGTGAGTGACAAAATTAAGAAACTTTTACTTATTGTAATTCTTAAACTACTGGTTCAAATTGAATAAAATTTGAAATATACCGTGTTTAGACAATGTTTACTTGGTTACTGAAAATTCAAGCTTCTAGTTTTATCCACAACGAAGCTATAGGGAGCCGAAAATGACCTGAACTGAAGAAGAATGATATGGCCGTGTTCTAATTTTCCGCGCAATTTTTTAAATTTCTTCATTCATAAGAACCTTTTCCTGACAATAACAAAACACAACAAAAAAAGAAAAAGTGAAATTGGTCCAGCCGTTCTTGCGTGATGAAATATGACCAAGGGAAATACGGATTCATCTTTATATATAAAATTCAAAGTCCTGAGTGACTGACTGACTGACTGACTTATATATCAACGCACAGCCTAAACCGCTGGTCGTAAAGACATGAAATTTGGAGGGTGTATTCTTTGTGAAGAATAGGTGTCCACTAAGAAAGGGTTTTTAGAAATTCCACCCCTAAGAGGGTGAAATGGGGGGTTGAAGTTTCTATGAAACTTTTTATTCTCTGGGTCGATTGACACAAAAATTGGTACACATACTCTTCAAGTATAATTATGAGACACGTGTATCACAGTTTTTCCAAAATCATCCCTTTACTTATTCAAATAGGGCTACGAGTTTCCTACGTGGCCTGGTAGACGGGCGCATGGCGTGCGGGGCAGCCCGGGGAGCGCATTGTCGTCACCAGTGTCCAATCTCAACCAAGGTACCGGGGATGTATCAAATATTTAACTGATATTAACATGAACTAATATTTGCAAGTAATAAGTAAGAACATGTAAAAAACGCGTTTGTTTCTGTATTCAATAAAATTAAATAACTACAGTGACTATTGTTAAATAGATACCTATGCAATTTTATAAGTAAAAACTAATTGGGCACATACATCTCTACGTTCAGTTAGTAATAATGAGACTTTATACATTAAAGTAAAACATAACGACCAAGCCACAATCATCAATGAAATTCTCTACAGATCGTACGATGGAGTTGAAAATCATTATAAATCAGTGGACTCGAATGATAAACCACGATGACGCTAGGTATGCATTACCCGGTTGAGTTTTTTAACACATTGAAGCCTCCCGATCTCCCAACTCACATATTAAAATTTAGAGTTGGCATCCCAGTTATGTTGCTGCTTAATTTAAAACCGCCAAAATTATGCAATGACACCAGGTTGCGAGTGAAAATATTGCAACGAAATGTTAGCGAGGCAAATATACTGACAGGTTGTTCCAGAGAGGAGTCTGTGTTTATTCCGAGGATTCCTCTAACGTCATCGAACTACCCCTTCGAGTTCAAAAGAGTGCAGTTTCCCCTCAAAGTCTGCTTTGACATGACCATAAATAAATCTCAAGGCCAAACAGTTAATTTAACAGGGGTAGACTTAAGGGAGAACTGCTTTTCACACGGTCTGGTGCAGAGCAGGCCTGGTGGTTCTAGCATGTGAAGTAAAAACAAAAATACACAGGTCAAAATTTGATATAAGAAAAAACACGAAAAACGCTATAGTGCTCTGGGGGTTTTTCAGGTCACTGATTACGGTGAATGGGTTGGTTAACCTTCATCACATCAGGTTCAAGGTCATTTGAAGGTCAAATTGACTTAATGCGACCGAAAAAATCTAAAAAAATCATGCGTATGTTTTTGAGGTCCCTGAATACGATTCCGTAGTTTATTCGGCCTTTCACCTTTGTTTAAGGTCATTTTAAGGTCAAATCAACATAATATTTCCACGAAAATATCTGCGAAAAATTTTTGCGCATGTTTTTAAGGCCTCTGAATTCTATTTTGTAGTTTGTCTGGCCAGAAGATTTTGATAACGATCATATGAAGGTCTTTTTAAGGTCATTTGAAGGTTATTTGAAGGTCATTTGAAGGTCAAAGTGACTTGATGCGACCGAAAAAATCTGAAAAAAATCATGCGTTTGTTTTGAGGTCCCTGAATACGATTACGTAGTTTGTTTGGCCTTTCGCCTTTGTTTAAGGTCAAATCAACATATTTCCACGAAAATATCTGTGAAAAATTTTTGCGCATGTATTTAAGGCCTCTGAATTCTATTTTGTAGTTTGTCTGGCCTACTTAGAAGCCTAATTGTTTAATATCCACTTCTGGTTGTCTCCTAAATAAATCTTTTCACACCCGCTTTGAGTCCTATTAAAACTATACTACTCTCATCCCAGAGATTAGTTAAGTTTTACGAAGAACTTCGTCCTATTTGTTTGAGATTTTGTCAGTTTGTATATTAAATTGAGAGGTAGTGAGAGCGCGGATGTTGGTTTCTGAAAAAAATATGCCACCGGTAGAAGCTATACAAAATAAACCAATGAAATAAACACAGGCAACAAAAATCTGTTGTAATTATATTACATGCATACGTATCGAATTCATAAAGATGATGCTATACACTATCCTATGGAGCTATTAAATTTATTCAATCCATCTGGTCCCCGTCTCACACACTTATCCTCAAAGTGGGTGCTCCAGCAATGCTACCACAAAATCTCAATCCGGCCAAGTTGTGCAATGGGACCAGGTCATGTGTGAAACCTCACATCAAAACGTGGTAGAGGCTCCGCCATTGTATTTACTGGCTGTGCTCAAGGTGAATCGGTGTACTATATACCGCAGATACCACTAATACCATCAGAGTACTCATTCGAGTTTAAAAGGCTGCAGTCCCCTTATGGTATGTTTCGCAATGACGATTAATAAGTCTCGGGGACAGTCACTTAAAACAGCGGGATATCATCTTAGAGGGGACTGCTTCTCGCACGGCCAGGTTTACGTTGCCTGCTCGAGAGTGAGCTCATCTAGCAGCCTGGTTGTATTAGCACCTGAAGGCAGAACCTCTAAAGTAGTATATAAAGAGATACTTTAAGTATAAACTTAAAATTAATAGTATTTAACCCCTGTGAACAGCAATGTAAGTAAAATCGTCATTTGAATAATTTAGGTAACAATTTTTTTCGAAATTCCCAGGGAATAAAGAGAACTTATATTTTTACTTTAAAGTTGCCTTTAAATTTGGCATGCAAGTAGGTAATTTGCCGTTCCGTTATATATTTCGTCAATATTGTTATGTTTAAGCAATATTTATCCTACAGCAATCATTTATCAATCCGAAGGCTGCTCCTTTGGGCACGCCACAATTGCGGCGGTAAGTCCCCTCTTTGAGGAGTGGATAGAGAGGCGTCACGGCGTCCTCACCTTTCGCCTGACGCAGGTTCTCACCGGGCATGGGTGCTTCGGTGGGTTCCTGTTCAGGATAAAGCGGGAGGATACGTTCGGGTGTTTCCATTGCGAGGATCGTCTGGAGGACACGGTGGAGCATACGGTGGAGGTGTGCCCTGCCTGGGCGGAGCATCGCCGTGTCCTCGTGGAGGCGATTGGCGGCGGCGACCTCTCGCGTCCGGCCCTGGTGCGAGCCATGGTACGGAGCGAGAGGGAATGGGAAGCCGTCACCTCCTTCTGCGAAGCAGTAATGCTCGCGAAGGAGGAGGCGGGGCGCGTGAGGGAGTGGCAGTCTCTGCGCCCTCACGTCCCTAGCCACCGCAGGAGGAGACGCCCCGGGTGTCGGGAGTCAATAGCGGACTCCCGGCCACCGTAGGCGCGAGCTTGCGGGTGGCGAGCAATGGGTAGCTTGCCGCCCGGTAAGGACCAAGCTCGGGTCGAGGGCGCGCAGTGTTCCACGCGCGCCTTAAAGAGATGTCAGCAGCAGTGTAGGGGTCTACTAGGACCGATGCCTGCCGGGGTCGCGTGATTGTTCGAAAGAGATACCGTGACCCTGGCACATGGGCAACTGATGGAACACGGGTGGGTTTTAGTCAGTAAAAGTCTGACACGCCCTCCCGCTCCGCCCAGAGCGGGAGAAATCATTTGATGATTTCCCATCCTGAAAAAAAAAAAAAAAAAAGCCTGCTCCTTGGATAACACAAAGCAAGCAGGGCAATAACCCATTGTTTACCTGGATAAACACAAAGGGTACTTTTAATCCTGGTAATACGTTCCTGTGGGATATTTTTCGACATCCACGCGGGCGGAGCCGCGGGCAGAAGCTAGTTTTTATATATATAGATACTCAAAATATTAATTGATGGAATACAACATCTTTCACACAACCAGCTATAGGTAAAGCTTTCTATTAAAATCTAAATCTATAGCATTTCTAAATTCTTCGACAAAGTTGTTATATATTTTCACCGCTATATAATTATAACAATTTTTGTTGCATAGTTTTTGTCTATTACGCGGGACAACGCTTTTTGTTGCCTCTGCTTGTCTTTAAAACACCGAGATTCAGTGCAAACTGGCATTTATTATAAAAGTAGGTAATTCATCATACCTTGACGACGTGTACTTATTGTGCAATACAATAATACCTCACATATTAGTCTGTGCCTCATAAAGTTAGTGATAAGGCGAATTAAAATAAAATTCGCGACCGTAGGAAATATGG
This sequence comes from Aporophyla lueneburgensis, assembly GCA_932294355.1. Taxonomy (NCBI): domain Eukaryota; kingdom Metazoa; phylum Arthropoda; class Insecta; order Lepidoptera; family Noctuidae; genus Aporophyla; species Aporophyla lueneburgensis. The sequence goes on from OW028734.1 coordinate 24,684,011, forward strand.
GTTCACCGTATTGTAAATCATCAATAGCAAACACATGGAATAGGATTATTCCATGTGTTTTAAATGGAGCGACTAACTGACCTCTACAATCCAGTTACTGGGTAATACAATAAAGCCCGAAAGTCTGACAAACAATGTTAGCAAGGGACTAACATTGTTTGTCAGACTTTCGGGCTTTTGACGACCCGTAACGAGCGTCGAAGAACTACGAATGGCAACCGGAACCAACTGCTTATCGTACTTTCCAAGGCACGGAAGTGTTTTGGTGCATTTTCGTGTGGTATTTAAAGTTAAATTTTTTTTTTTGTGTTGGCTAGCCTATTTATTAAGGAAGGCTATAGGCTATATAACATCACTCTAGGATCAAAAGGAGCGCGGACAAAGTTACGGGCAGATGCTGGATCTGCCCGCGACTTTGTTCGCGTAAAATTTTGCTCCCCTGACCCATCCCGTCGCTTCGAATTGCCTGCCAGTTTTCGTCCATTTTTCGTTGCTGCTCCGCTCTTTTTAATTGTAGCGTGATGTTATATAGCCTTCCTCAATAAATAGGCTAAATAACACGAAATTAAATTTCCAATTTGGACCAGTAGTTCCTGAGATTAGCGCGTTCAACCAAACAAACAAATAAACTGTTCAGCTTTATAATATTAAGTATCATCTATACTTAATATTATAAAACTGAAGAGTTTGTTTGTTGGGTAAAAAACAACAGATACTTGTTTGTTAACTTTCTTTAATAATAAAAACATCATTTGTTTTTTTGGTATCCAATAGTGTATTTAGACTAGAAGCTATAACTCAAAGTAAATGTAGGCATGGCTACGCTGCTACGACGAAGCAACCACGTCGAGATGCTAACATTTTTAGATTGGTGTAGTGGTGCGGTGATGTCACAACTACACCCTTTTAAAACTTTTACTAAAACAGGTTTATAGTACCTAACCACTTAGTTTTACTAAATAGTCATTTCTAAGTGTTATAAATAATTCAGTTTTGCCTGGAATTCTAGTTTAGCTTCACCACTGACACTTTAACTACCCTCCCCTTTGCTCCTCGCGGTTTTTACGAATCATGAGAACATCGAGATTTTTTTGTCATAATATTATGTGAGTTTCATAATTATACAATATAAGTATTATACGCACAAACCTTCAGGAATTGTTGAAATATATTAAAAACCGAATTAAAATCCGTTTCGTAATTTAGAAGAACAGGAACAAAAACAATGCGATCAGATGGTCACAAAAACTGACTATAATTTATAACATGTGTAAAATGGTTCTTTATTACTTAATTTTGTTCACAGCGGCAGTAGTGATAGCATTCTTCGTGTGCTGGGCCCCGTTCCACGTGCAGCGCCTGTTTTTCATCTACGGGTACAACCTGCCGCAGTTCCACGTCATCAACGAGCACCTCTTCAACGTCGCCGGAGCGCTGTACTACGTGTCGGCGACTGTGAATCCCATACTGTACAATGTTATGAGCGGCAGGTGAGATACACTTTGTATTTTATGTTTATTTTCAAGCAACTGCGGGACAACAAAGACAGGGTTAAGTTTTTCACGCGTATCTGTGTCTTGGTATGTGGTATTCTTCGAGACTCTCGAAGCATCAGCATTATAATAACTTATACAAGATGCAGTTTTGAACCTGCAAAACATTTCAGGAGGTTGTTATGAGACTCGTAAATAATCATATAACAATACGATACCAAGTCAATAATCAATAATACTCTTTATTTTCGATTTTTCAATTTTATTGTTTTTCAGAATAACTCTCTTAATAACTCTCTTCAAAAATCTATGAAAGAAACGTCGGTTGCGTTTGTTTGTGTGTGTGAAAGCGTAGTTTAAGGACACATACAGACTGGCCACGTTTTAAAAAGGGGAGTTCACACTTACCGATTTCCGTAAATAAGAATAAAATGAAAAAAAAAGACCTGCCTTTTTTATTGTTGATTCGGGTCGAGAATCACTAACATAACTACCTCCTAAAATTTGTTGCAGATCCAAAACTGCACTTTGTATATAGTAGGATGGATTTGTAGCTACCTGTGCTACTGTTATTACTCGTAGTAATAACAGCAGCACAGGTTGATCGATCAGGTTAAGCTACGTTAGCCGCGGTTGGTCCGGTGATGGGTGACCATTTTTAAACACGATGACCCCTGCGTGCTTTGGAACGCACGTTAAGTCTTAAGTCCCGGTTGTCAGTGGTGGATCTTTGACAGTTGTTCTTGGTCGTCAGCAACCTGAAAGTCTGACAGCCAATCTTACCAAGGTAGGTAGGTAGTGTTACCCAGTATTTGAGTTGTGGAAGTCAGATAGGCAGTGGATCCGGTAAAACACTGGTATTCAGCTGCATTCGATTATACTGGAAGCCAACCCCGACATAGTCGGCAAAACCCTACGCAGATGACTGTACCATCATAAGGGTCTCTGCAATGTTGCTTGGTTTCAGAAACAAACAACGCTGCAAAAAAGTCTCGTTATTTTTGTACTTTTACAATGTAATTTATAACTTTTTTTAAATTTATTAATTTACAGGCTAACAGCCTAAATTTTTTCCGGGTTTCTAAACAGGTAAAGTATGCTAGCCAGCTCGCCAGCTATGCTTTGGCTTTTTTTTCCTTCAATTATACACAAGTAGTTTGACTTCCTCATCGCGAAAAAGTTGATTTTGTCACCTGCAATAATAACAAGTCGAATTGATTACATCACTAGACTCATGCGGTCGCTGGACCTCAAACATAGTGGACGTGTGTCGTTTGGTCGTGCTCTAAAATCTGTGATTGGTGGATAGTAGTTAAATTCATTTCCTTGTTACTCCTTGCGTGATCATACCTGAGGGCTCCTCCCACTGGGTGGTCCTAGAGAGAGATGTAAATAGTAGTGCTGTTATCGCTTTAAAGTTCATTTGAAAAAGTGACCGTGATTCGCTGGATTTGAACCGTCACCCAGAAGAGGTGCGACCGCGACGCTTACTCACCACGCCGTCAAGACATTTGCTACGTATTGCGAGACAACGGAGCGCTACGAGAAACTGACGTCACCCTGCTACGGCACCACGGCATGCCTTGCTACGACATTTACCTGTGCTACGAATCGACCACGGTCGCTGTATCAGCTACGCTCTAAGTTGTCGCTTGTTGTGGTTGGCTTTCCGTGATACTTATTTGACTGTGAATTATTGTTTATATTGCCTTCAAAATATAAATTCTACTAGTAACCAAAATGGCAAGTGTTCAGAGCACCCCTCCGAATACTCCGAGACCACCGGTTGTCAATATAACTCAATCGGATCCTGATATCCCCATGGCCTTATCTGAATTCGACTATGTGAACATCAACAGGAACAAACGTCCTCGCAATGATAACTCGCCGCCAGGCGAATCGGGTGGAATGGGCTTACATGAACCACTACAGCTTCAAGCTATACTTGCGAAGTGGAAGAAGGAGCAGGACGGGAGGATTGCAGAGCTACTAGCAGATCAAACATCCCTAATAACTAAGCTATCGTCGGATATAAGTGAAATCCCAAAACAGTAAAATTCAGGCGTCGAATTCAGAAATCTGCAAGTCAAACGCTGAGAACGTTCAATCAATCGAGTTTTTCAATAAGCAATTCGAAGATATGAAGATGGAGATTGAAACATTGAGGAAAGAGCGAGGCGAGCAGCAAGTACACATCGGAAATCTTGAACAGAAAATACTTGATCTTCAGCAAAAATCGAGACCCTCTGGCATAGAATTGCGAAACATACCGCAAGTAAGTACCGAATCTAGTACCAGTCTAATAAAAACGATGTGTGACATAGGTACAACAGTTGGTGTAACTGAGTTGCGTGATATTTATCGTCTGCCAGGAAAGTCTCCCAACCCAAGCTCTCCACGACCAATAATAGCTGAATTCACAACTGTTCAAACCAAGCAGACGCTCCTCTCGGCTGTGCGCACGTACAACAAAGGACGAGCAAGAGATGAAAAATTAAACACCACTGTCATAGGCATACCTGGCGAACACCACCCTGTGTACATCTCTGAGCATCTACCAGCTAGTACCAAAAAACTATACTACCAAGCCAGAGAGTTTGCTAAAAAATATAGTTATAAGTTCTGCTGGATTTCTAATGGCAATATATTTCTGCGAAAAATGGAAGGTGACAAGCAGATCCTTGTTTCCACTGAAAAATGTCTAAATCTCCGAGAGAATCAAAATCTTAACATTTGACTATCACCGAATGTTTCAAATTGTATCTCTGTATTTTTTCTTGGGTGTAAGGGGGAGCACACAACAACCGGACTTTCCAAAAGTCAACCTCACCTGCACGCGGTACACCCTGCCACTGACAGACGAGGCGCTGGCGACCGACTGATGGCGGTATAACCATCCAACAAGCCAATCGAAATCCTCCAGAGCGATGGCGGGCAACAGCGTCATCGCTGCGAAAGGATTGGCACTGCGGTCACCAACCCGCATGCCCAGCGTGGTGACTACGGGCATTAAACCTCACCATGGATAAAGTGCCAAAACAACGACCCCCAGTTCCCGGTGGTCCCGCTATTCCTGGTCAAGGTAGCGGTCACGGTAACGGCGGGACGGGGGGTGCTAAGAATCTCCGGGTTACGGCAGGCTACCAACGACGACTACATCTGGCTACGTATAATGGACGTTCGATGAGGCTGGACCATCACCTTGCCGAACTAGAGGTAGAGCTAGGGCGCATTAACTGGCATATACTGGGGTTATCTGAAGTCCGAAGACAGGGGGAGGATACGATAACTCTGGAGTCAGGCCACCTACTCTACTTCCGCGAAGGTGATCAGCTCTCCCAAGGCGGTGTCGGCTTTCTGGTCAACAAGGAACTCACTAACAGCGTTGTGGAAATCAGTAGTGTGTCGACACGGGTAGCGTACCTTGTACTAAAACTCACTGACAGGTACTACCTGAAAGTGATACAGGTATATGCGCCGACTTCGACATGCTCTGACGACACAGCCGAGGCCATGTACGAGGATATTGCCAAGGCAATGCACTGTACGACTAAGGCCCACTACAACGTTGTTATGGGGGACTTCAATGCCAAAGTGGGATTACAGGAACGCGGCGAATCGAGAGTCGGACCCTTCGGTGTGGGGCGCAGAAATCACAGGGGGCAAATGCTGGTCAACTTTTTAGAATCGCAGGGGCTCTTTTTGATGAATTCGTTCTTCGAAAAGAAACCCCATAGGAGGTGGACCCGGCAGAGCCCCGATAACGTGACAAGGAACGAGATAGACTTCATCATGACGGATAAGAAGCACATATTTAGAGATGTCTCCGTGATCAATAGGTTTAATACCGGAAGCGATCACAGAGTTGTCCGAGGCAGTCTAAATATCAACTTTCGAGCTGAGAGAATCCGCATGATGAGGCCTACCCTCCGACCTACGCCGCTCCAAGCCACTCTAGGGTCCGAAAAGTTCCAACTGGAACTTCAAAATCGATTCGCCCTACTGGAAACCACTGGCACCGTTGACGAGAAGGCCGACGAGTTGGTCAAGGCACTACGCGACGTTTCCCGCAGAGTTTTCCCGTCACAGCGGAAAAGTAAGGTGTCCAAATTTTCCTCAGAGACTCTCGGACTTATGAGGGAAAGACGAGAGTTGCCATCCACGCAGCAGTCTTCGTCAGATAAGAGGGCCTTAAACTTAAAGATCAGAAAGCTGACGCGACGCGACCTTCGGTGTTCCAACACCCGCGACATTGAGGTCGCGATTGAGCAGAACCGAGGGTCGAAAGTGTTCGCTCAGCAACTAGGAAGGTCCCATCTGACGAAACTTAGAACTGGGGATGGCAGAATCGTGACTTCGAAGTCCGAGATACTCGAGGAAGTCGAGGATTTTTACGGGCACCTATACTCAACGCGGACGGCAAAACAAGCGGAACATTGTGCGGATGACCATCGAGCCGAACTAACGCGCCACTACACGGAGGACATCCCAGATGTCGACCAGTTCGAGATTAGGGCGGCTCTCGAGCAGCTAAAGAACAACAAGGCACCTGGCGATGACGGAATAACGACAGAGCTCCTTAAAGCGGGCGGGGCTCCAGTCTTGACAGAGCTCGCGAGTCTCTTTAACTCCGTCATCCAAGAGGGTACAACGCCCGAAGCGTGGAGCAGAGGTGCGGTGGTTCTGTTCTTCAAAAAAGGTGACAAAACCTTGCTGAAGAACTACAGACCCATCTCACTTCTGAGCCACGTGTACAAGCTGTTCTCGAGAGTCGTCACGAACCGTCTCGCCAGGAGACTTGACGAGTTCCAGCCGCCAGAACAAGCCGGTTTTCGAAAAGGCTTTAGTACCGTAGACCACATCCATACTGTTCGGCAAATTGTACAGAAGACCGAGGAGTACAACCAGCCGCTGTGTATGGCATTTGTGGACTACGAGAAAGCCTTCGACTCCATCGAAATATGGGCAGTTCTGGCCTCTCTGCAACGATGTCGTATTGACTGGCGCTACATCGAAGTGTTGAGATGCTTGTATGACGCTGCCACGATGACTGTCCAGATCCAGGACCAAAAAACCAAGCCCATCCAACTGCTGAGAGGGGTGAGACAGGGGGATGTTATATCCCCGAAACTGTTTACCAACGCATTGGAGGATGTTTTCAAGACGCTGGACTGGACTGGACAGGGTATCAACGTGAACGGCGAGTACATCTCACACCCTCGCTTTGCCGATGACATCGTCATAATGGCAGAGACGCTGGAACAGTTGGACCAGATGCTGCACAGCCTGAATGGAGCCTCCCGGCGGGTTGGCCTCGGCATGAATTTGGATAAGACGAAAGTCATGTTCAACTCGCATGTCTTGCCGAATCCAATCCGCATCGAGGGTTCGCTTCTCGAAGTTGTGAAGGAGTATGTCTACTTAGGCCAAGTCATCCAGGTTGGTAGACACAACTTCGAGAAGGAAGCCGACAGGAGGATTCAGCTAGGTTGGGCAGCATTTGGAAAGCTTCGTCAAGTCTTCTCGTCACCTATCCCGCAATGTCTGAAGACTAAGGTCTTCAACCAGTGCGTCCTGCCCGTAATGAGATACGGTGCCGAAACGTGGACACTGACAGTTGGGCTGGTCCACAAATTCAAGGTCGCTCAGCGCGCTATGGAGCGGGCTATGCTCGGAGTCTCTTTGAAGGATAAAATCAGAAACGAAGTTATCCGGAAAAGAACTGGAGTTACCGACATAGCTCGCAGAGTAAGCAAGCTGAAGTGGCAGTGGGCTGGCCATATCTGTCGAAGGACCGATGGCCGGTGGACCAGACGAGTCCTGGAGTGGAGACCGCGTATCGGCAAGCGTAGTGTAGGACGCCCCCCAGCTAGATGGACCGACGACCTTAGGAAAGTGGCTGGGGTAGACTGGATGCGGAAGGCGGAGGACAGGGTGTTGTGGCGCAACATGGGAGAGGCCTATGTCCAGCAGTGGACTGCGATAGGCTGAGTTGATTGATTGATTGATTTTTTCTTTGTTTATTTTTTATTATTGTTTTTAAATTATCTTTTAAACCTAACTTTATATTGTATACTTTTCAAACTACACCAAATCACATTCAAACTATACATGCAAAAACATACACTCTCAGGCACACAATATTTTATACCATCATTTTGTCACCATTTAGACTATTACATACTTATAAAACTATGGCTTATCTTACAATACTTTTACCAATAATTCATACATCGCTTGCTCACCTTCGTTATTACACACTAAAAGTATGTCACTGTTTTGTAGTACAATATCTGTTATAAATGGCTACCATAAATACTATTAACAATGAACTTGACGATCCACAATTAGATAACTCTTATACTTGTGAACCAGAAGATTGCCTCAAATATATCAATATATCAGATAGCAACATAAACTTATTACATATAAACATACGAAGTGTTAATAAAAACTTCAACCATCTTCAAATTCTCTTGAATCTGACAAAAATAAATTTCGACATTGTTATTTTGACGGAATGCTGGCTCAGTAAAGTCACGAACCTACCTGTTTTAGATGGATTTGAGCCTCATTCTACAGCTATCAACAATAATCAAAACGATGGAGTCATCATTTACATGAAACAAGGTTTACAAGGATCTGTGTGGGAGCCGATTTTTGAAGGTGGGAATTGCCTTGTTTGTCAAGTTGAAAAAAAGTTGGCTGTTATTGCCGTCTATCGGTCTCCATCGCTTAATTCTAAGGAAAAATTCGATAATTTTACGGCAAGCCTTATTAAAACCTATGATAAAATATCTTACTGTCCTAGTATTGTTCTCGTAGGAGATCTCAATATTGACATAAGTCCAAATAACAGAAACGACCGGAGCTTTGAATATCTCACATTAAATGCTACTTATGGGCTTATGCCAGCACACCTATTTCCTACTCGATTAGACCACTGCATTGACCACTTACTCCTTAAATCAAACCTACGTGCCACTACGCTGGTTCTGGAATCACATCTTACAGATCATAAACCTATCCTCTTATCTATAGCTAACGTTGCTCCACCGCGGAAAACTTGTCAGGTCACTAACCGTCTTGATTACGAAGCCTTCATGCTTGAGCTACAAGATACAGACTTCACTGTAATTTACGAAATTGAATATGTGAACGTATGTATGAACAAATTTATAAGTATTATTAAAGCAGTAATGTTAAAACATACAAAACTGGTTAAAATCCCCAGACAAAAAAGAACATTAAAACCATGGATGACTCCGGGGCTATTAAAATGTATTAAAAATCGGGATAAAATGCACATGAAAACAAAAAAGGCACCAAATAATCTAATATTAAAAACCTCATATACACGCTATCGGAATTTTTGCAATAACTTGCTTCGCAAATTAAAAATAGCTTACGAAAAAAATGAGTTAGAAAGAGCTAAGAACGATCCCAAAGCCATGTGGAAAACAATAAAAGAAATCACGAACACAAAAAAGACAAACGTTACTCCTTCTGAGCTACTCAAGTTACGAGATGACCCTAAATCATCAATTGACTATGTAAATCACTTTTTTAGTAACGTGGGAAAAAATTTGGCGGCAAAAATCATGTCACAAGCTCATACACAAACCACTTGTCCTCCTACTGTAGTCCAAGACAGCTCTCAAAACCCCCCCGTCGACTCACTTACCATATTGGAGACTGATGAAGAGGAAGTCGAGTCTGTCATACTTCAGCTACGAGATGATTGTGCCGTGGGATGGGACGGAATATCATCTTTCCTACTAAAAAAAAATCGTCAAGTACTGGTCCCTCCATTGACTTACCCCTGTAACCGTTGCTTTCAAACAGGTATATTCCCGGATGCTCTTAAAAAGGCAATTATACACCCTATTCATAAGGGAGGGGACAGAAGCTGTGTTAACAATTATAGGCCAATATCAGTATTGCCAGCCATTTCCAAAAATTTTTAAAGGATTTTAAATAAACGTCTAGGGAGCTTTTAGCGAAACATAAAATAATTGCAGAGAATCAGTACGGCTTCCGACACGGAATGTCGACCGAGGATGCCGTTTTGGATCTCACGCAACAGATAGCTAGAAATCTAGATAGTAAAACTAAATGTATGGCCATCTTCTTGGATCTTGCTAAAGCATTTGACACAGTTTCTGTTCCCAAACTTATTGATAAATTAGAACTCGTCGGCGTACGTGGCTTACCACTTGAGTTGTTTAAAGATTACCTCAAAAACCGAACGCAACTGGTCAAAATCGGCTCGTACTATAGTGACGAGGAAGCTGTAACTTATGGCGTCCCTCAAGGCAGCATACTTGGGCCTACACTCTTCCTAATTTACGTGAACGACCTGTGTAGGATGTCCCTGACTAACTGTAACATTTTCGCGTATGCTGATGATACCGCGATTCTTGTTTACGGACCTACTTGGGATATGGTCAAATCTACTGCAGAAGAAGTCTTGCACAAAATAATGACGTGGCTCAGTTCAAACCTCTTGACACTTAACTTGATTAAAACATCTTACATACCATTCGCAATCCGACATAACACTGCACCTTCTCATACTTTCTCTGTAATTGCTCACTCGTGCTCAAATTTACTCGGACCCTGTGTCTATTCAGCGCTCACCAGAGCGGACAGTGTAAGGTATCTTGGAGTGCAGATTGATAGCCGACTAAGATGGGACAAGCAGATTGAAGTCGTTACCACAAGAACATTGCGACTTATACACATCTTTAAGTCCCTTAGAGACTCTGCTAGTCCTGATACACTGAGGATGGTGTATCATGCTCTTTGTCAGTCAGTTCTTGGGTATTGCATAAACGCATGGGGCGGTGCAACTAAAACCAGTGTTCTGAGAGTGGAAAGAGCGCAAAGGGCCGTACTCAAAGTACTATCTAAAAAACCGTACAGGTATCCAACCACGCAACTGTACTCTGACTGCAAAGTTCTTACAGTACGGCAACTCTTTGTGCTAAGAACGATTCTTAGAACACATGTTGGTCTTCCTCCGCCAAACCCAAACAAGCGAGTAAATCTCCTCCCGAAAACCCAACACAAAACCACCTTTGCACAACGCCAATTTTACATATTAGGTACACACATATACCAAAAAATTCATTCGCTGTTAAATATTTTAAACTTTAACACTTATAAAGTTAAATCCGTAGTAACTGAGTGGCTATTACAAAAGGACTACGCTTACACGGAGCCTTTACTCACATACATCACCTAGTAATCCAGCACAGAGGACAGTAGTAGTCTTACAGCTTTTACATAAAAAACGCACACAATTAGGCACTTACACTCTCCAATCATAAACACAAACGTGTATGTAACACGACATTAAATTTAATCTCATTTAATTTTCATTTCACTATACATAACAAAATCACAGACACTTCATAACATCTACACTGTTCATTTGTTGTAATAAATCATTTTTAAACAATCAATTGGCCGAACACTGTCTCCTAAAATACAGGCTATCCTAGTTTAGGTGACAGGGTTATATATATTTTGTACAGATTTTGCAACTTGTAACGAATTGTATTGTCCATTATGTGTTCTGTATTTTTTTGTGAATAAAGTTATCTATATATTAATACGTGAAGCGAAAACTTTGGATCCCTTTTTACGAAAATTGGGCGGACGGAGGAGTATGAAATTTCGCACACTTATAGTTTATACAGAGAAGAAGTGACGAATGCTAATATTTTTTTTAAAATTATGAGTTAAAATACATTATTTTCAATAAATAACACGTTACACACGCTACTGTTCATTACCGTGTATCTAATACACACATGCATAGAAATTCTTTTGTTTAAGGTCCAAATCTGTCTTTATTATTTTGTGCAGTGTTATCAACACCCAGAAATATTTACCCCTAAAGCTTAAGTTAAAAACCCCTAAACATGCCACAATTACTAAAAATATCCGCTAAAAAATTATAATGAAAATAACCAACGAATGTTCAGTAATCATAGACCCGGCACACAGTAGTAATATTTGTCTATATTTATTACGCGACATTTGTTAATCATTCACTCTGCATTCTTAGTATCAAGGAACCGTACTAGAAGTCGCTAATACTTTTATTGTAATCAAAAACACAATGAGAAATGTAAGATGGCAAAAAATCCCTAAGAATACCCCTAAAAATGAAACGCCCCTAAAAAATCTCAATCCTCTTATTTACCCCCTAAATTTGGAAAAACCCCTAAGTTGGTAAGCCTGATTTTGTGTCTATAGCACTGACGTATAAATCGTCTATAGTCTTACAGAATGTCAAGTATAACCATAGGTAATAAATTAATTTTATGTATAACCTATTTCATTTTTAAAATCTATGATCATATCGAGAATATTTGTCTTAATATTATTTGTATTAGCGACGATAGGAATTTAGTTTAGCTAAAAAAGAAATATGTTTTGTGGTTTTATGGAGAGTGTCAAGTATGGCATTAGTAAGTTTCCCATACAAAACTTAGTGTCGTGTGCAAACTCACAGAGGTTGTATGCCTCACGATTGTACAGGCTGGTCATAGATTGTACAGGCTGGTTATAATTATGACATTTGGAACCGTCATAATTAATCTTTACTAATATTATAAAGCTGAAGAGTTTGTTTGTATGTTTGTTTGATTGAACGCGCTAATCTCAGGTAGAGCTGATCGGAATTGAAAAATTCTTTTTGTGTTGGGTAGCCTATTTATTGAGAAAGGCTATAGACTATATAACATCACGCTACGGTCAAAAGGAGTTGAGCAGCAAACGAAAAATAGACGGAAACTGGCAGGCATTTCGACGCGACGGGAAGGGGAGCGAAAATTTGACGCGGACGAAGTCGCAGGCAGAAGCTATTAAAAATAATAGGGAAAATTCTATAAAAACAGAGCTTTCTGTGATAATTCATTCCATATTGTTCCATATCCAGCAGTTAAGAAGTATTAAGAAAATAAAAAAGAGAGTCCTGAAGAAGTATTCTTTACTCATTACACCTACTTCCTGGTCCTGGCCATCACCATCCCGCCAGCGAAAACTCTCCACAGTAGCACAGCGTCAACAATTTGTCTATAGTGTTACTGAATATCAAATATAATCATATTATTTTTTTATATTTATTATTATCTATATTTTTTCATTTAATAATGTATTTCTATTCAAATGAAGTACGGTCGAATTTCGACCAATGGGCGATCACTAGTTATTATTATTATATTATTATTACTCTTCCAAACGTTATCACACATTGAGGATAAATAATCTTCTGCACCTGACAGAGAGGGACCGTTGTTACAAGTGACTTTACATTAATTTGACACCCACGCAAATACACCATGTATTTACTGGGCTAGAGTTCCGTAGTGTTGGCATGAACCTATCCCAGGAACAAAGTTAACATTCATCTTAGACGTAGAACATGTTCTCCCATACATTTATAGCTGGCTAGCATACATGTTAATGTTAGGTCAGAGAAAGCTATATGTGTATCAAACAAGTTAAACGGTCTAGTAGATTCGGAGCAAATTAGCTGTTTTAGAAGGAGAGACAAGCACAGGAGTGATCCTATAAGGATTCCTGAGGCGTATGGAACCCAATAAAGTAACAATGACGTGACTTAATATAGTTATCCACTAGCATTGTCTATCGGATAATTGCAGATACGAACTGTTAAATTATTTTCACTTTGTAAATACTTCATATTTCTTCTATTTTCTCCAAAAAAGTAAAAATTCGACATTTATTGCTGTTTCCAACGTCTACACATGTCAATTATTTCCAAGTTACGGCGAGTCATACCCATACCGATAGTATACCATTTATACAAGAATAACTTAGTAATATCTGTCAGAAAGATATTCAATAAAATAATGTACCTTTCAGCTGGTTTATAAAATATAAACACACATGCTCATAAAACACGTTTATTCCATGATGATTTGCGAGAAATATACAAGAAACTGTTTACAATACACTTTTTCAACAAATAAGGCCCTCATTTATATCTACGTGGAAACCAATTTACATAGTCTTCGCATGATCAAACCAAGATTATGTCTGGACTTTTAGACTGTGACCTCTAAGTTAGTTTTGGCCTTTCTTTTCAAAGAAGTCAGCTAGGCAACTCCGACTTTATCTAGTTTTTCAATTGTGATTAACATGTTTTTACATGTTTTATTTACAAACGTACATACAGAAATAAATTAATTTATCAATAGGCTGTTTGATCGTTTTCACCAAAATATCAAGGGAAAAGACAGATATGATATATTATCATTTGTATATCCTGAAAGATTTGGTATAACAATATAACAACTCAAAGAAGCCACTGAAATAAAACGCGTATAATAGTTCAAGTAAATTGTGTCTATAAAATAACAGAGTTAGTTCCGTTTATGAACCAGAACATAGTCGGAACTTTTGTCGCAATTTATTATAGTTAGCAGCAGAATAACATGTGGTGTGTATATTGTTTAAAATAGTTTAGAACGAAAGTTAACATTGTTTCCGGGAAATGGAATTTTTCCTTAACTCAGCGTAGTTTCCAGAAAACGATATAAGCACTTTTGTTTGCCGACAAATTAAGTGTTGGAAAATTTACTGTTCGTTATATTATCTTTTATGTGTGGAAAATACGAAGTAAAGAAAAGTTATGATATAGACTGGGATATAATGTAACGACAGACAAGGTCTGGTATTATTAACTTCGTCAGTATTCATTGAAGAGAAAATGAGACATGTGTAGTAGGACCCACATTTTTTTCTCTGTAATTAAACACGGAAAAAAGTGCTGAAACCAATCTTTGAGCTCATTTTCTTACATAGCTTGGTAGTATCATACTTCAATTATCTTTTATTGTGCCCTTCTTGTTTCTCTTTTAAAAGGAACACGTGCTCACAAAAATGTTATTATGTTTGCTGGTTAATTCCTTTTTTCGGTATTGTACTAACTTTATGGACTCGTGACCTAATTGTGTATTAAAGTCACATAAAAAACAAGAGAGGTATTTAAAACTATACGCTTTTAATCGTTGGTTTTGCTGTAATGTACTATCTACCCTTAGGTAAGAACTTCAATTTTTTTGACAGTTCTCACTGACACTGTCTTTAGTTAAACTTATGTCTGGTTTTCGAGGTCCGCAAATAAACTCTCTAGCAATAAATATAATAATAAAATCTGTTCAAGCGAGTTATTGTTCAGAGGGTTCAGAAACACAATGTGGCAAGATTGCAAACCAAAACAAAAGCAGTATTGAATAGATTGGACTGCGGTTAAGAATACCTAAGAAATAGATTGGATAGTTTAACACGATAGCAACAAAAAAAGCAAGTGTAGACGATAGTTAATCCAAGTCTGAAGGCCACTGGCCTAGCCTATCACTCAACCAACCATAACATAGCCAACGACAATCAATCAAGTCTGCTTATCATTATCTTGTGATTAATGTCCCTCACAGGTTACGCAATCAGCAAGTTGCCTACAACAATGAGTCTTCGACTAACGTAATTATGTACTACGTGGGCTATGTGGCTAGAATTGGGTCAGTGGGCTAAAACCTTGTGTGTAGGACTATATATTTTGCGATTCATAAGTGGTGTCTTAATAAGTAAGCATTGAAGGTAGCCGTCGTATTATCATAAAGTTACGGTAAGTTGGTTAACAGAAAGAAAGAAAATTAATTCTTTTACACAAACAAAAGACACATTACATTTTTTTTAATGCAAACTAAAATACTAAATAGCCAAAAGCCTGGTGTTCAAAACCCTGAATGTTAAACAATGTTACAAATTACCTTATGTCAGGGCAGTCTACATAAAAATCTAAGAAAACACATTACGTAATGTGTTGCGAAACTGCCAAATGACAACAAACAAACAAAACATAATGCCCATTTTAGAGAGGAGATAATCTACTGGTTGGTTCTGTGGAATAGAAGATACATTTTTATAATAGATTTTTAAGAAGAAACTTCCTTCTAATACCATGAGGATGGCTAAATAAATTTGCATGAAACTGGCAATATTATTTTATTCATGTTCCATTCACGCACATTAGAATCAGCCTAATATGTTCCCACGTGTTGGAACAAAGGCGTCCTCTTCACATCACGCGTCTCCAAACGTTTAGTTATAGGACATGCTGGTTTCCCTTATGATTTTTCATCGGTTATCAAATTAAAAAAAAATGCTGTTTCATACATTTTGACCGACCACAGATATTTTTTGATAACCGACGACAAATTTGGAAGGGTCTAGAATTATGGGCTGAATTCGTGTTACATGTTGCGCGTCGATTTTGTGATCAACCAGTACATCTACATCGTTGGATTAGTAATGTGTATGAAAACGTGTGGTGCTGCCCATATTGACTTGACTATGTTTACTTACGTAAAACAGCATACACAGTACCTTACTGCTCTTTAGCAGTGAGGTTTGTTTCATTTAAGCCATAGAAACACGTGGTGGCTATGTCAGTATTTTTTTATAAAAACTCACCGTAAATAGGCTAGGATGGTTTTTTTTTCTGTAATGACGTCAATATTGTTATATCGTTGATTATGATCACCCAAGAATATACATTTTGGATTATTTTAAAACACTTTGGCAGGGACCTATTTGCTGTGAAAAACATAATTGTATTCATTTATTTTACTGGTAAAATTGTCTACTAAAATGTCTAAAGTTATTACTTCAAAAGATTGCTTATTGTCTCACTGAGCGTTTTGGGCCTATCTATTTTAAACCTTTCTATAAAATATAAGTATCACAGGTAGCAAAGCTTAACGAGGTATAAGCGCCTTTTCATTTAAGTTAGCAGCGCGAAGCTTTAATATTCATTAAACTCGAATTGCGGTTGATATTTTGTAGCTTAACGTACTTTTCGCTTGTTATTTATTTATTTCTTTGGGAAAACAAACAGATACACAAAAGTTCCTTAATTAATAATCCTTAATATATAAAGTTAATAGTGTATGTGTAACTCACAACGTTATCCACATGTTACCTGTTCAAATTTAATAGGAACTAACTAGGCATGCGAGTGTATTTACATTAATAATGCTTAGGTTACAAAGTACTTTATAAATTTAGTTTAATAATTTTTGGGTTACAGTTTTACGAAATTTGTTAGATGTTAGTGTAAATAGATCTATATCCGAAAAAAAAATGTGTTATAATTATAATATTTGCTATACGACGTAGAGGCGCGCGAACTCCAGTATTGGTGTGGCAAGGTGGAAAGGCGAATAGAGGGCGTGCGCGCACCTCGCGTCTCTCAGTTCTAGGTACAACATAACTTAATTTATTTACCAATTCTGAGCAGTCATATCTGCCACTACATATATCATACAGAAACATCGTCTTTAGAAAAAGGCGTCTAGACTTCAAATCCATCAATTTAACATCCCTACAGGCGTCATTATGGCTCAAACGATGGCGGCAACGGAAACGCACAGCTTTAAGAAATTTGCGCTGTACCTTTTCTAAGCTATCTACGTATCTTTTGTATAATGGATTCCATTTTAATACGGCGTATTCAAGTTGTGACCTAATAAGTGACTTATACAGATGTATGTAGGTATCAGGACGCTTGAAGTCTGAGGTGGTTCTCATCACGAAACCATACATGCGGTATGCGTTATTAATAATTTTGTGAATGTGTTGATCAAGATGGGGCTTACCACCCAATATCAAGATGGGGCTTACCACCCAATATGACCCTCAGATCTTTCACTGACGTAACTTCGCTCAGAGGAGCATTGCTATACGTACTTTTTATAATATTTTTGTTGTTTTTTGTAAATTTGATTGATACACATTTATAAGTGCTTAATTGAATTTTGTTTCTAACACAGTACGCAGAAAATCTATTCAGGTCGTCTTGAAGTAAATCACAGTCGGTAAGCGTGCTTATTGTTCTGTATATTTTGAGATTATCTGCGTAGAGACCGTTATAACCACAAACCTTGATAATTACATGTATCTCTATGTAATATTACTTAGATTATTTGAGATACCAACTTGTTATTACAACTGTGTGACTTGTATAAACAGTTGTAGTTTGCTAAAGGATAATTATACTTATCCCACTTCCTTACGGTTGTTTTCTACGTGTACGGACAACTTAATGAACTGGTTACCAATTAATTAAGTCGTCCGCTAAGGTATTTGTAATTTAATATGCATGAGTGGTACCCAATTTTAATGAAGATACCTGAATCCCACAATTCAGTTTGAGGTATTCATTGTGTAGGTTGTATTTCTATACAGGTTTTTTTTTTAACTAATTCAGTATCAGTAATAGAACACATTTTAATTATTTTGTCAATACTTTTTTTTACCTTCAATCAGTAAAATGCAGACACCAAATTTTGTAATAATATCGACAATAGTGCGGAGCACGTGACTCACGCGGCGGTATTGCAGCGACAGTCTGCGCATCGCATGCGCTGTCGAGACGTTGTGTCTAACGTTTTTCCACGCAAGCACCGCACCGAACGTGTCGTAACTCGTAGGTCACGATGTTAGACTACCCCAACCGTGACTTTTATGAGATGGTGCAAGTGTGCTTATTAACTGGGAAAAATTTACGAGCAGGTCGCAGAATGTATGCGAGGAAGAGCAGACCTCGCTTTTGGGATCCGTAACCCCGCCATCCCTAATGGAAGGGCCATTTTAGCAGCCACTCAAAGGCTGCTTGATCATGGACCATTCAGGACCCCGAATCATGCACAAGGATCTGGCAGATCTCGACTGGCAGTCGAAGTCGAAGAAACCATTTTTGATTTCTTTTAGCGATATTCTATTTCCACGAAACGGCACGTCATTCACTTCGGTGAGAGCCAGTACCTACGCGATATGGAAGCTGCTAAATACAGCGTAGAAAGAGAACGACTGCATTTTGAACAATTAGAAGACAGTGATTCGTAACATGTAGGGGTAAGCAATTATATTTTTTTTTTTAACCAATCGGTTATTTTTGATTGAACATTACTGTGATCTTAATTAAAGTGATCATAGTGATTTATTTTCTGCATTTTATGGTCCTACGCCCATGAAAATATGAAGGGAAAATGGGTATTACTCTTCAAATACACGGCTTTAACTTAAAAACAAATCTAGTTCGAACCTGATAATAGGTCGGTAACCGCGCCGGCGTAGGTAAGTACTTCGAACTTCTTAGAATCCAGCGACTGCCCAGCTAAGTCACTACGCAGTAACCATAACACCCGTTTCAAAGTAAACATCTTTCGTTAACGATAACTTAATTATTTGTACTGAAACTTATCAAAATAAAAAATGCATGCTTAACATGACTCGTAATACCTATTAAGCTTTCTTGTCTTAGTGATCACTACTTAATCTTCCCCATTGCTTAATTATCATATTAAGTACGCCTTTTCTAAACAGAACCTAAACCACGTTCGTGGTTGGTTAACATTTCAAGGAATGATCAGGAAAGCGACGCATTTCGTTGTCACCTTATCAGGGAGACATTTACAGAAACACACTTTATTTTGATTGCTTTTGATAATGGGAATAATTAAAGTAGTCTACCGTGGTTTTTACTCGGCAACTGATTTGTCAGTAGCAGCTCAGTGCCTGGATTTGAGCCCGGTTACAAGGATGTACTACAGGGACACCTGCCAAACCTTTCGGGGAACAGGGTCTGATGTTATGCTATGTTGGTCATTGTAATGAAATTTTTAGTACAATGATGCATCTTTCGCATAATGTTATTTGAAATTTGATTTAAGTATATCTTTGTATTCTTGTATTATTTGAATGAAATGAAATGAATGAATGAAATGAATTGCACCGATCCCAGCGTGGTTTGACCAGACTCGATTAATCGAATGAACCCCGAGATTTGCACTAGCCCCTGAAGTGTCATGATTCATGGTGCTACATAGGCCATTGCATATCAAGAAGTAGACCGGGGGGCGCTGTAATGGTAGGGAAGACGCGCCCATTGGATAGGAAAGGATTACGAGCCTACCGACTATGCAGCCTTAAGTAAGCATTGGACTAGTGGAGAGAAGGGTGATATTTGTCTATAGGAGGGCATCTTTTCACGTAGTCGCCGGCATGTTGATCCAGGTCGAGCTTCGCCGATGCATCTTTTGGTGGAGTTAACCGTTTGCTTGGCTCTTTTCTATGTCGAGGTTTCGCTATGTTCCGTGTTGTTGTTTTCTTGGTCGTTTTCTGAGTTCTCGCTGATATCAGTTTCTGTTTTTTTTTGTAGATATCACTAGCCGCTTTTTTTAATCTTATTTCTGTCTCCAGCCGTGTCCCTCCAAAACTGGATATCCTTGTCGAAGCATTTCATGTCCTGTTTTAGGTTGTCATTCCATTAGTAAATAGGTCGTCCGACCTTCTTAGATTTGGGCCTGTACTGCACTGCTACATGAAACAGGTGTGGTTCAGAGCGTCTGAAAATGTGTGCCAGGTAGCACATCCTGTGGTTCTTGATGCGTTTTGTTATGGTTTTCCCGTCTACGATTTGATGCATTTTCTCTGTCTCGGTTTGTTGATCGGGTCTCTCATGATAACTCGTTAGTATCTTCTCGGTCTTGATCGGTTCGCCTTTAGTCATATATCATACAAGGTACGATAATATCTCCAGCTGTGTCCGTCCAAAACTTGATTCCCATGTCAAAGTACTCGTATTTCATGTCTTGTTTTAGGTTGTCGTTCCATTTGTAAGGAGGTCGCTCGACCTTCTTAGATTTGGCCTTGTACTGCATTGCTGCATGCATGCGTGGTGTGGTTCACCATGTGCTAGGTAGCACATCCTGTGGTTCTTGACGTGTTTTGTTACGGTTTTACCGATTTAAATTTGATGCATTTTCTTATGTCCGCAGTTTCCTGGTTTCCTTTTTTCCTAGCTTGGTCAATCAAATCATGACTCAACTCGTTCATTTCTTCTGAGCTGCAATAATGTGGTATTGGATTCGTTTTAGTTCTTCCAGCTCATCTGTAATGAGGATAAGGTCGTCCGCAAATGATAATACCATCGGGAGTGATGATGTTTTCCTTTGTTTCTTTCGTCGTCGGTCGAAGCGGGCCGAAGACCGAATTTTTTTCTCTCATTTGGATATCGGTACCCTGCTTGTTTTCGGTTTTGTTTGTTGCTTTTTTTTTCCTGAGGAATGTGTTGAGCGTTTGCATGTGTTTTGCGGGGTGATTTTTTTTCCCTAGTTCGGTGAAGCATATTTGTATTCGTTGTCTGCATGTTTCTTGTTCTGATATTTAACCTTTTGGAGTGTTGTCTGGCTTTCTTTTACGTGATTATGAATATTACAGTTATTTGGTTGCTTTCTTTGTAGAAATTTGGCCTTCTGTAGGTTAAAAAGGGCTAATCGGTGGACCCTTGAGTAAATCGTCTGAAGAGTCAGAGTTACCTCCGTTAGAATGTTCCAGGGTACTTCGATGTTTTCATTCGTTGAGGTGATTACTACATTTGCTGGTTTTTTGTTATACAGTCTTGGTATTTTGGTTTGGTAGAATTTCTATTCAGCGCAGCACAGTTGCATTGTTTGACATACTTGGTCTCAACCGTTGTTACATTCGTACCTTGTCATTGTTTTTGTGTTTGTTTTTTTCCCCTTTTTGTTAACTGTTCTATGATATTTTTTGATCTTGGCAGTCCCCAAATTATTTTATTGTATTCTATTTGAATTGTTTCTCTGTTAGCAATATTCATTAATAATTCGCCGTTGTAGTTGGAATCTTCATGCTGAAGCATGTGTTGTATCGAACCTTTGCGTTGGGTACTTCGACCTCGACCAATTTGGGCGTTGAAGTGTCGTATTTGCAGTGCACCTGTCCTTGTTTTTCGTCTAATCAAGTTTAATACGTTTGTGAAGGATCGGATTGCTTTCTAAGTACAGCTGTTGGGTGTGAATTTATTATATACAGAGGAGTTGGCTTGTCTTTTCCCATGCCAACCTGCGGGGAAGGTGACATCGCATCCGTATACTTTTTATTGTAAACTGTTTCAATTTGGGCATCCTTTCTTAATAAAATTGCAAGGCCCCGGTGTGTGTTTTGGTTTTGAATCGCCGCAGTCGTTTCAAGTTGCAATGCTCAGATTTGGGCAAGTGTACTTTTTTGCGGTTGTGGTCAGGTTTATGGTGTAGGTACATGCAGTATCGTCTGCGATTATGTCTGATAATGGTGTAAGTAGTGTTGCTTCTCGTTGTTCGCACGGTGTTAACGAGGTAACTAATTGGGGACTGTTCGTTTGAAGCTGACGTTTTGTGGCTTTTTCATGTACTTCTTCTGTGTTGTACCGGCTACCTAAAGGTCTGATATAATGTGTGGTTGTATGATGCGTTGTTTGAACTTTGCGTTTTGTTTATCCAGTTGTTGTTGTATTGTTACTTTGATCAGGACCCAGCTATCATAGTGCTTCGTGTAGAGGATGTGTATATGTATTGGTGGATTCTCTCGATCGCTGATCGGTGTTTTTCTGCGTTCTGTTTATGTGTACATTCACATTTACGAGGTACAATTCGGACGCGGTGATGATGGTATATTCGATATACTAGAATGTTTAATTAATTGCACGGTTATGTATTTTGTTATCCTTTGTTCCTGGAAAAGAATGCTGTTGGGGAGAAATTCCTATATATTATTTAGAAGTGCTAGGCGAATTCTATCATCCTGTCAATGTTCCAAAACATATGTAGCGAGATCTTGACGGATATTCTTGTGATCAAATGTTATTTGGTGAGATATCTTACTAGACAAACAGTTCCCGTATTACAGTTCCCGTCTTTTGTGATGGGCACGATTATAAACATTGTTATTGCTTTTGTTTAGTCAAACACATTTGTGTCAGTAAGGGGCTGAAACTGTCTAATTTGTGAGCTTAACCTTTTTTTTTTGTTTTGTATCGTTATCTGTAGAGCAAAAACGTCTGGTGCAAACTTAAGAGTTCGGGGTATTTTTTTTTTATTATCTCTTCAGTCCACATGTATATTTACATTCCGGTGAGTAGTAGTGATTCGCGGATTCTGGCGCAAGCGCATTCCATTGTTCGCCTAGTCCTTTTATCTATTATACTTCGAACACCTCATTACGTTGCGCCAGAACCCACGAATCTGTTGCCCTACGGTTGATTTGGCGTTCTTATCTATTACTCATTGTATGTCTGCTTTTCTATGTCATCAATAAAACACATTCATTTTTATTTCAATATTTTATTACTTTTTTCTACAAAATATGAGCGGAAGATCTCATCCACAAAAATATCATTGTGCAGTGTGTTCCCTGTAAATATGTTCGTAAAACTATGCATTGAACATCCCTGAAACTTAAATAGCAAATACATTAAGCAATATTCACCACAAACTGAAGTCCAATCATTCTGAATCCTATCAACATTCCAGTCCCATCTCTTACAATTCCTTTTCAAAAACTGGAGATGATATCGCTCAGGTGTTCGTCCATATGAATCAAAATATTGACCGATACCATTCGTATCGATATGTACAGCTACCCAGTGTGAACCTGGTTTATCATCCGCATCCAAATTGCATATTATATACGTTGGTACATGTGTATACATAGGTAGTCTATTAGCAGCATAAACATTATTTTCTAGACTGGGATGAATCTTTTTCATATGTTTTTGTAATTCTAGTGTATCCATGATATTACTGTTATTAGCAGATTATTACAGTACCAATCTATTCAATGGTTGTCATAGGAATGTTCAATTATAGTGATTTGTAAATATTAAATCGCATTCTTTGTGGGAGTCACAAAGCTTAGGATTATCATTTTGCTGCAGCTAATTTAAAGTTTGTTATATGGGTCTGATTATATTAAATAAAACACTTTGAGTACATAGACATTTTTAATTAACTGATCAACACAATAATTATTAAATAAATAAATTAAATACAGACATATTATTATCAAAATACCATTTTCTAATACACACAGCATTATTCAATGCACAATTCAATTTATGGTTCACACAATTAAAATCAGTTTTATTTTTACAGAACTTTTTTTTTAATGTCGCAAAATTAGGACATCCCTTCTCACCTATGTCAATCACTTCACAGTTTGCACATAACTCTTTAATCCACGTAATCTTTTCCAAACCCTTTGTCATAATTTTTTTATTTTCTAAATATGGTAAAATAACACGTTTAAACTCTTTGTAGTCTATGTAGCCTTCACTCCAGTAAATTCCTCGATTTCTTTCTAACCATCTCACCTGCTTTTTTTCTTCTAGTGTTAGGTAATGGAATGAATATGGTGGTTTCACCAAGAACGTCTGTGTATGATCATGACTCGCAATGGCCAATTCTTTGATAATAAAATGATTTAAAGAATCTTTAAATCCTTGGAGTTCCACTATAAGGGTGTCCGTCTTCATGATATCTTCTTAACAATGTTACTTAATGGTTTGTATTCAACAATGCAATCGTTCAGAATGAGACAATATGCTGAAGTTTGATCTGGTATCTCCGAATCACTTTCAATTTCTACTCTCACGTCCACAACTGGCCCTGTCTTTAGATTATCCACTTGTCTAGAGCAATCAATGACAAACAGCGGTGCTAAATCTCTAAACTGTTTTTCGCTTAATATGGGTTCCGGTCGACGTCCGTAATACGACTGTTGAAATCTGGTGTATTGCTCGTTGTAAATATTAAATCGCATTCTTTGTGGGAGTCACAAAGCAGGTTGATGCCTGTTGCGAAGGAACGTGAGATAAGTTTGTTGACTCATAGAGTTACAATCAGTTTCGTTGTACTTAGTAATTTGCTTTAGATAAGAATAAGGAACGTGAGATAAGTTTGTTGACTCATAGAGTTACAATCAGTTTCGTTGTACTTAGTAATTTGCTTTAGATAAGAATGGTGCTATATAAGATCGAACAGTTGCAGTCATGCAGTCAGTCTATGGTCGTTTGACCACAGTGGATTGTATACGTCTACCAATACTACGTTTGTGTTACTTCAACGCATCAATGGCCATGGAGGTAAGTGTTTATTCTATTGACAAACTTACTTGTATTTCTGTTGTTGTTTCCTAACATGTGTGATTAAGTGTAAACAAATTGATATTAACGTGATAACTCTGTTGTTGCAGAGATCATTCAGCTTCGCAGACGATAATGAAAATACCTATAAACAGTATTACTACTCGCCACTCTCTCCTCAACACGAAGAAGAGAGTGATGACATCGTCGTTAATAACACAGACGATGGTGGAAAAAGGAAATCGCAACCGATTGATCAATTTTTTGAAGTGGTACCAAAAATAAAAAGGAAGAAGCTGCTATCCTCGACTGTGACACGAGCTGCTAGAGATGGCGTATCATACATCTCTACAAATTCTGACGACGGAGACCAAGCGACGCATCTCATAAAAATTGAAATGTATGAAATGAAGAAACTATCCAAGATTCCAACTAGTGATCACTGGAAGCACGCTACCACGAGGATTAAATATTACATAAAGAATAATAAGGATAGCATCTACGACAACACAAACGGCCTCGTATACAATATTACAAAGACAATAGCAGAAAGTGAAAAAGTTAAAAAATACTTTTTTAACAATGACACTCATTAGTGGATTAGTGAATGTGATTCTGTTTACTTAAAGTACTTCTGTGTACTCATTAGATTTTACATGACTTTCCTAATCCTTTGTTAGACTATGAATATTGGACATTATTTGAAATTGGGTATCAGTTGCTCTACCAACACTTAACTGTTACTTACTGTGCTACATACTTTCTTCTTTATTATAAAGATGGAAAACTTCAGTGAAATGTGCACCAGTGCTTTCTTTTCCGCGCCCATTGAAGAGAATATAGAACAATCCAACAGCGAATTCAATCAGGAGCTGTCTAAAGTTTGTGATGAAATAGAGAAGCATGAACTGTTCGATTCATCGTATGATGATGAGTTGTATAATCAATGTTTGATGGTTGAAACAAAGTTGATGTAAGTATTAGAAGTACAAACTCAATAAGAAATATTATTGTAGTAATGTTTTATTTTAAGATTTGTCTAATAATTTTCTTTTTGTTACAGTCAACAACAAGTTGGAAGAGGTATCAAACGAGGTATCACTACTGATGAAAATAAGGTTACCAAGAAAGCAAAATTTGATGAAGGAGCTTCTACATCATCAATTGAAACCAATGATGTGGACAACAATAAGGTGGAATGTGATACATGTCATGTTTATATTAATAAAAGGTATCTAAACAACCATTTAAAAAGCAATTCACATAAAAATAATCTTTTAAAATCACATAATTCATTAACAAATGTTACAGTTGTTGAAACCGCTTTTGGCAATCGAATTTTAACATATAGAATTAATAGTAAAACACTTCAATCGGGACAATATTTTGAAACACCGGAATCGTTTTTAAATTCGCTAAAAATTGATATCTTATTTTTGATAAATGAATGTATTCAACAACATACAATTTTTAAAATAAACTTCATATTGCATGCTGATTTCATACAACAAACTAAAGATATTAAAAATACGTTTGATTTTCAAACGTTTAATTACATAATTTGTCAGGGAGATGACTTAAATATTTTTTATTCATCATTAATAGACACTGTAGTCGGTAAAATTTGTCAATTTGAAAAAAAAGATAGTGGTTGGAGTCTTAATCAAATTAAATACATAGATATGAATGTTAACAAATTCAACCCCCTACGTGGTAGTTCATATATCGACCTTCCTCAAGATATTAAATCAAAAAAAGCTGTAATCAATGTTAAAAATAATGATAATATGTGTTTCAAATGGGCATTACTCTCTGGTTTATATCCTGTATGTAAAAGTGTAGATCGGGTAGCATCTTACGCAATTCATGGAAATAAACTAAAATTTACTGGTATTTCTTTTCCGGTTATAATTGCAGATATATCAAAAGTAGAGAAATTAAACAATATTAGTATTAATGTTTTTGGCTTAGAGTATAATAAAGAAAAAAAGTGTAATTCTGTTGTAGGTCCTTTATATTTAACAAAATGTCGTACACCTAATCATATTAACCTACTATATATATCGAATGGTACTAACAATCATTACTGTTATATTAAAAACTTATCGCGATTAGTTAGTTCACAAATATCAAGACATCATTGTGCAGTTTATATATGTGATTCATGTTTACTTCATTTCCCATCGGAGGAAAGACTTAATAACCATCAACAATATGATTGCGCTCACATTTGTACGGAATTACCAAACGGTGAGGATTCCAAAAAGGATTGGTTTGGTAAAGCAACCTCAAATAATAAATTAAAATTTGATAAATTCGTGAAAAAGTTGAAAATGCCCTTTGTGGTTTATGCAGACTTTGAGGCATTTTTGAACCCAATAGAATCATGTAGTAACGATCCATCCAAGCCTAGTACAATTAATATTCAAAAACATGAAGTGTATAGTTTTGGATATTACATTAAATGTTCATATGATAACAGACTATCAAAATATGAGACGTATAGTGGGTCAAACTGTGCACAAGTGTTTATGAATCGCCTTTGTGAAGATGTGAAAACAATATTTAAAAAAAATAGTTTCCAAAAATGTCTCGTTCCATTATCAGATGAAGATAAAATTAAAATTTCAAATTCAAACATATGTCATATTTGTGAAACTGAGTTAAATGAAGATCTTTTTTACGATTTTGATTGGCACACTGGCAGTTTTAGGGGTGTTGCACATCAAGTGTGTAGTTCTAAGTACAGAACCCCTCGTCATATTCCAATATTTTTACATAACCTCAGTCATTACGATGCTCATTTCATTATCCATGCATTAAACCTCGATGATGACAAAGTTGAAGTTATTCCACAAAATAAAGAACGATACATATCATTTTCAAAACAGTTAACAATAAATAATCAACCAGTAAGTTTAAGATTCATAGATTCATTGAAATTTTTATCGTGTAGTTTAGATCAACTAGCTAAAAATCTTAATGATGATCAGTTTACAGAACTAAAAAGGAACTATCCTAATAATGAAGATTTTTCACGTTTAAGACGGAAAGGTATTTATCCTTATGAATTTATGTGTAATAGTGATTGCTTGAAACATCCATCACTTCCTGATCAACACCAATTTTATAGTTCACTCACAGATTCAAATATTTCAAATGATGATTATAATCACGCAAAAGATATTTGGCAACATTTTAAGTGTAGTAGTATGTCTGATTATTCCAATTTATATTTAAAAACTGATGTTTTACTTTTGACTGATGTATTCGAAAACTTTAGAAAGCTTTGTATTAAAACTTATGGATTAGATCCTGCTCATTACTATACTGCCCCAGGTTTAAGTTGGGATGCAATGTTAAAATTTACCAAAATAGAATTAGAATTGTTAACGGACTATGACAAAATTGCTTTTTTTAAAGCTGGTATTAGAGGGGGTGTATCTCAGTGTAGCAATCGTTTTGCTAGAGCAAATAATAAATTCATGGAAGATTATGATAGTGAAAAACCTCATTCATATCTAACATATTTTGATGCGAATAATTTATATGGTTGGGCAATGTCTCAATCTCTTCCTGTTGGTGGTTTCGAATGGATAGATTCTAATACAGATTATAATGTGTCGGATAACTCTGATTTCGGTTATGTTTTAGAAGTTGATTTGGAATATCCTGATGAACTTCATAATTTGCATTCTGACTTTCCGTTATGTCCTGAAAACATATGTGTGGGTAATACTAAAGAAACTAAATTAGTTCCTAATTTAAATAATAAAAATAAATACATCATTCACTACAGGAATTTAAAACAATGCATTGAAATGGGGATTAAATTAATTAAAGTACATAGAATTTTAAAATTTAAACAGAGTTCTTGGTTAAAGAAATACATAGACTTAAATACTAGTTTGAGAACGTTAGCTACATCAAACTTTGAAAAAGACTTTTTTAAATTAATGAACAATTCTGTCTTCGGTAAGACTATGGAAAATATTGAAAAAAGAGTAAACGTTAAACTACTAACTCACTGGGATAATCGTGGTAAAGTTTTAGGTGCTCAGGATTGGATTGCAAAACCAGAATTCCATAGTTTATCAATATTTTCAGAACATTTAGTTGCAATACAATTACACAAAACAAAATTAATTTATGATAAGCCGATTTATTTAGGATTTTGTATTTTAGATATATCTAAGACCCTTATGTATGAATTTCATTATAACTACATGATTAAAAAGTTTCATAATAAAATTAAGTTATTGTACACCGATACCGATAGTTTGATATATCAAATTTTTACAGACAATTTTTATGAGGATATAAAACCAGATCTACTTCACTATTTCGATACATCAGATTACCCGGAAAATAATATTTACGGATATCCAAAAATAAATAAAAAAAAGTTAGGTTTTTTTAAAGATGAGAATAATGGTAAAGTATTGAAGGAATTTGTAGGGTTGCGATCAAAAATGTATGCCTTAGAAATAGAAGATAAATTTATAGCAAAGGCAAAAGGGGTTAACAAAAGTGTTACCAAAAAAATGAATATGGAAAATTACAAATCGTGTTTGTTTAATAAAAATGTATTATATTGTAGTATGCTTCGATTTAAGTCAATCAAACACACTATTTTTACACAAAAAATAAATAAAACATCTTTATCATATAATGATACCAAACGATGTATTATGAACAACAACATTGATACATTGGCTTGGGGACATTATAAATTACGCTAAGTGTAATACTTTTTACTTTTATTTCTGTGTGTATATACAAATTTTGTACTGATTGTAAAATTATGATATTACTGTAATGTTATATAATAGTTTATTACATATTTAAAATTTATTGTTTGATTGTAAATAATGTAAAATAATTGTAGTTTTTATTTGTGTGCTTAAATTTGACGTTGAGGTGATTGTGAAATTCTGATAAGTACTAATTGTGTTAGAAATAGTATACAGATCATTCTGTTTTTCACAAATTACATGTTTTATATAATTTTAGCAATATATATATATATTTAATTTTTACACCAAAATTTTCATTTTTATTTCATCCCTTTAAAACTCTAGACGTGTGAAATGTTTCACTTTATCCATCCGTTTACTGCTATTGTGGCAGGACCAAGTGGATGTGGGAAGTCAAATTTTGTAACAAATTTCATAAAATCAGTTAAAGAAATATGTAATTGTGATTTTAATCAGATCACATGGTGCTTTGATGAAATGCAGGCTTTAAATAATTTACCAAATGTTAACTATCATCAAGGAATTCCAAATCTTAATATGTTTGATGGTGAAAACCCACACCTTATTATTATTGATGATCTAATGAGAGAGTCTGATGGAAGAATTGTGGATATATTTACAAAAGGTAGTCATCACAGGAATCTTAGTGTATTTTATTTAACACAAAATTTATTTCATCAAGGTAAAGGTCAAAGAGACATTTCTTTAAACTCAAGTTATATAATTTATTTTAAAAACCCTCGAGATAAAACTCAAATAAGATATTTAGCACGACAAGTGTCACCAGATAACCCAAAATTCATTGAAGACGCCTACAGGGATGCAACTTTAGAAGCGCATGGATATTTAATGGTAGATTTAAAACAGAATACAAATGATTTTTGTCGTATCAAGACAAATGTATTCCCATTTAATGGTTACTGCACAGTCTACGTCCCCACGAAAGAGTTTAAATACACCAAGAATCAAACAATTCAAATCATTTCTAAATGATACATCGTCGACTCACAACGCATAAACATTTGCTAAACGCTTTGCAGTTTAAATACACCAAGAACCAAACAATTCAAATCATTTCTAAATGATGCATCGTCGACTCACAACGCATAAACATTTGCTAAACGCTTTGCATACGCTTAAACCAAAATATCAAAGAGCGTTACTTAAAACGTGTGATGAAGAAGAAATAAATTGTATTTGTGAATGTATTCATAACGTTTTACAAGGAAAGATACCTCTTAAAGATCAAGATAAACAAAAATTGAATAAACACAAAAATATACTCCGTAAACTGGTGCATAAGTGTAAACATAAACTAAGAAAAAATATTATTATACAAAAAGGAGGGGCTTTCTTACCAATAATATTAGGTGCAATATTGAGTGGATTAGTAAGTGGACTAGCCAGTTAACATGGAAAATGCTAAGAAAATGATACTTATTGAACCGGGATTGATTGAAAAATTAAAACAAGAAAATAAGGTTACTAGTAATTTGTCTCGATTAGATATTGAAATGCAAAATATTATGAATAGTAAGACGGAAGACCGAAAGAAGTGGATGTTATATTTACAAACACTACAAAGATACCTTCACTTTACCGAAGAGGATCGTCAACCACTCAGATTACCAATTTATTCTGATACATCTAATGAAGATTCAAATGGGTCTAAAATTGGTTTTAAAAATAAAGATAGAGATCTAAAAAGTTCAGTTGATGCTGAATCTTTGTTGGAGGAGAAAGGATCTATTAAAAGTATAGAAAGTGAGGCAAATCCACTGTATTCATCAACACAAATACTCAGTTTAATACCAAAAACTTATAATAAAAAAGGTGAGTCATTATTAAACTTAATTGGAACAAGTAAAAGTAAAATACGTTGGGATAATGAAGGCACAGTCATAATTGATAATGAAAAAATTCCAGGAAGTAATATTGTTGATTTAATAAATGATTCACTTAGACCCTTAAAAAAAAGTGATCCGATAGGGTGGGATAGATTTGCTAAAGCATTAAAAGATATTAAAGTACCACTTACTTATATTGGAAATCCAAAGAGATGTGAGTTTATTAACCAACTTCAAGTAAAAGATCTGAACAAAACCTCTGAGATTGAAGTTCAAGAGTTTTCTACACCGAGCAGTGGAGATAAAAGATCTATAACTAAAATACATAAAAAGATCGATTGGGAAAAATGGACCCCGTACTAGAAGAAATTAACAGGATTTATTATGATCCATCTAACCCCGCTGGTTTTGGTAGTATTGATAAATTATCAAAAGCTATGAAGGGTAAAATGGATAAAAAGCAAGCAAAGGAATGGTTACAATCACAAGAAACATATACATTACATAAACCCATTCGGAAAAAATTCCCGCGTAATAAGTACATTCTATCAAATATTAATGAGCTGTGGCAAGCTGATTTAAGTGATATGCGAACTTATTCTCAATATAATGATGGTTTCAACTACATACTTTGTGTTATTGATGTATTTAGTAAATATGCTTTTGCAAGACCAATGAAAAAGAAAAACTCAGAAACAACTAAAGAATGTTTTGAAAGTATATTTACTGAAAGTAATACAACACCTACTCACATACAATCTGATAAAGGTACAGAATTTGTTTCAAAAGATGTACAAAAATACTTTAAATCCAAAAAGATAAATTACTATACCACTAACAATCCTGATATTAAGGCTAGTATTGTTGAACGATTTCAAAGAACTCTAAAAATGAAAATGTGGCGTTATTTCACTCATAATAATACTTATAGATATATAGATGTTTTACAAGATTTAATATACTCTTATAATCACAGCATTCACTCGAGTATTAAGATGTGCCCATGTGATGTAAGTTCCAACAATATTATGACAGTTTGGACTAATCTTTATGATAGAGGGTCAAACAAACTTTCTCTAGAAAATCCAAAACCAAATTTCAACGTGGGTGATTATGTTCGAATAACTAAATATAAACATGTTTTCCAAAAAGGATATGAATCAAATTGGAGTGATGAAATATTTATTATATCTTCAATAATTGATAGATCTCCATGGGTTGTTTATACAATAACAGATTTACAAAATGAACCAATAGTTGGTACTTTTTATGAAAGAGAATTACAGAAGGTCACTTACAACCCCACCTCACAATATAAAATAGATAAAATAATTGGCGCTCGTTATTCGGGTAACAGAAAAGAAGTATTAGTGAAGTGGAAAGGTTATCCAGATAAATTTAACAGTTGGATTTTAGCTTCTAGTTTAAAAGAAATATGAATAAAGAAAGTTTTTATTTAACTTTGCTCAGCAATAGTTCAATGGAATACTTTCCTGATAACAAGACCACAAATTTTTCAACAAAATTACCAAAAGCTATGAAATTAGAAGGTGAATGGGCGGTTGGAGTTGTCGAGTTTCAATATCCATGCACCATGTTTACTGTTCAAGATCATGAAAATGTTGTATACATCACAAAAACCATGTTAATGCCTAATGAAGATAAACCATCAACAGTGTACTACAAAAAACATATTCCCGCTACCAACTACGATAACGTTGAACATATTTTAAGAGCGTTAAATGGTATCAGAGAGAGCTTGAAATTTCGGTATGATGAAATAACAAAATTTGTGTCTGTTTCTGTTTTGGATAAAAATATAACATCCGTAACATTATCACCCAAATTAAGTTTACAACTAGGTTATGAACCAAATACAAATCTCCTAGACAGAAATTTTGGGAAGTGTCCTGCTAATTTACACTTAGGGTTACCATCTCAACTATTTCTATATTGCGACATTATCGATCCTCAGATTGTGGGTGATGTTATGACTCCACTATTAAGAGTCATTTCATTAGATCCTTCAAAATACATTTATGGTGCGAATAAAATGTACATTTTCTCTCCACCTCACTACTTACCTGTTATGCGAAGAGAGTTCGATACGCTGGAAATAGATATAAGATCGAGCACAGGACAAAAAATACCATTCCAGTTTGGAACCGTGTGTGTTAAACTACATTTCCGCAAATTATAATAATGTATTCTCCTCATGATCATCATAAATGTCCATATGAAAATTATTATTCACATCAAGCTGGATCAGGAGTTGGAGTAATTTATAAGGGTTCACCATACCAACGCGGTCATGGTATTGGGAGCTTCTTAGGAGGGTTATTTAGATCAGTTTTACCTTTACTTTCAAGTGGTGCTCGAGTGGTTGGTAAGGAGGCATTAAACGCTGGAGTAGGACTTTTATCGGATATGGTTCAAGCCCGTCCTATGGAAGCCTCAATAAAAGATCGTCTAAAGCAAGTTAGTACAAACTTAAAACGAAAGGCTGATGACAAAATTGATCGATTTAACATGACAGGATCTGGGTATATAAGTAAAAGAAAACGATTGGCCTCGTTCATTCCACCACTAACAGCTAAAGTGAAAGCTACGAAAAAACTTGGTCTAAAACCAAAAAACATCAAAGATATATTTTCAAATTAAGTATGTCTTTCCTTCATAATCATTCTTGTGAGTGCGTTAAGTCAGAATTAGATTTGTTTGCATTACCGTCTACACAAACAAGCATTGAAAATGGATTGTGGATTCACTATAAACCAATTTCATCTCTTGCTGATGATGGACCTATCGAGTTTCAAGTTCCTGGAACAGGCGATGACTACATAGATTTGTCTCATACATTACTCCACATAAAGGCAAAAGTATTAAATCAAGATTCAACAAACTTGATATCAGCTACAGCAGTAGCACCTGTAAATAATTGGTTGCATTCACTTTTTAGTCAACTCGATGTTTATTTAAACCAAAAACTTGTATCACCACCTAATAATACCTATGCCTATCGAGCATACATGGAAACCCTTTTAAACTATGCTCCTGCTGCTAAACAATCTCATCTTACTTGTAGTCTTTGGTATGATGATACAGCAGGAAAAATGGATTCCACAGATGGTAAAAACATAGGATTTGTTAAAAGACAGGAATTAGTTAATGAAAGCAGGGAAATAGAAATGATTGGTCATCTTCATGGTGACATTTTCAATCAAGATAAATTTTTAATTAATGGCGTTGAAATGAGTGTAAAATTAGTTCGGTCAAGAGAGAGTTTTAATTTAATTGCTGGGTCAAATGATGTAAAGTTTAAAGTTTGCATTACGGACGCAACTCTTATTGTTCGAAGAGCACGAATTAATCCAAGTGTATTACTCGCACATCAGAAAGTTTTAGCTTCTACCACTGCTAAATATCCTATTACTCGTGCTGAAGTTAAAGTTTTAACAATTGCATCGGGTGTTCAAGGAAAAACTCTTGATAATATATTCTTAGGACAGGTACCCAAAAGGTGTATTATTGGTTTTGTGAATAATTCTGCATTTAATGGTTCACTTACTAAAAATCCATTTAACTTTGAAAACTATGGTATTAACTCTTTCAGCTTATATATTGATGGTCAACAAATACCTTCCAAAGCTTTGCAACCATCTTTTAATAATAATATATTTACATCAGCATATCATACTCTATTCTCGGGGACTGGTATTCACTTTCTTAATGAAGGAAATGCAATCTCTCGTGAACAGTATGCCAAAGGTTACTGTCTTTTAGCATTTGATTTAACTCCTGATTTATCAGCTAACTCATCAGCCCATTGGAATCTCATAAAGCATGGTAGTGTAAGATTAGAAGTACGATTTGAATCCTCACTAATACAAACAATTAACTGTATTGTTTATGCTGAGTTTGATAATATTATTGAAATAGATAAAAATAGAAATGTTACTGTAGACTATAGTAGTTAGGATTATAATGTGTGTTGTGTTTTAGATATATGTGTTATGTTTAATGCATTTTGTGTGTGTGTAACTAAAGATAACATTATAAAATTAAATAAAACAAATTGTATGCAATATACTATCAAGGATTTAAAGATTCTTTAAATCATTTTATTATCAAAGAATTGGCCATTGCGAGTCATGATCATACACAGACGTTCTTGGTGAAACCACCATATTCATTCCATTACCTAACACTAGAAGAAAAAAAGCAGGTGAGATGGTTAGAAAGAAATCGAGGAATTTACTGGAGTGAAGGCTACATAGACTACAAAGAGTTTAAACGTGTTATTTTACCATATTTAGAAAATAAAAAAATTATGACAAAGGGTTTGGAAAAGATTACGTGGATTAAAGAGTTATGTGCAAACTGTGAAGTGATTGACATAGGTGAGAAGGGATGTCCTAATTTTGCGACATTAAAAAAAAAGTTCTGTAAAAATAAAACTGATTTTAATTGTGTGAACCATAAATTGAATTGTGCATTGAATAATGCTGTGTGTATTAGAAAATGGTATTTTGATAATAATATGTCTGTATTTAATTTATTTATTTAATAATTATTGTGTTGATCAGTTAATTAAAAATGTCTATGTACTCAAAGTGTTTTATTTAATATAATCAGACCCATATAACAAACTTTAAATTAGCTGCAGCAAAATGATAATCCTAAGCTTTGTGACTCCCACAAAGAATGCGATTTAATATTTACAAATCACTATAATTGAACATTCCTATGACAACCATTGAATAGATTGGTACTGTAATAATCTGCTAATAACAGTAATATCATGGATACACTAGAATTACAAAAACATATGAAAAAGATTCATCCCAGTCTAGAAAATAATGTTTATGCTGCTAATAGACTACCTATGTATACACATGTACCAACGTATATAATATGCAATTTGGATGCGGATGATAAACCAGGTTCACACTGGGTAGCTGTACATATCGATACGAATGGTATCGGTCAATATTTTGATTCATATGGACGAACACCTGAGCGATATCATCTCCAGTTTTTGAAAAGGAATTGTAAGAGATGGGACTGGAATGTTGATAGGATTCAGAATGATTGGACTTCAGTTTGTGGTGAATATTGCTTAATGTATTTGCTATTTAAGTTTCAGGGATGTTCAATGCATAGTTTTACGAACATATTTACAGGGAACACACTGCACAATGATATTTTTGTGGATGAGATCTTCCGCTCATATTTTGTAGAAAAAAGTAATAAAATATTGAAATAAAAATGAATGTGTTTTATTGATGACATAGAAAAGCAGACATACAATGAGTAATAGATAAGAACACCAAATCAACCGTAGGGCAACAGATTCGTGGGTTCTGGCGCAACGTAATGAGGTGTTCGAAGTATAATAGATAAAAGGATTAGGCGAACAATGGAATGCTAATGAGGGTGCAGGACCACCGGAAATCAATGAGATAACAGTTAATTGATTTGCATAACTCCAGAACCACGCATCCTACGCTAAAATGGACCGCAGATTTGAGATCAGAGCACACCAAAACCTTTTTTTTTTTTTTTTTTTTTTTTTTTTTTTTTTTTTTTTTTTTTTTACGATGGGTGCTACAGATTCGCGGGCTCTGGTGCAAGCGCGGGCTCTGGCGCTTGCGCCAGAATCCGCGAATCACTACTACTCCGGTGACCGTGGCCTTTTGCAAAGCAATTTGAGGAATTTGTTACCATGGTACACACGTCGACAAATCAAGACATTCATTTCCAGTATAAACTGACTTCTCTTTGCACAGAAAGCCTATACAATGCGAGGTCTGTTAAAACTGAAAATCCATAGCTTGATATGTAGCTGTGTGTACAATTATAAGATCTTTAGGTAAGGCATCTTTAACGATATCACATTTAGTGTTAGAATAATAGCATGAATTTGTTTGTGTCAAGACACTGGTCCGCAACGGCTGCTTGAGATGACGTTGCTTGTGCGCGCGGCATAATATAGGCCCGTCTACGCAGTTTAGCTAACGTATCCCTGTAATATTAAGAACGGTCTCACCGGGTCTAGCGCCATGGGTTACTCGTCCTCCGGCAGTCAGTCTTCACTACAGCCTGAACTTATGACACTTTTACACAGAGAGACACACACAAAAAACGCGTTTTGATTTCGAATTCGGCCGAGCCAACATGTGTTGCGCGCGCGCACAGACGACCGCTTGCGACGAGGGTTCAACTTGATCTCTTTGTATTCTTGTATTATTTGAATACAAAAATGGAGATTATCATAATGATAGATCTCGTAGTATATATAAATAATAGAATTGATATATCATGACACTGTCAACTCTATTTTATGTACAGGGTGAATTTAAACAAACTGAAAATAATTACGTTCGTCAGTCCAGTACTAGGACGCTACCTGCTATACTCACCAATAGAACGAGTTTTTTCAAGTGTAATTTATTATATATTGTCGCAAAACGATCTCATTTCATCATAATCTGTGTCCAATTGTGCAAGTCATCATCATTTCAGCTGAAAGACGTCCACTACAGGACATAGGCCTCCTCCAATTTCGGGGGTTTAACAAAATCTGGCGATTTTGCTTCGCAGGCGGGTTGGTGATCGTAGTATGGTGGTAAAATGTATAAAGAACGCTGCTGTCCTCTACTAAGTCCCTTAGTCGCCTTCTACGACACCTACGGGGAGAAATGCCATAGTGCTATTCTTTACCTCCAGCACTACATGGAACAATTGTACAAGTAGGTAACTGTGTGCAACCACTCAAACAGAATGGACAGTTTGTAACTATTACTCAAAAGCACTCGTAACCGTTACATTGATTACGAACATTAAAATCTTATTGCGTTTGCTATGTGCCTGGCGATCGTTAACTGGTTTCTTAATTCCGACCAAACTGAAGCCTCGTTAAGGTACTCAAGGTGGGTTTCCTAACAATATAGAGGCGTGTATGATTGCGATAAATCGTTCTCCGTGCTTAAATCGTTTGTGAACCACTTTTTGTTACGACTGTGTGTACATAACTATATGTAGTTTAAAGTAGTAAATAAGTACTAGGATATT
Source organism: Aporophyla lueneburgensis (assembly GCA_932294355.1). Classification (NCBI taxonomy): domain Eukaryota; kingdom Metazoa; phylum Arthropoda; class Insecta; order Lepidoptera; family Noctuidae; genus Aporophyla; species Aporophyla lueneburgensis. Next base: position 24,722,205 of record OW028734.1, read on the forward strand.
AAAACTGTCTCCAGGAGAACACAGCCGACAATCTGTACATCAGTTTGGCAAAAGAATTGTGTTATTTTGTATTGTATGTAAAATTACACTAACGAATACATGTAGAAGTCACTTATTGGTACATTACGCCTTTAAATCGTACTCGAGACCACCTACTCGTCCTACTCGTCCTCGTCCTATTCGTCCGTAGCAAAGAATACAAGAGACTGTTATCGCGTCGCTTTACTTTTAAAAGTGATCTATGGGTTGCCACAACTCTAAAGTATAAAATACTAGCTTTTGCCAGCGGCTTCGCCCGCGTGGAGGTCTGAAAATATCCCGCGGGAACATACTACCGGGATAAAAAGTAGCCTATGTCCTTTCTCAGGCTCTAAACTATCTGTGTACCAAATTTCATTTAAATCGGTTCAGTATTTATAGCAGGAAAGCGAGACAGACAGACAGACAGAGTTACTTTAGCATTTATAATATTATATATAATATATATATATATATATATAGTGTGGACGTGTGGATTTAAAAATAACAATGTTACAACCCACAAAAAATATTTGTTAAATAGTCGATTATTGTGTATGCTAACAATCTATATATTAATACGTAAAGCGAAAACTTTGGATCCCTTTTTACGAAAATTGGGCGGACGGAGGAGTATGAAATTTCGCACACTTATAGTTTGTACAGAGAAGAAGTGACGAATGCTAATTTTTTTTTAATTATGCGTAAAAATACATTATTTTCAATAAATAACATGTTACACACACTACTATTCGTTACCGTGTGCTTAATACACACATGCATAGATATTTTGTGTCTATAGTCTTACTGTGTCAAGTATAACCATAGGGAATAAATTAATTTTATAGATATATAAGTAACCTATTTCATTTTTAAAATCTATGATCATATCGAGAATGTTTGTCTTTAATATTATTTTTATTAGCGAGGATAGGAATTTAGTTTAGATTTTTATGAAATATCTTTTGTGGTTTTATGGAGAGTGTCAAGTATGGCATTAGTAAGTTTCCCATACAAAACTTAGTGTCGTGTGCAAACTGTAGAGGTTGTATGCCTCACGCACGATTGTACAGGCTGGTCATAGATTGTACAGGCTGGTTATAATTATGACATTTTGAACTGTCATAATTAATTAAAAATAATAGGGAAAATTCATTAAAAAGCAGAGCAAATTTCTGTGATAATTCATTCCATATCCAGCAGTTAAGAAGTATTAAAAAAATAAAGAAGAGAGTCCTGAAGAAGTATTCTTTACTCATTACACCTACGTCGTGGTCCTGGCCATCACCATACCGCCAGCGAACAACCCTCTCCACAGTAGTACAGTGTCAACAATTTGTCTATAGTGTTACTGAACTGAATGTCAAATATAACCATATTATTTTTTATATTTATTATTATATATTTTTTTTTTTCATTTAATAATGTATTTCTATTCAAATGAAGTACGGTCGAATTTCGACCAATCGAATTTCTATAAGTTACACAATTCTGAAATGTATGTATGTATTTTGTATGTTTCTGGTCTTTCTGTGCGTCATGTTTGCCGCAAATAAACGTATTTTCTTTCTTTTTTCTTTCGATAGATGGTTTAAGACAAATTGGCTCTCAAATTGAGCAGTGACGGTAAAGAATGGATACGTAAGTAGGTCTAGGTCATAATTTTGGCACCCTAGGCTATAAAACGTATGATAAATTATAGCCCACAATCTTATATTTTTTGTAGAAGAACATTGTTTTCTAGACATCTATTCATCAATCAACTTGGCCATTTTTCATTAAAAATGATGGTAAACGAATGTCATTGTGACCAGTATACCAGACGTTTTGGTGTAGAATATTCATAAAAAAATTGTCGTTAGCCAAAAAAGGGCCATGACTAACAAGAAACCATTTCTATTATAATTGAATTCACATATAAAGGTCTGAGTATATTGAATTATCTTTTTACGTGTGACGCACCTGATTTCGATTACAGAAATCTGCCTAAGAGTATTCTGTGAACGAAAATAGAATTTAACTATCGCGTAGGTATACAAAGTGAGTGCTTTAACAGGGATAACTGAATGCAAAAAAAGGATTTATAACAATTTGTAGGAACTTTAAATAAGAATATTACTTGTACAGACTGGATTTTGGTGAAAATATGATTGGTATTTTGCCAGAACCTCGCATTTTTATTTCTGAAATTCCTAGAAAATCTGGTTACTAGCGATGCCTGTTAAAAATTGTATCGTCTTATTAAATCAAATTAATTAAAAATATTTTTATTTCACATAAACCTACACTTTTATGAAACGTCAGAAGCACGGGTGCACAGGTGCACGGTTCCAAACTGTTGAACAAAAAATTACGAAACGCGAAATTACAAAACGTTTGAACGTAACGTAACGGTTAAAATTAAAAGTAGATCACTTTTAGTTCTAACCTTAAGCTCTTGGTTCAGAGCTTTTCCAGCTTTATTTCGATTTGGGACATTCCTGCCAGGGTCACGAGATCCTGCCAGGATCGCGAGATTTGTTCGAAAGAGATACCGTGGCCCTGGCATAGGGGCAACTGAAGGAGCACGGGTGGGTTTTAGTCAGTAAAAGTCTGACACGCCCTCCCGCTCCGCCAAGAGCGGGAGACGTCATTTGATGATTTCCCACAAACAAAAAAAAAAAAGAATGGTACCTTAATCAATCAACTCAGCCTATCGCAGTCCACAGCTGAACATAAGCCTCTCCCAACTGCGGCACAACACCCTGTCCTTCTGCCTTCCGCATCCAGGCTGTCTCAGTCACCTTTTTGAGGTCGTCGGTCCATCTAGCTGGGGGTGTCCCACATCGGACTAACTAGTCAGTTATGTAAAAAAAAACTGCATTTCTTTACATTTTAGGATCTTAATTAAAAACTGGCTTGGTGGATTAAACCTGATCTAAATAAAAACCTTTTTAACTCCCGACGCAAAAAGAGGGGTGTCTGTCTGTCTGTCTGTGTGTGTGTGTCTATCTGTCTGTGGCATCATAGCTCCCGAACGGATGAAGCGGTTTCGATAAATAAATATATATTAAAGGTGACTTATGTGCGAGTGTTCTTAGACATGTTTGATGAAAATCGGTTGAGCCGTTTAAAAGTTGTGGGGGAGAAAGTGGGGAAGAGTAACCGAATGTCAGCAAATATACTCAACTGGTGTCTCAAATGAAAGCGCACTGAAAGAGAATATTGATGAATTAATCGAGAGTGTTCTTAGCTTCGTTTACATTATAATAAGTATGTACCTATAAAAAGTATAAAGTAAAAAAATTAAAAAGCCCCCGACACAAAACTTAATTTCCCTTTAAAAAGTAAAAAATAATAAAAAAAAACTCAGTCTTAAAGTACCTAAGTATGTATTAATAGGGTTCACTCTATCTGGCAGAAACTTGATTCTCCGAATTTTATTTGGCATAACACACTTGGCATAATCTTATTTAAACGAATATTTGTAAGGCATAAAAAATGTTTAGCATAATCATTGTTTGGCCGAATGTTTATATGCTCGACTTAACGCTGGCATACTTTTAAGATGGCAGAATTTTATTTCGCATAATTACCTTCGGCAGGCTTAAAATTTCGCATAATTTCGTTTAGCATAACATTTATTTAGCGCAATGATTATTTGGCATAATTTCACTTGGCATACTATGAAGATGGCAGAATTTCATTTAGAATAATTTTGTTAGGCATATTTTCATTTCTATTAAATTGCATTTTAACCTTAAATAAAATGAAATAGTGTCTCAAAAAGTCAGTATATGTTGTGCTACAAAAATTATTGACAGAAACGAATCGCTGCAGAACCGACTCCACGTAGTCTTGTCTGCCCTACCCCTAGAGTGTTATTTAAGCCCGCGTAGGCGCGGAGTGGCGAGGTGGCCCGCGAGCTGAGGAGCAGGTGCGGCTGGCCGGTGAAGCCGGCCAGCAAGCCGAAGCCACGGTGGTGAGCGTAAAACCATCTGCGACGATGAGGTTGCGTGGGACCGCCGAAGCCGTGACAGAAACCATGCATGCTGCATGTTGCATGCTCGCCTGCATGCTGTAAGCTTGCTTGCATGATGCATGCTTGCTTGCTGCATGTTTGCTTGCTGCATGCTTGCTTGCAAGCTGCACGCTTGGTTGCTTGCATGCTGTATGCTTGGTTGCTTGCATGCTGTATGCTTGCTTGCATGCTGCATGCTTGTTTGCATGCTGCATGCTTCTTCGATATGAAATGTATGCCAAAAGATGATTCTAAGTTTAAAGTTTCTGAGATATGATAGTTCTGCCTTTTAATAACTATCGATATGAAATTATGCCAAGAGACGATTCTGACTGCGAACTTTCTGCGATATGATGGTTCTACTTTTTAATTATTATGGAATATTTATGCCTAACGATGATTCTGACTTATAAAATTATGCGTTGTGAATGTATGATAAATGAGTGTATGCCAAACGATTTTCTGCGAAATGAAGTTTATGCTATCCGCTGTTATGCAAAATAATATTATGACGAAAAAAATTCTGCCTTATAGGGTGGACCCGTAATAAAAATTCAAAAAAAAAATACGTCGCGTTGGGGGACCGCTCCGCGAGAGCAGACGTTGACGGTCGTATCCTAAATGCAATATTGTGAAGTCATTTTATAAAAGTTTTCTTTTCTTAATTAGTTAGGTAATAGACTATTTGTAAATAAATTGTTAGGTTTGGAGCGGTCCCCCAACGCGACGTATTTTTTTTTGAATTATTAATACATACTTTAAGATTGAGTTTTAATTTTATTATTTTTTCCTTTTTAAGGGAAATTAGGTTTTCGGTCGAGGGTATTCTAAATTTAATTTTTTAGTAAGTCTAAGTATCTTAATAAGGGCCTTAGTTAAAAGATAGGTGCCTCAATACAAATGGAAATCTGTGTAGCCCATCAGTTAGATTGTGCAACCTTAACCTTTAGAAAGGTTACATTTACATATATAGTCTGTCTCGAAGTGTAAACAAACCCTGTTCAAGTTTATTTCAACGTAATCACCAACTAAAGGGAATTAGTAATACATTTTTATTTAAACTGTTCAACTTTATATCTCACCAGTTTTTCATCATGATTGAAAAACATCAACTGCAAAATATGATCGAAAATTTGAATTGTATTTAATATTTTTTTTTAATATCGTCAATTCTCAAATGACGTCAGGAAAGTTTTGAACATTAATGTCGAAGGCTATAAAAGTAGGGGAAGACTAAAGAAACGATGGATGGACTGTGTGAATGATGATATGGTTAGGAATTGGGTGACTACTGAGATGACGACTGATAAAGAAGAATTGAAGAAATAAAAATGTTGCGCCGACCCCAATTAAATTGGTATTGGTGCAGGAGAATGATGATATAAAATGAAAAACATCTTCAAGTGCTTCAAACTATAGAATTTTTACTACTTTTGAATAGGAGAATCCTTGGAAATCCTCGTTTCAAACAGTAGGCTTCGGCATGGGCCGAAACACTGTATAAAGTCCCAGTGGCTCCTACAAACTTGTTAAAGTTTGCACCGGTGCGGTGGGGCGGACAATAAGGATACTCAACAGCGTCTCTCTCAATTTCAGAGGGTGACACTTAACATATTGTCCTCTGTATGAATTGCGATAATATTAAAAGTCGTTACTCCATAGTTAGCCTATATTGATCCCACGGCTGGGACACAGGCCACCTCTACTTGAGAGGGAGTGGGCCGTAATCTATCACACGGGCCCAGTGCGGGTTGGTAGCTATCACATGTCTTCGAATTTTTGGCTCTAGGACATACTGGTTTCCTCACGATGTTGTCCTTCACCGTTTTGAGAGCAGTGGTTATGAAATGATTTACTCAAAGTAAAGCGTCTGCCTGGGTTTGAACTCACGACCAGCAACTCGTAAGTCGGGGTTGATACCACTGGGCCACCACTGCTCTCTTCATTACTCGAGACTTCATCGACGTAAATTGACAAGAATTAATTTGGACCTTGTCAGTAAAAATGTAGTTTTGATAGTTTCATAAACATTTCTTTTTTGTTGGTGGTGGTGTTTAATTAATTTATTTTTTGGGGTGGTCTCGGAATGTGGTATTTAAGGTTATATTTTTGTATTATTTATAAACAAATAAATACATTTTGCGTTTAAGTTCATGTTCAAAAAATCAAATCAACGCATTCTGTTGTAAGTACAAATTGCCAACCTCAGGTGCGTTTTCTGATCCATTTGTTTACATTTTTATGAAATACTTTTGGAACGGACTATATACATACATAACGATTTGACAGGTGATTAATTACAGAATCGTAATCGTCTAAACTCGTAGCGAATCCGTTTATCGGGTAAGACAGGCAATGCTAATGAAGTTAGTTAGATAAGCTTAGGCAGCTGGATCCGATTGTTTACCTGTAAGTAATTAGCATGATGTTAAGACTTAGGTAGATTTAGCTTCTCAACTTTGTCGTGAGTTGTTGGGGTAAACGACTCCTCGGGAACTCATAGTTTCTGTATATGTATAGATAAACAATATATTACAGAATGAACAAAAAATTGCTGGACATGCAACCTTTCTAATAACGTAATGATGATATTTTGTTTAAGTCCATAATTTCCCAAAATTGAAAAGTTTGCTTAAATAAAGCCAGTGGTCTGAGATGAGATACTAAGACCTTTCTTGTAAAATGAATTATTACTAATATAAAACATTTATGTCGCTTCTGTTCATTTTCAGCTGGCCTCGGGACCAGTTTGGTTAATTGAATTAATGGAAAAGGGGCATAAAATGGAAACTGGGAAAATCAGGGCCATGTCGTTACATATTTATCGTTTGTATTAACTAAAAGCGATTTCACGAAGCTACAAAAATCAAGATTAACGTGAACGTGGTTTCATTTGTGAAAATATCAAGAGCGGGTTTAGGTTTTGACAGACTGCTAGGCAAAAAGGGTTTATTGGCACTACCTGTTACACGAGGTTTCACTCGAATTGTCCGGGACTTACTTTTTAAAGCACAGTTTAAGCCAGCATGTCAAATTTCGCTGAAATTAACACATTAGTTACTGTGTCGTTCAGGTTTTTACCCTTATTTATAAGCGGTGCTAAAAGTTAAGAGACGGTTAGAAGTCAATTGTTTAATCAGACCCTAGTTTAAACTCTCTAATCAAAACTTATTTTTGAATAACTTTTATGAATATGAAACTTTACGTCCATTCATATATTATACCTAAACAGATGTACCTCTATAGTATTAAAATTTTAGATAAGTTTATGTACGTTGCCAGACTAGGCCCACATAAGGTTTTAAATGCGCAGTGGAAGTGTGATAACCTTGGGGCTCTAGAGACAAGAGTGGCTAGCGTACTGTCCGCCGTACGCGGAGCAGACAATACAAGTGAACAATTACAAATACAACAAAAGCACTTACCTCATGGTTGAAGGACACTGCTCTGGTGCCAACCTGGAGATATGTATGTAAGTGAGTGTATCTGTATTGTGTGGTGACGTTACGAGTATTCTTCAGGTTAGATTCCGCTACCAATTAGGCTGGAGACGATCACAGCATGCGGTCTTCAAATCACTCGTCCCAACAGCGTCACACTTTGCTTAACCTTCAAACTATCTATCCAAAATATGTCCAAAACCCGTGTTATTACACCAAGATAGGGGTTATTAACTCAAACAACTGGGTCATGGTCCATTGTCCACCAAAAACGACCGGTTAAGAGATTGATTTCAACAAAGCGTCGCGGAACTCAACAGGCGACCCACGCTTCTTTTAGCGGCAAAACAAGAAGCTGTCAAGTGTCAACGTCAAACAATGACAAGTCAGATGTCACTTCGTTACACGCGCATTCCATTAGGCGCACAGATAATAAACGGTACGCAACATCTACCCCCCCCGGACGGGCCTTCCCGTCCGCTAATCACTTGGCAATCCCGACAAGGTTGCGTTTTATCAGTCCACCTGACGCGCTGCTGGAGGATGTGCAAATACTCCAATCTCCAACGCTTCCAAAACTCTGAGCGGGCTGCTGCACCAACTGAAACCGCGATAGCCAATTTTGGCTCACATCGACAAAAGGGTGCTCCGGCAGGGCGACAAGTGGCTGTCAAATCAAAAAATGGCCCGGGGTCAGGACCTCCAAGACGTTCGGGTCCGAAGACAGCGGGCACAATGGACGCGAGTTCAATACAGCTTCAAAACGGAAATATACCGTAGCTAACTCCTTAAAGGTGAGAACGGTGTCCCCCAACAATCTGCGCCAGAGTCCCTGTGCCGCTTTCACCGCGGCCTCAAATACCCCCCCAATGGGGGCAGGCTGGCGGGTCAAACAACAACAAACAACAAACAACAAAACAACCAAACAACAACAACAACAATTTAACCAAATGGCCCTCCTTAGGCAACAAAAGGGGGTGACGGACCTCATAAGGAAGGCTAAGTGCCTCAACCGTCCCCCAACACGCAAGAGACCCGTATCGTCCAAAAAGGGGTTCAATTTACTAACGGCTCCCGACAATATCCAAAACTCTCGCTGCAGAATGGCCAACAGCGCATTGCAACCGGCATGCGAGTTCTTAATGTGACGATCAGTCACCAACAATTCAACAACAAAAAACAACAATTCAACAATTTGCCGAGGGAGCTAAATCAACTCAACAAAAAATCAGGGTCCTTCGTTCCAACAGCGAGCACCTTGAGCCCGGGCAAAGGACCCGACATCAAGACTGGCGATCGAGGCCAATCATCCTCGGGATGAGTCAGCCAGTCTGGTCCCCACCATAGGGGGTAAGCAAACAAGCGGGGTGCCATGCACCCACGTGAGGCCACGGCGCCTGGGTTCAAATCTCCAGGCACGTGCCTCCAAATCAAAGGCGTATCAAAATTTTGAATCTGGGACACTCGGTACGCAACAAAGACCTCCAAAGAGTGGACGGACGTCTTCAAACAACACAAAAACAATTGACTGTCCGTCCAGGCGTGAGAAGCCCGAATGTCCACAGTTCCACCCAAAGTGTGAGCAACGTGGTTCAATAGACGCACAAGACGCGCCGCCCCTAACAATTCAACTTAGGGATGGTCAGTGCCGTCCGGAGGGGGGCCACCTTGCTCTTGGCCAAGACCAGTGACAAATTCACCTGGCCTGTTGCGCAGACGGTGCGCAGACAAACAACAGCTGCATAACCGTGCGAAGACGCATCACAAAACAAGGGTAGCAGTGTAGCTCCCAGGGGGGAGGATAGCGCGGGGTAACACGACCTCGTTGACTGCAGTGAGTGCGGATACAAATTGGAGCCAATCTTCCAACAGGTTTTCCCGAATTGGCTCGTCCCAGCCAAGTCCCGCAGTCCAAAGGCGCTCAAGAAAACAATTTTGCCCAAAACAATAACAAACAAAACAACAAAACAATAGACAAAAGGCAACCCTGGACTCCCATGTCCATAATGACACGGACCACAACAGAGTCCCCCGTGGGCCCCCAGACCTGACCGATGCCATTGCCAACAAAACCGTGTCGATCTGAGGGGTACCTTAGCGGGGCAGGCGCCAATGTCCTAACAATGCCTGGGCGGCGACCGATCGCCGCACACCCAGGCTCCGCACCCAAGCTCAAGTCCCTCGCGACGAGGATGGAGGCCAAACTCCTCGTCCGCGCGGTGTCCCGAGCCACGCGCCATCGCTGGGTGGGCATATCCCACCGGAGGCCTGAATGGCGGGGGGCGTGACTCCAACCGGGGACGTTCCGCCAAAGGAGGGGAGGGAAGGCGGTGCTGGTCTGGCCAGCGGTGCCTAGCAACAATTGCGTAATCGCCTTTACGCGGGGAGACCAAATGGCGGTCGCGCGGCTCCCGATCAACTTGCGCGGGGGGTGGAGTGCGGCGCTCAAAATTGCGGGCCTCTCCCCGGTTCTGAACCGGCGAGGCAGAAGCCCGGTGACCAAGTCCATGGTACCCCCCCGTACGCGAACCTTCATCAGAGGCTAGTCTGCCAGCGTGGTTTGCGTTAGCGCACAATATGTCCAAATGGGACCCCCCACAAATTCTACAAGGGCGGGGGTTGGGGCAGTCCCGATGGAAGTGAGCCCCCAAACAAGAGAAGCACATGCGGCGTGCATTGGCAATTCGGCGGCGGGCACTCACGTGCAACTTCAAAAAGGCCGCGCAAGTTGCCATGCCATGCCCCGTGTCCCTACAAAACTCACAACCAGGACGACTCTGGGTGCCAGCAAAACGAGCGGCGGGGCGACCATCAACAGGCCCGCGAGCCCTAGTCCGTCCCTGGTCTCGTGGCCGGGAAGACGGCTGGCATGACTCAGTGGCAACGCCAGAGTTGTCCACAAACCGACACTCATCCTCCAAAAATTGGACGAGGTCATCAAATGGGGGGAGATGTGTGACACTATCCCCACCATACCTTTGCTCGAAATGAGCCCTCAAATCGGCAAGAAGCCGCAGCACAACATGCACCAAAGGGTAAGACCATTGGTCCACCGGCAAGTCCAATTGCTTTAAAGCGTTGGTCGCTACCACCAACGGGTTCAACAGGTCAGTACGCAATGCTGACAATCCAGTAATGACCGGTAACCCCAAAATCAATGCAATATGAACATCAGCCAAACAACGTTCATTTGGTACCGCTGGGTGAGTAGTCCCAAAGCGGTAGGGTAGGCTGAGTCAGTCAACGACAGATGCTGTACCAAGGCTCGGGCCTCACCTTCCAGGACAGACAACAAATAGGCCAACTTTAGGGCGGGTCTGAGGTCCGAGCGTGCATCAACCAAACTTGCAAACAGGTTGTGGAAACCGTACCAGTGGTCCCATCGACCGTCAAGTGTGGCAGTTCCAAAGCAGGCAATCTACTCAATAGTCCGGGACCTGAAACAACCGAGGTCTCCGGCTTGACCTGGACAGGTGTCCGGCACTGCAATATTTCCATCTGTATGCCATTGCACAAACAAAACCATTCAAATAAACAAAACAATTAAATTATCAAATAACAAACTTCAATCAGTAACTCAAGAAATAACATTAAATTGGTTTCAATTCAATTCAACAATAAACTTTTATTTTAATTCAAACCCAATATCAACGTTCAAAATTCTATTTCACAATTCAATTCAAATATTCAAATTCCAATCCAATTCCAAATGTTAAGTTCACAAACCACTTTGTTAATGGTACAACAATAATAATCCTTTATTCCAACTCAAAACAATGGTAATACTCAAAAATGCCAATAATTTTTCAAATATTAATTTTCACAAATAACCATATCAATGGTACAAACTCAATATTTTAATGTCTTCCTGACATTCAATACAACAGAGGTCAAATAACAACAACAAGAGGTTATAGCATAGCTCAATCTAACCAACTCTGAAGCATATATGCAAACCTGGTTGACCCCCGGCAATATGAGTTACTCGACTCAATAAATTCCAAATTATTTCAAACAAACAATTAATTACCGTTAACAAATATTTACAGCGAATTACTACTTCCCTTATAGAGACTGCCAAGTAATTAGCCTACTGTAAAATTACCAATTTGGTGGTTTTGTAGGTTAAAACCACGCCTCTGCATACCAAAAATGTACGTTGCCAGACTAGGCCCACATAAGGTTTTAAATGCGCAGTGGAAGTGTGATAACCTTGGGGCTCTAGAGACAAGAGTGGCTAGCGTACTGTCCGCCGTACGCGGAGCAGACAATACAAGTGAACAATTACAAATACAACAAAAGCACTTACCTCATGGTTGAAGGACACTGCTCTGGTGCCAACCTGGAGATATGTATGTAAGTGAGTGTATCTGTATTGTGTGGTGACGTTACGAGTATTCTTCAGGTTAGATTCCGCTACCAATTAGGCTGGAGACGATCACAGCATGCGGTCTTCAAATCACTCGTCCCAACAGCGTCACACTTTGCTTAACCTTCAAACTATCTATCCAAAATATGTCCAAAACCCATGTTATTACACCAAGATAGGGGTTATTAACTCAAACAACTGGGTCATGGTCCATTGTCCACCAAAAACGACCGGTTAAGAGATTGATTTCAACAAAGCGTCGCGGAACTCAACAGGCGACCCACGCTTCTTTTAGCGGCAAAACAAGAAGCTGTCAAGTGTCAACGTCAAACAATGACAAGTCAGATGTCACTTCGTTACACGCGCATTCCATTAGGCGCACAGATAATAAACGGTACGCAACAGTTTACCTTCAAAACGTTTTCATTTGAGCAAAACCAATGTCAGAACAGATTTTTTAATGTCATCAATTTATAAAAGGTAAATCCTTCCCATTTTCTCAAAAGAAGTCATGTACGCGTCTAAGTCTATTTGGACTATACTACAAGGGCCAGTAAAGGGATCAGAAGGTTATGTGTTAAAATCATCATCGTCATATTAGATAAAAGACTTCTCGACATGGCCCCCCAGCTCCGTCACTTAGACCGATTCTGTGTTTCCCGCATTCAGCGGATTCTTGCGGCACATGTGTTTGAGTCGTTTTAATTGTTACGGTTTTGGAACCCCTGTGAATTCTTTGGAATCCTCAGATTCTGAAACAAGGCCGTGACACCGTAAACATGCGTATTATGTTAGGTATCTGTACCTGCTCGTTGCCTTCTGTAGCGCTAATATGCTACGTAATACTCTGCTGTCCGAAAGATTAATTTTCTTCGAATATTTGAGCTTAGTAACAACATCACGCCTTTACATAAAGAGCCTATTCTTAAATTATTAACAGGCTTTTTCTAATTAAATAAAGATCAAGAAAACTGTGCACGACGCAAGGGTGCACTACGTTTCGTGTAGAACAATTTCCATTATGTTTTTGGGAATTGATTATTGAGAAAATGGAGTCGGGTGGCGCTGTCTCATCAGGTCTGTCTGCGTTAGCCTTAATACGGGTGATTCTTCAAAATTTGGTTAACTTGGTGTTAGCAGCAATTTTCACATATCCATATCTATTTTATCCAATATTTGCAACTACTAAGCGATATTATAAAGATCATGTAATTTGGTCACTCACTTTGATTTATATCACAATATTTTTTTTTCTGACAATCGCTTCTTCCTGGTCCAAATATCAGTCCCTAGCCATGTAAGATCTCCCAAATTTAGCAAACATTTCATTGTTATTCTAATTCTCTACATAATATTTGGGTGTGTGAATATGACTCCGCCCTTTCTCAACAGATGTCGTTTTTAGTATTGTTTACGTGTACTAATAAATGACCATACTTGTATTCGATAGTACTGAATGTCAGCTATCTAACGCATTTTATGATATTTGGTTGAAGTGTAAGCAACAATTGTTTTCACCTTTTCGAAAATGTCGGTTTTTATTCCAAATAAACGTCATTTGCGGGAAGTGTTATTACATTATTTTATTGCGAAGAAAACTGCAGCGGAAACTTATCGTTTGCTTGTGGAGATTTATGGTGAGCATGCTCCGTCTAATACAACTTGCAAGGAATGGTTTCGACGATTTCAAAATAACGATTTTAGTACTGAGGATAAAGAACATGGAAAACCACCAAAAAAAATTGAAGATGCTGAATTGGAAGCATTATTGGCGGAAGATTCTTGCCAAACTCAATCAGAATTAGCTGCAGCATTAAATGTTGATCGTTCAACTGTTGCAAAGCGTTTACAAATGATGGGAATGATTCAAAAAGCCGGTTACTGGGTTCCACATGATTTAAAAGAAAGAGACATGGAACGTCGGAAAACCATTTGTCAAATGCTGCTTCAAAGACAGCAAAGAAAAGGATTTTTGCATCGGATAGTCACAGGAGACGAAAAATGGATACACTACGAAAATCCTAAACGCAAAAAAGCTTGGGTGAAACCAGGCGAACCAGGCCCATCACAGCCAAAAATAAATATTCACTGTGCCAAGGTCATGCTCTGTATTTGGTGGGATCAGAAAGGTATTGTATATTATGAGTTGCTCAAACCCTCTGAAACTATTAATGGAGAAGTTTACCGACGACAACTAATGCGTTTGAAGCGAGCCATAGAAGAAAAACGACCAGAATGGGTGAATAGACATAACAAATTAGTTCTTCAGCATGACAATGCCAAACCACATACCGCAGAAGTCGTAAAAAGATATTTAGAGGGACAGGACTGGGAAGTGTTACCCCACCCGCCATATTCACCAGATATAGCTCCTTCGGATTACCACCTATTCCGGACGATGCAGACAGACCTTACTGGAGAAAAGTTTACTTCATGTGAAAGTATCAAAATTTGGATTGACAACTGGATAAGCTCAAAAGACCAGGACTTCTTCCAGCAAGGAATACGAAAACTACCTGAACGATGGGCGAAGGTTGTAGCTGCAGATGGAGCATACTTTCAATAATTTTTTTTTTTAATTTTGTAAGCGAACAAATGTGTTTTATTTTGACAAAAAGGGGCGGAGTCATATTCACACACCCTTTGATTTAACTTGACTTAAACACGTTTAACCCAGTCATTGCAATTTAATTTAAATATCAATTACTTTCATCATATAATTTCAAGTTAAAATGTGTAAGCGTTAAAATATATCAGTCCCTAGCTATATGCAAAATTCGAAAATACGTGACATCTAAGCTTATCGCGTTTTTCATAACTTACTCAAGCGAAAGCCTTGATGTGAAGTTATTTGTAAACATGACCAATGCCGCGTCAGCTTTATAGTTTTTAGTGCGGTCGCCGACTATGTTACGGAAGCGCGTGCTGTGCCAGTCATACTCTCAGTCCCTAGGTAAGTCGTTTCAAAGATTAAATTACTTTAATAATTGATCTCATTACTTATTATAAATTTGAGCTTTGTCTGCCTTGTTATTTTGATCAACTGCTGGTTTTTATGTTTATTTTAAATAATAGGTTATGCTTAATTTTGCTTTGATTCGTCAGTCCCTAGACCGTCATGCCCTCGTCGTAAAAGTGATTATGGCCTAATGCCACATCTAGGTACTGACGGTCATACTATGTGATCCGTGGTTTTAATAATAACATAAGTGTTCTAGAATATGGCACTTAAAAAGAAAACATTACTGTCCAAAGGGGAAATCGCCTAAAACAACAACAACAAAAAATGTACTGTCTACCTCAGTATATTGAATATAAAATTGTAGGAAGATAATTCTACTAATTATATGAAATACCTTATTTTTTAAGATTAATATCTAAGTTATTTTATTTTGTTAAAGTTAATATTGCAATAAAAATGTGATTAAACACACTAACCGTCTTTGGGGTCAGTCCCTAGTTCAGTTAACTAAAGTTTAAAAAAAAAAAAAACTTAGTAAAGTGACTGACCCTTTTAGATGCCACAAAGTACGTGTGATACCCACAGTATAGAGTTAGAAATGTACTGATAACCATCTAAAAAGACCTTTGTCAAAATTAGGCCATAAGTTAACCAAATTTTGAAGAACCACCCATACAGACTTCACGATCGAAGCCAATACCTTACACAAAGACAAGTTATTAAATGTTTTGAAATGGTATCGGGGTTCTGGATAGGTTTATAGTCATTTTTAGGAGGTATTCCATGAAGCACACCCAAACGAAGCACACCCAGACGAAGCACACCTAAAGTATTCCACTTAGCAACCCGTAGGTGGGCTTCAAATAAAAATGTAAAATAATTAATTTTCTATTCCACGAAGCACACCTACATCACTCGCATAGTGCGGGGACTAAGAAATAAAAATGTCGATAGAAGAAAATATTTATTATTTAAAAGACTGACTTAAATTTCTAACATCATTCAGTTTCATTATAATAATGTTGCACAATATTTGTCATTTTTATAATCTTACTATATAAAATCACAGATTGTTTCATGATTATCTTTCCAAAAAAAAAAAAAATTTTTTTAACAATTTTTCTATTATTTTCCTTTTTTGCGCTCTTAATAAAATCACAGATTGTTTCATAATTATGCAATAAAAACTTGGACAAATATCAAAAACATTGTAAATATAGTTTTCCATAGAGATCTATGTTGAAGTTTTCTTATAGCTACCTGTTTAGTGAATAATAAAAATACTCTAGTCTTATGTAAAATCACAGACTGTTTAAAATCATAAATCACACGATTTAACGATTACATTGTAACTTAGTGGCTCGAACATAAGTTATGGCACGACAAATTGTCGTGTTATAACGTAAAAAATAAAACTAATAATTATACAGAGTCTCATTATTCTGAAATAAATAAAATTTTCAATAAAAACAGTCATAAATCTGGCAAAACTTTTAGATTTCTTCCAAAAAAATTGCAATAATTATGCCGAAATTAGAGTAAAAATGGGTTATTCAAATCATCAAAAACATGCTGAAATAAAAATAATATAATCGAAAACACAATAAAAGATTATAAAATGGCTTAATTTCAGTTGGACATTGTCTAGAGAAATTAAGATTCTGATTAATAATAATTTATTTAATTGATAAGTTTAGATACTAAATTGCCCATTTCTTCAAGATTATTTAAGGTTGTGAGTTGTGATTTTAAACAGTCTGTGATTTTACATAAAACTAGAGTATTTTTATTATTCACTAAACAGGTAGCTATAAGAAAACTTCAACATAGATCTCTGTGGAAAACTATATTCACAATGTTTTAGATTTTTGTCCAAGTTTTTATTGTAATTATGAAACAATCTGTGATTTTTTATGTTAAACTAGAGTATTTTTATTATTCACTAAACAGGTAGCTATAAGAAAACTTCAACATACATCTCTGTGGAAAACTATATTCACAATGTTTTAGATTTTTGTCCAAGTTTTTATTGTAATTATGAAACAATCTGTGATTTTTTATGTTAAACTAGAGTATTTTTATTATTCACTAAACAGGTAGCTATAAGAAAACTTCAACATAGATCTCTGTGGAAAAGTATATTCACAATGTTTTAGATTTTTGTCCAAGTTTTTATTGTAATTATGAAACAATCTGTGATTTTTTATGTTAAAGTAGAGTATTTTTATTATTCACTAAACAGGTAACTAAAAGAAAACTTCAACATAGATCTCTATGGAAAACTATATTTACATTGTTTTTGATATTTGTCCAAGTTTTTATTGCATAATTATGAAACAACCTGTGATTTTAAATAGTAAGATTACAAAAATGACAAATATTGTGTCACATTATTATAATGAAACTGAATGATGTTAGAGATTTAAGTTAGTCTTTTAAATAATAAATATTTTCTTCTATCGACATTTTTATTTCTTAGTCCCCGCACTATGCGAGTGATATTCGTAGGTGTGTGCTACATGGAATAGGATATTAATTATTTTACATTTTTATTTGAAGCCCACCTACGGGTGTGCTAAGTGGAATATTTTAGGTGTGCTTCGTTTGGGTGTGCTTCATGAAATACCTCATTTTTAGTATCTTTAATAAAATTTATTAAACAAACAAAACTTCTTTGTACAAAGAACATCGGAGAAAAAGCTGCTGTCGAAAAGGTAAATTCTATTACAGTCCCGAGCAACTTTGACCTGTTGAAAATGTTAGGGCACAGTCAAAAAGATCTACTTATAGGCTCTTTTTCTTTGCCCTAACTTTGAGCAACTTTCTTCCGAGGGCTCCTGAAACTAGTAGATCGATTGATCTATTTTTGAAGCTCGTACTGTTTAACTTTAGTTGTGTTCTTTGAAGGCATATGTTGACGTACATATTAATGTTATGAAAAACAGTAATATTGGTAATATTAAAAGTTGTCCGAATAAATATTATTGTTATGTATAAAATTTTAATTAACACTAAAGGGTCCATTTTGGAGGGGCTGGTGGCTAAATAATAACTGCCACGTGGGTTAATGAATCAGGTTAAGCTGCGCTAGCCGCTGTAGGTTCGTGGATGGGTGCCTATCTTCATACAAAGCCTCTCCGTGCTTCGGAAAGTCGGCTAAGCTGAGGTCTCAGCTGTCATCTTTGGACAGTCGTTACAGGTCGTCAGAAGTCCGAAAGTCAGACAACCAGTCAGTTACTAAGGGTTATTGCGTATATCCAGCGGTTTAGGTTGTCATCTATCAGCGAGTTAGTGAGAGGATACAACAATTTTAATGTACAAAACAAAAAATACAAAAACCAATGTTACTCATTTCTACGAATGAAAAAGTAAAATTTATGAATGAATTTACGAAATCAATTTTAATTACGTCCATCAAAAATAATTAACCTTTCTCTTAAAAATTATGGGCTCATAAATTCTAAGGAAGGAAGTTAATTATCTTAATGAAAATGGACTAAGTGAATTTTCCGAATGTAAAATTTTCAATCTCAGAATCAAAAATATTTAGCATCACGTTCTTTACTTTTGTCAATGTAAAATGATTTTGCAATAAAATATATATAAATCTATAGCCGATAGTTTTTCTCATCGTATCAGAATAACAGTTACACACCTACCACCAACTTGTTATAAAGTTCTTCAATGGCATGTATTTTCGCATTTGGACATCAAAAGATGATTCAGCAGTATATGGTGCTATTAATCAAGACACGCGGTAGCGTGTCAAGCCAAGTTCAAGTAACAGAACTGGCGAGCAGCTCCGTGTGTAATATTACACGAACCATTTGGAGCCACTTTTGACCCCCTCATAACTCTAAAACTATTTCACATAAACGTGTCAAATTTGGCTCATATATTGAGACTTGCAAGATACATAATGTGCTCAAAATTTCATAAAAACATCTCAAACGGTTATTTAGATATTAATGTCCAAAAATCGTCATTTTTATCACTAACTGACCTATAGATCAAAACTCTAAACCAGTTCCAGATGACCTAGAAAGTTCAAATTTGGCATGCAGATAGGTAATTAGGTGAATAAATACAAAGGAATAAATCAGAAACTGGTAAATTTTTATCATTTTATCATAATTTTACACTTAATCGATTCTATTAGGAGCACTTATATACTTAGTGCCTGTAATAACTGAATGTAAAAAAAAATAAGAATCAGCAATCAAAACTTATGGCAGCTGGTCTTTATGTGGATTTTAAGGTCTTCACGTGAATATATAACGAGTTAAATACCACCCTTAATTTTTTTTACACAAATATTTCCGTTTTAGTATTTATAACTAAGAGTAAAGTCGACTTTCGTATTTATTACGTTATTAACTGGGATTTAGTATTAATTATTTTTTCAATATTTAGCGCACATCAATAGTGTAAGATCATTATGTACAAAAAGTAATGATATCCCATCAAACACATAAATGTGAAATGAGAGCCAAGTTCAATATATTATGATTGTTGACTTCAACGACAAAAGAAGTGAGATCTAAATGGGTGCCAAGTTACATGGTCAGTCCTGTAATTTAATTGTAACTACATAAAATATCATTTCTTCTTATAACTAAGGATAATATATTGTAACCCAAGGTCTGACTTGGCTAGTTCTTCTTGGCTAGTTTCTACTAGCAAGTCAATGCGAAGGCGATATAATTAAAGCCTTCGCAAGTTCAGACCTGTTACTTGTCGGTTCTTATTTTATTAATCCGAAAGTTTGGCTTGCTGGTAGAAACTAGCCATCGATCGATTTGACGTATACTTTATTTATTTATGTTGTTAGGAGCTTTTCTGTCTCATTGTAGGTTTTGTTTTGGAGAAGTGAGTAAACTGCCTTTTTGCATTTTTGGTACTTCATACCATAGATTTGGCAGAGTTTATTAATTTTATTATATAAATTCGGGCTTTGGTAGTAGCAAAATCTTGTACCAAAGCCCGAATTTATATAATAAAATTTAAAAAGATTGGAAAAAAAAATGTAAAAGGGTTATAATTTTTCTGTTTTTAGTTATGGCTTCTACCCTACACCAATTCTTATACAATTTCTTGCTATGTAAACAATAGTAACAGGAAGTATTAAAACATCATCAAGATACAAAGTGAATTAAATAAGTATTATCGAAGCTAACGCAAGAACTACCCAAACAAAGGTATCCATTTTTTGTTTTTTTGTTTAAATCTAAATTGATCCACAACTACCGGGGACATTGCAGAACATACATACATACATACATACAATCACGCCTTTTTCCCATGGGGGTAGGCAGAAACCACGGAACGCCACCTGCTACGATCTCTACATACTCCTTTTGCCTCGTTTAGGTTCATACAATTGGTCATACACACACGGAACATACCTAATACAAATAAAATACAGGCGACCTGAGAACCTTCTTCTTTTAACGTTACCATGGTCTATCCATGTGCTTTACACCTGAATCCGTTTAGCTGTCAAAACTTGAAGTTAACTTTGCATTTATAATATTAGTATGGATGGCTACATAATCATCCTCTAACCCCAATTTATTAAGGATATATCTGGATAGCCACACAGTTAACCATTTTTTTTATTTTTATTAAAAACACCTGTTTGTTTCAGATACCGCATCGCGTTCCAAGAGACGCTCCTCTGCAGAAAGGTCCGTGGTCGCCGAGATTCCCGCATCATAAATTTGGATCACACAATCTGTAGGGAGGTGACTACTCTACCGAGCGTCAACTCGAATAGCATCAAGCGAGACTCGAGAATATCATTCATTAGTAAAGTTGATTTCGTGAAGGATCCAACCCCGTATTGCGTTGGTGATATCGAAGATAGGGATAGCGAAGAGCCGGTTTTCAAAAGTTTTTCGAAAACGTGAACGTATTTTTAAGTAGATACATTACGCGCCAAAGCACCAGCAGCACAGGACTTGCATCGAGCCATGCCGCAAAGCAAAAATTGTGTGAAGCTCTTGTCATCGAGTTTATCCAGTCCAGTGCAATGGACTAGCGCACATTTGAATAGGCCCCACCGCATCCAATCATAATTTTCTTGTCCTTACCCTAATTTATTTGTGGTCAGTTCAATATATCTTTTTTTTTTCAAACTTCTAAATTAGTATCTTACAAGGGGACGGCACGAACTTGGGGAAACGGATTTGAATGAAATTTCGTGTAGTGGTAGTATATCATATGGCTACTACCGCTGTGAAATATTTCCGTCCAATGCCCAGTAGGAGCTGAGAAAAACGCAAACAAAGTTCAGTCCACACATTATGTATAAGTCACATTATATTCCGTTCGAGCGTACCGTGGCGTGAGCGGTATTGGACGGAAATATTTTACAGTGTTAGTAAGTACCCACATGGTATACTACCACTACACAAAATTTCATTCAAATCCGTTTCCCCAAGGTCGTGCCGTCCCCTTGTTAGTAGTCACCCTCTTGCTAGCCATTGTCATCACTTCATCATGTCATGTCTTCACATCATCCATTTCACATCAGTTACGAATGAGACATCACTCACTAAAGGCGGGACGCGTTGCTTCAGACTAAGAGCTCGTTCACATTAGGTCGGCCCGACAGTTTTATCGGGCAGTAAACGTGTCGGATTCATATTGGCATATGTATTTCAATAGCCAGCAATAGCGGGCCGACCTAATGTGAACTAAGACTTAGTTCACATTAGGTCGGCCCGACAGTTTTACCGTTTACCGGCTGTCGGGTGTTGCTGTTCACACTAGAAGCTGGCGATCCGACCAAATGTGGCGCTATACTTGCCAGTACGCCAATATTATGTCCGACCCGATAGAAATCGTGGCTGAACGTCCGGTAAAAGTGTCGGCTCCGTTAGTTTTATCGGGTCGCCCTTATGTGAACGGCGCTATTGAAATACATATGCCAATATGAATCCGACACGTTTACTGGCTCGATAAAGCTGTCGGGCCGACCTAATGTGAATGAGCTCATCACAGCAGCGGCAGTAAAAATATATTACGTACAGCATGGACAGAGATAACGTTGTTGGTTCATACAAAATGTTTGTAAGTCATTGTCATTTATCCCATCCAACATTTCCTAACTATGTTGGAGTCGGCAGTCTAACAGGATGCAGCTGGATACTAGTACTCTACAAGGAGCGTCTGCCTATCTGACCTCCGCAACCCGGTTACAGAATTTTCGTAAGTGATGTAGCAGAATCAATGCAATTGCAATGCATCGTGTTGCAGCACGGCCCGTCATAGTCTGCGGGTCCCTTTGAGGTGTCAAGGTTAACAATATAATGTAAATACAACAAAACTAACTATAGCTCTGTAAATAATTATTTATATTTTAAGTAGGTTAAGAAAAGGTTAGAATGTATTGAATGGTTGTTTAATGCTTATTTAAGTTGTTAAGTTATTTTAAGAACGATGAGAAACTTTTTCTCTTAAACAAGTTAATATTTTCAACGAAGCAGCAGGTTGAATTTTAACTGCGTAAATATTTCTTGTAACTTTTGTTATTTATAAACTTCTCAGGAAGATAATTTTTTTATCCTGTTTATAAGAACTCAATCAATTTAGAAGAACTTCTCATAATTTTGTTCGACGAATTTGTACTTAAGCTTAAAATGTTTAACAGTTATATCTGCGTGCCTGAAAAAGGGAATGTAATATGGGCAAAACTGCGTGACTGAATTTTTGTGCAAATTTACACTAAGGACGAATTTCACATGTGAAACTGAACGGGATCAGCGCACCTCAACCAAGTTCTAGAGCTGTCAGTGTCAATATTATTGTTATGTTTTGTAACGTAATAGTTGTTTCACATTGCCTAATAGTAAAGGTTGCTTTTATGTCATTATACGGTGTTCAAATATGTTAAAAGGGTTTTCTTAAAAGTCTTAAACCTTTTCCATGAAAGTTAAGTCATTATCTCACCTACTTTCACCCATTCAAAATGTTTCACGTTTAGTTCCAATTGAATTGCTGCTTGGAATGCTTTTTACAAAGTTCTCATCTCAGATTGAAAGGTTAGAAAACAATTAAAGAAATACGGTTATTTACGTTGGGGCTCAAAACATTTTTTATTTTTATATTCTTTCAAAAAACAAAATTACTCAGATTCTACCGCTATATAGTTAATTATTGTACTCGGTATGGTAGCATTTTATAATTAATTAAAAATAAATAGTATTCCATAACAAGGATGACACTAACAGCTCGGCAGCCCGGTTCAGATGTTGCAGTGCATTTGCCATTTGTAGCAAAATATAAAACAACCGAATTATCCCAATGTGCAGCCGTTTACAATAGCTGGCAATGTTTCAAAAAGTTAATTAAGTATTTGAGAACGGAATGAATATTTATTCTAAACTAAAATTAGCACAAATGCTAGCCTATATTCTGGTGACAGTAATGGATGGACGAATTAAATTATACATAAGTTAGTAAAACTAACTTTAGTACAGTTCATTATTTGCAGAACTAGGATTTAAGTCGAACTTAGAAAATTTGATTGTAAAATCTAGTTTTATTAAATGACAATTTATTTGTCATTTTCAGCTGTTACGTCTTATTAGGGGACTGTTTACCCCTGTAATGTCATCACAATAACATTTAGGTTATTATTTTATTGAGTAAGGGCGTCCGCGTCCATAGGATCATAAGTACCTACTTACAAAAACAGTATCTATTAAAAAATATTCTGTATTTTTCAAGTGCAATCAAGTTTAGTTGAAGAATATGATGACAGAAACGATACCGAGGTGGCGATTCTCTTCCGTTTCTGTCCCTCAACATAATAATTTGCAATGATCGAAGCTGTAGTTTCTCAAATTCTAATGATATTTAAAATGTTAGCAGTACTATCAAACTTGTGTAACAAAGGAAGTGTCGAAGGGTGGGCGTTTTGGGGGGACTGTCTTGTGTAACTTTGACGTTCAAAAAGTGCTGACTCTCAGCCTAGTTTGAATAAATGACTTTTGATTTTGATTTTGTGTACTGTGGTTTTCAGTGTATAATGTTTAGAATCGTTTGTTAGTGTAAGAGATTTCAAACGACTAAGTCCGAATAATATTCATAAAGCTAAACTTCTACGGATCATTTTAAATTTAGATTCACTAGTAAAATAAGTCTCTTAGGATTCTCTAACACCCAGGTACCTTTCCATAATACTGTTTAAGATTCGATATAAGCTACCTAGGATTTTGATATAAATGTAAATTGTCTATAAAAATGTAATAAACTGTAAAATGTATCCGTTGTTTAATTTCATAACCCTGAACTAGACTTAGCAAATAAAATATCTTCTGACACTTACGTCAGGTTCAAGAAACTTTAAAACTCAGGCAAAAGGAATTTGTACTACATTTTTATTACGAAGGAGGAGGGTTTTTTTTTCTGGATGGGAAATCGTCAAATGACTTCTCCCGCTCTGGGCGGAGCGGGAGGGTGTGTCAGACTTTTACTGACTAAAACCCAACCGTGTTCCTTCAGTTGCCCATATGCCAGGGTCACGGTATCTCGCTTGAACAATCTCGCGACCCTGGCAGGCGTCGGTCCTAGCAGACCCCTTCAGTATTGCTGACATCTCTTTGAGGCGCGCGTGGAACACTACGCGCCGTCGACCCGAGCCTGGTCCTTATTGGGCGGCGAGCTACCCATTGCTCGCCACCTGCAAGCTCGCGCCTACGGTGGCCGGGAGACCGCTATCGACTCCCGACGCCCGGGGCGTCTCCTCCTGCGGCGGCTAGGGACGTGAAAGCGCAGTGACTGCCACTCCCTCACGCGCCCCGCCTCCTCCTTCGCGAGCATTACTGCTTCGCAGAAGGAGGTGATGGCTTCCCATGCCCTCTCGCTCCGTACCATGGCTCGCACCAGGGCCGGAAGCGAGAGGTCGCTGCCACCGATCGCCTCCACGAGGACACGGCGGTGCTCCGCCCAGGCAGGGCACACTTCCACCGTATGCTCCACCGTGTCCTTTAGACGATCCTCACAATGGAAACACCCGGGCGTATGTATCCTCCTGCTTTATCCTGAACAGGAACCCACCGAAGTACCCATGCCCGGTGTGAACCTGCGTCTGGTGGAAGGTGAGGATGCCGTGGCGCCTCTCTATACACTCCTCAAAGAGGGGACTTACCGCCGCAATTGTGGCGTGCCCAAAGGAGGAGGGTAAAGTTTAGAACATTTTTCGCCTATCATAGTCATGAAAATTCGAAGTATTTATTAAAGACATGTTATTGTGTTTATGTGAAGTTTAGGTGTCGACCTTTACATCTATTCTAAAATAGTAAGAAAAAAATAGCAAGTCATATAAAAAAATCATCAAACTTGGCAAATTCGTGGAAGTTTTGTTATTTTAAGCTCTTTTTTTAACTTTCATCACTAAATATACTGTTAAGCGCTTTATGCACCAAAACAAATTAACGCTAGTTAAAAAGCTTATTTACTGTAGTATTTGAGAGACTAAAAAATATTTTGGTGCATATAGCCAGGCCTCACCATAGAATTTCAATAGCGCAGTGGAAGTTATGATGGTGGGGCCCTGGAGACAAGAGTGGCTAGCGAACTTGTCCGCCGTGCGCGGAGCTAATCTATAATATTTTTAAAGACCTCACCTGGTGGTAGACGAACACCTGCTCTGGAGCCTACCTGGATTTATGTATGTAAGTGAGTGTATATTGTATTGTGTAGTGACGTTATGAGTATTCTCCAGGATCCACTGCAACACGCCAGAGATTGGTTCCAGCACGCGGTTCAATAGC
Source organism: Aporophyla lueneburgensis (assembly GCA_932294355.1). NCBI lineage: Eukaryota > Metazoa > Arthropoda > Insecta > Lepidoptera > Noctuidae > Aporophyla > Aporophyla lueneburgensis. Next base: position 24,747,775 of record OW028734.1, read on the forward strand.
GTCACTTCAAACTATTTCCAACAAACAAATATGTCCAAACTCAACCCGTATTATTTCGTCAACTTGGGGTTATTTACAATCAAAGCAATTAGATCACGACTTATTGTCACAAACGGATCGATTTAAAGGGATTAATTTACAACTGGTCGCGAAAATCAACACGGCGACGAAGCTCCCTTCTTCAAGCAAAATCAAAGTGTCAAGTGTCAAAGTCAAACTTGACAAGTGACAGTTCTCTCACTCTGTTCACGTCTAGAAACGTAGGCGCATAGAGTAAACAAGTCAACGGGACGGAACATCTACCCCCCCCGGACGGGCCTTCCCGTCCGCTAATCACTTAAGGTTGCGTTTTATCAGTCCACTTGACGCGCTGCTGGAGGATGTGCAAATACTCCAAGCTCCAACGCTTCCAAAAACTCTGAGCGAGCTGCTGCACCAACTGAAACCGCGATAGCCAATTTTGGCTCACATCGACAAAAGGGTGCTCCGGCAGGGCGACAAGTGGCTGTCAAATCAAAAAATGGCCCGGGGTTAGGGCCTCCAAGTCGTTCGGGTCCGAAGACAGCGGGCACAATGGACGCGAGTTCAATATAGCTTCAATGCGGCAAAATACCGTAGCTAACTCCTCAAAGGTGAGAACGGTGTCTCCCAACAATCTGCGCCAGAGTCATAGTATAAAGAGGGGAAGTAAGTTATCTTCATACAAACGCATCGCTCGCGGCCTGTATGTGTGCGCCATAGTATCTATGCGTCGCCGCACGCACACTTTGACAAAATCTCAACCCGTTTCTCAGTTCGCCAGTCGGGGCTATCACTGTACGAGGTTCGCGCGTCACGGCTTTTCGGCAACACTAAATGAATAAAAAATGTCCGATAATCGCAGGAGAACGTATTGCTGTGTGTTTGGGTGTCTTAATAATTCATCGATTCCAGAATTGTCTCTGTTCAGATAAGCTATTGAACAGGAAAGGTAAGCTGATGAGATAACTACTTACTTATTTTTTATTGTATTAGTTTTCTATCACACAGAGGAAGTAAGTAGGTAGGCCTACTTTCCTACTAGAATGTATTAGGCACTTTTGATCTATCAATAAAATTGATTTGCATTTGCCGCTATTGCTTTGTTTACGTTTAGTTATGCAGATTTCTCAGTATTGTAGGTATAGTAACTAAGTACCTATCTACTTACAGTTATAAAATCGTAATTAAAAATAAGTAATTGTGTAATTGTAAATCAGATATACATAATAAAGCAAAGTTCGAATCATAACAACAAAGATTATAGTCTAAGAGACAGGCGTTAGTTTTTAATGTTGTTTTACTGTGTTTCTTTTATTATAATATTTTAGTCACTTTATTAATTTGTTTATTATATAATGTAAATTAAATGTGCTTTTCTTTCATTTCAGACGCCTTCAGTGGCTGCGCTTAATTGACCGCGAGGCTTTGATAAATAAATCCCAACCCAAGCATGTTTTTTCCGCAGGAGGAGACGCCCCGGGTGTCGGGAGTCGATTGCGGACTCCCGGCCACCGTAGGCGCGAGCTTGCGGGTGGCGAGCAATGGGTAGCTCGCCGCCCGGTAAGGACCAGGCTCGGGTCGACGGCGCGTAGTGTTCCACGCGCGCCTCAAACAGATGTCAGCAGCAGTGAAGGGGTCTACTAGGACCGATGCCTGCCGGGGTCGCGTGATTGTTCGAAAGAGATACCGTGACCCTGGCACATGGGCAACTGATGGAACACGGGTGGGTTTTAGTCAGTAAAAGTCTGACATGCCCTCCCACTCCGCCCAGAGCCGGAGAAGTTATTTGATGACTTCCCATCCTGAAAAAAAAAAAGCATGTTGTTTGTGAAGCCCATTTCCACCCGGAAGACATAATGAACAACAGCGTTAGAAAATTACAAAAGAAAAAAAAAATTGTTTGCCGAGTTTAAATTTTATCGTTTTTTACCGGTTAATTTTATCCTTTTTTTTAAATAATTCTGCTCTGAATCTTGAATAAATTTCTAAATTTGTTAAGAAAACCATTGTTGAACTTTATTGACTAATGATCACTTAATTCAGAGATGTGTTATCTTTGGCAAGGGCTGGGCTTTAAAGTAGTGAGGCCTGAAAAACCCTGTACCCAGACGATACAAGTAAAAAACACAATTTCCGACCCTTGCCAATTTAAAGGCACTGAATTAAAATTTAGCTAAAACTGACGACCCTAAGACAGTAGGCAATTATATCGCGGATTGGGCCGGAGATAGCCTACTTCCCCTCTTTATACTATGCCAGAGTCCCTGTGCCGCTTTCACCGCGGCCTCAAAAATACCCCCCCAATGGGGGCAGGCTGGCGGGTCAAAACAATAACAAACAACAAAAACAATCAAACAACAATAACAACCAAACAACAACAACAACAACAAAAATTTAACCAAATGGCCCTCCTTAGGCAACAAAGGGGATGACGGGCCCCATAAGGAAGGCTAGAGTGCCTCAACCGTCAACAACCAAACAACAAAAGACCCGTATCGTCCAAAAAGGGGTTCAACTTACTAACGGCTCCCGACAATATCCAAAACTCTCGCTGCAGAATGGCCAACAGCGCATTGCAACCGGCATGCGAGTTCTTACTGTGACGATCAGTCACCAACAATTCAACAATTTGTCGAGGAGCTGTATCGACTCAACAAAAAATCAGGGTCCTTCGTTCCAACAGCGAGCACCTTGAGCCCGGGCAAAGGACCCGACATCAAGACTGGCCATCGAGGCCAATCATCCTCGGGGTGAGTCAGCCAGTCTGGTCCCCACCATAGGGGGTAAGCAAACAAGCGGGGTGCCATGCACCAACGTGAGGCCACGGCGCCTGGGTTCAAATCTCCAGGCACGTGCCTCCAAATCAAAGGCGTTTCAGAATTTTGAATCTGGGACACTCGGTTCGCAACACAGACCTCCAAAGAGTGGACGGACGTCTTCAACCAACACAAAACAATTTGACTGTCCGTCCAGGCGTAAGAAGCCCGAATGTCCACAGTTCCACCCAAAGTGTGAGCAACGTGGTTCAATAGACGCACAAGAAGCGCCGCCCCTGACAACTCTAACCTAGGGATGGCCAGTGCCGTCCGGAGGGGGGCCACCTTGCTCTTGGCCATGACCAGTGACAACTTCACCTGGCCTGTCGCGCTGATGGTGCGCAGACAAACAACAGCTGCATAACCGTGCGCAGACGCATCACAAACAAGGGTAGCAGTGTAGCTCCCAGGGGGGAGGATAGTGCGGGGTAACACGACCTCGTTGACTGCAGGGAGTGCGGATACAAATTGGAGCCAATCTTCCAACAGGGTTTCCCGAAGTGGCTCGTCCCAACCAAGTCCCGCAGTCCAAAGGCGCTGAAGAAAACAATTTCGTCCAAAAAAATACAAACAGAACAACAAGACAATAGACAAAAGGCAACCCTGGGCTCCCATGTCCAAAATGGCACGGACCACATCAGAGTCCCCCGTGGGCCCCCAGACCTGACCGATGCCGTTGGCAACAAAACCGTGTCGATTTGAGGGGTACCTTAGCGGGGCAGGCGCCAAGTTCCTAACAATGCCTGGGCGGCGACCGATCGCCGCACCCAGGCTCAAGTCTTTCCCGACGACGATGGAGGACAAATTCCTCGTCGGCGCGGTGTCCCGTGCCACGCGCAATCGCTGGAAGGACATATCCCACCGGATGCCTGAATGGCGGGGGGCGTGTCTCCAACCGGGGACGTTCCGCCAATGGAGGGAAGGGAAGGCGGTGCTGGTCTGGCCAGCGCTGCCTAGCAACAACTGCGTAATCGCCTTTACGCGGGGAGACCAAATGGCGGTCGCGCGGCTCCCGATCAACTTGCGCGGGGGGTGGAGTGCGGCGCTCAAAATTGCGGGCCTCTCCCCGGTTCTGAACCGGCGAGGCAGAAGCCCGGTGACCAACTCCATGGTACCCCCCCGTACGCGAACCTTCATCAAAGCTGGTCTGCCAGCGTGGTTCGCGTTAGCGCACAATATGTCCAAATGGGACCCCCTACAAATTCTACAAGGGCGGGGGTTGGGGCAGTCCCGATGGAAGTGAGCCCCCAAACAAGAGAAGCACAAGCGGCGTGCATTGGCAATTCGGCGGCGGGCACTCACGTGCAATTTCAAAAAGGCCGCGCAAGTTGCCATGCCATGCCCCGTGTCCCTACAAAACTCACAAAAAGGACGACTCTGGGTGCCAGCAAAACGAGTGGCGGGGCGACTATCAACAGGCCCGCAGGCCGCAGTCCGTCCCTGGTCTCATGGCCGGGAAGACGGCTGGCGCGACTCGGTGGCAACGCCAGAGTTATCCACAAACCGACACTCATCCTCCAAAAATTGGACGAGGTCACCAAATGGGGGGAGATGTGTGACACTATCCCCACCATACTTTTGCTCGAAACGAGCCCTCAAATCGGCAGGAAGCCGTTGCAGCACAACATATACCAAAAGGTAAGACCAATGGTCTACCGGCAACTCCAATTGCTTTAAAGCGTTGGTCGCTGCCACCAATGGGTTCAACAGGTCAGTACGCAATGCTGACAATCCAGTAATGACCGGTAACCCCAAAATCTGTTCAATATGAACGTCAGCCAAACAACGTTTATTTTAGTACCGCCGGGTGAGTAGTTCCAAAGCGGTAGGGTAGGCTGAGTCAGTCAACGACAGATGCTGTACCAAGACTCGGGCCTCACCTTCCAGGACAGACAACAAATAGGCCAACTTTTGGGCGGGTCTGAGGTCCGAGCGTGCATCAACCAAACTTTCAAACAAGTTTTGGAAACCTAACCAATGGTCCAAGCGACCGTCAAAGTGTGGCAGTTCCAAAGTAGGCAGTCTACTCAATAGTCCGGGACCTGAAACAACCGAGGTCTCCGGCTTGACCTGGACTGGTGTCCGGCTCTGCAATATTTCCCGAGCACGTTGACCAATAACATCCCCCAGGTCCAAGATCTGGTCGTAGTCAGCAAGGACCTTATCACGTGCTGCCTGGTCCAGCACTTTCAGATCCACTTCGCAAATGAACTCGTTGTAGCGGGTGAGTAGAGCATCAACGCTGCCGAGTCTCACGTTCAGCTGCTCGAACCAAGCAAACGTGACCCCTTCAAGATCCGGGCGCTCAGCGGTCGCTGCAGCTGAAGTGAACCACCGTAGCTGTGTGGTCAATCCACTGATTGCCTCTCTCACCGCTTTGTGTGCCATTGCACAAACAATACAATTCAAATAAACCAAACAAAATAATCAAATAACAAAGTTCAAACAATGAATAACAAGGAAATCCAACGCAAACAATCAAACTGCCAAACTGCCAGTCAACAACTCAAGAATAACAAAATACTGGTTCCAATTTAATGAACAACAATTGTTCCGTCCCGTTTAAATTAGTTACTCTATGCGCCTAACGGAACGCGCCCGAACGGAGTGACATCTGACTTGTCAAGTTTGACTTTGACACTTCTCTTTGATTTTTTGGCTTGAACAAGGGATCATCGTCGCCATGTTGATTTTCGCGACCAGTTGTAAATTAATCCCTTTAAATCGATCCGTTTGTGACAATTAGTCGTGATCCTATTGCGTTGATTGTAAATAACCCCAATTTGACGAAATAATACGGGTTGAGTTTGGATATATGTTTGTTGAAATAGTTTGAAGGTTAAGTGTTGGAGACCGCATGTCTGGATGGCAGACCTCTTGGAGCGGCCTCGTTGTATCCTGGAGAATACTCATAATGTCACTACACGATACATATATACTCACTTACATACATAAATCCAGGTAGGCCCCAGAAGCAGTTTCCTTCAATCTCGAGGTGAGTCTTTTGTTTAACTTATATAGATTAGCTCCGCACACGGTGGACAAGTTTCGCTCGCCACTTCTTGACCCAGGGCCCACGATTATCGCGCTACCACATAATATTGAAATCCTATGGTAGGGGTCTGGCCTGGCAGCGAACAACAATAAACTTTTATTTTAATTCAAAACCAATGTCAACGTTCAAAATTCAACTTCACAATTCAATTCAAGTATTCAAATGTTAATTTCACAAACCACTATATCAATGGTACAACAATAATAAACCTTTATTCCAATTTAAAACAATGTTAATGCTCAAAAATGCCAATTTCAAATACAACAACAAGAGGTTATAACATAGCCCAATCCAACCAACTCTATCAGCATATGCAACCCGGTTGACCCCGGCAACATGAGTTACTCGTCTCAACAAACTTAAACAAATTAATACAATTATACATTTAATTACAGTTAACAAACATTTACAGCGAATTACTACTTCCCTTTAGAGACTGCCAAGTAATTAGCCTACTGTAAATTACCAATTTGGTGGTTGTATGTCTTAAAACCACGCTCTGAAGAATGTTCAAACCAAAAATGTTCGCCGCCAGGCCAGGCCTCACCATAGAATTTCAATAGCGCAGTGGAAGTTATGATGGTGGGGCCCTGGAGACAAGAGTGGCTAGCGAACTTGTCCGCCGTGCGCGGAGCTAATCTATAATATATTTAAAGAACTCACCTGGTGCTAGACGAACACCTGCTCTGGAGCCTACCTGGATTTATGTATGTAAGTGAGTGTATATGGTATCGTGTAGTGACGTTATGAGTATTCTCCAGGATACCATCCACTGCAACATGCCAGAAATTGGTTCCAGCACGCGGTTCAATAGCGTCACTTCAAACTATTTCCAACAAACAAATATGTCCAAACTCAACCCGTATTATTTCGTCAACTTGGGGTTATTTACAATCAAAGCAATTGGATCACGACTAATTGTCACAAACGGATCGATTTAAAGGGATTAATTTACAACTGGTCGCGAAAATCAACACGGCGACGAAGCTCCTTCTTCAAGCAAAATCAAAGTGTCAAGTGTCAAAGTCAAACTTGACAAGTGACAGTTCTCTCACTCTGTTCACGTCTAGAAACGTAGGCGCATAGACTAAACAAGTCAACGGGACGGAACACAGTTTATTTTGTGATGAAAGTTAAAAAAAGAGCTTAAAATAACAAAACTTCAACAAATTTGCCAAGTTTGATGTTTTTTTTTTTTATATGACTTGCTATTTTTAACAATTTTAGAATCTAAGTAAAGGTCGACACCTAAACTTCACATAAATACAATAACATGTCGTCAATAAATACTTTGAATTTTCATGACTATGATATGCAAAAATGTTCTAAACTTTACTCACCTCCTTTAATTGTGAATACAGATTGGTTGAGGAAAATCTCTGAAACGTTTAAGACAAATCTTAATCATTTTTTACTCACAAAGCGAGTCAGCAACAGCTGGCTTTAATATTCCAGCTCACAAACTACACTTGCTTCTTTACGGCAATTTATCTCAGTCACGACTATTGTTTACAAAAACTTTTATGTTATAATGGAGTCATAACATTTCATATGAACCAATATGAAAAGATAAGCCACCACCACAACGCCCTACTATCAAATTGCCAACAAAATGCTACGATAACTGGCTAACTGGTACTTACTGGCTATAAGAGTAGAGGGAGACCAAAGAAACGATGGATGGACTGTGTGAATTATGATATGGATAGAAAGGGGGTAAATACTGAGATGACGACTACTAAAGAAGTGTGGAAGAAAAATACATGTTGCGCCGACCCCAAATAATTTGGGATAAGGGCAGGATAATGATGATGAAATAATATAGTATCATCATTTCAGTCGTAACTCGTAATACGTCCACTGCTGGACATGACCTCCCACAATTTGGGGGGCTTTGCCATAATCGCCACGCTTGGCAGGCGGATTGGCGATCGCAGTATGGTGGTAAAATGCATAGAGAACGCTGCTGCCCATTCTATAGTAAGTCCCGTAGTCGCCTCTTACGATACCCACGGGAAGAAATGGGGTGATGCTATTCTTTACGTCCGGCACCACACGGTACCGTCCGGCACCATACGGTACGGTACTAATATAGTATACCGAATATATAATTGAGGGAATGCGAAGACTTTCCCGGAGAACAATTTCCATTCTTATATCGATACACGTAATTTAATTCTGTAGGATATTATTCAACGTTTACTTGTTTTGGGTTTGGTTATTAACTAGGACCATTAAAGTAAAATATTGTTGATAACAATAGTAAACCCATGGTCAGCAAGACCACCAGTCACCACAAGCAGCATCCGATCAGGACCATAGATGCACGAAGCACGAGCAAGGCAATGATCAGCTATTACGCCGTCGCTATATTTGAGGGCATTAGGCGGATAAAGTTTTTATACATTTTTATCTACCAATTTACGAATTTCTGTACTCACTGTCCTGCCTTGAATAAGTCCGTTTATAAGTAAATTTGAGTCGTAAATAAATCTTTTTCAAATAAGATTTATTCTTTTGATTTGACTCCGCTGGGGCTCAAATCAAAAGAACCAAATTCTATGAAATTACCTAATATAACTTTTTTACGAATTCTCAATTTCACTTCTTTTTGGAAATAAATTAAATTACTCGATTCTTGGAGCTTCGAAAGACGGCTTCAATATTTTCACTTTATAACCTTTCCTAAGAAATTCCACATTGCCTAATTGTAAAGGTTGCTTTAACGCCATCATACGGTGATCAAATACGTCGAAAGGTTTTTATTAGAAGTCCTAACTAAACCTGTTCCTTAAAAGTTAACTCATTATCCCACCTGCTTTCTCCCACTCAAATCGTTTCACGTTTAAAGCCACGTTTACTTCTCCCGCTCTGAGCGGAGCGGGAGGGCGTGTCAGACTTTTACTGACTAAAACCCACCCGTGTTCCATCAGTTGCCCATGTGCCAGGGTCACGGTATCTCTTTCGAAGAATCACGTGACCCCGGCAGTCTGGCAGGATCTCATGGCGACATGGCGGGTCGATTGTCGCAACCCAGCGCTGGGAACGCCACAATTGCGGTGGTAAGTCCCCTCTTTGAGGAGTGGTGCTCCGGTGGGTTCCTGTTCAGGATAAAGCGGGAGGATACGCCCGGGTGTTTCCATTGTGAGGATCGTCTAGACGACAAGGTGGAGCATACGGTGAAAGTGTGCCCTGCCTGGGCCGAGCACCGCCGTGTCCTCGTGGAGGCAATTGGCGGCGGCAACCTCTCGCGCCACTCCCACATGTGTACGCGAGGACCAGATTGAAAGGGAAGAAAACAATTTAAGAATTACGGTTATTTACGTAGGGGCTCAAAACATTTTTAGTTTTTATATTCTTTTAATAAAATTTTCATTCAGATTCTACCGCTTTATATACATACACTTGGACATATCTTCCTAGCCTTTCCTAAAGTATCCCGAGGTTAGGTTCCACTTAGACCGGATGCTGCTGAGTATCGGTATTTCACACGGAATAAAGAAAACTTTGTTCTGTGGTATTTCACATGGAGCGACTGACTATCTGATCTAGGTAACGTCCACGACCACGGCTTTCATATGAGAATATATTCCTGTTTCAAACTTTTTAAGGCTTGATTTTCCAGTAGGTGGGTTTTAGACTTTGAACTTACTTATTTTCATTTTCACCCTATCAATCATATTACATCTTGTCATCTGACAAAGGATAGCCGTTTTCCTTCTACTCTCAAAGGACACAAATATATATCAACAGTGACATACAGAACATATTGTTTGCTTTGTTCTAATTACATTCGTAACTGGCTAAACTCGGGCGGACATCAATCACATAAGTAGGCCAACAAATACCAAAGGCCACAAAGTACACATCATATGCTATGCTACATCATTATCAATCAGTCTTGTTAGTTTAGTTTCATCGTAAACTTCCGACAGATTGTAGAATGCTAGCAACGTAGGCTAGTTTGGAATAATTGCGAGAAAAGGTACAATACTTATCATTTGAATTTGTTTTTCTAAATAAACGGCGTTTGTTAGCAATGGCTACAGATAAATGCTAGGTTTATCTGAAAATCCCTTGTGAATGCTTACATATATTATTTATCATAATCAGCCATTATTGTTCCCACTGCTACGACACAGGCCTCCTCTCGGTGAGAGAGTGTGGGCCGTAATCCACCACACGGGCCTAGTGCGGGTTGGTAGATGTCACATATCTTTGAATTTTTGGTTCGAATATTATTATATTCCAACGTAAATGGCATCTGGCACAGTGTTTGGCACAAATCCAGATTGAAATGAAAATCTGCAAAATTGAAAGCTTTGTTGTAAATAAATATGACGGAGCATATATAAGGTGTATCTATTCATACACGAAATATTTTAAGAGGTACACTTGTAGGTGGTAAAGAAGCTATAGAATCAAAAAAAAATTTTTTTATATAAGAGTTTTTAAATTTTCGTAATTATTATAATTTTAAAACTGCTTGAGACGTTTTGCATAAAACCTTTACTCCAAATTCTATGAATGGCCCGCCTGACGCTGTGAAGGCGACGACCAGACGGCACGAGCATGGCCGCGGTGTCTCGGGCCGTAAAAATAAGAAGAAGCCAGTATTTCTTACCTGCGTCAAATAATTCATAAATATTAAATTATGAAAAAAAAAATACTTTTAGAAAAAATTTTTTTTCGTTGCTGTCGCTTCTTTACCACTTACAGGTGTATCCCTTAAAATATTTCGTGTATGAATAGATACACCTTATATATGTACCGGGTGACATTTTTTAACGTCTTGAAAAAAAATGGGTGTAATAGGTGAATGGAGTCTTTGGCATAGAAATTTCTATTATTTATATTTTTTAATAACATTTAATAAAATTGACCTAGCAATAAATACTAAACATTTAAAGTAACATTTTCATACTAGAACAACAAAAACAGAAATTTGGAAAAAAGAAACGATTAAAATCTATCGAAACTCAAATCATACGCACCCTACTCAATGCACGGCATGTATCAATGATTTCGTAGCGCGGTCCTACCCTTTGAAGCCGGCCGATAAGCGGCCTCATTGATCTATCGCAGGCGCACGAGCCGCACACGCATCCCCGTCCGCCCGTGTCCCACGCTCCTTCAGTCACCTGCGATGAATCTGAAGGCCTTCTTGCCTTCTATTGGGCCAATTGAAAAGTCCCCGGTCTGACACACAGATGGCAGTGCTAGTATTAAATCCATATTATTTTTAGTTAGTACCAACCTTCAAACGATACGTGTCAAAATTTGACAGCAGTGCGACCATTAATTTGTGAGATATTGCGTTGTGAGTTGTGCTACTTTTGTTATTTTAAAAAGATGGAAAAAAAAGAATTTCGTGTGCTGATAAAATATTGCTTTTTGAAGGCAAAAAAAACAGTTGAAGCAAAATCTTGGCTTGATGAAGAGTTTCCGGGGTCTGCACCAGGAAAATCAACCATCATTGATTGGTATGCTAAGTTGAAACGTGGTGAAATGAGCACCGAAGACGGTGAACGCAGTGGACGCCAAAAGAGGCTGTCACCGACGAAAACATCAAAAAAGTCACAAAATAATTTTGAATGACCGTAAAGTGAAGTTGAGCGAGATAGCAGACATTGTGAAGATATCATCTGAACATGTACATCATATTATTCACGAATATTTGTACATGAGAAAGCTGTGTGCAAAATGGGTGCCGCGCGAGCTCACAATCGATCAAAAGCAACAACGTATTAATGATTCTGTGCAGTGTTTGAAGCTGTTCAAGCGCAATAAACCTGAATTTTTGCGTCGATATGTGACAATGGATGAAACATGGCTCCATCATTTCACTCCGGAGTCCAATCGACAGTCAGCTGAGTGGACTGCACACGATGAACCGAATCCAAAGCGAGGAAAAACACAACAGTCAGCTGGCAAGGTTATGGCATCAGTAGTCTGAGATGCGCAAGGTATACTATTTATTGATTACCTCCAAAAGGGCCAGACCATCAACAGCGATTATTATATAGCGTTATTGGATCGTTTAAAGGATGAAATCGTTAAAAAACGGCCCCATTTGAAGAAGAAAAAACTGCTGTTTCATCAAGACAATGCACCGTGTCACAAATCAATAAAAACAATGGCAAAATTGCATGAATTGGGCTTCAAATTGCTTCCGCATCCACCGTATTCACCAGATCTGGCCCCCAGCGACTTTTTCCTGTTATCAGACCTCAAAAAAATGCTCGCTGGAAAGAAATTTAGCGCCAATGAAGAAGTAATCGCCGAAACTGAGGCCTATTTTGAAGCAAAAGACAAATCGTACTACAAAAATGGTATCGAAAAGTTGGAAGATCGCTATAATCGCTGTATCGCCCTCGAAGGCAACTATGTTGAATAATAAAATCGAATTTTGCCAAAAAAATGTGTTTTACTGTGGTAGACCGGGGACTTTTCAATTGGCCTGTTATTCTAGTTACACAACACATCATATGAAGATCGAGACGGTAAAAAATGTCATCCGGTATATAAGAGCAGTGGTGGCCCAGTGGTATCGGCCCCGACTTATGAGTTGTAAGTCGTGGGTTCGAATCCAGGCAGGCGCTTTACTTAGTGTAGATAATTTCATCACCACTGCTCTCAAAACGGTAAAGGAAAACATCGCGAAGAAACCGGCATGTCCTAGAACCAAACATTCGAAGACATATGACATCTACCAACCCGCACTGAGCTCGCGTGGTGGATTACGGCCCACTCTCTCTCACTGAGAGGAGGCCTGTGTCCCAGCAGTGGGAACAATATAGGCTGATGATGATGATGATATTTTAGTATGTTACATTAAATTACACAAAAATAGCATAATATTGCGCCGTTTGTCCTTAGACGATTAGGCGGAGGGGTAACTTTAATACGGACACAATTCGCCTGTAATAGGGGGCGATCCTATTACCATCAACCAGGCACAAATCCAGACTCTGGTCTGCTACTGAGAAATAAATAATGCTTGCCCAATCAAACTAAGGACATACCTATTCTAATATTAAATAACAGTCATTCAATATAAGACCATTAGATGTTATGTGAATCGAAAGAAACAATCCGTTTAGCACACGTGAGGATAGTGATAACATTTTGCGATAACAACTTAATCCAGTTTGCTACCTCTTCTAATTTATACACGTGATAACAGTAAAATATATTCTTTACTGTATTAGACTAAACATATCGAGACACTTGAAAATCTCGTAATACGGGTAATCGTATAGATTTCGAAGAAGATTATCCGCTTGACGACAAAACTATATTTTAGTGTGATACTATAGATTATTGGCAATACACATGATTGTGTCGTTGTAACCTGTAGATAAATGTGGAATTATTATAACTTATTCTCTAAAGTTTTTTTTTTAATTAATAAATAAACCGACATCTGAAAAAAGTATTTACACTGTTTAGTGCCTACCGTAACTGAAAAACTGCCCTGAAAAATATGCATTTAAATAATAAAAACTCCATCTATATCGGATCAGTCATCATCATCATTTCAGCCGAAAGTGGACGTCCACTACTGGACATAAGCCTCCCCCGATTTGGAGGGGATTTGCCATAATCGCCACGCTTAGCAGGCGGGTTGGCGATCGCAGTATGGTGGTAATAATAATAATATATCTTTATTTCCCAAAAATACAGATAGAGAACATTTACATAAAACTTTTGGATGTTGTAGAAATCTGTACACAATAGATTAATCTCTGTCTCTTAAACTAGGGTATCCTGTATCTTAAGAGACAGTGATTTCACAATGAGGTTCCAATTGATATTATGTAAGAGTGGACTGTGTCACCTTTAGAAGGGAAAAAAAAAGAAAAGAAAAATTATAGTTTACGTTACAGGTTTTAACTTTTTGTGAGAGTATGTGAAAATGTGAGGATGTGGGTAAATGAAATTAAATGAATGTGATTATTGGTGTGTAGGTGTGTGTGAGTGGGGATAAGTAGGTAATGTGGTGTTGATGTGTAAGTGAGTGGGGGAGTTGTATATATGCGAGTGTGAATGGATGCGAGAATAGAAGTATTTGTGCAAGCATGTAGGTGAGTGTGTGAGTCTTATTCTTATTGTTATTAGGCGATGTAGGTCAGTAAAGTCTCCGTTTTGGCATAGTCTTGTTTAAGTAGCCATTCTGTCACTTTTAATTTTAGGTTGTGTTTGTTGAGGTCTAAGATATTCAGTTGTATATGGATCTTCTTGTAAATATAAGCGCTAATTACATAATACTGATGCTTTGCGAAAGTGGTCCTGTGTTGGGTGCCTGAAGGAAGGTTTGTGCGCTTGTTTGGGTTAGACGGGGGAAGGCTGCTGTGTTTCCTAAGAATAGATTGAAGCACAAAGAGCTGACGGACTGTAAGAACCTTGCAGTCTGCATATAGTTGTGTTGTTGGGTATCTATGGGGCTTCCTTGTCATTACTTTTAGTACGGCTCTTTGTGCTCTCTCTGCCCGCAGGAGGCAACCTTTCGTAGCAGCACCCCATACAGAGATGCGGTATCCTATGACCGATTGGCATAGTGCAAAATAAATCATTTTCAAGATATCGGCATTAGCTGAGTTTCGGAGGGATTTAAATATATGAATGAGGCGCAGAGTTCTAGTCGTGACAGCGTCAAGTTGTATTTTCCATGTAAGACCGTCATCTATGTGGACACCTAAGTACTTTACGCTGTCACTTCTAGTAAGCGCTAGACAACGGCATGGCCCTGATTGGTTTGAGCATGAATGGGCAGTGATGGCAAAACTAGGTGACGGTGCGGTCTTACGCCTAATTGCAAATGGGATGTAACAGGATTTATTTATGTTTAAGGTAAGGAGATTAAAATTGAGCCATTTCATAATTTCTGCTAGAGCCAATTCTGCTGTAGTTTTGATGGAGTCCCAAGTTGGTCCATGAACTAAGATCGCGGTGTCATCAGCGTATGTATAAATCTTAGTATTTGGGAGGTACAATTTGCAAAGGTCGTTGATATATATTTGAAATAAGGTGGGGCCCAATATGCTGCCTTGAGGGACGCCGAAAGTAACCAACACCTCTTCACTAAGGTGGGTATCAATTTTTACTCTCTGGGTGCGATTCCTTAGGTAATCTTTAAAAATATCAAGCGACGCGCCACGTACTCCTAAGTTCTCTAATTTTGAGGTAAGGATGGGGACAGAAACTGTGTCAAATGCCTTAGAAAGGTCTAGAAATATACCTAAACATTTTGTCTTCTTGTCTAGATTTCTAGCTACCTCTTGAGTCAATCCTAGAACGGCATCTTCTGTTGAAACTCCAGCCCGGAAACCATACTGGTTGTCTGCTACTAATTTGTATTTTTCCAAAAATGTCCTGAGACGGTTGTTTAAGATCCTCTCAAGGATCTTGGAAAGAGTCGGCAAAACTGATATAGGCCTATAATTATTGACACAGATTCTGTCCCCCCCCTTGTGTATAGGGTGGACTATCGCCTTTTTTAGAGCATCTGGGAACACGCCCAATTGTAGACAGCGGTTGTATATGAAGGTTAGTGGCGGTATCAGGACGTGGCGACAGGTTTTCAATAAAAGAGGCGATATACCGTCCCAACCGATAGCACAGTCGTTACGTAGCTGTAGGATAAGCGATTCGGTTTCTGCTTCATCAACCTCTAAGAGCGAAAGAGAATTTACAAGGGAGGGGTTTATACAATTTAGATGAGAGTGATCGTTACACTGAGGTGATGGGGTGTGGTATGGTAAAATGTAGTATCAGTAATGCAGTAGTATCGGATCAGTGTTTTTGAGAAAAAATTTAAAATTTTGTTATATTTGTTTTCCCTTAAACGTGGAATATTTGTATGCAATTTATATGGAACCACTACTGAGTATACACACCACAAACTCGCATAACACTAACAACAGTAACTTTGCTTATTTCGTGTAGTTCGCTTGTTAGTGTTGCCACTTCAAACAAATACTCTCACATGGTAACACAGTTTAGGGGTCACACAAAGTTTGTTACGTGAGGGCAAATTGACTTTGTGTTGCGGACATACCTATTATGACGTCAATAGTTCCGTGCTTGTTTGACTTACCGACAGACAACGCTCAGTCTTACACTTGGTTTCTAAATTCAAAATTTGAAGTTGGAAACTTGTCAAACTCTACTGTTTATGTAGCATTACTTAAGTGGTAAGGGCTAAATAAAGTAGGTAACCCACGAAATTCATTATTTCATCTGATTCCATTGAATGACTTTTTCATTAAATAGTCATTCAATGGGATTAAATGAATTTAGAGGATTGCATTGATTGATTTTAATGATTAAGATACTGTATAATATAGCTTATATTTTTGTTACCGTCGCGAATCATACTTTAATCAACAATCAACCTGGCACTTGCAATAAAGCAAGAAGTTTGAATTTTGTAGGCTACCTTAATAGCGCATCCTCCATAATGTGATACCTTTTGTAATCGTTTTTGAAATGTCAGTCAGTACGTGATGTTCCTTCTAGTTATAATTTAGTTATCCCAAATTATGAATATTTTGGCGTAATGTTTACACTAATAGAGCTATTTTACAACTGTATTTAATTGTTTGCTCAATTAAAGTGTTTACTTCTTATTTGCATTGATTTCTTGAAAACATTAATTAGTGTTCTGTAATATTTTTAGCTACAGCACAAAATTCATAAGATTTAAATGGGTTAAATTCTACTACAAAATTTAGTGAGAAATACATCGATGTAAAACCGACTTTACGTAGTCTTGTCTGCCCTACCCCTAGAGTGTAATTTAAACCCGCGTAGGCGCGGAGGGGCAAGCCGAAGCTGCGGTGGTGAGCGTTAAAACCATCTGCGACGATAGGCTCGCGTGGGGCCGCCCAAACCCCGCAGCGCCGGAGCCATGACAGAAACAATACTTGCTGCATGTTGCATGCCTGATTGCATGTTGCATGCTTATCCGCACGCTGCATGCTTGCTCGCATGCTGCATGCCTGCTTGCATGCTGCATGCCTGCTTGCATGCTGCATGTCTGCTTGCACGCTGCATGCCTGCTTGCGTGCTGCATGCTTGAAGCAAGCATTCTTGTTTGCATGTTTCTTACTTTAAAAAAACTTTTGTTCATAATCAACAGTTTTATTTAGTGCCCTTACATTTAAATAATTAATAAATTAAACAAAAGAATAAGTTAATCTGAATAGTGGTATAATTAATGTTTGGAAACCTAATACTTCGAACGAATGTTATTTCGGATAAGTGTAATTTCGGTAGAAACTTTTTCGACCAAATAAAACGTCGGAGAAACGAAAAAAGTTGAATTGATAATAGGTCAACCGATACAGTGGCAGACGTGAATTCTATGAAGTAAAAAAAAAACGAAACGATAATGGTTGAAAAGTTTTAGGTGAAATGAAATTCGGCCAAATATGTTTATGTCGTATATTGTTTCTCATACTAAAGAAATAGTAACAAAAACCTTTATTCGATACATCGCACGACCCAGTAAACCTTTTTACAGACAGCCATGACATTTGTAAATTCACACATAAGTGAACAGTGTTCTGCAGAAATTGGACTCAGCATTATTTTTCTGCGAAAAAGTTCAGTGGAAGTGTAATGGGAAATTATTTGGGAATGATCTTCTTCGTTTACTAAAATTATTATTTGTGATGTAAAGCGTGCGAAGGCTAAACTTGCCCACTACACTACTCTACTCCTTCAAGCTAAATACCATATAGTTGCTGATTAATTTCGGCAGGGAAACGCTCCATAATAAAACATTTGTCCAGAAATGGGTTCCTCTTCTTATTTCCGAATCGATGGTACAACATTCGTCAAGTTGGCTAGATTATTGTAGCCCCGTAGGTGCCTCGCTGATCACAGCTTTGGTATAAATGGAATCCACAATTGTGTTACTAGGTGACACTGCACCGTTTTGTAAAACGATTATCTTTTATCCAATATGAGACTTACACACTAAAAGGTGAAGATAAAGAAAACCCAAGACACCTAAAGGACAACAAATACACAAATATACAAAGGTACAAAAATAAATCAACTCGTAGACGAGTCTATTCAGCAGGAGAGAGTTTTGAGACAAATTCAATATTGCAATATCAGTTTACCAATGACTACAGTAATGAATGACTGACGGCCTTAATGCGGAAGGTGGAAGATAGGGTACTGTGGGGCAGCCTGGGAGAAGCCTATGTTCAGTAGTGGAATGCGATAGGTTGAGTTCATTGTAGTTTGATCAGTAATAAACGAGTACACATCTGTGCACTGCTCTTCAGTAAGGGCTCGACTCAACTGGACTATTAATTAAGTTATGAGATTGGCCTGTCACTCAACTACCATTACGAAACCTACTGTAGATACCGCGTAACCCGCTACGAGTATGCGCTACGTAATTCGTAGAGGCTTCGCGGCGTAGCAAATGTAGTCTACGAAGTTACCCAAATATGACTTTTATTGAATTGTAGCAATGTTAGTATAGCGGATTAACTAATGATCTGTTTTAAAATAAAATCAAGTCTCATCAAACATATAGAAAAACTTTAAAAACTAACTCACTAACAAGTTCAAACAACCTCGTTAGATACTTTCTATCTCTACTTAATATGTTCCCAGTATTTTTAGCTTCCAATAAAACTTGGTAAATAAATACAAAAATTATGTTTCTGTGATCATCGATTGCATTGCGATCTTATTTGACACAAAATATTTTAATGACCGCCTAATAATATACATACTAGCATGTCACAATTTCAATCTATACTTATATATTATTATAAAGCTGAAGAGTTTGTTTGTTTATTTGATTGAACTTGCTAATCTCAGGAACTACTGGTCCGAATTGAAACATTATTTTTGTGTTGGGTAGCCTATTTATCGAGAAAGGCTATAGGTTACATAACATCACGCTACAATCAAGAGGAGCGGACCAGTAATGAAAAATGTTGCAAAAACGGGGAAAATCGCACGGGTAGGCGATTCGACGCGACGGAAAGGGTCGGGGGAACAAGAAAAAACAACTTTAACGCAGACGAAGTCGCGGGCAGAAGCTAGTAGTGTAAAAATCGATATTTACATACCTCGGAAACCACGATAAGCCGTTGGTTCCGGCTGTCCCACGAGTGAACGCCGGAACCAACGGCTAGACAATTGTATTCTTATTTTATGACTACTTTTCTTTCTTTCAATATTAAATTTATTGACGAATTTTGATAATATTTAAAAAAAATATTGTCACTGAATCTCTTTAATTAGAATTCTGTAAACATATACGTGTCACGGTCATGAATCATATTTTGATTATCATACATCCTAACACTAACCTGCAATTTGCATAAAACGTTAAAAATGAATTTCGCCGACTACCCGATGCTTTCACGAAAATAAAACACATTTGACACCCCGGGCTATCACACTAACATGACTTACACATTTATAGATCGTGCCGATACGAAAAAAAGCAAAAAACCAACGCAGGCTACGCTTAAATTAACTTAAAGGCAAACTATAATCTAGATAAAACATGAAAGTCGACGAAAGTACGTAACTCAACGAAATGGTTTATATTATGATAGACAAAGATCGATCGTTCGAAAGAGGTTTTATAGTAAGTATTGGATTCTCGTGCTCTCAACTTACGGAATCCAATTTATTATCAACAGTTTGAAACTAAGTTTGTTTGCGGCCCTTTCTGCAAGAAATTCTGTCTATTCAAAGGGAAAGTAATGAATTTTTATACGGATATCCATAATTATGTTGTGTGCCCAATTTTAATTCCTGTTTTCATCTAGGTACTATTTTTTCCAACGTAGAAAATCCCATAAAAAATATGTTTTTTGTTACACAGACGTAAGTTAACAGGTGAATCCGCAAACGTAACTTATTTCTAAGTCACCGTGATATTGGTGTCACTTTATGATCTACTGAAGTGGAGATAGCTTTTCTACCTCGCCTGATGAATTATGATGGTTTCGGGTACCAGTCTTACTAGATGTAGCTGAGTACCAGTAGTTTGATTGTAACGACTCCTTCAAAAAATAAAATGGAGAAAACTAAAATGAGCCTTCGAGTATGAGTATGTGACGCTGACAATAATAACTCTTAATCGGTTCATTATCGATATTGGGAGTGTCTCGTGGCTAGGTTATAACTGCAACACGAGCTGTTGTTCGTTGATATTTTACAGTCGCTACGGGTCATTAGAAGGCCGAAAGTCTGACAACCAGTGTTACCAAGGGTGTATAAACATCAAACCAATCCTGTCCTAATTAATCCTTTATCCAAAAGATTTCCCTTCCAATTTAAAGTTACCGCCAACTTGCCGGGCGCAAACTCCTGCGACCGCGGCTTGCAATATTGTCGATGCGCGCGCCGCGCAATGGCAGAAAAACTAACTACACAATCGAAATAAAAATATGGCGATATAAGCGTCGTTCGCGAAGTGTCCGCGAAAATAATTCCTATTCTATGTAAAACGCCCCGCTAGTGGTTCACTGACTGTTTTCTGGTCTTCGATCAACCCCTGCCTGACTTGGTGACATCAAACAACACCTGTGCAAGTTCTGTGTGTTCGAGAATTATAGCTGGCCGGCCGGCCTCCGCTCCGTCGTTGGTGAAGTTCCCGTCAACTCCTGATACTGCATCCAGGTTAGTGTTTGTGCCTTTTCTGCCGTTGAGAGTCACAGGATTTCGTCAAGACTAAATTCAGGTCAATGCAGTGGCTACTCCAGCGAGGTTCAGCCATTATTTGGTGCCTCCTGTGAGGACAGAGTACCTCACGTATTTCATTTTATGTAAAACGTAACGATTTGTGTTACATAAATCTTGTTAATATTCCTTAAAATATCATTCAAATTCAGTGAATAACATAAGTGGCTAAAACTGCCACGAATTACATTGTTTTCTTCGTAACTTCTTTCGTACCTACAGTACTTTTTGGTACGTGACCGCGTGGCCGTTCGGGGAGCTCGCTCGGCGCGGACGGCGCGGAGTAGGTATAACTCTTATGTACCTACCCTCTATTTAAAATTAAATTCAGTTTGCTTTATTTTAGAATCTAAATAATCAGAGAAATACTTACTCATAGAAAGTTGCTGCATTGCCTGGTGTTAGATTTTGAAGTGTTTTCTTAAGATAGTTGTGCTCGAAATTTCTCGTAGTTAAA
Source organism: Aporophyla lueneburgensis (assembly GCA_932294355.1). Classification (NCBI taxonomy): domain Eukaryota; kingdom Metazoa; phylum Arthropoda; class Insecta; order Lepidoptera; family Noctuidae; genus Aporophyla; species Aporophyla lueneburgensis. Next base: position 24,768,854 of record OW028734.1, read on the forward strand.
ACATAAAGTTACATACTTACTCGTACCGCTTAAACTTATTCATAAATACGAACATTATACAATATCTAACCGCAATTACCTATTAATTTCGTGATTTTGAATCGTTCGTTTGTTTCCATTTTATAGCGCGTGAATATACCTGCGCTATAGCTGACTATAGTTGCCGATTGCGTTGCGGTTCGGAGACTATTCTAGTCAGTACCTACCGAAGTACATATAAACATTAAATTTATTATTTTCGTATCCGAAACAAGATGGCTGAAGTTGAGTTACAGTCGTGTATGAATAGGCGTGAATATGAGTTTAAAAATGTGCAGATTGTTTATGATTTAGCTAAGAAGGCTGTTACAGATAGTACTAAAATATCGACATTTAAGGCTAGATACAAGTCGATTGAAAAAATTAGAGATAACTTCATTGAATCTCATGAAAACTTCAATAAATTACAATTAAAATTAAATCCGGAATATAAGTTCGATAATAAACCGTTATTGTCATTCGACGAGTTATATTACGCAGCTGTTGAGTTCGCCGATTCCCTTGGTACGAGTACGAGCTCAAGTGCTACTTCAGAGCCCAGTGCTGGGCCTAGTCGTTACTCTTCTACTACACAAGTAAAGTTGCCTAAATTGCAAATTCCGAAATTTGATGGTAATATAGAAAATTGGCAGACATTTAAGGATAGTTACGTTCCGCTTGTTCATAATAATGTCTCGCTGTCAGATATTGAGAAATTCCATTATCTGCTCTCGTGTCTGTCGGGTTACGCACTGACACTCGCCAAGAGTGTTCCTATAACTTTAGCTAATTATTCCGTTGTTTACAGTGCCTTGCTAGACAGATACGACAACAAACGCATTTTAGCGACAACTTATTTAGAAAAATTGTTTACGGTGACGCCGATTCAGAAACCATCATTGGCTAATTTATCTGAATTCACAAACGTACTTTATGAAAGTGTTAACGCCTTGCGTGCATTAAATATTGAAGATTTATCCGAATTTATTTTGTTTTACATTGCGTCACGACCTCTTGACCTTGAAACCAAAAGACGGTTTGAATTACAAAATACTAACCAAATTCCAAAATTTAATGACTTGGTTGTTTATTTACAAAATTATATAAAAATTCTGGAAGTGAGTCAGCCCATTTCGACCACTCCATCAAACTCAACTATTAAGCAGTCTCGTAGTAACAATAATAAGGCCGATAGTACACGTGTAACAAAGGACCCACGGAGATCGTCATTCGTAGGATCTAATAATAATAGTAATAAATCAAATCAATCAGTTTGTGTATGTTGTAATGAAAATCATTCAATTTATCGGTGTGGTAAAATGCATTCTATGAGTATTGATCAGCGTGAAAAAATTGTTCAAGAATTAAAGTTGTGTAGAAATTGCTTAAGACCGGGTCACGAAGTGACAGTTGTAAATCCAAGTCCACTTGTTTCATTTGCAACACGAAACATAACACTTTGTTGCATGTCGAAAATAAAAGTTTATTAACCCAGACTGTTAATTCAAACTTGTCTGACACTGCTAACCCGAGTACTGTGCTGGCTAGCACGACCGAGTCGAAGGATTCCTTTAGTACCACCTTTAGCAGTGCGAAAATATTAGGGTCGGCGATAGTGCGAATACATCACGCGGACGGCTCGCTTCAGTATGCGCGCGCCCTTATTGACAGCGGTTCGATGGATTCTTTTATAACGAGTGCGTGTGCACGTCGCTTGGGTTTGCACATTAAAAAATGTAATTTAAGTGTTACTGGTCTTGGACAAAACTTTGTTTGTAATATAAAAGGTTACACTTCTGGTTCGATAATATCTCGTTCGAGTGAATCGCCTAAGTTTGATTTGCCTTTGATAGTTTTACCTAAAATTACTACCGCGATGCCTTCGACAGCGTTACCGTTGTTCCTCAAGGATTCCTTCCTGCATCTTGATCTCGCCGACCGCGAATTTTATAAATCGGGTCCGATCGATCTTTTGTTAGGGGTTGAGTGTTTTGATCAAATATATACTGGGTCACGTTACAGTCCCGGACCCGGATTACCCTGTGCGTTGTCCAGTGTGTTTGGCTGGGTGATTACCGGTCAATATTTTCATAACACGGAAATTAAAATTCCCAGTGAACCCGTTACGTCACTCCTCGCGTCTTCTTGCTCGCTCGATGAGATCGTTCAACGGTTCTGGGAGTCCGAGGAACCGCCGAAATGTAAAATTTCCGCTCCCGAGGACGAGAATTGTGAACAAAAGTATAAAGAAGGTACTTACCGTACGGCCGACGGTCGTTATGTAGTACCTATTTTGTTAAAAGATAATGCTCCACCTTTAGGAGATCCATACCGACAAGCCTTCAATCGTTTTCTTAATTTAGAAAACCGGCTTGCTAAGCAAACAGAGTTAAAGGACGAGTACAAGAAATTTATGAGACAGTACGAAGATCTAGGACACATGCAGCCTGTAGACTCTTCGTCTTCTGATCGGTACTTAATCCCTCATCATTGCGTGTTGCGTCCAGAAAGTTCCACGACTCGGCTTAGAGTAGTTTTCGACGCTAGTAGTAAAACTAGTAACAACCTTTCCTTAAATAACATCGTTTTTGCTGGACCAAAACTTCAAATTGACAATGGTGCCGATTCCCTTATTCACAAACTAAACTAAATTTAAGTTCAGTGCATCTTTTTCTTTCTATTTCATTATGAAAAGGACAGAAGATAAATTTTAGTTTAGTCCTGTCAAATTAATCAGCGCTTGACGTAAATTGACGTAATTTTAGTAGGCAAGTTTTTAATCACGTCTAAACTTGTATGGAGTAGTGACAGGCGCTGATTAATTTGACAGGACTAAACTAAAAATTTTCTTTTGTCCTCTTCTTAATGAAATACAAAGAAAAAGATGCACTGAACTTAAATTTAGTTTAGTTTGTGAACAAGGGAATCGGTACCATTGTCGATTTAATTACAAAATTTCGACTTCATAAAATTGTTTTCACCGCAGACATTTGTAAAATGTACCGTCAGATTCTAATCAGACCCGAAGATAGGTGTTATCAACACATTCTTTGGCGTCCCGACCCTAGCATGCCGTTAAGTGAATACGAGCTAAGAACAGTGACTTATGGTGTCAGTAGTTCCCCTTACTTGGCCATTCGAACCCTTCGTCAACTTGCGGAAGACCATGGCTCTGAATATTTGAGTCGTGCGTCTGAAGTTCTGTTCGAAGAAACGTTCATGGACGATATTACTACAGGATGTTCGTCGCTCGAGGAAGCTAAGCAGTTAAAGGCGGATATTACATCCTTGCTATCTAAAGGTCACTTTGAGCTCCGAAAGTGGAGCACCAATACGCCGAGTCTATTGTCAGATGTTCCTCCGGATCATTGTCAAACTTCCAAATCCTTCGAAGAATCAGGAATTGAGTTTGTCAAGATATTAGGAATACGGTGGAATCCATTAGATGACAACTTCTCGTATAGCTTCTCAGACTCTTTCAATGTTCAGTTCACCAAGAGATCCATCCTTTCCATAGTAGCCCGGATTTATGACCCCTTGGGTTGGATTAGCCCAGTTGTTTTTGCAGCAAAATCTTTATTGCAAGAGATGTGGCGCTCTAATTTGTCTTGGGATGAAGCTATTCCCAAAGAGTTAGCTAAAAGGTGGCATTTGATAGCTGCTAATTTGTCAGACTTACAAAACATTTCGCTTCCTAGGCTTGTTGTACCTTCCAACCCTATCGAGGTACATTTGGTAGGCTTTTGTGATGGCTCATTAAAAGGATATGGTTGTTGCGTGTATCTCTTTGTGGTTACTGACGATGCAGAACATTCCACTGTTAGTAATTTATTGATAGGGAAGTCTCGTGTTGCCCCTATAAAACCAGCGACCGTAAATAGGCTGGAGCTAGGCGCAGCTGTACTCTTAGCACGAGTACTTTCCCACATGTATAAGCTCCTTAAGGAGAAACTTAAAATCACCTCCATCCGAGCTTATTCCGATAGCACGACTACTTTGTCGTGGTTAAATACCGCACCCCATTTATTGAAATTGTATGTTGCCAATCGGGTAGTCCAGGCTACCGACTTGGTCAGTCCGGAGTCCTGGTATCATGTCCCCACCGAGGACAATCCGGCCGACTGCTGCAGTCGTGGTGTATCTTGTACGGAACTTGCTGGCCATCCATTATGGTGGAACGGCCCCACTTGGTTGCAGCAGTCGCCCTGCGTTTGGCCTTCCAAGCAGATACTGCTCGCTAAGGAAGAGCTGCCTGAGTTGAAACCTCTCGAAACCGAGAGTTTTATCACAGTTCAAGCAGAAAATATATTTTTAAATTTAACTTTAAGATGTTCTTCTTTTACAAAACTCCAAAGAACTTTGGCATGGTGTCTTCGGTTCGTTAGCAACTTACAAATAGCAAAGTCAGATCGAAAATTCTCTGCGCTTACAAGTTCCGAGCTCGATAAATCAATGAAGACCCTAGTCAAGTTCACTCAAATTCAATATATGTCATCGCAAGTCGAACAAGTGCAAAAGCATGAACAATGTGAAAAATCAGTTCAAAGGTTATCTCCATTCCTTGATGAGGATGGTTTGGTGCGAGTGGGGGGACGTATAGATGAAGCGAAGCTATCGCCATCGGCGTTACATCCTCTGCTTTTACCAAAGCAGTGTCCTATTTCTAAACTGATTGTCGAGCATTTCCATTTGAAATATCTTCATTGTGGTCCCCGTACCCTACAGTCTTTAATTCAAAGAAAATTCTGGATTTTCGGGTTAAGACTTCTTATACGTACGGTACTTTCAAAATGTGTCCGTTGTTTCAAAAATAGACCAGTTTCTATAACACCCTTGATGGGTAAGTTACCAGCGGCTCGAGTCCAACCTTCCCGATGTTTTCAAATCACGGGAATTGATTTCGGTGGACCGTTTATAGTTAAAGAGAGTCGTCGCCGTGGAGCAAAAACTTATAAGGCATATATGTGTCTATTCGTCTGTCTAAGTACGAAGGCCGTTCACTTGGAAGCCGCAACTGAATTGAGCGCCGAAGCATTCCTTGCTGCTCTAGACCGATTTGTATCTCGCAGAGGAATGTGTCACACAATTGTCACTGATAACGGGACAAATTTTGTGGGGGCAAATAGGTATCTCAACGAAATTATCAACGAACTCCGTAAACATTACCCTGATATTTCGGACGGTTTAGCCACCCGTCAAATTAACTGGCAATTCAATCCTCCAGGCGCACCTCATTTCGGAGGTATATTTGAAAGTGGCATCAAGTCCACAAAATACCATCTGAAACGTGTTGTAGGTGCTCAAGTTCTTACCTTAGAAGAGTTGTTTACAATTCTTGCAAAAGTAGAAGCCGTTTTAAACTCTCGGCCGCTTTGTACTTCATCTCCTGATCCTCAAGAATCAGATATTTTAACGCCCGGACATTTTCTAACGGGCGGCCCTATAGTATCTCTACCTGAAGAACCTTTATGTGAAACGCGACATCCTCGTTCTCGTTGGCAAATGATTAAGAAGATCACCCAAGGTTTTTGGCGTATCTGGCAACGTGATTATCTTCACACGCTTCAACAGAAGAGTAAATGGTACTTAGATGCGCCTAACTTAAAGGTAGACGATTTGGTAATAGTTAACGAACCTAATCTTCCGCCCTTGTTTTGGAAATTAGCTCGCGTAGAACAGGTTCATGTCGGTTCCGACAATATTGTTCGAGTGGTTACTCTCCGAACTGCGAACGGAAAATCTATACGGCGGCCTGTGGTCAAGGTCTGCCCTTTACCTTTCAATTAATTTTTATAAAATACTCTCGCGTAAACAATACTATTTGTCTGAGATAGTATTGTTTTTAAGTTAATTTTGTTTCATTTATTTTAAGAATTTTCGAGCACAGCTTCTTAGGGATTCTTCAATCTGTGAAATCCTAGTGGGTTTCAAGTGGGGGGAAATGTATAAACATCAAACCAATCCTGTCCTAATTAATCCTTTATCCAAAAGATTTCCCTTCCAATTTAAAGTTACCGCCAACTTGCCAGGCGCAAACTCCTGCGACCGCGGCTTGCAATATTGTCGATGCGCGCGCCGCGCAATGGCAGAAAAACTAACTACACAATCGAAATAAAAATATGGCGATATAAGCGTCGTTCGCGAAGTGTCCGCGAAAATAATTCCTATTCTATGTAAAACGCCCCGCTAGTGGTTCACTGACTGTTTTCTGGTCTTCGATCAACCCCTGCCTGACTTGGTGACATCAAACAACACCTGTGCAAGTTCTGTGTGTTCGAGAATTATAGCTGGCCGGCCGGCCTCCGCTCCGTCGTTGGTGAAGTTCCCGTCAACTCCTGATACTGCATCCAGGTTAGTGTTTGTGCCTTTTCTGCCGTTGAGAGTCACAGGATTTCGTCAAGACTAAATTCAGGTCAATGCAGTGGCTACTCCAGCGAGGTTCAGCCAAAGGGACTTAGTGTTACCTAGTATCTAGCTTGCGGAAGTCACATAGGCAGTCGCTCTACATGAAATACTAATCGCTGCATCCAATTAGACTAAAAGGCGACCCCAAAAATTGTAGGGCTAAACCTAGGCAGAAGATGAAGCTGTTTACTACCGAACTGATGAGTACCTATGAACTATTCAAGTGCCGAGTCGAGATAAGACGAATACGTACCTTCCACTAAAGTACCATCCAGCTATCAATTCTATTGTCAGGCTAAGCTTTCAAATGCTTTCTCGTCTCACACAGACACCGTGGAGTTCAAAAGATATTGCCTTCTAAACTATAATAACAGCTCTTTAGGGATCTCTTTTAACAGAGAACGATAAATCACAGTAGCGTTCTCGCCTCTTGATGGTCGGGAAACACACCTTGAGTTAACGCAGCTTTAATTCAATCGAAATTGTGAATCCACACATGCGCGTGGTGAATTATGGCCCACTTCTTCTTACAGAGAAGAGTCTCGTGCCCAGCAGTTGGAACATAATAGGCTGATGATGCTTTTGCAATAAAAAGTGCATTCCATATTTATGCTCATGAATTCATGATCATACACATTTACATTTTTATATTCAAATGAATGAATAAAATAAAACATACCTAAATCAGTTTTCGAATAACATTAAATAAAATTAGCATTGTATTATCATTACAATGCTCGGTTGCACAATAAAAGCTGCGTGAGGCAATTGAAGTATTTTCCATTATCAAAAGCAATAAAATAAAGAGTGGTTCTTAAAATGTCCCAATGACAATGAAACGAACGAAATGCGTCGTGTTGTTATTGAACATTCCGAGAGTTGTTAACTAATTACGTATGCGGTTTGGGTTCTATAAAGAAAAGGAGTACCAATGAGCTGTGGGAACGATAAAGATTAGATTAAGTAGAGATTACCGAGACCAGGAAGCTTAATAGGTATTACGAACAAATTGGTTGAGTTATATTATATGCATAGGGTTTCAGGACATTTAAGTATTTGGTATTTTGGGGAAACGTGTGGAAAAATGTTCATGGAATCCATTTTTTTTCGGGATTTATTGATCAAAAACATTTTATAAAAATACATACCTTAAATGAAACTACGGAAGGAGAGGCTCATCAACTGCTTAGAGCTTTCCCAAGTTTTTTGGGGTCGGCTTCCATTCTAATTGGATGCAGCTCAGTACCAGTATATTACATGGAGTGACTGCCTATATGACCTCAAGAACCCAGTTTTTGGGTAACACGATACTCCTTGGTAAGATTGGTTGTAAAACTTTCGGACTTCTTGACCCGTAACGTCTTCTCTATGACCCGTAACAACTGTCAAACATTCATGAATGACAGCTGGGACCAAGGGCTTAACGAGTCTGCCATCCACGGACTAGCCACGGTAATGGTAGCTTAACCTGATTGACCGACCCGTGCGGCTGCTATTATTTAGCCACAAGCCCCTCAGGAGGAGTGTAGACTAGTTCTTATACAGTAATTGTGTACTATTGTGTACTGCGCAAACAAAATTACAAATACCTCAGCAACGAGCAAGACAACCCTGTAAGGAAGTTTGTAGTTCAATAACCTTTGGAAAATTGACAACTGTAACTACAACCCAATAAAAGTTATAATAACGAGTTTGTGTCTAAAACAGTCAAAGTTACATAGAAATATGATTATTATGGTTTACTGTAACAAGGAAGTACTGAAATTTTAGTTAAGTAAATGAGCATTAAAGCTTCGCGCTGCTAAGTTAAATAGAAAGGATAAGATAACAAAGTTTAACTACAAATAAGCATATGTCGTTAAACTTTGGTATCTGTCATAAATGTAAACGTGTAAAATAATGTTAATAAGTAATTTATTTTCCAGATCATAAATTCCAATTTGTTCAATCATAATCTCTAGTTGTTTTTCCTGTTTAAATCGGTTTAACAGGAAAAACAACTAGAGATTATGACTAACAACAAATTGGTTAATAAAGCTGCCGACGTAGCTGAGGCATTTAATGAGTTTTTTGCCAACATACCTATAACTACGACTTGCTCCTTAAATTCGTCCCCGTCTAAAGCTGAAAACCTTTTGCATAGTAGCGTGCCCAGATGTAGTCGCCTATTTAGTTTCGAACATGTAACGCCTCGTGACGTGGTTAATATTTTTAAGACACTTAAGTCAAAAAACACTGGAGATTACTGGGGCATCTCCATTAAACTGTTAAGTAATATAATAGACATCGTAGCCCCTTATCTAGCTGTAACTTTTAATAAATGTGTTGATTCAGGATCTTTCCCTGACCTCATGAAGAGTAGTAAAGTCATACCATTATTTAAAACAGGTAATAAAAATAACGTTGGCAATTTTAGACCCATTTGTATCTTACCTGCATTTAGTAAAATATTTGAAAAGTTGATACTCAAGCAGTTACTAAGACATTTTAATTTAAATAGCCTCCTTCATAATGAGCAATATGGCTTTACAAAAGGTCGTTCGACAACAGATGCGGGTGTTGCTCTGCTGAAATACATTTTCAACGCATGGGAGAACTCGCAAAATGCTATCGGAGTTTTCTGTGATCTCTCCAAAGCTTTTGATTGCGTTCACCATGACACACTTTTGCGTAAACTACGTCACTACGGTGTTCAAAACGAAGCTCTCAATGTCATAAGTTCTTATTTGCAAAATAGGCACCAATGTGTAGATACAAATGGTGTAAAATCTTCCGGGCTACTAGTTCAGTTAGGTGTACCTCAAGCCTGCCGGGGTCGCGTGATTGTTCGAAAGAGATACCGTGACCCTGGCACATGGGCAACTGATGGAACACGGGTGGGTTTTAGTCAGTAAAAGTCTGACACGCCCTCCCGCTCCGCCCAGAGCGGGAGAACTCATTTGATGATTTCACATCCTGAAAAAAAAAAAAAAGAAAAAAAGTCTACCTCAAGGCTCAATATTGGGTCCTTTCTTATTCTTAGTGTATATAAATGACTTACCATTCTATTTAAAGAATATCTGTAAGAACATTGTACTATTTGCTGATGATACCTCACTTATCTTTAAAGTAGACAGGAATAGAAATGATTTTGACGACGTGAATAATGCGCTCTCAATGGCTACGGATTGGTTTACCACAAATAACCTAGTTCTTAATGCTAAGAAAACGAAATGTATAAGGTTCGCCTTACCGAATGTTAGGAATCTGGGACCCAATGTCGTTTTAGATAATGAGGTGCTTGAAACTGTAAACTAAGCAGTTTTTCTGGGCATAACAGTAGAAGCCAAACTTCACTGGAGATCACATATATCAAGCCTAGCGGGAAGGCTCAGTTCGGCCGCCTACGCCGTAAGGAAAGTTAGACAGTACACGGACGTTGATACAGCTCGATTAGTCTATTTTAGTTATTTTCATAGCATAATGTCCTACGGCATTCTGCTGTGGGGCAAAGCCGCGGACATTCAGAATATTTTTGTTCTTCAAAAACGAGCTGTTCGAGCGATTTACCAACTAGGTGCTAGAGTTTCTCTGAGAAATTTGTTTAAAGATATTGGTATTCTTACGGTGGCATCACAATTCATCTTCGCCAACATCTTATATATTAGGCAAAATATACACTGGTACACTAAAAACAGTGATTTTCACAATATCAATACTAGAAATAAGGACAAACTACGAACTCCCTTTCACCGGCTTCATAAGGTTCATAATTCTTTTGTTGGTCTTGGTATTACCTTTTATAACAAGCTTCCCTCTGCTTTGCTAGATTTGCAGTTTAATGAGTTTAAAGCTAAAGTAAAATCCAACCTTTGTTCAAAGGCATACTATTCTATCAACGACTACTTAAACGATAAGAATAGTTGGTCGCTGTGATTAACTCAAGACAATGTTTATGTTCTTTCAATCCAGAATTAGCTTTCCTACCGACAGTTTGTATGGGTAGTTCATATAATTGTTTTTTTAATTTTTTATTTAACTGATTTTGTTAATTTATTTTATTTTAATTTCATTTACTGTGGACATAATCTACTCATTACAATTATTTTAAACGAGTTGTATTGCAACATGTAGTTAGCTAGCGACCTCGTCAGTGGTTCATAATATTCTTGCATGACCAACCGGCAGCAAGTTCGTCATGCTCCCTTAGATGTCACTGCTTGCGGTAGCGTCGTAACCTTCCCTCAAATATGGCGAGGGGGGTAATGGCTGACCTTTGCGTTATGCTCGTGAACGGGTGCTGCTTGTGGTGGCTGGTCGTCTTGCTGACCATGGTTTTTGTTATTGTTACTTGTATTAACTGTTATTTTATTTTACTCCGGAGGTCCTAGTTTAACTATTGTAACTTCAACTTAGCTGTATGTATCAATGTATGTATATGTATCATTTTTCATCGTTGAATATGTAAGCGGGCACGCCCTTTATGCCTGGAGGCTTTATTTACGTCTTAAGTTCTGTTTACGATTTTGTTTTATTATTTATTTCAGCTTGAGTTTAGTTTTCAATGTTGTTTTGGTGGTATATTGGCGTATGCTAGCTGACATATGGTGAATAATGTATGTTTTGTTCTATAATATTAATTACTTACACAATATTGTATAGAATCAAGTTCTTCTAACTTAACAGACAGCTGTGCTACTGGGGAGTTTGTTCCGCCACTTCTTCTTCCCAGCTACGGCACTAGGAAGTGTCGATGGGCGGGCGTTTTGGGGGGACTGTCTTGTGTAACTTTGACGTTCAAAAAGTGCTGACTCTCAGCCTAGTTTGAATAAATGACTTTTGATTTTGATTTTGTTAATATTTACATAGGTGCACAACTCTACTCTAGTGTACTTCAGTAATGAATAGGTTTTCAATACTAAAAATGAAAATTGTGCGAAAACTTTGGATCCCTTTTTACGAAAATTGGGCGGACGGAGGAGTATAAAATTTCGCACCCTTATAGTTTGTACAGAGAAAAAGTGACGAATGCTAATATTTTTTTGAATTATGTGTAAAAATACATTATTTTCAATAAATAACACGTTACACACACTACTATTCACTACCGTTTATTTAATACACACATGCACAAATCGAGTCTGTATTTGTTTTTGGTATAATTTGTCTATAGCCCTACGGAATGTCAAATATAATTATGGATTACGAAAGTTTATTGTTGAAATCTGTGGTCCAATCGAGAATTTCTGTCTTTAATATTTTGTTTCTATAGTCTTATTGAATGTCAAGTATAACCATACGTAATAAATTAATTTTATAGATATATAACCTATTTCATTTTTAAAATCTATGGTCATATAGAGAATACCGTTTTAATATTATTTGTTTATAGTGTTACTGAGTGTCAAATATAACCATATTATTTTTTTTATTTAGTTTTAGTGGATATGCATATAGATTTATTATTATGGTCTAATGTCGACCACTAGGCGACCACTAGTTTGTTTAAATGGAATTGCCGTAGTGTGTACGTCAATTTGCTATGTTATATCTATTTCATACTGCCATAGTCAACTGTCAAAGTAACACAGTTGTGCCTTGAATGGACAGATTAGAGATTAAGTTGGTGACTTTACATATAAAAAAAAAGCAGTCAAGAGAACTATATAGTGAGTGATAAAGGTGAATTGATATCATCGATAATAGCTTCGACAATGGGAGGAAAAGTGATTAATTGCCTACTGTAATGGCTCATCCTGTTGCTGTTATTGGAAATACAGGTTAATGCTTCAAGTAGTTAGCATTTCCGAGTTATGGGTAATTTTTTTTGGTACAAATACGCAAGCTTTGTGTTTTTTTGTCATTGCAGACGTGAGACCCTGTTTTTTCAGTAGGTATCGTCGACACGTTTTTAGAACTGCCGCGATCTTTTCATCTCTTTTTTATCTAATTCTTCCTATTTACGCCAGTCACATACAGACTTTGTAGATATTTGAGCACGATTCAATGTGAATATCTAACAGCTACTCAATTTCTGAGTGATCTTTACTAAAAAGCGGATCCTGCCTAAAGACTGACGACTTCTAGAGAAATTCCTTTCGTCATTGGAAAAAAAAATACCAGATAATTGCGTGTCGGACCACGCGCAATGAAGGGTGGTGTATGTAGTTGGGACAAATTTATTCCAAAACAAACATAACAATGCAGTTGAAATACTTGTTCTCCCATTCATTGATATACGTCACGGTAAATTCTACAGCTGCAAATGTAAGTTTTTTTATCGTAAACAAACATTTTATAAAAGGGATAAAATAAAAAATTAACGATTTTTTTAACTATTTTCTTGACTTGTCATATGACCACCAAGTGTCTGGGCTAAATGGCAGTTAGTAGTAAAGTACTATGTTTATTATTCAGGACGGCCATTCTAAACATTATGAAATAAACGTATGTCAAGCACAACTATACAGAGGGGCCACCTAGTAATAAGAAGAATTCAGTCGTATCTAAAAGCATCTAGGCATTACGTTCCATTAGGAGTGTCAAAAGAAACCGCATCACTCATTGTTGAAACCTTGTAAACGGTTCATTTTCTACGCCATTTTGTATGGGACAAGCATTGGCCCACATTTTAGTGGTGGTGCTGTAAAGTTTAAAAGTAGTTTTTGTTGAATTTGTTATTTTTTTAAAGCTTTAGCGGTTTGAATAATCAAAGTATGTTTGTAAGTTTTAGAATGTCTCAATGCATTGATCAAATTGTATGCTTTATGTACTTATCGCGCGATTTTCCCGGAAGAAAACTTAATTCAGCATTATTTGCCGCTTGCACTAACTCAGGTGTTAAATTTATATCTTCGTCGCTGCTGGACTCATGGACTATTTTATGATTTCTTGAGAAAAGTAACAGGCAATTGAACATCATGCTATGCCGAGTTAAAATAAAAAGACGCAGAAATAACGCTAAGAGAAAACCAAGTTACGGGCGAGCGATGCGATGCTATAGGATATTGGTATTTTAAATTAAATAGAAAAAAAACACGCGGACGATGACGAGGGCAGGAGTGGAGTAGTTATAAATACCATCAGAATGCCAATTCTCGTCCTTAAATAATATAAAAGTTAAAACCCAGGTCACAATCTCGTTTCAGCGACATCAATGTCCAACATTTACAATAGATAAATTAAAGGATTATTGACACTAGTGGTCGCCCAGTGGTTTTCGACCATAATAATAAATCTATATGCATATCCATTAAAACTAAATAAAAAAGTAATATGGTTATATTTGACATTCAGTAACACTATAGACAAATAATACTAAAGACAAATATTCTCGATATAATCAAAGATTTAAAAAATAAAATAGGTTATATATCTAACCTATTTCATTTATAAAATTAATTTATTGCCTATGGTTTTACTTGACATTCAGTAAGACTATAGACACAAAATATTAAAGACAGATATTCGCGATTGGACCACAGATTTCAACAATAAACTTATAAAAATATTTGACATTCAGTAAGGCTATAGACAAATAATACCAAAAACAAATACAGACTCGATTTGACCATAGAATTCCAAATAAACAAAAAATATCTATGCATGTGTGTATTAAATACACGGTAATGAATAGTAGTGTGTGTAACGTGTTATTTATTGAAAATAATGTATTTTTACGAATAATTAAAAAAAAAAAATTAGAATTCGTCCCTTCTTCTCTGTATAAACTATAAGTGTGCGAAATTTCATACTCCTCCGTTCGCCCAATTTTGTAAAAGGGATACAAAGTTTTCGCTTCACGTATTAATATATAGATATTGAGAGAAGAAGGTCAATTATCGTCTTTAAAAAACGTTGAAATTCAAGTCACAGTGTCGTCTCAGCGACAAAACGTGTCAAAATATTAAATTGACTATTCTTGAAAGATTGAGACAGCCATTATATACAACATTAATTTTAGTTTATGCGAAACCCGAAACACGGGTCTAGTATTTTTATGTAAAGAATCTATGAAAAAAATTTCAAAACTGTATCATTAATAATCACAAAGTTATAAGCTTGATAAGTTACCTGGTTGTCCACGCAAAAACATATGCAGATCACCACAAACAGCTAGTGTACGTACCATCTCCGTGTAATGGACGTTTAAATACGAGAAAGACATGATAATTTTAAAATCGAAACAAAACACTAAGGCCCGCGACTTGGAAGCGTAATTAAATATTTTTGGTACAAAATATAACATGGTGTAAAAATTACTGGAATCGATTCAGTTACTGATTCTGAACAAACTATATTCAGGTTTCGCATATACTAAAAATAATCTTGTATACGCAAAATCAGAAGTAAAATAAGTGTGGATCCACTTATTTTTAACCGACTTCAAAAAAAGGAGGAGGTTCTCAATTCGACTGTATTTTTTTATGTTTGTTACCTCAGAACTTTTGACTGGGTGAACCGATTTTGATTATTCTTTTTTTATTTGAAAGCTGGTGCTTTCCTTGTGGTCCCATTTTAATTTGGTTCCATCCTAACAAAGGGAACCATGAGAAAACCATATACGTCTTAAATTTGCATTAAGTATGTGCGCGACAAATGGACGAATATCGCGATTAGATAAGTTCGGGGTACATACCATAACGAAAAAGTTAAAAATAAAAACTTTTTACAAAAAAATAAGTCGGTGTCTTAGGATCTGTATATAAGTTTTTTTTTGCCACCAACTTCCGAAAATAAAGTTATTTTTCACTTTGTAGTATTTTTTTAAGGAAGTCGGTTGTATTTTTTTTTGTAAAAAGTTTTTTACTTCTGATTTTGCGTCACCGCCAAAACTAAAGTGATCTTTGTTTTCATTACTAGAAGGTTGAGATTGGTTTGCTGCCACTTTCAAGCCCGTCAGTATCACAGTGATCTTTATTCTCGCTGCAATAAGGTTGCTATTGGATGTAAAATAACTATGAACTAGCATTAGAATACCAACGTTCTTACTAATACGGGAAGTGCCCTTCCGAGCTTGTCTGGTGACTATATAGGGCACAGACGAACAGGGTCACGTAATTTAGCTTATTAGGAATACACAAAATATTGAAATTCTTAGTAGTATTCGTTTTAATAATCTTAGTAATTCATCATCGTATTTGCGCTTACAATCATAAAAATCCAAAATTGTTGTCATAGACTATTATAACACTAATGCCATTCTGGGAATTCTAATTTCATTATTTCGTTTATTCTAAGAAACACCAAACAAACTACAAATTACTTGAATCAGTGTAAATGTGTTTTAAATCCCATTCTGAAATAAATAGGTCCAATTTTATATTGTTAAACATTTTGTATTTCTGCTTTTGCTAACTGTAAGTACTAAGCTACTAAATCCTACGGATTTTGGCTCGTGAGTTTTATGTGTTGTAATTACCAACTGGTGAAACCTGATTTATTTGAAAAGGCCGAACTTATAAGAGTCTGAAAATAGTTGAAATAATATAAATAAGTTTTTAGGTCATTTGAAGGTCTGTAAGACAAAGCTTGGATCTGTGTTAGCAAAGTATTGGGGATAATTTATAAACATTACTCCTTTAACGTACCAACTTTAACGGTAAATTGTATCAATTTCGTGACAGTAAATTTAACAGAGGCAAAAGTTTGGGCCAGATTATTATTTTGTCAAAACGATTTCATCAGAGTTCATCTTACTAAAACGTAAGATTATTCATTTCTTGAAAGCTTTTCAGAACTTCAAGTTATAGTTATATGCTATAGATAACTTCACCCGACATTTTATAGATGAAGTTAGAAGCGAGCTGCCATTTTTCTTTGCGTTTAGGCAAGGTTATTGAAACTTTTAAAGCTTCCTATTTTCACTGAACTCTTTATCACAGATACGGAAGACAGAGATTAAGTGAAACACGCACGAAAAGCATTTTATCGCTTATCCTTGGCCCTGTTCACAGGGGCGATTTCATCCCGCGGTGGTTTTTTCGGGCACTGGACGCACCAACGCGCTGCTCAGCGCCAAGAGTTTAAAACCGGACAAGTGCGAGTCGGACTCACCCACTGAGGGTTCCGTACAAATTTTTAGGTACTTATATTTTTCATTCTTCGTCATAAATCGAAAACTATACAGCGTAAAAATAGTTAAAAATCTGTTTAAGCTTGTGCCAATTAAGCCCTTTCACACGATACCTCACATGACACGGTTAACCGGATTTAATTACAAATGCATATTTTCAGGCTTTTCCCTATACTTGTAGTATAAGACGGTATTACTTGCCAAACATAGTTTTAGGTCAACGGAATATACCCATTTTGATTCCCTTGAGAGTGTCGAATATAGGTTTTGTGCGCTTTAAACAGCCGTATCTTTTTTACGTTAGCTTAGAAGGTTGATTTTTCACAACTTCAAGAGATTTTAGACTTGAGTATGTCGTTTTAATTTCAACTCGATACTTCCACGCGTTCCCGAGATAAAGGGCCTTGACAGACAGACAGACAGACGGACGGACAACAAAGTGATCCTACGCGGGTTCCGTTTTTCCTTTTACTCTAAAAACAACAATGTTTGTTTTTGTCGCGCTGGGATGCTCTCTTGGATTGAGAATCACACATAACATTACAAACAACATTACCTAACACAGGCGTTGCTCATATTTCATCAGTCACCCAACTTAGTTCTTTACTCACAAATTGTAGGGGGAACCAAGTTAGGGAATCAAATTTAACTTAAATATGGCGACGATTCCTAAAGCATTAGTCTCCTCGTTACATCTTGGTTAACATTATCTAAGTCAGGCGTAGCTCATATTTCATCACTCCTCAAAACTTACTTCTTTACTCACAACTTGTACGTAGGATTTAAGGATCAATTTAACTAGATTTTGGAGAAAATTACTAAAGCCACCCGTAACGTCTTGGCCATTTCGTTTGAAATTGGCGATTTGTTTTGAGCCACCAATTTTCTCGGCACGTTGAAGTAGACTGTATTGATACATCACTATAGGGCCATAGTTAGATCTTCATTTAGGATTAGTAACAGTTTTTCAGTTAAGAATCTTCATAAGGTCATAGACAAACTCAATTATTTCAAAATTGGAAATTCATTGGTGTTTCTGTGGTGACGGCATCAAACGTAGTAGGTAATTGTTTTATTTGTATAGTGAATGAATGAACTCGATGTCAAAAGCTAAATACTTTCAACTCGAGTTCATCGACATGTAACAGTATCTGGACAAACCTAGTTACATTAAAAAAGAAACATTTATGAATTACCATAATTATTCAATTATTTACAGAAATTTTAAAATTGTTGGAGTCGGCCAGTTAGGTAAAAGTTGAAGTTAGTGTAAGGTTTTATTAATATACTGAAACTAAACAGTTGAAAATCTACTAATCAAATCGATCTACGGTTTAAAATGTTTCTACTAGCCATACGACGGAAATGCGTATTTAAGTAAAATCGGAAGACTTAATTTATTGCACTGGTCACACTGATGGTGACAGTTTGATGACTTAATACAGATCGGGTAGTTTGCGATGTCAGTTGGCAGCGAGCGGTTATTGCATTGTTGTACAGACGCCACCAGGTCAAGCTACCCGAAACTGTCAATTTTTCCCAATGAACCTTGAACCTAATGCTCTAGAAATAAAGTCGAAAATCTATCAAAGAAATCTGACAGATTGTAGTAGCTTGATGTGTTGGCGTCTGTACCGTGGTGTTTCATTCTAGGTAATAAGTTTTGATAAAGTTATGTTAAGTTTTGTTTTGACCAATTGAAAAAATAATAAATAAGTTTTGAAAGTTAACTGTGGTTATTTTTGTGGTATCCCATAGTAGTTGCTATTCTAAAACGTAGATAGAACTTTATGGAACAGAATAGGCAGGAAACTCCATGGACACTCGTCCGCGGAAGAACTATCGAGATATTTAGGGGAATGGGTAGAGAGGTGGTGGCAGTTCTTTGGCCAAGCGTGTGCATTTTAGATTTTTATATTGACCCTACCATCGGCTTTAGTAGTACCCTCAAAAAGACACAAAAAATTACACATAGTTAAAGGACCTTTTGTTTTGTAAATCGATAATTCATGTCTTAGCAATAAAATACTTGTATTATACTGATATATATTATGATCTATTATATAAAGAGCAAAGTAAGAAACCGCTCCCTAAATGAGGTTTGCTGACAGCCGTTAAATCGAGGGAAAACGCTCTTCGTGTGTCGAATTTTAAGTCAAAGAAGTTTAAATAGATATTCAGTTGTTGTCTCCGTTTGTTTAACTCTTTGGATAGCTTTCAGTGGATTTATTCTGTCATTGTTCTATGGTTGAGTTAAATCTGTAAGTTCACACCGCTGAAAGTTTGGAAGTTTATGAGTTTGCATGAAATGAATGAAATGTTTATTTCTGTAAGTACTTAGATCTTATAAGACACTTTTACACGTCAACATTTTTTTTTAAACTAGTTGGCGCCGGCATTTCCTAGCTGATTGTTCCCTGAGAAGAAATGCCGAAACAAACTCAGAGGTCATAGTCTCTTTTAAAGTCCAACATGTTTTTTACATATTCGCGCTTTAACAGTTTTATGGTTTTAGATGAGATTTTGCTCACTGGTAAACTATGACCTGAATTAACAAAAGTTTCATTTTTTTCTGGGAGCGTGTACACACGACTAAATATCAAGGTTTGCATTTCCAGTATAAACTGATCTCACAATGTAAAGGATTTCCATATAATACAATACAATACAATCCTTTATTTCAGGCTACTAAGGCCCATAAAAACAATACATAAATAATATAAAAACAATAACTATAAACTAATACATATTCTATCAAACAAAACTAAACTAAAACTATCACTAAACACGTAATGATGACGGCGTCGTGTTCCGCTGCGTGGTGTCGCGTAACCATCCTGGGATTAGTCGATATACGACACCTTTCAGCCAAAAGTCCTCTCTCAAGGAGGTCTGTAGTAGGTAGGTTGGAACTCGTACCACGAACGACTTAAAGTTGATGTTGTGGCGCGATACCAACCTTTCGACCCTCAGAGTCCAGTTGGTCTTCACTTTTAAATACTGCGTGACTTCCTCGATCGTCGTGGAGTAGTGCAGACGTGTAACATACAGCTGCGTCGTAGGCACAGCAGGGCGCAGCAGCATGTTGGCAAACAGCTGCGGCTGTTGTAGCTTAAACAGGAAATGTATTACTTGATATGTAGCTCAAGGGGGCTTGGTTCTTAGTAATAATAGCTGCAAGGGTCGAGCGATTAGGATATGCTACTTTGCCGCAGTCAGACTGTGGTAAAATGATTATTTTTGCTTGTCGAAACCCCTCTGTGCCTCGGAAAGCACGTCAAGTCGTTGGTCACGGCTGTCATCCGTAGATTGCTAGCATTCGTTAAAGGTTGCCAGAAGTCCACAAAGTCTGTCAACCACTCTTACCACAGAGTATCGTATTACCCAGTAACTAGGTTGTGGAGTTCTGATAGGCCGTCGCTCTCTATAAAGTACTGATATTCAGCTGCATCCGGTTACACTGGAAGTCGACCCAGTATAATTGGGAAAAGGCTAGTCAGATTATACATGTACTAGCAAGTAGTCTGTCTAGGAGGCGAGTGAACAGCTTGCTAATAATGAACCTTTAGCGTTTACACGTCATTAATGAAAGGTATTCACTCTCCCTTCTAATTACTTACGTGCTTGACGGTGAATACAGAAACAAACCACAACCAAGTCTCAGCTATCTTTGATTCGTCTGTACCCTCCGTGGTTTTTTGGATTAGTCAGGCTGAATATACGAATCCTTTTATCGTTATATCAACAAGCCTTCCGTTGGGATCGAGTTTAATATTTACCAGTTTGTCACTTTAAATTGGGTAATAAATTCATATGTGCTTGATTGGATTACAGAGATTATTGTAGCGTGTAGTAATCAACCGGTTCGCTTAAATAACGATATACTCGTTATATCGAAGGAGTTTTTAGCTAGGGAATTGGTTTACGTAGTTTAGAATATGACCTCCATTTGATGTATTGATTACTTACTTTAATTTCGGCTTATTGAATTATTTGAGGAATTCCTGCTAAACCTCCTCTCCTTATAAAAAATCTTTCTGAAGTCATCATCATCATCATCATCATAAAAAATACTCTTACTTCATAAAATCCCATTCAATGACTTTTTGATGAAAAAATCATCGGTCAAAAATCGATTCAGAATACATAAATGAATAGAATCCAACGGTACAATACTCAGTAGGTAGTAAATTTAAAATAGGTAAATAGGTAAATAGGTAGGTAGTAAATTTGAAATGTACTAGCAGTAGGTACCTACTGCTAGTACATTTCAAATTTCAAAGCTGAATGTAACACTGTCGACACGGTTCAAATGAATCGCCTGAAGTTTCCAACTGCTGGAACTTTGAGGTATATTGGAAATACCGACCAAAAGTTGATCCTTTTGTTGAAACTTTAAGCACGATTTGATTAAGGGCTACGGGAAGGATAGTGAAAGATCTACCTATTTAAAAGGGTTTTTCTGTCTGATAGGAAGGTATAATGTATATGGTCTAAGAAACCAGATCTCGCATTCCGGCAGTGACACATGCTTACGTCATCCTCTTGCCATATAAACTGTGAAACATTTTCAGTGACTATTCTCTTAAAAAATATATAAGCAA
Source organism: Aporophyla lueneburgensis (assembly GCA_932294355.1). Classification (NCBI taxonomy): domain Eukaryota; kingdom Metazoa; phylum Arthropoda; class Insecta; order Lepidoptera; family Noctuidae; genus Aporophyla; species Aporophyla lueneburgensis. The sequence continues at coordinate 24,789,935 of OW028734.1, forward strand.
AACATTTAAATAGTCATTTTGTTTTTATCGGATTTCCACAGGTAATAAAAGTGATTGGAGAGTAATTATTACACAATATTGGTAACATAGCAGTGATGACGCAGACTTGTGTCACGTCTTGTGACTAATGTGTCCCGGAATGCTATACCTAGGAAGTAATTCATTAAACAATGGGTATATTTATGATAGTACACCAGCCTATAATATTCCCACTGCAGTTATCTCTTGTCATAAGGAGTAGAATTGAGGAGTGTCCAAGTATTTACTAAAATCGCCTGTTGATCATGCTGATGTCTATTGACAGTCTCGCTAGTCTATTGGTCCCAAAGGCTACTGCTGAACACGAGGTCTTGGATTCGATTGCCAAACAGGGTAAAGTGTTATTAGGTTTTACTTCTGAAATTTCTCAGTAGCCGCCCGGACTCCCGGATTTTTGCCCGGTTAAGGCTCGCCCCCTATTACTTGGGATTTGAACTTAGCTGACGAAAGGAGGGTCTAGTATAGGTACACCTCTGCCTAACCCAGATTACAGACGTGATTGTATGTTATTTTAACATACTTGGAACAATCATATTGATAGGTACTTGCCAAGTTCAAACCTCGGGTGATCCCTGGGCTTGAGCCATTACAGCATTTTATATTCTATTTTTATAAAACCAACGTAGGAAATATTTGATGGACGCAAAACAAAGAGGCTTGTACTCGAATAAACCTTAAAACAAGTAAACTAAAAGCTTTCGATTTTTATCTAAAAGCTTTTACAACAAAGAGAATATTTATTGGATCCATCTTTGTGTATTTTTTCGAACTGATCTCTATCGTTTACAAGTACATATTATATTTGGTCCATTTGTTTTGCAGATATAAAAAAAAAAGTTATCAGTACTACCCATAAATTTTTGATTCGGCGACTATTAATTCATCTAAAACGAATGATTTATTTTATCACGATTAAAAATATATTGAATTTTAACTTGGTCATAAATAACCAACAAAAAAAACGTTTCTTGTGGATGTCACGGTTCTGAAGTAGTAACCACGTACCCGATGACGTAGACCTGGAAGGCGTCCCACAAGGTGGACCGATGACCTTGTGAAGGCCGCAAGAATCCGCTGGATGCGAGAAACACAGAACCGGCGGAGCCTGGGTGAGGCCTGTGTTCAGCGGTGGATGTCTTTCAGCTGAAATGATGATAATGACGATTCTTGCCCTGTCATTTTTAACTTTATTTTATTTTTATTATGTCTAGTCAAGGCGTCAATAAAAATACAGACTCTGTTAAAATGACAACTGTATTTTACGATTCATGAGCCTGTTGGTAAACAGACGGACGGACAACGGAGGCTGAGTAATAGGGTTCCGTTGGTACGCTTTGATTTTAGAACCCAAAAAAGGAACCCTGTATTCAAACCCTGGTCTAATTTCATTCGTCCTGTACTGTTATTATCCATTCCAATCCATAAATATGACTAACATATAGAGACACTGTAGATGAATGTAATACGAAAGACTTCGAATTGGATTGAAGTGCTGAAAGATAGTAACGGAAGCTAGTACTGGAAGATAGTAATGGAAGCTAGTACTGGAAGCTAGTACTGGAAGCTAGTACTGGAAGCTAGTACTGGAAGCTAGTACTGGAAGCTAGTACTGGAAGCCAGTGCTGGAAGCCAGTGCGGAAGCCAGTGCTGGAAGCCACTGCTGGAAGCCAGTACTGGAAGCTAGTGCTGGAAGCCAGTACTGGAAGCTATTACTGGAAGCTAGTAGTGGAAGCCAGTACTGGAAGCCAGTGCTGGAGCCAGTGCTGAAAGATAGTAATGGAAGCTAGTACTGGAAGCTAGTACTGGAAGCTATTACTGGAAGCTAGTACTGGAAGCTATTACTGGAAGCTAGTACTGGAAGCTATTACTGGAAGCCAGTGCTGGAAGCCAGTGCTGGAAGCCAGTGCTGGAAGCCAGTGCTGGAAGCCAGTGCTGGAAGCCAGTGCTGGAAGCCAGTGCTGGAAGCCAGTGCTGGAAGCTAGTACTATTTATTTATTTATTTAATTTTAAAGAAGGCTTACAGACTAACAAACCAATGAAATAAAAAAGTTATATAAAACAAATTGCTAATAACAAGCCTCCACATATAGTTAAGAAAATGTCGATAAAAAGAAAAAGTAGGTACATAAGTAATATTAATAAGTTAACTATCCGTGAAAAATGACTGTGCCAAAATCCGTCTTAAAGTCGCCACACTCGTGCAGAACAAGTCAACATTAAGGTCCAGAGGAAGCCTATTGAAACTGACTGTACTCCTTATTGAGAAAGCATGCCGCCTATAATTAGTCATTGCAAAAGGTACATTTAATATTGGCCGCTGACGTAATCCCATCAGATTTGTGCGTAATGACAGATTAGCAACGAGTTCAGGACAGTCTATGTGGCCATTCGCGATACCCATCAGTAAAGTCATGTCTCCAATACAACGTCTCATCTCCAGAGGAAGGAAGTGGTACCGTTTGCAGCGGTGCTCGTAGTCAACTGAGTATTGCTGAGCCCTATAATCTAGATAACGTAAGAATTTTCTTTGGACGCCCTCAATACGGGACTTATAAGTCTCATACTGCGGGTTCCAAACCTGAGACGCGTATTCTAAATGGCTACGCACGAAAGAACAATACAAGATTTTAACTGGTTTAAGAGATCTGAAACAGGCCGTGGTGCGTAGTATAAATCCCAGTGCTTTGGATGCTTTTGTAACTATGCTATTTACATGTTGATCAAACAGGAGCTTACTGTCTATGATTACCCCTAAATCTCTTATGCTATTTAGCCTGCAAATGATCTGATCGTTCAAGGTGTAACTAAAATTTATCAAAGAAGTACAACGTGAGAATGTTAGGAGAAAGCATTTAGAGACATTTAATTGGAGTTTGTTACGGATGCAATATATTTCAAACCTATTCAGGTCTTCTTGCAACTGATATGCATCAGACATATTTCGCACAACTTTATGAATCTTCATATCATCAGCATAAAGTAAAATATACGAATGACGAAAGCATTGTTTGATATCTGCAATGAACAATATAAATAACAGAGGACCCAAAATGGAGCCTTGAGATACACCTGAAGGGGCAGAACTCCAACCAGAGGTGTAGCCCTGAAGCACGACAGCCTGTGTTCTGTTCTCTATGTAGGAGGAGAACCAACGATACAGATCACCGTGTATTCCGGCAAGAAACAGCTTCTTCAGCAGCATGCAATGATCAATACGGTCGAAACACTTACTATAGTCGGTATAAACCACGTCAACTTGTCGCTGTGCCATGCCGTTTGTAATAAACTCATGTGACAGAAGCAAGTTAGACGTGGTCGAGCGGTTCCTAACAAAACCATGCTGTTCCTCACCGAGAATTGGCTTGAAAGCCGCATAGACATCAGTATAGACTAAACGCTCAAGAATTTTAGAAAAGAGGCTAATTTTCGATATGGGACGATAGTTTTCAATATTAGCCTTATCGCCCTTTTTAAAGACGGGAGTGACGAAAGCAGGCTTCCAAATCTTCGGAACTTTACCCTCGGAAAGAGAGCGCTTGAATAAAATACAAATGGGTTCCACAAGACTATCAGCACAAGCGACTATGAACATAGGAGGTATTAGGTCAGGCCCACCTGATTTACTGAGGTCTAAAGATTTCAGCAGCTTCAATATACGTGAGTGGGTTATGTCAACTGTGCTTATAGACATTGCAGTATTACAACATTGTTCACTGGAAGTACGTTCATCAGCAGCCGTTGATTCAGGTTCCGAAAAGGTGGACTGGAAATAATTAGCAAAGAGGTTGCTAATATCCTGTCCTGTATTCACAGAGGTTTCACCGTAGAACATCTCATTAGGAAACGAGCCAGCTCTCCGCTTACTTTTTACGAACGTCCAGAAAGACTTAGGGTTTTTTACAATAGAAGCCTCAATATTTGTCATATAATTGTCATAACAGGTTTTTCCAGCTCAAAAACTCTAGTACGCAGTAATGAAAACGAGTGATAATCAGATAAGTTACTATAACGTTTATATTTCTTATGATACTTATGTTTTTCTCTAATAATTTTAATGAGTGCTGGGGTGTACCAAGGAGGATAAGAGGACTGTTTTACCGATTTTTGAGGTATATATCTATCCCTAAGCTCATATAGCTTACTATAAAAATTAGTAACGGCATCTTCCAAGCTCGTTGACTGCAACAACTGAGGCCAGTTATTTAGATCAAGCTCAGATTTAATAGCATCATAATTGCCTTTTGAGAAAATATGACGTTGCTTAGGTTTGTCGACAAGTTTTTGAATTTCAATAAATTTTGTCTCAATAATTAAAGGCTTGTGATGAGAATCAATAGGCAGAGCAAGTGGGTCCGTACATCCTGAGACAGTCACAGTATCGTTACAGAATACAAGATCAAGTAGTCTACAATTAATGTTCCGCTCCCCATTATACTGTGATAAGTTGAACGTATGTATTGTATCGAAGAACTGAATCACATGCTGGGAATAAATATTTTGAGGGATTAACTCACCATTGGTAGGCATGACCCCATTACACCACTCAACGTCGTTACCGAAATTAAAATCACCCACAAGCAAAAACTTGTCAAGTGGATGAGTCAGAATTAAGTTGCTGAGACTATCTGTGAAGTTACGCAACTGAATACTATGAGAATTACCTAGATTCTCTTTGCATAGGTACAGTGCACATATATGCAAATTATAACTAACCTGTGGTTTGTTCCTTTTAAGGATTAAAGACAGTCAAATATCCTCAGCAGAAGTCCGCCAATCCAACCTCTCAACTATTGTAAGGTCATGTTTCACCGCTATCAGTACACCACCACCACGCAACTGACCGGTTCGGGAGTAGTCACGATCGCGTCTCCATACGAGGTAACGTCCATCAAATAACTCACTGTTGTTAAAACTATCGTCTAGCCACGTCTCCGTAAATATAATGATCTAAGACATACTCCGCGAAACACAATGTTCGTTTTCGTACGCAGACCACGCACGTTCTGGTAGTAGATTTTAAGCGTAGCCATTACTACATTTAACCACAATCAAATAATTAAAAAGTAGATATAAAATTGACAAAAATAAATCAGTTATTACAGATAGAACAAAGTGCATGTCACTGACGCAGCCTTTATAATTCTTAATGCGGGTAATGGTCAAGTAAAGTAATAGACACAGCAATACACAGCTAGTACTGGAAACCAGTGCTGGAAGTCAGTGTTGGAAGCCAGTGTAGGAAGCCAGTGCTGGAAGCCAGTGCTGGAAGCCAGTGCTGGAAGCCAGTGCTGGAAGCCAGTGCTGGAAGCCAGTGCTGGAAGCCAGTGCTGGAAGCCAGTGCTGGAAGCCAGTGCTGGAAGCCAGTGCTGGAAGCCAGTGCTGGAAGCTAGTACGGGGAGCTAGTACTGGAAGCTAGTGCTGGAAGCTAGTGCTGGAGCCAGTGCTGAAAGATAGTAATGGAAGCTAGTACTGGAAGCTAGTACTGGAAGCTAGCACTGGAAGATAGTACTGGAAGCTAGTACTGGAAGCCAGTGCTGGAAGCCAGTGCGGAAGCCAGTGCGGAAGCCAGTGCTGGTAGCCAGTGCTGGAAGCCACTGCTCGAAGCCAGTACTGGGAGCTAGTACTGGAAGCTAGTGCTGGAGCCAGTGCTGAAAGATAGTAATGGAAGCTAGTACTGGAAGATAGTAAAGGAAGTTAGTACTGGAAACTAGTACTGGAAGTCAGTGCTGGAAGCCAGTGCGGAAGCCAGTGCTGGAAGCCAGTGCTGGAAGCCAGTGCTGGAAGCCACTACTGGAAGCCAGTACTGGAAGCTAGTGCTAGAAGCCAGTACTGGAAGCTAGTGCTAGAAGCCAGTGCGGAAGCCAGTGCTGGAAGCCACTGCTGGAAGCCAGTACTGGAAGCCAGTACTGGAAGCTAGTACTGGAAGCTAGTACTGGAAGCTAGTACTGGAAGCTATTACTGGAAGCCAGTGCTGGAAGCCAGTGCTGGAAGCCAGTACTGGAAGCCAGTGCTGGAAGCCAGTACTGGAAGCTAGTACTGGAAGCCAGTACTGGAAGCCAGTGCTGGAAGCCAGTGCTGGAGCCAGTGCTGAAAGATAGTAATGGAAGCTAGTACTGGAAGCTAGTACTGGAAGCTAGTATTGGAAGCTATTACTGGAAGCTAGTGCTGGAAGCCAGTGCTGGAAGCCAGTGCTGGAAGCCAGTGCTGGAAGCAAGTGTAGGAAGCCAGTGTAGGAAGCCAGTGCTGGAAGCCAGTGCTGGAAGCCAGTGCTGGAAGCTAGTACGGGGAGCTAGTACTGGAAGCTAGTACTGGAAGATAGTACTGGAAGCTAGTACTGGAAGCTAGTACTGGAAGCTAGTACTGGAAGCTAGTACTGGAAGCTAGTACTGGAAGCCAGTGCTGGAAGCCAGTGCGGATGCCAGTGCTGGAAGCCACTGCTCGAAGCCAGTACTGGGAGCTAGTACTGGAAGCTAGTGCTGGAGCCAGTGCTGAAAGATAGTAATGGAAGCTAGTACTGGAAGATAGTAAAGGAAGTTAGTACTGGAAGCTAGTACTGGAAGCTAGTACTGGAAGCCAGTGCGGAAGCCAGTGCTGGAAGCCAGTGCTGAAAGCCACTGCTGGAAGTCAGTACTGGAAGCTAGTGCTGGAAGCCACTACTGGAAGCTAGTACTGGAAGCCAGTGCTGGAAGCCAGTGCTGGAAGCCACTGCTGGAAGCCAGTACTGGAAGCCAGTACTGGAAGCTAGTACTGGAAGCTATTACTGGAAGCTAGTACTGGAAGCCAGTACTGGAAGCTATTACTGGAAGCTATTACTGGAAGCCAGTGCTGGAAGCCAGTGCTGGAAGCCAGTGCTGGAAGCCAGTGCTGGAAGCCAGTGCTGGAAGCCAGTGCTGGAAGCCAGTGCTGGAAGCCAGTGCTGGAAGCCAGTGCTGGAAGCCAGTGCTGGAAGCCAATGCTGGAAGCTAGTACGGGGAGCTAGTACTGGAAGCTATTGCTGGAAGCTAGTGCTGGAGCCAGTGCTGAAAGATAGTAATGGAAGCTAGTACTGGAAGTTAGTACTGGAAGCTAGCACTGGAAGATAGTACTGGAAGCCAGTGCTGGAAGCCAGTGTGGAAGCCAGTGCTGGTAGCCAGTGCTGGAAGCCACTGCTCGAAGCCAGTACTGGGAGCTAGTACTGGAAGCTAGTGCTGGAGCCAGTGCTGAAAGATAGTAATGGAAGCTAGTACTGGAAGATAGTGCTGGAAGCCAGTGCTGGAAGCCACTACTGGAAGCCAGTGCTGAAAGATAGTAATGGAAGCCAGTGCTGGAAGCCAGTGCTGGAAGCCAGTGCTGGAAGCCACTACTGGAAGCCAGTACTGGAAGCTAGTACTGGAAGCCAGTGCTGGAAGCCAGTGCGGAAGCCAGTGCTGAAAGATAGTAATGGAAGCTAGTACTGGAAGCTAGTACTGGAAGCTAGTATTGGAAGCTATTACTGGAAGCTAGTGCTGGAAGCCAGTGCTGGAAGCCAGTGCTGGAAGCCAGTGCTGGAAGCCAGTGCTGGAAGCAAGTGTGGGAAGCCAGTGTAGGAAGCCAGTGCTGGAAGCCAGTGCTGGAAGCCAGTGCTGGAAGCTAGTACGGGGAGCTAGTACTGGAAGCTAGTGCTGGAGCCAGTGCTGAAAGATAGTAATGGAAGCTAGTACTGGAAGTTAGTACTGGAAGCTAGCACTGGAAGATAGTACTGGAAGCCAGTGCTGGAAGCCAGTGTGGAAGCCAGTGCTGGTAGCCAGTGCTGGAAGCCACTGCTCGAAGCCAGTACTGGGAGCTAGTACTGGAAGCTAGTGCTGGAGCCAGTGCTGAAAGATAGTAATGGAAGCTAGTAATGGAAGCTAGTACTGGAAGCTAGTACTGGAAGCTAGTACTGGAAGCTAGTACTGGAAGCTAGTACTGGAAGCCAGTGCTGGAAGCCAGTGCGGATGCCAGTGCTGGAAGCCACTGCTCGAAGCCAGTACTGGGAGCTAGTACTGGAAGCTAGTGCTGGAGCCAGTGCTGAAAGATAGTAATGGAAGCTAGTACTGGAAGATAGTAAAGGAAGTTAGTACTGGAAGCTAGTACTGGAAGCTAGTACTGGAAGCCAGTGCGGAAGCCAGTGCTGGAAGCCAGTGCTGGAAGCCAGTGCTGGAAGCCACTGCTAGAAGCCAGTACTGGAAGCCAGTACTGGAAGCTAGTACTGGAAGCTATTACTGGAAGCTAGTACTGGAAGCCAGTACTGGAAGCTATTACTGGAAGCTAGTACTGGAAGCCAGTGCTGGAAGCCAGTGCTGGAAGCCAGTGCTGGAAGTCAGTGCTGGAAGCCAGTGCTGGAAGCCAGTGCTGGAAGTCAGTGCTGGAAGCCAGTGCTGGAAGCCAGTGCTGGAAGCTAGTACTGGAGCCAGTGCTGGAAGCTAGTGCTGGAAGCTAGTGCTGGAGCCAGTGCTGAAAGATAGTAATGGAAGCTAGTACTGGAAGCTAGTACTGGAAGCTAGCACTGGAAGATAGTACTGGAAGCCAGTGCTGGAAGCCAGTGCGGAAGCCAGTGCGGAAGCCAGTGCTGGTAGCCAGTGCTGGAAGCCACTGCTCGAAGCCAGTACTGGGAGCTAGTACTGGAAGCTAGTGCTGGAAGATAGTGCTGGAAGCCAGTGCTGGAAGCCAGTGCTGGAAGCCACTACTGGAAGCCAGTGCTGAAAGATAGTAATGGAAGCCAGTGCTGGAAGCCAGTGCTGGAAGCCACTACTGGAAGCCAGTACTGGAAGCTAGTGCTGGAAGCCAGTACTGGAAGCTAGTACTGGAAGCCAGTGCTGGAAGCCAGTGCGGAAGCCAGTGCTGGAAGCCACTGCTGGAAGCCAGTACTGGAAGCTAGTACTGGAAGCTAGTACTGGAAGCTAGTACTGGAAGCTAGTACTGGAAGCTAGTACTGGAAGCTAGTACTGGAAGCTATTACTGGAAGGTAGTACTGGAAGCCAGTGCTGGAAGCCAGTGCTGGAGCCAGTGCTGAAAGATAGTAATGGAAGCTAGTACTGGAAGCTAGTACTGGAAGCTAGTATTGGAAGCTATTACTGGAAGCTAGTACTGGAAGCCAGTGCTGGAAGCCAGTGCTGGAAGCCAGTGCTGGAAGCCAGTGCTGGAAGCCAGTGCTGGAAGCCAGTGCTGGAAGCCAGTGCTGGAAGCCAGTGCTGGAAGCTAGTACGGGGAGCTAGTACTGGAAGCTAGTACTGGAAGATAGTACTGGAAGCTAGTACTGGAAGCTAGTACTGGAAGCTAGTACTGGAAGCTAGTACTGGAAGCCAGTGCTGGAAGCCAGTGCGGATGCCAGTGCTGGAAGCCACTGCTCGAAGCCAGTACTGGGAGCTAGTACTGGAAGCTAGTGCTGGAGCCAGTGCTGAAAGATATTAATGGAAGCTAGTACTGGAAGATAGTAAAGGAAGTTAGTACTGGAAGCTAGTACTGGAAGCTAGTACTGGAAGCCAGTGCGGAAGCCAGTGCTGGAAGCCAGTGCTGGAAGCCACTGCTGGAAGCCAGTACTGGAAGCTAGTGCTGGAAGCCACTACTGGAAGCTAGTACTGGAAGCCAGTGCTGGAAGCCAGTGCTGGAAGCCACTGCTAGAAGCCAGTACTGGAAGCCAGTACTGGAAGCTAGTACTGGAAGCTATTACTGGAAGCTAGTACTGGAAGCCAGTACTGGAAGCTATTACTGGAAGCTATTACTGGAAGCTAGTACTGGAAGCCAGTGCTGGAAGCCAGTGCTGGAAGCCAGTGCTGGAAGCCAGTGCTGGAAGCCAGTGCTGGAAGTCAGTGCTGGAAGCCAGTGCTGGAAGCCAGTGCTGGAAGTCAGTGCTGGAAGCCAGTGCTGGAAGCCAGTGCTGGAAGCTAGTACTGGAGCCAGTGCTGAAAGATAGTAATGGAAGCTAGTACTGGAAGCTAGTACTGGAAGAAGCTAGTACTAGAAGCTATTACTGGAAGTTAGTACTGGAAGCTAGTACTGGAGCCAGTGCTGGAAGTCAGTGTTGGAAGCCAGTGTAGGAAGCCAGTGCTGGAAGCCAGTGCTGGAAGCCGGTACTGGAAGCCAGTACTGGAAGCTAGTACGGGGAGCTAGTACTGGAAGCTAGTGCTGGAGCCAGTGCTGGAAGCTAGTACTGGAAGATATTAATGGAAGCTATTACTGAAAGTTATACTGGAAGCCAGTGCTGGAAGAATTAATATTGGCTGTACGTACTACGTGCCTGGTGTACTACAGCGGATCTGTGTCTATCGGAGGTACAAGTGTTGTGTTCAAGGAAGTGCGCTGATCATCACCTTAAGCAAGGCTATGAAAGGAAGTGCTTCACGTTGGCTCGCGCAAGTATCGTTTGCGGGTATGACATGGCGTGACTTCAAAAGCCTGTTTTTATCCCGTTACGATTGCGTGGACACACCAGCCGCTACCCTTGTCAAGATGTTGAGTAGCAAGCCTAAGGACGGTGAATGTTATGCTGCGTACGCCACCCGATTGTTGTCTACGCTCACATCACGCTGGCAAAACATGAGCGGTGAGCAGATAGCTATATCTACGGTGCTTGCTCATATGGCACAATTTGATGGGCGTATACAGAGGTTGGCGTTTACTACCGAAGTCAACAATAGAAACAAGCTTCAGTGTGAACTTCAAGCATTCTCGTTTTTAAAAAGAAAAGCTTCGGCGGGTAACTCAACCGACGCCGTTCCAGAGTTCAAGCGATCGAAGTTTCAGCCGACACCGCTAAAGCGTCACAACTGCGGTAAAGCAGGTCACCGAGCATCTGACTGCCGATCAAGAAGTGAGGTGAAAGGCAAGGCAACAAATGCTACCGCTTCATTGTCAAGTTCTGCGGGACCAAAGCAGCGTGCGGACATCATCTGTTTCCGATGCGGCAACACCGGACATTTTGCTACTAGAAGCTAGTACTGGAAGCTAGTACTGGAAGCCAGTGCTGGAAGTCAGTGTAGGAAGCCAGTGCTGGAAGCTAGTGCTGGAAGCCAGTGCTGGAAGCCAGTGCTGGAAGCCAGTGCTGGAAGCCAGTGCTGGAAGCCAGTGCTGGAAGCCAGTGCTGGAAGCCAGTACTGGAAGCTAGTACTGGAAGCCAGTGCTGGAAGCCAGTGCTGGAAGCCAGTGCTGGAAGCCAGTGCTGGAAGCCAGTGCTGGAAGTCAGTGTTGGAAGCCAGTGTAGGAAGCCAGAACTGGAAGCCAGTGCTGGAAGCCAGTGCTGGAAGCCAGTACTGGAAGCTAGTACGGGGAGCTAGTACTGGAAGCTAGTGCTGGAGCCAGTGCTGGAAGCTAGTACTGGAAGATATTAATGGAAGCTATTACTGAAAGCTATACTGGAAGCCAGTGCTGGAAGAATTAATATTGGCAGTACGTACTACGTGCCTGGTGTACTACAGCGGATCTGTGTCTATCGGAGGTACAAGTGTTGTGTTCAAGGAAGTGCGCTGATCATCACCTTAAGCAAGGCTATGAAAGGAAGTGCTTCACGTTGGCTCGCGCAAGTATCGTTCTCGGGTATGACATGGCGTGACTTCAAAAGCCTGTTTTTATCCCGTTACGATTGCGTGGACACACCAGCCGCTACCCTTGTCAAGATGTTGAGTAGCAAGCCTAAGGAAGGTGAATGTTATGCTGCGTACGCCACCCGATTGTTGTCTACGCTCACATCACGCTGGCAAAACATGAGCTCTGAGCAGATAGCTATATCTACGGTGCTTGCACAATGGCACAATTTGATGGGCGTATACAGAGGTTGGCGTTTACTACCGAAGTCAACAATAGAAACAAGCTTCAGTGTGAACTTCAAGCATTCTCGTTTTTAAAAAGAAAAGCTTCGGCGGGTAACTCAATCGACGCCGTTCCAGAGTTCAAGCGATCGAAGTTTCAGCCGACACCGCTAAAGTGTCACAACTCCGGTAAAGCATGTCACCGAGCATCTGACTGCCGATCAAGAAGTGAGGTGAAAGGCAAGGCAACAAATGCTACCGCTTCATTGTCAAGTTCTGCGGGACCAAAGCAGCGTGCGGACATCATCTGTTTCCGATGCGGCAACACCGGACATTTTGCTACGAAATGTCCACGAAGCAATGGTGGAGGCACCGGCGCGACTAGCGGCGCAAGCAGTTCCGGGGCAGCGCCTGCAGCAGCGGCGAGCAGTGAGCGACGCGTTGACGTTTGCTATGTCAGCAATCCCAGCGGTGTGCTGATGAACCTGGTGAGTCATACCTATTTTATTACGATTCTGGTGCCGAATGTTCTCTCATCAAAGATAGTGTGACGTCATCATTCAGTGGCAAGCGTGTAAACAACATTGTAAATTTAACCGGGTTTAGAAATATTATTTCGTGTTGTACCGGATAGTTGTCCTAAAAATGATATTTTAATTGGCCGTGAGATTTTAGATCAGGGATTTAGTGTTAGTATGACATCTGATAGTATTATTTTGTGTCGTAATAAGGTTGTTAGTTTATGTGATCTTTCAAATACCCTCAAGTTCGATTCTAATTGTCAAATTGATTTAGATAAAGTTGATACAGACATTCCGTCAGAATATTGTTCCCAATTAAATGATTTTCTGTCACAATATTCATCTTCGTTTTCTAGTGGTGTGGCTAGATCCCGTGTTACGACAGGACAGTTGCAAATTCGGCTTATAGACCCTAGTCTTACAGTAAATCGTCGCCCTTATAGGCTTAGTGCTAGTGAACGCGAAGTTGTTACTGCTAAAGTTCGTGAATTAGAGGAAGCAGGTATTATTAGGCCAAGTTGTTTGCGTTTTTCAAGTCCACTGTTGCTCGTTAAAAAGAAGGACGGTTCAGATCGCATGTGTGTCGACTACAGGCACTGATAGGTTTCTCCTTCCATTGATAGAGGATCTTGTATCTAGGTTAGGTAGTGCCAAATGGTTCACGTATCTTGATATGTTATCAGGCTACCATTAGATTCCAGTAAACCCTGAATCGATAGAGCGCACTGCATTCGTCACATCTGACGGTCAGTGGGAATATTTGACCATGCCGTTTGGTTTGAAGACTGCAAGCTCAGTATATCAGCGTGCAGTGATGAAAGCGTTAGGTTATCTTGCTTATAGCTATGCGGTTACATACGTTGATGACATTTTAGTAATAGGATCATCTGTGGAGGAAAGTTTAGTTCGTCTTCGCACTGTACTCGATAAATTGACAAAAGCTGGTTTTTCCCTGAATTTTGTCAAGTGTTCATTTCTTAAGCAACGAGTTGAATATTTAGGCTTTGTTATTGAGAACGGTCAGATTAGACCTAACCCTAATAAAATTATAGCTCTGTCTAAACTACCCAACTATCACTCAACTGAGGCAGTTTATTGGGCTGGCCACTTATTTTAGGCAATTTGTGCCACAGTTTTCAAAAACGATGGCTCCTCTATTTCGTTTAACGAGTGGCAATAGGTCCATTGGTTGGGAACCCAGCCATGAGGTCATTCGTCAGAAAATAATTTCTTACTTGACCAGTGAGCCAGTTTTAACGATATTTGACCCTGCGCATTCCATCGAGTTATATACCGATGCAAGTGCTGAAGGATATGGTGCCATTTTTATTCAAAAGATTAATGGGAAACAACATGTGGTTGCTTATTACAGTCGTCGCACGTCCCCAGCTGAATCCAGGTTTCATTCATTTGAATTGGAAACTTTAGCTGTCTTAAACGCCATAAAGCATTTCAGACATTATTTGCTAGGTCGTAAGTTTACTATTGTGACAGACTGCAGTTTGGTTAAAGCTTCTAAAAACAAAACTGACTTGTCTCCACGAGTTCATCGTTGGTGGGCATACATGCAGTCATTTGAGTTTGACATTATTTATCGCGAAGGCAGTAGGATGAGCCATGTGGACTTTTTTTCCAGAAATCCACTCCCTTCATCAAGAGAAGCTTTCACTCGGGTAGAACAAAAGCGTGTCGATTTAGTTGAGCTTTCTAGCAACTGGTTGCAAGCTGAACAGGAAAAGGACGAAGAGATCAGTAAGATTGTGTCTGATCTTCGTAATGAAGTTTTTCCTGAGGAAACTCGCAAAACTTACGAAATTTGTAAAAATATTCTACATCGTAAAATTCAGCGTAATGGTCGCACTCGATGTCTGCCTATGCCTATTGTACCAAGATCTCTTAGGTGGTCTGTAATTAATAACGTCCATGAGTCTGTTATGCATTTAGGGTGGGAGAAAACTCTCGAAAAGATTTACGAACATTATTGGTTCGAAGGTATGTCAAAATATGTCAGAAAGTTTGTTGACAATTGCATCACCTGTAAAGTTGCGAAGCCCCACTCGGGTAATGTGCAGGCAGAACTTCACCCAATTCCCAAGTTCAATATTCCATGGCACACCATTCATATTGACGCTTCTGGTAAACTGTCTGGTAAGAACGACATCAAGGAGTACGTGTTTGTCATAATAGATGCGTTTACCAAATTCGTGTTACTTCGTCATTCGCTTAACATCGACACTAACAGTAGTATTTATGCTATTAAGTTCTGTATAGGGTTGTTTGGTACACCGAAACGCATAATAGCAGATCAAGGTCGTTGTTTCGCAAGTAAAGATTTTTCTAGTTTTCTTAGTCTTACTTAAGGCGCTTGACTCTAAGCGGACATGCAAATACCCACATGACCGTGTCAGGAAGATCCCCGATCACCAAGTTCCTCGAGAATTAGATATCATAGTTGATGACAGTGGTAGTGAGACCACAGCTAATTAAGATTGGCTTGCACACTCATACTCAAAACGTTAGACCGCACCTCATGAGTAACATATGGCGATGGGTCTTGAAGAAGTCGTTGGTGCGATTTCTGTCTGTGTTGGTGCACAGAGCGCCTCATGTGTTGTAGCATATGTGGTGGCAGATTTATAAAGAATCGTTGGTGCGATTCTGGCCTGTGTTGGTGTGCAATGTCATGAGTGGAGTATGCATTGCCTATGAATAACGGTAGAGAGAATCAGAATTGTTACAATTACTTTGTTAACTTGTTGATCGGATCTTTTCTAATTAATGGTGTTGTGCAGGAAGCACTGTGTATAAAGCCTTAATAAAAGGGCATTGTTAATGATAACAGTAGATTATTGTACTTAGATTTAGAAGGAATAAAATACCATTGAGAATCAACCTTTGTTTCTATTGGCAGGATAGCCGAGCTAGATTACTCTTAGAGGTATTTTGTCCACAGGTACTACACCCGAGGACGGGTGCTAGTCAGGGATGGCCGTGTCGTGGATTGATGGCGCCACGGTGCGACAGACAGCGCCATCTAGCGAGTAGTTTTGTAACTAATTTAAATTACAAAAATATCCAACCGGAAACGCAAGCGCGCCCTGCCGCTTGGACACGATCGTCGGTAGAGGGGATACAGCGAGGACTACCAGAAGGAAGGAGTGCGGCGACAGTCTAACTCCAACAGTCTTAGCAGACGCTCAGTACCAACGCACGTGTTTGTTTCGCATACAGCCTAGTTTTAAATAAAGTTATTCTGTTCAAGTTATCTTTTGTTCGAGTACCCACAACAGTGCCCACGTCTTAGTAAAACTATGTCAAATCGTGAAGAAGACCCAATACCTCTCATCTCGGCCACCCAGGCTGCGACATATAGATATATGAAAACACATTTAGTAAAAAATATTGAAGAAAAAAGCTCACATACCCGTTTCACAGTTTCTTTTATCAAACATGCGAATAAAAGTTCGTTAGCACAATATTAAGTTTAACGCTAATAAACTGTCATTAATTCAATAAACCACCAACTGGTCGCTTCTTTCCATACAAAATTCAAGCTTTTTTGATGATTCTACTAATTGTCGCTACATGGCACAGATTTTAATTAAATAATTCGGAAAGAGGTGGTTACGACACTAACCACCAAGACTGAAAGAGTTAATTTGCGTTTATGGCAAATCACATGAATCGTCATTTTCTAAGATAACATCCTATTAAAGATTTTGAAAATGAAATTCTTTGGCAGCTTTCCTAAGATATTTACTGCATGCATTCTGAATGTTATATTGAAATAGCTACTAGTTGTCGCCACTTACTACTTCTCAAGGCAAAATTTTTGATTCAATGAGCTTGTCCTGAGGTACAAGGTGTCCCAAGGTACAAGGATCTCCACTACCAGGGCGCATTCTGTTAGGCAGCTGGGTTGTGCAGGTCTGATAGTCAGTTGCGCTCTGTAAAATAGTGATATTCAGCTGCATCCGGTTACACTGGAAGCCAACCTCGATATAGTTTTGGAAAAGGCTAGGCAGGCAGATTGTACATGTATCTACCAAGTAGTCTGCCCAGGAGGCGAGTGAACAGCTAGCTAATAATGAACTAATATTTGCTGTCCCATCTTATTACTTACGTGCTTGATACATTAGCGAATTTAAATACAAAATAACTTCAGATTCGTATCATAACCAAACTTCAACCATCTTTGTTCCGTCTGTATCATACGTGGTTTTTATGGATTAGTCAGGCTTAATATACGAATCCTTTTATCGTTATTCCAACGAGCTGTCCCTAGGTATCGAGTTTAATATTTATCAGTTTATAACTTTAAATTGGGTGATAAATTCATATGTGCCTGATTGGATTACCGAGATTATTGTTGCGTACTGTAATCATCCGGTTCGCTTGTTTTAATTTTGGTAATAGAATAACGAGTGTAATAACAAATGAGTTTGTAGATAGATTTACTATGAATATACCCTTGAAAAATTGAATCCTAAAACCATGGATGACAATTGGCTTGTTGCGCTGCATTTTAAATAGAAATCGAATGCAAAAGCGACTTAGGCTTGACCCATAAAACGAGGTGCTAAAAATCACATACACAAGGTATCGTAATTACTGTTGTACTATTATTCGAAAACAAAAACGTAAACATGACAGAGATCAACTTGCTAAAGCGCACAGAAATCCTAAAAAAACATGGGCTATTATTAACAACATCACACAACGCAAACCTAAGAAAACAAATAATTCGGAACTGCTAGATATATCCACGACTCCACAAAACTCTGTTGACAAGGTTAATGATTATTTCTGTAATATAGGCAAAATTCTTGCTGAAAACATAACAACTTCTCAGTCCTCGGCAATAAATGACATCATCCCTGACTCACTCTCGGCAGACAGTTCTATGGCCACATCTTTTGCACTTCTCGATACAGACCCCGACGAAGTCCGAGCAACCCTAATGAGCTTGAAACCGGATAGCGCTCCGGGTTGGGACAAAATACAAGTCAACTTTCTAAGATCGGCACACGAACAAATTGTACAAGTCATAACCCACTTAATTTACCTATGCTTCAAGCAGGGACTTTTCCCGGACGCTTTGAAAGTAGCCCTTATAACGCCTGTGTAGACGGGTCAGACTTGTCTCCAGACTTGTGTCTGGAGACAAGTCTGACCCGTCTAACTATAGACCAATTTCGGTCCTACAATCCATCTCAAAAATCCTTGAGAAACTTATTAACTCACGCCTAATTAAATTCCTTTGTAAATATAAAATACTGTCGCCTTCTCAGTTTGGGTTTAGACAGGGAAATTCTACTGAGGATGCGGTCATGTCACTAACTTCTGCTCTGGTGGACGGAGTAGATGGTGGAGCCAAGTGACTAGCTGTTTTTCTTGACCTCAAAAAGGCTTTTGACACAGTGTCAGTCCCCCTACTTTTACAGAGGCTTGAACGCATCGGCGTAAGGGGACCCGCTCTTGAACTTTTTAAATCCTATCTCAACAATCGCAAACAAACGGTTAAAATTGCGATGTACACCAGTTCTGAGTTAACCGTCACTTTCGGAGTCCCCCAGGGCAGTGTCCTTGGACCAACCTTGTTCTTTATCTACCTTAATAACCTCTGTAACATGAAAATTGATGGCGGGCTCATTTTCTCATACGCCGACGATACTGCCATTGTCTTCACTGCTAAGACTTGGGATAATGTTTTCGGGTTGGCCGAGCGTGGTCTTGTGAAGATAGCAGCCTGACTAAACCATAGTAAGGTCTAAATCGTGTTAGTAACTGGCTGCAAGACAATGTTTTGACTCTTAATGTCTCTAAAACTAAGTACATATCCTTTACTCAAAGATCTAACTTGCTCCCACCCTCAACTCTAACGATCACTGCTCACTCATGTGGCATTGAAAATGCCCAATGCTCTTGTTCGTTTCTTGAAATGACTGAGAATATTAAATACCTGGGAGTCACTATTGACCAACATATCTCCTTTAAACCACATATAGAAACCCTCGTGACCAGGTTACGAAAAGTAATTTACATTTTTTAAAATCTACGACACTCGGCCAACCGAAAAACTATTAAGATGGTCTACTACGCATTATGCCAATCCCTTATTGATTACTGCATCACAGCGTGGAGAGCTGCCGCAAAAACACACCTTATTGAAGTTGAAAGGGCACAGCGTGCCATACTCAAGGTTGGAGCTGGTCTCCCCTTTCGTTTTCCAACTACTGACTTGTACAAAGAATGGGCCCACCGAATGGGCTCACCGTCAGACAAATTTTTATACTTCGTACAGTTCTTAAAAAACATTCTCAAATTCAGTTTGACGCTAAGCTACTCAAAGACAACCGTCGAAAGGGAAGGGTATGTCCCACAGCTCAATTTAAATCTACACTCTGTAAAAGATTCTTTTGCTTCCTTGGGCATTATCTTTATAAAAAATTAAATAAATTTCTAAACCTATACCCGAAAACTCGATCAAACTGTTATAAAGAAATAAAAAAGTACTTAAAAACCCTGGACTACGATAAAACTGAGAACATTTTTAACCGACTTCAAAAAAAGGAGGAGGTTTCTCAATTCGACCGTATATATTTTTTTTTTTTTTTTATGTGTGTTCACCGATAACTTCGTCGTATATGGACCGATTTTGATGATTCTTTTTTTGTTGGAAAGGAGATATCCCAAGGGTGGTCCCATGATAAGGAAACCAGGATCTGATGATGGCATCTCATAGAAGTCGAAGGGAACCTTCGAAAATCGTAGTGGCGACTAGTGCGTTTTTTATTTCTTTCATTAATTATCTTAAAGCACTACTATTTAATGAAGGTCTGAAGTTGATCTGATGATGAAGCCGAAAGACAGTCGAGGGAACTCTTCAACGACTAACAGTAATTACGCGGTGTTTGGACTTAATTTATTTCTATTGATGAGAACTTTGCACCCATATGGGCTATAAGTGCCATTACAGGTCTGATGATGGAGACCATAGACAGTTGAGGGAATTCCTCAACGATTTACAGCAGTTCCCTATTGTTGGGGTTACTTTATACGGTTCAAAGTGCCCATTTTATCACTACTATTTAATTAAGGTCCGGAGTTGATCTGATGATGGAGCCAAAAGACAATCGAGGGAACTCCTCAACGATTTACAGCAATTACCTGGTGTTTGAACTTAATTCATTTCTATTGATGAGAAAGCTCCCATTTGGCTTATAAGTACCATAACAGGTCTGATGATGGAGACCATAGACAGACAGTAGGGTGGAGTGAAAATTTTATTTTTTGATTTTCAGTATGGCATACCCGCAAAAATTTGCGTGATAGGCACAATAAGCAAAAGCGAAAATATTTTTTGTGTTGGTTTATATTTAAAGGTGCCCCCGATAGGACTATGTTTTGAAAAAAAAATCCGAAACTTGTCAGTTTTCGATAGTGCAAAACCAAATGCTAAACTTAATAACAAAACGTGGAAATTGTTTTTCTGTTGTTTCTGAACGCACCCAATCATTAATAAATAAGTTAACCTTTATTGAATTATCCTACATCAGCAAGCAAGCATTCTTGGGAGAAACTACTTTTAATTGTATTACTCGTATCAAGAACAAATACAGAATGTTGTTGAGCCATCATCTAAATAGATGCGAATAAATCTCCCATCTTTAGCTCTTGCCTGCGATCGTACTGGAGTTTCTGACAGGTCTGCCGCTACTATAGCTTCTGCTGTCCTGAAAGATGCATGGCATTATTACATCAAGTGACCAGTGTGATAGATCATTCGAAGGTTTGACGGCAAAGAGCAAAGAAAAGAGCTGTTTTGAAAAAAATGAGGCGCAATCAACCTATACCTGGTCTTTACTTTGATGGTAGAAAAGACAAAACTTTGATAACAGTCAAAAAAGGAGATAAATGGTATAGAAAACGGCAAATAGAAGATCATTACGTTATTGTATCGGAACCAGGGAGCGTTTTCTTTGGTCATATCATGGTGCAGAGAGGATCGGCTAGGACAATCAAAGAAAGTATTATAAAATATTTAAATGATAACTGTCAGTAGTGGACTGTGATGGGACAGTTATAAATACTGGATCTAAAGGTGGCGTCATTAGCCTGCCTGAGGTAGAGATTAAAAAATCGTTACAATGGTTCATCTGTGCACTACATTCGAATGAATTGCCACTACGACACCTTTTGATACATTTGAGCGGTCAAACTACGGGCCCTCGATGTTTTTCAGGGCCAATTGGATCAGAACTGCAACAATGTGAAAAAAAGCCAGTTGTGAAAGCCGTTATACCCACGCCACTTCCTGTTATTACGCTAAATATTTTATTTGATTTAAGCTCCGATCAAACATATCTATTTAAGATAATGACTGCTATTAGCACTGGTATTTTCCCTTCTGACCTGACAAATAGAGAACCCCGTCTACTCAACCATTCCAGGTGGTAACGACTGCGAACAGGATTTTACGATTATATGTCACAAAGACTGATTCGGAAGAGAACCTAGTTATATTAGCCAATTTCGTGATGAAAGTTTATGCGCGAATGTGGTTTCAAATCAAATGCAATCCTTCGTGTTTAAATGGAGCACAGCACTTGTGGGTGACGATGAATTATAGTCGCTATTTAAACGACAATTTGAAAAAAATGAGTGATCCAGTCATACAAAGAAATAGATATTTTGGCCATACAGAAAATCTTCTTTTATCTATGCTTGCAGATGACAACCAAGTGATACGGGAACTGTCATGCCGACGTATTCTGAAAGCAAGGTCAGAGAAAGTCATAGGAATCCGAAAATTTAAAGTTCCATCATTTAATTTCGATGCTCCCCATTATACTGACATTATTACTTGGCACGATAGTCAGATAACTGTTACTGAGCGGCCTTTAACTAAGAGTTTATCTGCTGAAGCCTTGAAAGAAATTTTAGAAAATGGCCTTGGAACGAAAGAGAATAAAGCACACTTTCCCTGTCATACTCAAGCCGTGGAGCGCTGCATCACACTCGTAACTGAAGCTTCAGGTGCAGTATGTGGAGAAGAAAAACGTAATGGTTATATCAGGGTTAGACTGTCATCATGTCAAATGATGCCTTTTTATAACACTTAACGTGATTTTTCTACTTGATGGGCTATTTTTTTTTTTTTTTCATAAATATTTAATTATTATTAATCGCATTTTTTCATAAAATTCTTGTATTATTTTGGTTTTAAGAGGTTTTGGGGCACCATAAACTCCAAAATCTTATTTTTTTTATTATTACTTTGAAATGTAGGTTTAAAGCAACACAATAAATACTATTCCAATATATTATTTAGGTTTATATACATCTGAATGAGGCTGTCAAAAATGAACGAAATTTTACTTTTTTCAAAATTCTTTCGTGTTGGGGCACCTCGAATCATTATAATACATAAATGATATTTAACATAATTTATTAACTCATCCATAGGCAGCTTTTTACCGCTATGCTATTACAAAGAAAAACAAAAAAAAAATCTCCATACATTTTCACTCCACCCTAACAGACAGTCAAGGGAATTCCTCAACGATTTACAGCAGTAGTAAAGTATTAAATTTCACCTGGCGATTAGTGGTATAGGAATTAGTGCGGGTAGATACCATAACTAAAAAGTAAAAAATAAAAACTTTTTGACAAAAAAAAAACCGACTTCCTCAAAAACACTAGAAAGTGAAAAATAACTTTAATTTCGGAAGTCGGTGGCAAAAAACTCAAATACAGATCCTAAGACACCGACTTCCGAAATTAAAGTTATTTTTCACTTTCTAGTGTTTTTGAGGAAGTCGGTTTTTTGACTGTCATGAAATAAAACTACTATTGACAAAACCCCATACATATGTACATATATAGCTGTTACTCACCTTCTTAACAAACAAACAACTCTTGCTCCACTCACATCACAAAACAAACCTGCACTCACACTCTGCTCTTCTGAATTACTCACATACATTCTCCTACTATTCTAACACTTCACACAAGTTAAATACTCACTCACATATCGTCTCACAACACGACTCAACTTCTGCAGATTTTAAATTTTAATTTTTTTATTGTTATTCCTTTTATTGCTTAATAATTTAGTTTTAGTTGTGTTACGCATATCTTTTAACTCCCACTTAGTTTGATTTTTGTTATGCATATTGTTTGCCTGCAACTCTTGCACGCTAACCCTGTACCTTGAAGTTAATTCTAGCCGTGGAAGGGGCTTGGTGACCTGTATCACAGGTTCTTTTCTAAAAACCTATATCAGGCACCAGTCTCTCACAAAGGTGGAATACAGCTGAAACATTATTTTTGTACACACTAACTTTAAGTCAGCTTTGTGAAGAGAGAATAAATGATTATTATTATTATTTTTAATTAGAATTTGTTTTTCTCGGCCTAGCTGGATAGAAATGATGGCACGGGCCTAAGCCAAGTGTCTAGCATTGGGGTTAAGTGTTGGGGGAGTAATATGATAAGTGGACTGTATGGTAGACGAATTTGCATGGGCGTATTGGTGCAAGGTGTCCGGTTCAGACTGAAGAAATTTTCTAACTAGCCTGCATGTGTTAAGGATCACTGCCTTTTGCAGCAAGTGAAAGGTGTTAGATGGCAGGTTGAGGGAAGTAAGGGACTGATGAAGTTGTTTAGGAATTACTCCTGTTGTTGAAAGCACTATGGGGACTATTGTGACTTTTTGAAGATGCCATATTCTAGTTATTTCGTCTTTAAGTTCGGTGTATTTAGATAATTTTTCGGCTATTGTAGTCTGTAAGTTATGCGTATTAGGCACAGCAATGTCTATTAAGAACCCAGTTTTATTTATTTTATCTATTAATGTGATGTCAGGTCTATTAAAATGTATTGTGCGGTCTGTGAGTATGGCTCGGTCGAAATATAGTTTCGTTGTGGGGTTCACTAAAACCTGTTCAGGGTTGTATTTATAATATGGAACTACAGTGTCGATAAATTTATATTTTAATGCTAGTTTTTGGTGAATGACGTTTGCTACTTGATCGTGCCGATGTTTGTAGTCAGTCTGTGCTATTGATTTGCAGGCGCCGGTAATATGTTGGATTGTCTCTGGAGAACTATTGCATTTTCTACAGGTATCGGTGGTTAAATTTTTTATAATGTATTTTCTGTAGTTTTTCATCTCAATTACTTGGTCCTGAATTGCAAGCATGAACCCTTCAGTCTCCGGGAATAGTTCGCCTCGATTTAACCATGCGTTCGACGCATCTTTGTCGACATTTAATTGGCATAAATCTTGGCGATGTCTCCCGTGTAAAGACTTCTGGATCCACTCTTGACATTTGGTTTTGTCGTCAGTCACTTTCTCGTTTTTTTGTTCTGTAGTGTCATTTAAATTAAGAGGTGTGAAATTTTGGTCATTGTGTGCTATTAGTTTGTGGAGTAGGGAAGATTCAGTTTTGGTAAAGAAGTATTGCCTAAGAGCTGTAATCTGTCTGTTGTGTAAGTTTAAAATATCTATAAGTCCTCTACCTCCTTCTTTTCTTGGCAGCGTTAACCTTTGGATACAAGATCTTGGGTGATGTTTGCGAAATTTAGTCATTGTAGTGTTGATTTTCCGTTGCAGGTTTTTTAGGTCAGTTTTGTTCCAGTTTATTATTCCGAATGAATAAGTGAGCACAGGTATAGCAAAGGTGTTAATTGCTTTTATGGTGTTTCGTGAATAGAGTTGTGTTTTCAGTATTGTATTAAGTCGGTGTTGAAATTGTTGTTTAAGTTTTTGTTTGGTATCTTTGTAGTGTATCTGACGGGATTGATTGTAACCTAAGTATTTATATGTTTCAAGTTCATCCAATGGCTCTATTCGTTCTCCTGTGCCTAAAGTGTATTGGTGTTGATAGTTCTGGCCTACTCTAACTGAATTTATTTTGCACTTATCTATGCCGAACTCCATTTTAATATCATTTGTGAATGTTTCTGTAAGCTTAGCTAATTCGTTAAGTTGACTCTCTGTTTCTGCATATAGCTTAATATCATCCATATACAGTAAATGATTTAAAACGCCTTTCTGTGGATTCCTTCGTCGGTCGGTAGCAGTAAAATTTAAAGAGATTCCTAATGAGGTCACGTTTAATATCTTAAATAGGGGATTTAGAGCAAGGCAGAACCACAGTGGGCTGAGTGCATCTCCTTGGAAAATTCCTCTCTGTATTTTAATTGGGCTAGTATCTGTGGTTTCGGTTGGGGTTGTGAGTCTTAATACTGTACACCAAGTTGACATCATGGTCTTCAAAAACGTAACTATTGTTGGGTTTATTTTGTAAATTTCTAACACTTGCAATAGCCATGAATGGGGAACAGAATCATACGCTTTCTTGTAATCAATATACATGGTAAACAAATCAGTTTTAGATTTCTGAACTCTTTTTAATATAACGGAATCAATTATTAATTGAATTTTGCAGCCCTGACTATACTTTCGACAGCCTTTTTGCTGTTCGGCTAAGATGTTATTGGCGCCAATGTGCTCGTATATTATTTCAGATATGCAGGATGTGATGATCTTATACAAGGTCTGTAAGCATGTAATAGGTCTATATTTAGCTGGGTTAGAGAGGTCATTGCAATCTTTCGGTATCATGTAAGTTGTGCCTGACGTTATATAAGAAGGTATAATTTTAGGATCTTGGATGAAGCTATTTATAAAATTATATAGGTAACAATGAACTGCTGTAAATTTTTTGTACCAGTAACTATGGATGTGGTCTGACCCAGGTGCTTTCCAATTATGTAGGCGAGATAGAACTTTATGGAATATTTGTGGGGTGATATGTTCAAATGCCATTGTCTGAATGTTTATGTTATTTGATAGTTCTGTTTGTATCCAATCGCCTTGGGCGTTATGATGAATAGGTTGGTCTCATATACTTGCCCAGAAGTTTTGTAATGCCGCTGGATTAGGAGTGTTAATCTCATCATCATTTGGGTCGTTATTTTGAATATTTCCTGTTCCCTGTCGGATATTGCGACAAAAAAGTTTTTCGTTTTGAATGAATTGGGTGTTCTGTTGTTTTCTTAAAGTGCATGCTTTATATCTTTGGAGTCGGCCTGTTACAACTGAGAGTTTTTGTTTAAGTGTATCTAGTGTGTGTGCTGCTTGTGTATTTGGTTCTTCGTGTATGGTATGAATTCTATATAGTTTTATGATTTTGTTTACATGCTTCTTTAATTTTCTACTTGTATTGCCATTCATAAATTGTGTCATTCTGCCTATTTTTGATCGTAAATCCTTTACTTTTTGTTCTAGTCTTCGTTGCCATTTTGGTTTAAATTCTGTTTTTGTACCTCGGGTACTTTCTTTTGGTTCGAGGGTTATTTTGGCTCCGTTAACCTTAGCAACGGTCCATGCTGCGGAATATATAACGGTCTGTAATGTGTGAAAGTTTGTGTCGTTGTTAATATTTTCAGGGAGAATGATTTTATTTAGGTAGCTAATTATTCTTGCAAGATTTTTAGATGGTTTTTATTTTGGAATATATATTCTATTTGTGGGGCTAGTGTCTTTATAAAATTGGAATGCTTGTTGGAAACAATCTTCTATTATTGGGTCCCTTTCTAAATGAATTTGTATGTTAGTCATTTCAGTGTTATTTGGTGTTTGTATATTAGATGTTAATTCTTCTGTAGAGTTTATGTCAATACTATTTGTTAACTGGGTATTGGTATTGTTATTGTAGTTATCTAGTAATCGTGTGTTATCTACACCTAGCTCTTCCGATATCTCAGATTTTAATTTATTTAATTCCTCATCGCTTAAGTATTTATTGTTTATTATTGCTCTCCTCTGGTCAGCTATTCGTTGTTCACTTAAGTGAGCAAGTGAGGGGAATTGATTAATAAAGTCTAGGTACATAGGTTTTCGATATGTAGTTTGATTAGTGCCCAAAGCTGTAACTCTATAATATGAACGCATGATAGCTTCATTGTGTTCACTGGTCCATCTCATTCGGGTCTGTGTTCTGTTTTGTGTTTTATTTGCCTCTAGTGTTGTAGGTTGTGTTGATGTAAGTACTTGTTGTCTTTGCTGGCTAGGGTTTTGTAACTGGAGGGTAAAATGGTTTAACTGTAGTTGATCTAACTCGTCTTTTACTTCGTTTTGTATTTCATCTATTGTTTTTTGCGTTAGTAGTTTTTTATTTATTATAGCTCTACGTTGGTCTCCTATTCTTTGTCGACTAACCTGCATGTTTGGGAATTTTTCTATAAATTTTAGGTGTAATGGTTCGAGATAAGTTCTTCTGTCTGTGTCTAGTGAAGTTAATTGAAGGTAAGTGCGCAGTATGAACTTGTTCATTTCAGGTGTCCATCGTCTACGCGTAGCAGGATTGCTTGTAGTGGGTGTAAGCTCAGAGTCAAGGTTGACATCTTGCACAACACTATCAAGCCTGCTGGTGGCGGACAAGCTAGGTGTTCTTCTTGTCATGTAAGAGGGGCGAGTAGAAGGGATGGATGAGAATATTGAAATGGTATCATCGCCCGTGGAATCGGCTGTAGCTTCTACGTAGTGAGCCCGCCTGTTCAACTCACTACGACCAGCTGTAACAATTTTGTCGGTAGGAGCCCGCTTGCTCAACTCCTCACCGCCGATGGCTCGCATGCTGTGGCACCTAGCATCGGCTCCAGATGCGCCCCGGCGCTCCCCGGGAAGCGACCGTAAATTATATATTCTCTTATTGCTCATCTCCATAAAGGGTTACCATGCCTTGTTAGCCGCGTAAGTTTTTCGTACATATGTACGGTACGCGTGTCCACCCCCCACGTAGCTAGATGTTCTGCTTGGACGTAAGGTTGGATTTTAGGTTATTTTTATTATTATTATTATTATAGTCTCCTAACACTGAATGCCTCCAAATCCAACTACATCTGTTTTACTAAGTATAATAACTCGCAACCGTCTCAAGATTTCCAAGTAAAAATCCATAACTGTCCCAACCCCACGGCCCTCGGCTGCTCTTGCTTAAAAATTGACAGGCTACAGCATACCAAATATCTAGGGGTCATGATTGACCAGCGCCTGTCCTGGCACATGCACACAGAACTTATTATGAACAGGGTTAGGAAGCTCATATGGACTTTTAAAACACTGGCTTCATAGCAACTTCTGAAACAAGTTTACATATCACTGGCCCAATCTATCCTCCTGTACTGTCTGTCTTGCTGGGGAGGGACTACAAAACAGAAATTTCTGGAACTTGAGAGGGCGCAGAGAACCTTACTTAAGGTCATGTTCTTTAAACCCTATAGATACCCCACCCACAGCCTATACCTACTATCCGACCTTTTGTCTGTTAGAAAGCTTTATATGCTTCAACTTACACTAAAAAAACATACATCCCTCCCGTATGACCCCTCTAAGCCGAAAAACAGAAGGAGCTACTTAGTCGCTCCAACTGTCAAGGTTAGATCTGCTTTCGCTAAAAGGCAATATGCAAGGCAATCATCTTCTCTATACAACATGCTAAATAAAGAATTACGTATACATTCCATGAAGCTTAGGCACTGTAAAAAAGTTGTAACCGATTGGCTTAAAACTAAAACCTACGACGATGTTGAGTCTAATCATTTTAGTTTGTAATAACCAAATTAGTTATATTGGGTTGTTGTGCGCACAGTTAGTGATTGAAGGCCTGCTTGGCTTCTTTCGACCCCAAGACATTGTCGTAGGGCTAACCGAAAACCGAAAACCAACAACAACCTATTCTTTGACCTACGCTTCGTCTAGGCGTGCAAGTGTGACTGACTGATTAACTGATAAACAAACAAATTATTAAATAAATAGACAATTAATTGAATACGTGAAATAAGCATCGATCATAAAAACTCATTATATCTCACACACCACACAACCTCACTAGTTTACACTCACACCCACACTCACTCACACACGCGCGATGCGGCCTTTTTCCGCTTAACGTTCATTTATTTGCAGAGCTGTTTGAATAATATTTGAAGTTATAATATTATTTTATTTGTAAGTTATTATTAGTTTGCTCTTTATTTTCTAATCTTGCATGTTTACACTGTCTACATTTTCAATTGCATAAAATGACAAGTGGAAGTGCGGAATCTCCTAATACAAGCAATTCCTTGCTTAAAAGGTGATCTCCAATAATATGTTTCAAAATGCCTATTGTAATTGAAATAAACATTATTTTATTTTTTAAAGATTGGTTTACGTTGCATAAAAATTTGATCTCCGTTCGATCTTTTGATTACCTTAATCTCTCTTTTTTTGGGAGGGAAATCATCAAAGGACGTCTCCCGCTCTGGGCGGAGCGGGAGGGCGTAACTCTTTCTGACAAATCTCGAAACCCTGGCAGGCATCTGTTCTGGCGGCATCGACCCAGGTCTGGTGCTTACTGGGCGGCGAGCTACCCATTACTCGCTGCCCGCAAGTCCGCAAACCTTAATCTCTGCTAATAGAATTATATTTCAGAAATTCCTGCTAACCCTCCTTTCCTAATAAACAATATTTCTAAAGTAAA
The DNA here is from genome assembly GCA_932294355.1 of Aporophyla lueneburgensis. Lineage (NCBI taxonomy): Eukaryota > Metazoa > Arthropoda > Insecta > Lepidoptera > Noctuidae > Aporophyla > Aporophyla lueneburgensis. Next base: position 24,818,774 of record OW028734.1, read on the forward strand.
TATGACTTGTACTAAGGAGTTAGTTCTAAGTCAGTCATCATCATCAATCTGCAGCACTACACTGCTGGGCATCAGACTCTTCACCCGCACGCCATTCAGCTTGACGCTCAGCAACTCTCATCCAGCTGCTACCGACTACCCTGTGAAGATCGTCGCGCCACCTAGCCTGAAAGTGTCCGTACACCAGCCCGTAACATTCCCACTGCAGTTACCTTTTCTCATAAGGACTAAGAATGAGGAGTGCCCAAGTATATAACATAGTTGCCTGTTGATGATGCTGATGTCAGTTGACTGCTTCGTGAGTCTAGTGGTCGCATGCACTACAACTGAGTCGGGTAAAGTCTCAAGAAATTTTCCATCTGGAATTTCTTAGTAGCAGCCCGGAGTCTGAATTTGTGCCCGGTTTATGGCAATAGGCTCGCCCCTCTTACATGGGACTTAAACTTAGCTGACGAAATGTGAGTATAGTATACATAGGTACACCTTTGCCTAACTCTCAGGGATTACAGACGTAATTTTATATTTACCATACTTGTTACATTTATATCGATAGGTACTAGCCAAGTTCAAACCTCGGGTAAACACTGGGCTCTGGGCCATTACAACCTATATAAGTCCTGTTTTTACAAACAAAAACGTAAAAAATAATTGATGACCACCAATGTAGAGCTCGATACCTGAATAAACCTTAAAACAAGAAAACTAAAAGGTACCGATTTTGTATCTAAAAGGTTTTTCAACAAAGAGAATATTTATTGGATCCATCTTTGTGTATTTTTTTTTTGGAACTGATCCCTTTCGTTAAAACCATTATACGAGGTCCAATTGTTTTGCAGATAACAAAAAAAAAGTTATTGGCCATAAATTTTTGTTTCGTTCACTAATTATTTATAAGAGGTTCTTTTCTAAAAATAGCTGTTGATATGCAACAGACAGATGTTTGATGGAGGATGGTCAGTTACAGTTCGTGTGAGGAGAGGGTTGTGGCTAAGTATTAACAGCCGCACGGATCGATCGTTCAGATTACACTACGCTTGCCGCGGTTGGTCTACGGGTGACCATGTTTACATAAGCAGTCCCGGCTGTCATTTTTAGATCTTTGAGAGACGTTACGGGTACACAGAAACACAAAACTGACAGTTGCTAAGGGTGTCGAGTTCCCCGGTAACTGGGTTGTAGAGATCAGACAGGCAGCCTCCGTGTAAAATACTGGTATTTAGCTGTATACGGTTAGGCCCGACCCTAACATAGTTGGGAAGAGGTTAGGCAGATGATAATTAGCATAAGTAAAGAGTGAATATCTAAATACTCTGACATGCTAGCGATAGCGTTGTGATGTTGACAAGCCTCAGCGTATTGTAAATTTTTTGAAACAAAACAATATTTGTTTGGTGACTCTGTTATATATAAAAAAAACTCGTTTAAAAATGCAAATTTTAAACGAGGGAGAAGGATTTTATGTATAACTATTAGTTGCAACACACCGTGACAGCACTGGACGGTTTTGATAAGAGAAATGTTTTGTTTCATGCAAATAGAATACTGACATACTATTTTTTTTAACCAGACGCAGACCAAAACAGATTGACGTGGAGTTACGGACACCAGCCCGTATGACTTATTACCTACATTTCAAAATAAACTTACTGGTAGCCTAATCACATCCAGTATTCATCGAACATCAAATTACATAGGTACACGAGTACAAACTGGCTAGTTATAGTGTGAAACATCTATATATTAATACGTGAAGCGAAAACAGTCACAGTTTTAGTTTAATTTAGTTTTATAGAATATGTATTAGTTTATAGTTATTGATTTTATATTATTTATGTATTGTTTTTATGGGCCTTAGTAGCCTGAAATAAAGGATTGATTGATTGATTGAAAACTTTGGATCCCTTTTTACGAAAATTGGGCGGACGGAGAAGTATGAAATTTCGCACATTTGTAGTTTATACAAAGAAGAAGTGACGAATGTTAATATTTTTTTTAAATTATGCGTAAAAATACATTATTTTCAATAAATAACACGTTACACACACTACTATTCATTACCGTGTATTTAATACACACATGCATAGATATTCTTTTGTTTATGGTCCAAATCTGTGGTCCAATCGAGAACATCTGCCATTATTATTTTGTGTCTATAGTGTTAGGGGGCATCCATTAATTACGTGAGGCATTTTTGAGAATTTTTCGACCCCCCTCCCCCCTTGGTGAGATATCGTAAGATTTTCCTCAACTCCCCTAATCTCACGCGAGATTCTTCAAAACTTCTATTTGGGCTGTAAACGTGTTGGATTATTGAGAATTTTCTTAGAACAAGAATAATTTCTTAACTCAAAAATGTATTCTCTTCACTCAAGAAAATCATTTTCTTCAAAATGGTATTCTTGGTTCAAGATTTTGGCTCTTGAGTCAAGTTAATTTTTTTATCAGTGTACTATTGTTTCAGATTTGGCCATATTTTATTGTGGAAATAATTTTTCACGCAATTTTACACCGTTTTCTGCGAGAAAAATAATTACGTGATATTTGCCAAGACCTCCCCCTCCCCCCTAAGTGAGATTTGGAAAGATTTAGCTATATCCCCTGCCCCCTTGAACACCTCACGTAATTAATGGACGCTCCCTTAATGAATGTCAAGTATAACCATAGGTAATAAATTAATTTTATAGGTATATAACCTATTTCATTTTTAAAATCTATGATCATATCGAGAATATTTGTCTTTAATATTATTTGTATTAGCGACGATAGGAATTTAGTTTAGATTTTTAAGAAATATTTTTTGTGGTTTTATGGGAAGTGTCAAGTATGGCTTTAGTAAGTTTCCTGTACAAAACTTAGTGTCGTGTGGAAACTGAAGAGGTTGTATGCCTCAGGACTGTACAGGCTGGTTATAATTATGACATTTTGATCTGTCATAATTTATTAAATATAATAGGGAAAATTCTATAAAAACAGAGCAAATTTCTGTGATAATTCATTTCATAAATTAAGAAAATAAAGAAGAGAGTCCTGAAGAAGTATTCTTTACTCATTACACCTACGTCCTGGTCCTGGCCATCACCGTCCCGCCAACGAACCCTCTCCACAGTAGTACAGCGTCAACAATTTGTCTATAGTGTTACTGAATCTCAAATATAATGTACCATTGTACGGTTTACGTACAAGCCAGTAAGTCGCGACCTACTTTCGTTAATTCATTTTATATACTTTTATTATACTAAACGTTAGTTGAACATTAGCTACCTTAGCGATAATACCACGGATTAGCATCCAACATCATTTTGTAACTTTACAATAAACTACTTGGGATCGTGAAGTCTGTGGTTTTCGTCAACTCACCTGACTGCAACTTGACCGCTCTGAGCCGTACAACCATTGTAACATTTAATAATGTATTTCTATTCAATTGAAGTACGGTCGAATTTACTAAAGAAACTACTAGAAAATGAGCAGCAGCGTTTTCTATGCATTTTACCACCATACTGCGATCGCCAATCTGCCTGCCAATCGTGGCGATTATGGCAAAGCCCCCCAAATTGGGGGAGGCTTATGTCCAGCAGTGGACGTATTACGGCTGAAATGATGATGATGATGATGACGGTCGAATTTCGACCAATGGGCGATCACTAGTTTATATAATTGGTTTCTCTAGCATAGACATACCATAATCACCTTATAATGTTCTCACTGCTGGAAAACAGGTGCCTTCGTACTTCGAGCGGAAGTGGGCGGTCATCTACCACGTGAGCCCAATGCGAGTTAGTAGATGTCTTGATGTCTTCGGATTGTTGGTTCTAGGACATGGCGGTTTCATTACGATGTTTTCCTTCACTGTTTTAAGAGCAGTTGTTTTGAAATTATGAACACAAAGTAAAGCATTGTTTCAAACCCACGACACTGACTCGTAAGTCACCGTTACTCCGACTCGTAAGTCAGAGCCGTTACCTCTGGGCCGCCACTGCTCTCCAAAAACATCAATGTTACATAAGTAGATGAGGTCAGATATTTCATAAATCTTGTTAGATTGTCGAACATATGTTCACTTAGACTGAACGCTACAAGCGCCCTTTGTGCCATGTAATGGAAAATAATGCTTGTTCTCAGAATAAATTTGAATGTTTGTGATATAATAGTGTTTCAATATGTTCTCTGATTCTTTTTTCGGTGTGATTTAATATCGTTCTACGTAATAGCCAAAGCCATTAGGTGAATGTTCACGTCTTTTGCAAAAAAACAGGGTTGTTGCTATCCAAACCCCGGCCAAACGAGAAATTGTTTAGATAACAAGTAATGACCGTCGTGATGTTTTTCTTTCTTACTTTTCGGCAAAGATAAGCAAAAAATGTGAAAATATCTTAATAAAAATGTTATGCAATAAGACTTTTCAAAAAGGTTCATAGGAAATCATACATAAAGTGTTTATTACGGCTAAGAAATCATCGTAGAATCTTAAGTCATAATATCCGTAATTTAAATGACAACACAATGTGTAGACGGTCACCAAAAGAGATAAGTAACTAGTTCGTGGGAACTAGTTGTAGTTTATCTTATATCTTTAAACGAGCAATTCTTGTATATATATATATAATCTGAATCTCGGAAACGGCTCCAATGATTTTCATGAAATTTAGTATACAGGGGGTTTTGGGGGCGATAAATCGATCTAGCTAGGATTCATTTTTATAAAATGTCGTTTTATTCGTTTTTTCAATGACCAACTTTATCGATAATCAACTTGAACCTAAACTTATTATTTTAAACACGATTTACCAAAAAATACCGAGCAAAGCTCGGTCATCCAGATATTGAATAATATAAAATTTAATAATGAAAAAAAAAGTTAATGTTTCGAACTAAATTTCATTCGAAAATATTCATTGATTTTTACTAAATTTCATCTATAACCGGCGAGTAATTGAGGTCTTAGTAAGGAGCAGGCGGTGGTTCCCTTTAGTTCTCAGTTGTCGTCGGTTCAAAACAGTTCAACAAGACAGTTTTATTCGAAGTTGAACGAAGATGTTTCTTTTATGACATCCAAAGTTCGGCTACTCGAGATGAACTTGCTGATGAAGTTTTATTTATATGTGAGAAAAAAAGAGATAGCGCGGTCACAGCTTGGGACGACATCCCACGCAAATAGAGAGTTGTTTGTAACTTATACTGCATAGATCGTCCTAACTTTGTTTTAGGTGTAGGTCACTACTTCTTCGTAGTTTGTCATCCACACTTCCACACTTTATATTATAAATACAAATGTAACTCTGTCTATCTGTCTGTCTCGCTTTCTTGCTAAAACTACTGTATCGATTTAAATGAAATTTGGTACACAGATAGTTTAGAGCCTGAGCATGAACATAAGCTACTTTTTATCCCGGTAGTATGTTCCCGCGGGATAATTTCCGACCTCCACGCGCGCGAAGCCACTGGCAAAACCTAGTATTGTATATGCTACAAAGTGTCTGACGTAATCTTTGTTTTTGGTTTTAATCAAAGATGCTTTTGCAGTGAAAATCTGTAATAACAGCCGCACGGGTGAATTTATCAAATTAAGCTATGCTTGCCGCGATTGGTCCGTGGATGGCTGACTATAATACTAAGATCCCTCTGTGCTTTGAAAAGTACGTTTGTGGATCTTGTGGGTTGTCTGACAGTCATTACAGATCATCACAAGTTCGAAATCTGACAACAGTCCTAACAACGGGTATCAGGGAGGTCAGATAAGCAGTCGCTCTATATAAAATAACAACCGACTTCCTTAAAAAAACACTACTAAGTGAAAAATAACTTAAATTTCGGAAGTCGGTGTTATTTTTTGCCATAGACTATAACAACAAACAATTTTTCACAAAAAGTTTTTTTTTGCCATAGACTATAACAACAAACAATAAGAGCAATTTTTTTTTATGAAAACTTCCATAAATGTGTTTTCATGAAATAGTCATTTGTGGAAATAAATAAAATTAAAATGATTTAAAAAATTATAATTCTGTAAATACATACGTTTCATGATCGTGAATTATATTTTAATCAACATACAACCTAGCACTGACCTGAAAGTTGCAAGAAACTTAAGAAAATTTGAATTTCGCGGAATACCTTGGGTCTTCCACCTGAAACTGGAAGGGGTATTCGTAGGCTATTAGTGGTATACGCTGTATCAGTGGCACAGGTAACTAATAAGCCCGTTCCTGTCGGCTTCCCTTACGAAATTATGACAGTCAGGAGTTCTCAGCAGTGTTTAATAATCACACTGAATGTATTTAATCGTACACCATAAAATTAAAGTATTACAAAACCGCAACCTACATAAAAAAATATTTGTCTTTATATTCCAACGAAAACAAAACATTTAAAGTGCGCGCAGCACCGCGCATCAAGATTTTTCTGCAGTGTTCGTTTTCAACACCGGGTTATGAAGTACATCAATTTCTATACAAAATCATCTCGTCATGACGTCACTTCAGGTCACGTGCCACGCATTTTTTAGAGGCCTTGGCAAGCCGCAAGACGTCGGGTTATTCGAACGAACTGAGTAGCAATATCGTCCTTTCGTTGAATTTCGTAAGTGTTCGGGCCTTTCCCCCACCCCCTTGAGCCCCCGCTCGACGCGACAGTACTTTTGTCATTTTAAATGTTTGTTTGACCATTGACGTAAATAGAATTATAACCTTAAAACAAACCTTTTATTTTGTTGATATTTGTGGTTAATTAGCATTTATTTCGTTGTATTATATAAGTTATTAGTGTAGTACTAGTGTAACAATTAGAATTTGATAATTGTGAGTTTGTTGTGAAATTGTGCGTTCGCAATTAGGAATTTGTGGTAAGTCCTTTAATTATATACCTGTCTAGATGACTCATTGGCCGTACCGAACGGCTCAAATAAAGTCTACTAAATTTTGTAGACTCGCTTCTCACCGACGTCGGTATCATTTGAATCACTTACGGGTAATGTGCTCACGAAAAATTATTAATTACGCTGATGTTTGCTGTCAAACTGTATCGCATTCATGTGGGAAAGCTATATAATAATACCAAGATCAGATTTCATCGCTAACTTTTGTTATTTAACCACATTTTCTTAAAGAAAACATGCATTTTCAATTCAATACTTCGTAGGTTACTTTTATTAGCCGGTGTTGCCAGTTTATTACTAGGGAGATTTGGCGAAAATATGGGAAACATCACAAATATCATTACAACTTATGGTTGTCTGCCGTGACCGAAATTCGATCAGGGGAATAATAAATTATTATTTAAAAACTGACGGTATTTATTTGATCTGAAAATGATAAAAATTACATACATAAAATAAATGAAATCATGACGTCATGCACTAAATAGTATTGTTCTTAGTTCTTTCTAAGATTTTGGGTTTTAGATTTCGTACGGATTCCGTACAATCCAATTGCTGAAGAGATATCTATACTTATATACTTATACTTATATAATATTATAAAGCTGAAGACTTTGTTTGTTTGTTTGATTGAACGCGCTAATCTCAGGAACTACTGGTCCGAATTGAAAAAATATTTTTGTGTTCGGTAGCTTATTTATCGAGGAAGGCTATAGGCTATATAACACTACGCTGCAACCAAGAGGAGTGGAGCAGTAATGAAAAATGTTGTAAAAACGGGGAAAATGCATGGGTAGGCGATTCGACGCGACGGGAAGGGTCGGGGGAACAAGAAATTGAACGCGGATGAAGTCGCGGGCAGAAGCCAGCGTAGTATATTTTTGACACTTCCCGTTACAGTTGCATCCGCGGAGAGGTCGTTTTCAGCTTTGAAGCAAATTCATACGTACATGCGTAATTCTCAAAAACAAGAACGATTATCTGATCTAGCCATTTTTCTATAGAAAAACATTTATTGCTAAAAATTAAGAATCATCTCGGCTTTTGTGATAATGTCTTAGCGCACTTTGTACTAAAGAATAGACGAATAGCTTTAGAGTATAAGTAGTATTATCAGTAGAATATGTCAGTAGTCTTCTAGTTAAATAGTTTTTTCTAGTAGACATCATACGTCAACGTCATCACAATGATCACACCACAAACGGCTTTTTTCAAAGCCACTTTTATTATACTTGCAAGACACTGTTTCAATCACCAGTGCTTACACGTATAGTAAAGGTGGACTGAAGACATCTGCTTATAGAAGACTGAAGCCAGGAAGTCAGTCACAGATTTTAAGTAACTGGACTACGTGCGCCACGTCCGGCCTAGGTAAGCATTTTTTTTGCTCCGGCTTACCTCTCTAATAAAATCACCCTTCGCCAATATGCGGTATAAACACTGTCTCGTTTTAGCATAAATCTAAGTAGCAGTTTTACTAGTTAATATAAAAAGAGATAACAAATTCTTTTTCTGCATTACTTTTCATTCCTTTGCAAAATGATCCTTCATAACAAATGTGAAATCTTTATTACAAAAACTTGAAGCCTTCAAAGTGCGAATAGATAGTTCAATAAAAGTCGTTCTTTACTGCATACGACTCTTGTGTTACTCTTGCTCAGTATAAATGTCAATGAACCTGAAGACTGAGCAATTAAAATAATCCAATTTGAAACTTTTATCCGAAGTGTAGCGCAGGAATTTTATACTAACTTTGGAGGATTGATTGATTATAAACTTTTGTTTTTGCCGTGAACATGATACAGTTCATTGAACTGTATATTTGTTGAGGTATTAGTACGTTTAATAAATTAATTAATCATTTGAAAATGCTTTATTTTATGAGAAAAACAATATAGCATTCACTTGGCCCCTGATGATATTATAATTGTGAGAGTGCGACATATAAATTCTTTTCATGACCCGACAGGCCCTGTGTTCAAGATACGTTTAGAATTGTTTCCCGACGGTCGATATTCACCCGCAAGTGGTGAAATTGCATAACTGCCGGGGTCGCGTGATTGCCGGGGTCGCGTGATTGTTCGAAAGAGATACCGTGACCCTGGCACATGGGCAACTGATGGAACACGGGTGGGTTTTAGTCAGTAAAAGTCTGACACGCCCTCCCGCTCCGCCCAGAGCGGGAGAAGTCAATTGATGGTTTCCCAACCTGAAAAAAAAAAAAAAAAAAGGCATAGCATAACCAGCGTATAATGATTCCATTACTCACAGGCCTCCTTTCAGTGAAAAGGAGTTGGTCATAATCCACTACATTGGCCCAGAGCGGGTTGGTAGATCTCAAAAATCTTCGAAATTTTCGTTCTAGGAGTTGCTGGTTTCCTCACGATGTTTTCGTTCACCATGTTGAGACCTGTGGTGACGAAATAATGCACACTAAATAAAGCGCCTATCTGGATTCGGACCTACGACCTACAACTCGTAAATCATGGCCTGTACCACGAAGCCAGTACTGTTCTGCTGAAATTGGCTACTGCATAAATATACCTCTACCTCCTATACATATACATAATATATAAACTTACGCCTTTTTCCCATTGGCGTAGGTAGAAATCTCTACTATACCTCTACCTTTATATACCTCCTACCTTCATACCTTAAAAAAAAAACTAATAATTTCGCCGAAAATACGACCTATTACTCCATCCATCCATTAGTCATTCGAAACTTTAACTACTGGCTATATTTAGGATAGTCTCATCTGAACCAGGGCAGTGCTTGGATCCGAAAACTAAATCAGGTGCAGAGAATAATAAATTATTATCAAGTTAGGTTCATTAATTTAGTCTTATACTGGGAGCCCTTGATAAATTCCCGGAACTTGGCACCATCAATTTGGTCTGTCGTTGATTAAAATGAGAATTAGAACATTAAGATCGTTCCTGGACCAACTTTGTGGAACTTTGGGTAAGAAATTTCGATGGCTATAAGAATGCGGGGAATTCGGGGGGGGGGGGGGGGCAACGAAACGATGGATGGACTGTGTGAATTATGATATGGATAGAAAAGGCGTGATTACCGCGATGGCGACTATAAGGGAAGATTTGTTGCGCCGACCACAAATAAATTGCGCTGGCCCCAGGCACTACCTGGGTAGTCAGCCTCGACCAGTCTGGGTTGTCAGCCTGATGCAAGACCGAGCCTTGAGCTGTTGTGACTGCCTTATATTCCTTTTTTATGCTGATACGACGCATATTATCACAAGTTAAAAAGACGTTTTGATAGAAAAATCTATAAAGAGAGACTTGTAATTTATTCAAGTAATGCAAATAGATTCATCAGTCTTTCTACAATTATAAATTCAAATATAGCGTCTGGTCGTGCAAAGTGTAATGAGATTTTTTCTTTAAGGATAATCTTTGTAATTGGAATTAAACCAACAAATGAAGATAAGCTCAGGTTCAATTGCATGGAGACTTCTCATCAACGAATAATTTTATACATTCAAGTAACCTTATTTAATTAGCTCCAGAACTCTTTAAGGTCGATCGAATATTTGAACACATTTTATGTAGGTACATTATATTTTTATTTAAAGATCCCTTTCGCTAACGTCTTTTGACAAAGTTGATAAACAAATATGAAAACTCCTCAGTCTGTCCACACGGTGATCGGATAAAACAAGGAGCAACATAAACAAGCTGGGAGGAAAGAAAATATTACCTAGATAATTACTAATATTTTCTTTACGTTGAATCTTTTTTATGTTGCATATTTATTACAAACATAGAACATAAAACTATTCACTGAACTCTCGTACATTCTCATAAGTATCTTCAAAACAAACAAAAATTCACATTTGAACAAAAACCCATAAGCTACTCAAACTATTATTGCATTAAGTTTCCTTGACACACTTTCTCTGAATTGGGATATTGTATCGCATATTGACCTGTATTCCGCCATTAGGTCTTTTGTTTTTGTGTATTTTCGTCTTTATGGCTACCACGTTTTATTATAGGTATAACCAAAATGGCCACGAATTCTAGTGAACCGTTGCAAATGGACATGTTTATTATGAAAAGCAAGCATTAAGTTGCGTGTTACGATGAATTTATGTCCTACCAGCAGGTTTCCTTATGTAATCACTTAATCTGAAATGTTTCTGTGCGGAAGGGGTTGTGGCTTGCTTTTCCGTATGTATTTATTAAGTAAGTGTGTGTTGGAATATCTTAATACCTGTGGTAAAAATGGGAAGTAAGTCATAAATGGGAGTTAGAATACAATATTAACGGGAGAGGTTGGAATGGAACGCTTTAAAAACAATGCTGTGGTGTTAATTAATACCATAATTTCTACGTTTTGGTTTGGTTACACATCATTCATCATTTAGCTCAGGGGGAAAAAAATCTAAAAATACTTTTTACGGCAACTGCGCATCACTCCGACTAATTCAAATAATCTAATCTAATCTAACTAGCCTGTATTATCCCACTGTAGGGCAAATGCCTCTCTCTCCCTTTTCCACAAAATTCTGTTTTTTGCTAGTGCTGGCCAGGCAACGCACCAAATATTGGGTCTAGAAACATGAAATTAATTATGCACAAAAGCGAAACAAAGCACCACTGACAAAGCACTAAGGATTGAATGATGCATTGTCTGATTGTCTAAAAGTATATAATCTACCTACTAACACCTTCTAAATATCTTCAGGTTGACTTCACCTGTCAAACTGAATGATCAGCCACTATTTGGAATCATCCTCTCTGAGGTTTATTTACCTATCTGTGTGCATTTTTATGTGTTCTCGTCATAATTACGACGGTTTTACTTCGTTTAACAACCCTGATATTGATTTATCTTGGTTTAATATTACTCACTATAAAACAGAAACGACAAGGTCGCCTCTGTTTATAATTAAATAATATTGGCTAGAACGATTTCGCTTGTCGTCTGACCTTGTAAAGGTATTTAGTCCAAAGACCTTAAGGTACAAGGTCTTTGATTTAGTCATTGTTCGTGTCTGGAAATGTGTCAAGAGGATGAGAAGGCAAGAAAATTAGACATTGACAATGAGGTTTGTTGGGTATAGATAGAGCAGTGGGTTATTATTACACCTAAATAAAATTTCCTCATACAAGGATTTAAAATGGAGCTCAATTTCTATTCGTCTTCATGTTATCTGGATTAAATGACAATAGCTTTTTAAGTTGTCTTGTATTACAAATAATCATCTTGATTCACTATACACTGGGATTTTTACTTCTAAAATTGGAACGAGCGCCCTAATTGCGTTACACATTATTAATCAAATCCATCCATTGCTTCATATGTTCGGAAAAATTGTCTACTCCATGACGTTAATGACGCAAACAATGTTGTTGTACTGTCAAAATGAAAGCTATTTTTAGTGTTCGTGTGTTACGTAATTACCTCGCCAGGGTTGCAAATCAGGAGGCGGTCCACCTTACTCATGGGAAGTGGCTAAACTGGCACACCATTCAGCTGTATTCGGTTAGCCTGGAAGTCGACCCTAAGATGGTTGAAAAAAGGCTAGGCAGATGAATATGATGATTGGTTTTGTATCGTCTTGAAACAGTACAGGTTGTCTTGAATAAAACACAGATTGAATAGAAATGTTTGGATTTAATCCATTATGTTCGACGGTTGGACGTTAGCTTCTCAAAATAAAACAGACAGTAGTCATGGTATCATGACAACTGTAACGGCATGTCAGTTGAATACAAATAAAACTATACAATGTAAACCCTCATCATTCATCATCATTGCCCTGCCCTTAACCCAGTTTTATTTGGGGCCATCGCAACTTGTTTTTCTTCCATACTTCTCTATTAGTCGTTATCTTGGTAGTCTTCCCCTTTCCTGCCATTTCATCTTTCACGCAGTGTATCTATCGTTTCTTCCCCAACTCTTACAGCTATCGATATTCAGACTCTAAATTTTCAGCGCGACATATTCCTCATTCCTCCGAATCACATATTACGAATAAATAATCAACGATTGAACGTTGATTTTATGTGACACCGACATGAGAAATAACTCGACTCAATATTATTCGGCTAAAATATCGAATGCAGTTTATACTAGACAAACAATCCCAAAGATTGTTTTAGTTAAGATTGAGTAACTCTATCATGAACTGTTTCGATTATTAATATAATTGAATATAGTAGCTGATTAACTCTATAATTAATTGTTTAATTTATTCATATTAAATTTAATAAAATCAAAAGTCATTTATTCAAACTAGGCTGAGAGTCAGCACTTTTTGAACGTCAAAGTTACAAAAGACAGTCCCCCCAAAACGCCCGCCCTTCGACACTTCCTAGTGCTTTAGCTGGGAAGAAGAAGTGGCGGAACAAACTCCCCAGCAGCACAGCTGTCTGTTGAGTTAGAAGAACTTGATTCTATACAATTGTAAGGAGGTAACATTAAGAGACACAAAATATTAAATTAAATGATTTGCCATATGTCAGCTAGCCAACCCAATATTCCAAGAAATAAAATGAAATCTATACTCAAGCAAAAGCAAAAAATATTTTTATAAAGTAAATAAAAGTACGAAAATAAAAGCCTCCTGGCATAAAGGGCGTGACAGCTTCATATGCAATGCTGAATCACGTTCACATAGCTGTTACGACCCGAGTTACAAGTCGAGGCCACAAAATTTTAAACTAGGACCATCGACGTAAAAACTAATAAACAGGTAGGTAATTAACAACAATACCAACATCAACATCAAAGATTAGAATCAATAAGATAGCAGACAAGATAGATATACCTAATTTATTGCAGTCAAAACTTTTCTCATCGTTTAAATGTTTGATATTAAAACACTATTAATTGTAGATTTTATTAAATAATACCGATTAATGCTGTAGTTAATATTTCTCTCCAGAATACTCCATTTTTTTAATTAAAGAATGTGCTATTAACAAGCGCTACTGTATAAAAGGTCTAAATTAAATAAATATCTTCAAAAGTTACAGTAGTTTTTCTGTGTTTATGTTTCATAATATTGATAAATATATCTTTCTGTGAAAAAGAAATACATATATATATTCATGTACGCGCTTCAAACTTTCCAAAATGGATTGCCTTCGAGAAATATAGATTTGTCCATTTGCTGATAGGAGCTGGATTCTTTACCGTTAAACATCTTACTGGGCGTAGATGTGTGTTGCAGGTGAGAATAAAAACTCTGAAGATGATTATTGATTTTTAGGTTATATTTTAACTCGCCAAACGTAACGTTGGACAGTTTTTAGATACTTGTTACCCGCATGAAGTCAGATGGTCACGCGAGATGTGCTACGCCATCGCGCCGCTGTGGCGCTTTGTCGAAGAGCGCCAACTTCATACTTGCGTTTCCTTGCTAGTTTACATCCCGTAGCCATGTTTCTTCCGATATACATATAAATATTCTAACTTTCTTGGCCAGAGTTGTGTGTCTATTGAGCCTCTAACTTCCTTTCTAATCTGAAATATCTTTCGACGAAAATAAGGAACTAGATACAACTATTTTTTTGTATTAATAGATACACGTGTGTAAGACATGTTCATTCAAATAATAAGTTCTTGATCATCAAAAATGATTGTATTAGACACCGTCAACCGTACATACCTAACACCTTCACTACGAAAACCGCCCTTCCTACTTTGTCATACGGAGGCTTTCAATGTGAAACTGAAACAACTGAGTGCGGTTGGTGGACTACAACTATCTACTATATTGAATGGGTCAATGTAGCTTGATTATTATTTCAAAGAACTTTAGAAGCAAGTTTATAATATTAAATGGCAATCAAATTTAAATGCACAAATTATACCTATTTCAATGTCGATATTAATAGCTATGACTGCCTGGTCTGTTGGTTACAAGCGCTGATGCTTATCGTGAGATCTTGGCTATGATTCTCATGTAGGCATTGAGTTTTTCAGGAGCACCTCTAGGGTGCTCCTGAAAAACCTATCATCAACCGGGCACAAATGCAGACTCTAAGTCTGTATTTGTGCCCGGTTGATGATAGATTCACCCCATATCACATCGCACTTAAACATAACTGGCAAAATAAAGGTGTGCTATACGTACACCTCTGTCTAAGTCTTTAGGGAATACAAGCGTGATGTTATGTTTATTAATAGCTAACTTATCTTAATAATATAGAGCTGAAGTGTATGTTTTGTTGAACACGATAATCTCAATAACTACAGTTTGAATAGAGAAAATTGGATAGCCCATTTATCAAGAAATGATATAGGCTATGTAAAATGGTGCTAGAAGATAAGCTAAAAGAAAAAAAACATGAATACGACGACCCAGGCCTGCGATTCGAATCGACGACGGGGTGAGTCTGGGGAACAATAACTTTGACGTCTACAAAGTTGCCGTCAGAAACTAGTTAGTAATAAGCCCTGAAATAGAATTAGTAGCAGTGCCTATCTAGTAATTATAAATGTCACTCGCGAGCGATTGATCAGGTTCAACAACAGTAACCTTAATATTTCAGAAACTAAACGTGTCAGCTTAATTTTATTTTATTTTATTTTATTTTATTTAGGGATAAAAAACAGGAGTACAATTATATGTTACTAGCTGACCCAGCAAACGTTGTTTTGCCGGGTGAAAAAAAGTGAAAATTTATAGATGTATGTATTTTTGTATGTAGTATCATAAAAAAATAGAAATTAAAAATTTTGTCTAAAAAATAAAAAAATAAAATTTAGGGGTGGACTACCCCTAACATTTAGGGGGATGAAAAATAGATGTTGGCCGATTCTCATAGATACCGGATAAGCACAAAAAATTTCATCAAAATCGGTCAAGCCGTTTCGGAGGAGTATGGCAACGAAAACTGTGACACGAGAATTTTATATATTAGATAAATAATATCTTACTAATAAACAAAATACTTATCATACTACTAGCAACATTATCCACTTATTACTACATTGTTGATTATTAATGCTACGTGAGATAAAAAAAAAAACAGAATACTTGCGTGAATGGAGAAAAAGATTAAATGATTAATTAATCGAATAATACTTCCTATAACAATAACATTCATTAAATTTATATAATATAAAAAGAAACAGTAGAAAAGAATACAATCCTTAATAATTATAAAGCTAAGATACAATCGACTACAGATTTTTTAAATTGATGTGTTGTTAAATTGAAAATATCAATGTTTTCAAATCTAGTGTTATAAGAATCCACAAGTTGGTGCAGAGGAGCGTGAAAGCCAGCATTGGAATTAGAGACCTGCCTAATATTAACAGACAGTAAGCGGTATGGACGCGCTTATCTACGCACTACTGTCCTCGGAACGATTTAACAAAGTTTATTTGTTAATTCTGAACAATCATATTTGTTATGCACAATACCATGTAGAAACATAGTTCCGAGAAACAGTCTTCTGGATTCTAGGGTTAACAGTTTGTAATTCTTAAGCAAAATGTCATGCGAACCGTGGCTATGATAGCATCTGTAATGCAGAGCTCTTAGAAATTTACGTTGAACCATCTCAAGTGAGTCAATATATTTTGCGTAATAGGGATTCCATATCATAGTAGCAAACTCCTGACAAGGCCTAACTAGCGATATATATAAATATCTAAAGGTTGATGGACGCTTAAATTCTTTGCTATTGCGCATAACAAAACCGTACATTTTAAGGGCTTTGTTGATAACATTGTCTACATGGACATTAAAGTGAAGTTTAGAGTCTAGTACCACACCAAGGTCTCGCAATGAGTATACTCTTTTTAATTGTGTATTTAGCAAGTGATAGCTGTAATTGTGTTGCTTTTTGTTTTTAGTAAACGTAATGGAATTGCATTTAGATAAGCTTAATGAGAGTTTATTTAAGGTGCAGTAGCTTGACAATCGATCCAAGTCACTTTGAAGCATCAAACAATCATCAATACTTCTTATAGTTTTGTAGACTTTTAAGTCATCCGCATACAATAAAAAGTTTGAATGCTTAAAACAATCGCTAATATCATTTATAAACAATGTTAACAACAAAGGGCCCAGAATTGAGCCCTGAGGAACCCCGGATGTGACGGAGATAAGTTCCGATTGAAATCCGTTAATAACAACTTTTTGAGTACGGTTTGTTATGTAAGAGGTGAACCATCTCAATAGATTTCCTCGAATACCGTTGAAAGCAATTTTTCGTAAAAGTATTTCATGATCCACCTTGTCGAAAGCTTTTTGAAAGTCCGTATATACTGCATCAGTTTGTAAACGGTTATCCATATTTTCAAAAACATTGCCTACGAAAATAAGTAGATTTGTGTAAGTTGATCTTTGTTGGACGAATCCGTGCTGTTCTTTAATTATAGCCTTATGTAAAGTGGGATAAATTTCATTATACACCAGTCTCTCAAAAAGCTTCGACAAGGTAGACAGAATCGAGATCGGACGGTAGTTCTCTACGTCATCCTTAGTTCCCTTTTTAAAAACGGGGGTTAAATAAGTAATTTTCCATACATCGGGAAAAACGCCTTCGCAGATACATTTATTGAACAGCAGATGTAGGGGTTCACATAATTGATCAGCAACAAGTTTGAAAAATGAGGGAGGAATACCATCGGGTCCAGGTCCTTTTCAAGGGTCTAACGACCTTAGCTCCTTATAAACTTTAGAAGGTTCGATGTAAATATTGTTGAGAATGTCACTATTATCATGAGAGCTAGAAGGCGGCGCCCATTCATGGATATCAAGTGTTAATGGTTCATACACTGATTGAAAATAGCTAGAGAATAGTTTACAAATATTACGTGGGTCACTACTGGAAGTACCATTATATTTAATACTGGATGGAATTCCAGAGTTATTCCGTTTACTTGACACATAGCCCCAGAAGTGTTTTAGATTTTTGTGTACATTTTCTTCTACAGTATTCATATAGTTACAGTAACATAGGTAACATTCTTTGTTGAACCTGCGACGAAATAGGGAAAACTGCTCATAGTCTGATATGTTATTGTACACCTTCCATTTGATCCAAGCGTTGTTCTTATTTTTGAATGACCTTATAAGGGGTCGAGTGAACCAAATGGGGAATTTAGAAGTACTGTATGATTTTTGGGGATGTGTTTTCTAATTATACCAAACAAGCAATCATAAAATGTGTTTACAGACTCCTGTGCTGGTAAATTTTGTAGCAACATTTTCCAGTCAATTTCAGATAAATCTGCCTTTATAAGATCGTAATTGCCCTTGTTATAGTTAAGTTTGATGATTGGGCAGCGTTTCATAGGTGAATATTTCAAATTAGGAGAAGTCACAGCACAGTAAGGAGGGTGATGTAGGTCCACGGGTACTAAATAATCACTCGGTTGGTAAACACGGCAGTGTTCATTGGAGATTAGTAAATCCAATGTTCGGTTGTTAGCGTTTTTCAAAATATGATATTGCGTAGCGTTAAATTCGGCAATAAAATTTTCGAGATATCTGCAACTAAAAGATCGGGCCTCACGGGGCTGGTCGCGTGTAGCACTGTCACAGGAAGACCAGTCCATAGTAGGTAAATTAAAATCACCAACTATGTAGAAACAAAGTGTCGTGGTATTACTTAAAATTGACGAAAGCATGTCCAAATATGTAGAATAGATGTCGTCTGGTGTGTTCGGTGGTATATAAACCGCGCTGATAAAGTGTCGTTTTGCACGGTCACGGCTAGGCAATTGAATAAGTAGGTATTCTATGTGCGTATGCAAAGAGTTCCCTGTAATATTGGTAAAATATTCGGGTTGAAGTGTTCGCAATATGGCGACAAGAACACCTCCACCCTCGCGTTTACCAGTGGCCGCGCGATCTCGGTCGCGACGAAAGATATTATAGCGCTCATCTATAATCTCACAATCTGTTATATCCGGTATAAGCCATGTTTCTGTTAGTACAATAATGTCGTATGAGTTACTTAATATATTCATATAAATTGTCTGAAGTTTGCCACGTATGCCCCTACAATTCTGATAGTAAATAGTAAATGTGTCAGCCATTTAGCTGGTGATAAGTTTTAATACGATTACTAAAAGATGTAGAACTTGCATTGATATTTAAAGATGCTGCCACTAATCCTGGTTTTAAAAGTAATAGATGATGAAAACAAAAACAATATCGAATGTAAAATGTTTTAAACTCACATGAACTTGGATTGTATAAAATTTGAATGTTTATGTAGTCGATTTTTGTTATAATATGATGGATGAAATTGTTCGTTGCAGTAACAAGACGGTATAATATACTAAACATTTTGTTTTGTAGCATTAAATTTGTGAAAATCATTGTTGTTTCGGATGGCAAGTATTGTTGATATGTCAGTCCTGCGTACAAGAATCGTAGAGTGCTTAACCCAACAATGCTTAAACTTGTGTTTATTGGCTTCAAGGCGACATTCGCGAAAAAAAAGCTTTTTCTTCAATGTTAGGTGCTCATTCACATATATTGTGTGTGGAGTTCCTGCTATGCCGATCTGGTCGGATTTCAATCCCTTAGCCAAGCGGTAGGCACTTAATACATTGTCACGTAAAGGCACAGAGGAGAACCTAACCACAATATTTTTGGGTCTATCTTTATTCAAAGTTTTCTGGGGCACGCGATGTATAGAAATAATATCGTTTTGGGCAATCGGAAATTTAATCTTTTCACCAATTGATGCAATAAGTGTGATCAGATTCTCCCCCCACCTCTCTGGGACATTACACACTTCAATATTACAGGCTCTGGCTTGCTGTTCTAACGTGTCGATTTTAGCCTCAAGCTCAGTGACTAAACTGTCGGTTCATTCCGCCGAGAGGAAGGAGCCTTCCAGTGTGGAGATCTTCTTCATGACATCGTCGCATTGGTTGGAAGTAAACTGAAGAGAACCTTCCAATGAGTCGATGCGTTGAGTCAAGTCCTTGTTTCTGCCATCTAGTGCTATCATCTGCCGCTTAAAAGTTTCCTGTTCAGCACGCAGAATGTTGATGTCATTACGAATTTCTGAAGTGTGCGTGGTGAGAAGTTCTAAGTCGCTTTTCATACCAGTAATGCTGGAATTGATAGAGGCTAGGCTGGAGTCAACATTGCTGCGAAAAGACTTCAAGGTCGATCTTAGTTCGGAAGCAAGTGCGTTTAAGTTGTCTGTAAAAACGCATTCTGGCTGTTTACGTTTCCTGCATGTAACTCCCGGATCAGTCTCTGACGTTGTTGCCCGTAAATCGGGGCTAGAGCTCATTTTGTTAGGCGACTGAGACATCATTATTATTAATAGTAAAATTCTTGCGGGTCTTCAGCGAAAGCAGGAAACAAATCAAAAGACAAATTACCAAAAATCAAATCAAATTAAAGCTTCAAAATGTCTTCTAGTTATCGCTGTATCGTGGTACAGGGCGACCAATGTGACGTCACTAAGCACCAAGCTAATGATAGTGTATTTCGCCGCGCCGCACTCGTGTCGAGTTGGTTCGGTGGCTCGAGACGCGCGCTCGTTTTTTTTTTTTTTTT
The DNA here is from genome assembly GCA_932294355.1 of Aporophyla lueneburgensis. Lineage (NCBI taxonomy): Eukaryota > Metazoa > Arthropoda > Insecta > Lepidoptera > Noctuidae > Aporophyla > Aporophyla lueneburgensis. The sequence continues at coordinate 24,839,167 of OW028734.1, forward strand.
TTTTTTTTTTTTTTTTTTTTTTTTTTTTTTTTTTTTTTTTTCAGGATGGGAAATCATCAAATGACTTTTCCCGCTCTGGGCGGAGCGGGAGGGCATGTCAGACTTTTACTGACTAAAACCCACCCGTGTTCCATCAGTTGCCCATGTGCCAGGGTCACGGTATTAAGGCCGCTTGCGCGGAGTGTCGCAAGTTCAAATCCCACCAAATGATTCTCGGTAAGTGTGTTTGTACTCACGATTTTTACGAGTACTGCAGTGACCCGATGATCGATTCGCTTCGCCTTCGGGGAACACAAGTGAGACACAGCACCAGGATCAAATATGGCCGCCACAGTAAATGGACAATCCCGCAAGAAAGTAAGAGAGGGACCGATAAATAGCAGAAATCGTCGTCTACTTGTCCGGCAACAAATTACAATAAAATAATTTAAAAAACACTCTCAGAGGCAAATAAACGTCCACACTTAGCAAAGTAAAAATGACGAATTAATCAAATATAAAGTAATCTGAAGTCTATTTAATACCCTGCTAGGGTCGCGAGACCTGCCAGGGTCGCGAGATTGTTCGAAAAAGATACCGTGACCCTGGCACATGGGCAACTGAAGGAACACGGGTGGGTTTTAGTCAGTAAAAGTCTGACACGCCTTCCCTCTCCGCCCAGAGTGGGAGAAGTCATTTGATGATTCCCCATCCAAAAAATAAATTTAAGAAACGTCTATTTAATACTTGTCACACAAAACTCATTAAACTTTTTAATTATTATTTGTTTTACTTATTAACAATTTTAACGAGATACAACATCTAGTAATTCTGCTACATTCTAGTAACTAGCGACCCGCCCCGGCTTCGCTCGAGTGTACATTGTATGTGACGGCAAACCAGAACTATAGAATGTGTACCCGCGGTGTGGATTAATAATTTAAATCTAGACAAATAAATAGAATTGAAGTGTCTGTTTGTAATATTAAAATAACCGCTTTTTACTAAGTGTATATGGATGTATAGGTACACGGTACATATACCAAAACAATTTTTTTTTAATTTTTGTCTGACTGTCTTTCTGTTTGTTCCGGCTTATCTCTGAAATGACTGGACTTATTTTGACGGGACATTCATTGGCAGATAGCTGATGTTATAAGGAGTAACTTAGGCTACTTTTATTTTAGAAAAATACCTGCGTTTTTTTCCGACATCCACGTGGGCGAAGCCGCGGGCAAAAGCTAGTCTAGACATCTAGTCTAGACATATACATAAAATTGGAGTGTCTGTTTGTTATATTCAGATAACCACTTTTTACTAAGTGTACATGGATGTATATACGGTACATATACAAAAACAACATTTTTTTAAATTTTTGTCTGTCTGTCTGTTTGTTCCGGCTAATCTCTGAAAGAGCTGGACCGATTTTGACGGGACTTTCACTGGCAGATAGCTGATGTAACAAGGAGTAACTTAGGCTACTTTTACTTTAGAAAAAAAAATTGGATATCACGCAAAAAAAAAACTAATGAAAAACTTTTTGTTAAATACCACGCGGGCGAAGTCGCGGGTAACAGCTATTACCTTTATAACCTGGATTAACACATTCTTACCGCGGTAGTACGTCCTCCTCCGTTAATTTTCGACATCCACGCGGGCGAAGCCGCGGGCAAAAGCTAGTATGAGTTATAATCCTACTTACTACTAATATTATAAATGTGAAAATATGTATGATTGGGTTTTTGTCTCTCAATCACGCAAAAATGGCTGAATGGATCTGGATCGAAAATGGCACACAGAGTATATATTACCTATATAACCTGGATTAACACATTCTTACTGCGGTAGTACGTCCTTTTGCGTTAATTTCCGACATCCACGCGGGCGAAGCCGCGGGCAAAAGCTAGTAATAAATAAAAATGAAATTCACTCGAGTTAACCATTGACTCGAGAGGAACGTCTGATGTCAGCTTGAACTTTTCCAAGCTGATTTGCCTTGCCCTTTTATTTTTTAGTAAATTTTTATCGGTATAATAACGGGCACTAGAGACGTATCAGTGAGTTCTCCAGGATGGCACCACATCGGTGATACCTCTGCTACTGCAGATGTCGGAGTAGTAGGTGGAAGTAATCACTTATTGTCAAGTAGATCGTCTGCTGTGTGCTACGTTTGGATGTAGAGTGCGTTAATTGTTATGTGTGTTGATCAGGTAGTACGTCAGACATATCCATTTGCATTTGAAACGTATAATAAAGTACTTGACAACTTCAATAAAACTTGTATTTATACCTAAGATTACTGATAAGTTTTTTTGCCAAAACTTTATAAAAAAAAGATAAAATCGAACTTTTACATGGCTATCGGAAAACATAATAATTATATACCAATACAAGTCCTTTGATATATGAATCCACAACATATTTTATTACATAACAAAGGTTTCAAACTTCAACGTACATTAAATTAGGTATCTAATTACTTTTGGTTACAATATGAGATTAGGTCTCTACTGGGCCTGTAGATTTTTCTGTTTGACTGGACCCGCAGTACTCTCGTACAATACAAATACCCACATCAATTTAGGGTACCTTTTGAAGTCTATTTACGTACTGACTTTGAGGTTGACCTAGAGACAGGATTGAAGGCAGTAGAAAGTTTAGGTGAAACACTGTGAGTTTCTAGTAAAGTCCGATTTATTGCCGTTATTTATTTGGTATAAATATCTACCTTGTTCAAAGTTAACACAGAAGATTAAGTGAGGTATATAACGTCCATTTGCTTTACGAATAGTACTCATACTTTTCCTGTAAAGGATTAATAGGAAAAGTAAATCATTTAAAACGAGTTAGTGTAGCCAGTTTTTAGTTTAGGTCTAAAAGGTTTTTTTTTTTAAAAGCTATTTCTGACCGATAACCATTCAAATAAAAGAGAATCATTATAAAAAAAGAAGATAATTGCAAATATTTACTTACCTAAGTCACAAATCAACAAAATTGTAGTAGTTAGGCTACATAAGAAAAACCTGGAAATCTTCGGATAAGAAAGGAGATGAACATTATTCATAAAACATGTGTCAATAAAACTATTAAATTTATGTAATTCATTTATTTGTCGACTATATCGTTTATTTAGTCTCTATATCTAAAACTGATTTACTGACGACCAAATAACTGACGACGCTAACAAACAACAATGCAATAAATTGTGTACTGAACAAATCCCTACTGAAATAACTTGGACCTACGCAACAATATTTAATTCACTAGACAGTAAATAAATATTTTCTGAAACGATGTCTATAAACGACATTAAATACATTCACAGAATGTTGACAATGCTACGATGGTAGAAACTTTAGTTGTAAACCTCAAAATATAAAAAGACAAATGTGTCTTTACTTACGCCTCGTTTACAAAAAAAGAGTTTTTTGACGTTCGAAAGGCATAAACGACCATGCGAGTCTCAGCGAATCGCCATTGTTTTTAGCAGAACTAATAAACACCATTATTTTTTTTAGAATTCAGATTGAGTTAACGTGTCTGAAGTTTACAAAGCAAGTTTATACGAAATATGACAAACATAATAATATATTATATTCTAAACATAAAAAAATCATAAAATTGAAGTTTTTGTTTCAAAATAGCAGAATTATTGTTTTACTAGCAGTATTATTTTACTAAATAAAATACTCGTATACAGGGTAATTAGCTGGCGATACTTAACCAACTTGTTGGGTATCAATATAGAAAACTAATGGAACATTTAAAAAAAAAAAGTGTTTTTATTCGATGGGTGAAGGTTCTGGTAATTTTAACGATAAATTGCTAAGAACTACTAACACAAAAAGGTCTCTAAATTAGGTTTGAAGGGAACAAAAAGTGCTGACTTAAATATCTTGCTAAATAAGAACCATTCAACCATTTACAGGAATATTTAACACAGACTCTGTCTAAGAAAAATGTCTGCGGTTAATTTAGTGACAAAAAAAGCCTAAAGCATTTAGAACCTTTTCAGGGATAGCTTTATTATAACTAAGACTCTGGAATACTAAGCGAGGAATATATTCGAATTACACGCTATAAGTACTAACGGGAGTTGAATTCGGTTTGAAAATGTATTAACTAAAGCGCGTCTCGTAAACTTAGCCCAAAGCTAGAATGCATCGTGTTGCCCTTAAAGAAGACTTTATTGGGTTTTAGGTTGTGAGTTCGAACCCAGGCAGGCCTTTACTGTGGGTATTTAATTTCATCACCATTGTTCTCAAAACTATGATGAAAAACATCGTGAGGAAAGCGACATAAAACGGTTTTAGAACCTAAAATTCAGAGACATATGACATCCACCAACCCGCACAGGGTTCGCGTAGTGGCTTTCTCCCTGGAGGAGGCCGGAGTCCCAGGAAATTACATTATACGCTGATGATGTTAACCTTTCGATAAACTTCAATAGGTGAGTTGAATGCTTAAATAATAATTCACTTATGTGAATGAAAGAATATAATTACACAATGATTCATATCGTGCTTCATACACAAAAGGACTGAGTCACATAAATTATATGTAAAGCCCAACGGTGTGAAGTAAAAAAGAACGACCCGAAGTATGTGGTTTAGGGAAATAATTATTTAGACTAAATCACGTAATAACCAGCTAACCCACAAAAATCCGGTTTTTAATGAAATCTGCCATTTAAGGTTTACATCGAGACATCGGTCCAACCCGTACAACACGAAGAAACTAAGAGACTATAATTAAATCGAACACCGACCGAAAATATTATGTAAGTCAAGAAACGGCCTAACCCCAGGGTAAAACGTTTTCGCTTATTTTCGGTGCAACTGCCTGAACACGGCTACGTAAGTATTTCAAGAAACGTATCGGCTTTGTATAAACTTTTTCTTATCGGACTGCTCAATAAAAAAAAAAACTAGTTGATTTAGAAAACCGGCGCAAAAACAACCAGGTTTGGGTGAAAGGCAAATTTACGTCCTTTTAAGATAAAATAGAATAAAATATCAGAATACGAGTAGTCTCTATTTGATACTGCAGATTTCAAAAAACGAACAAATTGAAATTTACTGTAGTTCTTATTGTAAAAAAAATCTAAATATCTTTTGTGTTTCCGTGATCAAAAGAAGGGAATATGGGTACTCAAGTGCTTATAGAAACAATAAAAACTTTTTAACAAAAAATTAAACCGCCGATAAAACTGAAAAGCATAAAATAATAAACGTTAAAATTATGAGTCGGCGCTTTTAGTGATCTTTGTTCATTTATTTTTCAGCGCCGACTCACAATTTTAAGGTTTATTATTTTATTCTTTTCAGTTTTTTCGGTGGTTTAATTTTTTGTTAAAAAGTTTTTATTTTATAATTTTTTGTGACTTCAATATACTAATAATACTTGGCAAGGTATACCCTATCCAACAAAAAAAGAATTATCAAAATCGGACTACTCTGTATAAAGTTATGCGTGGTTAAACATTACAATCAGTGAGTGAACAATCAATCATCCCCTGGTTTCCGACCCTTAGGCTTCGATTTTGTTTTCCACATTTATATGGGACTACCTTGGGAGTATACCCTTTCCAATAGAAGAAAAATTGTCACAATCGGACCACAATGTAAAACGTTATGCGTGGTCATACATAAAAAAAAAATATACGCGTCGAATTGAGAACCTCCTCCGTTTTTTTCGTCGGTTGAAAATGAAAAAGATTGATAGAACAAAACACAAAGCGGGAAAATCCCAGACATCTGCTTATTTCTAGAACAAAATACAAAAGAGGATCCCTTGTAAAATCACTGGGGATAACATTTCAAATGAAACGTACGTGAGCAATGATCAGAAACAAAACCACTATATTCTGACTATCTGTGATCAAAGTGTATCAATCATTGAAAATAATATAAAAGAAACACATAATACTGGACCTTTTTAGTATCAAACTGCCATGATAAAGGTGCGTTTATATGAGGACAGCTTCTTGCCGGTCAAACTTGGAGGAGTTCCCGAGTAAGTGTCGCCGAAAACACGCGATTATCGCACGAATATTTTATGTTTAGTCACACGTAAAAACTCACCTTCAATTACATCATACGAGAAACGTCAGACGGTTTTCGCGAAGAGTTAATAGAAAACTAAAAATACGATCATGTTTTCGCGGAAAAACTTCCAAACAAAATTTAAAGATTCTTTGGTTTTCGATATCAGTTTATCATAACATCAACAACACGCCTTGTTTCCTAGAAGGGTTGGGAAGAGGTGTATCTACACCCACATTTCGTCAATTATGTTAATAAACAATGTTATAGGAGTGAGCTTATTGCTATTACCCTAAAATGTGACCTTTTTGTCGTTTCACACGCATGACAATTAACTGTCGCTTTCACTTGCCTTACTGCCAAATCACTTGCGGGTCACATTAGGACGGACGCAAATAAATGCTTTTAGAATAGAATAGAATATTTTATTTCAGGTCGGAGTCCATAGGGTTAGTAACAATTTTTCTTAACGTTAGTAGGTTACAGACAGATACAAATATAAAATTACAATTAAAATTCAGCATGGAGCCGCATCCATCTCCGCATCATGGAGGGATCCCACCGATCTGCGAATACACTGAGTTTTGGTGGATATTCCGTAATGAATTGTAATTCAGACGAACCCTACTTACCTACTTTTACTTTGTGGCTGTAACGAGAGTATTGGGATGAAACAATTTGAATTCAACTGCCGTAGCGTTTATTTTCATTTAGTGCCTATAAAACCATTTACTGATGAAGGGCATTTAAATGCTGCTGAAAGACACTCAAGTAAAGTACGAGTAAAGGTTTTCTTAGATAAGGGAATTAAGTAAGACGTGCTATGGAGTTTTATAGCGCACAAGTAGTGAAAGGTTATCTGTTGACGACGATTAAGATTTAAAAAATAATGTGTATGTTGAATATTAATTATAATTAATTATTGTTTCATTTATTAATTAATTATTGTCTATATTCTACTTTCTGTAATCGTAAAAAATAAATATTACACAGTTGCATATTTCTAAAGCAAAACAAATTCAATAATCCTTCTCATGAAACATGAAACGTGTTACAACTGACGAGCTTTTTTTAAGGTTTCCAGGAAAACAGATTTTTGGAAAGAAATAATACAAATAGTAATACAAAATACAGATTAAATCGAGGACGATTTAATCTGTATTTTGTATTACGACAATTGTTTTCAATAAATATGCTTTTGTTATTTGTGAACAGTAATGTCCAGTCACCTTTGCTGCCTGTCCCAAGCTGCGGGGCGAGCTCGAGCGTACCGAAGACATTTGTGACAAGATGTGATAAATTATGTCATATATTATAATTTGTCTTAAATTGTGGCACGGGTCAACGAAATTATATAATCTGAAGGCGCGATATGATTTCTTGTGTAGGTGAAATAACAGAAAATGTTAAAACGATAGGCAACACGCATACCTATCCTTGTCTTTAAACATTTAAGCCTATATTCTAGTATGGTTTGAATTCAGATTGGTAAGAAACTTACCTTTAAAATGCTAAAAATGCTTTTTTTTTCATTCAAAGGCTGTATTCAACACGAAATCGTTCTGAGCCGCAAAAAATGCTTTAAAAACAATATTACTAAGTTTAGTTGTTCGTTTTGTTTTATGTATTATTTCTTTGACTCTGAATAGATTCAAATAATCTTAAAAACTTTCTTCCAAAGTAAATCAACCATGTTTTTCTATTTATATTCACGTACAACAAGGAAAAATATAAGGAAAGAAAAGAAAGGAAGTTGTTTAACAAAACGTTACACGGATTTATTTGTACTCATCAAACTGTCACGCTAATTATTACGAGAGTAAAAATGATGTTTATTTATTATGAGAATGTATGAAGAAAGTAATACGAGAGCGGTATTATCATTTATCATCAACAGGACAACGAATTTTGTCGGAAAATTGTTATCATTTCCCGAAGTAATTTGTAATTATTTTTGTCTCTTGATCGTGCGTTTGTGACTCACTTTTCCGTTTCTAAATCAAACTTAAGTGCGAGCATTTAAGTTTAATTTAGAAACGGAAAAGTACAGACGCCAACACATCAAGCTACTACAATCTGTCAGATTTCTTTGATAGATTTTCAACTTTATTTCTAGAGCATTAGGTTCAAGGTTCATTGGGAAAAATTGACAGTTTCGGGTAGCTTGACCTGGTGGCGTCTGTACATAACACTGGCACACGCAACTGAAGGAACCTGGTTGCATTTTAGTCAATAAAACTCTGACACGAAATGCGGGAGAACCTTTGAGGACTTCCGACCCAAAAAAAGGGGATTAGAAGCAAATGAGCGAAACGTAAGCTCTAGCAAATACGGGAAAAAATAATAACAAAAGTAAGATATCAAATGCAGTTAAAAGACAGTTTCTTCTAAAAATACTTTAGAGAATATAACAAACCCGATATCATTCTGTTCCCAAGAGAAATATAAGATGCTGAAGCAGTCTCGTTTGAAGTTGAAACATCGCTGAATTGTGAAGACGGTGTGAATGGTGCTAAAATAAATTGTGTGCATTTATTAAAATGGTCGAACAATTTCAGTCCCTATTGTTGGAACTTTAGGACCCACGATCAAAAGATTAGTGTGGTGGGTTATATCATTTTATTTTCGAACTCAAATGAACCGAAATCCAATTATTGCAGGGTGATAAAGTATCAACCTCTGAGGCATTTATCTCTACGTAACTTTACATAATTTTGACTACATTTGATGAATCTCAGCACAATTGGTGTATTCGCTTGTTTTCAATTCCCGTTTATAGACAAAACCACTTCATTCAGGCAATGAGCTACAAGATGACTGATATTTGTCGTGTATATGTATAGGTCGGCTCAAAACTTCAATAGCTTTTTCTTTAAGAAATTCTTCCAGACACGACCCTGCCTTGTTAGACTCACATAAAATCCTTATAATTTGATGGGGTGTCTCTAAAATACCTCTTAGTTTCTTGGATTTCTTCTCAGGGTTCAGTCAGCTAGGAAATGCCAGCGCCATCTAGTTTTAAAATATTGACCATCAAAATACTAACGCATAAAATTGTATTAAATAATCTCGCAAGGCCAAGTCCCCACCGATATTTACTCCTGGTACCAGTGATCACCTTTAACCAATTAACGCCGCTGCCGCTCGACGACTTCACCGTAGGTAAGGCCCCTAAAGTGCTATTGGATGATTACCTGCGCCTGCGTCACCTCATTAACTAATTAGCAACGCCTACTGCCTAATCACTCACCGGTCAAGCTCCTCCCTTTCGGCCCCAGCGCAAAACAATCTTTTAACTAATTAGGAGTTCTTACACCCTAGTAACATGACCACAGTACAATTGAATAAACCACTGTCGGATCCTAATGTCATTGAAGAGGGTACTAGTACTCCACCTACCACCTATGTTTCTGTTCGAAGTTCGAAAAGGCTGAGAGAGGAAGACTTGCTTTCGGAATTTTGTAAATTTAAGGAAGAGATGAAGGAATTATTTTCAACATTTCTGGCTACTCAAAAAAGCGAACTTTTGGTAATAAACACCAACTTAAAGGACATTCAGCAAACTAACATTAGTATAGAAGCTAGTGTAGCTCGTCTGTCCAGTCAACACGAAGATTTTATAAAGAAAATTGAATCTCTTGAGATGCAAGCAAAAAAGACCGAGAGTACATAATCATATTGGAAGAAAAAATGGAAGACCTACAAAGATGCTCGCAGAAAACCTGTATAGAACTTAAGAACGTTCCTAGGAAACCGCAAGAAACTAGAGGTGACCTCATTAACATGGTTTTATCTCTCTCAAAGAGCATTAGCGGAAATTTGGACGTGAAAGATGTAAAGGATATTCATAGAATCCAGGGCAAGAAGGCCGGAGTTAAAAACACCCCCATTATTGTCGAGTTCGGTTCATCTATAATAAAAACCGATTTTCTTCAGCAAGCTAAAACCTACAATATAAAGAATAAAATAAAGCTCCAGGCAAAACATCTCGGCTTCACCACCAATGAGGATAGATGTTCCAATATAAACACGGGGGGTGTTTATATTGGAACATCTTACTGCTAAAGGAAACCGTTTACACTTCTTGGCGCGGGACCTGGCAAAAACAAAACAATATAAATTTTGCTGGACTGCATTTGGACTTGTCTTCGTGAAACGTGATGAAAACGCTCGAGCTATTCTTATCAAGAGTGAAACTCAGGTACATAACTTAATGCAAGAACTGTGACTAAGTCATGTCAAGGTCTTTACTAAGTTGCCATTATTAATTATTATTTTTTTATGTATTAGTAACCCAATTTTTTATCTTTACGTTTTGTTAAATGTGCCAAGTATCAGGATGATTTTTAAAACCTACGCAGTCAAAAATATTCAATACCACCGTAATGTAACAAAATGCAAAACTCATACAACTTACACATCTCACTCAACAACACTCACACTAACAATCTTCCAAACACTTGTCACTCACTCACCTTTACATAGTTCACTCACACTCTGGAACATTCATAAACTGCCTTGCACAAATAAACTAAGGACAGAATTAAAATATTTACACGTTTTCTGTCACCGTCTCTTGATTAATGTAAACTGTTCGAAGCACCATTTGTATTATAGAACCGACAATGGATAGCAATCTTAATACTTTGTGGGAAATAGATAGTGCCGAAATTGCGAAGTCAGCTATTATCAAAATTGAAGAATTGAATAATTACTTACAGCATGACAACTTCAATTTGACAGTATTAACGCAAAATATTAGGAGTGTCTATTCAAACTTTGAAGACTTACAAATAAACTTATCACAAATAAAACACAACATCGATGTGCTGATTTTAACGGAATGTAGGCTTAACTATCATAAACAATTACCATTGCTTAATAACTACACTTCGTACTATACGAAAATCCAGCTTAATCAAAATGATGGTGTGGTAGCATACGTTCTGAATGACCACCGCGCCCAGGTAAATGAAATAAAAATATCACATGCATCAGCTATCCAGATATGTATCTCTAACTACACCATCATAGGCATATACCGTTCTCCCTCAAACCTTTGTGCTGAACATTTTATAAATTCATTAAATCTTTATCTTGACTCTATTAAAACACATAAAAATATTATAATTGTAGGGGACATCAATATCAATTTAATTGTCAAAAATTCTGAAACATCTCAACAGCGTAAAAACAGATTAAATTATTTAAATATGGTAGCGGCACATGGTTTATTACCAGGACACTGTCTCCCTACCAGAGCACAAAGTTGTCTGGACCACACCCTTATTAAAATCGATAAAACTGCGAACTCGGCTTTTGTGGGTGTTATTAACACCACAATCACAGATCACGCAATGGTATTAACAAACATAACACTAACACTAAATATTAAAAAGTCGGCCAAAACTAAAACTATAATTAACTATGATAATGCCTACACAAACCTGATAAGTTCTGACATGTTATTTTTTAACACGTATAACGACCCTGAGATCATAGCTTATAAATTTATCGATGTAATAAAAAAATCACTTTTATCAAATACTACAACTAAGTCAGTCCCAAATCGTATGCGTGTTATCAAACCCTGGATGACTGCTGGCTTACGTCGTTGTATAAATCTCCGTAACAAAATGCATGCGCAAACTAAGAAAGATCCCTATAATATAATACTACAAATTACCTACAGACGGTTTCGTAACTTTTGTACAAATTTAATTAAGAAACTAAAAAGAAAATCACAAAGAGATCAAATAACTAAGTCAGTAAACAATCCAAAAAGACTCTGGCAAAAAATTAACGAAATTACACAATTTAAAACCCCAAAATCAATTAATTCAAATCTTCTTAAAATCACACCACACCCTCTCGATTCTTTAAACCGTGTTAATCAGTTTTTCGTCACAATCGGCAAAACATTGGCTGAAGAAATTATAAAAAAATGCAATCTCTCTAATATTGGCTCTCCACACCTAGAGAACGAACAGCATACTACATCATTCGTACTGCTTGACACTGACCCACAGGAAGTGGACGGCATACTCATGGGTCTCGACTCTGAAAGCTCACCTGGCTGGGACGGTATACCAACAAACTTTTTGAAAATTTCAAGGGACTTCTTGGTTCCACTAATAAGCCAACTAACAAACATGTGCTTTAGAACCGCAGTATTTCCAGCTGCTTTTAAGCAATCTATGGTTACACCTGTGCACAAGGGGGGGATCGGAATGATATAAATAACTACCGCCCTATATCGGTTATATCTTGCATCGCAAAAATTTTAGAAAAATTGCTAAATAATAGACTAATTAGTTACCTAAATAAATATAATATTTTATCTATCTCACAATACGGGTTCAGAAGGGGTCTGTCTACACAAGACGCTGTTAAGGCGTTAACTTGCGACATAGTCTATCACGTAGATAAAGGACTGAAATGCCTTACAGTATTTTTAGACCTGAAAAAGGCATTTGACACCGTTTATATCCCCATCCTTCTGCACAGACTAGAAACAATCGGGATAAGAGGTACAGCCCTCTCTCTTTTTGGTAGTTATTTATCTAACCGAAAACAGCTGGTTAGGGTTGGAAACTTTACGAGTAATGAAGAAAGTGTATGTTTCGGAGTGCCGCAGGGAAGTGTGCTCGCTCCGACGCTGTTCTTGATTTATATCAATGAGTTGTGTAATATCGGGATCAGTAGCGGACGAGTATATTCATATGCGGATGACACAGCGGTTGTCTTCGTAGGTGACTCTTGGGCTAACGTGCATGCTGCTGCTGAAAGTGGATTAGCGGCAATAGCAAGTTGGCTAAATGCTAATCTTCTAACCCTCAATGTATCAAAAACAAACTTCATCTGCTTTACTCCTAATCACAACACAACCAGGTCCTGATTTTAGGATCGTAATCCATGAGTGTGCAAACTCCCACTATCCATGCCATTGTCAAAGCATACAACAAGTTAGATCCACTAAATATCTTGGTATAACAGTTGACCAAAGATTGTCCTGGCACATCCATATCGAAAATACTATGGCCAGGGTCAGAAAACTTATATGGATTTTTAAAACGTTGCGGCATGTGATGCCGCCTCAGCTACTTAATAAAATATATACTGCTCTGGCACAATCGGTCATCACATACTGTATACCAATCTGGGGCGGGGCCACCAAGACCAAATTTTTAGACCTAGAAAGGGCTCAAAAGGCTCTCATCAAAGTTATGTATTTTAAGCCCTTTCGGTATTCTACAGACAATCTTTACAAGATTAGTAATCTGCTCACTGTTAGGAAATTATACTTATTGAACATAACTATACATTTGCACAAGACCCTCTCATTTGATCCATTAAAGCTCGATAAAAGACGCAAAGATATTGTTGCCCATTCTCCACGGGTCCGTACGGCGTTCGCTAGACGTCAGTATAATACCCAATCAACTTATATTTACAATAAATTAAACCTTAAATTGAGTATTTACCCCATGTTGCAGTACGAATGTAAAAATAAATTAATGGAATGGCTGAAATCACAAACATACGATGAAATTGAATTTATATTAACCAGAATATTCTAATGAAGAACCTGTCCTCAACCATAACATACATCAGCTATTCAACCATTAACACACACACACACACACACACACACACACTCACCCCACACATCCACCATACACACACATGAAGACTACATCCTCACAATTTTGTAAAATCCTAATAACTAATTTTTATTTTTATTATTTCTCTTAAATATGTCTCAACATTTGTAGCTAGTGACACATGGGAAGTTGCGAGGTAACCCCATCACAAGTATTCTTATAACTTATCGGGGTTGCCTCAATTATAAGTTATGTAACAATTGTATGAGAAACAATAAAACTTTTTGTTTTTTTTTTTTGATCAACTCACACAAATGACTATTTCTTTTGTTTTCATAAGGTTAACAAAAGATTTTTAGCTGGCAATTAACAAAGTGGATTGAAAACGTATTATCGAGGCTAACGCCGAAATACCCATAATATTGCGGGTGCTTGGACAGGAAACCTCCTCGTGTGCCCGGGGGTTGGAGTTCCCTTATGGATACGTCCGGGGGGAAGGCCAATGTCCGGGACGGTGCATCCTGGGGTGCGGGCAAGGACTCCCCATTAGGTACTTTGTGCCTAAGGGGTGTCGGTGCCCGTACGCTAATGTCCTGTCGGAGGAACGCTCCACCGTGTGTCCCTCTGATCTTAGCAGAGGCGCACAGCGGTGGAGTTAGAGCGGGCTCGGTGTGCACTAACCTGCCGCCGGGCAGGCAAGAAGGAATGTACTCCTTCTGCCACCGTTAGTCTCGTAGCCCCGAAGATCGTCACGGTCATGTCTCTGACTTTTGACGGGGGTCGAGGGTCTTGGCTTAATCGCCCGGGCCGCGAGGTAGAAAACCTCTATAAAAAATCACCCCAAACCTCCAAGCGGCGGCGCACCGTGAGGGAGGTTGACAGCTTGACTAATGGGTAGCTGAATTAGTCACTAGTGCGAACCACTGAATTTTGAGACATTATAAAGTTAATACTCGTGGGAACAATTATGGAAAATTTTTTAAAAACAAAAACCTCAACAAAAGAAGTCGAAGGGAGAGATGCGGGGTCGGAGTCTGACGCCGCGTCGAGTGCAAAGGGTTCGCGTGCGAGCTCGGAGCGAGGAGTAGTGGGCGCTGCTGGTGGGAACCGTAAGTTCTCCCAGAAGCGCCCCAAATCGGGGGCAGGGCAGGAGTCCTCCTCTGACGGCGAGCTGAGCTCGGCCCGCCGGAAGATATCACGGCGTGGTGGGCTCTAGGAGAGGGGCACCGGCCGAGGACTCCCCACCAAGGAGGCCGGCGAGCCGAGCCGAACAGGCTCAGCCGAGCTGACTCAAGGAGGGGAGAGGCTCGCCACGGAGGGGCATCCCTCTGGAGGCACCAGTAGTAGGGCCCCCTCAGAGTCCTCCGGTGGCGAGTCGGACGCTGCCGGCCACTCAGAAGAAATGGGCAGGTTCGCGGAGGTCGTGGCCACGGCCATCAAGGCGGCGACCTTGAAGTGGCTACAGAGGTCCAAAGACAGGGCCATATCTGCTGCCACGAAAGCCATCGTGGCGGCAGCGAAGGCCTTTCGTTCTGGGCCTCCGGTGGTGGATGGGGTGGCAGAACTGCGGGCGGAGGTCGCCCGCGTGACTGCCGCCATGGAGCTCCTCCGAAAGGAGAATGAGGAGCTCCGAGCGGACCTGGCCGGTCTCCGAGGAGCCGCTCCCCAGGAGGCATCGCAGGGGGAAGCGTGGCATGGGCAGGGCGGGCTCCTGCCCATCGAGAACCAGGTGCTGACCCTGGTGAGGAAGGAGCTCGCTGGCTTCCAGAGCAGGTTTTCTGCTCTGGAGGCCGTGGTCCTGCGCCCCCCGCTGGCGGCAAGTCGGCCGGTTTTGGGCCGGCCTGGGGCGGCTTCGGGTCAGCCGAAGGCAGCCTCGGGCCAGCCGAAGGCAGCCTCGGCCCAGCCGAAGGCAGCTTCGGGCCAGCCGAAGGTGGTGGCGTACGCCACCGCCGCGTCTGCCCCAGCCAAAGGGCCGGGGCAGACCAAAGGCCGGCCCAAGCAGGCGCCTGCTAGGGCCCCCCCAGCGCAGGTGGTGAGAGAGCCGCCAATGCCGCCCCCGCCTTCTAAATCTCCCCCTGCCAACACCGAATGGCAAGTGGTTGGGGAGAAGAAGAAGGCAAGCAAGGCTGCAAGGGCGGCCAGAAATAAAAAGAGGCAGCAGCGGCGCAAAAAGAGCAGCGTCGCGGCTAGGCTCCGCGCCCCAAAGTCCGCAGCTGTAGTCATCACGCTACAGCCGGAAGCGGAAAAGAAGGGCGTGACCTATCGCGACCTGCTCTCCAAAGCCAAGGCGGCAGTGGACCTCCAGGAGATCGGCATCTCCAACGGCCTCCGGGTGAAGGTCACCTTGACTGGAGCCCGGATGTTGGAGGTCCCTGGTGCGGCGAGTGGGCCGACTGCTGACGCTCTGGCCGATAGGCTTAGGGCGTCCTTAGACGCAGACGAGGCCCGAGTGTCCAGGCCCACTAAGTGCGCTGACATGCGCATCCTGGGTCTGGACGACTGCGTGACGGAGGCGGAGGTGATAGCCGCCGTTGTTAGGACGGGTGGGTGCTCGGCCGATCAAGTCAGGGCAGGTACCATCCATCCTGACAGCACGGGGATGCGGACCGTAACGGTCAGCTGCCCCGTGTCGGCGGCTCAAAATATAACCACGGAGGGCCGAAGGCTCCTGGTGGGCTGGGTGTCCGCGCAGGTAAAATTGCTGGAGCCCAGACCTATGAGGTGCTTCAGATGCCAGACTGGCCATCACGTATACGTGAAATGCACCTCAGAGGCGGACCGCAGCGGTCATTGCTTCCGTTGCGGTCAGCCCGGTCACAAGGCCGGCTCTTGCAATGCCACGCCGCACTGCTATGCATGTGCGGCGGCTGGCAAGCCGGCCGAACACCGGGCTGGGAGTAAGGCCTGCGCTTCATCCGCCAAGGCCAGGGGCAAGGGCAAGCCCTCCGCCACCGCCGTCACCGCCGTCGCCGCTGCTGCCTCGACCACCGTCATTGCCGGCACCACCACGGCAGGGCCCTCACAGGGGGCTCAGGAGGGGGCTGAAATGGAGTGCCAATAATAGGTACTCCATTGCGCCTCCTCCAAGCGAACATCAACCACTGCGCCTCCGCTCAGGATCTGTTACTCCAGAGCATGGCGCAGTGGTCGATTAACATCGCTGTGGTCGCTGAGCCGTACTTTGTCCCGCCCAGGGATGACTGGGTGGAGGACCTGAGCGGCTCAGTGACCCTCATTTCGTCGGCCGCCGCCGGAACCCCGACCCTCGAGGCCGTCAAGAGGGGACGGGGTTGCGTAGCAGCACGGTTCGGGGAGATTGTAGTTGTGGGAGTATACTTCTCCCCGAGCCGAACTCTCGCCGAGTTCCACAACTCCCTTGCGGAGTTGAGAGTCGTCGTCGTCGGGTTCCGTCCCCTTCCCGTGCTCGTACTCGGGGACTTCAACGCCAAGAATTTGGCTTGGGGTTCCCGGTACACGGACACACGGGGCAGGATGGTGGAGGACTGGGCTCTGGAGACAGGCCTGGTCGTCCTAAATCGGGGTTCTGTACCTACGTGTGTACGGATGCGGGGCGACTCAGTGGTGGACATTTCGTTCGCCAGCCCCGCTCTGTCACCGCAGGTTATTGATTGGCGCGTCATGGAGGGGGTGGAGACGTATTCCGACCATCGGTACATCCGATTTGACGTCTCCGCCCAGACCTCGAGCGCGCCGATCCGGCAGACCCCGAGTGGTCCGCGGTGGGCGCTAAAGAAGCTGGACCGGGAGCTTCTCCTGGAAGCCTCGATCGTGCAGGCCTGGGTGTCACCACCGGACAGGCCTGCTGACACCAACGACGAGGCCGAGTGGTTCCGGGAGGCCATGTCTGAGATCTGTGACGTGGCTATGCCCCGAGTCCAGCCAGGACGGGCTTGGCGCCAGGTGTACTGGTGGTCGCCGCAGCTGACAGCGTTGCGCGAAGCGTGCGTTGCGGCACGACGCCGGTACACCAGGCACCGCAGGCTCCGTATCCGACCTCCGGATACGGAAGCCATTCAGGCGGAGCTATACGAGGGATACAGAGCGGCGAAGACCGCCCTCCAAGAGGAGATCCTGCGGGCCAGAGGACTGGCCCGCAAGGAGTCGCTGGAGACTCTGAACAGGGACCCATGGGGACGGCCCTACAAGGCCGTCCGGGAGAAACTCCGCCCATGGGCTCCTCCGCTGACTCAGAGTCTCCGGCCCCAACTCGTGGAGGGCGTGGTGAGCGCTCTGTTCCCTTCTCGAGGGGAACATAGTCCCCCACCCATGGCTCCGCCTACTGCGGTGCCCGATGCGGACCACACCACTGACGACGACGACGGTGCTCCAGAAGTGACCGAGGTAGAGATGAGGGTGGCGGTACGAAGGCTTAATGCCAAGAATACCGCCCCAGGACCCGACGGCTTGCCTGGCAAAGCATGGGTCCTGGCCTCAGAGGCTCTCGGGCCTCGACTCAGGGGGCTCCTTAGCGCATGCTTGGAGAGGGGCCAGTTCCCACTTCGTTGGAAGACGGGGAAACTGGTCCTCATTAAGAAGCCTGGGCGCCCAGCGGACTCTCCGTCCGCTTACCGGCCCATCGTGCTGCTCGACGAGGTGGGCAAGCTCTTTGAAAGAGTGATTGCAGACCGCCTCGTCGGGTGGCTGGTGCGAGTGGGGCCGGACTTGTCGGACGGCCAGTACGGCTTCCGCAAGGGGCGCTCAACGGTGGACGCCATCATGCGCATGCGAGCCCTCACGACGGGGGATGCAGTGGCCCGGGGTGGGGTCGTCTTGGCGGTGTCTCTTGACATCGCCAATGCCTTCAACACCCTACCCTGGAGTTGCATTAGGGAGGCACTCCGGTATCACCGGATGCCGACCTACCTCTGTCGCGTGGTCGAGGCCTATCTGACGGATAGGGCCGTTGTCTACCCCGGTCACCAGGGAGAGTGGAACCGGCGAGAGATGTCGTGCGGTGTCCCACAGGGATCGGTCCTGGGGCCGCATCTGTGGGACATCGGTTACGACTGGGTGCTGCGCGCCGACCTCCCTAGCGGCGTCAGCGTGGTTTGCTACGCTGACGACACGCTGGTCCTTGCGCAGGGGAGGTCGTACGAGGCGGCGGCCGAATTAATGACACGCGGGGTTGCGACAATCGTCGATAGGATCCGGCAATTGGGACTCGAGGTGGCATTGCACAAGTCCGAGGCCATGGGTTTTTATGGTCCTCGGAACGCGCCACCCGCGGGTTCCCAACTTACGGTAGGAGGGGTTCACATCGGCGTCGAGTCGACGATGAAGTACCTGGGACTTGTCCTCGACAGCCGGTGGAACTTCGTTGAGCATTTCCGACGTTTGGCTCCCAGACTGGAGCGGGCTGGGGCTGCATTAAAGCGGCTCCTGCCCAATCTGGGGGGTCCAAACGCCTCCTGCCGGAGGCTCTACACGGGGATCGTGCGGTCCATGGCCCTCTACGGAGCACCGGTGTGGGCACCCTCATTGAGACTGCGCCCAGCGCGCCGGCTGTTTGCGGCCCAGAGGGTCATGGCCATCCGGTTAATCCGGGGATACCGCACGGTCTCGTGCGAGGCGGCGAGCCTCCTTGCCGGAGTGCCGCCATGGGATCTGGAGGCAAAGGTCCTCGCGCACATGTGGGAGTGGCGCGAGGAGGCGAAACGCCGGGGCGAAACTCCGCTGCCGCGACAAATCGCGGCACGGCGGACAGAGCTCCGGTGTGATCTCATGGCGACATGGCGGGTACGATTGTCGCAACCCAGTGCTGGGCACGCCACAATTGCGGCGGTAAGTCCCCTCTTTGAGGAGTGGATAGAGAGGCGCCACGGCGTCCTCACCTTCCGCCTGACGCAGGTTCTCACCGGGCATGGGTGCTTCGGTGGGTTCCTGTTCAGGATAAAGCGGGAGGATACGTCCGGGTGTTTCCATTGCGAGGATCGTCTGGAGGACACGGTGGAGCATACGGTGGAGGTGTGCCCTGCCTGGGCGGAGCACCGCCGTGTCCTCGTGGAGGCGATCGGCGGCGGCGACCTCTCGCGTCCGGCCCTGGTGCGAGCCATGGTACGGAACGAGAGGGAATGGGAAGCCGTCACCTCCTTCTGCGAAGCAGTAATGCTCGCGAAGGAGGAGGCGGGGCGCGTGAGGGAGTGGCAGTCTCTGCGCCCTCACGTCCCTAGCCGCCGCAGGAGGAGACGCCCCGGGCGTCGGGAGTCAATAGCGGACTCCCGGCCACCGTAGGCGCGAGCTTGCGGGTGGCGAGCAATGGGTAGCTCGCCGCCCGGTAAGGACCAAGCTCGGGTCGACGGCGCGCAGTGTTCCACGCGCGCCTCAAAGAGATGTCAGCAGCAGTGTAGGGGTCTACTAGGACCGATGCCTGCCGGGGTCGCGTGATTGTTCGAAAGAGATACCGTGACCCTGGCACATGGGCAACTGATGGAACACGGGTGGGTTTTAGTCAGTAAAAGTCTGACATGCCCTCCCGCTCCGCCCAGAGCGGGAGAAGTCATTTGATGATTTCCCATCCTGAAAAAAAAAAAAAAAAAAAAACGCCGAAATACCTAAGCAAAGTAAATTTATTTTATCAGGAAATAACTATCCACCAACCTATCCACAAAAAAAAAATACTTTTTGAAATCCAGCACACATATACAAAAAAAAACAGACGAATTGAAAACCTCCTCCTTTTTGAAGTTAGTTAAAAATAATAAATTCCCGCACTGAAATTTAAACTGCAATAAACGTCGTCTACCAGACAACCAGGAAAAGACCAATTGACCTTTTGCATTCTCATTAGGTACCTTTTCAATTTGTCGCTTTCACCTAGTGCTGGTGGAAACTAAAGACTGTTAGCTTTTATATAAACAATTATTTATTTTATTAGATTTACGAGCAATTGTTCAAACTAGATACAGTGACATAAACATAATATTTTTTCTATACATACCTGTGTATAAATAAAATTGAAGACTCTGTAATGCAAAAAACTTTTTAACAAAAAATTAAACCGCCGAAAAAATGTTTTATTAAAAAGTTTTTATTTTATATTTTTTGTAGCTTTCATGTACTAATAATACTTGGCAAGTTATACTTTATCCAATAAAAAAATAATTATCAAAATCGGACTAATCTGTATAAAGTTATGCGTGATTATACATTACAATCAGTGAACAATCAATCATTCCCTGTTTTCCGACCCTTTGGGTTCGATTTTATTTTCCAAATTTATATGAGACCACCTTCGGAGGATTTTTGGATACCCTTTCCAATAACAAAAGAATTATCACAATCGGACTACTACGTAAAAATTTATGCGTGATCATACTTAAAAAATATATAAATATATGTTACGGGCAATTTGATAAGTCCGGGCACTATTAATAATGGCCGGTCAGTATTCATAATGCCCGACTCAATTGGGCAATGTGATTAAAATAGCATAATTAATCACTTTTCCTGGCCATTATGAATAATGCCCACCCTATCTTGGGCAAAGTAATAAAATAGGTGAACTATAGTATTATATGAATTTCTTGGTTGTCTATTGTTTACCCGAAGATCATATACCATAATCATCATATTCCCGAATTTCATTTACCCGTATTTCATTTGGCCGAATGTTTTGTTTATTTATTTATTTAACCATTTGTGCAAACATATAAATAGACAAATAGAAAGGAACAGAAAAATATGTACAAAGGTAATGCTTATTTTTATTGAAATCTCTTCCAGCATACCTGCAATAGGAGAGAATATACAAAGAAATGTAGACAACGTGTGTAATAGTAGAAGAAAAATAATACTATAATTTAAATATAAACATACAAAATAAAAATATACATACATACAAACATACATAAATACTTCTAAAATAAATGTCACTAAATATATATACTAATAATGTAAAAAAAATGAAAACATTCATGAGCAATTATGACAAAGTGGAGAGATAGTGTTCTTTCACTCTTCTTTTAAATACAGCAATAGTAGGGCAGTCCCTTATGTCAGGCGGAAGTGCATTCCACAACCCAACCGCATGCACGGTGAAGGAGACATATGACATACTTGTAATTGCCTGAAACTTAGATACCTTAAGATACGCGTGCCATACGTATTGTTTTTCATATTTTTAATTGCCATAATAATGATTAGACCTAATATTTAAACGCCATAATAATCATTACCATGATATTTAAGCGCCATAATAAATGGCAGCATGGTCGAGAGTGGGCTTGGGCGACGGAGCCCCGCTACGCGGGGCTCCTACTTCTGGGTAGTTTATTAAAAAAATATATGCCTTATAGTCCCGATTGCATCCAGCGGCTGCAGTCCAATTTCTCACATTGCCCGGCTACAAGAAGGGAATTATTCATACTGCCCGGTCCAAGTAATAAATTCAAGCCATCTTAAACACTGACTTATTACATGGACCACGGGCCGTCGGGTAATATTAATAATGGCCGGTCAAAGTGTGAAGTTAATCACTTTGCCCGTCGCTCTTGGGCATTATTAATAATGGCCGGTCTTTATTAATAATGCCCAGTTAATCACGTTGCCCGTAACATATATACGCGTCGAATTGAGAACTTCCTCCGTTTTTTTCATCGGTTAAAAAAATAACAACCGACTTCCTTAAAAAAAACACTACAAAATGAAAATAGGATCTGTATTTAAGTTTTTTTTGCTACTGACTTCCGAAATTAAAGTTATTTTTCACTTTGGTAAGTAAGTCGATTGTTTTTTGTAAAAAGTTTTTATTTTTAACTTTTCAGCTATGGTATGTACCCCGAACTAATCTGATCGTGATATTCTTCCATTTGTAGCGCACATACTAAATGCAAATTTAAGACTTATATGGTTTTCTCATGGTTTCAATTGTCAGAATGGAACCACACGGGAAGCACAAGCTTTGTAATAAAAAAATAATCATCAAAATCAGTTCACCCATTCAAAAGTTATGAGCTAACAAACATTTAAAAAAAAATCGTCGAATTGAGAACCTCCTCCTTTTTTGAAGTCGGTTAAAAATAACAGTTTTTTACTGGAGACATATATGGCACTTATAATTATATTTTCAAGTTTAAAAAAATGTCCTTCTGTCTGTTCCAAGCGAATCTCTGAAAGTTATACAGATATACAGAGTATCGTAGGATTAGGCTACCGAAAAACTTCCAAAAACTTAAAAACCGTTAAACACAATAAAACCGACATCTGATGAAAATAAGAGAGAGTTCTTCTTGTCCGGTGGCATTATTACAAAAACTAGTGGTAGCTCATTTGTCAAAAATCGACCATAATTTATTAAAAAATTGATGTATGTTTGATGCATCTCTGTATCATCTGCGCTGTGTCAATTTGACCTCGCTTTTAATTAAAAATGTGCCCTTAATGTACGTTTTATTTTTAGATCATACCGGGCTCATGTATCAGTACTTAAAATGAAAGAGAATTATGAAAAAGGATTTAATATAATTTAGAGACACAAAATGCTTTGAATACTCTACCACGTTTAATTTTGCCATTCAATTTGAATGAAGCGACCAGAACAAGTCGTGTCGGCAAACATAAAAATAAATCATTCCCTGTCATCCCTTCATTTCTGATACTGATTCAATCATTTTTCAATGAAAGTTCGAAAGAGATACCGTGACCCTGGCACATGGGAAACGACGGAACACGGGTGGGTTTTAGTCAGTAAAAGTCTGACATGCCCTCCCGCTCCGCCCAGAGCGGGAGAAGTCATTTGATGATTTCCTATCCAAAAAAAAAGGCCCGGAATTTCCAACGATAGGTCGTGTTTGGCTCCTTTCTATTGCACTACATATTCAGCCTATCTATAGTGCCTTTTGACGGCGGCTTAATCAACGGTCAAATCAAAGCACCGTTTATGTATGTTCCAATCAATGAGTCATGAGTCGATGATGCGGCGTGATTCTTGTATAAGCGATTAAAATCATGTTATCTCACAGATCGATCTTGGTGTTTAGTGTGTATATGCCTACAAATAGTGCCGAGAACTTAAATGAGTTTACTGAGTGCTTGAGCCGGATTAATGCCATTATTGAGGAACAACAGGTAGAAGTTTGCTTTATTCTAGGTGACTTTAATGCCCAGCCAGGTGAATTGTTTGGTAACGAGTTGCAACAATTTTGTTTAGAGCAAACTTGGAAGTGTGCTGACGTACAGATGTTAGGTACAAACTCAGATACTTTCACTTTCATTAGTGAAGCACATAATTGTAAAAGATGGCTTGACCATTGTGTTGTCACGGAGTCGGCTTGTAGTACTATTGTTAATGTGAGTGTGAGTTATGACATGTTGTGGTCTGACCATTTTCCTTTGGTTATAAAGTGTAATTTTAATGTAATTAGACCTAAAGCGTGTCTGAAAGATATCAGGGATAATAAAGTAATATGGGGTAATAGGCATGAAGAGCAATTAGTTAAATATAATAAACTGTGCAATGACAAATTGAAGCTCATTGATTTTCCAGACCAGTTCCGCCTCTGTGCTGATAGTAGTTGTAATAATTTGGAACATCGTGCAGTCATTGACAATATGTATCAGTGCATCATTTCTATTTTGAGTAATGCGGCGTGCCATACTTATGACAAGCCTCGCTGTTATAGAAAAGGGGGCTATGTTAGGGGTTGGAATAGGCATGTTAGTGTGTCGCACAGGAAAGCTAGACTTAGTTTTCAGTTGTGGCTGGAAGCTGGCAAACCGTTGGGTGGCCAGCTTTACAGAGATATGGTGCAATCAAGAAAGGATTTTAAGTCTAAATTAAAATGGTGCCAAGACAATCAGGAACTAATAGTGATGGACAAGATAGCTTGTCTCCATAGCAATAGTAATTTCAAGAACTTCTGGAAGAGTACGAACAACTTGAACCATAGGTCTAGCTTTCCTGTAAGCGTGGATGGTCTTACTGATAAGGCGGAGATCTCGAATCTGTTCAAAGGTCTGTTTACCGTGAAATCACCATTGGGCCCGTCGTGTGGCGAGGGAGAACTTGACCGGACTCTGATACCAGACTTTTCAATCAGGTTCACAGCTAAGGAAGTCAAAGACGTAATAGTACGCATGAAGCGAGGTAAGTCCCCGGGGCACGACGGGCTCAGTGTGGAACACCTGAAGCACGCGGGTATTCATCTGCCTCGAGTTCTGGCATTATTTTTAAACTGTTGTTTGTCGCACGCTTATCTGCCAAGGGAAATGATGAGAACTATTGTCGTTCCAATTGTTAAAAACAGGACTAGTGACATTTCAGACAAAGAAAATTATAGGCCAATCTCTTTAGCCACGATTGTAGCTAAAGTTTTTGACTCTATGTTGGATAAGGTTTTGAAAAACAACATTAAGTTACATGATGCTCAACATGGTTTTAGAGAGGGTCTATCTACTGAAACTGCAGTACGATGTCTGAAAAAAACTGTTAATTATTATACAGGCAACCGAACTCCTGTGTTTGCCTGTTTCTTAGACATGACAAAGGCTTTTGACATGGTGTCTTATGATAAGTTGTGGTCTAAGCTTTGTGGCGCAAATGTACCTAGTGAGGTCGTAAATATTTTTAAATATTGGTACTCCCATCAACTTAATTGTGTAAGGTGGGCTAATGTGTTGTCGGAAGAGTATATTATGGAATGTGGAGTTAGGCAGGGTGGGTTAACCTCCCCTACCCTGTTTAATTTGTATATAAATGACCTCATTGTCGAGCTCAGCAGTTTACATGCTGGCTGTTACATAGATGGGCTTGCGTTTAATAACATTAGCTACGCCGATGACATGGCACTGCTGAGCCCGTCAATGGTTGGCCTTAGAAAACTGATAACAGTATGTGAGTGCTATGCTGAGCGACACGGTTTGAGATACAATTCGGTAAAGACTCAGTTGATGACCTTTAGGGCGGCTGATAAGATCACTGAGAGCTACCCAGATATCTTTTTGAGTGGTTGTGTCTTAGACCGTGTTGGTCAGTTTAAATATCTGGGGCATATTATTACGGAGGATTTGAAGGACAATCTAGATGTGGACCGGGAGCGAAGAGCATTGGCGGTTAGGGTAATATGCTGATCCGAAGGTTCTCACGCTGCACTGGTTCAGTTAAAATAACCCTTTTCAAAGCATACTGTCAAGTATTTTACACGTGCAGTCTTTGGTTTAGCTTTACTCAAAAAGCCGTTAATGCTCTTCGAGTCCAGTACAATAATGCATTCAGGATGCTGTTGGGGCGACCACGCTTCTGTAGTGCTTCAGAGACGTTTGCAGACGCCCAGACTGACAGTTTCGCTGCAATCAGACGCAAGCGAGCAGCGTCCTTGTTGCGCAGGGTGCGTGCCAGTAACAACAGTCACCTGAGTGTCATTGCCAACAAACTGGATTGTCCTCTTATCTGGCACTTAAGTCAGCTTCATGCGCCTGTATATATTAGCAATGTTTACTAACATAGTTTTTTAAGTTTTTATGTTACTAACATCTTTGTATTGTATTATTTTATAGGCTAACATAGTGTTTAAGTAGTCCTTTACTAACAAATATGTACAGGTATGGAATTTAATTCTGAAATAAAGAGATAATAATAAAAAAATATAATAATAACAATTTACACGAAGTTTTCATAGAAATTGTTTTACTCGTCACGCCTGCCGTCGCGGGGGTTTTGATTTGATTCGATGATACCACCTGTTCATTTTTAAGCAAACAGACCACTGATATGTTTATTGTTATTTTATTGATATATTATAGTAATTTTCTTGCCTCGTTGGCCCGGTGATCGTACCAGAACGTGAGGTCCTGGGTTCGATGTCGCGCAAATTGTTATTGAGGTTTTCCATCATGAATGCTGATGCAGTGCTATCTTCTAAGGATACTTTAGGCGCAGTGCTGCAGCATGGCGAAACATAATGACAAGTTTGCGAAAGCCTTGAGTTAAAACTACTCAAATCAAATATTTTAATTTTAAACCTATTCTCTTTTCCCAGTCGAGCTTGATCGATTATGATTTAAATAATTTTTTTGCAAGGCCTAATTCGTCTACGAAACAGCTATGAGAGGTTACATCAGTTCGCCGACGACCATAATTGTGTTAATGAATACCGTGTGAATCAGTGCTGCACGCTCGGTCGATCTCAACGCTGTCTCGACAACGAGCTCGTCGTACAGTCAAGACATTGTCTCTTAGAGAATAGCATAACTGCAGAGAGATTGGCATTTGATGGCAATTACTTGCCTAATATTAACTAGGACTTAAAAATAACAGGCGAAATTTGGGTGTACTATAAATCTGTCGAGTTGGTTTAACGTTTCGGGGAAAAACAGGCGTCAATTTGTAACTTAATAATCCCATCTCGTTTTGGTCCTAGGAATATTGGAAAATATAATTTAGTATTCATAATCTGAACTAGTTTAGATTAGAGGACAATTTTAAATACGAATGTTGAACTTGATTTAAACTATTATAGGATTAAAGGTTAAAGGGAATCTGAAATGAACACTTTAAACTTTAAAGCTAATAAATTAAATATTGAACTATTTGTATTTCAATTTCATAATCTACGTGAAAGCAATTATTAATTTTGCAAGACTTTTTTATGAAAAATATTGAAGACCAAATGAAAATTCTTTCATTGACTAATAAATAAATTTCAGTCTTTAATTGGTTCAGTTTTACTTCTGTAGATGATAGGTTACTAGCTAGGCTAGGTACCTATAATAAGTTTAGAATGAATTGATGAAATCACAGAATTTGTTTAGGGTCTAAATAATATGGCCGCTTTGTTTTAACTTAAAGTGTTTTTCGCACATCATTAACATCACTGTGGTATACGCCTATTTAAATAAGAAGAAATAAAGGCACTAATAGTCTGTTTTATTTGTTTAACTTTATAATTAAATCCTAGATTTTGTAACGGACGTCTGTAAATTGCATCTAATTATAATGTGGTATTAGTAGGTCATATCTAATGAAACAATTAACAGTAGGCTGAATATAATTTTAATTAGGATAATATGTATTTTTTTTCGCGATGCTAATGAAGCATTTGTGGTGTCACTATGTATCGCTTACGAACGATGTGCTAAGATAACGGTGTGCGTTAAAAGAAGACAAAAATTGAAAATAGTAGATACTTTGATGGTCAAGCCACGTTGGGAAGGTTAATGAAATGCGACTATGAAGATATTTATTTACACGGCAGAAGTGAGTAAAATACCCAAAGAAGATAAATAACGCCCTAGGGTGAATCAGAAGGTGATTTTATTCAGAAAGTTCCGGTACGTAGTACTTGCAACAGGCGTGCGTGTATGACCAGATATATGAACGTAAATGAAACAAACAGGAGTATGTTAGTATCACAGCAGGTAGCGTTCTGTAGTTTGTCTGTCCATAGGACGATGGCATGAGTTTATGTATGTGCCTGTATTCTTTCGATTGCCTCCAATATCTAGTATTCTTTTAGTTAGACCGGGTTCGTTTCCAAGGTTAGCAAAGTAGGCTTTTCTTGGCCTGGTATCTTGATTTTTGCCTGACACTCATGAAAGACTCGTATTATAATGGGAGAACTGGTTAATATGGATATATAACGCGGGATAAATGAGTTTTACTTTTGATCAACGTAGTTTCTTTTCCGTCCAAGTTTTCTTTTCATCGTGTTGTCGTTTCGAGTTGTTTTGAACAGAACATGGAAAAGACAAGAACTGGATAAAGTTGTTTCTTTAATTTTGTTTTCTAACTTGTTGAGCCTGTGTTCGTGATGCTCGTTTTTGCGAGGAGCGAGGGTCGAGTTTAAATAAGTATAAGATAGAAAATGGTATTACCTGACTGCCTACATTTTGTCATTATAGGATGCCGTCGTTGAAAGCTTACGGCGATTTCAGTGAAATGTAGATAAGACAGTAGTTATGTCGGACAAACATCGTCTTACTAAGGAGTATCGTGTTTCCCAGTAACTGGGTTGTGATGTTTCATATAAAATACCGTTTTTTTTTTGTAGATCAGAACCTCGTAATGTTTTCTTCGAAACAGGATTGTTTGGATTAGATAAAGGAGTAATTGGGTTGTTTAATGGAAAATGCCTTGCGCTAATGTTTGATAGATTAGTTCAAGAACAACACGAAATCTGCTTCTCCGGTCTTCGACGTTACTACAGATTCTGACTAAGTAAAATTTTACTGTGTATTATTTCTTTCCTTTTAAATATAACGACCGTTTTTTATTTTAGGTCTTCCAAATGTTCTTTCGGTGAATTGGCACCAGTACCCAACAGCTTGGGTATTGTCTTCTGCAAGCAGAGAGCCTTAATCTCTGAAGCGTAAGAACTTTACCACTTTTGAACTAGGTCACAGTATACTACTGTGTAATTGCATGGCCACTGGATGCAGTTCAGATCAGTGTGGTAACGTAAATTTGAAAATTTTGCCTCGAGGGAGGCGCAATTGCTGCAAATATTTGAAGCACTGTATTTAGCATGAGCCTATTGCCAACTTGCTTATACTGTGGTCATCTAATTAGATGATAGATATATGGTTTACTGTTACATTGCGTATCGTTTTTCGGATTTCTTAATATGTATGATTATAACAGCAAATAATTACGTTCGTACCTATTTAGAGAAATACTATTTATTGATGCTATTATAACGCGTATAGAGCTAACTTCTCCTTCATAATCTTAATTTAACGACGCAAGTTTCTCCATGAAGCCCCTGAAATAAGATAAGATTGCCACGTAAATATAACTTAGCTTAGGTAAACCCCTAATAAGAGTCGCTAGACGAAACACGTTCAAACCACAAATGTTAGGAAAAACTCTACATAATCTGGAGGCAAGAACATTCTAGATAATGTTCTTGACTCCAGATTTTGTATTTACAAAATTCTGCAATTAAATGTAGACATTTAGTTGCAGAATTTTGTAAAATATGGTTTGTTTTTTCATATAATAATAAAATGACAAATGCTCTGAAAAAATGATTGAATGAACATTCTAGACGAAGGGATGACACTGTATCATTCACTTTTATATTTACTGACACGTTTTTAATTAGGTTGCGTCATCCAAATTGTTGAAAGTACTTCGCGTCTGTTATTATACATTACATAGCATAACATCACGCGTGTATTCCTCGAACGGTTAGGTAGAGGTGCACCTATAGTACACCACATTTCGCCAGTTTCGTTTAAACCCCATGTAATACGTGGCGAGCCCACTGCCATCAAACAGACACAAATCTAGACCTCGGGCTGCTAATTCAAGATGGAGAAACCGAAAAACACTGCGCGATCCGGGATCCAAAGCAACAGCCATACGGCCAATAGACTAAATATAACTGTATCATATTTATATTAATTAAATTAATCTGACCTAAATACAAAATATACATTACCGGCAAGTTTTTAATTAAATGATGCGAAATCAAATTGACATACGTAAATAGTTGGTAGTACACAGTACAGTATGCTAATTTTGCCTATCATGAATACCGAATAAATTTAACTGCGTTAACCAAACCACTAAGCCTATTGGTCCACTGGGTAATTTTGCATTATACACATCATAGCACACTCTGGGAATTTGGACTAAGTAAATACACAAATAGTGTGGGACTTTATCAGAATATTGTCAAAATGCAGGCCGTCGAGGTAAAAAGTATAGGTACTTAATCAATAAAATTTTCTTTCTTTCAAGAATTCGGAAATAAATGTGATAATCCACGTACCTATCCAATGTTTCGATTGTGGTACCTAAAATTCCAACAATACGGGGACAAAAATCGTTCTCTAAATGGTTCAACAATTTATATTGGCACGGTTTCGAACCGTCTTCACAACTCGTCGTCTCACCCATGTCACAACCACAAGAGAGATCGTTTCAGAATCTTATATTTCTCTTGGGAATAAAATGCATTGTTCGAAGATTTAGTTTCTTTTACAGCGTTTGGTTCCTATTTATCTGGTTATTACTTACTAGTGATCGCCCATTATGCCGCCCCGAAAATGCCGTTCGAAATGTTTTAAGGAGATCAGAAAACAGGAAGTCTATATAATCCTCTAGAAATTTTATAAACATAAGGCTATATTTTATAAACATACGGCTAAATATAAGGTCTATTCATAATAAGTCATCCAATGGGATTATAATTATGAACTTAGAGGGTTCTACATTTTCTTCTTCTCAATTCGGCATTTTTAGGATAAATAATGTATTTATGGAATAAATAATCTATTTAAAGTGAAATAACACAAAGTACATTTTTTTACTTTTTCTGATTTTAGCCATGGTAGTTAACGTGTTAATGTATATTATTGAGAATATTGTGTGACGTTTTTATAGTGCAGAAGTAAAATGCAGAATGTGTTGTGGAGGTCCGATAGGTAGCTAATCTATATAAAATACTTGTATTCAGCTGTATCCGGTTACACTGGAAGCCGACCCCACATGATTGGGAAAAGGCTCGGTAAACATCTTTTGTACTGTGCAATTATTTAAGTGTTCCATTACAACGACATTTCGGATATTTTACTAAAACATACCAGCTTTATCACATAAAAAGCCTCTCTACCGCGTATAGCCCTATTTTCACTACATTTTTTATGACAACGATGAAACCAGTCAAGTACAAAATTAGGACTAAATGGCTGTAAAACGAGGTGACGATATCAGTGAATGACCACACGGTGGACGTTTCCTAGGCTGCTAATAATATGATAAGCGTTAGTTCTGACTAGTTCGGAATAGGTATAATGAAGAAGGGATAATGTTTTGTCAAATTTACACACATAAACTCACGCTTCCTTCCCATGGGCATAGGTAGAAACTACAGAAAACCACCAGGTAGGACCCTAACACATTCGTTTTGCTTTGTTTCCTAACATATCAGGTCATATACGCAAATCAGTCCGAATCCAATTACGATAAATCTTCGTAAAGTGCAATGTGGCCGGAGTTCGTTCAATGATTACAAAAAACACTGATGGTCTACTCAAGATTATGATTATGCAAGGATAACAGCAACAAAGAACAAAGGGAATCTTTGTATCCTCATTAATAATAAACAAATACAGCCTATAATCCAGACGTGTGACAACATGAATCTTACCAAATCCCAATGCATTTCTAACAAAGGAGTGTTTGGTTAAATTTAATACCTAGCGCACTGGCTGGCAGGCCTCCAGCAATCTATCAACATTATTACATATTTACCTATTACGATTAAGTAGGATTTCTATTTGCAACAAGAGATGGAAAGCCGCCATGAGTAATGTGTACAGAATAAACTGATGTAAACAACTGTGTTGTTTACAGCCTAAGTTCACATAGATATAGGAATATAACTAAAGGTTGGCTATCAGTAAACGTCTTGTGACGGTATGTCTACCTTGTGTATCAGCATTGTCTTGCATCTACATTTTGGCTCCTCGATGATCGAAAAACTCTGGAAGGGACTAGCTTTCCACATTTTTTTCACTCCAGAAACGTACAAACGATTGAAGGTCCTGTCTAAGTACAATTTATGAAAGTAGGTTCGCCCGCGTGCAGGTAAAAAATCTTCACACTGGAACGTACTACAGTGATAAAAAGTTCAAATCAAAGTAATCAAGTAAGTAGTAGTTCAAGTTAAAATCTGTGTGCGCTCGCCGTTCTTGCGTGATTGAGAAGCAAACATCTAAACATAGAAAACTTTCACATTTATAAAAGGATATCTATAAACCTACTTAAATTCTACTAGGATATCCTGAAATCCTACCAGGATTTAGGTAGGGTTTAGGTATATAGGTACTTACTTATTTTCTGTTCAGTAAATATAATGTTCAAACTTTCTCGTAAGTCCAAGTTATTTCAGTAGGGAATTAGGGATTTATTCAGTACACATTTGTACTGAAATATGAATCCTTTTTATTAGTTTGACTACTTAATTTTTTATTCTATTAGGCAAAGACTTAATATACACTTCATAACTTAGTACCAAACTTTTAAAATTGCGCAAATAGTATTAGGAGCAAAGAACTACCGCAGGTTTAGTTTCCCACCATTTCCACGCGATTTCGTTTTACAACAAAATTGCGGTATACCTTTGCTGAATCCTACTTCCTACTAATATTATAAATGCAAAAGTTTGTATGTATGGATGTATGGATGTGTGGATGTTTTTTACTCTTTCACGCAAAAACTACTGAACGGATTTGGATGAAATTTGGAACACAGTTAGTTTATAACCTGCATTAACACAAGGGCTACTTTTTATCCCGGTAGTACGTTCTCGTGGGATATTTTCCGACATCCACACGGGCGAAGCCGCTGGCAAAAGCTAGTTCAGAATAAACTCGGAAACTAGAGCATCGATTGTGATAGAATTAATGTTTCAGTTTAAATACATTTATGTTTCTACTATTTAGTTGAATGTGTCGATGTATGCAATAGGTAAAGTGAACTGTTGACCAATGAATGACTCTGAATGTAGTAGAAACGAGAAATCCGTTCAAGGTGCAGAAGCGATGAGAGATATCGTAATGAAAATATAATGTATCCTGAAATTTCACATGGGATACCACCCTATACATATAAAACGTTTGTGGGTAATAGAAGTGAGTGGCACTAACTTATTAATACTAGATAGTCTGTCTTGAAGTATTTAGTACTAGAATATAGAATCCTACTATAATAATCTCTGCAATCTATATATCTATACATCTATACAAATAAATAAAATTGGAGTGTCTGTTTGTAATATTAAGATAACCACTTTTTACTAAGTGTATATGGATGTATACACGGTACATATACCAAAACAACAAAAACTAAAAATTTACAACATTTTTTATAATTTTTGTCTGTCTGTCTGTCTGTCTGTTTGTCCCGGCTTATCTCTGAAACGGCTGGACCAATTTTGACGGGATTTTCACTAGCAGATAGATGATGTAGCAAGGAGTAACTAAGGCTACTTTTTTTTTCTGGTTGGGATATCATCAAATGACTACTCCCGCTCTGGGCGGAGCGGGAGGGCGTGTCAGACTTTTACTGACTAAAACCCACCCGTGTTCCATCAGTTGCCCATGTGCCAAGTCACGGTATCTCTTTCGAACAATCACGCGACCCCAGCAGGCATCGGTCCTAGTAGACCCCTACACTGCTGCTGACATCTCTTTGAGGCGCGCGTGGAATACTACGCGCCGTCGACCCAAGCTTGGTCCTTACCGGGCGGCGAGCTACCCATTGCTCGCCGCCCGCAAGCTCGCGCCTACGGTGGCCGGGAGTCCGCTTTCGACTCCCGACGACCGGGGCGTCTCCTTCTGCGGCGGCTAGGTACGTGAGGGCTCGGAGACTGCCTCTCCCTCACGCGCCCCGCCTCCTCCTTCGCGAGCATTACTGCTTCGCAGAAGGAGGTGACGGCTTCCCATTCCCTCTCGCTCCGTACCATGGCTCGCACCAGGCCCGGACGCGAGAGGTCGCCGCCGCCGATCGCCTTCACGAGGACACGGCGGTGCTCCGCCCAGGCAGGGCAAACTTCCACCGTATGCTCCACCGTGTCCTCTAGACGATAACTTAGGCTACTTTTATTTTAGAAAAAAAAAGTAATGTTGCAATGTCCAAGTACTGTCCAGAACCACGCGCAGCTCATCATTACATATTATAATAAAATAAATATTATAAAAAAAAAGTCACTTCCCGGTCTGTCTGTCCCTATGTATGCTTAAATCTTTAAAACTATGCAACAGATTTTGATGCGGGGTTTTTTAATAGATGAAGGGAGTCAAGAGTTAGGTTTATATGTATATAACATGCATAATCATAGTAAAGAAACGCTGATAATTTTAGGGGTTTCTAATGTGATGTCATAAAATAAACACATTTTTTTGCGCTCACATTGCAAACGCTGGCTGAACCCTACGAAATAGATCAAAATAATGTAATAAAGTATTGTACACCTTAAAAAGGTCTACAAAAAAGTACGCAATGGTATATGTCTATCTCTTAGGGATAATCCACTATAACCATTTTTTATCTTTTACTTTTTACGAGAAATAAGGGCTTATTTACGAAGCGATTTTAAGCAATACAGCATTAATCCTTATCCAATTAAGTACCTTAAATACATTTTGCATTTAATATATATCAAAATGGCCCTTAACAGCATGTAATTTAAATGAAAATCTTAGAAGACATCAGAGATTTAAAAAGCGGGGGCAGAGCAGCTGGAGGGTCGTACGTCCGTCCCGTTCATCCGTTGGCAGCGGTCGGGTAGTACGTAAGTAGGATTGTATTTCATATTACTTTGGCTTCATAGTAATTGCGAATATCATGTGTGTTCGTTATACTCAAAATAAACCTCGTAGTTATTCCAAGTAAGAGACCGCGAAATGGCTTAGATGTTTAGATTTTTGGATGTTTGTTTCTCAATGATGCACAGACGACCAAACGGATTTAGATCGAATTTGGCACAAAGATATATTATATCATGGATACGTAACATATAGGATACCTACTTTATCCCGGTAGTAGGTTCCCGGATGATATTTTCCGACAGCTATACGGGCCATGCCACTGGCAAAAGTACTATTCCTATAACTATGTTCGGTGTCTGGTAAAATAGGAGCGTTACGAAAAACCAAGAAGACTTATATTCAACTAAACCAAGCCCTATGTCGCAGTCTTCCTACTCTGAATACTATTATTTTTATTTTAAGAACAACAACACACATGAAGTTCTCATAAACTATGAATCCGAAGTAATATGAATTATAATCCTACTTACTACTAATATTATAAACTAGCTTCTGCCGGCGACTTCGTCCGCGTTAAATTTCTTGCTCTATCGACCCTTCCCGTCGCGTCGAATTGCCTACCTGTGCGATTTTCCCCGTTTTTGCAACTTTTGTCATTACTGCTGCGCTCCTTTTGGTTGCAGCGTGATGTTATATAGCCTATAGCCTTTCTAGATAAATAGACTACCCAACACAAAAAGAATTTTACGATTCGGATCAGTAGTTCCTGAGATTAGCGCGTTCAATCAAACAAACAAACTCTTCAGCTTTATAATATTAAGTATAGATATAACCTGGATTAACACATTCTTACCGCGGTAGTACGTCCTCTGGCGTTAATTTCCGACATCCACGCGGGCGAAGCCGCGGGCAAAAGCTAGTTATAAGTCTAAAAGTTTGTATGCTTGGATTTATGGTTCTCAAACATGCGAAAATTTCTGAATGTTTGGATTAAATTTGGCAGTTACCGGAAAAAGTCTAAAGTGTGTACCTTTTTAGTCAGAAAATGTCTGCCATGCCCTCCGGCTCCACCCAGAGCGGGAGAAGTCATTTGATGAATTCCCATCCAAAAAAAAGGTTAGAACCTTAGACTTTTTCCGGTAGGACATTCTCGCGGGATAATCTCTGACTTCAATGCGGGCGAAGCCGCAGTCAAAAGCTAGTTTAGTAAGAATGATGCATTCTTATCTTATCTTATATATTCTTCTTTTTCTTGATGCATTCTTCATAAGTGTGTAGCATTGTAAAACTAATCACAAACAAGCAATTTTTTTGAATATTCTTCTGAATGAGCGGCCATTCTTAGTTTCCAAATACAAGTGTGGTCAATTCTCGTAGCTTTGTTTAGTTACGAGAATTGACCACACTTTTATTTCTTTCTTACCACACTTATCTTTTCTCAAAAACTTGTCGAATCTGAATCTTTTTTACATATGGGAATGCCCCTCTGGTTTAGGCGCTCCCAAGTGTACAGTTATAATTTATTAATCCTCCTATTAAAACTATTTCCAGACAAACGATTAATATGTTACATTCACATATAGTAACCTTATTGGCAAAGCAGAAGAAGTGCATTATGACCAAATGTATGCAAGTAAACGAGGTAAAAAGAGTATGTATGGATTGAAATACGTGGCATTCTGTTGTATCTGCCTACCCTCATGGGAAAATAATAATAATAATATCTTAGGACAACTAACACAACGTTATCTGATCCCAAACTAGGCAGAGCCTGTACTAAGGCAACCAGACAACTGATAAACATACTTATATATGTTTTTTTTTTTTTTTTTTTGTCTGGCATCTCGTAGTTAATCCTGAAAAGATTGTTACTACTTAAACGGATTGTGGCCCGGCGAGTTCTAAAAAGTTACCTTTTTAGGCCTCCAGCCGGGGCTTATTATACTTAAAAACTAAAGCGAAAGCTCTAAGGGTTACCCCGAGGGGGGTACGAACCTCGGCTTAGGCAATCGCTGATAGGGGGGCAGCAAGGGACTGGCTGGATCTGGGTTAAATTATTTTGGGACTAATTT
The DNA here is from genome assembly GCA_932294355.1 of Aporophyla lueneburgensis. NCBI lineage: Eukaryota > Metazoa > Arthropoda > Insecta > Lepidoptera > Noctuidae > Aporophyla > Aporophyla lueneburgensis. The sequence goes on from OW028734.1 coordinate 24,876,100, forward strand.
AAAGCTAACGGCGCAGCATCGCGGGCTGGCTCTTGCAAGGGTCGGGAGGGACTGTTAAGTCGGGGTCGCGACGACGGACCTCGGCGGCGAGGTCGGTACGGTTTGTGTTTGTGTGCTGGTCTAGCTGTACTGGTCTCTTTTCCTCTCTCCTGGAGGAGAGTAGTGGGATCATCAGGATCGGTAAGAACGTGCCGCGAGCGGCGGACTTTACTGATACGGGAGGGGATGTAAGTAGCTGCCGCCACAACCAGAGGGCTGCGGTGGGCTACGGCCCTATCGAAGAAACGCTTCGAAGCGCGTTTTATGAATTGATGGATAGTCGGGAGTTTCATATCTAAATGAAGATTGATATTCCGAACAAACCAAGGCGAGCCTGTGGCTTGACGGAGAAAACGGTTCTGGAGAGTCTGCATCCTATGGATGAATCGGGGTTTAGCATGTGCCCAGACTGGGCTTGCGTATGTCATAATCGGCCTGATACAAGCGGTGTACAGCCGCTTCTTACACAGAAGAGACATTTTACTCCGCTTGTTCAGGACGCAATGGAGCCTACCGAGAGCGAAAGCGGCCCGCGAGCGAGTCTGCTTTATGTGCTCAGAAAAGGTGAGGTGTTCGTCGAGGATGACACCTAGATATTTGGCTTGCTTCGCCCAAGGGATCTGCTTGCGGAACATTGAGATGGGTCGGGGAGGGGGGTGATTACGTCGCGGTCGGGTGTAAAAGACCGCCTGACTTTTATCGGGATTGACCTCGATTCGCCACTTCCTGAACCATTCGCCGAGCTCGTCGACTGCGGCTTGGAGGTAGCGAACCAGCGCTGAGTCACTAAATCTCGAGAAGAAGATGGCAGTGTCGTCTGCGAACAGAGCTAACCTTGCCTTCTTGCTTCTGGGGATATCGCTAGTGAACAGCGTGAAAATGAGGGGGGCTAGTACAGAGCCTTGAGGGACTCCTGCACGGATCGGGTGAGGGGAGGAAAGTGCCCCTTCGATGCGATAGCAAAAAGTACGGTTCGCAAGAAAGTCTCGTAAGATGAGCACGAGACGGTCTGGCACTCCGAGTTGGTACAGCTTATATAATAAGCCGTTGTGCCAGACTTCGTCGAACGCTTTCGCTATATCGAAGTATACAGCGCCCGTGAACATACCACGCTGGAAACCAGCATTGATTTGTTCGACGATACGGTGTACCTGATGGACACACGAGTGTTGGGTTCGAAAACCAAACTGCTCGTTGGGGATGAGGCCCTTGGTTTCGGCATAATCTCTGAGTCGCTTATAAATAAGTCTCTCATAGATTTTGCCGAGAACTTTGAGCAAACTAATGGGGCGGTAACTCGTGGGCTCGGTTTTGGGCTTACCGGGCTTAGGGATGCCAATGACGGTGGCTTCCTTCCACGCTTGGGGGAAAATATTATTACTCAAGGCACCATTGAAGATGGTACACATGAGCATAATCAGGTGAGCGGGGAACAGTTTGATCACTCTGTTGGTGATGCCGTCTGATCCGGGGGCTTTACGAGATTTCAGACCCTTGATGATCTCGTGCACCTCGTCAGGTGTGACAGGGGGCAGGGGATCATCAGGGTCTTCAACGGGCGGGAGTGAGGCTTTGCGTTCGACTTCCGCGTTTACCTTATCGACAAACGCTTGGTCTACTGGCTTTGAACTGGGTGTGCATTGGGCTTCGAGGCTATCGGCTAGGCATTCAGCCCTGTCGATATCCTCGAATGCAATGGTCGCATCGGGGCGGGTCAGGGGGGGCATTGTGGAAAACTCAGAGGATTTGAGTTTCCTCTAAAGTTCCCAGAATGCGAGATGAGTCGGCTCTAGTTCGCCCACCATCTTGTCCCAGTTAGCATCACGCAGCTCAGTCACACGTGTCCTTACAGCACGCTGTAAGTAACGCATGTGAGCTTTGTTAGCGTCACAGGGAAAGTTGCTGTAGGCACGAACGGCCGCGTTCTTCTCTGTCAGCAGATCACGTACATCGTCGGGGAGTCTCCATTTACGGTCACCCGTATCTGGAACCTCCCGTGAACTTTCGTTCACGATCGATTGTACGTGCTCCGTGAGAGAGTCGATCGCAGCCGTTGTGTCGGCGACAGAGTCGAACTGATCTGGGATAGAGTCTAAGTGATGTGACGTGTTAGATTGTAAGCGTTCGCTTACTTTCTTCCAGTCAGTGATCACTTTAGTGGCGGGGGGTTGAGAGGGGTCGCGAATACCTAATCGGGGGGCCAGGTTCATGACTACTGGTCGATGATCAGAGTCGAGTTCGTGAATAGCCTCTATAGAATCCAACCTTAAGTTGATATTCTTAAGGAGTGCTATATCAAGAACGTCGGGTATCTGATCGGGGTCGAAAGGGAAATGAGTGGGAGTCATCGGGGCGATGACGTCAAAGTTCATGGTAGAACAGAGATTAAAGAGTTGTCTACCTCTAGTCGAGGTCCTGATGCTATTCCAGGCAGGATGTTTGGCGTTGAGATCGCCCGCTATGATAACGGAGTCACTCATGCCGAAAAGTTCGGAGAGGTCATTTGTGAGGAGTTGAGGGTCCTCGGAACCGTCTGGGGGAGGGAAGTAAGCCGACACGATAGTGATTGGCTGGTGGCCTGTCAGTGCTAACCGACAGGCCGAAACTTCTAATCGGAAGAGTTGGGGGGCGATCCATAGGTATGCAGTACAGGGACTTCCTATAGTATATGAGGGTGCCGCCTTTGTGACAACGTGACCTGTCGTTGCGAACTAAACGATAGTTTGCAATTTTCGGGTCACGTTGGTGAGGCTTTAGGAACGACTCTTGTATGAGTAAAATGTCTACGTGATGGTCGCGGAGGAACGTGGCGATCTCATCACGTTGGCCGTGAATGCCATTGGCATTGAAGAAGCCTAGCTTTAGGGAACGGGGTTTAAGTTTAGATATTATTCCACGACTATCCATAATGGGGGCGTTGGGAGTTCATGACATGAATTGCTTGCGTGATCTCGGGATACGCAGCATATATTGATTGGATGCGGAACAAGTTACCGCCGGCGGCAACTAGTTCCTGGGCCATCTGTTGGGCTCGCGGGGTGAGGAACGTGCTGTAGATATTAAAGGTCCCGGTGATTACGTTAAACGCATCAAGGGGGGCCTGACCTTTCCTCTGTACCGGGGCTGGTCCTGCCATAGGGGCAGTGGGAGGGGCCGCGGCGCGGGCGGGGGGTGCGGTCGCGGGAAAGCCGGGGGGCGTAGGTGGCGTGGGGGCGCGGGTACGCGGGTCCATTAAAGGAGGGATGGGAGCGGGCTTAGGCCTGGAGGAGGCTAGTGCGGGAAATTCCTTCTGGGAACTCAAGAGAGGCCATTGGAAGGGACGCTGTGGGGCCAGTCTCGCGGGGAGTTTGGCCGAGGGGGATTCCCTAGTCTGACGAGCGTCGAAACGCTGCGCCAATTTAGGGGAAGATGACTTGGGGGCTTTCGGGCAGCCCCGGTAGTTTGCCGGATGACCGGACTCTTTGCAGAGCACACAACTAGGTGGCTCGGTGCAAAGAGTGCGGTCTTTAGGCCGGGTACAATCTGCTGTACCGTGGTCTCCCAGGCACTAGTATAGTTGACCCTTTGGTCAGCACACCATTTGGACACCTCCGTCCACTTGGCCTTGTCCTGTATAAATACAGGGGGCGGTGGAGGGAGTTTCCTGGCGGTGGTTGAGCCAGAGGGTATGGACGGGGCGCTAGTTTTTGCGCGGGGCGCGGCAACCTTCGCGGAGGTTGAAGGCGAGGGGCGGGAGGGGGACGCGTTGGCGGCGGTCGCCGGTGGCGTGGAGGGGATGGACGCGGTTGCGGTGGCGGGGGTCGCCTGCGTAGCGGGGTGGGGGGGGGGTTCGCAGTGGCGGAGGTCGCCTGCGGGGTGGGGGCACGAGACGGAGGAGCGGAGTCCTCAGCCGCTATGATTTTAGCGGCCGGGGCTGAGCTGCTCGCCTTGTTCTTCTTGCGCTTGCTCCCTTTGCCCTTTGTGTGGGAGACGAGCTCGTACGCCTCTGTGTCCGAGGACGAAGAGGAGTGCGAGTCCGTCTGGGGAGTGAGCGCGGCAGAGTCGGAAGGAGTGGGGATGGGTACATCCTCTGTGTCCATTTGACACGGTTCATCGGTAGCGGTTGGGGCCTCGAGGGCATCGCTGAAGTCAGCGATGCCCGGGCTGGCTGGAATTGCGAACTGCTCAGCTCTGTACAGCTCGGAGAATTCGGCAGCGAAATCCTTGTTTTTCTTTATTAATAAAAGAAAAACAGAGACCACTGCCCGACTTCCGAGTGCTCAATGCTGAGCTGACTCGCAAGTTCAGCCAGGAGCGCCTCGATTTTGGCAAGTCTCTCCATGGGTTTCTCCATGGCGGAGGGGACCTAATCACTCATGAGAGTGATCCTATCGCCAAATCCCTAAACCTAACAGCCTAATCCCCGGTGGGAAGCCGGAGGTGAGTGTTACACTCCCTGTCGGGTATAGACAGGGAGGTGATCCTGGTGAGCCCTAAGAGTGACTCCCGTCGCCAATCTTATTGTGCGAACGGGTTCCTAACCGGTCATGCGATGGGTACTGAAGGTACCCGACCAGTCTAGTGCCAGTCTAGGTATAGATATACCCGCGGCACTAGTACGCGGCTGTGGAGGGAAGACTGTCACCGGGGCTGACGAGGGAAGCCCCCAAGGCCAGCGATCCGGGACCCGTCCAACTTTCGTCTAGCCCTGAAGGGGATAGACGGGTGCGTTGGGTCTGCACCCACTCGGCTTCGTTGGCACCGTTAAGGTATCCACCGAGTGACCACGAAACTGTGGATTTGCCCTGAAGGGGCCACAACACAACACACGTTTTTGACGATTCTGACGAATCAGAAATACCACTGTCTTGCGAACAAGACAGTACGATTTAGACTGAATCTGAAGAAACAAGAAGTCCGAATTTTGCGATTTAAATAAATTTAAATCGCAAAATAGCGGAGAGTAGTCGGGGCGACTACGCAGCGTGGCGCACGGAGCACAAGTGACGGGCGATCGAGCGGCGGGCGGTGGAGGGGATACGCGCAGCGGAGCAGCAGCGTAACGACCTTCCAGGGCGAGCGTCGAGCGTAGAATGGCTTATATATGTCTAAATACATAGATACATATTATAGATGAATTACACCCAGACGCAGAACAAATGATTGTGCTCATCACACAAAGATTTTTCCTGGGTGGGAATCGAACCCACGACCTCAGTCTTAGCAGTCAGGGTCACTAACCACTAGACTAATAGGCCAGTCAATAGCGTTAGTTTACTTATGCATGTTTCTAAGATTTACAGTTATTATTATCCACATTGAAATATAACTAGTGGGTGGGATCCAACAGCTGAGTTTGATTGACTTCTCTCTTTGAGTGGGCTGTAATTGGCCACGCGGGCCGAGTGCGGGTGTTAGATGCTACATGTCTTCGAATTTCCGGTTCTAGTAATAACCTGTTCATTCACGATGTTTTCCTTCAACGTGTTCAGAGCAGTGGGTTTATTAAATTATTAACACAAAGTAAATCGCCTGCGTGGGTTTAAACAACGAGCAACAACTTCTAACCCGGGGCCGTTACCACTTACCACTGCTTTATCTCTGCTCTTTATCGACCTTATAAAACGCAAACACAAGATACCTACTGTTATTTTTGAACTAAATTATCAAACTAAGTATTATAATAAAGTGGCATGAAATGACAACTCATTGTTTAATTAAAGTAAACTTTGTCTGGAGAATTTTATGAACGATATCAGCCATCAGTATTATTAAATTAAATTTACAATCTTATAGCAAACGTATAAACGATAAGAAAAGTTTAGACAGCAATCAATTAAACGTTACCTGCTATCATATTAAATTTTCAACGATATTTAATCAAAACGTGTTCATGATAGGTAGAGGTACTGGATTTTATAAACAGGTTAAAATTAAATTAATCGGCGAAAGAACGCAGACCTGTGGGTACTTACGTCACACGCTAATAGTAATAAATGACTTTCATATTGACAGTTCAACAACAGTCATGTGTTATTTACATTGTTGACAGACAAATTATGCGAATCTTTGAAGCAATAGATAAGCGATAACCTTCCAAAAGATTCAGATTCTGAGGGTGCAGATGAGTTAATATCTATAGCAAAATACCATAAAACAAATTCAATAACCTCACGAATTTTACTTGAAATATAATTGTTCTCATTTGAAGGGCTTGCGGCTAAGTTACAACAGCCGCACGGGTCGATCGTTCAGGTTAAGCTACGCTTGCTGCGGTTGGTCCGTGGATGGGTGACCATCTTTATATACCAAGACACTTCCGTGCCTCGGAAAACACGTAAAGCCGTAAGTCCCGGCTGTCTTTCGTAGATTTTAGACAGTCGTTACGGGTCGTCAGAAGCCCGAAAGTCTGACAACCCGTCTTACGAAGGGGTATTGTACTACCCAGTAACTGGGTTGTGGAGGTCAGATAGGCGGTCGCTCCATGTCAAATTCTGGTACCCAGCTGCATCCGGTTAGACTGGGAGCCGACCCAGTAGTTGGGAAAAGGGTAGGCAGATGAGATGATAACTGTTCTCATTTAGAGTGTGTGTAAGTAATGTTAGTCTTATTTTTTTTCGTAAACGCACATCGATCATTTGGCAAACCTATTTAAGAATTTCGTTAATTTTTGTTCAATGTTGGCAACAGCAAGCTTTTTCAAGAAACATAATTACAGAAAGTAGTTTACTAAAAAACCAAATTTTCACTTAAATTACATCTTTAACCCACTTTGAAGTGTTCTGAAGTTTAAAATGTTAAGTAACAACTTGAATGTGTAAACATTTTCGTTGATGAGAAATCTCAACGTAAATGAACCTGAGCCTATCTTCATTTATAAGACTTAGTTCCAATTACAACGAATGTTCTAGAAGAAAATATCTTATTACACTTAGAACGATCCTGACCCTATGAATTTATAATTGGAGATAGACTAAATAATCTGTTCGCACTACTTTCATAAATAACAAGTCTTTGTTGACAGATTTGTTATTTAGTCTATCAAAACAGCTATGTTGCCTGTGTAAACAAGAGTAAAACTGCTCTGCCTTTTGTCGTATCGATATAAGACGCTGGTCTGGAGTTTCGAAAATAAATACAATAAGAAACAAATATTTCCGTGGTACTTCTAAAGTCTTTATAAATACACGAAGACTTAGTGAAAACTGCTTGCGCTACCTGGTACCAATAACTTGCCTACGAACCGTAAAAATTATATCATAAAAAAAACTTTTTAATTTGGACTTAAAAATCCATAGAATTTTAGGACAGTAAAACTTATGATACTTGTGTAAGAATTTACTTACTTAGTTAAAAAATAAAATAAACAATAAATCATAGCGACTAATACAACGTTGTTACGTACAGTGTTGGACAGAAGGACTAGAAGGACTGACCCCTAATAAATTGGGATAGTAGCCGGGACAAAGAAGAAGATCGGCAAAAACTAGAAGTAAAGCTAATGCACCTAAATCTAAAATACACAACGAATTGTTATGTAGTTTTCTACCTTATTTAGAGATTTTTCTGAATTCTGAAGAACGAGTCATAGGATCAAATGAAACATCACGGTCATTATTTGCGGTAGGCAAAGTTGATTGGTCGATGCAACATAGCAGCACAATACTGACAATAGCAAACTTACTACAGAGTAGTGAAGTTAGCACAATGTTACTTTGTAATCACCACACTTAACTATCATCTTATTTATAAGTCGACTAATTAAACCTTTCAAGCGAGAAGGGACAATCTCATTTACAAGTTCTTTGAAAACCAAAATTACATTATTAGGAAATTGTTAAAACGCTTTGATTAATCTCAAAGTATTTAAGTTATTACGGTTACCATGAATATTTTGCGACAGTGAAAATGTAATAGTTTGTTTTAGCGTCATAATTTTGTGAAGTTAAGTCTTAATTATAATACATAATGTTGTTTCTTGACATAATAAATAATTGACCTTCAAGTAGTTCTACTCTGTAAGAAGTAAACGTAACGATCATTGCAGCAGTGAGACAATATTTGAAATACTTTACGTCTCCTTTTTTAAACGAGTTAAAAAATAAAGAGGTTTCAATTCCCAATTCCGAAATTAAAGTTATTTTCCACAAAAAAAAACATGTACAAGAATTGTAAACCTCCTCCTTTTTGAACTCGGTTAATAACGATGTAGATAATATAACTAAAAGCTAGAAAATTATCAGTTAGGCCCTAAGTACTGGTATAAAAAAAAACAATCGTGGAACGCGTGATATTTGTATCAACAACCAACCGCTCATATTATAACTGCTATGTATAGGTATATTTACTCAGGTTTCATTCCGCCATGTATAAGAAGATAAAACAAAGTTGTGACCCTGTTCTCGTTTTAAATAACGACTAAATTGATCATTCCAGGTTGCGGGAATTTATCAAGGGCTCCTAAACAATTGAGGTCCCATCCTATTCAGGATATTGTACCCACGTTTGGCTAAATTTATTAACCCAATCTGAAAGTAATTTACAGTCTAACGCACCTGTGCGGTAATTGCATAACGCACATAAAATGAAAATTGATCGGAATGTCTTACATTTTGTCAATTCAGCTACGTTCATTGCGTTTTCAAGTTGTTGAGCAGATGAATGTAACCAAACCCATGAAGCAATCGATTACAAATTTCCATTCTCATAATCCACCACGTGGGCCCAGTGCTAGAGCAGTCTTGAATTGCTATCAAAATAAATCTATTTAAATATAAGAGCTGTTCATTGTACGGTATTTAGAAGGTAATTGTTCACGTCAAATACAAAAGTTTGAAATCAATTAATCCACTAAAGTTTTGTATACAATTACGGTAGCTTGCGGATTAAAAGCTTTGAGTCGGATTATTTTAATTACTTAATCTTCAAGTTCATAGACTTTTACACTGAACTCATAATTACCAAAGGTTCAGGCAGTAATTATCCGGTTTGATTGAAAATCAGGGGCTAGTTTTTATTAAAAAAGTTTGCACTTTCAAGACTAGTAACGAAGACCAAATACGTCACGATTTCAATAATGAACTGCTATTTATACTAAAACTATACCTATGATTGCTACTGTTGCCCAAGAAGATTTATTTTCTACGATCCTCTGGCTGTGTATTTCAAGCAACAACTTGTTGGCACCATCTCCATACACAACATCTCAAGACTCGAGAGTTTTATTTAAATACATATTGTACGAATATAGTTTTAATTTTCAAACGTCCAGACAACAGTCGACGTTATGTGCAATCGTATGCAGATTAGTCCTTAGCGTCTCTTTCGCGTAGTGTTTTCATCGTTTCAAAGATTGACAGCCTGACATTGAGACCGGTACAAATGATGGCAGCTGTGGTAAGCTCAAAATTAAGTTTTTATCATATGGTAGCGGTTTTTATCATATGGTAGGGTAGTATCAATATATATATAATAAAAGTCTCCACAGTAATCCTTTTGCAATCGCCCACCAGACACGACACCTACTTGTCCGAAGGATCCTCCCTTTGCTACGGAGACCTGTTCCTCATACCGCCAAAACATCATGTATGTTCTCTTAAAAGTGGATATCATATAAAAAATTTGCAATTGCCATGAGCTGGGCACAAATCCAAACTTTTGACTGCAGCTTATAGTTATGCGCTAAATATACTTGAGAGCAGTGGTGACCCAGTGGTATCTGTCCTGACTTGTAAGGCTGAGTACTCCCAGATGGGCATTTTACTTTGTGTATTTCATTTCATCACCCACACACATACTCTCACATCTTAAAACTGTGAAAGAAAACATCGTAAAGAAACCGTCATGTCCTAGAATTAATAATTCGAAGATATCTGACATCTTACAAATAGCAATGCGCCCGTGTGATGGACTATGACCCATTTCCTTCCGTATCTCAGCAGTGGGAACATTATAAGCTGATTATTAAATATATAAATTGGACTTGGCAGGACATGTTTGCCGCATGCTGCGTAAACTGTGGGCCCAAGTACCATAGAACTGGTGCCCTGAGACAGTGAGCCGGTAGATGACGTAGGAGATGGCGGTACTAGCTAAATAGATTCCGTCAAAACTGGACGCGCAGTCTCGCGAAAAATGGAAAAAAGTGGAGGTAGGCCAGAAGTGGAACAGTGAGAGCTAGATTCAAAAAAAATAAATAATGTTTATTATACGTTTTCAAAATGTTATATTCAAAATATAATAATAAAAAAAAACAAAATTGAAAGCCATAAGCCACGAAAATAAAAACACAGAGATTTATATGGAATGAGTCATGAGTACTGATTTATAACACTTGAACATTGGGGTCCCCCAATTTGGACATTGAGACTTGTGACTTGTGAGTTACACAACAGGCTTGACTTTTCGTTTTTGCCCTAATAGAAACGCATTTGCCAGTACAATTCCAATGCTGAAATCTTTGGTCGTTAAGATGTGACTCTTTTTTTACATATTCTCGGATGGTAACTTCGTATTCAGGAACAGTATCAACTGTAATACACGTTTATTTTTTATCTGTTATTGTGAATAATATTCGGATAAAGTGATTAATTTATCACATTGTTTAGACAATTTAGTCATTATATATGACCCATTTCCCAGACATTATGTATAATAGCTGTTTAATCACTATGACTGTAACATATATACTGTAATAAGAGAAATTTGTTTAAGTTTCTAAGTCCACACAGTACCATAGGCAATGATTCAAAAGGTTACACATTTCAGAATTATTGACAACCCCAGAGACTTTGTTACGCAAGGGTTTACTTTCGGATGTGTTTAAGTTGGTCTATAGTATGAATTACTTTAATATGTTATCGCCTCATAAAAACATAAACTTGATCGCCCCTGGGTCCTAGCTCTGGTCTTTAGTGGAAACCTGCGAAAACCAGATAAGATTAATGCCTCTGCCCAAACGGGTATAAGCTACTCTATAAAAATTGTTTGAAACATGGATAACGCTATATTGTCCAGCGTTCAACTGTTGTGCTCTTGGATTTGAAAAAAACCCATAGTTAGATGAACATTCTGCATAATAATAAACCATTTAGTTGCAGACATTTTAGGATGGTGATTTAAAAAGTGATTATAAAATAAATAAATAATATCTTAGGACAACTAACACAACTTTATCTGATCCCAAACTAGGCAGAGCCTGTACTATGGCAACCAGACAACTGATAAACATACTTATAAAATACATACATATTATAAATAAATTACACCCAGACACCGAACAAATGATTGTGCTCATCACACAAAGATTTGTCCTGGGTGGGAATCGAACCCACGACCTCAGTCTTAGCACCTTAGCGCATTATGTACCTTTTCGCCCGGGACTTCGTGTGCGTAAAGTTTTGACCGCCCACACTATTACTTCGTTTTCACTTAGCATTCTGTCCAACGTTATTTCTTTATGCTTGGCTCCTAAGGGTCGTTTTGTGATGTTAAATAGCCTATAACCTTCCTCAAGAATTAGACTGGCTGTTCCTGAGTTTTATTTGTTTGTTTTTGTGTACAAACAAATTATAGGATTTAAAATATTAGTATAGATTTAATTGCACTACTTCGTGACATACACAGATACTTAAAACTGTAGCATAAATCATGCACTCACCACTCTACAAAACAACGAAAACTTTACTTGCTGACTTTTTAGTTGGTTATGGTTGGAAAATGTGATAAAACTACGTATTACCAATTTTCCTTTATTCTTGTTGTGAGACCTTGCTTCTTACCAAATTGCATGATTTTGGAACAACAGGCAGCAGCCTATAGGTTTAGTGCCTTACATACATAAGCAGTCAGTATTTATCGTTAATTAAGAAAGAACATTGTGCTTGTCGCAAAGATATATACGAGTTATCCACACACATCACTTACTACTACTACACACGTCTACAGGTCGAGCTATACATTTCCAGTTTTAGCTGACCTCGCATTGTATAGGCTTTTCGTACAATGAGATGTCAGCTTATACTGCAAAATGTATAGCTCGATGTGTGGCCGTGCGTACTATGTTTATTTTGTTTTTTCAAAGAAATTTCTGATATTTATTTCAGAATATAGGTAGGTACACCTACTCAGATGTTTTATCTAGTTTCAAACATACTTTCTGTTGATATCAAATGCTCGTTTTTTTTTAGTATTTTGTTACTTTACAATGATATCACTTAACGATCATCTTATTTATAAGTAGACTAATTAAACTTTGAAATAAAAAGAGGGCAACCTCGTTAACATTTAGTTAAAATCAAACTTACTGACTGGTTGCAGAAGTTAACATATGACGAAACCGAGAATCTTATTACAATTGTCTCTTAATAGATCTAATTACTGTATTTAAATTAAGGCGTTGTTTATTTTATTTTTTTGTTATCTATAAGTACTTGCATGACACTTAATACAAATTGTATGCTATTATAACTAGAGGAACTTTGTCTCCTAAAGCACAGGTTTTTGGCCTAGTTTAGGAGGCATCAGTTTGCCTTTTAATGTGACTCTATTGTACAATTTTTTTTTTCCTTAATGTGTACTTATATATGTTTTTCTGTCTGTACAAATAAACATTTTTATTATTTTATTATTATTAACATATCTTGTTAACATATCGCGGGACCCTAGGGTCCCGGTCTTTTGGAAGGCGTACGAGGAGCCGAAGCCAACTCGTAGAGGCCCCTTAGAAAATTTAGATGAAGTGAGGCACTAACCGGTAGTTATCCCTGTGTACACTGTGCAAGTGCACCCAAGGACAACCTCCGGTTGGTGTTGGACTATTGCAGGATATGGAAACTAAGATGTTGGTCTATGTATATGGATGGCTAAAATGGACTGGTTATCAAGAACTATGGAAGGCCTATGGCCCCTGCCGCATCAATGTTTTCTAAATACACGGATTAAATGGCAGGGGGTGACTTGCACACTCAATAATGGGCCCCCGGGAAACGTCGCTGGCACATAGTGACGCAGCGACAAGGGGGCAACACTTCCTGAGGTGCTTGAGTAGTGGAGAGGTATTCCACGGCTTTCAGAACAATCCCAGAGCCCGGAAGATGGTCAAGTCCCTACGAGCACTTACTGGAATACTTCCTTTCCCCGAGCACGTTTGCTCTTGCGAATCTCCACTCAAGCCAGCCAATAAAGGCAAGAATGAGGTGGGAGCTCTGAACCTCTTTAGTGTTCACTCCAGCCGGCCAATAAAGGCAAGCCAGAGATGAGGAACAAGAATTCTTCCGGGAGATAGGGTCCGTGGGGTCGCTACTGCCCAACAGCACGCCACATGCTGCCCTGCGGGTTTATTATTATTATTATTAACAAGTTCTTTGAAAACAAAATGACATCATTAGGAAATTGTTAAAAGATTTTGATTAACTTCAAAGTACTTACGTTATTTCGGTTACCTTGAAGATTTTGCTACAGTGAAAATTTAATTGTTTGTTTTAGCGTTATAATTTTGTAAAGTCTTAATTACATTATATTAATGTTGTTTCTTGACATAATAAACGATTGACCTTCAAGTAGTTCTACTCTGTAAGAAGTAAACGTAACGATCATTACAGCATTTTTGAAATACTTTACGTCTCCTTTTTTAAACGAGTTAAAAAAATAAGGAGGAGTTCAATTCCGATTTCCGCAATTAAAGTTATTTTCCACCAACAAAAACATGTACAAGAATTGTAAACCTCCTCCTTTTTGGAGTCGGTTAATAATAAAATAACTAAAAGCTAGAAAATAATTAGTTAGGTCCTAGGTACTGATATAAAAAAATACAATCGTGAAGCGCGTGATATTTCTATCAACCATCAACCGTTCATATTATATTAACTGGTATTTACATATCGACTCAGGTCTCACTCCGTCATGTTCAAGAAGTTCAAACCAAGTTGTGACCACAATTCTCTTTTTTTTTTAATAATACAGTTATTTCACCGAAAAATACAGTGGATAATTTTCTTTTTAAATGATGACCAAATTGATCGTTTCAGCTTGTTGGAATTTATAAAGGGCTTCTATATAATGGATGTTCCACTGTATTCAGGACATTGTGTCCACGTTACGCTAAATTTATTAACCCAATCTGAATTTTTTTACTGTCTAACGCACCGGTACCGCAGTTGGGTAATTGTGTAACACACATGAATTTAAAATATATCGCAGTTTGTTTCATATTGACAGTTTAGCTACGATCATTGCGTTTTTGAGTTGTTGAGCAGACGAATTTTGGCAAACCCATGAAGCAACACATTAGCAATTTCATTTCCCATAATCCACAACCCAGGCCCATTGCTTGACCAGTCTTGAATTGGTGTTAAAATAAATGTATTTTAACATAAGAATCGCTCATTGTACGGTATTACAGTCCGACGGTAGACGGCAAACCGATCGCGCGCGCACTTACAACTGTCGCTAGTCTGCTACCTGCCCACGGACAGCGTTTCTCAAACTCCTAAATCAGTTTATCCAAAATGTTTAAGTGCGAACGTTGCGGAGATGAAGCCGTGGACGGCGTTACTTGCTCCGTATGTGAAGGTCAATTCGACTTTCCTTGCTCAGGTATAACGGAACGCGGATATAATAGGCTCGGTGAACGTAAACATACATGGAAATGTGCCAGCTGCAAAGCACCAGTGGCAGCCAGTCCCAGTATTAAAGTAACGTCACCAGTTCCAGCGGACCATGAGACCATCCTACTGGAGTTGAAGCGGCTGTCGGCTCAAATGGAGTCCCTGCCGGCGCTAGTTGAGAGTGTGAAGGCCATCCAGAGTGAGCTCGAGGATTTGAAGGCTATAAGGACAGAATTCTCAGAAGTGAAACACTCCTTTGAGTTTGCCTGCGGCGAAATCAAAGCTTTGACTGGTAGGGTATCAATCTTGGAGCAGGAAGCCGAGTCTATGAAAAAGACCAAGGAAGAACTATCCACTTTACAAGATCGTGTTATTAAATTAGAGGAGCAGCAACGTGAGAATGAGCAAAGGTCCCGTATAAATAACATCGAGATTAAAGGTGTGCCGATGTCAAACGACGAAAACCTGTTCGCTATAGTGGCTAAGATCGGGGAGACCATCAACTGCCATATCCCTAGAGAGCAGATCAACTATATTGCAAGGGTACCAACGCGTAACGATAATCAAAATAAAAATATAATTCGTTCCGTGCACAATAGTTACATGAGGAACGATTTTGTGGCTGCCGCAAGAAAACGTAAAAACCTACACACCAGTAATCTAGGGCTTCAAGGAGACAGCAAGATCTATGTCAACGAACATCTTACACTGGATAACAAAATTCTCCTCAACAAAACAAAGGCTCTAGCCAAAGAGCGCGGATTTGAATTTGTGTGGGTTGCTGGTTGTAAAATATTCTTACGTAAAAACACCACTTCTCCTAAGCATCATATCAAGACAGAGCGAGATATCAAAAAGTTTTTATGCTAAGAAAGTCGGTGCGGCTTCCTGGTATTTTGTTTACTTATATCGATTCGCTAAGTTTGAGAAACACAGGTAACTGTTTTTTATACGCATTCCTTTCTCACCTTCCTTTTGTTCGCTGCTCGCTTGGTGACAACCAATTAGTAAATACTTGCTATTATGATTATATGCTCTATTTTCTATCAGATAACGTTGCGTTTTGCTACTTGGTCGAAACTTGTTTATCTTATATTAATTTAAACTCATTTCTTTACGCCTATTCATTTTGCAACTTCGTTAACATGTTTTATTACCGTAGTTTGAATGTGCTTTACATATTTTTATCCATTCCATTGAATAATAAACCTTTTAATGAATGCAATGGCGCCTATTGATATTTACTATCAGAACGTACGGGGACTACGGACAAAGACAGCTGTTTTCTATAGAAATGTGTGCAGTAACGATTTTGATGTTATCTGTTTGACTGAAACGTGGCTATTGGATGGCATATCTGACTCGGAACTGTTTGATGACCGGTATCTTGTGTGGAGACGTGACCGGGACTACACTCATACTACCCAAGTGAGGAGAGGAGGAGTTTTAATTGCAGTTAAGCGTGAACTTGCCGCTGACACTTGCAGCGAATGGTGTTCGTCCGCAGAGGATTTATGGGTTACGTTGACGCTACATCATAAAAAACCCAGAGTAGTTTATAAAATGCACATATGTGTTGTATATATTTGCTGTCAGAATCACGGACATTCTTTAACGGCACAACTGAGCAACTTTTCGGACAACGTACTTGAAATTACCCTCAATCATCCGTCCGATAAGTTTGTTGTTTTAGGAGATTTTAATCAGCCCAATATTGTTTGGCAGCGGGCCGGCGATGGACCATCATTATACCCTACGAATGTTCATGGCAATGTTCAGACTATTTTAATTGATAATCTAAATACGAGTAATTTAATACAATACAATTGTCACTCGAACGTCAATGGTAGAATCCTTGATTTAGTTTTTTCTAATGATGAAGTTATTGTCAGCGGCAGTGATTATCCACTTGTGCCGGAAGATTCGCATCATAGAGCCTTATGTATTGCCGCCAATTTCGTTGAACTACATAGACTACCAAGTCGGCCCTATGTAAAATTTTTGTACAAAATTGCCGATTCCGAAAATATAAAAGGCGAGTTAAATCGTGTAGACTGGCGGTCGGAGTTAAGTAGAAGGTCAATGGATGAAGCGGTAGCATACTTTTATGGAGTAATAAGGAGGCTACATTCCACGTATATACCGACAAAAACGGTTCTCCCCAATTCAAAATACCCTCTCTGGTACAAAAGTCCGTTGATAAAGATGTTAAAAGAAAAAGCAAAGTTTCACTCTAAATTTAAGAAGTACAGGAACTTATCTGACTATCATTCGTTCATTCTACTCCGTCAACGGGCTAAAGACCTAGAGGGGAAGATGTTTGACAATTACATAGCTAAAATAGAATCTGACATACGTGGGAATCCACGGGCTTTTTGGAGGTATGTCAAGTCTACAAAACAATCTTGTTCTTACCCCTCAGTGATGCAATTTGGCCAGGTAACGTCCAGTGATGGTGACGTTATTTGTGATATGTTCGGTAATTGTTTTCGCTCTAACTTTCTTGATGACACTAGTAATGCCATTAGTCAATCTTCGGCTTGTAATATGGTTGATGGACCCAATGACAACACGTACGATATAAGTCGAGTGGAGATACGGATAAATGAGGTTTGTAAGCTGCTAAAACAAGTAGATTTTAAGAAATCCGCGGGTCCAGATGATATTTCACCCATATTCATCGTCAACTGCGCCACGGATCTTTCTGTGCCTCTTTCCATACTATTTGAAAAATCTCTTACTACTGGCATGGTGCCTAAGATATGGAAGTCGGCATATATAACACCGATACATAAAAAAGGGTCAAGGACATTGGTCGAGAATTACCGACCTATTTCAAAGCTGTGTGTGTTTGCTAAAATACTGGAGAAAATTGTGCATGCACAAGTTTATTCGGCACTCAAGCACAGTTTAAGTGAAAACCAGCACGGCTTTGTAAGGGGTCGGTCAACCTCATCTAACCTTACTGTTTGTAGCGACTATCTCTCTCAATGTATGTTGCAGAGGTCCCAAGTCGATGTTATATATACCGACTACAGCAAGTGTTTTGATCGGATAGATCATGTGATCCTGTTGCGTAAACTTTTATCGGTGGGCATTAGGGGTGACCTTTACCGGTGGTTCAAGTCCTATGTGGAGAACAGATGTCAGACTGTAGTTCTAAATGGATACTGCTCTAAGCCTATGAATGTCCCATCGGGGGTTCCTCAAGGATCCTTACTAGGACCACTGTTATTTAATATTTTTATCAACGATGTCTCTTCTTCTTTCCGGTATTCAAAATTATTACTTTATGCTGATGACATGAAGATAATGAGACAAATCAATACCGTAGCGGATGCCCATCTATTACAGTCAGACCTTAATAATTTTCAAGCCTACTGTACTCTAAATAAGTTAGATGTGAATGTATCCAAGTGTTATGTTTGCTCTTTTACACGGAAACCTATCCCGCTCGTTTATGACTACACGCTTTTGGATACAGCATTAAATAGGGTCAACACTATCAGGGACCTGGGAGTTACCTTTGACGCTAAGCTCCTCTTTGATGCACATATAGACATCATTGTCAAGAAAGCATCCAAAGCACTTGGTTTCATTCTCCGGGTGTCCTCGGAGTTCAAAAATATAAAGACTATAAAAATATTGTACTGTTCCTTTGTCCGTAGTCATTTGGAGTATGCTTCTCAAGTTTGGAACCCTAATTATAATGTCTACATAAATCGTATTGAGAGCATACAAAAAAGGTTTTTAAGGCACATTCAGTATCGGTCTAAAACGTTTTTAACTAATTATACATACCGTTGCAAAAAGTTTCATTTTCTTCCACTATACGAAAGGCGTAAAATATCAGATCTTGTGTTTCTCTTCAAAATTGCTAATGGAACAACCGGCGTTAACGAGTTGTTACACAAAATTGGGCTGCGAGTGCCGTCTGTGTTCCTACGTAGACCAGATTTATTGCACACCCCAGTGGTGGCCACTAAGTACAGACGGAACTCGTACATAGTGAGAGCAAGTCGTATGTACAACGCAACCTGCCGGGAAGCTGATATCGACATTTTTAATACTAGTGTTGCTAAATTGAAAATAACTCTATCTAATAGCTTCTTTGAGCGTAAATAGTATTATTATTACATTATTATTTTTCTTGTGTTAAACTACCTTTTAAGCTTTGCCCGCGTATTTTGCATGTGGGCCTTCCGCTTGAATCGCTCCGCCTATTGATAAACCGTGTTGGGATCTGTTGCGTGGTCTGGGGGATCGGGACATGCAGGCGCGGTAAGTGGCTTTTTGTACTATGTAGAAATGGTCTATTGTTTTTTTTCATCTGATTTATTACTACATGTGGAAACTTGTATTTGGCCTTATTTTGTAAAAACATCTACTCACTGTATTGTTTAGCTGTAAGTTTTCCTAAAATAAATAAAATAAAATAAAATAAATAAAATTAAGAAATTGTCCACGTCAAATCAGTTTATAATCAGTCAGTCCACCAAAGTAAGGATACAATTTCGGCAGGTCGAGAGAGAGCTTTGAGTCGAATTATTTTAATTGCTTAATCTTCAAGTTCATCGACAGTCTGCATTGAGACCGGTACAAATGATGGCAGCTGTAGTAAGCTCAAAATTAACTTTTTATCATAAGGTAGTGACATTTACACACCACCGCATGCAATCTACGCATCACACGCACGTCACGCAATAAACTGCATCACTGAATCACGCAAGCAGAGTTTACCACACAACTAGCATACATACAAAGTCTGTAACTCAAACAGTAATCGTTTTGCAATCGCCCACCAGGAACGACACCTACTTGTCCGAAGGATCCTCTCTTTTCTACGGAGACCTGTTCCTCATACCGCCAAAACATCATGGGTATTATCTAAAAAGTGGATATGTAAAAAATTTGCAATTGCCATGAGCTGGGCACAAATCCAAACTTTTGACTGCAGCTTATAGTTATGCTCTAAATATCGTTGAGAGCAGTGGTGACCCAGTGGTATCTGTCCTGACTTGTAAGGCTGAGTACTCCCAGATGGGTATTTTACTTTGCTTATTTCATTTCATCACCCACACACACACTCTCACATCTTAAAACTGTGAAAGAAAACATCGTAAAGAAACCGTCATGTCCTAGAATTAATAATTCGAAGATATCTGACATCTTACAAATAGCAATGCGCCCGTGTGATGGACTATGACCCATTTCTTTCCGTATCGCAGCAGTGGGAACATTATAAGCTGATTATTAAATATATAAATTGGACTTGGCAGGACATATTCACCGCATGCTGCGTAAACTGTGGGCCCAAGTACCATAGAACTGGTGCCCTGAGACAGTGAGCCGGTAGATGACGTAGGAGATGGCGGTACTAGCTGAATAGATTCCGTCAAAACTGGACGCGCAGTCTCGCGAAAAATGGAAAAAAGTGGAGATAGGCCAAAAGTGGGACAGTGAAAGCTAGATTTAAAAAAAAAAAAAAATGTTTATTATACGTTTTCAAAATTTTATATTCAAAATATAATAATAGAAAATAATAATAAAAAAAAACAAAATTGAAAGCCATAAGCCACGAAAATAAAAACACAGAGATTTATATGGAATGAGTCATGAGTACTGATTTATAACTTTGAACATTGGGGTCCCCTAATTTGGACATTTT
Organism: Aporophyla lueneburgensis; assembly: GCA_932294355.1. Classification (NCBI taxonomy): domain Eukaryota; kingdom Metazoa; phylum Arthropoda; class Insecta; order Lepidoptera; family Noctuidae; genus Aporophyla; species Aporophyla lueneburgensis. Next base: position 24,896,392 of record OW028734.1, read on the forward strand.
GAGACTTGTGACTTGTGAGTCAAAATCAAAATCAAAAGTCATTTATTCAAACTAGGCTGAGAGTCAGCACTTTTTGAACGTCAAAGTTACAAAAGACAGTCCCCCCAAAACGCCCGCCCTTCGACACTTCCTAGTGCTTTAGCTGGGAAGAAGAAGTGGCGGAACAAACTCCCCAGCAGCACAGCTGTCTGTTAAGTTAGAAGAACTTGATTCTATACAATATTGTGTAAGTAATTAATATTATAAAACGAAACATACATTATTCACCATATGTCAGCTAGCACACGCCAATATACCAGCAACAAAACACTGAAAACTAAACTCAAGCTGAAATAAATAATAAAACAAAATCGTAAACAGAACTTAAAACGTAAATAAAGCCTCGGGCGTGCCCGCTTACATATTCAACGATGCAAATTGATACATACAGCTAAGTTGAAGTTACAATAGTTAAACTAGGACCTCCGGACCAAAATAAAATAACAGTTAATACAAGTAACAATAACAAAAACCATGGTCAGCAAGACGACCAGTCACTACAAGCAGCACCCGTTCACGAGCATAACGCAAAGGTCAGCCATTACCCCCCTCGCCATATTTGAGGGAAGGTGGTAACCCGACCCCCGACGCTACCGCAAGCAGTGACATCTAAGGGAGCATGACGAACTTGCTGCCGGTTGGTCAGACAAGAATATTATGAACAGCTGACGAGGTCGCTAGCTAACTACATGTTGCAATACAACTCATTTAAAATCATTGTAATGAGTAGATTATGTCCACAATAAGTGGAATTAAAAGAAAATAAAAAATAATTAACAAAATCAGTTAAATAAATAAAAAAAAAAAACAATTATATGAACTACCCATATAAACTGTCAGTAGGAAAGCTAATTCTGGATTGAAAGAACATAAACATTGTCTTGAGTTAATCACAGCGACCAACTATTCTTATCGTTTAAGTAGTCGTTGATAGAATAGTATGCCTTTGAACAAAGGTTGGATTTTACTTTAGCTTTAAACTCATTAAACTGCAAATCTAGCAAAGCAGAGGGCAGCTTGTTATAAAAGGTAATACCAAGACCAACAAAAGAATTATTAACCTTATGAAGCCGGTGAAAAGGAGCACGTAGTTTGTCCTTATTTCTAGTATTAATGTTATGAATATTACTGTTTTTAGTGTACAAGTGTATATTTTGCCTAATATATAAGATGTTGGCGAAGATGAATTGTGATGCCACCGTAAGAATACCAATATCTTTAAATAAATCTTTCAGAGAAACTCTAGCACCTAGTTGGTAAATCGCTCGAACAGCTCGTTTTTGAAGAACAAAAATATTTTGAATGTCCGCGGCTTTGCCCCACAGCAGAATGCCGTAGGACATTATGCTATGAAAATAACTAAAATAGACTAATCGAGCTGTATCAACGTCCGTGTACTGTCTAACTTTCCTTACGGCGTAGGCGGCCGAACTGAGCCTTCCCGCTAGGCTTGATATATGTGATCCCCACTGAAGTTTGGCGTCTACTGTTATGCCCAGAAAAACTGCCGAGTGTACAGTATCAAGCACCTGATTATTTAAAATGACATTGGGTCCCAGATTCCTAACATTCGGTAAGGCGAACTTTATACATTTCGTTTTCTTAGCATTAAGAACTAGGTTATTTGTGGTAAACCAATCCATAGCCATTGAGAGCGCACTGTTCACGTCGTCAAAATCTTTTCTATTCCTGTCTACTTTAAAGATAAGTGAGGTGTCATCAGCAAATAGTACAATGTCACAGATTCTTTAAATAGAATGGTAAGTCATTAATGTACACTAAGAATAAGAATGGACCCAGTATTGAGCCTTGAGGTACACCTAACTGAACTAGTAGCCCGGAAGATTTTACACCATTGACATCTACACATTGGTGCCTATTTTGTAAATAAGAACTTATGACATTGAGAGCTTCGTTTTGAACACCGTAATGACGTAGTTTACGCAAAAGTGTGTAATGGTGAACGCAATCAAAAGCTTTGGAGAGATCACAGAAAACTCCGATAGCATTTTGCGAGTTCTCCCATGCGTTGAAAATGTGTTTCAGCAGAGCAACACCCGCATCTGTTGTCGAACGACCTTTTGTAAAGCCATATTGCTCATTATGAAGGAGGCTATTTAAATTAAAATGTCTTAGCAACTGCTTGAGTATTAACTTTTCAAATATTTTACTAAATGCAGGTAAGATAGAAATGGGCCTAAAATTGCCAACGTTATTTTTATTACCTGTTTTAAATAATGGTATGACTTTACTACTCTTCATGAGGTCAGGAAAAGATCCCAAATCAACACATTTATTAAAAGTTACAGCTAGATAGGGGGCTACGATGTCTATTATATTACTTAACAGTTTAATGGAGATGCCCCAGTAATCTCCAGTGTTTTTTGACTTAAGTGTATTAAAAATATTAACCACGTCACGAGGTGTTACATGTTCGAAACTAAATAAGCGACTACATCTGGGCACACTATTATGCAAAAGGTTTTCAGCTTTAGACGGGGACGAATTTAAGGAGCAAGTCGTAGTTATAGGTATGTTGGCAAAAAACTCATTAAATGCCTCAGCTACATCGGCAGCTTTATTAACCAATTTGTTGTTAATCATAATCTCCAGTTGTTTTTCCTGTTTAACCGATTTACCCGTTTCATTGTTAATGATTTTCCAAGTGCTTTTTATTTTATTGTTTGAATTTTTAATTTGATCGCTTAAAAATTTAGATTTAGCGAAAGCACAATTTTTTTTAAATAACTTTGAATAATTTCTGATATACTCTAGAAAAGGAGTATCAAATATATATTTTTTTAAACCATATAACTCGTATAGTCTCGCTCTACTTTTATAAATACCTGGAGTAGCCCATTGGTTGAAGCTAACAGAGGTGCTATTAATGTCAATAGTTTTGGTCTTGAAAGTAGATTGGTATTCTTTTTGCACAATATCAAAAAGGGCTCCATAGATTTCATTAGGATTCTCGTGTTCTACTATAGATGGTGTAATCCTATGAGCAATATTATTTTTAAATTTGTTGCAACGACTAACTGTATAGGGCCTACATTCTATTTTATGCGGCTTTTTTAGTAATGGCAAAGGGAAGCTGGCTAATAATCCACAGTGGTCAGACGTTAAGTCACTTAACACTAACTTATTATTGGCATCACAATCACTAAATATATTATCAAGACAAGTCGAAGACGATGCCGTGATCCTAGTAGGTTCGAAAAACAAGTTTATTAAATTAAATGACTTAAACAGATTGAGCAGTCTAATACTTAATGGAGTAACATCTAAAATATTTATATTAAAATCTCCACATAAAATTATACATTTATTAATTGATTTTAATTTGTTGAGTGAGTCCTCCATGACCGACTCGAAACGAATAAAATCCCCAAAGGGTGGACGATAAACGCATATTATGACGTAACGCTCTAGTTCAACACAAGACAACTCAATAGTGCGCTCGATGGAAAGATTAACTAAATCTAAACGTTGTTTACATTTCAACTTGTTTGAAACAAGAACTAATGATCCACCGCGTATAGCACTTTTTCTCACAAATGCACTTTGCACAGTAAAAAAATCATCATTCATAAACACTATTTCATGTTCTTTCAACCAGTGTTCAGTCAAACATAATACCTGAACATCATGGTTTTCTATAAATAAACTTAACTCTAGTTCTTTGCCGGACAAACCCTGCATATTTTGATGAACAACATTCAACATATGCGGCTTACCTGTTGTCGCACCTAATAGTTTAAACTACTAGCCCAACTAGCAAAATAATCCTGGATGGCGATTTTATAATGCTACGTGGACTTACAAAGCTCCGATGATGGTTTTGATGGTTGCTACTGCGCTTTTAACAGCATAAATACATGCTGTTTTTACTCAAGTATGCTTAATCCTATAATTTGTACTTATATCGGTATATGGGATCATATTTCCTGGCAAACATAGGATCAAGACTCCTATGACAGCATGAAACAAGAGTAATTGCACTCAAGAGTAATAACTCTGGTAACTCGGACTTATATGCGCCTATAAGATTACATCTGCGGACCATTTAAATCCTAATACTCCTGTAGGAGCATGTACCAGGAATATATGCACTGAGGAGCAATTACTCTTGTTATTTTTACTTATAACCTCATATAAGCTAATATTTTATGGCCAATATAAGTAAATTAAAGTTAAATTACTGAAAATCATTTATGGTTTGATTTAACATATGCTTAAAAGTAAGTGTTATATTAATTTCATATCCATGTTTTAAAAACAATAAATCACCAAGATTACACAGCATGCAGCACTCGGTAGTATAAATTGTTCTCTATATCGATTTATCGTGTGCCGTTTTAAACCTAGACATATTTATATAGGCATTCCACAGTAGTGTTATTGTCCAAGAAATCTCACAGAATCCTTGTTAAAACTCTTAAGAAGCCACTTTTGCTTGTAACGACCAGTACAGGCGAAAACACGCTTTATATAGTTTAGCAAATTCTATTGTAGGATTTGACATCAGCCATTTTGATTAGTTACAATTTTTTTGTCTAAAAATATTGAAAATGGATTTAAATAAGTAGAAGCGGTTTAAAAAAAGTGGATCTTATAAAAGAAAAATTAAAAACATATAAAGAAATGTTAACCACAGTGAGCACCGATTTTTTAAAAACTGGTGAAGACCGTATCGCGAATTCTAGCGAGGGTTCCGGACAAGATAATTGTAGTACTACTTTAGATGGAAGAGGTTCGGACAACGAAAGTAGCAAATCTTTGAGTGATATTGAAAGCGATAATAAGAAAGAACTTTCGGATTATAACAAAAACTTGAACTGCGTTATTCTATTAAAAACTGGGTTTTAGACTTAAATATTCCTCATGCTACTTTAAACTCCTTATTTAAATAAATATGAGAATAAACAATGTTTTGCCTCAAGACGCACGAACATTAGTAGATACCAATAGAGAAAACCTACACATCAGTATTTCACCCCCAGGGCACTATTGATCGGTTTACCAACGACGTTGCCAGATTTATCAGCATGGCTTGTAAGAAAATAGAGAAGACTGTGCCCGTACCTATTGTGTTATTGTAGAAGATCCATAAACATTTGTGTAATATTGCCCAGATATGAGATTTGACTAGTTAAAAATTTCACATTCGTCTCTTGGGAAGTGATCATAAACTGCGTAAGTAGAACAATTCTCACACCAAAACCAATCTTGATATAGCAATGATCTGATGTGCTCTTGATTCTGAGTAAAATGTAAATCTCTAGTGTTAATAGAAACCACGCTGTGACTACCGGGACATATCTCCGATAGGCAGAAATGTGTAACACTCCGAGGCCATTTTAAGTTCTTTAAGGATCGGAAATTCTTTTTTGGTTAAAAATCGATTGATATCCAGGAACGTCGGCATAGTCTTGTTTAAATCGTCGGCAACCTGTTATATAATTAAGTTAAATAAAAACAATGTTTAAACTAATGTTTAACCTAGCACGTAGAACAAACCCTTAAAATATTCCTTTAACTTACTTATCTATAAATATCAATCGATTTTCATCGGGCATTCGGAACCCTAATCGGTAACAATGGCGAATCTTCTTCGGTTTTAGATAACGCAATATAGAACCAATATACTTATATTGGTAGTATGTCACACTTGGAAATGCTAAAAATACTTATTTTAGCACTATGTCACACTTGGAAATGCTCACCAAGAAAATGGCAGCTGCCTTCATAATATTTATTAAATATTAATTAATACTAAAATGTAAATAAGGCAAATTCCAAGAGGCGCTTTAATTTTTTTATCGAAACCATGATAGATTTCACAGAAAATTCAAGTTCCCCTACGAATAAGCTATAAGTAAGACTAACAATTTGACAACAATAAGTTTGTTTTTCTACTATGGTTGACATGAATAGTATAAATACTCTTCCTCAAGATGTTAAAAATATTTTTACAGAGCACAACAATGCGCGATACACTCACTTCGACTGTTCACAACATATGAGCTTATAGAAACATTTCTAGGCGCGTATTAATCTATTTTTTTACTATAATTTACTTATAGTGAGATTTATAGGAGTAATTGTATTGACGTAATTCAATTATAAGAGCAATATAGGCATATATGGCATTTCAGCGGTCTAATATAAATATGTTATAGGTAAAAGTAGACTTATAAAGTGGGCCCTTTTCGCAACTTATATGCGGATAAAAGCCTCATATAATCCTCGATAAATGATGGTTCTAGGATAGTTTAAAAACCACTTTTTGCTAGTTGGGTAGGTGTATCAAAAGTGGTGCTAGAACCACTACTAACAGTAATCGCTGGTACCCTACAAGTACCAGTGTCACGGTGTAAATTGTATGCTAAAAGATTAGCAATTTGTCTCCTACAACTAGGTGGCAAATACATAGTATAATTTGTTAATTTGTAATCAGTAATAAATTGATTACAATCAAAATATAAAATAGCGTCACTGTGACAACTAGTCCTATTATAAATTAACATATTTAAATTATAAATGTGCCTGTTTTGCTCCTCAGACAAGTATTGAGAATAAGGCAAGGCACAGAAAATAAATTTACAGTGATTGGTCTCATTGAGATGTAACATCAAATGGACACATTGAATTATTTCTTTTTTTCTAACATTTAAACTATCCCCATATAATAATATTACTGAAGAACTAGGGTTTATTTTTGACAATTTAATTTTACTTAATAATTGGCTAATACTGGCACCAGGTGAACAATTATTAATTACATACTGTTGTGAACACTGATTAAATATGCTACCATAACCTTGACCAAATTTGTCAGAAAAAATATAGGTTGTGTTAATATGGCTATTATCATCAGTAATACGGCTATTTACTGGCTGAGTTGCTGAGGGTGTGGGTGTATCAAGTTGAGGCTGAGGTGCCGCGGAGCAAGTGCAGCTAAAAGAGAGGTTATTTGTAAGAGACTCATACCGCTCTGCATTGCACTTGACCAGGTCTGCCAACTCACAGGCTTCCTGCATGCGCTTACTCAGGTCTTGTTGAGTAGCCTCATATTTACTAAAGATATCCTTTAGTGCAAATTCCCTAACAAACAATTCATCCCGAAGGTGCTGAGTGTCCGTATCATACAAAGTAGTACATAATTTCAAATCACTATAACACTTATTCAATTCTTGTATTAAATTTAGATTTTTTTGCCTACGTTTTGTGTTTAATTTATTTACTTTTTGGCATTTCAATGTTTTCTGATACTTTCTAATTAATCTATTAATTTTAATATATTTTTTTAACTTATTGTGGCTAGTAAACAATTCGTTTTTAGAAATGGTATCATCAGTTAAATCTATTGTTACAATTGGCTCAACACATGTAGGTTTGGACCTGATACCAACCAACTCATCATAGAGACTGCTGGTGATCGCAGACTCTTCACCGGCTTTGAGAGTTTCCAAATGGGTTACTGTGTTGTGGGCCCTGCTTAGTTCCAGTTCCAGTTCTGATATCCGTCTCAAAGCCAGTTCGTAGGTGTCACTACAATGCTGGTAATTTGACACTAGTTCACGAAGGTGTTGATGATGGTCAAGTATGTCCATATGCTGTACATGTAGTTCAGCCAACTGATTCTTAAGGTCAGTGTTCTTTTTATTAATTAACTCTATTTCGACCTCGCTGTCTTCCCTTTCCTGTATCAGCTGATTGCATTGCTTTTTACTAGAATCCAATTCCTTTAACGTAGCCCTCAGTTTTTCCTCTAAGGATGCAGCTCTACGGGTCAACATATTGACAGATCAACCCTAGAGGCACCCTGGAATGAGAGAAGAGAAAGCTAAGTGTGTGAAAGGAATAAGAGAGAAATCAAATTCAAATTTTAAAGAGATAAAATAAAAGAATAATACTAATAAAAGAGTGAAATCTCAATTATGAATGAAAATGAGATAATAATTATTAACAACAGTAAAAAGTGAAAATACTAAAAAAATGTTTTCTTTTATTATATGTGCAAATATAACAAAATGGTTGGGGGTACGTACTACTATTATATTGTTCAATTCAGTTTCTAACATTAATTTCTTAAGGTGGTTCTAATTCAGCAATTGAACATAAAAAAGGATGTCTAATGGAACAGTGATTTCTATGGGAACTAACGTTGTTTATGGGATTTTGTCCTAATAGTGCATGAACTTAATGTCAAACACATTTTGGAGAAATAAAGGGTTATTTACGACATAGATCACTGTTACAAGTAGTATGAACGTTAAAGGGCAAACGGTGCATTGGGATCGAATAAGATTATAGTTGAATATGCTTAAATTAAAAGAAATACTCCCCGGGTTAGGTGGTGATTTCAAATCCGTCCGTTGGATGACAGCTGGTACTGATTTATTGATATTTCATTGATTTTGCAACGAAATAACTCACAAACATTAATCCTTATTATTTATCACTATATCTATCGAAATTAAACACGATTTAAACATTTAAACGCAAATTACATTAATTTTACAATTTAATTCTAACACCAGTGTAGAGTAGAGGATACAATCCCGTGGGCACGCCACAATTGCGGCGGTTAGTCCCCTCTTTGAGGAGTGGATAGAGAGGCGCCACGGCGTCCTCACCTTCCGCCTGACGCAGGTTCTCACCGGGCATGGGTGCTTCGGTGGGTTCCTGTTCAGGATAAAGCGGGAGGATACGTCCGGGTATTTCCATTGCGAGGATCGTCTGGAGGACACGGTGGAGCATACGGTGGAGGTGTGCCCTGCCTGGGCGGAGCACCGCCGTGTCCTCGTGCGTGGCGACCTCTCGCGTCCGGCCCTGGTGCGAGCCATGGTACGGAGCGAGAGGGAATGGGAAGCTGTCACCTCCTTCTGCGAAGCAGTAATGCTCGCAAAGGAGGAGGCGGGGCGCGTGAGGGAGTGGCAGTCTCTGCGCCCTAACGTCCCTAGCCGCCGCAGGAGGAGACGCCCCGGGCGTCGGGAGTCGATAGCGGACTCCCGGCCACCGTAGGCGCGAGCTTGCGGGTGGCGAGCAATGGGTAGCTCGCCGCCCGGTAAGGACCAAGCTCGGGTCGACGGCGCGTAGTGTTCCACGCGCGCCTCAAAGAGATGTCAGCAGCAGTGTAGGGGTCTACTAGGACCGATGCCTGCCGGGGTCGCGTGATTGTTCGAAAGAGATACTGTGACCCTGGCACATGGGCAACTGATGGAACACGGGTGGGTTTTAGTCAGTAAAAGTCTGACACGCCCTCCCGCTCCGCCCAGAGCGGGAGAAGTCATTTGATGATTTCCCATCCTGAAAAAAAAAAAAAGTATACAATCCCAAGCATGTTTTTCAATCCTGGGATTACGGGATTTATGAAGCGTAATCCCGGGATCCCAGCCTATCCCGGGATTAGACAATGTGTTTTTTTTACCTTTATTTAATTGTATATACTATATTTATTTTAGTGTTAGTTTGTGGATTATATTTAAACAATGGATATTGAATAAATTTGTTTGGCTGTGTTTTCTAACTGGGTTAAAATGAAAAAACAACTTAAATAATTTAAAAAAAATCTTTTTAATTTCTTTGCACAACAAAAATCGCAATATAATAAGAAAAGATAAAGACAAAAAATCTATACTTTTGCAAGAAATCAAAAAGACAACACAAAAAAAAAAAAAATATCGAAAATAAAATCGCAGAAAAATATCAAAGCATCCAATCTTTGACTTCCAAGCCTGCTTCGTATAAGCAGCAACTGAAAATGCTCGCTCAGGTTCTACGCTGGTTGGATAAATGATAAATGATAAATGATAAATGATTTTATTTCTGTAAGTAGGTTTGTACAAACACTTTTACATGTCAATTATATTTTTTTTTTAACTAGATGAGTTCGGCGTTTCCTAACTGACTACTCTGAGAAGAAAGGCCGAAACAAACTCAGAGGTCACAGTCTCTTTTAAAGTCCAGACATAATCTTGTTCACATCATGTGAAGATCATGTAGATTGGTGACTGAAATGGTCTTTTGAAGAAAGAACCACACAGATTGAGTGGACCTGTCCAGTCAGTGCAAGCATTTGTCACTAATCGTTTAGCTCAACTCGGAAGATAAGGAGCCCAACGCTTTGACGAACAGTACCAAAGAAAGGACATTTGGGTAGGCCACATAAATTACTCAAACTGCCAGATCGTGATTACTGAGAACGAAAGAAAAAAAAAAAAATTAAAAAAGACCCACATAGTCTTCACATTCACAATAATTAAAACAATACGATACTTTACAAAGTAAATAATCATGTCATTGTATATATAAAAATTATCAATGTCAATGTGTATATAAAAAAAAAAGAAACGGATATAATTTTGTTGGTCAGATCATTTGATGACCATGTAGATCGGTGTCTGAAATGGTCTTTTGAAGAAAGAACCACACAGATTGAGTGGACCTGTCCAGTCAGTGCAAGCATTTGTCACTAATCGTTTAGCTCAACTCGGAAAATAAGGAGCCCAACGCTTTGACGAACAGTACCAAAGAAAGGACATTTGGGTAGGCCACATAAATTACTCAAACTGCCAGATCGTGATTACTGAGAACGAAAGAAAAAAAAAAAATTTAAAAAAGACCCACATAGTCTTCACATTCACAATAATTAAAACAATACGATACTTTACAAAGTAAATAATCATGTCATTGTATATATAAAAATTATCAATGTCAATGTGTATATAAAAAAAAAAAGAAACGGATATAATTTTGTTGGTCAGATCATTTGATGACCATGTAGATCGGTGTCTGAAATGGTCTTTTGATGAAAGAACCACACAGATATTGCCACTAACTACTCAAACTGCCAGACAATAGTCAAAAGTGAAACAGTGACCCACATAGTCCTCAAATTCTCAATAATCAAAGTAATATTCATACAATTAATATTCATGTCATGTGAAATAATAAAAAAAAAAGAGTAAAAAATAGCAAAATAATAATAATAAAACAACAGTCAGTGTAGATTTATTGGAGCAGTTCAATCCCAGGCCGTTTTATCCTCAATATAGTCTTTAACAGTATAATAGGCTTTCTGACATAATTTACGCTTTATAAAAGATTTGAATTTATTTAGGCTTAGTTCTTGAATGAGGCTAGGAAGTTTATTATAAAAACGAATACATTGGCATCTAAACGAGCCACCTATTTTCTTGAGCCTGGTCTTAGGAACAACAAATTTTTGTTTGTTTCTAGTATTGACATTATGGATATCACTGTATCTTTTAAAGAGATTAATATTTTTATGTGCAAACAGCAGATTTTCATAAATGTACTGAGAAGGCACAGTCATTATATTAATCTCTTTATATTTGTCTCTGAGTGAGTATCTGGGACTTAATTTATAAATCGAACGAATTGCCCTTTTTTGTAAAACAAAAATTGTCTGAATATCGGCGGCATTTCCCCACAGCAGAATACCGTACGACATCACGCTATGAAAATAACTAAAGTAAACTAAACGGGCTGTCTCTAAATCAGTTAAATCACGAATTTTTCTAACAGCGTATGCTGCAGAGCTAAGTTTTTTTGACAATTTATCTATATGGGGGCCCCATTGAAGCTTGGCATCCAGAGTTATGCCTAAGAATACTGTGGTATCTTCGGGTTTCAACACTTCACCCTTTATGAGGACACTAGTTTCTACTTGTCTAACATGAGGTATCGTAAACTTAATACATTTGGTTTTTTTCTCGTTAAGAAGTAGGTTATTAACATTAAACCAGTTAACTACATCAGCAAGGGCTCTATTTACATTGTCAGTAACCAACTGCTGACGTTTGAGTTTGAATAAAAGTGAAGTGTCGTCTGCAAACAACACTATATCATGTTTATCCTTTATGAGGTAAGGCAAGTCATTTATATAAATAAGAAATAAAAATGGGCCTAAAATTGAGCCCTGAGGGACCCCCATTCTAACTTTAGATCCAGGTGATCTTTTTCCGTTGACGTCAACTCTCTGAATCCTATCACTTAGGTATGAAGTAAGAAGATCCAGAGAGGCGTTCCGGATTCCGTAGTGGTGAAGTTTCCTGATCAAGGTTTCATGAAGAACACAATCGAATGCCTTGGACAAATCGCAAAAAATACCCAAAGCATCGCATTTGTCCTCCCACGCATTATATATATGACCTAAAAGTTCAACTCCGGCATCGGTAGTTGAACGACCCTTTGTGAAACCAAACTGTTTCTTGTGTAATAAGTTATGTTTATTAAAAAATCGTTGCAATTGATTTAGAATAAGTTTTTCAAAAATTTTACTGAAGGTAGGTAGCACTGAAATTGGTCTATAGTTAGTAGGGTCTGATGTGCTACCTGATTTAAACAACGGTATTATTTTGCTGTTTTTCATAAGATCAGGAAACTCGCCACGGTCAATACAATTATTAAAAATAACAGCTAAAGTTGGTGCTACAATGTTTATGATCGACTTAGCAGTATCCACAGAATTACCCCATAAATCGGCGGTCTTTTTTACATTCAATGAGTGAAAAGTTTTAACGATATCGTTACAGGTTACATATTGGAAATGAAATTCATTATCACAAACAGGAACGTTTTCTTTAAGTAGAGACTCTGCAGCAGTGGGTGATGAGTTCAAAGATTTGGTAGTAGATACTGGAATCTCTGCAAAGAAATTTTCAAAGGCCGCGGCGACTTGAGAATCTGATTTAATTATATTATCCTCAATAGCTAGACTGTAGTCACTACTTCGGTTGCATGACCTTCCTGTTTCGCTATTAATGATAGTCCAAGTCGTTTTAATTACATTACTGCTATTTTTAATTTTTAAACTCAAATAACGTGACTTGGCTATGCTACAAACTTTTTTAAATAATTTAGAATAATTTTTGACATACAAATTAAATTCAGCAGTGTTTATACAAGTCCGTTCATCATATAATTCATAAAGTCGTTTTCTACTTTTATGTATACCAGTGGTGGCCCAATCACTAAAAGAAGCGTTAATACTAACCGAAAAAGTCTTTGGAATAAATATGTTATCAAATTGTGTGCAATACATTTTAAAAAAATCATTATATTGTCCATTAGGGTCATCATTTGGCAACACAAGTGGTAGATTATTCGAAAGTTTAGTTCTAAACATTTCCAAGCGATTAACAGTTTTTGGGTTAACAGTGATATCTTTCTTAGTTTTTTTTATGTTTACATTTGGAATAGTGATCAATTGACCACAATGATCTGAGTCTAATAAATTAATCATTTCTTTATGGATTGCTTTAACATCTGTATAAATGTTATCTAAGCATGTGGCACTAGTGGGAGTTATTCTAGTTGGCTCTAAGAATTGGTTGGCAAGATTGTATGACTGAAACAAACTTATAATTTTAGTACTTAACCCAGAAGTTTCTAACAAGTTAACATTAAAATCACCGCAAGTGATGATAAACTTATTTGAATTAGAAATTTTGTGCAACACTTCATCCATTACCTTTTCAAAACAATCATACAATCCTGAGGGAGGTCTGTACACACTTAATACAATGAACTGCTCCAATTCAATACAGGCTATTTCAATTGTCCGCTCAACAGAGAGGCTCACAATATCCTTACGGTCTTTAAATTTGAGCTGGTTATTTACTAAAATTAGTGAGCCACCATGTATAGCTTTTTCTCTGCTGAACGAACTACCAACCTGGTGGTTACTAAAATTGAATATGAACTGGTGGCTTTTAAGCCAATGTTCTGTTATACAAAGAATATCTATATTGTTACAGTTCAGGAAAAATTCTACTTCTAAATCTTTGTTCAAAAACCCTTGAATATTTTGATGCACCAGGTTGATACGATTTAATTCTTTTACACTTACATTTGATTTCTTATTTGCCATACTAACATTGTTGCTAGAGGCTGCCTCTATTGTCTTAATTTCTAATTTAAATGGAAATCAATATCTACAAGTGCTGTCAAATTATTGGCAGTACAGTTTAAAATGTCATTGCATTGCTCAAAAGAAGCAAGTTGTTTACCCAAATTCTTGGCTGTAATAGAAAAAAAGTATGCTAGCGATGCTGCTATCTGTCTTCTATGATAGTTTGAGAGATAGTACATAGCATTATTATGCCTATCTTTTGTTAAATATAAATTATTACTAACATAATTGCTGGTATCTAATAAGTGAAATAAATTATTATGAAATGTCAAATTATGCAATGTCATATTAATTTCAAATCTTAACCTATTTTCTTCCTGTGGCAAACTGTTACTGTAAGGGAATGTAAACAATACAATTTTTCTCAACTTAAGATTACACAATGTTCCATAATATTGTAGCAATTCTCCTTTCTCCAAATTTCCCCTATTACCCATAAATATTATTAATGTGGTGTCCTGGTGAAAATTACATTTAATAATTTCTTTCATAATATGAAATAGTGAACAACCAGGCATGCAATTATTTATTATAGAGTGCCCCGGATATTCATCTGCCAACAAGTAACCTAACTCCTTTCCAATCTCATCACAAAATAATACTATATCATTTTTTACAATTTGTTCACATGGTTTAATGGGACAACTAATAGTAGGAGATGTTAAATCAACACAGAGCTGTGGTAAGGTGGTATTGCATGTTGTCAATGAATGTTCCGGTGTAGGTACATTGGATGGTGTTTGACACTGCTCACAGTTGTTTTGTTTTGAGTTTACCAGCACATTCATTGCCAACACATATTCCCTCATGAGCTCTTCTGAGGTATTATATTTAATGGTCATTGAACTAAGTTTCTCCTGTAAATAGTCTAGTTCAGATTGCAAGAATTCTGTGTCAATTTTGTACTTCCTAGTACTTTGTTCCAAATTATAAGAATACATATCCAATTGTTTTAGTAAATTTAGCCTTTCTCTATTAAGTTTAACATTTTTAATAAAGAACTTATGTTTTTTAACCAGCTTTTTTGTTTTAACAATGTATTTATTGATTTTTATGTATTTTTTAAGTTTATTAGTACTGGTGACTACCCTCAATGAGTTACATGACTTTGAATTATTATGATCTGTCAAATCTATAGTGTAGGAGGGATTAATGGCCGAAACCATTGAGGGGGCAACAGGCATCAACTCATCGAACAGACTCTGATTCAGCGAGGCGGTGATATTTGAGTTTATAGTCTGAAGTTCCGAAATTTGACTTTGTGCCTCATGTAGCTGTTGTTGTAATAAATGTTTATGACTAAGAGCTTGTTCATACTCTATGCTACACTGGCTGAATCCGTCCACAACAAGCTGAAGCCTGTCGCGTTCTTCGATGGCATCAGTGTATTGATTATATAACTGAGCCATTTCTATTTTTAACTTCCTATTATTATCATGGGCATCGAAGAGCACCTTCTCATTGTCATCCATTTCCTTATTCAGTTGGTCACAGAGCTCCTTTGACGCCTGTAATTCGCTCAAAACCTGTTTGAGTTTGGACTCTTCCAGGCGAGCACGGGCGCTGCGAGTCATAATCATGATTATAAAGAAAAGGAAGCGACAAGAAAATGAAAGAGAGAAGATAATGGTGCCAGTAGTCTACGCGAAGATTAGTTTATGTGAAAAATGAAATTTAGATGTAAAGAAGGAGTTCTGTCACCAAACCAAAGTAAGGTTATGTTTACGTGCAAAGGTCACTGGCATTAGTAGCCGTATTAAAAGTGAACAATGGAATAGTTGGTAAAAACGCAAACAAACTAATAACACGTAAAATACAAAGTATTGTACCTGATATCAAGATGACAACGCAAAAGTTCCTTTGTGCCGGCAAGTACAACTGTCACCGATTCACTATGAAATATTTAAGTACTTATTTTGCACTTGGTATGTGAATCTAATACAAAATACACTTTATTATTCTATTAACTTGATGAGTTATTGGAAAGAGGCTATAAAAACAATGAAATATAATAATTAACATTAAAATTACGAGGACAAATTTTAATCAGCTGTTAGCTGTAGTGTTGCCACAGGAAAAAAAAAAGGAGGAATAGACAATACGTGTAGATACGTACATGCTATTAGACTTGTTTGTGGCAATCCCAAAAATCCCGGGATTAGCCAAGTGCAGTCCCGGGATTTTCGGGGCCAGAAAACGGTCGGGATCCCAGGATCCCGAGAATCGGGATCCCGGGATTATATCCTCTACTTGTGAGTTACACAACAGGCTTGACTTTTCGTTTTTGCCCTAATAGAAACGCATTTGCCAGTACAGTTCCAATGCTGAAATCCTTGGTCGTTAAGATTTGACTCTTTTTTTACATATTCTCGGATGGTAACTTCGTATTCAGGAACAGTATCAACTGTAACACACGTTTATTTTTGATCTGTTATTATGAATAATATTCGGATAAAGTGATTAATTTATCACATTGTTTAGACAATTTAGTCATTATATATGACCCATTTCCCAGACATTATGTATAATAGCTGTTTAATCACTATGACCGTAACATATATACTGTAATAAGAGAAATTTGTTTAAGTTTCTAAGTCCACACAGTACCATAGGCAATGATTCAAAAGGTTACACATTTCAGAATTATTGACAACCCCAGAGACTTTGTTACGCAAGGGTTTACTTTCGGATGTGTTTAAGTTGGTCTATAGTATGAATTACTTTAATATGTTATCGCCTCATAAAAACAAAAACTTGATCGCCCCTGGGTCCTAGCTCTGGTCTTTAGTGGAAACCTGCGAAAACCAGATAAGATTAATGCCTCTGCCCAAACGGGTATAAGCTACTCTATAAAAATTGTTTGAAACATGGATAACGCTATATTGTCCAGCGTTCAACTGTTGTGCTCTTGGATTTGAAAAAAACCCATAGTTAGATGAAAATTCTGCATAATAATAAACCATTTAGTAGCAGACATTTTAGGATGGTGATTTAAAAAGTGATTATAAAATAAATAAATAATATCTTAGGACAACTAACACAACGTTATCTGATCCCAAACTAGGCAGAGCCTGTACTATGGCAACCAGACAACTGATAAACATACTTATAAAATACATACATATTATAAATAAATTACACCCAGACACAGAACAAATGATTGTGCTCATCACACAAAGATTTGTCCTGGGTGGGAATCGAACCCACGACCTCAGTCTTAGCACCTTAGCGCGTTATGTACCTTTTCGCCCGGGACTTCGTGTGCGTAAAGTTTTGACCGCCCACACTATTACTTAGTTTTCACTTAGCATTCTGTCCAACGTTATTTCTTTATGCTTGGCTCCTAAGGGTCGTTTTGTGATGTTAAATAGCCTACAACCTTCCTCAAGAATTAGACTGGCTGTTCCTGAGTTTTATTTGTTTGTTTTTGTGTACAAACAAATTATAGGATTTAAAATATTAGTATAGATTTAATTACACTACTTCGTGACATACATAGATACTTAAAACTGTAGCATAAATCATGCACTCACCACTCTACAAAACAACGAAAACTTTACTTGCTGACTTTTTAGTTGGTAATGGTTGGAAAATGTGATAAAACTACGTATTACCAATTTTCCTTTATTCTTGTTGTGAGACCTTGCTTCTTACCAAATTGCATGATTTTGGAACAACAGGCAGCAGCCTATAGGTTTAGTTCCTTACATACATAAGCAGTCTATAATGTTTTCCGTAATTCACAATGCAGGCCTATATTTTCAGGTTCAAAATTGACCTTAATATATATCGATGTATAGCAGAATATGTTTTTCATTTACAAGGTTGTTTTATAGACAAAATTGTCCCAAATACCATTCATTGTTCATGGTCCGCCACGCTTTTGCCCGTTTTTTACTCCATACCCTAAAGAGTAGATAATAAAGCCAAACGATGGCGTCCTGAGGCAGGTAAACATCAATGTAACAAAAGAAGGGTAAATACTTATTACGTAATATGCTGATAAAGCTGTTTATAATGTTTTTGCAAGTAGGTATGACATGACAGAAATGAATAACCGGGGTGTTGTCAGTGAGTAAGCATTTTGTGTCTTTGTAGATTTAGACACATTTGAATCTTTCCGCGCATTGTATCTACAACAGACTGCTCAACGCTCAGAGTTAAACATCGAATAGTGTTTTTCCGATGCCTTAGTATGCAATCTGTTAATCCATTCATGAACTATGATAATTCGATTAGACCGTGCAACTACGATACATATAGCATGCGGTAGGACCGTAAGACATGCCGTGGTGGGAGAGCGTATCGACGTAAAAATAAATAAAAGTGAAGTGTCTCTTTGTAATTTTAAATTAACAGCTTTTTACTATATGAAAGTAAATACGTTACTTACACCAAAAAATCATTTTTTTTAAACTTTTGTCTGTCTGTCTGTTTGCTCCGGCTAATCTCTGAAATGGCTGGACCGATTTTGACGGCACTTTTATTGGCAGGTAGCTGATGTAATTAAGAGTAACTAAGGCTACTTTTATTTTAGAAAAATGACTGCGTTAATTTCCGACATCCACGCGGACGAAGCCGCGGGCAAAATCTAGTTGTATTATGAGTTCAAATACAAGCAAGCGTCCAACGCATTTAGGGATGGAAACTATGTCAAAAACTACAGTTTATACAGGGTATGACTAAATTAGGGAGCGAAACTATACAGACTTGAGTGCTTTAATCTAATTTGATGTTGCATTTGCAGCCATCAATCATGTACCTAAACATTTAAAACTCGAGCACGTGCTACGTTCTTCGTGTTTATTTACTTTTCACAACACGAGGCAACATACTTGTGAGTCTCAACTTTACACACAAAAAG
This sequence comes from Aporophyla lueneburgensis, assembly GCA_932294355.1. Taxonomy (NCBI): domain Eukaryota; kingdom Metazoa; phylum Arthropoda; class Insecta; order Lepidoptera; family Noctuidae; genus Aporophyla; species Aporophyla lueneburgensis. The sequence continues at coordinate 24,915,240 of OW028734.1, forward strand.
ATTAATGCGTGTCTCAGGTGCAACATGTATGCAGATGTAAAGAGCGTTAGAAAATATGATTCACAATCTCACAAGAATAATCCGCGTTATTTTGTTGTTAATTACATCTCGCAGTTCAACCTAGGAGGTTATCGGGTGCTTAACCGGATTGACTGACCTGTTAGTCTAGTAGTTAGTAACCCTGACTACCAAGACTAAGGTCGTGGGTTCAATTTCCACCCTGGATAAATATTTGTGTGATGAGCACAATTATTTATTCTTTGTCTGGGTGTAATTTATCTCTAATATGTATTTAGAAATATATAAGTATCTTTATCAGTTGTCTGGTTGCCATAATACAGATTCTGCCTAGTTTGTGATCAGATAACGGTGTGTTGGATGTCCTAAGATATTATATTGTTATTATTAATCAAAGCGACTATACGCTATATAACAAAAACTATAGTAACAAAAACTAAATCACAAAAAATGCATAAAAGTTACACAGAAGATAAACATGCGCCTCTCGAGCGCAACGGGTTGTCATAGCAACGAAACTATGGTACTTACCGAATAGCAGCGGTCGTCCCTCGACAGTGTTGACCGACGACTGAGTTGGTTTAAAAAAACAAGCTTGTACACGCATTGGATGAAAAAATACAGCGATATATCCGTTTCGCGGGCGCCTCTGAGGCGCACGTTATCTTTCTAGAGTTAAGCTGTTCATGGATTTTTGGCAGTCGTTCCAAGTCGTCAGAAGCCCGAAAGTCACAGAACCATTCGTAGGGTTATGGAGGTAGGAAAGGCAGTCACTCCACGTAAACACTACTATTCAGCTGCATCCGGTCAGACTGGAAGCCGTCTTTAAAAATAGTAGAAAAAGGCAAAGCATATGAGACAGAAGGATGAAACCTAAAATAATATAATATGATGACCTTCTGCCCGCGGATTCGCCCGCGTGGATGTCGAAAAATATCCCACGGGAACGTACTATCGGGATTTATATGTGATAATACAGGTAAACAATTTCTTATAGCACTGCTAATGTTGGTTACATTTTTACCCGACTACGGCCTTATGTTATCTTATCATAATTTGACAAATGAGGCATCGTTGGAACCTTCTCGGTTATACGCTGACAAATGGATGTGTGACGTCATATTAAATTGAATAAGGCCTTAGAGGACATAAGTCATGAACTAAAAAACAATTTATTTTCACACTAAAATGTTTCATACTGCCTTCACAACAGACACGCCATTTTACTTTCTACTTTGAAATAATTGAGTTGGTGTACAAATTTACAAAGCAACTGTGAGGCCTAAAATGGTGTACCAATACAGCATACGCATCGTGTAAATTGGTGGCTGAAAATGAATTAGCTGACCCCAAATAAAATGACCAAGATGTTACATCTAGGGAGCGAATGTTTTAGTAATCGTCGCCATAATTTATTTAAATTAATCCCGTACTAGGTTACCACGTAAAATGTGTGGGTAAAGAACTAAGTAAGAGGAGTGATGAAATATGAGCAACGCCTTACTGAGGTAGTGTTAAGTTGTTTAACTTGTACCTATTATGTACACTTGTGATTTTTTTTCTGATTAGGGGTTAAAATAGAACTTGATTGAACGTTTAACCTCTATGTTCCTGAGATACCACATTTGGTATCGACACAATGGTTTTTTAATTGTGTCTGTAATTACGGTAATTGACTGGTTAAGTTGTTAATGGTAGATATGAGTTACGTCATATTTGTACTAATTGGGAAATAAAATTTGTACAGATCTTAATATTTCGGTCTGTAAGTTATATGAATATTTTTATCAGCTTGTATTGTCGCACTGCAGGGCAAAGGCCTCCCTTTCCATTTTCCACTCAACTGTATTCTCGTTGGTCTAGTGGTAGGAAGCGCTACTGCTGAGCTTGTGGTCCTGATTCCCAGGTCGGGCAAAGTGTTAATGGGTTTTTCCATCTGGAAATTCTCAGTAGTCACCCGGAGTCTCGATTTGTGCCAGGTTGGTGGCAATAGGCTCGCCCGCTATTACATGGGACTTAAACATAACTCGCGAAATGTGGGTGTACTATAGGTACACCTCTGCCCAACCCTTCAGGGAAACAAGGCGTGATGTTATGTTATGTCTATCCTAAGCCAGTAAAGACCAATGTCTCATATACGCATCGAGTTCTTCCCGTCATCTACGTATGGGTCTTCCGCGATGCCGTTTGATATGAAATACATGCTTTTAGATAGATAGATAAGATAGATAGATAAAACATTTATTTAGTGCACACAAAAGACACAACACAACACCTAAAACTACAATTAAATGATGAAAAATAACAATAATAAAAAATAAAAAAACAAAACACGGTGATATTATATCCCCAAATGGAAAAACAAACTTAAAATAAGGGTAGTTGACACACTATGACATAATTCAAATGACAAGGTGCGGTGTGCGTCTCAAGGTTGCACCAAATGGGAGTCCAGCTCAGCATGTGTCAGGTAAGTACACCTGACGCTGATATTCTGCTGGATCCCTGCAGTGACATCCGGACGTCGAGTAGATCAGATAATTTGGTGTTTTGATGATGTGTTATGCACGGAGTTAAATTATGTAAGTAAGTTTACCCGCAATTTAAAACAGACTATATCGACACCTCCATGCAATAACATCGTAACTCACTTTTTTCCAAAAATGGAGTTACAACGGCATTGTTATGTAAAAAAAAAATGCTTTTTTTCGGTACTATCATTGTAATTCTATTCCCTTTCGTTTCTAAAATAAACCAACGTCAAAGTATTGTAACTAATCCAAAAAATATTTTTTGTCAACTATAGAATTGCAACTTGATTTACAATTTATAGAAAATATTATGAGTAGCTTGTTTATCAAGTACAACAAAATTGTAACATTAGATACAATCTATGTACATGATAAAATTACGGTTTATGATCATAAAATGTACTGTTACTGCATTGTAAGTTGAGTTACAATGATGTTGCACGGATCTTTACGTTAGTTTTTAGTGCATTACGACAAGTTAAGACGAGTTGCGATGTTCTATTTAGTAGTTTACTCCCGCTCATAGAATTTCGGTGTTGTTATGTTGCTTGGTAAATAGAAGTGAGAAGGTGTACAAAGTGACTATTGCGGTGTTTATAGTGTAAAACCATAATAAAATGAAGCGTAACCAAAATATCTTAAAGGCATTATCATTAAGTGGAATTTCAACTGGTAATTTCTTTTCCGATTGCTGAGGCGGACAAAACCGCAATCGAATAATAATAGCTATGTACTCGCATGCATGTAAACAATTTGGAATAACAATTACACATAACTATTTTGAAGTAGGACACTCACAATCTGAAGGGGATGCTATGCACGCGTTGGTAGAGCGCCGGAAGAAAAATCAGATTATTTTTGTACCAGAACAATGGATCACCCTGATCAGATGTGCTAAAACTACGGGGACTCCTTATGATGTTACTGAATTAGATCAAAACCTGATTCTTGATTATAAATGTCTTATGAAGAAAAAACTAAACTGGGACTGGAATAGTTGACTGGTAGAAAATGCCTATGGCATTAAGTCCGCCTCTGTACATAATATGTGCTTAAAGTGTTAAATAAATAAATAAATAGTTCTGGAAAAAAGATGACATGGACTAAAATACAACACATTAAAATAGAAAAGGAAAACCCTGATTTAATTTATTTTCAATACGATTTTCTCAGTGATCAGCACTTATCTATTAACCTTGCTATGAAACCTACTTCACGAATCACACGAACGAAAAGAGCACAAGAGACTGTTCAGTGTCAACAGTTAAACGAAGGACAAAGTATTCCTTTATTGTACAATAAAGTGCTCCCAATATCAACAGCAAAGTATAAGGACCTTGTAAGCTTGTGTCAATGTAAGGCAATACCAGATATTTATCATAGTTTTTATTTAAATCTTCCATATTCCACTCAGCTAGCTACAGACAATGACAGTGATGAAGAAAATTAATATTTTTAATAAGTTTTTTTGTTCTTATAATATGTTAAAAAAATTGTTACTTACGTTTAAAAGATACATACTTAGTGTCTTAATTTTATGTTGAATAATATAAGAAGGTATTCAGTTAAGTTCTGATATTTTGTAATTTCTGATTCTGATTTTGTGATCTCATTAAATAATATTTAAGTACTAGAAAATGTTTCTTTTATCTTTCAAATTAATAAGACAACATAATAACAAACACAAAAATAGGTATAATAATAATACATTATCGCATTATGAGATGTGTATTTAAAGATTTGTTTTGGATTGCATGAATTAACTAAATTTTTACTATATAAAAACATTTTATGTAACTTAACGCCTTGGAGTTACAATTATGTGACCACAAAAATAAATTAAACTACAAAAAAACTAAATTGTAACTCAGACATACAATGTTTGTCCTCGTAACTTATATGTCATTTCACTGTTTTGTTTTTCACGTAAGTCATGAAAACCCATGAAAACAATTTTTCTTTTACAACTTAACCATACCTATTTATAGTCCGCCTAAACTATATTAAATAGAACCAGCTTCAAAAATTGTACGGGGTGTTTTGAGTTTGCTATAATTTTTCAAACTTTAAAATCGCTCTCCTGTAAAATCACAAAAAGTGAGTTACGATGTTATTGCATGGAGGTGTCGATATAGTAGTGTTGTAATAAGAAACGTTTTTGTATATTGTGTTGACTGTGTTTTGATTACTTGATTGTTTATAAAGTTTATAATGTAAATGGAAGAGAGAGGCTTACGACTTTTAATTTTTGTACCTCCATTAATCCATCAAAATGTTTGAAATAAATATCATTGGCTTTTCAAAAAATATTTTGAATGTGAAAAACCGGCCAAGTGCGAGTCGGACTCGCGCATGAAGGGTACCGTACCCTGCCGGGGTCGCGAGATTGTTCAAGCGAGATACCGTGACCCTGGCATATGGGTAACTGAAGGAACACGGGTGGGTTTTATTCAGTAAAAGTCTGCCACACCCTCCCGCTCCGCCCAGAGTGGGAGAAGTCATTTGATGATTTCCCATACAGAAAAATAGGGTACCGTACCATTACCATACCAAACGGCGAAAAAATCACGTTTGTTGTATGGGAGCCCCCCTTAAATATTTATTTTATTCTGTTTTTTAGTATTTGATGTTATAGCGGTAACAGAAATACATCATCTGTGAAAATTTCAACTGTCTAACTATCACGGTTCATGAGGTACAGCGTGGTGACAAACGAACGGACGGACGGGCAGTGGACTCTTAGTAATATAGTTTGACTCTTTGGGTACGGAACCCTAAAACTGGGTTAGATAAGTGCTTTAATAATTAGATTTGGTTGAAATCGACTTATATATCCGGGTTGTCAACTGTAGGTACAAGTAGTCATTAAGTTAAAGCTCACTGGGGAAATAATGTTTGAAGCTTTACTTGAATAATAATCGGTTTCCCGTTCAGACAAATGACGCGCGACGCTTTTAATTAGACTTCGAATAATTTTCACGTCTAAATACATGTATTTGTACTCCCAGTAAAATAGCCTTTATTAGAGCTTTGACCATAATGCCTTTGCATAAAAGATTTCATCACTAGCTCGCAACATTTTCCAACCAAATATTAAAATACATTAACTAAACACATTCGCGATTTTCACCCTTTTGTTGTAAAGTAAAATATATCATTATATAACTTTTATAGCGCGAAAAAAAATTTAATCGTGTAAAAAATTCACACGGTCGTATAAGGCTGTATGGTAAGTATAGTTTTTATTGTTAAAGAGTAAGCTCTAAATAAATTGGCTTTACGTGAATGTTCTAATGGTAGTAAATCATTTTTTTAATGTAAAATATTTTTCTTATTTTTGCCATAGTCATAATGCAAGGATCAACGTTTCATAAAATTTCACTCGATGAATAGCCCTTTTTACGACCTTATTATGACTTGAACAACAATTGTAATTTTAGTGTATATTTCTCGAGGGGCTTATGGCTAAAGTGTATAACCGTACAGGTCAAATGAAGGTTTAAGATACGGTTGCCGAGGTCAGTACGTGGATGGGTGAGCAAGAGCATCCATTACATATCGAGAGCCCTACCTCCCACAGAAAGTACTATAATCCATTGGTCCTGGCTGTCGTTCTTTGACAGTCATATCGAGTAATCAGAAGTCCAAAAGTGTAAGAACCAGATACACTGGTTGCTAGACTGGTTATAGAGTAAGTGTGTGAGCATCACTCTCTCTATTGTCTATTGAAATATTATTCTGTTAGAGTGACGTGAGCTCAGTGAGAATGTATTATGGCAGTGAGCATTACAGAGCAAGTTTTAGTGTTATGAGCTAGTGTTATAATACTGAGTATCAAGTGTGAAGAATATTCTCATCGTGGAATGATTCTTACACGTTCGTAACACATCATGTTGGTTTACAAAAATTTTAATAGTTATTTTTCATGGTGTCTTTACATTTAGTTCTAGATGCTTCAATGTGCCTAGTCTTTTCCTAACTACGTCGGGGTCGGCTTTCAGTCTAACTGGATGCACCTAAATACCAGTATTTTACATAAAACGACCGCCTGTCTGACAACACAGTTACTAGGTAACACAATAAATAGCCTTTGGTAAGACTGTTTGCCAGTCGTTTGGCCTTTTGATGACGTATTACGACTGTCCAAGATCTATGAATTACAGCCAGTAGTAATAGGTAATAGGTAGAACGGGCTGGTGTCCGCAACTCCACGTCTGAGCGCGTATTTTGCGTACGGGCAGCCAGTAGTAACGGCTTGACGTGCTTTTCGTGGCACAGAAAGGTTTTGGTATGTAAAGATTGTCACCCATCCGCGAATCAACCAGGACAAGCGTTACTTAACCTGATTGATGGACCCATGCGGCTGTTATGACTTAGACACAAGGCTCAATAGTTACCTAAGTACGCAAATTAATAATAGTTAAATATTGTTACGGTTTGTCCAAAAAACTTTTATTGTTGTCCTGATATCTGTTTTGTTTACCGTACAAATGATTTTCGGTATAAGTTTGTATTATTCTGGGTACAGTGAAAGAAACGACGGTGTCGGGTTTTCTTTTTTGGCTCCTACATCACCTAATATAAATAATATTCTCTCTAAGGGACATGTACAGAGGGTCTTCTTTATTTTCAGTAGCCTGTATCTAATGTAAAAGGTAGCAGTAATTTTGTTATGAATCCAGTTTATATTACAAGATATCCTCATAATTGGGTCAAGAGATCAGCTGCCACTTACACAGATTAACATTTTTTTATCCGTTTTCCCTTATTGCACTGTAATATTATTGTTCAAGAAAAGCAAAATTTGACGTTTAAGTGAACTTTGATGCAACTAACGTTTTGGCATTGAAGCAATTTAACGCAAAAGTACGGTGAAGGTGCAATATTTCTAAATTATCCCGAGAGCAAACTTGCCTAAGCCCAAATCCAAACTTTGCTGTACAGATATAAATAAACCTTCCAACTGATGTCGAACTCTCATAAATTAGCTAATTTCACATAAATCGAGTCTTACTAGTTTATGATTCGAACAAATGAAATTTATTAGCTAAGATCCATAGGGTAAAGTAGCTTAGCACTTAAAACTAGCAACTGTAGCCGAAATACGAAATGTTTAACAATATAAAAGGACATACATTAGGCTTTCTTTATTTTAGAACGGGATTCATTTACATTTGCACTGGTTCAAAGGATTTTGCACTCTGCTTATTTTTATTAGGATAAAACAAAATAATGGAATTAGAATTCCCAGACTGACCTTCGTTTAATTAAGGTCTACGAAAACAGTTTAAATTAATACGTTAAATGAACAGCTGATTGTCAAATATTATTATTAAGTTACTTGATTTTTTACATTTTAGGCACGAGGATAGTGTGAATAACTAATTGAGATTATTACATCTAGTACCATTCCAACACAAAGTTTATATTTGACATTTTCCTAACGAGCACAATTACCACACCGACTTGTAATAACTCAGCTAATCTTGTTATTTTCGTGATACTGAAACAATGAAATTCATTGAACACTGCCATTGTTATAAAAGATATGAAACATTAATACCGTATACATCAGTATAGCCCCTTATATGTATATTTTACCGTATGATTATGAACAGTGTTAGTTTATGATCTAACAAATGTATCTGTCGATAAATTGTGATCTGTACCAAACTGTTTACATTACAACGTATTTTGATAGTTTATAATTCATCCATGTCAAACCGTCAAATTGTAAATGCACTTACCGACACGGGTTCACAATCAGTCCCATCAGGGATGGTTCACAAATTACCGGGTGATAAACACCCGCTTAATTGTGAACCATCCCTGATTTGTCGATCTTGACAGTAGCCGAATTGGTTGCAGTTAGTAAGCCAGGGCACCCCGCCCGAATAGTTTACGTTAGACCTGTGATCAACTACGCGCGACCCGAACGAACGCTACTTCCAAGTTGCTGGCACTTATTAGCTATTTACAGAAGGTGCGACCCGTCGCAAGAAGATTTAATATAGTTCATAATTAATCGGTTTGCCATAGACAGACTTTCGAAAAATAATGTGTAGAGTTGTAAATTGTAAAAGAAATTGGTGCAAAAATAATCGCTGGGAAACGACTTTTATTTTCGGTTCACTGTTTACGGTATTCGTAATGAAAAGCATGCAAATCATTGTGCATGGGTGCATGTAATAGTACAAGAATATTTTCTTGGCCGTCATCATTATCATCCCCCTAGCCTTTTTCTTACTATGTTGGGGTCGGCTTCCAGTCAAACCGACTGAATACCAGTGTATTACATGGACCAACTGCACAACTGACCTATATATTCCAGTTTCTGGGTAATACGATGCCCCTTGATAATATTGTAAGAGTGTCACCACCGGACAGGCCTGCTGACACCAACGACGAGGCCGAGTGGTTCCGGGAGGCCATGTCCGAGATCTGTGACGTGGCTATGCCCCGAGTCCAGCCAGGGCGGGCTTGGCACCAGGTGTACTGGTGGTCGCCGCAGCTGACAGCGTTGCGCGAAGCGTGCGTTGCGGCACGACGCCGGTACACCAGGCACCGCAGGCTCCGTATCCGTCCTCCGGATACGGAAACCATTCAGGCGGAGCTATATGAGGGGTACAGAGCGGCGAAGACCACCCTCCAAGAGGAGATCCTGCGGGCCAGAGGACTGGCCCGCAAGGAGTCGCTGGAGACTCTGAACAGGGACCCATGGGGATGGCCCTACAAGGCCGTCCGGGAGAAACTCCGCCCATGGGCTCCTCCGCTGACTCAGAGTCTCCGGCCCCAACTCGTGGAGGGCGTGGTGAGCGCTCTGTTCCCTTCGCGAGGGGAACATAGTCCCCCACCAATGGCTCCGCCTACTGCGGTGCCCGATGCGGACCACACCACTGACGACGACGACGGTGCTCACGAAGTGACCGAGGTAGAGATGAGGGCGGCGGTACGAAGGCTTAATGCCAAAAATACCGCCCCAGGACCCGACGGCTTGCCTGGCAAAGCATGGGTCCTGGCCTCAGAGGCTCTCGGGCCTCGACTCAGGGGGCTCCTTAGCGCATGCTTGGAGAGGGGCCAGTTCCCACTTCGTTGGAAGACGGGGAAACTGGTCCTCATTAAGAAGCCTGGGCGCCCAGCGGACTCTCCGTCCGCTTACCGGCCCATCGTGCTGCTCGACGAGGTGGGCAAGCTCTTTGAAAGAGTGATTGCAGACCGCCTCGTCGGGTGGCTGGTGCGGGAGGGGCCGGACTTGTCGGACGGCCAGTACGGCTTCCGCAAGGGGCGCTCAACGGTGGACGCCATCATGCGCGTGCGAGCCCTCACGACGGGGGATGCAGTGGCCCGGGGTGGGGTCGTCTTGGCGGTGTCTCTAGACATCGCCAATGCCTTCAACACCCTACCCTGGAGTTGCATTTGGGAGGCACTCCAGTATCACCGGATGCCGATCTACCTCTGTCGCGTGGTCGAGGCCTATCTCACGGATAGGGCCGTAATCTACCCCGGTCACCAGGGAGAGTGGAACCGGCGAGAGATGTCGTGCGGTGTCCCACAGGGATCGGTCCTGGGGCCGCATCTGTGGGACATCGGTTACGACTGGGTGCTGCGCGCCAACCTCCCTAGCGGCGTCAACGTGGTTTGCTACGCTGACGACACGCTGGTCCTTGCGCAGGGGAGGTCGTACGAGGCGGCGGCCGACATAATGACACGCGGGGTTGCGATAATCGTCGATAGGATCCGGCAATTGGGACTCGAGGTGGCCTTGCACAAGTCCGAGGCCATGGGTTTTCATGGTCCTCGGAACGCGCCACCTGCGGGTTCCCAACTAACGGTAGGAGGGGTTCACATCGGCGTCGAGTCGACGATGAAGTACTTGGGACTTGTCCTCGACAGCCGGTGGAACTTCGTCGAACATTTCCGACGTTTGGCTCCCAGACTGGAGCGGGCTGGGGCTGCCTTAAGGCGGCTCCTGCCCGATCTGGGGGGTCCAAACGCCTCGGCGGACAGAGCTCCGGTGTGATCTCATGGCGACATGGCGGGTACGATTGTCGCAACCCAGCGCAGGGCACGCCACAATTGCGGCGGTAAGTCCCCTCTTTGAGGAGTGGATAGAGAGGCGCCACGGCGTCCTCACCTTCCCCCTGACGCAGGTTCTCACCGGGCATGGGTGCTTCGGTGGGTTCCTGTTCAGGATAAAGCGGGAGGATACGCCCGGGTGTTTCCATTGTGAGGATCGTCTGGAGGACACGGTGGAGCATACGGTGGAGGTGTGCCTGCCTGGGCGGAGCACCGCCGTGTCCTCGTGGAGGCGATCGGCGGCGGCGACCTCTAGCGTCCGGCCCTGGTGCGAGCCATGGTACGGAGCGAGAGGGAATGGGAAGCCGTCACCTCCTTCTGCGAAGCAGTAATGCTCGCGAAGGAGGAGGTGGGGCGCGTGAGGGAGTGGCAGGCACTGCGCCCTCACGTCCCTAGCCGCCGCAAGAGGAGACGCCCCGGGCGTCGGGAGTCGATAGCGGACTCCCGGCCACCGTAGGCGCGAGCTTGCGGGCGGCGAGCAATGGGTAGCTCGCTGCCCGGTAAGGACCAGGCTCGGGTCGACGGCGCGTAGTGTTCCACGCGCGCCTCAAAGAGATGTCAGCAGCAGTGAAGGGGTCTACTAGGACCTATGCCTGCCGGGGTCGCGTGATTGTTCGAAAGAGATACCGTGACCCTGGCACATGGGCAACTGATGGAACACGGGTGGGTTTTAGTCAGTAAAAGTCTGACACGCCCTCCCGCTCCGCCCAGAGCGGGAGAAGTCATTTGATGATTTCCCATCCTGAAAAAAAAAAAAAAAAAATGGGTGCATGTAATAGTACAGGAATATTTTCTTGGCCGTCATCATTATCATCCCCCTAGCCTTTTTCTTACTATGTTGGGGTCGGCTTCCAGTCAAACCGACTGAATACCAGTGTATTACATGGACCAACTGCACAACTGACCTATATATTCCAGTTTCTGGGTAATACGATGCCCCTTGATAATATTGTAAGAGCAAATAAAACAATGTTCTTTACAAAAATAATAACTTTAATGATTAAACTAAAACTTTATCACAACGATTATTGATTTCGGTCTGCTTGAACACTTAACAACAAAAGTAATATTTATTTTATACGATACGTAAGTGATGCGCTAGTCCGCGGAGCTGTCACCAGCAAAAGTGAACGTCGAACGATGTTATGTTGGATCTGTCAGTTGATTTTGACAGTTTAGCTAACTTCACTTTGTTGATGTTTCCTTGTTTCCTTCAATTGTTTATCAGGCTTCTGACGACCCGTAACGACTGTCAAAGATCTATGAATGACAACAGAGAAAAACGGCTGAACGTGTTTTCCAAGACTCGGAGGATATTTGGGATATTTTACGTACGTTCCCGCGAGATAAACTCCGACTTCCACGCGGGCGAAGCCGCTGGCAAAAGCTAGTATGTAATAAATGGAAAGAGAAGTAACTCTCCGCTTTGGTAAGGGTATTTTTAAACCTTTCACATTAGACTTCAAATTTATATCTGATCAACTTCTTCAAGCCACGCCTGACTTCATTTGTGGTTTGAAATATCCATTCATCATTTGGATACTTTATTGGATCCCGTCCAGAAAATTTAGTAACAAGTTCTCGGCTTGGTTTAATTATTCTCATTAATTTTAGGCACCGTTACGTATTATGAACCCTTGTAGCCGGGAAACTAGGAAATTTATGTTATCCGAGGGTCAGTAAGTAACCTTATAATGTCCTTTAAAACTTTGTTAATTGAGAAAACCCGTGAGGTCACATAATATACGATTGTTGTGTTTGTATAAATGAAAGATAATGTTGAGTAGACTTGGTTTAATCAGACTAGGATCACAGTTTCACAGAGCACGTTCAGTCGTGGTATTTCAGACGGGATCCGACATAGCAGTGACGGACCGATGCAGAGCGGAACCATAGATTATTATCTAGTGGTGTACATACTAACTAATTACTAAATAGTGATGTTACAACATCCCCCTTGTTGAGTTCAAATTAAACCCCTGACAAACAATTAATAAGATGTACATTGACAAGTGACTCTACCTACATGACAACATGCTCTATGATACTTATAGTTATATTATAACTAGACAACATTCTTATTAATACTTAGTTACATTTAATCTAGACAACCTTCTTAATACTACTTAGTTAATGGTTTATCTATTTCGTCTATTAACCTTCTTGGTGGTTTTACAATTCGACCTGACCTGGTTGTTACGCTTGAGGATATATGAGATGAGGATTCTTGAAGTCTTGACTCCTGTCTGTCACCTTCCTCTCTCTCCTGCGACGAGTTGGATTGCATAGGAGGGTTTGCATAGTTTTGGGAATACTTATGTCTTAAGTGTATTCTATTTCTCCTATACTGTACACCATTGACATCCTCAACCACATACGACCTATTGTTCATTAATCTTTGTTTGACAATAGCTTGTTCCCAGTTACTTTTTGGATTTCTTTTAAAATAGACATGGTCATTGTAATATAACATCGACATTGACTTAGTATTTTTATCATAATTCCTAGATTTGTTCTCATCATTTTTCTTGACTGACTGTTTGTAATCCTGAAATGTTACTACTTTTGGCTTTAATCTCTTATATGATACTGGAATATTGTCTCTCAAGTTTCTTGACATTAACAATTGAGCTGGTGATGACAAATTATTTTTTGGTGTATTTCTATACTGTAATAAAGCTATGTATGGATCTGTTTTGTTTTCTTTACATTTCCTTAACATGTTTTTTATTATTTTTACTGAACTTTCAGCTTGACCATTTGACTGTGAATGATATGGGCTAGTAACAACATGTTCTATGTCCCATTCTTGTAAGAAATTTTTGAAATCAATTGACTGAAAAGGAGGTCCACCATCTGACACCAGTGACAATGGTATTCCATGACGAGCAAAAATAGATTTTAAATGAGTAATTACATTTTGAGCAGTACTGTTTTTATTTAATAATGCTATCTCTATGTATTTTGAGTAATAATCTGTGACAATTAAATAAACTGAACTTTCTATATGCATTAAATCAATACCGACTTGTTGCCATGGATATTTACATATTTCAAAATTTTGTAGTGGTTCCTTTTGATTACATGGTTTGAATTTTGCACATACAAGACATTGTTCGACTAAATTCTTAATTTCACTTGACATATTTGGCCAATACAAAGATTCTTTAGCTATTTTCAGACATTTATTTATACCTTGGTGACCTTGATGTATTTTTTCTAACATTTCTTTATACATTGACTGTGGTACTATTAATTTTGAACCTTTGAACACTAAATCTTTTATTACATGTATTTCACCTTGAATATTCCAATATGGTTTGACTAATGAACTGACATTGTTCTTGTTTTTAGGCCATCCTTCATTATAATATTTTTTTAATTTTTGTAAGGATTCATCTTTTTTGGTTTCCTGTGTCAATTTTGTGCTGTATTCCTTTGTTATTGCTAAATTAGCATACATTAAATTGACATGACAAGACATTTCTGACTCATTTTCAGGTGTGTAATTGTCTTTCAAAGCTGCCCTTGACAAAGTGTCTGATATATACATTTCTTTACCTGGTACATGTATTACTTCTAAATCATACTTTTGTACAGTTAACATCATACGCTGTAATCTAGCGGGGACATCATGCAATGGCTTTTTGAATAAATAGACTAATGGCTTGTGATCAGTATGTACTGTGACTCTATTACCATATACATATTGGTGAAATTTTTCACAACCAAATTGAATTGCTAGTAGCTCTTTTTCTATCTGCGCATATCTTTCCTGGGTTTCAGTTAAAGTTTTTGAACTGTATGCTATAGGTTTGTTTTTCTGTAATATGACTGCTCCTAATGCTGATTTCGACGAATCAACTGACAAGACTAATGGAATCTTAGGATTGTAATGAGCTAAAACTGGTGAGTTTGTAATCTCATCTTTCAGTTTTTTGAGACATTGACTATAATTCTCATCCCAAGTCCAGACTGAATCTTTTTTCAAAAGATTTCTTAATATTTGTGTTTTTTCTGACAAGTTACTAATGAAAGGTCCTAAATAATTAATCATACCTAATATTCTCTGTAACTCTTTGACATTTTTTGGTGTGGGCATATTGACAATGGCTTTGACTTTTTCTTGATCTGCCCTGGCACCATCTTTACTGAAGACATAACCCAAAAAACATACTTCTGTGACTAAAAATTTACATTTTGACTTGTTAAATTTTAAATTGACTTGACGAGCTCTTTGCATGACTTTGTGTAATCTTTCATTATGAACTGACTCATTTGGTCCATAAACCAAAATATCATCTATGAATATTAAGACTCCTTCGATATCACCGAATAGATTCATCATGACTCTTTGAAAGATTTCAGGCGAGGCATTTATGCCATATGGTAATCTTAAATACTTATATCTACCAAATGGTGTTTGAAAGGTACATAATTCAGAACTGTATTCATCCAGACGTAGCATCCAGAAACCCGAAAATGCATCTAAATGAGAAAAACATACAGCCCCTTCGAGCTGAGACCTAATCTCATCAATTGACTTAAGTGGATAAAATTCTCTCATGATGTTTTTATTCAAATTTCTAGGGTCTAGACAAATTCTTAACTGACCTGAACTTTTTACAGTTATGACGACTGAGTTAACCCACTCTGTTGGTTTTGTAACCTTCTCAATAACTTGCATCTCCATCATGCGATCCAACTCTTCGTGTAATTTCCCTTGTAACGCAAATGGAACTTTCCTGGGCGGATCAACACATGGTACTGCATCAGGCTTGAGTTTAAGATGACAGACTGGAGGTAGACATCCAAGTCCCTGAAAAACATCATTATATTGTGTGAGAATTTGTTTACAAAAACCCTGCTTTGATACTGAAAAGACACGTCTTATAATTCCTAACCTTTCACATGTTGGTAGACCAAGAACATTTGGACAATCTAAATCTGCTATTATAAACATTATAGATTCGACGACGTCATTGTTATTAACGCATAATTTACAATTTATGTTCACTTTGCCTAGAATCGGAATGGATTTTCCACCAAATCCTGTGACATTTATTTGACATTTGACAAGTGACACTTTTGACAGGTTATAAAATGTTTGCTTTGACATAATGTTGACATCTGCACCAGAGTCTATGATGCATTTAATTTGTTTATTTCCTACTACTAGGTTAATTTCCCATGACTGTTTTGCATGGTTACTATCCACAGTGTTGACATTCTTTACTGTATGACTTATATCTGAGTGACTGACTAATGATCCGTTGTGTGCTTGTGAAAACTGTGAATGCTGACGACTGTTTCTAAGTCTATGACCTTGTGTTTTGTTGTGTAATCCCTCAGACTTGTGACTGTTTACATCATTGAGATGTAAATATGGACTCTGACATTTTCTATTTTGACTATTTGATTTGACGTTGGATCTCTCAGATATGTGACTTTTTTCATCATTGAGATGTTGATTATTTTCAGTACATCTCTCAGACTTGTGACTGTTTTCATCATTGAGATGATAAACTTGACGTTGACTTTGTTGACTTTTGGACTTGACGTTGGATCTCTCCGACTTGTCACTGTTCTCATCCTTGAGATACGGTGACTGTGACTGTCCCTTTTGATATATCACTACTGCTGTGTTTTTGTGTCCGTGTCTACTGCTCTGACTGTGTGAGTGAGACTGACTATGTGTTGCTGTATAATGACTACTTGACTGACTACTATGTGCATTATGATCCTCATGATTATCTGAATGACTTTTACTCGACTATAATTGACTGTTCAACATTCCAACAAAATATTCTTGACTACTATTATCTGAATTAAACGATTGCAACTGACTGACTTTTTTATTCTTGAGACAATATTTAGCAAAATGACCAAAAGATTTACATGACCTGCATTGAACGCCTTTAGCTGGACATTTGTAGCGATGAGACTGCCCACAGCGGCTGCATGTCTTCGAGTTGCTGATGTGGTCGCTGTTTGAAGCTGATGCTGACTTGCGACTGCTCGAAGCTGACTGGCGACTGCTCGACCTGCGACTGGAAGCTCGCTGTTGACTATCTTGTCGACTACGGTTCCTCCGACTGAGATGCATGACGTTTTCACTGGCGACACTGGTACCTTTGACGATTTTTTCAGCATCCTGCTGAGCGATTATGAGTGTCCTCGCCAGCTCTTGCATTCTCTGATATGTCAAATCAGGTTCTTGCAGTAACCTCTGACGTACATGTGACGAATCTATATTGAGGTTTGCTATAAAAATATCTCTGATTAAAGACTCCCTGAGCGTGCCAAACTCACATTCTCTGCTTTTATTTTCCAAATCCGTGAGGAATTCGTCGATGTTTTCGGATTTTTCCTGCCTACGTGTGAAGAATAGGTATCTACACATCGTCACATTTTTTCTTGGTTCAAAGAATTTGTCGAATTTGGACTTGACTTCCTGGAGTGTGCTTCCATCAATCTTTAAGTTAAATGTGTTAAATATATTGAGACCACGCTCACCAATTAAATGCAGTAGAATGGCAATTTTCCGCTTCTCGCTGGACTTGTCCAGGCTTGTGGCTAGCAAATATAGTTCCAGCTGCTGCCACCATTTTTTCCACGCCTCCGCATTATTATTTGCTGGATCCGACGAAATATGGAGTTTTTTCAGACGCGTGCTTAATGTTTGGTCATGTCCGCCATCATTGTCGTCACTCGTGGCTTGGTTCGGCATTTTCTGGACCGATCTTCTTTATTTGTTTTTTCTTACACGACTTCTGACACCATGTTGTGTTTGTATAAATGAAAGATAATGTTGAGTAGACTTGGTTTAATCAGACTAGGATCACAGTTTCACAGAGCACGTTCAGTCGTGGTATTTCAGACGGGATCCGACATAGCAGTGACGGACCGATGCAGAGCGGAACCATAGATTATTATCTAGTGGTGTACATACTAACTAATTACTAAATAGTGATGTTACAACAACGATAACCCTTTTTTAACGTAGATAATGCTCATGCATACTGCCCTACCACAGGGAGATAGCGCAGTTATGTGGTACTCCAACCCACTAAAACTTCACGGTGTCCTCCTGTGTCGCTTATGGCGGGATCTCGGGAACGTGTAATAGTGAAATTTGGTTTAAATAGGTAGGTTATTAAATTTAATTATGAAATACTTTCATTGTAGATTCTTATATATTTTGTGAATGTGAGAACGTTGCAGGCCTTGTATACTGTAGGCAATTTTCCATTTTATTAAGTACCTGGTAGTTTTTGACAGTCCTACATTGTTCTCCCATACAGCTATTAACACTGTAATTTGAAACCTTTGTAAATGACGATTATTTTTAAAAGAGTAACCATGGAGTGTCTTACCCGTGCTTCTATCTTCTGATGTTTCATAAGTGCCGATGTAGGTTTATGTGAAATAAAAACATTTTGATTTGATTTGAGCTCCTGCCGCGGCCTCCAACCCTCAGCCGTGATGTCTCCCATACAACATCGCGGCTCTCCTCAGTTACGATGTCGCCCAAGCGGCACCGCAAGCTACTTGTCGCAAGCTACTTGTCGACGGCGTGTCGGCAAAAGTCCAGATGAGTGGCCTCTCCTTCGGTTCCCATTCGCTTCACCATGGGTGTCAGTTACTGAGACCCCCCGCCTCGACAATCCGGGAACCAAGCGGGGGGAATCAGTAACTGCTGCAACTAATGAGAATATAAGGTTTCATAGAGACGTTTTCAATAAGTATTCTTATTTACAGTATGATGGACTGATGGTAGATAAGGTAACATGACTGAAATATTTTTGTTGTTTTTTTTAGCATATGCCCATTTTACTACAATATTTGGAAATATACCATATTTAAAAAAAAAATAGACATTGCTACGCTACTACGGCGTAGTAACAACGTAGCGATGCCAACATTTTTAGTTTGGCGTAGAGGTGCGGTGATGATACAACTACGCCCGTTTAATCTTTGACTATTTAACAAGTTACTTGTTAAATAGTCAAAGATTAACTAACCTAACCTACCTAACTAACCTAACCTAATTAGGTTAGGTTAGGTTTAGGTTTGACCTAGTTTAGTAGTAGTCTAACCTAATTTAACCTAAGTTTTACTGAATAGCCATTTCTAAGTGCAAAAAAATATCGTGTTTGCGCTGAATTCGAGTTTTACTACACCGCTGAAATCTAAACCACCCCTTCCCCTCTGCTCCCTCCTATAATATGTAATATGTGTAAAATGGATCTTAATTTCATAATTTTGTTCACAGCGGCAGTAGTGATAGCATTCTTTGTGTGCTGGGCCCCGTTCCACGTGCAGCGCCTGTTCTTCATCTACGGGTACAACCTGCCGCAGTTCCACGTCATCAACGAGCACCTCTTCAACGTCGCCGGAGCGCTGTACTACGTGTGCCACGACTGTCAACCCCATACTATACAATTTTATGAGCGGCAGGTGAGAGATTTGTATTTAATGTTTGGTTTCAAGCGACTGCGCAACAGCAAAGACAGGGTTGAGTATGTGTTATGTGGGACTACCTCCGAAGCATCCTAATGGCTGGAAGTTTTTCAATACATTACTCGTTTATCGATTCGTCGCGCGGTTGTCATAGGTGTTATTTTTATAGAATGAAAATGGCGGATTAAAAGATATTTCCTTTTAAAATATTTTCTGAATTGAAAAATAAACGTGAGCAGTTGAATAAAAAATATATCTCACTTACTGTTTCCCGCAACGTCGTCTGCGATCTTGGACCAAAAATAGGCTATGTCCTTACCCACGTCTTGGTCTGCGTGCCATATTTTATCCCAACCTGTTTAGCCGTTTTAAGGTGAAAGCGTAAAAATAAAAAATAAACTTACTTTCGCAATCAAAATATTAGTTAGAACTAAAAACTTGAAATTCATTAAAATAAAAAATCGACGTGAGTTTATTGTTTAACTTTTTTGCATCCGGCTTTTTATTGATTAATTTAGTTAGATTAAACCAGTACTCTGTCCTCTTTCTGTAGAAGGTTAGGGGATCAGCAATACTGTTCGATTTCAGAAACAGACAATGCGGTAGTACTCCGGGTACTTATAAAATCATTTTCTGCCAAAAAAATATTGTGTACATTTCGAGTGGAACCAATTTTAGTTGAAGAACATTGAATAAGCAATTTTTGGGTGTTAGCTGACGATATCGAGGTGGTGATTCTATTTCGTTTCTGTCTGCCAACATTATTATTTGTAATGATCAAAATTGCTGTTTAAGAAGTTCTAATGATATGAATTATTACCAAACTTGTGTACTGTGGTTTTCAGTGCGTTAAGTTTAGCCTGTAAAGGGACCTGTGTTAGTAAAGCTAAGTTCAAACGACTAATTTCGAATAATATTCATAAAGTTACAAATGACTTTAAATTTAGATTTACTAGTAAAATAAGTCTATTAAGACTTGCCGTGTACATCTGAATGCAGATGTACATGGCTACATATCTAGCTAAATATTCCAGTTTTAACTTACCTCGCATTGTATAGGATTTTCGTACAATGAGCAGTCAGCTTATACTGGAAATGTATCGCTTGATTTGTAGCCATGCGTGACTCTCCATAATACTGTTTAAGATTCAATATAAGTTACCTAAAATACAAATTTTTATATAAATACAAATTGTATGTAAAATAAACTGTATAAAATGCCTCCGCTGTTTAATTTCATAACCTTGAACTAGGCTTAGCAAATATGTGCCAGAACTTATGGTTAGGTTTAAGAAACTTTGTAACTGAGGCAACAGTGTTTGAACTATTTATTTCTTACAAGTATTAAGACGTGCGTAGTTTAATCGTGAATAGAGAAAATTATTTGAGGTTCATCTCTGGAATGTTTAAGACGAATAGTTATCATTTTTTTTTATTCCTAAGAGCGAGTATACAACCACTGGCTAATATTCCGGCTCACAAGCTACACTTGCTTCTCTGTGTCAATTTATCTCACAACTTAACCCTACCCAACTGTCACCCACCGATCAGAACGAAACTTTGCACATCGATATTGCACTAAAAAATATTGAACCCGTGTTTTTTTATTTTTCCACTTTTTAGGGGTAGAAACCTCCCCCTAGGTTTATAAGGGTTGTAACGGTTTGTGGCGATAATTTATATTAGAGTTAAGGTAGGTTAGCCTACCTGTGGTCAAGATTGTAATGTTCTGATTGAAAAGCAGTCGAATAAACTCACTCTACCCAGAGTTTCGTGGGTTAGCCTACTTAGGAGTTATTAGGGGTGGTTTCGACCCCTAAAAAGTGGATTCCGGAAAAATAAAAAACACGGGTTCAATATTTTTTAGTGTTATAAAGATGTGCAAAGTTTCATTCTGATCGGTGGGTGTCAGTTGGGTAGGGATACTTGTCAGTAGCAACTACAATAGAACGTGCTTTACAACAAAGTTTATCATTATAATGGAGTCATAACATTTAATATGAACCAATATAGGTAAAAAGATAACTTACCATCACAACGCTGTACTATCACATTGCCAACAAAATGCTACGATAAATAATATAATACTACCGAATATTTTAGTCGGATATCTTCGCTTTTTAATTGAGGAAATGGGAAGACTTTCCCGAAGAACAATTTCCATTCCTATATTTCCATTCCGATATTGTTCAATATTTCCTTGTTTTGGGTTCGGTTAATAACTAGGATCATCAAAGTAAAATATTATTGATAACAATAACAAAACCATGGTCAGCAAGACCACCAGTCACCACAAGCAGCATCCGTTCACGAACATATGTAGATGCATGAAGCACGAGCAAGGTAAAGATCAGCCATTACCCCTTCGCCATATTTGTGAGCAGGAGAGGACGCAAATAAAGTTGTCATACATTCATAACTGGCAATATACAAATTTCCATAACAGACTGCCCTGCTTTGAATAAGTCCATCTATGGGTAAATTTGATAAAGATTCTTAAATAAATCTTTTTCAAATAAGATTTATTCTTTTGATTTGACTCCGCTAAATCCTAGCTGTGTCAAATCAAAAGAATAAATCTTATTCATATCAAAAGAACCAAATTCTATGAAATTAATATAACTTTTTTACGAAATCTCAATTTCACATCTTTTTGGAAAGAAATTAAATTACTAAATTGTTGGAGATTCTTATGACGACTTTACTATTTTCACTTTATAACCATCCCTAAAGATTTTCCACATTGCCTTATCGTAAAAGTTGCTTTTACGTCATTATACGGTGATGGAATATGTAGAAAGGTTATCACCTTTTCCTTAAAAGTTAAGTGTTTTTATCACCTGCTTTCACCCTCTCAAAATCGTTTCTCGTTAAAAGAGACATTTTATTCCAATTTAATTGCCGCTTGGAATGCTTTTACAAAATTCTCACTCTCAGATTGAGAGGTTAGGAAATAATTTTAGAAATACGATTATTTACGTAAGGGCTCAAACCGTTTCTAGTTTTTGTATTCTTTCGGAAATAAAATCACTCAGATTCTGTCGTTCTATATACATCCAGTACTTGGTCATAATCTTCGTAGCAGTTTTTCAACTATGTTGGGGTAGGCTTTCAGTCAAACTGGCTGCTGAGGAGTACCAGTATTTCACATGGAGTGACTGTCGATCTGATCTAGGTATCGTGTTACCCAGTTTCTGGGTTGTATAACACTATTTCTATTTACCTATAGGGGTTTATTTCGTGGCAGTCCGGTAATCAATCCTTTGTACTAATCGAAAAAGACTTGTATACCTTCTATTGTGGAGCCTATGGCTAAGTAACTACAGTCGAACGGATCGACAGATCAGGATAAACTACGCTTGTCGTGATTGGTCGGTATATATCATATAAGATCTTTGCATATACGTGGGACACTCAGAAAGTTTTGCGAAAATAAAAAGAAGTGTTCTTTGGGTAAATATTTTTTTAATTAAATCTTTTCAAAAACCCTCCACTAGCCTCTATGCTTTCATGCCTCTGAACCAGTTTTCGAAAAACTTTTTCCAGTCCGCCGCAGAAACATCGTTTACAGCCTGCTCGAACGCTGACAGCACATCTTCCGGCGACGAAAATTGTATAACTTTGAGCTGATTTTTAATTTTTGGGAATAAAAAGAAGTCACACGGTGCTAGGTCAGGGCTGTAAGGAGGGTGACCCAGAAGTTTGACCGGTGTGCTGACCAAGAAGTCCCTCGTTTTGAGCGCGGTATACGTGGGCACGTTGTCGTGATGGAGCAGTGGCCCGCGGAGCCCTGTGTTTGGTCGCTTGTTGCTCACAACAGAGAAAATTTCTGCCAAGCATTTGGTAGTATACCATTCGGCGTTGATGCTTCTTTGGTTCCAAGCAGCCAGTCAAATTGAAAAAGTTCGCGATCAAAATCTTCCCCCCGCTTCTAGATCGCTTCACTTTGGTAGGCACATTCGTTTTGATTTACCCAAACCGTCGACTGACGCTTTGTTTCTGGATCGTATTAATAAATCCAGGACTCATCACCTGTAATAATGTCATAAACACGCCGAGACGAGCCTGTTTCAAATTTGTTTATCATATCACGGCACCATTCCACACGGGCCTGCTTCTAAGCATCGGTGAGGTTGTGCGGCACCCAGCGTAAAACTATCCTCCTCACGCGAAGATGCACGTGTAGAATCTCGTGAAGGTTTCTCGATCCAATCTGCAGTATGTATTGAATCTCCTATCTATTCTTGCGGCGACAAAACTCGTTTATATAGTGGTAGGTATCCTTTATAGTATCCTTTATAAGTTCCTTTGTTTCCTCATAACTTTATAACTGCTTATCATAATTTGACAAATGAGATATCGTCATATCGTCGACATCCAATAACTGTATGGTTTAATGATTCCATATTGAAGAATCAACTGGTATATGATTTATTTATTCTTGTCGTTTTATTTTTTATACCTACGGAATAAGTTCAAAACCCAAATACCTACTGAATAATAACGCTCTAAAAAGTATGAAACAGGAAAATATTCTCATCTGAAAGCTGTCGTCGTATGCCACCTAAAACACATTCTTACAGTAGATAGCAGGGCACGCCACAATTGCGGCGGTAAGTCCCCTCTTTGAGGAGTGGATAGAGAGGCGCCACGGCGTCCTCACCTTCCGCCTGACGCAGGTTCTCACCGGGCATGGGTGCTTCGGTGGGTTCCTGTTCAGGATAAAGCGGGAGGATACGTCCGGGTGTTTCCATTGCGAGGATCGTCTGGAGGACACGGTGGAGCATACGGTGGAGGTGTGCCCTGCCTGGGCGGAGCACCGCCGTGTCCTCGTGGAGGCGATCGGCGGCGGCGACCTCTCGCGTCCGGCCCTGGTGCGAGCCATGGTACGGAGCGAGAGGGAGTGGGAAGCCGTCACCTCCTTCTGCGAAGCAGTAATGCTCGCGAAGGAGGAGGCGGGGCGCGTGAGGGAGTGGCAGTCTCTGCGCCCTCACGTCCCTAGCCGCCGCAGGAGGAGACGCCCCGGGCGTCGGGAGTCGACTGCGGACTCCCGGCCACCGTAGGCGCGAGCTTGCGGGTGGCGAGCAATGGGTAGCTCGCCGCCCGGTAAGGACCAAGCTCGGGTCGACGGCGTGCAGTGTTCCACGCGCGCCTCAAAGAGATGTCAGCAGCAGCGTAGGGGTCTAATAGGACCGATGCCTGCCGGGGTCGCGTGATTGTTCGAAAGAGATACCGTGACCCTGGCACATGGGCAACTGATGGAACACGGGTGGGTTTTAGTCAGTAAAAGTCTGACACGCCCTCCCGCTCCGCCCAGAGCGGGAGAAGTCATTTGATGATTTCCCATCCTGAAAAAAAAAAAAAAAAAAAAAAAAAAAACAGTAGATAGCGATCATTAGGTTTAGGGTAATTGGCATATACGTTTTTGAACTTATTGTGAATTACTTATTGTCACTCTATCAATGATATGTCATATTATTATCCGCACTGCCAGGGTTGCGAGATCAGTTCGAAAGAGGTACCATGGCCCTGGCATATGGGCAACTGAGGGAACATGGGTGGGTTTTAGTCAGTAAAAGTCTGACGTCACCCTGCCGCTCCAACCAGAGAAGGAGACGTAATTTGATGATTTCCGACCCACAAAAAAAAAACTTGTTATCCGCCAAAGGACACCCGTTATCTTTCTACTCTCAAAGGACACAAAATATATATCAACATTCTCATACAGAACATATTGTTTCCTCGTTCTAATTAGGTACATTCGTAACAAGCTAAACTCGGCCAGACATCAATCACATAAGTAGGACAACAATTACCAAAGGCTACAAAGTACACATCATTATCAATCAATCTTGTTGGTTTAGTTTCATCTTAAACTTTCGAATGCTAACAACGTAGCTAAGGCTACCTTGCAAAGATACATTTATTAATTCTTCTAATTCCACAAAGCAAATATTTAGGTGTCGATAAATAAGAGTAAAGGCTACCGCAGTTAGGTGTGACGCGACAATACGATGTGACTCTAGTCCACTAGTTCTATGAAAAGTTTATGAAGATTGTTCTACCAGAATAGCGCCTCACAGTCACGTCCCATCTGTTTGCGGGATACTTAAATCTACTAAAAATATTTTAATTATGAGCGTGTTTCAAATCTTTTGAACCGGATTCATAACGAGGAAAGGTAAGAACACATGTAATTTTTGTTCTGCTAAATACTTAAATAAACTTATGTGTAATGCCGATGCCAATAGCATTGGCTACAGTTAAGTGCTATGAGGTTTTGAAAATATTTTGTGAACGCTTACATATTATTTTATCCCAACGTAATTGGCATCTGTGACAGTGGTTGGCACAAATCGACTTTGAAATGAAAATCTGCAAAATGAAATTCTTTGTTATGAATAAATATGATTTTAGCTTACGGTTTATTAGCTTATTTTATATTTGGATATGTTAGGTTTTATCATACAAAACATAACATTATACGCCTTTCATCCTCGGCGGATTAGACGGAGGGGTAACTATAGTGCAGACACATTTCCCTGGTTATGTTTAAGCCCCATTTACTAATTTATTTATTTAAACTTCTCGCATACAAAACAGGTACAAAGGCGGACTTAATGCCTTAGGCATTCTCTACCAGTCAACCAAGGGTGGTGAAGAGATTAGATGGCTTTGATTGAGAGTAACAGTTATTAAAATACTATTAAAACTACAATCATCATATTGTGGTGGGGCTCCGACGGAAGGCAAAAATTAGGTACCTTCGACGCGGACAGAAAAAAACTGATGAACGCAAGTGTCAAGCCTATAGGGTAAGGTTAGGGATAAGGGAGCCGTGCACCTACCTCCTCGTGAACCGCTCGATCTACCAGCAGCTCTGCTCCGGAGTCTTCACAATTCGGCTCAACCACGTGTCGACAAAGTCCAGAGGCACAAACACAGCACTTCAGTTTTACCGTCGAAGCCACAGAATACACCACTAAAGAAACAGCGGGACTGCTATGAACTTATAACATTCAATTATATCGTTCTGCGATAAAATAGTACAGCGGGTAAAAAAAAGACAGCGATCGCGGTGGAATCCATATTTGAACTGTTATAATGTCTTTCTCGAGCGAGCGGGCGACACTCTTCAAGGAGTAGTTTGCGAAGTGCACGATATAGGTGGCAGGAAATGGAACTAGCTTGACATCTTGCGTAACAGTTTAACAAAATAAAATAGATGGCGCCAACATTTCCTCCCCCTTTTAAAGGGTCACCTTTAAACCCAATGATAAAGTGTATAAAGAACTGCGAAAATATAATATTGAAACTGCGATTTATATAAGGTAAACTGCGACAATCTTAAACTAACTAACCACTAGCACTTAAAGTACTGTGGTTACAAAAAAAAAAATAACAATCTTATTGCGTAGGTAACGGGCACAAACGTACGACCGGACGCACGTATGTACCTTTAGCTGTTCTTACAGACACTACACGCGTTATACCATCGTTAGAAGGAAGAATCTTCTCTACTATCGCTAATGACCACGATAAAGGAGGTGAATTGTCAATTATAATAACAACAACCGTGCCAGGCTTGATTGGCACAGACGGAGTATTCCATTTCTCTCGGGTTTGTAAACTATGTAAATATTCCATTCTCCATCTTTTCCAAAAAGATTGCACTAATTTATCAAGCAGAGAATGTCTCTGAAGCAAGTTGCGATTATCTGATTCTACTTCAGGCGCGGGCAATGAGAGTAAAGGAGCGGTATGCAAAAAATGACCTGGCGTTAACGCGGTAGGTTCTGCGGGATCGGCACTCAGAACCGTAAGAGGCCGAGAATTTAACAAACACTCGATCTGAACGAGCACTGTAACTAGCTCTTCGTAAGAGAGAAGCTGTTGACCGATGAACTTGAAAAGGTGCGTCTTAACGACCTTCACCATACTCTCCCAACATCCGCCAAAATGTGGGGCGGCCGGACAGTTAAACTTCCATGTGATACAGTTTTCAGCAAGCTCTTCTTCGAAGCGAGAGCGGAACTCGACATTATTAAGAAATTTATATAAGTCGCGTAAATAAGAATTAGCGCCTACAAAATTAGTGCCTCTGTCCGAGTGCATTACTTGGACAGGGCCCCTGCGAGACAAGAACCGTTTAAGTGCAGCTAAAAAACTGGCGGTGCTAAGATCAGTGGCTACTTCAATATGTAGCGCGCGAGTTGTGAGACAAGTGAACACGCAAATATATGCTTTCAAAGCCTTTGCACCCCGACGGCGAATGGGAGTGTAAGATATAGGACCTGCGTAATCACAGCCCGTGTGAGTAAACGGCTTAATAACCTGACGCGTCCGACAGTCCGGCAAGTCAGCCATGAGCGGGAAGACGGGACGCGGTCGAGCGCGGAAACAAATATTACAATCATGAACTACCTTACGAATAGCACGACGAGCAGACAGTATCCAGTATTTCTGCCGTAATAGTGACATGAGCTGTTCAGGCCCAGCGTGTAAATATTTCTTATGATAATATTCAATTAATAAGTTAACAAAAAAGTCATGGCTTGGCAGAAGTACCGGGTGCTGCTGTGAGTAACTTAGATCAGAATGGGTGAGACGTCCACCAACTCTGATTAAATCGTTATGTAAAAACGGTCTTAATTTATTAAGAGATGATGAAACCTGCGTGTTCAGTTTTAAATTTAAAATTTCTTTATTGAAACGTTTATTTTGGATAAGTTTCAGCAATTTGTTTTCTGCAAAACTCAAATCAGCTGCGGTTATATGTACGGAATCGCGACGTGGTAACAAATTAGCGAATCTATAAATGTAAACAATCGTACGGAGTATTTTACTCCATGACGAAAGGCGGCAAAGAGTATCATAAACATAAGAATCGTCAGCGGGAATTAAAACAGCGTGAACGAGTTTCTTTTGTTCAGGTATCTCGTCCAACGTGAGCGGTTCCGTACCTTCAGTAATAGGCCACTGCGACGGATGTAATGTTAGCCAGGGGGGCCATTGGGACCACGGAGGGTGATCTTTAGGATTAAAACGATGAAGAATTCTCTGATAACGTCGATCAGATTTGCGAATCATAATTTGTAAAAACATTTGTTTACAATCAGCGGTCATCGCTACAGAGTGTAGACGAAAATTTAAAATAATTTTGAATAAATTACCCTGTAGGTTGGGCCCACTGTGCAGCAAATCATTTTACGAAACACCGGACGACGTTTTGCAGCTGTCATCCAGCACAGGACGCAACCTAGACGAAGACTTGTCTGGGCGGAGAACCCCATGATGTGGGATTATATAAGTAGGGTACACATCTGCCGGGGTCGCGTGATTGTTCGAAAGAGATACCGTGACCCTGGCACATGGGCAACTGATGGAACATGGGTGGGTTTTAGTCAGTAAAAGTCTGACACGCCCTCCCGCTCCGCCCAGAGCGGGAGAAGTCATTTGATGATTTCCCATACTGAAAAAAAAAAAAAAAAAAAAAAAAAAAGTAGGGTACACATCTGCAGTTTCATGCGGGAGAACTGAGACGGGCGAGATATAACCTTTAGAAAGGTAATCATTCAAAACTTCGTCATAAGCGGCGCGTAGCTCAGGTGAAGCTTCAAGCTTCCTCTCTAAGCATAAAAGACGTCTACGAGCGATATTGAATGAGTCACCCAGTGTGAACACATCCTTATCAAACGGTAGACCCACGGTATAGCGACCAGTAACTGGGTCCCGTTGCGTAGTTGAATGATAAAAATATTCACATTCAGCATCAGCAGGATGCTGAACGGGCGGGCCAGGAACTTCTTCAAGTTCCCAGAAGCGGGAAATCAAATTGTTATCCATAGGCGAAGGGACTATGGCGCAGCACGATGTGAGACATGCTGGGCGGTTACTGAGTGTAGGTACGACCCCCATGAGTACGTAGCCTAACACCGTATTGACAGCGGCGGGCACTGACGGGCCACCAGGAACCACGTCAGGCAAAAGTAAATGCGGGAACAGCGATGCTCCAATCAAAATATCAATTTTACTTGGAATAGCGAAATTATCATCAGCGAACTGAAGTTTATTCGAGTAAGGTAGGGCCTTAATATCAACAAAAGCGGAAGGTAAGTTGTCCGTAATTTGATCAACTACTAACAAGTCAATATCAAATCGGATAT
This sequence comes from Aporophyla lueneburgensis, assembly GCA_932294355.1. Classification (NCBI taxonomy): domain Eukaryota; kingdom Metazoa; phylum Arthropoda; class Insecta; order Lepidoptera; family Noctuidae; genus Aporophyla; species Aporophyla lueneburgensis. The sequence continues at coordinate 24,944,494 of OW028734.1, forward strand.
TTTTGTTAAAGCGTGAAAATATACGTAAATTTACTGTCCCGAACGACGTCCTCTCTGTGCCTCCAAAACCTCTTACGGTCGTAGACCGTGTATTGTTTTGACGTAAACGTAAAAGTTCACAACATTCCCTAGTAATGAAGTGACTTTGCGAGGCGGAATCGAGTAAAATTCTTATTAAATGCTCACGCCCAGCACTATCGTACGCGACGACTTGAGCAGTCGCGAGCAAAATGGTAGTATGCGAATCATATTGCGGCGTCTCGCTGCAAGCGGCATTAGAGGAAACAGAACGCGTAGCGTCAACGGACATCGAACACAAAGCTACATCAGGCTGCGTGGCGGAGCGCACCGGCTCGGACGCGGGCACGGGTGCGAAATGGACGACAGCAGCGTTCGCTTGCGTTGACGTCACCGTATCGGGCTGCGGCGCAGGCATAGTGGAACTCGCCGCTTCCGCGGTCCGTGGGTTCGAATCCCGAGTAAAATGCAATAGTGAATGGTGACGTTGTTTACACGCTCTACAGCTAGATGCGGATTGACAACTCGATATTTTATGTTTAATACTTAGACAATTAACGCAACCGTTAATTTTCCTAACAACCTGTAAGCGTTCATACGGAGTTGATTTATGAAAATCAGGACATTTAAATAAGTGTTGATGTGTGACATTAGTACACCAACATTTACCTGTTGAATCAGATTCGACCGTGCTTATATACGCGTTATAACACGGGGAAGACTGCGGGTTTTTATTATCGTTAGAACTGCGGGAGCGATCAGCTGATTTTGCGGATTTATGTGATTGCGCGCCGGCTGTTAAAGCGTTAGCGCGATACAATATTTTACTCTGTTTATTAACGAAATTGACTAAGTCATCAAACAAAGGAATATCAGACTAATACTGACTGTTTTCAAAGTTACGAACAGTTTCACTGTCTAACTTGGTAATAGCTATTTGTACGAAAATTAAATTCAATAAATCTGGAATTTTTAAATGTTGTAAGGCACGGACGGCGTTAACAAACTTATCATTAAAAATGTCTAAATTATCGGAAGTAACGGAAGTTAACTGTTTAAAATCTATGATCTGTTTTAAATAAGTGGCCGCTAGTGTGCGTTTGTCTTCATACCGATTCACTAGCGTATTGAAAATGAGTTCGTAATTCTCAGCGGTAGGTACAATGCCGGCGCATGTGGCTAGCGCTTTACCGGTCAATTTACCCTGTAAATAATGTAATTTTTGATGATCCGAGAGAGATGGATTATCATGAACAGCGGATTTATAATTTGAGTAAAACAATGGCCATGAACGAATGTCACCGTTAAAACTCATTAATTCAATCGGCGGTAACTTAATGAATGACGTATGCATTGGTAGCAACCAAACGTTTTAAGCGACTATATAACTGTTCAAACGAAACCAGCGCCTTGTAGTCAGCGCGCGCGGTGGGATCGGCTGTCAGTAGACAGTTATTATACTGATCCATAACTTCATGAAATTCGGAACGAATAGCGTCAATGTTTGAGCTAGCGTCCAGAAAAGCCTCCTTCGCTTCATCTCCCGTGCCTATGTCTTTAGATAAATCGTAGGCAGACTGTAAACACTCGAATAAAGCATTCCGTTTGGCTTCCAACGCCAACAATGATAACTCCGTACTATTAGACTTAATAGCTTTCTTCATTATGAAATGAGAATTTTAAATTGAAGGTATACAAAAATAATTTATTTGTGAGTTTGCGAGTAATATAAAAGTACAAGTGGGTACTTCTAAAAAAGGTAAATCTCAGCGATAATTATCGAAATAGAACCTTATTTCGCGAATACCACTGATAATATGAATATTACAGCGAATAATAAGATGAAATATTAGTATGACAGCGGGAAAAATAAGTATTTAGTGTTAAGCGGTAACAAAATGAAATAATTACCTTCGCGGTACGCAACGAGCGTAATGGCGTCGGTATGTTTTATAGGCTAACGAAGACCTAAAAACGGCGGGTTTTAACACTAAATCTCCTATTAGGTGACCTAAAAGGGGCGGAAACTGTATCAGTACGGTTCGAAGGACCACAATAATGGTGGGGCTCCGACGGAAGGCAAAAATTAGGTACCTTCGACGCGGACAGAAAAAAACTGATGAACGCAAGTGTCAAGCCTATAGGGTAAGGTTAGGGATAAGGGAGCCGTGCACCTACCTCCTCGTGAACCGCTCGATCTACCAGCAGCTCTGCTCCGGAGTCTTCACAATTCGGCTCAACCACGTGTCGACAAAGTCCAGAGGCACAAACACAGCACTTCAGTTTTACCGTCGAAGCCACAGAATACACCACTAAAGAAACAGCGGGACTGCTATGAACTTATAACATTCAATTATATCGTTCTGCGATAAAATAGTACAGCGGGTAAAAAAAAGACAGCGATCGCGGTGGAATCCATATTTGAACTGTTATAATGTCTTTCTCGAGCGAGCGGGCGACACTCTTCAAGGAGTAGTTTGCGAAGTGCACGATATAGGTGGCAGGAAATGGAACTAGCTTGACATCTTGCGTAACAGTTTAACAAAATAAAATAGATGGCGCCAACATATTGAATTATAAATAATAAGGGAATAGTAGTATATAAATAGACCAATTTAATAGGAGGCGAGCCTAGTGCAATTTTATATGACGTCACAAAGACATCCGGGAAAAATTCGCATTCCGGGCTGCCACTGATAAATTCGTTATAAAAAAAACCCAATAACAGTTTACCCAACCCTAGATTCGAATTACGAACTTCAGTGCGTGGCCACACTGAACACGCGGGCGTGGGGGCGGTGCGGGTGCGGGGACGCGCGCGTCTTCACTTGTCCGCAGTAAACATGCGGCTCGTCCGAGTGGCATTTGACTACGTAATAGAAAACATAGAATATTGTCTTTTAAAAAAGAATAGCAACTTTCGCCGAAGCATCCCACCTATTGAGATATTTTGTCTGTATTTATGGGAAAATAGAAGTTGAAAATAATATTTAATCCTACATTGTGAAAGTCCCTACGTGTCTTTAAATAAAAAAATATATAGGTACATTCATGCCCAGAAAATTGTGATTTCATTTCATTCTACAGTCTTGAAATAACTTTTTTGTTTTTATATTGCTTATGTTTTGACATCCAAAGTGCAGGTCGTGCTTGAATTGAGCTTATAAATTCTTCAATATTCAAATCAGAAGACGCCATGTTGCAAACGCGTGCGGTTAGCTCGGAATGAATTGAGATACCCGCGCTCCGCGTTGTTTGCCGCTTGACGCCCGCGCACTCACTGCGGCCACTTGTATGAACGTCCTATTGCTTGAGTTGCCCGCGCGATACCCGCGCCGTACCATCCGCGCCACACGCCGCGCCCGCGCCGCGCCCGCTTGCCCAGTATGGACACTCAAATAGGTTTCGTATGTTTAAGTACGTCGCGCCGCGTCCGCCCCGCGCCCGCGCTTTTAGTCTGGCCAAGCACAGGCTAAGCAGTGATCCATGCGACCTCTAGACGGTTAACCGTTAAGTCAAGTCATATGAGTCGAGCCATCATCCGGAAAAGAAAATCAAGAGTCTGGTCTGCTATTGAGAAGTTTTTGATCGTAAAACCCATAAAACACAAAGCCCCGACCTGGTAGTCGATACCAGAACATACCTGTTCTTATATTAAGGCACAGTCATTTATTGTTCGAAAAACAGATTTTAAGCGAACAAGCCATTTAGGACACGTCAGCACGTCTAGGTATCGATTGAAGATAGTAGTATCATTTTGCGGTAACAATTTAATCCGTTTTATAACCTCTTCTAATTCTACTACGTGGTTAAAGTAAAATATATTCTTTATTGTATTCGACTAAATATATCGAGACACTTGGAAATCTCATAATACGGGTGTTCTTATAGTTTTCGAAGAAGATTGTCCGTGTGACGTCAATACGATATTTTTGTGGGGATCATTGATGTGTCGTTGTAACCTTTAGATAAATGTGGAATAATTTTAATTTTTCTCAAAAGTTTTATAAAAAATAAATATACCGACTTTCGAAAAATATTTTATTTATCACATTCCAAAAACTCGGATGACTTGAGTATAATGATAAACGAACGGTTTGCGACAGAAAGCAAAAAAGTAGGTATAAAACGTACTGCATTTCATGGATTTGGATTCGAATTCTGTCAAGGATTCATGAATGACAGGCGGTACGACGACTTATCGTGCCTTCTGATGTACTGAGGGGACTTGTTATGTAAAGATGGTCATCCTCGAACCAATCGCGACAAACGTAATTAGTAGAGCCTGTGTGGCTGTTATTACTTAACCACAAGCCATGAGTTATAAAAAGTCCTATGTTGGTAAAAGGGAGCGAACTGCTACGGACAAATTCCTGGTGACAAACCACCCAGTTTTATTTAAACTTTACACGTTAAAAACTGTTTTGTGTTTCGCTATTACAGAATAGCGAACCACAAAACGCGTTGCGCGGGCATGTTTGGCTACAGAGCCAAACACGATGCGTACAGATGCTTAGACTCTTCCGTGGTCGGTGTCAGCACTAAAGCTCCTCCTATAGTCCGTTTACATTTATTTTTACCTCTGATTTTGCGTCAATGTCAAAATCAAACTGATCTTTATTCACGTTACAATTAGGTTGGTTTTCAATTGCTACAACAGGTCTGCCAGTTTCACAGTGGTCCTTATTCTTGTTACCATAAGGTTGCTGCTATCAGAGGTAAAATAACTGTGAACGGACTGTACAGTGGTGTCCACCAGGATATAGGCACAGGATATGGGGTTATTGGTTATTTTCTTTCTTTCTTCTTTCTTTCTAGGATTTAATAAAGGTAACACTGGCAACAGTAACTGAGCTCATTCCGGATAGTTCGTTGTTAGTGTTGCCACTTCAAATAAATGCTCGCACATGGTAACACAGTTTAGTGGTCACATAAAGTTTGTTCCGTGAGAGCAAATTGAGTTTCATGTTGAAGACATACCTATTCTGAGGTCAGCAGTTCCGTGCCTATTTGACTGACCTATTAGCTATTAATTTATCTAGTACTAGCTTTTGCCAGCGGCTTCGCCCGCGTGGAGGTCGGAAATTATCCCGCGGGAACATACTACCGGGATAAAAAGTAGCCTATGTCCTTTCTCAGGCTTAAAACTATCTGTGTACCAAATTTCATTTAAATCGGTTCAGTAGTTTTAGCAGGAAAGCGAGACAGACAGACAGACAGACAGACCGACAGACAGACAGAGTTACTTTTGCATTTATAATATAAAAAAATAAAATATATAATATATAATATATATATATATATATATATATATATATATATATATAAAATATATAAATATATAATATATCGACACCTTGGGGTAGAAAGGTCGTATAAACCATTTTACCCAAAATGAGTTTTGAATGCAGTCTTATTCAGAATTTTCCGCTCTATTGATTGGTCTATGTAACGATTTCAAATTTGCCAAAAAATGGTTTTTACGGCCCAGGTGTCTTCAACGTCTAAGCAGAGTTTTTGTTCGACTTTATGATTTAAGAACCAAAAAATATATTGTGGCTATGACCATTGGGAGTAATGACATATTTTTTTACAAGTTCAGGTTGTAAAAGAGAGTAGATTTGAGTCAAATATGGTGTACTACCAAAGTAACAAATTGCGCTTGGTTGTAAAAACCAAAGTTCAGTACGATTTTGATTTACAGCCTTTTAACTTTTTACATTTATTACAATTTAGTTTTTACACCCTGAGCTCAAGTAGATCAACTGTCAGTAAAGTATTTACACCCATCCGGAACACATTCGTGAAATGCAAGTTGGCTTTTACATCCCTAAACTATTCTTTAGAAATAAAATTAAAAGTACTTACTCCGTTCGCTAAATACGTTTGAAACCAAACGCCGCGCCGATGATGGTAGAAATACCTAGATCGTCGGCGCTCGTCAAAGTAATTTTAGACGTTATAACTACTTAAAAATAAAATTCACTTTACAATAGTCACGGGTGTCCCTTTCTTGTTCCTATAAACTTCATAGATTAGAGTAAGATAGATAGCTGTTGTCAAAAACTTTCATTTTAAGTATCGTTTTCTCAAGAGGCCGGCCGGCGTGGTTCAATTGTAAACAGATCGCCGCGCCGTACAATTGACGTTGTATTATGAACTTCTGATACGTTTTTAATAAACAAAAAGGTGGTGGTGTAATTTATGGATTGTCGCGATGGAAAATAACCTGAATTCATTACTTAAAAGAAGAAGAGTACTTCAATCACTGTTAAAACTACGAAATCGAACGCCAGAAAGGTAAGCTACGTTACACCTACTTATTTTCCTTACTTTAGATACCTTAGTGCTTTCCTGTTTTTAATAATAAGTATTACCTAATTAATAAGTATCGATATATATCTAGTCCGATGACATTACTGTTGAACTTAGTGTTAGAATAAAATGACAGTCATTTCAAAACTGCGACATTTGTTTTAATGATAGCCACCGTCGTTGCTCGGTTAGAAAAGTTGTTGACACTACAGGCATTAGTATTATTACAATTTAGTTACTCATAGTGTTATCAGTATGAGCACCTGTCTAATAATAATGCCTAATGATAATATTTGAATAGATTTTTTAAAATAATGTAGTAAGTACTCAGATAACCGTGGTCGTAACGAACACCAGCCGAGATACATGGTTTATACACCCCTTTCACTTTCATGTATTTATTGTTTTGACGGTATTAGTGGTTTATACGACGCAGTTTACTATTTCTCAAGGCTTTTACTTCCAACTCACTTTTTGCCCCCTTGAGAACAGTTCATCAAATGATAATTTATTTTCCTAATCTTCTGATGAATTAATTTAAATAATTTAGTTAGCACCAACCGGGGTCGTCACCGGAATCCTCCCACTCTCTTTCCCACCACACTGACTCCTGTTGGAGACAGGATCTACAAGTACCCAGATAACCGTGGTCGTAACAAACACCAGCCGAGATACATAGTTTTTACACCCCTTTCGCTTTCAATATATTTATTGTTTTGACGGTATTAGTGGTTTATACGACGCAGTCTACTATTTCTCAAGACTCTTACTTCCAACTCACTTTTTGCCTCCGTGGGTACAGTTTCTTCAAATGATAATTTATTTTCCTAATCTTCAGATGAATGAATTTAAATACTTTAGTTAGTACCTACTCGGGTCGTCACCGGAATCCTCCCACTCTCTTTTCCACCACACTGACTGTTCTGTTGGAGACACGATCTACAGTGGATGCCATGAATGACAAAATAACAGTCAATTATTATTATGTCAATCCGTAGTTGACTATTATTAAGATTACGTATATTTTTACTTACAGATTGCATTACGAACAACAAGGTGAGGTAGACAAAAGCGTTGATAAAAATAGCAATAGTGTGAATCAGAGTTCAGACATCATAGAAGAAAGTGATAGAGAAAGCCCACCGAAGAGAAAAAAAGGAAGAAAAGAAAATATTACAATACACAGCAGCAGCGAAAGTAACTTCAATACTTCTACAATATCTATACCCCTATCAAATACGTCTTTCTTTGGATACAATGTTGGTGATTCGAACAGTCAATTAAAAAGTACTGATGCAAAGAAGCAAAGTAAAGTTAATATTATTTCTGTCGACGTAATAAAACACGGGAACAGTACTGAAACACCGTGTTCCGAGCCACTTGTAACACCATATCAGTATTTTTACAACTCATCTGCTGCTTCCGGAGACGCTCAACCCTCAGTTTCGTACTCCCTGCGTCCTGATGAAATCCCCTGCTTGACGACGAGCTACTCACCTGCTGCTTCCGGAGACGTTGATCCCTCAGTTTCGTACTCCCTGCGTCCTGATGAAATCCCCTCCTTGACGACGAGCTACTCACCTGCTGCTTCCGGAGACATTGATGCCTCAGTTTCGTACTCCCTGCGTCCTGATGAAATCCCCTGCGTGACGACGAGCTACCTACCTGCTGCTTCCGGAGATGCTCAGCCCTCAGCTTCGTGCTCCCTACGGACTAATGAAAAAGGAACTCCAGAAATGAAAAAAAATACTAAAGGTAAAAGATTATCGTTTAAAAGGTTATACGTAGAGTTTTTGTCAGAAGATGATTTAATGGATTTTAGTGGAGGAAGTTCCGATGAATGGTCCTGTAATGAATCTGAAGCAAGCGATAGTCCAAAGAAAAAAAAGAAAAAGCTTAGTAAAAAGGCAACCAACGAAGACAATATTGATAGTGTTAATAACCGTAAGAAGAAAAAAACAATTAATAAAAGAAAGCACCGGAAAAAACTTAAGGATGGAGGTAAAAACTATGAAAGTAGAGAAGGAAAGTCAGTACCAGAAAAAACTATGGGACGAAATCCTTGTTAGCCGAATAAATGTAAAAGGGGCTGTTATGATATTTCCGAAGAAAAAAGAAATTCAATTTTCAATTTCTACTGGAGCTTAGATTTGCAGAGGAAAAAAGACTGGCTTGTCAATTGTACTCGCTTAGTTCCTGTATCACGCACAAGAACATCTGATGAAAGCAGGAGAAGTCTTACTTATGAATATTTTATCAACGATAGTGAAGACCGTAAGAAGGTGTGTCAAAAGTTTTTACTTCAAACTCTCAATGTTACTCAGAAATTTTTACTGTACACTCTGTCGCATTCTAAAGAAGGCATGGCCCAAAATGACTTGAGGACACGCAATATTCCAGCCAAATATTCTACCGAGGATAAAGAATATGTGAAGATGTTCTTTGAAAACCTACCTGCAGTTCCTTCGCACTACACCCGGAAACAATCAAGTAGAGTATACCTTCCTCAGGAACTCAAAAACGTGACTAATTTGTATAGAATTTATCAGAAACAGTGTGAGAGTAATGATAGGCAACCTGTCGGAGAATCGGTTTTCAGAATAATATTCAGCAATGAATACAATATCAGTTTTCATACGCCAAAGAAAGATAAATGTCTTTTGTGTACAAAAGCGGAGCGCAATGAGAACATGAGTGAAGCAGAAAAAAAAGAACTTAGATACGCATTGTAAAGAAAAGAAATCTATGTACAAAAGATTTTCAGCTCACCAAAAATTTAAAAGTCTCAACTATGACACACTGACCACAAGCTTTGATCTGCAAAAGGTGCTAACCACACCTCATGGAGATAGCATGCTACTAGGATATTCCAGAAAATATGCAGTATTCAATTTCACTTTGTACGAAAGTGGGACTCAAAACGGATATTGCTATGTATGGGAAGAGTGTGATGCGAAACGAGGCAGCCAAGAAATTGCTACTTGTTTATATAAATACTTTGAAGAAGTTGATAAAAGAAAAGTGAAACATTTGATTCTCTACTGTGATTCTTGCGTGGGACAAAATAAGAATAAAATAGTCTTGTCTGTTATTAATCAGTTCCTAAAACAATCTAAAAGCTTAGAGAATATACAAATATTTTTTTTGCTACCCGGACATACGTACATGCCCGTAGATTCAATGCATGCAACAATTGAAAAGGAAGTTCAAAAGCTCACAGTATGGAGCCCCTCACAATGGGTACCTTACATTTGCTCTGCACGAAAACGTCCTCGACCCTACCAAGTCAATATTTTGGAACATGAAGACTTCATCAACTGGGAAGCACTTGCATTTAAAACATTCACAAAGGAAACACAAAAAAAAATCAAATTCCAACAAATCAGGATTGCTACATTTAAAAAAAGAAGTACAAATAAAGTAGATATTAAATACTCAATGTGTGAAGACGCACTCGAAGAAACAATCAATCTTTATGATGAATCTGTAAAAAAGAAAAAGGGAAAGGGGAAAGGGAGAGGAACAGGAAGATTCAAAGGAAAGGGAAGAGGAAGAATTCACGATAATGATGACGATACAAATAGTGAACAAAGTTCCATTCAAGGAGAAGAATTCGTATTGCGAAAGTTGTATGACCGTCGACTGCCCATTTCAACAGCAAAATACAACGATTTGAAACGTTTATGTGAAAAAGGAACCATACCGAAACCATATCATCATGAATATTTGAGTTTACCTCATGAATCTTTACAAGATTGCCTTATAGATACAGATGAAGACGATGAAGATGACCAAGCTGAAAATTAATTTAAATATAAAGTACCGTCAAAGTTTTATATTTTGTTAGAAGTAATAAGAAGACGATGCTCTGAGAAATTTTACTGATGATTACTGACGTACTATTAAAAATGGTGATCTAGGAATTCAATTTAAATCCGCAACGAAACACGAACGTATTTTTCTGTCACTGTATCGTATCATTAACGTTGTGTTTACGTTTCCTTGATTAAAAACAACTCGATTAAACAAAAAATTTGTTTTTATGTTTTGCTTTGTTGTAAGAAAATTCATCATTTAAAAAAAGAAAACTAAATCTGATTCAATAACTGATTAAAATTGGAATTAATTCACACATAGATACTAGTAGGTACAGTGGGGTATTTTTTTTTTTTTTTTTTTTCAGGATGAGAAGTCATCAAATGACTTCTCCCGCTCTGGGCGGAGCGGGAGGGCGTGTCAGACTTTTACTGACTAAAACCCACCCGTGTTCCATCAGTTGCCCATGTGCCAGGGTCACGGTATCTCTTTCGAACAATCACGCGACCCCGGCAGGCATCGGTCCTAGTAGACCCCTACACTGCTGCTGACATCTCTTTGAGGCGCGCGTGGAACACTGCGCGCCGTCGACCCGAGCTTGGTCCTTACCGGGCGGCGAGCTACCCATTGCTCGCCACCCGCAAGCTCGCGCCTACGGTGGCCGGGAGTCCGCTATCGACTCCCGACGCCCGCGGCGTCTCCTCCTGCGGCGGCTAGGGGCGTGAGGGCGCAGAGACTGCCACTCCCTCACGCGCCCCGCCTCCTCCTTCGCGAGCATTACTGCTTCGCAGAAGGAGGTGACGGCTTCCCATTCCCTCTCGCTCCGTACCATGGCTCGCACCAGGGCCGGACGCGAGAGGTCGCCGCCGCCGATCGCCTCCACGAGGACACGGCGGTGCTCCGCCCAGGCAGGGCACACCTCCACCGTATGCTCCACCGTGTCCTCCAGACGATCCTCGCAATGGAAACACCCGGACGTATCCTCCCGCTTTATCCTGAACAGGAACCCACCGAAGCACCCATGCCCGGTGAGAACCTGCGTCAGGCGGAAGGTGAGGACGCCGTGACGCCTCTCTATCCACTCCTCAAAGAGGGGACTTACCGCCGCAATAGTGGCGTGCCCAGCACTGGGTTGCGACAATCGTACCCGCCATGTCGCCATGAGATCACACCGGAGCTCTGTCCGCTGTGCCGCGATTTGTCGCGGCAGCGGAGTTTCGCCCCGGCGTTTCGCCTCCTCGCGCCACTCCCACATGTGCGCAAGGACCTTTGCCTCCAGATCCCATGGCGGCACTCCGGCAAGGAGGCTCGCCGCCTCGCACGAGACCGTGCGGTATCCCCGGATTAACCGGATGGCCATGACCCTCTGGGCCGCAAACAACCGGCGCGCTGGGCGCAGCCTCAATGAGGGCGCCCACACCGGTGCCCCGTAGAGGGCCATGGACCGCACGATCCCCGTGTAGAGCCTCCGGCAGGAGGCGTTTGGACCCCCCAGATTGGGCAGGAGCCGCTTTAATGCAGCCCCAGCCCGCTCCAGTCTGGGAGCCAAACGTCGGAAATGCTCAACGAAGTTCCACCGGCTGTCGAGGACAAGTCCCAGGTACTTCATTGTCGACTCGACGCCGATGTGAACCCCTCCTACCGTGAGTTGGGAACCCGCAGGTGGCGCGTTCCGAGGACCATGAAAACCCATGGCCTCGGACTTGTGCAATGCCACCTCGAGTCCCAATTGCCGGATCCTATCGACGATTGTCGCAACCCCGCGTGTCATAATTTCGGCCGCCGCCTCGTACGACCTCCCCTGCGCAAGGACCAGCGTGTCGTCAGCGTAGCAAACTACGCTGACGCCGCTAGGGAGGTCGGCGCGCAGCACCCAGTCGTAACCGATGTCCCACAGATGCGGCCCCAGGACCGATCCCTGTGGGACACCGCACGACATCTCTCGCCGGTTCCATTCCCCTTCGTGACCGGGGTAGATGACGGCCCTATCCGTCAAATAGGCCTCGACCACGCGACAGAGGTAGGTCGGCATCCGGTGATACCGGAGTGCCTCCCTAATGCAACTCCAGGGCAGGGTGTTGAAGGCATTGGCGATGTCTAGAGACACCGCCAAGACGACCCCACCCCGGGCCACTGCATCCCCCGTCGTGAGGGCTCGCACGCGCATGATGGCGTCCACCGTAGAGCGCCCCTTGCGGAAGCCGTACTGGCCGTCCGAAAAGTCCGGCCCCTCCCGCACCAGCCACCCGACGAGGCGGTCTGCAATCACTCTTTCAAAGAGCTTGCCCACCTCGTCGAGTAGCACGATGGGCCGGTAAGCGGACGGAGAGTCCGCTGGGCGCCCAGGCTTCTTAATGAGGACCAGTTTCCCCGTCTTCCAACGAAGTGGGAACTGGCCCCTCTCCAAGCATGCGCTAAGGAGCCCCCTGAGTCGAGGCCCGAGAGCCTCTGAGGCCAGGACCCATGCTTTGCCAGGCAAGCCGTCGGGTCCTGGGGCGGTATTCTTGGCATTAAGCCTTCGTACCGCCACCCTCATCTCTGCCTCGGTCACTTCTGGAACACCGTCGTCGTCGTCAGTGGTGTGGTCCGCATCGGGCACCGCAGTAGGCGGAGCCATGGGTGGGGGACTATGTTCCCCTCGCGAAGGGAACAGAGCGCTCACCACGCCCTCCACGAGTTGGGGCCGGAGACTCTGAGTCAGCGGAGGAGCCCATGGGCGGAGTTTCTCCCGGACGGCCTTGTAGGGCCGTCCCCATGGGTCCCTGTTCAGAGTCTCCAGCGACTCCTTCCGGGCCAGTCCTCTGGCCCGCAGGATCTCCTCCTGGAGGGCGGTCTTCGCCGCTCTGTACCCCTCATATAGCTCCGCCTGAATGGCTTCCGTATCCGGAGGTCGGATACGGAGCCTGCGGTGCCTGGTGTACCGGCGTCGTGCCGCAACGCACGCTTCGCGCAACGCTGTCAGCTGCGGCGACCACCAGTACACCTGGCGCCAAGCCCGTCCTGGCTGGACTCGGGGCATAGCCACGTCACAGATCTCGGACATGGCCTCCCGGAACCACTCGGCCTCGTCGTTGGTGTCAGCAGGCCTGTCCGGTGGTGACACCCAGGCCTGCACGATCGAGGTTTCCAGGAGAAGCTCCCGGTCCAGCTTCTTCAGCGCCCAACGCGGACCACTCAGGGTCTGCCGGATCGGCGCGCTCGAGGTCTGGGCGGAGACGTCAAACCGGATGTACCGGTGGTCGGAATACGTCTCCACCCCCTCCATGACGCGCCAATCAATAACCTGCGGTGACAGAGCGGGGCTGGCAAACGAAATGTCCACCACTGAGTCGCCCCGCATCCGTACACACGTAGGTACAGAACCCCGGTTTAGGACGACCAGGCCTGTCTCCAGAGCCCAGTCCTCCACCATCCTGCCCCGTGTGTCCGTATACCGGGAACCCCAAGCCAAATTCTTGGCGTTGAAGTCCCCGAGTACGAGCACGGGGAGGGGACGGAACCCGACGACGACGACTCTCAACTCCGCAAGGGAGTTGTGAAACTCGGCGAGAGTTCGGCTCGGGGAGAAGTATACTCCCACCACTACAATCTCCCCGAACCGTGCTGCTACGCAACCCCGTCCCCTCTTGACGGCCTCGAGGGTCGGGGTTCCGGCGGCGGCCGATGAAATGAGGGTCACTGAGCCGCTCAGGTCCTCCACCCAGTCATCCCTGGGCGGGACAAAGTACGGCTCAGCGACCACAGCGATGTTAATCGACCACTGCGCCATGCTCTGGAGTAACAGATCCTGAGCGGAGGCGCAGTGGTTGATATTCGCTTGGAGGAGGCGTAATGGGGTACCTATTATTGGCACTCCATTTCAGCCCCCTCCTGAGCCCCCTGTGAGGGCCCTGCCGTGGTGGTGCCAGCCACGACAGTGGTCGAGGCAGCAGCGGCGACGGCGGTGACGGCGGTGGCGGAGGGCTTGCCCTTGCCCCTGGCCTTGGCGGATGAACCGCAGGCCTTACTCCCAGCCCGGTGTTCGGCCGGCTTGCCAGCCGCCGCACATGCATAGCAGTGCGGCGTGGCATTGCACGAGCCGGCCTTGTGACCGGGCTGACCGCAACGGAAGCAATGACCGCTGCGGTCCACCTCTGAGGTGCATTTCACGTAAACGTGGTGACCAGTCTGGCATCGGAAGCACCTCAGAGGTCTGGGCTCCAGCAGTTTCACCTGCGCCGACACCCAGCCCACCAGGAGCCTTCGGCCCTCCGCGGTTATTTTTTGAGCCGCCGACACGGGGCAGCTGACCGTTATGGTGCTCATCCCCGTGCTGTCAGGACGGATGGTGCCTGCCCTCACTTGATCGGCAGAGCACCCCCCCGTCCTAACAATGGCGGCTACCACTTCAGCCTCCGTCACGCAGTCGTCCAGACCCAGGATGCGCATGTCAGCGCACTTGGTGGGCCTGGACACTCGGGCCTCGTCCGCGTCTAAGGACGCTCTCAGCCTATCGGCCAGAGCGTCAGCAGCCGGGCCACTGGCCGCACCGGGGACCTCCAGCATCCGGGCTCCAGTCAAGGTGACCTTCACCCGGAGACCGTTGGAGATGCCGATCTCCTGGAGGTCCACTGCCGCCTTAGCCTTGGAGAGCAGGTCGCGATAGGTCACGCCCTTCTTTTCCGCTTCCGGCTGTAGCGTGACCACTACAGCTGCGGACTTCGGGGCGCGAAGCCTAGCCGCGACGCTGCTCTTTTTTCGCCGCTGCTGTCTCTTTTTGTTTCTGGCCGCCCTTGCAGCCTTGCTTGCCTTCTTCTTCTCCCCAACCACTTGCCATTCGGCGTTGGCAGGGGGAGATTTAGAAGGTGGGGGCGGCCCTCTTACCTCTGTCGCTGGGGTCCTCGCGGGGGCCTGCTTGGGCCGGCCTTTTGTCTGCCCCGACCCTTTGGCTGGGGCAGACGCGGAGGCGGCATACGAAGCCACCTTCGGCTGGCCCAAGGCTGCCGTCGGCTGGGCCGAGGCTGCCTTCGGCTGGCCCAAGGCCGCCTTCGGATGGCCCGAGGCCGCCTTCGGCTGGCCCGAGGCCGCCCTAGGCTGGCCGGCTTGCCGCCAGCGGGGGGCGCAGGACAATAGCCTCCAGAGCAGAGAACCTACTCTGGAAGGCAGCGAGCTCTCGCTGCACCAGGGCCAGCACCTGGGCCTCGGCAGGCGGGGGTATGCCCTGCCCGTGCCGCGCTTCTCCCTGCGACGCCACCTCGGGGCCGGCTCCTCGGAGCCCAGCCAGGTCCGCGCGGAGCTCCTCATTCTCCTTTCGGAGGAGCTCCATGGCGGCAGTCACGCGGGCGACCTCCGCCCGCAGTTCTGCCACCCCATCCACCACCGGAGGCCCAGAGCGAAAGGCCTTCGCTGCCGCCACGATGGCTTTCGTGGCAGCAGATATGGCCTTGTCCTTGGACCTCTGCAGCCTCTTTAAGGTCGCCGCCTTGATGGACGTGGCCACGACCTCCGCGAACCTGCCCATCTCCTCGGAGTAGGCGGCAGCATCCGACTCGCCACCGGAGGACTCCGAGGGGGCCCTACTGCTGGTCCCTCCAGAGGGGTGCCCCTCCGTGGCGAGCCTCTTCCCTCCTTGGGTCAGCTCGGCTGAGCCTGCTTGGCTCGGCTCGCCGGCCTCCTTGGTGGGGAGTCCTCGGCCGGCGCCCCCCTCTTGGAGCCCACCACGCCGTGATATTTAATATTACTAAGGTATGTAATATTACTATAAAGTTATTATAGTTACGACTCAACATTCGATAGGTATTGATTTTACGACTTTCTTTATTTTATGTTAGTGGTTTTAAGCCCAACAATAACGAATTACATCTAGTTACGACTCCCTACAAAGTAACAACTCAATTAATTAAGGGGTGTATAAACCATTTTTCAAAAAAATATTGGTCGTATATCCAAGCTAACTTCTAAACTAAGAGACTTACGATAAAATAACGTTTTCCATTGCAAAGAACATAAGAAATTAACATATCTCACTTAATAGGGTCAATATACCTGTGTGAACAAAAAAGTTATTGGCCAAAATGTTTTTAAAATTTTGTTTTTTGCTCGTCCTGTTTACAGGACGAGCAAAAAACAAAGCCATAAACCCTACTTTAGTAGGGTTTATGGCTTTTACTACCTTTCTACCCCAAGGTAGCGATATATATATATAAATATATAAATATATATATATATATATAGTGTGGAAGTATGGATTATTTACAAAATAAAATAGATTTAAGATATTTTTAGCTCAATACTATTCTCCAGTACAAAATTCATGAGGTATATTTCTTACTACGTCAGCTTGTACGAGATTAGGATGGCTCTGAAACAGCTCAAAAACAACAAGGCGCCGGGTGATGACGGAATTACGGCTGAGCTCCTGAAGGCCGGCGGGAAACCCGTTCTAAAAGCCCTTCAGAAGCTATTTGATTCCGTCATACTCGAGGGCAAAACGCCACAGGCATGGAACAGAGGTGTGGTGGTACTTTTTTTTAAGAAGGGTGACAATACCCTACTTAAGAATTATAGGCCCATCTCACTTTTGAGCCATGTCTACAAGCTGTTTTCAAGAGTCATCACGAATCGTCTCGCGCGCAGGTTGACGACTTCCAGCCTCCCGAACAAGCCGGATTCCGTAAAGGCTTTAGCACCGTAGACCACATACATATGCTGCGGCAGGTTATACAGAAGACTGAAGAGTATAACCTGCCTCTCTGCTTAGCGTTTGTGGATTACGAAAAAGCCTTCGATTCGATCGAGACCTGGGCTGTATTGCAGTCTCTTCAAAGGTGCCAAATTGACTATCGGTACATCGAGGTGCTGAAGTGTTTGTATGAAAACGCCACTATGTCAGTCCGGCTCCAGGACAAAGCCTTGAAACCTATCCTACTGCAGCGAGGGGTGAGACAGGGAGACGTAATCTCTTCGAAACTGTTCACCGCTGCACTGGAGGATGTCTTCAAGGTTTTGGACTGGAAAGGGGCTGGCATCAACATCAATGGCGAGTACATCACTCACCTTCGATTTGCCGACGATATAGTAGTATAGTAGTCATGGTTGAGACTATGAAGAACCTCAGTACAATGCTCGATGACCTCAGTAGAGCTTCCGAAAGAGTGGGTCTTAGAATGAACATGGACAAGACAAAGGTCATATCCAATGCTCGTGTGATACCCACTCCAATGAAGATTGGAGGCGCTACACTCGAAGTTGTGGACTAATATGTGTACCTAGGACAGACTGTCCAGTTAGGTAGGTCCAACTTCGAGAAAGAGGTCAATCGTCGAATCCGACTCAGCCGGGCAGCGTTTGGGAAGCTACGCAATATCTTCTCGTCCCACTTACCGCAGTGTGTCAAGACAAAAGTCTTTGACCAGTGTGTGTTGCCAGTGATGACAAATGGCACTGAGACGTGGTCGCTTACAATGGGCCTCATAAGAAGGCTCAAAGTCACCCAAAGAGCAATGGAGAGGGCTATGCTTTGAGTTTCTCTACGCGATCGAATCAGAAATGAAGAGATCCGTAGGAGAACCAAGTTTACCGACATAGCCCGAAGAATTGCCAAACTTAAGTGACAGTGGGCAGGGCACATTGCTTGCAGAACGGATGGCCGATGGGGCCGGAAGGCTCTGGAGTGGCGACCGCGTACTGGAAAACGGAGCGTTGGAAGGCCTCCCACAAGATGGGCCGATGACCTGGTGAAGGCCGCAGGAATGCGTTGGATGCGGGAGGCACAGAACAGGTTGAAGTGGCGGTGCTTGGGGGAGGCCTATGTCCAGCAGTGGACGTCTTTCGGCTGAAATGATGATGATGATGATGATTTTTCTTACTGTCAACTAGTCTTAAAGCATCGCCCTAGTGAAATAATGCTAAAGTGGAGTTCGACAATTGCTACATTTCTAATTCTCAATTCACAAATCCAGTGTATGTTACTAGCGTTAGAATATGCTCTTCGTGTTGAGAGGATTTTGCGAATCAGTAGGATACTTCCGATAAGTTTTTTTTTTTTTCAGGATGGGAAATCATCAAATGACTTCTCCCGCTCTGGGCGGAGCGGGAGGACATGTCAGACTTTTACTGACTAAAACCCACCCGTGTTCCATCAGTTACCCATGTGCCAGGGTATCTCTTTCGAATAATCACGCGACCCCGGCAGGCATCGGTCCTAGTAGACCCCTTCACTGCTGCTGACATCTCTTTGAGGCGCGCGTGGTACACTACGCACCGTTGACCCGAGCTTGGTCCTTACCGGGCGGCGAGCTACCCATTGCTCGCCGCCCGCAAGCTCGCGCCTACGGTGGCCGGGAGTCCGCAATCGACTCCCAACGCCCGTGGCGTCTCCTCCTGCGGCGGCTAGGGACGTGAGGGTGCAGAGACTGCCACTCTCTCACGCGCCCCGCCTCCTCCTTCGCAAGCATTACTGCTTCGCAGAAGGAGGTGACGGCGTCCCATGCCCTCTCGTTTCGTACCATGGCTCGCACCAGGGCCGGACGCGAGAGGTCACCGCCGCCGATCGCCTCCACGAGGACACGGCGGTGCTCCGCCCAGGCAGGGCACACCTCCACCGTATGTTCCACCGTGTCCTCCAGATGATCCTCACAATGGAAACACCCGGGCGTTTCCTCCCGCTTTATCCTGAACAGGAATCCACCGAAGCACCCATGCCCGGTGAGAACCTGCGTCAGGCGGAAGGTGAGGACGCCGTGGCGCCTCTCTATCCACTCCTCAAAGAGGAGACTTACCGCCGCAATTGTGGCGTGCCCTGCGCTGGGTTGCGACAATCGTACCCGCCATGTCGCCATGAGATCACACCGGAGCTCTGTCCGCCGTGCCGCGATTTGTCGCGGCAGCGGATTTTCGCCCCGGCGTTTCGCCTCTTCGCGCCACTCCCAAATGTGCGCGAGGACCTTTGCCTCGAGATCCCATGGCGGCTGATTAGATCTGTTGGGAGTTAAAGTTTTTATTTGATGAAGTCACTGGCAATTGCTACTGAATTACCTCCAATTTGTGATGTTAATTTTAGGTTTGAAAAAAATTGTTCTCTTCACCGAAAAATTCAAGAGAGTTATGTTGATTGTATATTGTTGGATATAGTATAGTAGATCAACCTTTGACGGTTAACTCGTCATAATTCTCATACAAACGCTTGTACTTGATAAAACGTTAAAACACATTTTCCTCCAGACATTTTGCCATACAGGTATCTTGTGGTTTATAACTATCTAATTATATCGTTTCAGAAGGAAGCAATAATGAAACTCTACTACTAGTTATATCTGTCTAGATGTGGCGTATGTTATCAATCGTGGCAGTAAAGTTACGCGTGCACAGTGCGGGCACATTAGAACACCATTATTTTAATGCTTGTGTATGTTGATGGTGGCTTACTGTTGAGATGGTCTCGCCTACTGTCGAGATCCGTTTTACGCTGATCTTTAAAAGAATAAATGTTTCATTTCACCAAACACCTTCAAATAGGTACCTAACTCCTTTGGAAACGTACCTATCTATGATATCATTAATGATATGCATCAACTCGTCTTAACCTCAACCTCGTCGTCAACCTCAAGGTCTTTTTTTGTAAAGAAACAGTATCCTTATTAAAATATGATTCGCAATTATATAATAATAAATAAAAATCTTCAATACGGGTTGTATTGAAGATTTTTTTCTAAGTTCATGAAAAAGAGCAAACAGACTAATTCATGACAAAGTCAGACAATGGAATTCTGATTATGAATTTATACGGCTGTAGTGATGATTTTACTTTCACATTCATTCATTTTTTTATTTCGCGGGCTATCCAGGCGCTTCCTCCATAAGCTTCACAATTTCTACTTCAAAAGAGTTTTTAGCCTTGGGCAAACTACAACAGACTCACAATGACTTCGAATGTTCCAAGAAAGTCTAAAATGTAAAAGAAAGTTAGCATGTAGCGTGTTCAGTCGTGTACCTCGAGATGCCTACTGGAGCACGTTGCAGTCTCCGTTGCTTCGTCGTGTCGAGTAAAAAGTTGTACTTCCGTGTCTAATTGGAGCAGAAATACGGTGCGAAGCTCCCGATGTTTTATCCAATAAAACAATTTAAATTAAGACTGATCATAATGTACTCATTTACCATATAAACAAACTAGCTTCTGCCCGCGGCTTCGCCCGCGTGGATGTCGAAAAATGTCCCACAGGAACGTATTACCGGGATTAAAAGTACCCTTTGTGTTTATCCAGGTAAACAATGGGTTATTGCACTGCTTGCTTTGTATTATCCAAGGAGCAGCGTTCGGATTGATAAATGATTGTTGTAGGATAAATATTGCTAAAACATAACAATAATGACGGAATATATAACGGAACGGCAAATTACCTACTTGCATGACTTTGAAGGCAACTTTAAAGCGAAAATATAAGTTCTCTTTATTCCCTGAGAATTTTTTTATTCAAACTTTGCACACCTGTCAAAGACCGATGACGATGCAATCTATATATATAAAATTCTAAGTCCTGAGTGACTGACTGACTGACTGACTGATATATCAACGCACAGCCTAAACCGCTGGACCTAGAGACATGAAATTTGGAGGGTGTGTTCTTTGTAAAGAGTAGGTATCCACTGAGAAAGGATTTTTTGAAATTCCATCCCTAAGAGGGTGAAATGGGGAGTTGAATTTTCTATGAAACTTTTTATTCTCTGGGTCGATTGACACAAAAATTGGTACACATACTCTTCAAGTATAATTATGTGACACGTGTATCACAATTTTTCAAAAATCATTCCCTTACTAATATCCTACGTGGTCTGGTAGACGGGCGCATGGCGTGCGGGGAAGCCCGGGGATCGATTTGTCGTCACCGCTGTCCAATCTCAACCAAGGTAACTGATATTAATATGAATAATATTTGCAAGTAATAAGTAAGTACATGTAAAAAACGCGTTTGTTTCTCTATTAAATAAAATTAAATAACTACAATGACTATTGTTAAATAGATACCTATGCAACTTTATAAGTAAAAACTAATTGGGCGCATACATCTGTACGTTCAGTGAGTAATAATATGATTTCAGTTTATTACATTAAAGTAAAACGTGACGACCAATCCACAATCATCAATGAAATTCTCTTGAGATCGTTCGAAGGAGTTGAAAATCATTATAAATCAGTGGAGTCCAGTGATAAACCACGATGACGCCATACATTACCCGGTTGAGTTTCTTAACACATTGAAGCCTTCTTGGGAGTCCCCCAATTCACATATTAAAATTTAGAGTTGGCGTCCCAGTTATGTTGCTGCGTAATTTGACAGGCCAAAAAATTCACCCTGACTGCTATGCCGGAGGTCGTGGGTTCGATTCCCACCCAGGACAAATGTTTGTGTGATGAGCACGATCATTTGTTCTGTGTCTGGGTGTAATTTATCTATAATATGTATGTATTTAGAAATATATAAGTATGTTTATCAGTTGTCTAGTACCCATAACACAAGCTCTGCTTAGCTTGGGACTACATGGCGTTGTGTAATAGTTGTGGAATATTATTATTATTATTAATTTCAACCCGCCAAAATTATGCAATGGCACCAAGTTGAGAGTGAAAATATTGCAACGAAATGTTATCGAGGCAACTATACTGACAGATTGTTCAGAGAGGAGTCTCTGTTTATTCCGAGGATTCCTCTAACGTCATCGAACTACCCTTTCGAGTTCAAAAGAGTGCAGTTTCCCCTCAAAGTCTGCTATGACATGACCATAAATAAATCTCAAGGCCAAACACTTAATTTAACAGGGGTAGACTTAAGGGAGAACTGCTTTTCACACGGTCTGGTGCAGACCAGCAGCCTGGTGATTCTGGCACCTGAAGTAAAATTTAAAACTAAGTAGTAGTAAGTATTTTAAAAGTAATATTGTTTACAAAGAAATACTGCGGTAGGCATAGTATTTCGTTGTAAACAATATTAATTGTTTATTATCCACTTCTGGTTGTCTTCTAAATAAATCTTTTCACACACGCTTTGAGTTCTATTTAAACTAGGTATACTACTGTCATCCCAGAGATAAGTTAAGTTTTACGAAGAACTTCGTCCTATTTTTTTACCAATTTTTGTGTCAATCGACCCAGAGAATAAAAAGTTTTATAGAAAGTTCAACACCCCATTTCACCCTCTTAGGGTAGGAATTTCAAAAAATCCTTTCTTAGTGGATACCTACTCTTTACAAAGAACACACCCTCCAAATTTCATGTCTCTAGGTCCAGCGGTTTAGGCTGTGCGTTGATATATCAGTCAGTCAGTCAGTCAGTCACTCCGGACTTTGAATTTTATATATATAGATATACATAGTCTATAATCAATATAATAGTAAAAAGTTAACAGTCAAAGGATTGTGGAAATGACAAGTCAATAGCAGAACTCTTTTGATTAACAAAATATACCTTTTATATTGATACTAGCTTTTGCCAGCGGCTTCGCCCGCGTGGAGGTCTGAAATTATCCCGCGGGAACATACTACCGGGATAAAAAGTAGCCTATATCCTTTCTCAAGCTCTAAACTATCTATGTAACAAATTTCATTTAAACGGTTCAGCAGTTTTAGCAGGAAAGCGAGACAGACAGACAGAGTTACTTTTGCATTTATAATATTAGTGTGGATAGTGTGGGTGTAGATGTGGATAGAGCGGATATAGAGCGGATGATTAAAACGAACAGGCACTTGACGCTATTGTTCAGAATTGGATAAGGGTTATCCTGAAAGTGAATGGATCGAACCCTTTATGTCTTATAATACATTTCAGATGGATCTTATTATGAAAGGGAATCTATTCATAAGGTTTGTAATTTCAATGACAATTAGACGGTGTACTTTTGACAGGCCTACTCTCAATCATGATGAGTGACTGGACGGAAAATGACAAACTGGAGTGTATTAATATTGCCTTTGCTATGTCTCGACTATAAACAAGGGGTTTATTTCCAATTACATCTTAAAAATAAATTGACACCCAAATATTACAAGAAACACTTAGTAGGCATTCAAAGAATTGGTCATAAGTACGTGTGATAGCCAGAGTCACGAGATTTGTTCGAAAGAGATACCGTTGCCCTGGCACATGGGAACTGAAAGAACAAAGGAGGGTTTTAGTCACTAACTTACACGCCAGACGTCATTTGATGATTTTCCACCCACAACAAAAAAAAGTAGGTGTGTGTGTGTAATTGATAGGTAGGTATGTTAAATAATAGGTCTTTACCTATGAAAATGCCGTTTTGTATGAAAAAAATTAAACGAATTTTTTCATGTATTTTTTATTTGTATTAATCGAAATAATCACCCATGCAATCAATGCATCTTTGCCAACGCAGTAGCAGTTTATTGATGCCCTTCTTAAAAAAATCAGCTGGACAGGAGGCAACAAATTCTTCAAAGGCTGTGTGTGTACTGCCTCTCGGGTATTGAATTTTTTTCCCGCCAAGAAGTTATCCAAATTCTGGAAAAAGTAGTAGTCTGTAGGCGCAAGGTCTGGTGAGTAGGGCGGATGACGGAGAGCTTCCAACCCCAGTTCTTGCAACTTGGAGACCGTCTGCTGTGCAGTATGAGGTCGCGCGTTGTCGTGCAGGAGCAGCGGAGACGAGCGATTGACCAATGCTGGTTGGAAATGTGCCAGCTTCTCCATCATTGACTTCAGTTCTTCACAGTACACATCTGCAGTAATGCTGACCCCGTTTGGTAAGAAGCTGTGATGAATCACACCGGCGCTAGACCACCAAACAGTGACCATCACTTTTCTAGGGGTAAGTTTTCGTTTAGGGCATTGTTTAGGTGCTGAACCAGGATCCAACCAACTTGCTGAGCGCTTGCAGTTATCAAACAGAATCCATTTTTCATCGCAGGTAACAATGCGGTTCAAAATTCTTTCATTTGTGTGTCTGTTGACCAGTGCAAGGCACGTCTCGACGCGTACTTCGCGCTGGCGATCATTGAGTTCGTGGGGCACCCATTTGTCAAGCTTTTTTACCTTGCCAATTTGACGCAAATGGACCAATATTGTTTTGGCGCTAACGTTGAAAGCTGCTGCTAATTCAGCCGTAGATTGTGTATCATCAGCTTTCACAATCGGCTTTAATTCGTCATTGTCGACCAAAGTCTTCGGACGACCGCGAGGTTCATTTTTCAGGTCGAAATTTCCAGAACGGAAGCGAGCAAACCAATAACAGGTGGTGCGTTGGTTTGTAGTGTTAGCTCCGTAAACGTCGTTGATGTTGCGTGCCGCTTGTGCCGCGTTGCTGCCACGACGGTACTCATATTCCATAATTACTCGAATTTTTAACGTATCCATGATGACGAAAAAGATTGAAATGCGATGAAAATGTAACACTAATCAATAAACAAATTACTACTTGTGGAAAAGGAATTCCATGTTTTTAAAATAAAATTAATTTGAAATTAGAATTCTTAGACAAACAAAAATTATTTTGATTTGAAGTGGCCAGTACTGCAGAACGGCAATTTCATAGGTAAAGACCTATGAAATAGGTAATATATTGCATGAATTAGAACACATTCGCGCGTTACTTACGTAAAAATATCGCGGCGGTATCTTATCACGCACTGGTGCATTTATTCATACATTTTATCAACTCTCGGTGTTGAATTGAGTTTTGAAAATCTAACAAAGTGCATTCCAACGAGTCGAATAAACATACTATTCCGATATACAACACATGACGTTAAACAGTTCATCCTCCTTGCCGGAGTGCCGCCATGGGATCTGGATGCAAAGGTCCTCGCGCACATGTGGGAGTGGCGCGAGGAGGCGAAACGCCGGGGCGAAACTCCGCTGCCGCGACAAATCGCGGCACGGTGGACAGATCTCCGGTGTGATCTCATGGCGACATGGCGGGTACGATTATCGCAACCCAGCGCAGGGCACGCCACAATTGCGGCGGTAAGTCCCCTCTTTGAGGAGTGGATAGAGAGGCGCCACGGCGTCCTCACCTTCCGCCTGACGTAGGTTCTCACCGGGCATGGGTGCTTCGGTTGGTTTCTGTTCAGGTTAAAGCGGGAGGAAACGCCTGGGTGTTTCCATTGTGAGGATCGTCTGGAGGATACGGTGGAACATACGGTGGAGGTGTGCCCTGCCTGAGCGGAGCACCGCCGTGTCCTCGTGGAGGCGATCGGCGGCGGCGACCTCTCGCGTCCGGCCCTGGTGCGAGCCATGGTACTGAGCGAGAGGGCATGTGAAGCCCCCACCTCCTTCTGTGAAGCCGTCACCTCCTTCTGCGAAGCAGTAATGCTCGCGAAGGAGGAGGCGGGGCGCGTGAGGGAGTGGCAGTCTCTGCGCCCTCACGTACCTAGCCGCCGCAGGAGGAGACACCCCAGGCGTTGGGAGTCGATTGCGGACTCCCGGCCACCGTAGGCACGAGCTTGCGGGCGGCGAGGAATGGGTAGCTTGCCGCCCGGTAAGGACCAAGCTCGGGTCGACGGCGCATAGTGTTCCACGCGCGCCTCAAAGAGATGTCAGCAGCAGTGAAGGGGTCTACTAGGACCGATGCCTGCTGGGGTCGCGTGATTGTTCGAAAGAGATACCGTGACCCTGGCACATGGGCAACTGATGGAACACGGGTGGGTTTTAGTCAGTAAAAGTCTGACACGAAGAGCGGGAGAAGTCATTTGATGATTTCCCATCCAAAAAAAAAACAGTACATTAAAGATATTTTTTTTTTGTCATCTTGCTATCGGCCTGATATGCCACTAACAGATTTGTTGCAGGTGTATTGACAAGTGAGAACTGTTCCTCCAGCGAAGAAGCTGTCTCTTATTAAATTAGGTTTTTTCCTTTCTTTTTACTGAATAAGGTCCCATATGTGTTGTCGTTTGAGCCTTCTGACGTTGATGGGTTCACATAACGCTGTTGCTAGGTTGTTATTATGAGCTTTAATACGGTCTTTGTATGCTTTTACTCTGTGTTCGGCTTCCTCCTTAACGGTTTTCGTTTCTGTGTTCTCGTGCAATTCACTGGTTCTGATAAAAAGGGGTGCATCGCTTATTATTTTGAGGGCTTTATTCTGAAAACGTTTTAAAATCTCCACGCTCTAACGTGGAGATTTTTTGCTTATCCCCATAACTCAATACCATAAGTCCAAATCGGCTTGATTATGGTTTTATAGATAAGAATCTTGTTTTCCATGGTGACGTGCGATTTTCTGCCTATAAGCCAGTTTAAATTTCTGAGCCGTATATTTAACTCTTCGCGTTTTTTTTTAATATGAGTTTTCCATGTTTGCCTCCTATCAAGATGCATGCCTAAGTATTTTGCTGAGTCTTGTTGGGGCAGAACGTCGTTTCCAAGTTTAACTGCCGGGCAGTTTTCCTTTCTCAAAGTAAAAGTTACATGCACTGATTTGTTGGAGCTTGCCTTGATTCGCCACTTTTCCATCCATTTGTTGACTTTATTCAGGTGACTCTGTAGACCCAAGGACGCCATACTGGGATTTACATGGTTACAAAGAGCAGCGGTATCGTCAGCGAATGTGGCAGACAGGACATTATCCGTTGTGGGTATATCTGCAGTGTACACAAGATACAGCGTAGGGCCCAAAATGGAACCTTGAGGTACCCCGGCTTTTATATTATGAAAAACGGAGTAGGTATCATTGACTTTGACTCTAAATATTCTATCTTCGAAGTACGATTTTAGTAGCAAATACAAGTTATGTGGAAGTTGGTTTTTCATATTAAAAAGCAGGCCCAAGTGCAAAACCTTATCAAATGCTTGTTATTTATTTATTTATTTATATATACTTTATTGTACACCATAAAAATACATCACAAAAGCATTACAATTATTACAAAATATACAATGGGCGGCCTTATCGCTTTATGCGATCTCTTCCAGGCAACCATGGAATGGACTGTGAAAAGCGTGGACATAAAATGGGTATGTCAATGGTGTAAACACAACTAAACAGTTATTAAATACTAAATAATATATACATAAATACATACATACTAAATATCCATATAAGGCAGCCCATAAACGATCAATTAAATTGTGCAATATTACGAATTGTGCAATATTATTGACCGTATAGGGTTAATATTGAAGATTGCGCAATGATTGAATGAAAGTTTGAGCATGTTTAATTTTTATTGCACCATATTTTTCCATTGCATCGTGTAGGGTCAGTATTGCGCAATATTTTTTAGTTTTATTTTATCTTGAACGAGGAGTACACGGGAATTTCTGGCGGGAAATCAGACGCTTCGCTTGGGTTTTTGTTATATTTTTCCAAAAACTGAATTGTGATGAATTTTACGGCAGAAAGTGGTGTAGTTTTGTGTTGTAAATTATATTAATACTATTCTCCGACTGAACACGAAAACATTGCGCAGTTCGTATTATTGTGCAATATAATTGATCGTTTGGATTCAAAGCGCCTCTCAATCTTATTGTACAATAAAATGTATTGTACAATGTTATTGTAGGTCTAGGGGCCGCCTTAAACACAAAAATTAATGACGACAGTACATAGAAAATTACAGTTCGGTTAGGAGAAGAAGATCACAACGACAAGTAGTGTTCCTTCACGAGTCTTTTAAAAACATGTAACGTCTGCGCGCGTTTTATTTCAACAGGCAATGCATTCGACAACCGAGCGGCTTGAACAGTAAAGGAATGGTCGAGGAAATTTGTGGAATGCATAGGCATTTTAAGCTTCAAGTTATCTGATGACCTTAAGAATTTAGTGTGGGAGTCACAATGAATCTGAAAACGCTTCTTGAGATAGAGAGGAGTGGAGGGAGAAAATAGCACATTATACAAAAGAGAAAGAATATGAGCATTCCGGCGAAGGCGAATTGGTAACCACTTGAGCTTCACTTGAAATTCGGAAACATGGTCATATTTGCGCAAACCAAATATGAACCTTATGCAAAAGTTTTGAAGGCGCTCAAGTTTGTTCAGTTGGTCTTGGGTAAGGTCAAGATAGCTGGCATCGGCATAGTCAAGGATGGGTAGAAGAAGTGATTGTGCAAACGCAATCTTGGTGGCAGTCGGGAGAAAGTTACGCAATCTCTTCAAAGACGCAGCGGATGGGCTGGGCTGTAGCCAAGAAAAGTTCTTATCAATAAATATTCCCAAGTTTTTGACTGTATCGCTGTGCTTGTTGTACGTCGAGAAAGACGGCAGAGCAGTACTGCTTTTTCTCGAGAGCATCTCTTATTTTGTTGGCAACTCGATGGACTTGTTCGATTATCGAATGGCCAGTTCTGAAACCAAACTGATGTTGGGATATGAGGTCGTTTTCTTCAAGTATTCGCGTTAGCCTCCGTAAGATGATCTTCTCAAATAATTTCGATAGGGTTGATAATAGACTAATTGGCCTGTAAGAAGACACAAGATGCGGAGGTTTACCAGGCTTCGGAATCATGATTATTTCTGATATTTTCCATATCATTGGGACATGCCCAATCCTGATAATGCTATTAAAAAGGTGCGTTATACCCACTATGGCATTTTTAGGAAGTTGTCGTAGTGTTTCGGCCGTTATCAGGCAGAACTCAGGAGCCTTGTTTAATTCTAGTCCTATTTCTTTTTGAACTTCGCGGGGTGAGCAGCTTTGTATTGGGAGGCATAGTTGCAGATCAGTATCTAGGTAGTCTTGTATTTCTTTTTCTGTTTCTGTATCACCACCATTTGGAGTGAAGACTTCAAGCAAGAACTGTCCAAATGCCTCAGCCCGTTCTGTGTCAGTTCTTGCCCAAAAGTTCCTCAGTTTGATGGGATGTTGTGAAACCTGGGGGGCCACCTTACTACTTTTTACCGTCTTCCAGAGTGAATACTCGTTTTTGGCTTGGGGATCCAAGTTTGCTAACTTATTCTGTAGGGTTTCTTCTTCGATGTCTTTAAGGTACTGTTTGAGGTCAGCGGCTGCTTTATTAAACGCCTTTTTGTCTTAGGAATGTCGGCTACAGTGCCACACTCTTCTGAGTCGTCTCTTTTCCAGGATTTTTGTTTTTACATCCTTGTGTACGTTCTTAATACCTTGTTTTAGTGTGGTAAACGGGGTACATTTCCATGCGGCTATTTGTATTAAGTTCGTTAAGGTTGTTGCATATTTTTCGATGTTCTCTTTCGTTTTAAGTGGCACCTTCAAGTCGAGGTTTTCGTCTATGTAGTCCCTGAATGCATCCCAATCTGTTTTTTTTTGTGTAGAGTCGTTCTTTCACTGGTCTTTCAATTATGGTGGTACTAATTGTGGCTATTACTGGTGTGTGGTCTGAACTGCTGTCTAGACAAGTCTCCACACTTAAGTAGTGGTTTGACAATCCTTTATACACAAAAAAATCCAGCAGATCTGGTGTTTTGTTTGGGTCTGTAGGCCAGTACGAGGGTTCACCTGCACTCAGTGCATATAGTTTGTTTTTGTCCATGCTATTTTTCAGGTCTCGGCCTCTGGGCAAAGTAAGCCGTGATACCCAGTGTACGTTTTTGGCGTTCCAGTCACCTCCACATATGTATCTGTCTGCAAGGGTTTTGAAGTAATCTGTAAATGCTTCTTCTTTTAAGATGTGCTTTGGTGGACAGTACACAGCTGACAATGTTATAGATCCTCGTTTGTCATGCACCACTATAGTAGTTGCTTGTATTGGCTCTGTCCTATACTCTTGGAGAATCTCGTGCTTAATATGATTTTTGATAATTACAGCTGTACCTGCATGAGCTGTTCCGTCCGGGTATCTTCTATATTAGCAACAGTGTTGATTAATTCA
The DNA here is from genome assembly GCA_932294355.1 of Aporophyla lueneburgensis. Taxonomy (NCBI): domain Eukaryota; kingdom Metazoa; phylum Arthropoda; class Insecta; order Lepidoptera; family Noctuidae; genus Aporophyla; species Aporophyla lueneburgensis. The sequence goes on from OW028734.1 coordinate 24,974,419, forward strand.
GTTAATTTGTTTATGTCTTCTATACCGTATAGGATAATCGGTGGAGGTTTGTTTGGGCGTTTCGCTTTAGGTTCGCGTTCATCTTCCGTCAGGTCAATCTGTAGGCCATTGTACCTATTGGAAGTTTTGATTGTTTCAGGAGATGGCGACTGAGATAACTTTTTCGCTTGTTGCCTCTGGCTGTTGGAACTCTTTGCCATTCTGGAGGACAGGGCGTGTTATTGGTTGGTGGCTGGCTTCTCTGTTCTTTTGTTGAGATAGCCGTGTTGGTAGCTTCAAGCTGTGATTTGCTTCCAAGAGATTGACTTCTTGGTCTACTCATAAACAAACTAGGATGAAAAGCTTGTTGAACATATCGTTTTCCAGTAGCATTCACTGACGTAGATGCCTGGTTACTCGCATCCACGTAGTCTTCGGTAACCAATTTCACACTCTCTGGCCCGGATACCAGAGAGCGCCGGGGGTTAGCCGGATCGCATGACAAATCGCATTCCATATTATTTAACTTTTCCATATATTTAAAGGGGGTTGGGAAATATTCTAACAGCACTTTCCCAAGGCACTGCTTTCGCTCTTTTTGGGGTTATTTAGTCCGCCAAGGTCTGCGAAGACCTGATGATAGGATATTTACCGCCGCCTGTTGCTCGGCGTTGGGCATACTTGATTGAGCCCTGTTACTCGTTTGGCACCACCCGGGGGGCACGTGTAGGGTGGGTCTAGGAGAAGATGGTAAATCCTACGGACGCGAGCAACTCCACATTGAAGATATGTAGTGCGAATTTGGACTTAAGGAGTTGAAGGAAATATAACCATCGACTCAATTATAGTTAAGAATAAAATGTGAAACGAGGAATCAGATTAACATTAAGGGAAAGTTGATAGGTCTGTATTATTTATCATACGTTCAAGCTTGCTTCAGGATCAACTACGCTTTACATACCCGTATGTAAATGACGGTAGCTATGACGAGGGTCGCCTCTGATAGAAAATTGTGATTATAAGGAATGCTCTAAGCCAAAATCTGATCGAAACTTTTTTGTTCGCGCTAATCTCGGGAACTACAAAGCAGATGTGAAACATTCTTTTTGCGTTTGATAGCGTTTCTTGTGAAAGATTATAGGAGTTTTACACCATTTTACGACACATAGGAGCCGAAAAAAAGTAAAAAAAACTACTAGCGTAAACGAAATAAAAGCGTAGGCAGGTGATCTAATGCGACGCGATAGTACGAAAATAGGCAATAGGATGATAGTAGTATAATTCCCATAATATTATTCACACTCACATAATTTCTCTACGGATTCACGAAAACAAACAACGTGATTCCAGATTAAAATAATTGTGAAGTCACGTAGTTTTGATAACGGAATATAATTCAAATCATCAGATCATGTATAATTTTTTTTTTTTTCCTGTGGCAACACTACAGCTAACAGCTGATTTAAATTTGCTCTCGTTATTTTAATCTTATTTATTAAATTTCTTTGTTTTTATGGCCTATTTCCAATTATTCATCAAGTAAATAGAATAATAAAGTAAATTTCGTATTAAATTCACACAACAAGTGTAAAATAAGTGTAATAATTCAATGTGAATCGGTGACAGTTACTTACCGGCACAAGTGTAATTTTGCATTGTCATCTGGATATCAGGTATAATACATTGTATTTTACGTGCTATTCGTTTGTTTACGTATTCAATTTTAACAGCTAGTATATTGTTCACTTTTAATCGGCTACGCATTGATGCCAATGACCTTTGAACGTAAACATAACCTTAATTTTGTTTGGTGACAGAACTCCTTTTTTCATTTCTTAAATTTCATTTTTCCATTAAAAATCACCATCTCTTAGACTGCTTTCACCACTACCTTCTCTCCTTCAATTACTTGTCGTTTCCTTATTAGTTGTATCTATCATGATTATGACTCGCAGCGTCCGTGCTCGCCTCGAAGAGTCCAAACTCAATCAGGCTTTGAGCGAATTAAAGACGTCAAAGGAGCTCTGTGACCAACTGACTAAGGAAATAGATGACAATGAGAGAGTGCTCCTTGATGCCCATGCAAAGAATAGGAATTTGAAATCTGAAATGGCCCAGATATATACTCAATACACTGAGGCCATAGAAGAACGCGACAGACTTCAACTGGTTGTGGATGGATTCAGCCAGTGTAGCATAGAGTATGAACAAGCTCTTAGTCATAAACATTTATTACAACAACAGCTACATGAGGCTCAAAGTCAAATTTCAGAACTTCAGACCATTAACTCAAATATCACCGCCTCGCTGAATCAGAGTCTATTCGATGAGTTGATGCCTGTTGCCCCCTCAATGGTTTCCGCCATTAATCCCTGCTACACTATTGATTTGACAGATCATAATAATTCTAAGCCATGTAACTCAGTGAGGGTAGTCACCAGTAAGACTAAGCTTAAAAAATACATAAAAATTAATAAATACATTGTTCGAACCAAAAAGTTGGTGAAAAGACATAAGTTTTTCATTAAAAATGTTAAACTAAATAGGGAAAGGCTAAATTTACTTAAACAATTAGATATGTATTCTTTTAATTTGGAACAAAGTACTAGGAAGTACAAAATTGACACAGAGTACTTACAATCAGAACTAGACTATTTACAGGAGAAACTTAGTTCAATGACTGCCAAATATAATACCTCAGAAGATCTCATGAAGGAATATGTGTTGGCGATGAATGTTCTGGTGAACTCACAAACGAACAACTGTGAGCAGTGTCAGTCACCATCCATCCTACCTACACCGGAGCATTCATTGACAACATGCAATACCACCTTAACGCAGCCCTGTGTTGATTTGCCACTTCCTGCTATTAACAGTTCCTATAAACAGTGTGTAAAAAATGATGTAGTTTTATTCTGTGATGAAATTGGAAAGGAGTTAGGTCACTTGTTGACAGATGAATATCCGGGACACTCCATAATAAATTACTGTATGCCCGGTTGCTCTTTATTTAATATTATGAAAGCAATTATAAAATGTAATTTTAACCAGGACACCACACTGTTAATTTTTATGGGAAATAGGGGAAATGTGAACAAAAGAGAATTGCTCCATTATTATAGAACATTGAATAATCTTAGTTTAAGAAAAATTGTGTTGTTCACATTCCCATATAGTCAAAGTTTGCCACAGGAAGAAAATAGGTTAAGATATGAAATAAATATGACATTACATAATTTAGCATTTAATAATAATCTATTTCATTTAATTGATACCAATCATTTTGTTGGAAAAAATTTGTTTTTGACAACAGATACATATAATATTGTTAAGTACTATCTCTCTAACTATCACAAAAGACAGATAGCTGTGTCGCTATCATATTTTCTTTGTATTTCAGCCAAGACTTTGGCTAAACAACTTGCTTCTTTTGAGCAATGCACTGACATGTTAAACTATTCTGCCAATGACTTGGCAGCAATTAGTGACATTAATTCTCATTTAAATTAGAAAGTAAGACAATAGAGGCTACCTCTTGCAAAAATGTAAGGATGGCAAATGAAAAATCAAATAATAATGTAAATGAATTAAATAGTATCAACCTGGTGCATCAAAACATTCAAGGGTTTTTGAACAAAGATTTAGAAGTAGATTTATTCCTGAACTGTAACAATATAGATATTATTTGTATGACAGAACATTGGCTTAAAAGCCACCAGCTCATGTTCAATTTTAGTAACCACCAGGTTGGTAGTTCGTTCAACAGAGTAAATGCCATACATGGTGGCTCATTGATTTTAGTTAATAACCAGCTTAAATTTAAAGACCGTACAGATATTGTGAGCCTCTCTGTTGAGCGAACAATTGAAATAGCCTGTATAGAATTGGAGCAGTTCATTGTATTAAGTGTGTACAGACCTCCTTCAGGATTGTATGATTGTTTTGAAAAGGTCATGGATGAAGTGTTACACAAAATCTGTAATTCAAATAAGTCCATCATCACTTGTGGTGACTTTAATGTTAATTTGTTAGAAAAATCTGGATTGTGCACTAAAATTATAAGTTTGTTTCAGTCATACAATCTTGCTAACCAATTTTTGGAGCCCACTAGAATAACTCCCACTAGTGCCACTTGCTTAGATAATATTTATACCGATGTTAAACCAATCCACAAAGAAATTATAAATTTATTAGACTCAGACCATTGTGGACAATTGATCACTATCTAAAATGTAAACAAAAAAGTAACTAAAAAAGATATCACTGTTAACCCAAAAACTACTAATCGTTTGGAAAGATTTAAAACTAAACTTTCGAGTAAACTACCACTTTTGCCCACTAATGATGACCCTAACGAACAATATAATAATTTTTTTTAAATGTATTGCACACAATTTGATAACACACTCATACCTAAGACATTATCGGTTAGTAGTAACGCATCTTTCAGTGACTGGGCCACCATTGGTATACATAAAAGTAGAAAACGACTTTATGAATTGTATGATGAACGGACATGTATAAACACTGTTGAATTTAATTTGTATGTTAAGAATTATTCTAAATTATTTAAAAAAGTTTGTAGTATTGCCAAGTCACATTATTTGAGTTCAAAAATAAAAAATAGCAGTAATGTAATTAAAATGACATGGAATATCATTAATAGCGAAACGGGAAGGTCATGCAATCGAAATAGTGATTACAGTCTTGTCATTGATAACAGTATAATGATAAATGATAAATGATAAATGATTTTATTTCTGTAAGTAGGTTTGTACAAACACTTTTACATGTCAATTATATTTTTTTTTTAACTAGATGAGTTCGGCGTTTCCTAACTGACTACTCTGAGAAGAAAGGCCGAAACAAACTCAGAGGTCACAGTCTCTTTTAAAGTCCAGACATAATCTTGTTCACATCATGTGAAGATCATGTAGATTGGTGACTGAAATGGTCTTTTGAAGAAAGAACCACACAGATTGAGTGGACCTGTCCAGTCAGTGCAAGCATTTGTCACTAATCGTTTAGCTCAACTCGGAAGATAAGGAGCCCAACGCTTTGACGAACAGTACCAAAGAAAGGACATTTGGGTAGGCCACGTAAATTACTCAAACTGCCAGATCGTGATTACTGAGAACGAAAGAAAAAAAAAAATAATTAAAAAAGACCCACATAGTCTTCACATTCACAATAATTAAAACAATACGATACTTTACAAAGTAAATAATCATGTCATTGTATATATAAAAATTATCAATGTCAATGTGTATATAAAAAAAAGAAACGGATATAATTTTGTTGGTCAGATCATTTGATGACCATGTAGATCGGTGTCTGAAATGGTCTTTTGAAGAAAGAACCACACAGATTGAGTGGACCTGTCCAGTCAGTGCAAGCATTTGTCACTAATCGTTTAGCTCAACTCGGAAAATAAGGAGCCCAACGCTTTGACGAACAGTACCAAAGAAAGGACATTTGGGTAGGCCACATAAATTACTCAAACTGCCAGATCGTGATTACTGAGAACGAAAGAAAAAAAAAATTAAAAAAGACCCACATAGTCTTCACATTCACAATAATTAAAACAATACGATACTTTACAAAGTAAATAATCATGTCATTGTATATATAAAAATTATCAATGTCAATGTGTATATAAAAAAAAAAAAAGAAACGGATATAATTTTGTTGGTCAGATCATTTGATGACCATGTAGATCGGTGTCTGAAATGGTCTTTTGATGAAAGAACCACACAGATATTGCCACTAACTACTCAAACTGCCAGACAATAGTCAAAAGTGAAACAGTGACCCACATAGTCCTCAAATTCTCAATAATCAAAGTAATATTCATACAATTAATATTCATGTCATGTGAAATAATAAAAAAAGAGTAAAAAATAGCAAAATAATTAAATCGGATTCTCAAGTCGCCGCGGCCTTTGAAAATTTCTTTGCAGAGATTCCCAAATCAATTACTAACTCTCTAAACTCATCACCGACTGCCGCAGAGTCCTTACTTAAAGAAAACGTGCCTGTATGTGATAATGAATTTCATTTCCAATATATCACCTCTACAGATATCATTAAAACCTTTCACTCGTTAAATATTAAACAGACCGCCGATCTATGGGGTAATTCTGTGGAAGTTGCTAAGTCTATTATAAATATTGTAGCACCTACTTTAGCTGTTATTTTTAATAATTGTATTGACCATGGTGAGTTTCCTGATCTTATGAAAAACAGTAAAATAATACCTTTGTTTAAATCGGGTAGTACATCAGACCCCACTAATTATAGACCTATTTCAGTGCTACCTACCTTTAGTAAAATTTTTGAAAAACTTATTCTAAATCAATTGCAACGATTTTTTAATAAACATAATTTATTACATAACAAACAGTTTGGTTTTACAAGGGGTCGTTCGACTACCGATGCCGGAGTTGAACTTTTAGGACATATTTATAATGCATGGGAGGAGAAGTGCGATGCTTTGGGCATTTTTTGCGATTTGTCCAAGGCATTTGATTGTGTTCTTCATGAAACATTGATCAGGAAACTTCACCACTACGGAATCCGGAACGCCTCTCTGGATCTTCTTACTTCGTACTTAAGTGATAGGATTCAGAGAGTTGACGTCAACGGAAAAAGATCACCTGGATCTGTAATTAGAATGGGGGTCCCCCAGGGCTCAATTTTAGGCCCATTTTTATTTCTTATTTATATTAATGATTTACCTTACCTCATAAAGGATAAACATGATATAGTATTGTTTGCCGACGACACTTCACTTTTATTTAAACTCAAACGTCAGCAGCTAGTTACTGACAATGTAAATAGTGCCCTTGCAAATGTAGTTAACTGGTTTAATGTTAATAATCTACTTCTAAACGAGAAAAAAACGAAATGTATTAAGTTTACGATACCTCATGTTAGACAAGTAGAAACTAGTGTTCTCATAAAGAATGAAGAGTTGAAACCCGAAGATACCACAGTATTCCTAGGCATAACTCTGGATAGCAAGCTTCAGTGGGGCCCTCATGTAGAAAAATTGTCAAAAAAGCTTAGCTCTGCAGCATACGCGGTTAGAAAAATTCGTGATTTAACTGATTTAGAGACAGCCCGTTTAGTTTATTTTAGTTATTTTCACAGTGTGATGTCGTACGGTATTCTATTGTGGGGAAATGCCGCCGACATTCAGACAATTTTTGTTTTACAAAAAAGGGCAATTCGTTCAATTTATAAATTAAGTCCCAGACACTCCCTCAGAGATAAATTTAAAGAGATTAATATAATGACTGTGCCTTCTCAGTATATTTATGAAAATCTTTTGTATGCACATAAAAATATTAATCTCTTTAAAAGATACAGTGATATCCATAATGTTAATACTAGAAACAAAAACAAATTTGTTATTCCTACAACCAGGCTCAAGAAAATAGGTGACTCCTTTAGATGCCAATGTATACGTTTTTATAATAAACTTCCCAGCCTCATTCAAGAACTAAGCTTAAATAAATTCAAATCTTTTATAAAGCGGAAACTATGTCAAAAAGCCTATTATACTGTCAAAGACTATATTGAGGATAAAACTGCTTGGGATTGAGCTGCTCCAATAACTGCACTGAATGTTGATTTTATATATTATTTTGCTACTTTATTCTGATTTTATTTTGATATTTTTTTTATTTTATATTTTTTTTTCTTTTTTACAGCCACATGTATATTTACTATATGTACTTATTGTTTTAACTACTGTGAATTTGATGACTATGTGGGTCATTATTTTACTTTCGATTTTGGTCTGGCAGTTTGAGTAATTTGTGCGGCCTACCCAAATGTCCTTTCTTTGGTATTGTTCGTCGAATCGTTGGGCTCCTTAAGTTCCGAGTTGAGCTGCACGATTATTGACAAATGCGTGCACTGACTGGACAGGTCCACTCAAATCTGTGTGGTTATTTCCTCTAAAGACCATTTCAGACAGCGACTAACATGGTCATCAAGTGATTAGACCGAGATCCTTTCCGGATTTTTCATATACACATTGACATTGATAAATTCTATTTATACAGTGACATGAATATTTACTTTTATCATATTGTTTAATCATTGTGAATGTGAAGACTGTGTGGGTATGTTTCTTCTTTTATTTTATCTTTATTTACTTGTCAAGTATGTTGTAATTATGATCTGGCAGGTTGAGTAATTTTTGCGGCCTACCCAAATGTCCTTTCTTTGGTATTGTTCGTCGGATCGTTGAGCTTCTCAAGTTCTGAGTTGAGCCGCACGATTAGTGACAAATGCGTGCACTGACTGGACAGGTCCACTCAATCTGTTTGGTTCTTTCCTCTAAAGACCATTTCAGACAGCTACCTACATAGTTTTCACATAATGTTACCAATATTATGTCTGGACTTTAAAAGAGACTGTGACCTCTGAGTTTGTTTCGGCCTTTCTTCTCAGAGTAGTCAGATAGGAAACGCCGACCTCATCTAGCTCAAAATAATATTATTGACTTGTAAAAGTGTTTGTACAAACCTACTTACAGAAATAAAATCATTTATCATTTAAAAAGCAAACACATAAAATAATAATAAAATAAAATATTAGAAAACATAACTAAGCCATTGCTTAGAAATGTTGACTGTGTTAGGTCAATAATCTCAGTAGCAAGCACGGTGAGTTGTTTTTACAGAATAAACCAGTAGATTTTTTTTCGCAATCGCTATTTTAAAATTTCGTTTTGACCACTATTGGCTTCAGCATCCCTGAAAACCATGAAAGCTATCTCTTCTCACTCTTTCGCTGTCACCTTTTTTTGTTTGTTGTGAAAAGTCACTACAAATTGCGATTTTTCATTAAGTAATCTATTAATACGTGAAGCGAAAACTTTGGATCCCTTTTTACGAAAATTGGGCGGACGCCGGACGGAGGAGTATGAAATTTCACACACTTATAGTTTATACAGAGAAGAAGTGACGAATGCTAATATTTTTTTAAAATTATGCGTAAAAATATATAATTTTCAATAAATAACACGTTACACACACTACTATTCATTACCGTGTAGTTAATACACACATGCATAAATATTCTTTTGTTTATGGTCTAATGGACAATATCTGTCTTTATTTTGTGTCTATAGTCTTATAGTTAGGGAGCTGGCGAGCATTTTGGTATATGATTTGCACACGTTTCACGTCGAGGTGGATTGCAGTTTCAATAATTACGAATCGATTTGGTCCAATCAATTAAGGTCCTATGTCACTGCGTTTTCGCGTTACAGCGGATTGAAGTTGCTTAAAAAAATCGGGATATTAAATCATTTGCACATGTATGCCTCTAGAGTTCATGGTCACAATCATCTTGGAAACGAAGAAAATCGAAGAGGCAGACATTCAGGACTCTGCATTGTCATGGGACGGAGTTGTAAAAATATTAAAAAAAGGTCTACTAAGTCATTTGCACGCGGTTCTTATATTAATACGTGAAGGGAAAACTTTGGATCCCTCTTTACGAAAATTGGGCGGAAGGAGGAGTATGAAATTTCGCACACTTATAGTTTATACAGAGAAAAAGTGACGAATGCTAATATTTTTTTAAAATTATGCGTAAAAATATATATTTTTCAATAAATAACACGTTACACACACTACTATTGATTACCGTGTAGTTAATACACACATGCATAAATATTCTTTTGTTTATGGTCCAATCGACAAAATCTGTCTTTATTTTGTGTCTATAGTCTTATAGTTAGGGAGCTGGCGAGCATTTCGGTGTATGAGTTGCATACGTTTCACGTCGAGGTAGATTGCAGTTTAAATAATTACGAATCGATTTGGTCCAATCAATTAAGGTCCTATGTCACTGCGTTTTCGCGTTACAGCGAATTGAAGTTGCTTAAAAAAATCGGGGTATTAAATCATTTGCACATGTATGCCTCTAGATTTCATGGTCACAATCATCTTGGAAACGAAGAACATCGAAGAGGCAGACATTCAGGACTCTGCATTGTCATGGGACGGAGTTGTAAAAATGTTAAAAAAAAGGTCTACTAAGCCATTTGCACGCGGTTCTCATTGCACCCATTCGATTCACTATGACTCTGTGGATTCGAAAAAACATGTGGCAGACTCTTTGCTCACTGGTTTTCAGCTGTATTACTTTTTGAAATTCACGGAATCAAGGGACAGCGGGTATTACGTGGGATTATTGTTATTATTTATAGTTTTATTCTTACAATTTTGGTTAATATTATCCTGTAAACTCACGGTAACGATTAAACTTCTGGAGCTGAAATCTATGCAATCAAATGTTTTCTCAATGCCAACCAGAAACGAAATGCGCTTGGAACTTTAATTAGAAAGTATTTTTTTAAATTGCATGCTTGATTGTAATCTGAATAGGATTAGGATCTGGATAGGAACAGTCTTTGACTTTTTTAAATCACGTTTTATTTGTGAAAAATACGTAGATTTTGAACCAAGACGTGTGAAAGTGCCTGAGAGCGAGAGAGAGGAAAAGCGTGCAAAATAAAAGGGGAGGCTGTATATAAATATACGCTCTATACATTTAGTTTCACAATACGGAAAAGGTCAGAACTTAGTTAGACCGTTCTCACTCATATTCCCAAATAAAAGAGAGACACCACGAAAGAACTATGAGGATATTTTATACCTGCTTGGTTTGGCGCGAGCGTCGGGTTGAAAAAAAAAATCAAATGGTCTGCCTTTGGAATATCAGAGACCTGAACGTCTGCCTCATCGATTTTCTTGGTTTTCATAAGGAATTCAATCATCAGTCCAAGAAGTAGACGTGTGCGCATAATATAGCACACCTTTTTTTTACATTTTTGGAGCACTATCAATAGACAACGCAGAGGCAACATACTGGCAGACTATTTTTCCGTGGTTCTTCTCATTGTTTTTATTCGAACAATTCAAATCTGCCAAGTGTGCATTTCCTAAAGAGTTTTTTTTAATCATAAAAATAAATGTAAAGCCCTGGATGTCTGCCTTTTCGATTCTTTCTGTTTCCAGGATGACTGTGATCATCAGCCCCGAGGCAGACGTGTGCGCATCATATAGCACACCTTTTTTTTTAAACATTGTTGAAACGCTGTAAATTTACAACGCAGCGCCACCATGGTGGCAGACGAGGTCTTTGATGTTTCTTAGGATATAATTATCACTATTAATAACGTCTGCCTTGTGTGCTGATCATATCGAAATTTTGCTCGCCAGCTCCCTAACTATTAGTGAATGTCAAGTATAACCATAGATAATAAATTAATTTTATAGATAGATTATATAACCTATTTAATTTTTTAAATCTATGATCATATCGAGAACTAGCTTCTGCCCGCGGCTTCGCCCGCGTGGATGTCGAAAAATGTCCCACAGGAACGTATTACCGGGATTAAAAGTACCCTTTGTGTTTATCCAGGTAAACAATGGGTTATTGCACTGCTTGCTTTGTATTATCCAAGGAGCAGCGTTCGGATTGATAAATGATTGTTGTAGGATAAATATTGCTAAAACATAACAATAATGACGGAATATATAACGGAACGGCAAATTACCTACTTGCATGACTTTGAAGGCAACTTTAAAGCGAAAATATAAGTTCTCTTTATTCCCTGAGAATTTTTTTATTCAAACTTTGCACACCTGTCAAAGACCGATGACGATGCAATCTATATATATAAAATTCTAAGTCCTGAGTGACTGACTGACTGACTGACTGATATATCAACGCACAGCCTAAACCGCTGGACCTAGAGACATGAAATTTGGAGGGTGTGTTCTTTGTAAAGAGTAGGTATCCACTAAGAAAGGATTTTTTGAAATTACATCCCTAAGAGGGTGAAATGGGGGGTTGAATTTTCTATGAAACTTTTTATTCGCTGGGTCGATTGACACAAAAATTGGTACACATACTCTTCAAGTATAATTATGTGACACGTGTATCACAATTTTTCAAAAATCATTCCCTTACTAATATCCTACGTGGTCTGGTAGACGGGCCCATGGCGTGCGGGGAAGCCCGGGGATCGATTTGTCGTCACCGCTGTCCAATCTCAACCAAGGTAACTGATATTAATATGAATAATATTTGCAAGTAATAAGTAAGTACATGTAAAAAACGCGTTTGTTTCTCTATTAAATAAAATTAAATAACTACAATGACTATTGTTAAATAGATACCTATGCAACTTTATAAGTAAAAACTAATTGGGCGCATACATCTGTACGTTCAGTGAGTAATAATATGATTTCAGTTTATTACATTAAAGTAAAACGTAACGACCAATCCACAATCATCAATGAAATTCTCTTGAGATCGTTCGAAGGAGTTGAAAATCATTATAAATCAGTGGAGTCCAGTGATAAACCACGATGACGCCATACATTACCCGGTTGAGTTTCTTAACACATTGAAGCCTTCTTGGGAGTCCCCCAATTCACATATTAAAATTTAGAGTTGGCGTCCCAGTTATGTTGCTGCGTAATTTGACAGGCCTATTGGTCTAGTGGTTAGTGACCCTGACTGCTATGCCGGAGGTCGTGGGTTCGATTCCCACCCAGGACAAATGTTTGTGTGATGAGCACGATCATTTGTTCTGTGTCTGGGTGTAATTTATCTATAATATGTATGTATTTAGAAATATATAAGTATGTTTATCAGTTGTCTAGTACCCATAACACAAGCTCTGCTTAGCTTGGGACTACATGGCGTTGTGTGATAGTTGTGGAATATTATTATTATTATATTATTATATATGTTAACATATCTCGGGACCCTAGGGTCCCGGTCTTTTGGAAGGCGTACGAGGGGCCGAAGCCAACTCGCAGAGGCCCCTTAGAAAATTAAGATGAAGTGAGGCACTAACTATTATTATTATTAATTTCAACCCGCCAAAATTATGCAATGGCACCAAGTTGTGAGTGAAAATATTGCAACGAAATGTTATCGAGGCAACTATACTGACAGATTGTTCAGAGAGGAGTCTGTGTTTATTCCGAGGATTCCTCTAACGTCATCGAACTACCCTTTCGAGTTCAAAAGAGTGCAGTTTCCCTCAAAGTCTGCTATGACATGATGTAACGTTGTGTGAATATCCACATATTCAATTAATTCATAATCAACGTCAATTCTTAACTTATAAAAACATTATCGTAATATCGTCAATGGAATGCAAGGAATGCCTACACATTCTTTTTGGTGTTGGAACAGTACGTCGTGATGTTCTGCGTGACGTCATAAAAAGAATGTCATTGTGGGTATTAGTAAATAGTCTTTAATCGTGTAGTGGCGAAAAGTCATGCTAGGCGGGTAGTTCTGAATCAGTCACTTCCTATTGGTGTCGTAGTCGGACGAATGTTCTCGACATTAACCGAAGTAAAGCGCGTACGATTATATATATGCTCGTACAGGTCGCGTTAGCTCACTTTTTATTACTAAAACTTTCTGGTTACACGTTCGCAAAATAGTTTCTCGCTGTATTAGATTCTTGCGACATTACCCGTGTCCAGACTTTTATTTTATTAAGTTTGTAGTGACTTAAGTTGTATCAATCAATTATATTTCACAAGTGAAGTGTTTATCCCCGTGAAGGGTAAGTTTGCCAAACCAAACCGAACAATTATTATAACTGCCAGCTCATGTTCTATTTTCTTTACTGAGTAGGTACCTACAGACATAATTTATTTTGTGTTCACATTTTCTATTGTCTGTTGGTTTCATTCTTTTTAAGCCTCGAGTGTGTCACACGCTCGCAGGGCCAATCGATGTTTTTGTGATAATGCTTCTCGCTAATTTAACTACGTGTACGTACCATGTAAACTCCGCTCTGATGAATGTAACGTGTGGGAGTATTTAAAATAAAATGAAACTCTCACCAACGCTTACAACAATAAAATTTATTTAGGGTCGTGGAATTACAAGGCCGTCACTTGTTAATTTATTGCTCCGTGGAAGTAGGCGCACTAAGTACTGCCCTGGCTTAACGCGTAGCTGGAGCGACGCGACGCCGAGGAGTTGACCCCGAGGTGGAAGAGGCCGCAGAGACGAGATGGTAAGGCGCGCAGGTGGGTGCCGCCAGGTGACGTGTGCGCAGGTCTCGAACGTTCGGTAAGGGTGAGTCAGCTGAACTCAACGAACGTCGATGAGGGTAATTTAAAACCCAATCTTGTTCCCTGGAATTAACGTCCAGCGGTAAATAAATGTCCACTGCAACCCCTCTCTGATAATGACCTCGCAGCGTACGCGAAAGCCTAGGACGTAAGGCGCTAAGGCGTTTGTGAGTATTGGTCCTCATCAGAGCGGAGTTTACATGGTACGTACACGTAGTTAAATTAGCGAGAAGCATTATCACAAAAACATCGATTGGCCCTGCGAGCGTGTGACACACTCGAGGCTTAAAAAGAATGAAACCAACAGACAATAGAAAATGTGAACACAAAATAAATTATGTCTGTAGGTACCTACTCAGTAAAGAAAATAGAACATGAGCTGGCAGTTATAATAATTGTTCGGTTTGGTTTGGCAAACTTACCCTTCACGGGGATAAACACTTCACTTGTTAAATATAATTGATTGATACAACTTAAGTCACTACAAACTTAATAAAATAAAAGTCTGGACACGGGTAATGTCGCAAGAATCTAATACAGCGAGAAACTATTTTGCGAACGTGTAACCAGAAAGTTTTAGTAATAAAAAGTGAGCTAACGCGACCTGTACGAGCATATATATACTTGTACGCGCTTTACTTCGGTTAATGTCGAGAACATTCGTCCGAATACGACACCAATAGGAAGTGACTGATTCAGAACTACCCGCCTAGCATGACTTTTCGCCACTACACGATTAAAGACTATTTACTAGGAGTTTTCGTCGCGGCACTCGTGCGAGCGGGTCGTGTCACAGTTGTATTCGTTGACTGAGCAGAGCGCATACTGTTTAGTACATTCGCACTTAGAAAGGTACGGCACGTGGCCGGTCGGCCGGCTACCTGCCGCCTGTCGCAGGTGCGAGTTGTTTACGAGTAGAATGAGTGATAATTATGAGACGAATAATGAAATTATTAATGACTATATGAATGAGATTTCTACTTTAAATGAAGAGTTAAACATAGAAGACAGTGAAAACACGACCAATAAAAGAATGAGAGAAAGCAGTGATGAAGAATGGACGGAAGTTAAGCGGAAAGACAAAATATTGAAGGAGTCAGAAAAGATAGAAATATATATATCGAGCAAAGATAAACTGCCGAAACAATTTAGTCTTGCGAAGTTATTTAGAGACCAGAATATTAAAGATATTAGCAGGGTAAAATTTATCAACCCGTATCGAGTTCGTATAGAATTGATTAGCGAATTAAGCGCAGAGTATTTGGAGACATGTACATTATTTATTGATAAGGGATGGCATATTCAGAGAGCAATGGAAAGGAATTTGTCTTACGGTGTAATTCGAGATGTTGACTTGGAAATGTCAGAGGAAAACGTTTTGGAGAGTATATTTTGCCCCGAACCTGCCAAGCTATTATCTTTAAATCGCTTAAATCGTAAGAACTTTGAGGCTGACGGGTGGTCACCCAGTGAAGCGGTTCGTCTTTGTTTTAAAGGGTCATTCTTGCCACCTTATGTTTATACACATGGTTTGAGGATTAAGGTAGAACCATATGTATTTCCGGTGTCGCAATGTTCGCGCTGCTGGAAATACGGTCATGTACTGAAGAGGTGCCCTAGTGCTAAAGTTGTGTGTCCCAAATGCGGTAAAAACCATGACAATTGTGAAACCACTAACATGAGTTGCGTCAACTGCAATGGAAAACATATATCCCTGTCAAAAACTTGTCCAATCTTTTTAAAGGAAAAACGATTGAGGGAACTCATGTCTGAGTTTAATTGCACCTACAGAAAGGCCCTAATGATCTATGTCCCTAAAGACGAACCAATTCACAAGAAAGTGAACATAGAAAACAAGGACACTGATATAAAGCTTTCATCTTCTCAAGTCATGGACACAGCTCCAATTCAAACTAGCAGTAGTCTGGCTTATGCTGAAGGGACAAGTAAGGCGCAAATACATAAACAAAAACAAAAGTCGGACTCTAAACAGAAACAGAGGAAACAGGAGAACTCGTCAGATCTGGAGTTTATGGAGTGGACTAAAACAGAAATAGAAGACTATAATGAAGCTGAAACAAAAAACTGCAGTGAAACAGGAGAAAAACACAGAGATATAAATTTCAAGGAACTGTTAAAGAGGTTACAAGAGATAATATTCATGAAAGGAAGCACTATACAAATGATTTGCAAAGGAGTACTGAAAACTTGCATTGAGTGGGTAATTTTAGTAGTAGTTGACAATGTAGCGGATTGGCCTATCCTTAAACTAATTCTGGATTATTTCTCAAATGCCAGATAAATATGAAACGAATGTTAAATTAAATATTATTCAATGGAATGCACAAAGCATTAGACCAAAGTTAATTGAGTTTGAGAATTTGTTAATACAAGACAAGATTCACATTGCCGTATTGAGCGAAACCTGGTTACAATCAGAAATGTATTTTAAAGTTAAAGATTACAGTATATTTCGCAAAGACAGAGACGATTCTTATGGAGGTGTAGCAATACTCACCCATAAGTCAATTAAATCTCAGATTTGCCATGATTTACAACTTACTAACTCAGGTATAGAATGTATACACGTTAAAGTGTATAATTGTAATCAAATTGAAAATATTATATCGATTTACTGCCCACCTTCTATAAATACTAACCAGTCAGACTGGGAACAACTATTTTCACAGGTAAATAATAAAACCCTCCTTTTAGGTGACTTCAATGGACACCATCCCAATTGGTCCAATAAAGTGGATAGGAGAGGTAACCAAATCTTTGACGCACTTATTGGTAGTAGCCTTATTTCGTTAAACAGTGGCGATCACACGCGTATTAAGTTAGTGAATGGTGTACTACAACAGTCATCTCCAGATGTTTCGTTTACGTCATCCGATATAAGCTTAAGTTTAAACTGGCAAGTGTTAAATGAGACATTAGGAAGCGATCATCGTATTATAAAAATTTCAACGTATTATAAAACTCGTAACGTATTTATGTCTCGTCGAAACTATAAAAAGGCTGACTGGGTAGGGTACCAAAAACTTTTAAATGACCTTTTCAATGAATTTGTTCATCCAAATGATTTACAGAAAGGATATGACATGTTTATAGACTATTTAGACATCGCTGCCGATTTTTATATACCATATATTAAAGTTAATACGAACCCAGAAATAAATTTTATACCAAAACCTTATTGGTGTCCCAATCTCTCTAAGGCTGTAGCAGAGCGCCGGTTGGCACTTTCCAAATTTCGACGTAATCCATCACCACATAACCTTACAATCCTACAAAGTAAAATCGCTGATGCTCAGAGATATATTCGGTGTTCTAGAAGCAAGTCATGGCAAAACTTGTGTTCTTCTCTTGATCAAACGTCAAGCCACAGTGAGCTCTGGCGAAAGATGAGGTGGATTAAGGGATATAACGCAACAAAATCCCATGTTGACAGCACAATGGCAAGCGAATTACTTTGTGGTCTAGCTCCCGATTTCGTATCGCGCGACTACCCTACACTTACATCGAATAATCCAAAACTTGAAGTACCTATTACAATCCAAGAACTGACTAGATGCTTGAAAAATAAAGATACTGCCCCTGGTAGTGACAAAATTACTTATTCTATGATAAAATATTTACCTGACAACGGAAAACAAGTGTTACTTAATCTATTTAATTCATTTTTCAGTTATTCGTTTGTACCTAAACAATGGCGCGACATAGTGGTGGTCCCGATCCCCAAACCGGGACGCGATCCTTGCTTAACTTCTTCCCTTCGCCCGATTTCTATGATCTCGTGTATATGCAAAACTTTCCATAGCATTCTAATCAATAGACTAGAGTGGTTCATAGAAAAGAACTGTATGTTAGACCCGAATACCACCGAATTTAGAAAATGTCGATCAACATTAAATAATCTTACTAGTTTAGTTTCTAGAATTCAAACTGGATTTTCTGAAAAACAAATGACCATATGCTGTTTCATTGATCTGGATAATGCCTATAACAATGTGGATGTACATAGTTTATTACGTATAATGGATGGCTTAGGTGTGGGGCAAAAACTTTGTACCTATTTGTGGAACTTTTTACAAGCAAGAAATTTAAAAATCCAACTTGATACTGATTCAATATGTAGAACTACTTGTCGTGGCTTGGCACAGGGTGATCCATTATCGCCCTTGTTATTTAATATGGCTACTATCAATATCTGTAAAAAGATAAATAGTGTTTATATTTCGCAGTTTGCAGATGACTTTGTGTTATATTTTATTACCAACAAAATTCTGGAGGCGACACTTAAATTGCAAAAGGCTGTAGACCTTTTTAAGAAGTTAGTCCAAGATATTGGTTTAGACGTTTCAAGTAGTAAAAGTAAAATTTGTATATTCAAAAATGGATTTAGAAAAGATACCATTGATATTAAAGTAGATAAAAGATCGCTCCAGGTAGTTGACAACTATAAATATTTGTGGTCTAAACATATTAATGAGTTAAGAGACAAATCTTCAAAATTTCTGAATGTGTTTAAGATACTAACTGGTCCAGGCTGGGGCATACACCCCACTCATTTACGACGTTTATACATTGCCATCATACGCAGTAGATTAGATTATGCGAGTTTTTTATTTGATAATAGCTGTCAAACCCATTTAAATAAATTGACTAAAATTCAAAACCAATGTTTGAGGGTCATCGGTGGTTTTATTAAAAGTACACCCATTCATGTGATGGAATGCGAACTACATCTGCAGTCGTTACACATTCGTAGATACTACTTGGCTGGTAAATTCTTTTTAAAACTTAAATCTTTTGTAAGTGGGGACACGTGGGATATTGTTACCAACCTTAATATTTGTTGCCAAGGTACTTATTGGAGACGTAAAAAGAAACCAATTATAGCCCATATTTATGAAACATTGAATACCATAAGCGTCTACTCCGGTGATGAATTAGGGTTATTTTCGCTTAATACGTGGATAAGCGGTGTGAACTTGTCTTGTACGATTAAACCACGAATTGAAAATGTTTCCGAGTCCAAGAAGTCTTACAATCATGATGAACTTCGAATTATATGTAATAGGAATTTCAGCAGGACTTACTCTGGATATTATAGGATTTATACGGATGGATCTAAAGTTAGAGATAATGTTGGAGCAGCGTTTTTTGACCCTCAAAGTAATACCTCTTTTAAGTTCCAGTTAAATTCAAACATTTCTGTCATGTATTCCGAGTTAATCGCTATCTTCGAAGCCATTTCATACCTTGAATCGATAAATTTTCAAAGTTCTGTAATCTATT
Source organism: Aporophyla lueneburgensis (assembly GCA_932294355.1). NCBI lineage: Eukaryota > Metazoa > Arthropoda > Insecta > Lepidoptera > Noctuidae > Aporophyla > Aporophyla lueneburgensis. The sequence continues at coordinate 24,993,840 of OW028734.1, forward strand.
CTGACTGTAAAAGCGCACTCCAACATCTGATGAGCTGTTCAGGAAATTTTCGTGGCTATCCGGTAGCATACAAAATAATAGATTCTATTTGTAGATTAAGACATAAAAATAAAAATATTGTTTTACAATGGGTGCCTTCCCATATCGATATTGAAGAAAACGAAGTAGTTGATAATTTAGCCAAAGCAGCGTGCCTAGAGGGTGTTCCGGTAATGTATAAACCTTACTGGACCGATATTTTAAGTTTAGTTAGATTAAAATGTTGCGAACTTTGGAAAGAATACTTCGACGAGAAGTCATTAACAAAAGGTATTTGGTATCGGACGATACAGCCCACCATTCATAATTATCCTTGGTTTGATAACGCCGATATGAATAGACAAGAAATCGTGACGAGTATGAGACTTCGTTCCGGACACATCCCATTGAATAGTTTTGCTGCATTGATGGGCAAAGTTACGTCTCCAAACTGTACGGAATGCAATGTGGTCGAGGATGCTTTTCATATTATGGTGGAGTGTGTCCGGAACGGAGTGGAAAGATATTTGATGCAAGACCAATTTAATATGAATATTTGTCAGTTAGGAGAATGCAATATTATTTTAGCTTTTCCAGCATCCAAGGCCGCTAGAATATTGTATAAATTAGTTAACTTAGGAATTAAGCGTAGATGTTAAGATGTGCATGTAACAAAGGTTTCCTATGAGGGTGGCATGTTCACTATGTGATCAAACCCTCGTTAATAAATAAAGATTAAAAAAAAAAAAAAGACTATTTACTAATACCCACAATGACATTCTTTTTATGACGTCACGCAGAACATCACGACGTACTGTTCCAACACCAAAAAGAATGTGTAGGCATTCCTTGCATTCCATTGACGATATTACGATAGTGTTTTTATAAGTTAAGAATTGACGTTGATTATGAATTAATTGAATATGTGGATATTCACACAACGTTACAATACCCCCTCGCGCAGTCAAGGATTTTGTCCTCTATCAACGACAAAATCCGCATGAAGAATTAGAGCTAAACTATTGTTTTACCTATCAAAATCATCTTTCATTCGTCTTGCAATCATAGCTAGCGGCAGCTATTGTATTTAGAGATACGGAGTCAGTTAGCTGTCGCACAATAATATAAAATTTAGGTATCCTGTTTTCGTTAACCTTATACCTTACAAATAGTTTTCTTCAAAGAGAAGGTGTACTTAGCGAGAGAATAATGTTATTATATGTATTGAGTTCAATAAAATATTATTATTAAATTACATTTTTTTTTTTTTAAACCATCTACCAACCAATAGTAACCTACCTACCATTTTTATAATTTTAATGTAATTTGAATCTAACTTTCGGTGATAAAAATATGTCTTTGGTTTAAGGCTTATTTATGGAGTCACCAACCGCTCTATAGACACAGTTGTGTTTTATGATTTATGGTTTATTTATGGAGTAATCGACCGCTCCTGCAAGGGCTTGTTTAAAGAGTTGCTACCGCTCTATAGACACAGTTGTGTTTTATGATTTATGGTTTATTTATGGAGTAATCGACCGCTCCTGCAAGGGCTTATTTAAAGAGTTGCTACCGCTCTATAGGAAAAAAAAAACACAACCATGTATTACAAAAAAACTAAATTGACCGATGGGGTAGACCAATGGTAAAAAAAAAATAAAAAATTATAGGTTAGATAGGTATGATAAAATGATAACTTTAAATTAAGGTAAGATTTAACGTTATAATGGGTCGGTTGCTGGGTCGAAGGGACTAACTAGAATGCCTTCCGATGGAAAAAATGGTCCACATTTAGCTATCTGTTTACGTAAGTCCTGTACCGTGGCAGAAGGTGATTCGCCTCTAATCGCCACTCCGTATTCGAGTTCAGACTTTTGAAGCGACATAAACTTTACTGGATAAGCCATGATTTTAAAAAAATATCAAAAGAGAAAAAAAAATACAAGTGTAGGGTAAGTGCCAAAACCAAAAAAAAAATTAACGGTTATATGTACTAAGACTCCGTCTGTTACAATTTGATTTAAAAAAACTAACGTTTCGGTTGAGAACAATCTAGAAAAACAAGCACAAAAACTATTGCACCGTAATAAAATAAAATAAACACACAAAAGGACTTAATGCAACCAATGTGTACGCTTTACAAAAGATAAGTTGCTTTAAAAAAAAAAACAATTGAAAATGAATTGAAAAATGAATTGAAATTGACAGAACGATTTAGTCTGCAATAATGTATACGCTTTACAAAAGAAAAGTTGTTTAAAAAAAGTTACAATTGAAAAATGAATTGCAAAATGAATTGAAAAAAAATTGGTACTGACAGAATAATATAGTCTGCAATAACCATTAAAAAAAAACAATTACCTATATAAAAGAAAAAGAAAGTAAAAATTCTTTTATAGGCAGACGAACCCAGGTGATGAGGTTGTATATATGTGCCTGTAATGAGATCCCGGCACCCACACCCTACAACCGAAATATAAATACGATTTGCGGTTGCAATAAGTGTGGTGGTAGTACTTCCCCGGACGGACCTTCACAAGGGCCCTACTACTACGTAATTTTAAAAATAATACGAATAATAATAATGATTAAATGAGATAATAAATTTAATGCAGAGGAAAAAAAAAATCGTTACTTTCTTTTTGAACCAAAGAAAAAAAAATTATGTAGGGTAGGGTACACCTTGGTTGCGTTCAACCGAAAACGTTTACACAAACTCAAAAAAGAAAAAAAAAAAGAACACGAAACACACAAAACACCAAAATAACACACTTACTACCACCACAGAACAAAAAAAAACAAGTGACCTTCAAAAAAAAAACCACGTTTTGGGCGCCAATGTAACGTGTATTTAAAATAAAATGAAACTCTCACCAACGCTTACAACAATAAAATTTATTTAGGGTCGTGGAATTACAAGGCCGTCACTTGTTAATTTATTGCTCCGTGGAAGTAGGCGCACTAAGTACTGCCCTGGCTTAACGCGTAGCTGGAGCGACGCGACGCCGAGGAGTTGACCCCGAGGTGGAAGAGGCCGCAGAGACGAGATGGTAAGGCGCGCAGGTGGGTGCCGCCAGGTGACGTGTGCGCAGGTCTCGAACGTTCGGTAAGGGTGAGTCAGCTGAACTCAACGAACGTCGATGAGGATAATTTAAAACCCAATCTTGTTCCCTGGAATTAACGTCCAGCGGTAAATAAATGTCCACTGCAACCCCTCTCTGATAATGACCTCGCAGCGTACGCGAAAGCCTAGGACGTAAGGCGCTAAGGCGTTTGTGAGTATTGGTCCTCATCAGAGCGGAGTTTACATGGTACGTACACGTAGTTAAATTAGCGAGAAGCATTATCACAAAAACATCGATTGGCCCTGCGAGCGTGTGACACACTCGAGGCTTAAAAAGAATGAAACCAACAGACAATAGAAAATGTGAACACAAAATAAATTATGTCTGTAGGTACCTACTCAGTAAAGAAAATAGAACATGAGCTGGCAGTTATAATAATTGTTCGGTTTGGTTTGGCAAACTTACCCTTCACGGGGATAAACACTTCACTTGTGAAATATAATTGATTGATACAACTTAAGTCACTACAAACTTAATAAAATAAAAGTCTGGACACGGGTAATGTCGCAAGAATCTAATACAGCGAGAAACTATTTTGCGAACGTGTAACCAGAAAGTTTTAGTAATAAAAAGTGAGCTAACGCGACCTGTACGAGCATATATATACTCGTACGCGCTTTATTTCGGTTAATGTCGAGAACATTCGTCCGACTACGACACCAATAGGAAGTGACTGATTCAGAACTACCCGCCTAGCATGACTTTTCGCCACTACACGATTAAAGACTATTTACTAATACCCACAATGACATTCTTTTTATGACGTCACGCAGAACATCACGACGTACTGTTCCAACACCAAAAAGAATGTGTAGGCATTCCTTGCATTCCATTGACGATATTACGATAATGTTTTTATAAGTTAAGAATTGACGTTGATTATGAATTAATTGAATATGTGGATATTCACACAACGTTACAATGACCATAAATAAATCTCAAGGCCAAACACTTAATTTAACAGGGGTAGACTTAAGGGAGAACTGCTTTTCACACGGTCTGGTGCAGACCAGCAGCCTGGTGATTCTGGCACCTGAAGTAAAATTTAAAACTAAGTAGTAGTAAGTATTTTAAAAGTAATATTGTTTACAAAGAAATACTGCGGTAGGCATAGTATTTCGTTGTAAACAATATTAATTGTTTATTATCCACTTCTGGTTGTCTTCTAAATAAATCTTTTCACACACGCTTTGAGTTCTATTTAAACTAGGTATACTACTGTCATCCCAGAGATAAGTTAAGTTTTACGAAGAACTTCGTCCTATTTTTTTACCAATTTTTGTGTCAATCGACCCAGAGAATAAAAAGTTTTATAGAAAATTCAACACCCCATTTCACCCTCTTAGGGGTGGAATTTCAAAATTTTCCAGCGGTTTAGGCTGTGCGTTGATATATCAGTCAGTCAGTCACTCCGGACTTTGAATTTTATATATATAGATAGATAAAATAACATAATATGTATGAATGTGAACGAAGCAAAATGAGTATGTAAGGATCGTAGCAGGAGACGTTCTGTAGTTTATGCCTGTAATAGTTTCTACCCTCATGGAAGACGGCTAGAAATTATGTTTATGTGTACAGTTTTATGTTCTGTTCGAAGCTGTAAAAACTTTCGAAAGGATAACAAAAGTCTTTCTGTGAGCCCAATAAAGGCTGATATTAAAATATGTTGTCAAATTTCAACTGACAGCAGATTTACTGTCAACCAGTCAAGTAGCCGTTGGAAGCTACTGGTTGATCGAAACTACAAAAAACAGCCTATTCAAAAACATGGCTTATCAGACAATCAGGGTACGGATCCGGTTGCTCAGAAAAAACGTCGTTCAGGATAGTTCCTGTGACATTTAGACACCTGACCAAGTTTATCTTCATTCAGAAACAATAACTATAAAATAATGAGAGTAATTTAGTTAATTTATCTTTAAAGGTAACACGATACATTATAGCCTTGAGCAACGTTCAACGCGCTTTCGGTAATATAACGTGTAATTCGAATATATTCCTCGCGTAGTATTCCAGTGTCGTAGTTAAAATGAAAATATCTTTAAAATGCCTTAAATGTATTAGGCTTGTTTTGTGACTAAATGAACCGCTGGAATTTTTTGGCAGACTCAGTCTACGGTAATATTCATGTAAATGGTTGAATGGTTCTTATTGAGCAAGATATTTAAGTCAGCACTTTTTTCTCTCCAAAGGTCATTGTTAGTAGACAACTCTGTGTTAATATTTCTTAGCAATTTATTGGACCCCTTTAATTATAATGTATCCTCAATATAACAATTTTGTTATCTACTTTTCCGACTAGGTAGCTACTTGCAGTCATCTCTTTTTCCATAATGACTTTCACTTTTGTTTGAATAGCTTTAAGTAAGTTGTTGTGGTTTTATTTTAGTTTTAAATAACTTCTGTAACCTGAACTAAATACAGACGAGAATCTAATGTCTATGTAAAATCAGTATTTAATGTGATCTACTTAGTCATAAAGCAAATTGACGTTATGTTCCTCATTAAATTTTCTGTGTTAACTACAAACAAGATTGACATGTACCAAACAAATAACAGCAATAAATCGGGGCTTACGAGGGCGGGCGGCACTAAAAATTTCCGGAATCAAGGAAGTGACACAACATTACTATTTAAAAATGTATTCATTGCTTTTTGAAGTATTCTCCGCGAAATTTGACACATTTTTCCATACGATGGAACCAATCATTGAAGCAACCATTCCATTCGGAAGTTGGGGTCTCCAAAATGGCCGTTTTGTAAGCGTCCACAGCTTCTTCAGGTAATGAAAATCTCTGACCACGCAATTTATTCTTTATTTTAGGGAAAGTATAGAAATCATTAGGGCTTAGGTCTGGGCTGTACGGCGGATGGTCTAATAATTCTATGTTTTCTTGCTCTAAAAACTCTTTTGTTCTGTGCGCGGTGTGAGAACTCACATTGTCGTAATGGAGGATGATGCGGCGGTTGCGGTTCTCTTTACGGAGTTCAGAAACGACCTGTGTCAAACAAATGCTAGCATACCATTCTGCATTAACCGTTCGTCGTCTCTCAAGAGGAATAGTCGCAATATGGCCGGTTATGGAGACAAACGTGGCCACCATTTTTTTTGCAACACTCCGTGAACGAACAATTTTCGTTGGCTTTAACTCATTTTCGAACACCCAAACTCGTGACTGGTTTTTTGTTTCGGGTTCGTACGCATATATCCAGGATTTGTCACCTGATACGATGTTGTATACAGAATTTGAGGACCCTGCGTGGAATGTTTCGAGAGTTCTGACGCACCAAGTAACGCGAGCCGCTTTTTGCTCTTCACAGAGCGAATGCGGTATCCATCGGGAAAACAACTTTTTTACACCTAATTGTTCACGGAAGATTATTTGTATTTGACTCATGCCAATGTCTAAAGTTGCCTGAATTCGCGGTATGTCACATGTCGATCTTTCTCAATCGGCTTACGCACATTATCAACGTTTTCTTGGGTGACTGCAGTTTTTGGACGACCTTGACGGGGATCATCACTGAGCTTGACACGTCCACGTTGAAATTCAGCAAACCAGCGATAAATTGTGATTTTGGATGGGGCTTCATCACCAAATGTAGAAATCATCCGGTTAAGATACTGTTTTTGTGTTAAACCACTTCGAAAATCATAATAAATCATCGCTCTTGAATTTTATCGAGTCAATTCCATTTTCTCAACGACTAAGCAAGTTTGACAAAACCTTGTGACAAGACCGAAAATCTTTTTTTAAATAAATAAATGGTATTCGATTTTTAAAACCAAGGAGTTTTCAATTAAAAAGATTTTAATATGACAGTAACAGTGGAAATATTCCATTCCCGATACTTTTAATGCAGCCTATGTACGAGGTACTCACAGTACTTAACCTTAACTTTCTACTGCCTACAATCCTATATCTATAAACTTTGAGATAGAACTAGAGGTCTACCTCAAAGTCAATAGGTAAAAACTTTTTTACAAAAAGTCTGTTGTTTTTTTTTTGTAAAAACGGTTTTATTTTTTTAATTTTTAGCTATGGTATACCCGGCACTAATTCCAAACAAATAATGCATATTTATGTGATAGCAGAAATCGCGGTTGATTTGCTGTAATTTTTTAAAGAGTTCCGGTGTCTGTCTCCGGAACTCATCATCGGATCTATATGAAATGTTTATGGGACCATTTCAAAATAAACCTTTTTCGAACAAAAAAGAATTTTGCAAATCCGTCTATATATGACGGAGTTATGGCAGAACATACATTTAAAATATATACATATAAACATCCGAATTGAGAACTTTCCCCTTTTTGAAGTTGGTTAAAAAGTATTTCATCTAAATTCATGTAAGTAGGCATTTGTATTGTCAGAGAGAACTGCGGGTTCAGTCAATAAGAAAAAACGACTAGGTCTGTGAGTAATGAGTCGGTATGTACCTAACCTAATATTGATGAAAAGTAATTTGATACCTTATTTAATTTTCTTGTAATTTGATAAACTTGTTAGGTAATAATATAAATTATTTTAAGGATGAATTTATCAATGAAACAGTGGTTTATTTTATTGTCTTTTTTTCGATAGGTACTTATAAGTTTTGTTTTAACAATTAGTGTTTTATAAAGCTTTGGATATGGATGTTTCTCAGTAATAGTCTTAACATGTATTTATAACAGTAATTTTATCAATAAAAGTTTTGTTGAAACTGTCGAGTAATTTGTTTCACTAGCTACGTTTCACATGTAACTGAGTACGTTTGACCTACTGCCTGATCAACACCCATAATCATAAACACACTTTATGTTTGTTTTGGGCATGCGGAATTGTAGTGAGGGGTATTAATCAACATTTGTGACCAGTTCCATTACTAAAAAGTACCCTAATAATTTCTCAAAAAAAAAAAACATGAAATTCAATAAATAAAATACGAACAATTTTATCATGGATCGAGGAGGCGAACGTGCCCAAAGTTATGGAAGAAACGAAGAATTCTTTTTCGCCTTCTGCGAAAAATTCTGACCAAAACGAAGAGGTTTCGCATCAAAATTCCTAGAAATAAGCACTACATAAAAATAAGAGTAAATTCTCAAGCCTCTCCCTAATATCATACTTCTTTGAACGATGATATTCAATAACAAATCCAAATTCGAAATTGTCCTCATTAATAACAACTGATCAATTGAGGTGACGTCAAAGTGACATTGTCTTTGAGGAGATTCTTCTTTAACAGTTTCTGTTGTCTCGCAATGTTTGATGGAGGCTGTTAAATTATGGTTCTTGTGAGCCTAAGAGGCTTGTGGCTTGGTAAAAACAATCATACAGGTCGATTGGTCAGGTTCAGCTCTGCTTGCCGCTGTTGTCCGCTTCGTGGATGGGTGGTCATCGATACATACAAAGGCTGTGGGTTTCGTAAAGCATATTAAGCCATTAGTACCGGCTATGAATTTTGTATCTTTGACAGTAGTTACGAGTCGTAAGGATATCATATTACCCCGTAACGGGTTTGCAAAGGTCATATAGGCAGTCGCTTCAGATAAAATATTGGTATTCAGAGGTCAGCTTCCAGTCGTACCGAATACGACTGGAAGCTGACCTCAATGTTAGGAAAAGGCTAGGCAGATGATGGTCACTTAAAGTTCTATTTAGCTGTATGGTGCCCCACAGAAGTAGTGAAGTGAGTGGCCACCATGGGCCACAGTGTGAACCACGGCGTATTTTGACCGACATAGTCTAAGCAATAGTTTGGCCGCGGAGAGACTGTAACCTGTCAGTTTCATAAGAAAGGGAGGGTATTGATTCTGTCGGGGGTTCACAAATGTTAAATTTAACTTTTATCGGTTTTTGTAAGATTTTTAACCAAGAATAAAAGCTTACGTAAAGCATTGGGATCTATTTATTTAGAATAGGTACACCAACAGCGTATACACATAACACATCAATGGAAACAAAGTTCGAAGGTAATAAGGTTCAGAAATATATACCAGTTACACATCCACATGGGTACATACTTTATCAAAAAAAAAACATGTTAGTTAAAAAACATAACCTTACAGATTTTACTTTGACCAGACATTATAAAAACTACAAAAATATATCACATTTTCTAACAAAGATAACAACTAAGTGAAATCTAATTACATTCAAATCAGGATCTGCCTTTAATTAAAACTAGACATAGTCTTTTTCTCTTACCAAAACCTTATGAAATAATTTATCAATATTTCGGTGTCGAAAATTCTAGGCTTAAGAGCTTCTCGGCGTCGGCGTCGGCGTCGCCCAACAAACCTCATTGTCAATGTCTAATTTTCTTGCCTTCTGATCCTCTTAACACATTTTCAGACACGAACAATGACTAAATTCCTTTACAAGGTCAGGCGACAAGCGAAATCGTTCTAGCCAATATTAATTCATTATAGACAGAAACGACCTTATCGTTTCTGTTTTATAGTGAGTAAAATTTAACCAAGATGAATCAATATTAGGGTAGTTAAACGAAGTAAACCGTCGAAATCATGACGAGAACGCATAAAAATGCACACAGATAGGTAAATAAAACACATAGAAGATGATTCCAAATAGTGGCTGATCATTCAGGTTGACAGGTGAAGTCAACCTGAAGATATTTAGGTGTTAGTAGGTAGATTATATACTTTTAGACAATCAGACAATGCATCATTCAATCCTTGATGCTTTGTTTCGCTTTCGCGCATAATTAATTTAATGTTTCTAGACTCAATGGTTGGTGCGTTGCCTGGCCAGCACTAGCAAAAACAGAATTTTGTGGAAAATGGAGAGAGAGGCCTTTGCCCTACAGTGGGACAATACAGTCTAGTTGGATTAGATTAGATTATAATATAGTTCTGAATTAGTCGGAGTGATGTACAGTTGCAGTACATAAGGATTTTTAGAAATTTTCCCGCCTGAGCTAAATGAGAGCTGATACGTAACCAAACCAAAATGTAGATGTTCGGGGTTAGGGTAAGATTGAGATAAACTAAGATTGAAGATTATAAAGATAACTATATTTCAGTAATACCAATGAGATAACAATTAAAACTAATGAGGTGAATAGGATGAGATTGAGTCGCGCCCGATATGCTGTCCATAACGTACTGACTGTTTTACTTAGATTAATAATTATACATAAAATATTCAAGGCATACAGCGCGGTGTCGCAATTACGCTGACATGTTCATTATTGTTCGGTGATTGACCCGAACATGCTCCCGAGAGAGAAAAAGGTGAGGTTAGTAAATAGGTATAGTTAAATGGGTAATGCACTTAATATTAGGTCTTTACCTATGAAATTGCCGTTCTGCAATACTGGCCATTTCAAATCAAAATAATTTTTGTTTGTCTAAGAATTCTAATTTCAAATTAATTTTATTTTAAAAACATGGAATTCTTTTTCCAAAAGTAGTCATTTGTTTATTGATTAGTGTTACATTTTCATCGCATTTCAATCGTTTTCGTCATCATGGATACGTTAAAAATTCGAGTAATTAAGGAATATGAGTACCGTCGTGGCAGCAACGCGGCACAAGCGGCACGCAACATCAACGACGTTTACGGAGCTAACACTACAAACCAACGCACCACCTGTTATTGATTTGCTCGCTTCCGTTCTGGAAATATCGACCTGAAAAATGAACCTCGCGGTCGTCCGAAGACTTTGGTCGACAATGACGAAATAAAGGCGATTGTGGAAGCTGATGATACACAATCTACAGCTGAATTAGCAGCAGCTTTCGACGTTAGCGTCAAAACAATATTGGTCCATTTGCGTCAAATTGGCAAGGTAAAAAAGCTTGACAAATGGGTGCCCCACGAACTCAATGATCGCCAGCGCGAAGTACGCGTCGAGACGTGCCTTGCACTGCTCAACAGACACACAAATGAAGGAATTTTGAACCGCATTGTTACCTGCGATGAAAAATGGATTTTGTTTGATAACCGGAAGTGCTCAGCAAGTTGGTGGGATCCTGGTTCAGCACCTAAACAATGCCCTAAACGAAAACTTACCCCTAGAAAAGTAATGGTCACTGTTTGGTGGTCTAGCGCCGGTGTGATTCATCACAGCTTCTTACCAAACGGGGTGAGCATTACTACAGATGTGTACTATTAAGAACTGAACTCAATGATGGAGAAGCTGGCACATCTCCAACCAGCATTGGTCAATCACTTGTCTCCGCTGCTCCTGCACGACAACGCGCGACCTCATACTGCACAGCAGACGGTCTCCAAGTTGCAAGAACTGGGGTTGGAAGCTTTCCGTCATCCGCTCTACTCACCAGACCTTGCGCCTACAGACTACTACTTTTTCCAGAATTTGGATAACTTCTTGGCGGGAAAAAAAATCAATACCCGAGAGGCAGTACAAAATGCCTTTGAAGAATTTGTTGCCTCCCGTCCAGCTGATATTTTTAAGAAGGGCATCAATAAACTGCCACTGCGTTGGCAAAAATGCATTGATTGCATGGGTGATTATTTCGATTAATACAAATAAAAAATACATGAAAAAATTCGTTTAATTTTTTTCATACAAAACGGCATTTTCATAGGTAAAGACCTATTATTAACAAGGTGAAAACAATATTCAAATAGTACTAAAATAGTTATGTAGGGTTAGTTATGTTAAAAGATGAGATTAAAGTAACATAACAAATTAAACGGAATCGCTACAGTGTAAATCAGGAAGAGAAAACACACGAAAGATTGGTGCTATCTTCACTTTTTTGTAGGCACTCACTAGATAGAGCTAGTCGCTCAGAATCACTTTTCACTGATTTGCTACTAGACTGCCCTTTTTCCCTAATTTCACAACACTTTCCATAATGGTGTGTGGAGATGGCAACGCAGTCGTCGCAGAGGCTGTCGACCGCTCTGCTGTAGAAGTGGAACGATTTCTTTTACGTTGCCTTTGTCGCCAACATTTAAAGCCGTAAGCTACTCCCAATAACAGTTCCTCATCATATTGGGAATCCTGTTATTGGGAGTTTGCGAAATTAGGGAAAAAGGGCAGTCTAGTAGCAAATCAGTGAAAAGTGATTCGGAGCGACTAGCTCTATCAAGTGAGTGCCTACAAAAAAGTGAAGATAGAGGTTCTTCACCAATCTTTCGTGTGTTTTCTTTTCCTGATTTACACTGTAGCGATTCCGTTTAATTTGTAATGTTACTTTAATCTCATCTTTTAACATAACTAACCCTACATAACTATTTTAGTACTATTTGAATATTATTTTCACCTTGTTAATATTAAGTGCATTACCCATTTAACTATACCTATTTACTAACCTCACCTTTTTCTCCCTCGGGAGCATGTTCGGGTCAATCACCGAACAATAATGAACATGTCAGCGTAATTGTGACACCGCGCTGTATGCCTTGAATATTTTATATATAATTATTAATCTAAGTAAAACAGTCAGTACGTTTCGGACAGCATATCGGGCGCGACTCAATCTCATCCTATTCACCTCATTAGTTTTAATTGTTATCCCATTTGTATTACTGAAATATAGTTATCTTTATAATCTTCAATCTTAGTTTATCTCAATCTCACCCCAACCCCGAACATTTGTCCTTTGAGCCGGATTTAATCTCATGAAAAGGATGGAGAATACTATCAAGAAACATCACAAAATAATAAATCAAAAACTTAATTATCTTCAAGATTCTTATAAAAATCTCTCTCAGCAAGTGCAAAACATAACTGTTATCACAGATTTCATAACCTCGGCTTTCACTGCCAACAACTTGTTGTATACCCTTCGTCGAATCCAGGACTCAATTTTAGACACAGTAACTGATAATTATAATGGAAAACTAGATTTTCATTTGATATCTCTGAAGCAACTCAGATCAGAGTTAAGCATAATATCAGCGCAAATATCTGGAGACTTGGTAGTTCCTGTCGACAACTTTAATTTTAAAGATCTTTACAGCTTGCTCGAAGTACGAGCCAAATACTCTGGAAAATACCTAATCATAGAAATAAAAATACCCCTGATTGAAAGGGATCTTTACGAGGTATTCAATCTTATCCCGTTTCCACGTATTGTAAAAGATAACATGATGATGAAGGTCGAAACTATTTCTGAATTAGCAGCCATCAACGTGAGAAAGGATTCATATTTAACTATCACAGACACGGATCTACAGTCATGCATATTACAAAACTCTGTGACTATTTTGTGTCATATCAGAAAGCCTGTTCACCACATGAAAGACGATCATAGCCTTTGTGAGACGATCCCAGGCACAACAACTTGTAAAACTAAAACTACCTCGTGCAAGAATGACTGGTGAGTGTTGACAACAGATAACAGATATTATTATTTCTGCTACAATGAATGTAACGTCAAACTTCTGTGTGTAAATCAGGTTATGGCAGTTAGGTTATCAGAAGCGGGTCTGTTGATTGTTGGGGAAGGCTGTTTAGTAAAAACAGAAGATTTTATAGTGTATTCCAACAAAAGATTGTTTAGTAAAATTGGAAAAAGGGCAGTCTAGTAGCAAATCAGTGAAAGGTGATTCTGAGCAACTAGCTCAATCTAGTGAGTGCCTACAAAAAAGTGAAGATAGAGGCTCTTCACATCTTTCGTGTGTTTTCTCTGCCTGATTTACACTGTAGCGATTCCGTTTAATTTGTTATGTTACTTTAATCTCATCTTTTAACATAACTAACCCGACATAACTATTTTAGTACTATTTGAATATTGTTTTCACCTTGTTAATATTAAGTGCATTACCGATTTAACTATACCTATTTACTAACCTCACCTTTTTCTCCTTCGGGAGCATGTTCGGGTCAATCACCGAACAATAATGAACATGTCAGCGTAATTGCGACACCGCGCTGTATGCCTTGAATATTTTATATATAATTATTAATCCAAGTAAAACAGTCAGTACGTTTCGGACAGCATATCGGGCGCGACTCAATCTCATCCTATTCACCTCATTAGTTTTAATTGTTATCCCATTTGTATTACTGAAATATAGTTATCTTTATAATCTTCAATCTTAGTTTATCTCAATCTCACCCCAACCCCGAACATTGAGCTGTAAAGATCTTTAAAATTGAAGTTGTCGACAGGAACTACCAAGTCTCCAGATATTTGCGCTGATATCTAGACACGCGGCAGCGTGTCAAGCCAAGTTCAAGTAACAGAACTGGCGAGCAGTACCGTGTGTAATATTACACGAACCATTTGGAGCCACTTTTGACCCCCTCATAACTCAAAAACTATTTCACATAAACGTGTCAAATTTGGCTCATATTATGAAACTTGCAAGATACATATGTGCTCCAAATTTCATAAACATATCTCAAACGGTTATTTAGATATTGATGTCCAAAAAACGTCATTTTTATCACTGACTGACCTATAGATCAAAACTCTAACCCAGTTCCAGATGACCTAGAAAGTTCAAATTTGGCATACAGATAGGTAATTAGGTGAATACAAAGGAATAAATCAGAAAGTGGCAAATTTTTATCATTTTATTATAATTTTTCACTTAATTGATTCTATTAGGAACACTTATAACAAAAACGATTTGGTATTAATTTTGTTATAAATTTGCTATAAATAAGTACCTACTAATAATTTATGTACAAAAAGTAATGATATCCCATCAAAAACATAAATGTGAAATGAGAGCCAAGTTCAATATTATCATATATGCCTTGGTTGTTGACTTCAACGACAAAAGAAGTGAGATCTAAATGGGTGCCAAGTTCAATGGTCAGTCTTGACTTGGCTAGTTTTCATATAGGAATTATATTATAGCCTTCGCAAGTTTTAACTACTTGTCGGTTCTTATTTTATTATTCCGAAAATTTGGCTTGCTGGTAGAAACTAGCCACCGAACATAATAATTCGTATATGAGAACTAGCCATTGAACTTGGCACCCATTTAGATCTCACTTCTTTTGTCGTGAAGTCAACAACCAAGGCATATATGATAATATTGAACTTGGCTCTCATTTCACATTTATGTTTTTGATGGGATTATGCTTATCTCTGATCTGAGTTGCTTCGGAGATATCAAACGAAAATCTAGTTTTCCATTATAAATATCAGTTATTCGAGTATTAGCTTACATCAACAAGTTCATCGACATTATTGTTTACAACAAAGAACGCACGTGTTTTCTTACTCTGCGAAATATAAAGACAGCTAGAGAAATGTTAATTAAGCACGTCCAAAACGAATATTTCGACGAATAAATATCCGGCTCGAAGGACCAATGTTCGGGGTTGGGGTGAGATTGAGATAAACTAAGATTGAAGATTATAAAGATAACTATATTTCAGTAATACCAATGAGATAACAATTAAAACTAATGAGGTGAATAGGATGAGATTGAGTCGCGCCCGATATGCTGTCCAAAACGTACTGACTGTTTTACTTAGATTAATAATTATACATAAAATATTCAAGGCACACAGCGCGGTGTCGCAATTACGCTGACATGTTCATTATTGTTCGGTGATTGACCCGAACAGTAGAAATTATGATATTAATTAACACCAAAGCATTGTTTTTTAAAGCGCTCCATTCCAACCTCTCCCGTTAATATTGTATTGTAACTCCCATTTAGTACTTATTTCCCATTTTCACCACAGGTATTAAAATATTCTAACACACACCTACCTAATAAAAACATACGGTAAACCAAGCCACGACCCTTTCCGCATAGAAACATTTCAGATTAAGCGATTACTTACGAAAACCTGCTGGTAGGACATAAATTCGTCATAACGCGAAGCTTAATGCTTGCTTTTCATAATAAATATGTCCATTTGCAATGTTTCACTACAGTTTGTGGACATTATGGTTGTACCTATAATAAAATGTAATAGCTATAAAGACGAAAATATAAAAAACAAAAGACGTAATGTCAGAACATTGATCAGTATGCGAAACGGTATCCCAATTCAGAGGAAGTGTGTCAAGGAAACTTAATCCAATAATGACTTGAGTAGCTTATGGGTTTTTGTCCACATGTGAACATTTATAGGATTTGAAGTTATGTGATAAGAATGGACGAGGCTTCAGCGAATAGTTTTTATGTTGCATCTTTGTAATAAGTACGTATTTACACAAATAAATACGATTCGACGAAAAGAAAATATTAGTTACTATCTAAGTAATATTTTCATTCCAGCCAGCTTGTTTATGTTGCTCTTGATATCATTTTTAATCATCAGTCGATCATCGGGAAAACAGAATTGAGAGTTTTTTTTTTTGTCAAGATACGTTAGCGAAAGGGATCATTTTCAAAAAATACAATTTAAATAAAATGTGTTCAAATATTCGATCAACCTTGAAGTGCTCTAAAACTAATTAAATACTCGTCAATCATTAAAAGTTTAGGTTACTTGAATGTATAAAATTATTCGTTGATGAGAAGTCTCCATGCAATTGATCTTGAGCTTATCTTCACTTGTTAGTTTAATTCCAATTACAAAGATTATTATCAAAAGAAAAAATCTCATTTTACTTTGAATGACCAGACGCTATATTTGAATTTATAATTGTAGAAAGACTGATGAACCAAACAAACAAACAAAACTTTAGCACACTACAAATTTTTCATTACAACTCTTAATAAAAACATTTTTGTAGCTTTTCGATTCTAAGATTGAAGACTGTTAGTCAAGGCATTCATGTAAATATTAGAAAGAGACGGCTATTCTTTTCTTATAGGTTCCGCGTCAGATCATGCCGCTCGAACGGTGCGACAAATAATTTTAATAATATTTTTTTTTAATTAGATAATTTTAATTTCATCTGTAGGTACTAAAGACATTATAAAAAATGAAACTTATATTTTGAAGTCGTAATAATTTGAAATACGAATGGCATTCATAAAACAAAAACAACACGTATTAATCGTTTGCTGGCCAATCGAACACTGCATGTGTGCTATAGTTTTGTCGCGCCGTTCAAGCGGCATGATCTTACGCGGAATCTATAAGTAAACAATTATAGCTGTCTCTTCCTTACATTGACATGAATGCCTTGAATAACCGTCTTCAATCGTAGAATCGAAAAGCTAAAAAAATCTTTTTATTAAGAGTTATTATAAAAAATGTGTATAGTGCTAAAGTTTTGTCGCGGAGTCTATGAACCTAACTTGATAATAATTTACTGTCCTCTGCACCTGGTTTAGTTTTCGGATCCAAGTGCTGCTCTGGTTCAGATGATACTATCCTAAATATAGCCAGTAGTTACAGTTTCGAGTGACTAGTGGATGGTTGGAGTAATAGGTGGTATTTTCGGCTAAATTATTAGTTTTTTTTTTTTAACGTATGCAATATAAAGGTAGAGTTATAGTAGAGATTTCTACCTACACCAATGGGAAAAAGGCGTAAGTTTATGCCTGTGAGCAATGGAATCATTATACGCTGGTTATGCTATGCTAAATATGCAATTTCACCACTTGCGGATGAATTTCGACCGTCAGGAAACAATTCTAAACATATCTTGAACACAGGGCCTGTCGGGTCACGAAAATAATTTATATGTCGCACTCTCATAAGTATAATATCATCAGGGGCCAAGTGAATGCTATATTGTTTTTCTCATAACCCTTCGGGGAAACAAGGCGTGATGTTATGTTATGTAATTCATTTAATTAAAAGTACCATTACCTCAACAAATATACAGTTCAATGAACTGTATCATGTTCACGCCAAAAACAAAACTTTATAATCAATCAATCCTCCAAAGTTAGTATAAAATTCCGGCGCTACACTTCGGATTAAAAGCTTCGAATTGGGTTATTTTAATTGCTCAGTCTTCAGGTTCATTGACATTTATACTGAGCAAGAGTAACACAAGAGTCGTATGCAGAAAAGAACGACTTTTATTGAACTATCTATTTGCACTTTGAAGGCTTCAAGTTTTTGTAATAAAGATTTCACATTTGTTGTGAAGAATAATTTTGCAAAGGAATGAAAAGTAATGCAGAAAAGAGTTTGTTATCTCTTTTTGTATTAATTAGTAAAACTGCTACTTAGATTTATGCTAAAACGAGACAGTGTTTATACCGCGTATACCACTAATAGCCTACGAATACCCCTTCCAGTTTCAGGTGGAAGACCCAAGGTAGTCCGCGAAATTCAAATTTTCTTAAGTTTCTTGCAACTTTCAGGTCAGTGCTAGGTTGTATGTTGATTAAAATATAATACGCGATCATAAAACGTATGTATTTACAGAATTATAATTTTTTAAATAATTTTAAGTTCATTTACTTCTACAAATGACTATTTCATGAAAACACATTTATGGAAGTTTTCATAAAAAAATTGCTCTTATTGTTTGTTGTTATAGTATATGGCAAAAAAAACTTAAATATAGATCCTAAGACACCGACTTCCGAAATTAAAGTTATTTTTCACTTCGTAGTGTTTTTTTAAGGAAGTCAGTTGTTATTTTATATAGAGCGACTGCTTCCCTGATAGGTACCCTTTGGTAGGACTGTTATCATATTTCGAACTTGTGATGATCTGTAATGACTGTCAGACAACCCGCAAGATCCACAAATGACAGCTGGGATCAAAGGCTTAACGTACTTTTCAAAGCACAGAGGGGTCTTAGTATTCTAGTCAGCATCCACAGACCAATCGCGGCAAGCATAGCTTAATTTGATAAATTCACCCGTGCGGCTGTTATTACTTTATTATAATCTGCGGCTGTTTTGCCCCTGTCAAAAATCGCTCAACCGCGGCTAAATAGATTATCACTACAAAAGCATCTTTGATTAAAACCAAAAACAAATATTACGTCAGGCACTTTGTAGCATATACAATACTAGCTTTTGCCAGCGGCTTCGCCCGCGTGGAGTTCGGAAATTATCCCGCGGGAACGTACTACCGGGATAAAAAGTCTATGTCCTTTCTCAGACTCTAAACTATCTGTGTACCAAATTTCATTTAAATCGGTTCAGTCGTTTTAGCAAGAAAGCGAGACGGACAGACAGACAGAGTTACATTTGTATTTATAATAATAAGTGTGGAAGTGTAGATGACAAACTAGGAAGAAGTAGTGACCTACACCTAAAACATAGTTAGGACGATCTATGAAGTATAAGTTACAAACGACTCTCTATTTGCGTGGGATATGGTCCAAAGCTGTGACCGCGCTATCCCTTTTTTTCTCACATATAAATAAAACTTCATCAGCAAGTTCATCTCGAGTTGCCGAACTTTGGATGTCATTAAAGAAACATCTTCGTTCAACTTCGAATAAAACTGTCTTGTTGAACTGTTTTGAACCGACGACAACTGAGAACTAAAGGGAACCGCCTGTTCCTCACTTAGACCTCAATTACTCGCCGGTTATAGATGAAATTTAGTAAAACCGGCCAAGTGCGAGTCGGACTCGCGCACCGAGGGTTCCGTACAAACCTGTAGGTATTCTCGGTTTAAAAATATTTTTTTTTTTTAATTTTTATATTTTAGTTGATTGAATGTAAGGTAAATTGCGGTTTACGATTTATGACGTTTTAAAAAAAAACTACTCACTCGATCTCGTTCAAACCAATTTTCGGTGGTAGTTTACATGGTTTTGGTTATGTACATCATATATTTTTTTTTAGTTTTATCATTCTCTTATTTTAGAAGTTACGGGGGGGGGACACATATTTTACCACTTTGGAAGTGTCTCTCGCGCAAACTATTCAGTTTAGAAAAAAATGATACTAGAAACCTCATTACCATTTTTGAAGACCTATTCATAGATACCCCACACGTATGGGTATGTTGAAAAAAAAATTTTTGAGTTTCAGGTCTATGTATGGGAAACCCCAAAATGTATTGTTTTTTTTTCTATTTTAGTGTAAAAATCTTAATGCGGTTTACAGAATACATCTACTTACCAAGTTTCAACAGCATAGCTCTTATAGTTTCGGAACAATGTGGCTGTGTTCCGTTTTTTGCCATTTGGCAACGGAACCCTAAAAATCAATGAATATTTTCCAATGTTTAGTTCGAAAAATTAACTTTTTTTTCATTATTAAATTTTATATTATTCATAAACTACAACTAGTTCCCTCGAACTAGTTACTTATCTCTTTTGGTGACCGTCTACACATTGTGTTGTCATTTAAATTACGGATATTATGACTTAAGATTCTACGATGATTTCTTAGCCGTAATAAACACTTTTGAAAAGTATTATTGCATAACATTTTTATTAAGATATTTTCACACTTCTTGCTTATCTTTGCCGAAAAGTAAGAAAGAAAAACATCACGACAGTCATTACTTGTTATCTAAACAATTTCTCGTTTGGCCGGGGTTTGGATAGCAACGACCCTGTTTTTTTGCAAAAGACGTGAACATTCTTGCTTTATTGCTTTGGCTATTATGTAGAATGATATTAAATCACACCGAAAATAGAATCAGAGAACATATTGAAACACTATTATATCACAAACATTCAAATTTATTCTGAGAACAAGCATTAGTTTCCATTACATGGCATAAAGGGCGCTTGTAGCATTCCGCCTAAGTCAATATATGTTGGACAATCTAACAAAATTGCTGAAATATCTGACCTCATCTACTTATGTAACTTTGATGTTTTTGGAGAGCAGTGGCGGCCCAGAGGTAACGGCTCTGACTTACGAGTCGGAGTAACGGTGACTTACGAGTCGGTGTCGATTTGAAACAATGCTTTACTTTGTGTTTATAATTTCAAAACAACTGCTCTTAAAACAGTAAAGGAAAATATCGTAATGAAACTGGCATGTCCTAGAACCAACAACCCGAAGACATCAAGACATCTACAACCCGCATTGAGCTCACGTGGTAGATGATCGTCCACTTCCGCTCGAAGGACGAAGGCAGCTGTTTTTATATACAATACTAGCTTCTGCCCGCGGCTTCGCCCACTTAGAGGTCAGAAATTATCCCGCGGGAACATGCTACCGGGATAAAAAGTAGCCTATGTCCTTTCTCAGGCTCTAAACTATCTGTGTACCAATTTCATTGAAATCGGTTCAGTAGTTTTAGCAGGAAAGCGAGACAGACTGACAGACAGACAGACAGACCGACAGACAGACAGAGTTACTTTTGCATTTATAATATTACTAGCTTCTGCCCGCGGCTTCGCCCGCGTGGATGTCGAAAAATATCCCACAGGAACGTTTTACCAGGATTAATAGTACCCTTTGTGTTTATCCAGGTAAAAAATGGGTTATTGCACTGCTTGCTTTATGTTATCCAAGGAGCAGCGTTCGGATTGATAAATGATTGTTGTAGGATGAATATTGATCCACTTTATACGACCAGATTTCATTTAAACTCTGTAGACTTATCGAGGACCAATGACAATACTATAATTTCATAAATTTGTACCATTATCCTTGCCAAGGTTACCAGGACAGCAAAAAAACTGTCTTCGAAAACTACGCTGACATGTGTCACAAACTACGCTGACATACGTCTCAAAATTCGAAACACCCTAAAAAGTAGAAAATAAATAATAGTTTAAAAAAACGAAAAAACAAAGCGTGGGGGTGCCTGATATCAATAAAAATATCTTAAAAAGCACCTCACGCTTTTTTCCATTATTTTCTACTTTTTATTTTGGTTTTCTATGAAAGCGTGTTCTTTAGTTTTTTTAAACTATTGTTTATTGACATGTACTTACTTATTACTTGCAAATATTAGTTCATATTAATATCAGTTACATATTTGATACATCCCCGTTACCTTGGTTGAGATTGGACACAGGTGACGACAATGCGCTCCTCGGGCTGCCCCACACGCCATGCGCCCGGGCGTCTACCAGGCCACGTAGGATATTCGGAGCCCTATTTGAATCAGTAAAGGGATGATTTTGGAAAAACTGTGATACACGTGTCTCATAATTATACTTGAAGAGTATGTGTACCAATTTTTGTGTCAATCGACCCAGTGAATTAAAAGTTTCATAGAAACTTCAACCCCGCATTTCACCCTCTTAGGGGTGGAATTTCTAAAAACCCTTTCTTAATGGATACTTACTCTACACAAAGAACACACTCTCCAAATTTCATGTCTCTAGAACCAGCGGTTTAGGCTGTGCGTTGATATATCAGTCAGTCAGTCACTCAGGACTTTGAATTTTATATATATAGACTAGCTTCTGCCCGCGGCTTCGCCCGCGTGGATGTCGAAAAATGTCCCACAGGAACGTATTACCGGGATTAAAAGTACCCTTTGTGTTTATCCAGGTAAACAATGGGTTATTGCACTGCTTGCTTTGTATTATCCAAGGAGCAGCGTTCGGATTGATAAATGATTGTTGTAGGATAAATATTGCTAAAACATAACAATAATGACGGAATATATAACGGAACGGCAAATTACCTACTTGCATGACTTTGAAGGCAACTTTAAAGCGAAAATATAAGTTCTCTTTATTCCCTGAGAATTTTTTTATTCAAACTTTGCACACCTGTCAAAGACCGATGACGATGTAATAATTTCATAAATTTGTGCCATTATCCTTGCCAGGGTTACCAGGACAGCAAAAAACTGTATTCTAAAACTACGCTGACATACGTCTCAAAATTCGAAACACCATAAAAATAGAAAATAAATAATAGTTAAAAAAAACTAAAAATCACCCTTTCATAGAAAACCAAACTAAAAAGTAGAAAATAATGGAAAAAAAGCGTCCATTATTTTCTAGTTTTTAGTTTGGTTTTCTATGAAAGGGTGTTTTTTAGTTTTTTTTTTTTCAGAAACAAACAACCGCGCTCGCACTACCTCTCAATTTAATATACAAACTGACAATATCCCAAAAAAATAGGACGAAGTTCTTCGTAAAACTTAACTTATCTCTGGGATGACAGTAGTATACCTAGTTTAAATAGAACTCAAAGCGTGTGTGAAAAGATTTATTTAGAAGACAACCAGAAGTGGATAATAAACAATTAATATTGTTTACAACGAAATACTATGCCTACCGCAGTATTTCTTTGTAAACAATATTACTTTTAAAATACTTACTACTACTTAGTTTTAAATTTTACTTCAGGTGCCAGAATCACCAGGCTGCTGGTCTGCACCAGACCGTGTGAAAAGCAGTTCTCCCTTAAGTCTACCCCTGTTAAATTAAGTGTTTGGCCTTGAGATTTATTTATGGTCATGTCATAGCAGACTTTGAGGGGAAACTGCACTCTTTTGAACTCGAAAGGGTAGTTCGATGACGTTAGAGGAATCCTCGGAATAAACAGAGACTCCTCTCTGAACAATCTGTCAGTATAGTTGCCTCGATAACATTTCGTTGCAATATTTTCACTCACAACCTGGTGCCATTGCATAATTTTGGCGGGTTTAAATTACGCAGCAACATAACTGGGACGCCAACTCTAAATTTTAATATGTGAGTTGGGGGACTCTCAAGAAGGCTTCAATGTGTTAAGAAACTCAACCGGGTAATGTATGGCGTCATCGTGGTTTATCACTGGACTCGACTGATTTATAATGATTTTCAACTCCTTCGAACGATCTCAAGAGAATTTCATTGATGATTGTGGATTGGTCGTTACGTTTTACTTTAATGTAATAAACTGAAATCATATTATTACTCACTGAACGTACAGATGTATGCGCCCAATTAGTTTTTACTCATAAAGTTGCATAGGTATCTATTTAACAATAGTCATTGTAGTTATTTAATTTTATTTAATAGAGAAACAAACGCGTTTTTTACATGTACTTATTTATTACTTGCAAATATTATTCATATTAATATCTGTTACCTTGGTTGAGATTGGACAGCGGTGACGACAAATCGATCCCCGGGCTTCCCCGCACGCCATGCGCCCGTCTACCAGACCACGTAGGATATTAGTAAGGGAATGATTTTTGAAAAATTGTGATACATGTGTCACATAATTATACTTGAATAGTGTGTGTACCAATTTTTGTGTCAATCGACCCAGAGAATAAAAAGTTTCATAGAAAATTCAACCCCCCATTTCACCCTCTTAGGGGTGGAATTTCAAAAAATCCTTTCTTAGTGGATACCTACTCTTTACAAGGAACACACCCTCCAAATTTCATGTCTCTAGGTCCAGCGGTTTAGGCTGTACGTTGATATATCAGTCAGTCAGTCAGTCAGTCACTCACTCAGGACTTTGAATTTTATATATATAGATATTTGTTTTTCGTCTATAGTGTTACTGAATGTCAAATATAACCATATTTTTTATTAAATATTTATTATTATAAATGTTTTTTTCATTTAATTATGTATTTCTATTCAAATAAAGTACGGTTGAATTTCGACCAATGGGCGATCACTAGTTTTTTTTAATCGAATAAATTCATCGAAATCGTCACAACACTTTTTAAGTACAAGCTTTTACTATAAATTAAAGTCCCTTTTCGTGTGTCTGTGCAGCTGCGTTAATTTTCTGTAATTTCGATGCGGTTTTCATAATTATTTAGAGAATTTATTTTGGAACGTTAGTGTGTATAATAATACATTTTAGTGGCGGCCTGCGGTTTCACCCGAATAAATCGTGATCGCGAAAAAAATATGGAACAAAAAGTGTCCTATGACCACGATCTAGACCAGTAGGTCTAAATCTAGGTCTAACCATGTGGCAAACTATAGCGTATTAAGGCGTAACACACAGTGCCGGCGGCAATGCCGCCGGGTTTACGCCGAGCGGCTATGCCACCGGCAATAAAAGCCGCCCCGGCAGCTTTGAATGCCGCCGGGTGCACGGCGGCTTGGCCGGCGGCTTGCCCGGCGGCCCTGCCGCCGGCACTGTGTGTAGGAGCCTTTAGTGAAACAAAGAAACATAGGAATTGTTTGCTTTCTAAATTGGTTTTCATTACCCTTCATGAATCTATATATTTATAGCTCGCTGCTTACTCTATTATTGTGAAGCGTAACGTTAAAATGCTACGCAACTATGATAATATAATATTTTTATTACTCTTAAATATTCTCGACGATCTCTATATTAATATTAACGCATACTTACTTATGTGGAATTCCAACCATCCGGCGCCGGCGCTCTGGCGTCATATAAATTGTACAACGTCACTGTTTCGGGAATTCACAAATCAGTTTCCCAAAAATTTTGTAACTTATATTGAATATACTGAGAACCCATATTTTTATTGCTTTCCGCTCCGTTGATGATTCTTTTTAATATCATTGAATGACGAAGGTATAGGTATTCATTTTGTTTACTTGGAAGAAAACCTTTATAGTGTGATTGATGAAGTCGGTACTGTCAGGGAATTATTTTTCATTGCAAATTGATACTCTACGTCAATGAATAGGTCATTGACGCTTTTTTCGCCATTTTATACAACTGCCAAGTAAACACAAGCGTGATTTGAATACACGGACAATTTAAGTGTCAATAACAGTTGATTTCCATGACTATTCATGTAGGTAAACGGCGTGGGATACATCAAAAGGATATAGGCAGCAACGTCGAGCAGGGTCCTCTCATCTGCTAATAACGTTCATCATCAGCAGCCTATAATGTTCCCGCTGCTAGTGCACAGGCCTCCTCTCGGTGAAAGGAAGTAGAACATAATCCACCACGCGGGCCCAGTGCGGGTTGGTATATGTTACATGTCTTCGAAGTTTTGGTTCTAGGACATGCCGTTTTCCTCACGATGTTTTCTTTCACCGTTTTGAGAGCGGTAGTGATGAAATTACTTACACAAAGTAAAGTCCCTGCTTGGATTCGAACTTTTAACCTACAACTCGTAAGTCGCGGCCGTTACCACTGGGCCACTACCGCTCTCTCTAAAAATGATAAAGTCTGTCATTCAAGTAATTTAGGCGTAGCGCAGGCGGCGATAATTTGGCTCGCACATGACCGTCTGAGAGTTCGTGCGGCATGCATTTGCGGTGCAGTCAATCTGGCTGCCGTGTACGTTATTGTATAGAGTTCCATAAGTTCTATAATCGCAGATAAGTCGTCTATCGATTGCTCCGCTTAGCGCTTTAGATGACGCTTTGGCAAACCCTTGTTTTGAGGTATAGCGCCTTTTATTTGTTGAAATTCAAAATTTCAGGGCACTAATAACACAATGGAGAATTTGTACGCGATTATAAAACGAACGACGATAGCACAAAGACGCGTGGGTCAAAATATAGGTCTTCTGCTTAGCGCTTAAATAAAACAGAGCTTTGATACATAATTCTTAGTTTCAAATAAAAACACAAAAATATCGTGTTTACGTAAACTAGATAATCTACTTCGAAAACTAAAATTTTACTCATATTATGAGACTTGGCTAGGCATTTTTTTACAAACTTTTCTCATGTCTACATTAACTTGGTTTGACGGAAGCCTTGCTAACAAGTAATAATAAAACAGAATCAAGTACATGGGTACTATCAACGAGGCAAAAACAAGGAAATGTTGCATAATATTCTAAAAGAATTCAATTATGTTCATCGATGAAAGAAATGGAAATTGTTCTCCGGAAACGCCTTCTCACTTGGTCAATCAAAGAGGAAGAGTTCGAACAAAAATATTCGGTCGAATAATTTATCGATGAAACGCAATATTTTGCTGAATATTTTGTTACATTTTATTGGTAATTGGGTAGTAGAGCGGTGTGCTGGTGACTTATCTTTTCTTAGTGGCTCATAATAAATGTTATAGCCCCATTATAATGGTAAAAGTCGTTGTAACGTATACCCTAGACCGCACTTAAAAATGTTAATGAAACTTGAGATAAATTGCCAAAAAGAAGCAAGAGGAGTTTGCGAACCGTTATATTTGCCAGTGGGTCCTTACTCGCCTCGTGGCTATTCGTCATAAACATTCCATAGATTATTTTAAATTCCAAACTGAATATAGTTAATATGTTATACCCTGTCTATAAGTTTCAATTCTGTGACATTCACTAGTAAACAACGCACGTTTTAGTACTTCTAAGAACTGTCTAGTTGTAATTCTTTACCTGAGTACCTGACATAAGTCCTTTCGTTGAAAAATGGTTTCATAACTGTGCCAGAATCGTATCATAGTTAAAAATCGAAATTAATACAAAAGCGCAATTTTTTTCGAGGTTTTTATCAACCGTTAAAGGTGTTATTTTTTCCTATTATCAGCCTCCAAAACATATCCAAAATTCAAATCAATCGATTCACGCGTTCCTGAGAAAATATTTTTTTTCTGATTTTTCTGATTTTGATTTATTTTTTCTTTTTCTCAAAACCCAATTGGGTTAGAGATCTGAAACTTTCAGGATCTTATTATCTTATTAGTATCTAAGAATCCTCTTAGTATCATACCGATATCTTTCGAGGGCAATTTCACTATGCTTATACCCTAGGGCCTTTCATCTAAATCCGTTCAGCCGTTTTTGCGTGATTGAGTAACAAACATTCAATTGTCTAAAGGTCCAAACATGCAAACTTTCACATTATAAGTGTGATTAGTAGAATTCATTCGAGTGATCTCTATGTTTTGCTCGATTTCGATTATTTAACGTTTGAATATACCGAAGTACACACTTTCCTCGTACTGCAAAAAAGGTTGTGTTTGTTTGCAGGCGACTGCATGCTTATTTTTTTGCTCGTTCTATATTCTGCTTTTCAACCACGCAGATAAAACTGCAAAAAAATTTAAGCTGGAATAAAAATTCCACGAACAACATTCTCTAAAGTCCGTCCTTATAATTGAATTTTAATGATGTACATAATGCAGCGTAAATCCGCTGCGGACGAAACTTTTGGTTTCTAAATCAACCTTTTTTTAGAAACACTGCCCTTTATATTTTTTGTTCTACTTCAAATTTCGATCCTGTAAAATCTAACGCCAAAAATTTTTCTTGTCAACTCGCAGAATGCAGATTGAATTCGAACGGATCTGATCATTTTTTTTTATTTTCGGTACCTTTACGCTTAAATTTCCTATAACTAAGCCTCCGTGTATTTATCAAGTGATATTTTTAAAAAGTGCTATCCGCTCAAAGCGATAAAGTTCTGTGTCCAACTCTTCCGTACAACTGACGACGACCATACAAGCCGAAATTCGGCTTCTCTCCGACGGGCTACCAGACGTCGGGTTAATCTGAGGTCCGCGACGTGTTGGATCATCATTCTCGTTGCGGACATTTGTCACCTGACGCAGAGCCTGACGTCTTCATAGACGGCAACTACTGCCGTGGCTATACGCAGCACTGACGGTATCCTTCTGGATTATTGCACCCAGCTGGTTATAAAGAACCTTTTATATTACCTATTTTCCTATTTTACTGTAGTAGATTATCTATTAATCATTTTCTATTTTGTTTCCTAATTACGCATCCTGAGGTAACGTGTATTTCACGGTTTAATTTAGTGTACGTTACAAAAAGGAACCTATAAATCGACGTGCATAGGCCTATATTTTAATCGATTGCAATTGTATTGGGGATAGGTCGTGCGCGAAAATAATTTCCGTTATATCTGGTTAACCACTAAGTTTGACTCGTCCCTCTTTTCTAAAAACTAAATATTTCTCAATCTGTAGTTAACTATATACTTGTTTTTTTATATTACTGTTGTATTTTTATTATTTTTTTGTCAAAATTATAAAAATGGTGTGAATTGGTATTTTCTTTAACCATCTCGCTACAATAGGTACAAGAATTGAAAGTTTTAATGAACAAGATAATCCAAAAAACCATCAACTTAAAAAGTTTATAATTAACACAAGAGACAAGAAATATATACTTTATTAAAGTTCATCTTGCTCCTTCGTTGATAATATTAATTAGATTTGGAGGGCGAGTTTTTCTATGATCTTATAATAACTTTAGAATATACATAAATAGCATTAACAAGCGTTTCCTTTAATAAATTGTCATGGAAATAAAGTTTAAACCTTATACCTTCTTAAAATAGAAAAACTCTTATTTATTATAAAGTCACAAATATTTATGTTTCATACATTATTATCTTGTTAACTTTCACACCCTCACACCACCCCAGGAGTTTAGCACGGATAATTGCAGGCCCCGCTGCAACACAACGCATTGCGCAAATCCTCCTGCGTTTCTGAAGAATAATCAGGTAAGGACGATACCTACTGCATTTTTACAATGCAGGGTGGGCTGCCCGAATACGCACGAAGCTATTCATTATATTGGATTGGATGCAAGCGATAACAAGAATAATGTTATGCCTATAAGCTAGCTCAAGAATCGGCCTATTAAATGTAAAATTAACTTTTGCAATCTTAGGCATAATGGTTCCAGAGATTAGCGCGTTTAAAGAAACAAACAAAAGAGCAAACTAACTCTTCAACTTTATTAGTGTAGATTAGAGCTTGCTCGAACGAGTGTCTTATCTAAACATTTATTAATGGTTACCCGTCTCTACAACGTTTATAAATGAGGAGTAAAATCTTAATGCCACAGTTATATCTGTTTGTAAGTTTGAACTGCTCGCTAGTACTACTGAACAGATTTCTGCGACGTTTAACAAACGGCTTTAATAACACGCCGTGAACAAAGGCAGAGTTACGTAACTGGGTAAGTAAGTAGGTACATAAAATAGAGGTTTTGTATGAAAACTGAAATCAGATTGAATATGTTTTTTTTTGCCATTTAGGTATATACCAAGCAAAATTATAAAAGAAACCTACGACAAAAACTTTGTGGCCACAATAACATAAATAAAGTGTTTTTCGTGCCTCGGATAGCGCGTCACGCCATTGGTCTCGGCTGCCATGTTATTTGTGGATTTTCGACAGTCGTTACGAGTCGTTAGAATCCCGAAAATCTGACAACCAGTCTTGCTACGGAGTATCCTGTTACTCAATACTTAAATTTTTGCATGTGTGATGGTTACCTACTCTGAGGCACATTTTCGTGCTAATTCGGAAACACGAAAATTACTAATTATACAAATCACATACCTTTTCTAGTTCATCTCCATCTACGTATTGTTTTCTTATCTAACATTACATATGAGGAAGAAAGATCAGATTTTTGGTAATTTCTGTGTTTGTTTGTTACGATTTCACCCAAAAAGGCTAAACTGATTTGGATGAAATTTGGCAGATAAGTAGACAGTGGCCTAGAGTACGTCTTTTTATGTTACTTTTATCCAGGTATACCAACGGGATCGACACTGATGCGGGTAAACCTTTGGCTAGTCTTAGATACTTCTGTCCTGATGAGTATAACGGTAAGTTTCCAATTTGAATTTCCTTTGAGATTGCTCCATTTTAAACTTCAAGTAGGCCAAACATTGTTATTTTCATATGTTAATCTTCACTAGTTGAGAGCAAAGTAAACCATTTTGTTTTGTTACTAAAACAACTACCATTAATCCTTAAAATAGGGACAAGCTTGAGGTCAAATCCGATGAAAATTATTCTCTTGAATAATATTAGTCCTGAACATTTTTTTTTATCAAATGTATTAAGTTGTTTTTATTATGAAAATGTTTGTAGTACCATTTTCATATAACTACCGCGCAAAAATGGAAATTGAAATTGGTGAGGTGCTGGTATTGATTTTAATCGACTTAGGGAATGTCTTCGATTCATCGATTTATGTCGAATGTTGCACCGCGATAATAATGATTCGCATTTTTCCACGTCAAACAGCTTACCCTTATTGGACTACACGATATTTATGGTCCGATAATTTAGGTGACGAGTTTTTTTGGTACGGAGCCTTCTTCCCTTACTCTTATTACACCAACCTGATTTATGAAAAGGGTCCCTGAATATCGCGCAGTGTATTATGTCTTTTACGAAGTACACTTCTCGCGTGACGTAAATATAAACGGGCTATAATAAGGTCCATTTATTCGATAATAACAACCTATACATACCTGTTATGATTACTGATTATCTGGCTACCGAATGTGGTGAATACAGTATATTTTTCTTTAACCGTTCATAATGATCATAGTTGACTAGAAAGGTCCTTTTGTAGCCATAGCGACCTCTGCACTGCCACCAGAGATGCCGAGGCAAAGTGTTGGGCATGCAAAATATAATTTACTGTCGTGTCGTCGAGGAAGAAGTGGATAAACTGATATATTATTATGAATGATTTTTATTTCTCTGATCGAATTTTAAAAGTATCAAAATACAAGTTTTGCTTATATTTTGTTTTTGAAACAACATGATGCCCATGTAGGAGTCACGGACGTCATGGCTTCTCACTCTAGGATGAAACACAAAACACTTAAAACATAAGAAGATATTGTTGTATAATATTTTTATCTTACGAAGCGATGTGCGCGTTGTAGTTACTAGTTAATACGTATTCAAACATGCTTTGAATGTGTGTGTAAGCGCTAGAGCTATTGGTACCGGCCAAAACTGGTTTACGCGTGGGTGTGTGTATATGCTGACACAATTCGTCTTTACCCACACATTCCCAGCGTAATTGTACTCTTGGTTCATAAGTAAAGCGCGTGTCACTTCGTAAAAAAAATGATGTACTACTCCATTGTGTTTCAAGGTAAAGTTACGTTGGCTAAGTAAGTGAAAAACTTATTTGATACAATACACAAGTAAGAAGTTATATGAAACACTTTCTTCCAAACGAATATTAATATTTACCTTTGAAACAGGCTTTACATTTGTTGTGGATGTATACCAACTTCAGTATTGTTTCTCATACAAAAAAGTGAAATTGAAACAAAAGCCTTTATTCAATACATCGCTCGACTCAGTAAACCTTTTTACAGACAGCCTTGACATTTGTAAACTCACACCTGCTTAGGAGTGTTCTGAAGAAAATTGGACTCGTATTATTTTTCTGCGATGAAGTTCAGTGAAATTATAATGGGAAATTAATTGGAAATGGTTCTCTTAGTTCACTAAAATCATTGCTTATGGTTTAAAATGTGCGTAGGCTACTTCCAGTTGAACGAGCACCTTGTCGACCGATACATCGCTAAAATCTGAGGGGCAATTTTCGCAATTTAAAAAAGTTCATAGTCTGATCTTAGTCTCAATCTGTCAATAATATCTCGAGTTTCTATACATTTTTGACATTTGATTGTCGCTGAGATGAGACTGCGACTAGATTTTGAACGTTTTTAGTTACGAGAATTGGCCTTCAGGTGACAAATGTTCAAAAAACACCTTAATCATCATTATCATCATCATTTCAGTCGATAGACGCCCACTGCTGGAGATAGACCTCCCCTAAGCTCCGCCACTTCGACCGGTTCTGTGCTTCCCACATCCAGTGGACTCCTGCGGCCTTCACAAGGTCATCGGACCATCTTGTGGGAGGCCTTCCAAGTCTACGTCTTCCAGTACGGGTTCGCCACTCCAGGCACTTTTTGCCGCATCGTTCATCTATTCTGTGAGCAATGTGCCCTTCTCAACAACAACAAGCGACACCTTACTAAGTAAGAATATTGTTCCTTACCC
Organism: Aporophyla lueneburgensis; assembly: GCA_932294355.1. Classification (NCBI taxonomy): domain Eukaryota; kingdom Metazoa; phylum Arthropoda; class Insecta; order Lepidoptera; family Noctuidae; genus Aporophyla; species Aporophyla lueneburgensis. The sequence continues at coordinate 25,026,379 of OW028734.1, forward strand.
ACTACACCATAAGTCTAGCAAACCTTCCGACGATGTCGGTAACCTTGGTATTCCTGTGAATACCATGTAATTTCTGATTCAATTCCTCAGGGAACGCTCCATAATAAATAAATTGTATTGTGTAATAAATAAATGGGTTTCTCTTTCTTTAGAAACGATTATTACGATTCAACATTAGTCTAGTCAGCTAGATTACTTTGGCCCAGTAGATGGCCACGCTGATCACGGCTTCGGTATAAATGGGTTAATCAACTGTGTGACTAAGTGATACTGCACCGTTTTGTAAAACGTTTGGCCTTAAATCAATATGGGGATGCGACTGCAACACTATAAGATTAAGGTAATGAAGACCCAGTCCACCTAAAAGACACCAAATACGCAAATATACAGTTAAAAATACACATAAGCCAGCTCGTAAAGGAATCTATTCCGCAGGAGAGAGTTTTGTGACAAATTCAATATGGCAATGATAGTTTACTAATAACAGCAGTAATGATTGATCAACAACCTTCAAGAGATGGTTAGGACAATTTGGATGCGGAAGGTGGAGGAGAGGGCGCAGCCTGGGATAAACCTATGTCCAGCAGTGGACTGTGATAGAAGTTGATTGTAATAATAAACAGTAATAAACAAGTACCCTTCTGTGCATTGCACTTTAATAAGGGCAGGCACTCAACTGGACTAATAAATTGAGTCATGCGGTTGGTCTGTAATTCAACTAATATTTTTTTTTTTTGAGATCGAGGTGGTAATCCTCATGGATGTCCTCGACCCTGGGGTGGACGGAGGAGTCTGAAACACTATTACTGACTAAAACCACCGCGGGGTTCCATCCCACACCTACGTCGAGGACCACGGGAACTAATTCGTCTTCCGCAGTCCCCGCCTCTGCAGACCTCCTCACGTTAGGGGAGAAGTGAGGTGTTAACCTCCCCCACCCCGTATATCACGGAGTGGCGCGCAGGGAACACTACGCGCCACCATCTTGCATCCTAAAGAATAGGAGGCGACGGATGTCCCCGGATCCGTCGCCCCTGGACCAATTAAGGGGGCTGGAAGAGGACGTTGTCCGCCCTCCGCCGACGCCCGGTGCGCCTGCTGTGGGCCGGGTGAGCGGAAGATATCTCCCGCTCCCTTTCCGCAGCCTTGTTCTGCGACATGACGGATTCCAGGACCGTCGGTCCTGGAATGTCTGTTCTGGAAGGTCCGTTCGGTCCGTGTCCCAGGACTCCTCGCTGCCGACCATCGACTCGACCACGGCCGGCAGCGACAGGTCACCGTTTTCCAAAGAAGTGGGAACTGGCCCCTCTCCAAGCGTGCGCTTGCAACCCCCTTTCTTTTTTAGGGTTCCGTTGCCAAATGACAAAAAACGGAACCCTTATAGATTCGTCATGTCTGTCTGTCTGTCTGTCTGTCCGTCCGTATGTCACAGCCATTTTATTCCGAAACTATAAGAGCTATGCTGTTGAAACTTGGTAAGTAGGTGTATTCTGTGAACCGCATTAAGATTTTCACACTAAAATAGAAAAAAAACAATAAATTTTGGGGTTCCCCATACATAGAACTGAAACTCAAAAATGTTTTTTTTCATCAAACCCATACGTGTGGGGTATCTATGAATAGGTCTTCAAAAATGGTAATGAGGTTTCTATTATCATTTTTTTCTAAACTGTGCAGTTTGCGCGAGAGACACTTCCAAAGTGGTAAAATGTGTGTCCCCCCCCCCGTAACTTCGAAAATAAGAGAATGACAAAACTAAAAAAAATATTTGATGTACATTACCATGTAAACTACCAACGAAAATTGGTTTGAACGAGATAAAGTGAGTAGTTTTTTTTTAAAACGTCATAAATCGTAAACCGCAATTTAGCTTACATTCAATCAACTGAAATATAAAAATTAAAAAATATATATATTTTTAAACCGAAAATACCTACAGGTTTGTACGGAACCATCGGTGCGCGAGTCCGATTCACACTTGGCCGGTTTTTTTTTTGGTTTGGAAATCATCAAATTACTTCTGAGGGCGTGTCAGACTTTTACTGATAAAACCTACCCGTGTTACTTCAGTTGTCCATGTGCCAGGGCCACGGTAACTCTTTCGAACGAATCTCGCAACCCTGGCAGGCATCGGTCCTAGCAGACCCCTTCAGTAATGCTGTCATCTCTTTGAGGCGTGCGTAGAACACTACGCGCCGTCGACCCGACCCCGGTCCTTACCGGGCGGCGACCTACTCATTGCTCGCCACCCGCAAGCTGGCGCCTACGGTGGCCGGGAGTCCGCTATCGACTCCCGACGCTTGCAGCCCCCTTAGTCGAGGTCCGAAAGCCTCCAAAGCCAGAACTCAGGCTTTTTCAGGCAAGCCGTCGGGTCTTGGGGCGGTATCCTTGGCATTTAGCCGACGTACCGCCACTCTCAACTTTACCTTAGTCACCTCAGGAGCATCGTCGTCGTAGTCTGTGGTGTGGTCCACATTGGGCACCGCAGGAGGCGGAGCCATAGGTGGAGGACTATGTTTCTCTCGCGAAGGAAGCAGAGCGCTCACCACGTCCTCCACAAGCCAGGGCCGAAGACTCTGAGTCAGTGGGGGAGGGGCCATGGGCGGAGTTTCTCCAAACCACTTTGTACGGCCGTCCCCCCCTGTGCAGAGTCTCCAGCGACTCCTCGCGGGACAGTCCCCTGGCCCGCAAGATCACCGCTTAGAGGGCGATCTTTACCGCTCTGTACCCCGCCTGAATGGCTTCTGTATCTGGAGGGCGGATACGGAGCCTGCGGCGCCTGGTGTACTAATATCACGCAGCAACGCAAGCCTCGCACAGCGCCCCGTCCGTCGCTCCTTAATCCATTTAGGTGGGCTGGAAGAGGGATAAAGAAGAAGAAGAGGGAAGATATCATCCATTCCCTTTCCGCAGCCTCCTTCTGCGATATGACTGTTTCGCAGAAGGATACCACCGCGTCGCAGGACTCTTCGCTGCCGAACATCAACTCAACCACGGCCGGCAGGTAATTCAACTACCATTACGAAGCCTAGTGTAGAAGCCGCGTAGCCCGCTATGAACGAGCGCTACGTGAATCATAACAGCTATGCGGCGTAGCAAATGTAGCCTACAAAGTTACGCAAAGGTGACTTTTATTGAATTGTAGCAATGTTAGTATTGCAGATTCACTAATGTTCTGTTTTAAAATAAAATCAAGTCTCGTCAAACATATTGCAAAACTTTAAAAACTAACAAACAAGTTCAAACAGCCTCGTTACAAATTTTCTGTTTGTACGAAATATGTTGGCAGTATTTTTAGCTTTGTTTCCATTCCTCGGAAAACAAGACAAGCTGGTTCCGATTGAACTATGATTCGTGGACCTATAACAATTGTATTTTTATTTTATTACTACTTTTTCTTATTCTTATTATATTTATCTTATAGAAGTATTTTAATAATTTATCTAAATTAAGGATTTTGGCTTTATCTCTTTTAGGTATAAAGAATAATAATAATTATGTAAATATATACGTATTATGGTCCTGAATCATATTTTGTTTATCATATATCCTGACGCTAACATGTAAATTGCATAAAAGGTTAAAAATGAATTTCGCGGACTACCCGACGGTTCCCCTAAAATAATGCACATTCGGCGCCCCAGGCTATCACACTAATAAGACCTACTCACATATTGATCGTGCCGATACGAACGAAGCAAAAAATCAACACAGTGTAGTAATTAATTTAAAGGCAAACTATAATCTGGATAATACATCAAAGTCGACGATAGTATGTAACTCGACGTCTTCATCTAAAAACCAAATGGTTTATATTAAGATAGACGAAGATCGTTTGTTCGAGAGACGTTTTATAGTAAATATTGGATTCTCGTGCTCTCAACTAACATATGCAAATTTATTCTCGACAGTTTGAAACTAAGTGTAAGTTTGTTGGTGGCACTTTCTGTACAATAAAATTTTATGGACAGGGAGAAATTCTGTCTATTCAAAGGGAAAGTAATGAAGTTCTATACGGAATTCTATATGCTGTGCCCCAACTTTAATTCGTGATTTGATTTGGGTACTATATCTGCGCAACAGAAAATCCCAAAATAATAAAATATTTTTTGTACCTACACCAAATTACACATACGTAAGTAAACGGGTGAATACGCAAACCTAACTTATTTTTAACCTGTCAATGACCGTAATTATAGACACAATTAAAAAACCATTATGTCTGTACCAAATGTGGTATCTCAGGGACTTAGAGGTTAAGGATGAACTTTTTTTTGAGGATTTTTATTGATGTCACTTTATGATGTACTGAAGTGGAGATAACTCTTTTTCCTAGCTTGCTGCCAACTATGATTGGCTTCGGGCACCATCCTAACCAGGAGCAACTGAATACCAGTATTTTACTTGTAACGGCTCCATAAAAAAAAACGTATCGGAAAAACCTAAAATGAGCTTCTGCCGAAGTCACGAGACTTGTTCGAAAGAGATACGTGGCTTTGGCAGATCTGAAGGAACACGGAAAAATAGTAGAGATAAAGCTAGCCAGAAGATGAATCTGCTTACTATCGAACTGATGAGTACCTATGAACTATTCAAATGTCGATTCGAGATAAAGAAAAATACGAACCTTCCACTAAAGTACCATCCAACTAGCAATTCTATTGTCAGGCTAAATTTGCAAACGCTTTATCGTTTCACACACGCTGTGGAATTCAAAAGATATTTCCTTACTATAAATCGATTTAGATCTTTAGGGATCTCCTGTGACACAGAGAACGATAAATGACAATATCATTCTCACCTCTTGATGATCGGGAAACTCATCTTGAGTCAACGCGGCTTCAATTCGATCAAATTTGTGAAACCAGTAAAAGATGTGTGGTCAGAAGTATCTTTTCTTTGAGTATATACAGTTATTCGTATAATTTATTACAGATTGTGTTAAAATGGATCGTTTTACGACGCGAAATAAAAGATAAGGTAGTTGAAGAAATTCGATCTATCGATGAGTACTAGTATTGCGGGTAGCCTATCTGTTCTGGTAATGGGTCGTTTTGTCTTAAATATCTGGCAAACGTAATAAATAGGTACTTACTTGTAATACATATTGATCGGCTCAGGGCAGCTTTTACTAGAATTGTTCATCATATTACTATTTCAGTAGCTTTAATATAATCAGAAGGTCAACTCTCGTAACTAAAAACGTTAAAAATCTAATCGCAGTATCAAATGTCAAGTGTGTATGGAATTTCGAGGTATTTTTGACAAATAAAGACTGAGATCAGATTGTGCACCTTATTTAAATTATAAGGATTGCGTCTCAGGATTGTGCCGGAATAAACAAGTTGGTCGTGAGCGTGTTATGACAGTGGTCTCTTTGATATCATCTGCCTTCAGAGGCGCAAAATGCTGACAGAGGTGCTTGGGTGCAAAGTTCTGTGCCGTGTTGTCGCGAGCCCCAGATTTGTAATTCCACGTAGGAGAAATTCAAATAACGGAATTGTCCAAGCACACTCAAGAACCGAAAATATGTGACATATAAAATCCCTGGGCCCGCGTGGTGAATACGCGTCACTTCCCCTCACAGAGAGGAGGCTTGCTTATCCCAGCACTTCGAACATAATAGGCTGCTCATCCTTTTGCTATAAAAAATTGCATTACATATTTATGCTCATGAATTCATGATCATACACATTAACATTTATGTCTCCAAATGAATGAATAAAATAAAACATTCCTGAATCAGTTTTCGAATAAAATTATATAAAATTAGCATTTTTTTTTTCATTACATTGCGCGGTTGCTCAGTAAAAGCTGCGTTAGACAATTTAATTATTTGCTTTTATCAAAAGCATTCAAAATAAAATGTGCTTCTAAAAATGTCTAAATGACAATGAAACGAACGAAATGCGTCGTGTTACTGAACATTTCGAAAATTGGTAACTAATCACGAATGCGGTTTGGGGTCTATAAAGAGAAGGAGTACTTTCAAATGAGCTATGGGAACGATTAAGATTAGATGAAGTAGAGATTATCGAGATCAGACAGCTTAATAAGTATTACGAACAAAACTGTCGTCTTAATCTGCTGTAATGGGATTCAGGACACTTAGTAGTTGGCATTTTGAGAAAGCGTGGGAATATTTTTTAACATTAGCCACTTTTTTGGAATTTTTTGAGTACATAAATACAAAATGCATACCTTAAATGAAACTGTGGAAGCACAGACTCATCATCTGCCCATTAGCTTTCCCAACTTTGGTGGGGTCGGCTTCCAGTCTAACCAGATGCCCGTTATAGTAGTTTACATGGAGCGACTGCCTATCTGACCTCTATAGCCCAGTTACTGGGCAAGACTCTTTACTCTTTGGTAAGATTGGTTGTAAGACTTTCAGGCTTCTGACGATCCGTAACGACTGTCAAACAATCAATAAATGATAGCTGGGACCAAACGCTTCACGTGCTTTCCACGGCACGGAGGGGCTTAGTGTGTAAAGTTGGTTATCAGTTCTCAAACCAACCGCGGCAAACGTAGTTGTACCTGACAGATTGACTTGTGCGGCAGTTATTACTTAACCCTAATCCCGCCTGTAGAAGTACAAACTACTTAATAAAATTGTGTACCACGCAAACAAAATTACAAATACCACAGCAAAGGTGAACCAATCCATAACCTGTAAGCAGGTATGTAGTTCAGTAACCTTTAGAAAGTTGATAGCTGTCAGTAAAACTCAATTAAAGTTATAATCTAAGTTACATAGAGATATTATTACAAAAGTTATGATAACAAGGGAGTACTCAAATTTTAATTACGTAAATAAGTATTAAAGCTTCGCGCTTCTAACTTAAGCAGAAAGGCGCTTATATGTCGTTAAACTTACTTACCTGTCGTACGCATATGTATGTATGTATAAGTATAAAATTACCTTTATATTAATACGGGAAGCAATAACTTTGTACCCCTTTTACAATTAGTTGGACGGGTGAGTTTGACACCGTTAAAGTTTATAGGAGACGGAGTGCAGAAAGAAGGAACATATTTATGAATGTTTTAATTATTCAGGGTAGAATAATTTGTTATTTTCCAGTTCATTTGAATTTGTTAGTAATTGTGCAATTACTGGATGCGGATGGCGGAGGACAGGGTGTGGTGGCGCAATATGGGAGAAGCCTATGTCCAGCGGTGGACAGCGATAGGCTGAGTTGATTGATGCAATTACTAACAAACTGTGTTGTGTATCTGTGTAGGTATACAACTTAAACTCTATTTCTATACATACAAAATATTGTGAAATCTCATCAACTGTTTACTTCAGTAATAAGAGTTTTTAGATACTAAAAAGAAAATATAAATAGATAAGTTCACATACGTTTATATAGGAATATTATTTTGTTTATAAAATTGCCGTAATACTACGTTAATTTGCCGTGTTATAGCCAATTCATACCACTTAGTAAAACACTTGTGACTTGAATATACGAACAGTTTAGCTCCCTGGCCGTGCCGAGACTTTTTACCACCAAAAAAGTAAGAACTTATTTATTACACAACTCACACCATATAACAATTAACTGATACATAATAAGGTTAATATGCAAAAAAAAAACTATATACTGCAAAAATTATACCTTTTGTTTATACCGGAAAAGCGAAGAACCAATTAGTTGACTTTGAAAACATCACAAGAAGCAATCAAGAGAACTAATTGCCGAAAAAAGTGAGTTATTTAGAGACATTAGCGATAATGGTGCAGATTCTGTTGTACACCGAACTAAACTATCTCTAAAATACCTTACTTTTGGCTACGAGAATTGTAACGCTATTTTGCAAGAAAAAATCCCTAAATTAAAAAAAAAATGGACCCGACTAAAAGAATTTGACAATCGCGACTCAACGTGTTTTTTTTTGGCTCGCGCAAAGGGGCAGCGTGGACGAGTTTTATATGGATTTTTTTCACTTTTTGAGATTTATATGTGCAGGGGTTTAATAAAGGGGGTCGAAAATTTAATTATTTTGTCAGAATTAGTTCAAATAAATTATTATAGTCAAAATTTTTGGTGAAAACCGGCAAACTCAAAGTAGCAAAATTGTCATTTTCACTAAACTAATAACTCAGGGCAATCTTAGAGCTGTCAAACTAAAATATAGTTAAGTTGTGTCACTTTAGTCTATTTCAGAAAAGGAAATCATCGTTTGACAGGAATAAACCAAATTTTAGTGATTTTTAGTTTAGCTTGGAGAATTTTGTCTCAACAGAATCGAAAATAGGAGGAAAATTGAATAATTACCTAGTTTAATGGCTCATCTCGTTGCTGTTATTGGAAATACAGGTTGATGCTCCAAATAGTTAGCATGTCAGAGATAAAAAAAAATTAGTTTGTGGTTGACACAATTGTTTGTCTTGCATTTATAAAGTTTTGGTAAAAATGCGCGAGCCTTGTGCTTTGTCTGTCGTACCAGACGCACCCCATTTTTTATTTTAGTACTTTCTTTAGTATGTACTATAGTATATACACTTTAGTTTAGTACTTTCCTACTCACAAAAAAAACCTATGTCAAGCACAACTATACAGAGGGGCCACCTAGTGATAAGAATTCAGTGGTAGCTAAAAGCCTCTAGGGTTTTCACTCCATCAGTAGTGCCATTTTGTGTCGAGACAAGCGTCGTCTCAAATTTGAATGGTCTTGCTGTAATTTAAAAGTAGGTCATGTTGAATTTGTAAAAATGTTTAAAGCTTTAGGGATTCTAGGACTCTAAGTATGTTTGTAAGTTTAAGAATATCTCCACGCATTAAATAAATTGTACGCTTTATGTACTTACCGCATTATTTTCCCGGAAGAAAACTTAATTCGCAATTATATACCGCTTGCACTAAATCAGGTGTAAAATTTATATCTTCGTTGCTGTTGGACTCACTCATATTTTATGATTTCTTACGATGTTATCAAAAAACAAAACAATGTAATGGAAAATGAATTGAAAAGAGAAAAAAAATTTAAAAGTTTTATTTTTCATGTAGTCGTCGTGCTGGCCAGTGCGATTATTCTAAAACTGAGGTTGGCGCACTGACATGAAAAAAGTTTTAATGCATTTTCTGCGGACTAGTTTAAAAAATGATGGAATAGAATGGTTCGTATAAAAAAATATTCCACGCTAGCCGCTAAAATGTACTTTTGCGCTCAGTTTTCGAAGGATAAACAGAATCTTTCCGAGGTTTTGAGGTGAAAATTCATTTATCAATTTGGCCAAGCGAGACATTGGATTAGACAAGGATTTAAACTTTTCAAAGTCCTGTAAGAGAAGAATTTATAGAAAAAATGTAGCTGCCGCTATTTTTCTCCAAATGCTTTTCTAAGAAGTCAAGTAAACAAATTATAGCAAACTAGCCTTTGCCAGCGGCTTCGCCCGCGTGGTGGTCGGATATTACCCCGCGGGAACATAATTCCGGGATAAAAAGTAGCCTATGTCCTTTCTCAGGCTATAAACTACCTGTGTACCAAACATTTAAATCGGTTCAGTAGTTTTAGCAGGAAAGCGAGACAGACAGACAGACAGACCGACAGACAGACAGAGTTACTTTTGCATTTATAATATTACTAGCTTTTGCCCGCGGCTTCGCCCGCGAGGATGTGAGAAATTAACGCAGGACGACGTACTACCGCGGTAAGAATGTGTTAATCCAGGTTATATAGGTAATCATATATACTTTGTGTGCCATTTTCGATCCAGATCCATTCAGCCATTTCTGCGTGATTTAGAAACAAACACCCGATCATACATTCGAAGACATGTGACATCTACCAACCCACATTAGGCCCGCATGGTGGATTATGGCCCACTCCGTCTCACCGACAGGAGGCCTGTGTCCCAGCAGTGGGAACATTTATAGGCTGCTGATGATGATGATGATGATGAATCATACATATTTTCACATTTATAATACATATTAATAGTAAGTAGAATTATAATTCATATTACTTCGGATTCACAGTTTATGAGAATATCATGTGTGTTGGTGTTCTTAAAATAAAACTAATAGTATTCAGAGTAAAAAGACTGCAACATAGGGCTTGGTGTAGTTGAATATAAGTCATCCTAGTTTTTCTTAACGCTTCTATTTTACCTATACAGACACTCAATCATTTACCAGACACCGAACATAGTTATAGGAATAGTACTTTTGCCAGTGGCTTGGCCCATATAGCTATCGGAAAATATCATCTGGGAACCTACTACCGGGGTAAAGTAGGTATCATATGTGTGGTACGTATTCATGATAATATAAAACATCTCTGTGCCAAATTCGATCTAAATCCGTTTGGCCGTCTTTGCATCATTGAGAAACAAACATCCAAAAATCGAAACGTTTAGCCATTTCGTGGTCGTTCGTTGTTCGTTATACTATAGTATTATTCCAAGTAAGCTTGGAATAATACTATAGTATAACGAACACACATCATGATATTTGCATTCACTATGAAGCCAAAGTAATATGAATTACAATCCTACTAATCCTGCACTACCCGACCGCTACCAACCGGGACGGTCGGACACGGGAAGGCCCGCTAGCCGCTCTGCGGCTATTTTATTGTAATCTCTGATATCTTCTAAAATGTTCATTTTAATGATATGCTGTAAAGGGCAATTTTGATCTACATGAAATGCACAACGTATCTAATGTATTTAATTAGATAAGGATTACTGCTGTATTGCTTAAAATCGCTTCGTAAATAAGCCAGTATTTCTCGTAAAAAGTAAACGATAAAAAATGGTTAATGTGGGTTATCCCTAAAAGATAGACATATACCATTGCGGACTTTTTTGTAGACCTTTTTAAGGTGTATAATACTGTAGTAGATTATTTTGATCTATTTCGTAGAGTTCAGCCAGCGTACGCAATGTAAGCGCAAAAAAAAATAGTTTATTTATGACATCACATTAGAAACCTCTAAAATTATATGCACTAGCTTTTGCCCGCGGCTTCGCCCGCGTAGATGTCGGAAATTATCGCAAGAGGACGTATTACCGCGGTAAGAATGTATTAATCCATGTTATACATACATAAAATTACGCCGTTTTCCCATGAGGGTAGGCAGAAACTACGGAACGCCACCTGCTACGATCTTTACATATCTTGTGTGTTTGATGTACTTAAAATAAAACTAATAGTATTCAGAGTAAGAAGACTGCGACATAGGGCTGGATTGAATTGAATATAAGTCTTACTGGTTTTTCTTAACGCTCCTATTCTACCTATAGAGACACTCAATTATTTACCAGACACCAAATTAAACATAGTTATAAGAATAGTACTTTGGCCAGTGGCTTCGCCCGTACAGCTGTCGGAAAATATCACCCGGGAACGTACTACCGGGATAAAGTATCCTATATCGTAAGTATCCAGGATAACCAAAAATCCAGATCCATCCAAAAATCTAAACATCTAAGCCATATTTCACGGTCTCTTACTTGGAATAATACAATTAGGTTTATTTTGAGTACTTCGAACACACATGATATTCGCATTTACTATGAAGCCAAAGTAATATGAATTACAATCCTACTAATCCTGTAATACCCGACCGCTACCAAGCGAGATGGCCGGACGTGGAACGGCCCGCTAGCCGCTCTGCGGCTATTTTATTATAATCTCTGATATCTTCTAAAATATTAATTTTAATGATATGCTGTAAAGGGCAATTTTGATCTACATGAAATGCACAATTTATTTAAGGTTCTTAATTGGATAAGGATTAATGCTGTATTGCTTAAAATCGCATTCATAAATAAGCCATTATTTATCGTAAAAAGTAAAGGATAAAAATGGTTATTATGGGTTATCCCTAAGAGTTAGACATATACCATCGCGGACTTTTTTGTAGAACTTTTTAAGGTGTACAATACTGTAGTACATTATTTTGAGCTATTTCGAAGGGTTCAGCCAGCGCTCGCAATGTAAGCGCAAAAAAATGTGGTTATTTATGACATCACATTAGAAACCTCTAAAATTATCAGTGTTTCTTTACTATATTATGGATGTTATATGCATATAAACCTTCCTGTTGAATCACTCTATCTATTAAAAAAACCCGCATCAAAATCCGTTGCGTAGTTTTAAAGATATAAGCATACATAGGGACAGACAGACAGCGAAGTGACTTTATTTTATAAATGTAAAGAAGATAGTATATAGTATATATAGTATATAGTATGGAAGTATGGATATTTAGATAAATTAGAGTATTATTGACAGGTAACATCTTACAAAATGGTCAATTCTTGTTTCAAATTAAAACGTTAAAATTCAAGTCACAGTTTCGTCTCAGCGACAAAACGTGTCTAAAACGTAAATTGACGATTCTTGACAGATTGAGACGCTGCAAACTTATTTTACCTCTAATTTTGCGTCTCCGTCAATTTCAAAGTGATCTTTATTCTTGTTATAAAAGGTTTCTTTTGGGTTGCTGCCACTAACAAGCCTGTTATTATCACAGTAAACTTTATTCTCACTATAATAAGGTTGCTGCTGAGTTTACGTTGTCAGAAGTCAAATAATTATGATCGTAATGACAAATGTTCTTACAGATACGAGAACTGTCCTTCTGACCTTGTCTGGTGACTATAAAGAGCACAGACGAACTAAGTTATTATATGTCATTCAGGTAATTGTGTTAATTAGGAAAATATAAAATACTAGCTTTTGCCAGCGGCTTCGCCCGCGTGGAGGTTGCAAATTATCCCGCGGGAACATATTGCCGGGATAAAAAGTAGCCTATGTCCTTTCTCAGGCTCTAAACTATCTGTGTACCAAATTTCATTTAAATCGGTTCAGTAGTTTTAGCAGGAAAGCGAGACAGACAGACAGACAGACAGAGTTACTTTTGCATTTATAATATTAGTGTGGATTTGAATTCTCAGTAGAGCATTGGTATTCGTTTCAGTAATCTTAGTTATTCATAATTGTCTTCGCGCTTACAGTCATAAAATTCCAGTAAAATAATAATTTGACAATAAGTTGTTTATTTAATACTAGCTTCTGCCCACGACTTCATCCGCGTCAAATTTTTGCTCCCTTGACCCTTCCCGTCGCATCGATTTGCCTGCTAGTTGTCGTCCATTTTTCGTTGCTGCTCGCTCCTTTTGAGTTATAGTGAGTCAACCTTAAAAGATAGACATATGCTCTCCCGGACTTTTTTTTTAGAACTTTTTAAGAGGAACCTTTCCGTCATACATTATTTTTGCGTTACTTTAACCGTTTACGCAGCGCACGCAACGGAAACTCTTAAAAGGAATAAATTTTCCCCGTTTTTGCAACATTTTTCATTACTGCTCCGCTCCTCTTAGTTGTAGCGTGATGTTATATAGCCTATAGCCTCCCACGATAAATAGGCTACCCAACACAAAAAGAATTTTTCAATTCGGACCCGTAGTTCCTGAGATTAGCGCGTTCAATCAAATAAACAAACAAACAAACAAACTCTTCAGCTTTATAATATTGGTATAGATTTTTTATTAAAATTGTTATCATAGACTATAAAAGTAAACTAAGGCTGCTCTGGGAATTTCAATTACATTATTTCGTTTTATTCTAAGAAAAACAAACAAACTATAAATTACTTTCAATCACTGTAAATGTATTGTTAATCCCGTTCTCAAATAAATAGGTCCAATATTATAATATTGTGAAACATTTTGGAATTCTGCGAAAGTTGCTCACTGTAAATGCTAAGCTACTAATTCCTACGGATTTTGAAACAAAGAAAAATTGTTTATTTTGCACAAACAAAACGCACAACATGAAATATAAATTAATAGTTACAAAAAGAAAAATGCACAAGTACAAGGTAGACAAAAGCCACGTATTCAAGTTAAAAAAGTTGTACAATATTATCCATGGCTTATCGATGCTACGGACCACAGACAATACAATTAAAATAGATCTGCGTTATGACACTGACAGTAATTATGTAATACAAAACAAAAACAAAATTACCGGATGCAGAGTGCATTCTGGCTAGTTTTGTGGCAAACATACCACATAAATAAAAACACTTGATCCGTGCGTCATATCTGTGCAAGAACAGGTCGTTGCTCAGCAAGATGCTGTGACGTCAGACGAATCAATCGTCAGCAGCGCTGATTTTTAGCAACTACCTTTTGATTTTGTCTAGTGACTTTTGAATATCCAACTGTTTTTTGCTCTCTTGGATTCTCAATGCGTGGCCAACGTCAGGAGTAGAAAGACCGCATTGGGCGCGGTTATGCCATTTATCCCCATAGACAATCATAACATATTTAATCATAACTTTGATTGGTTTGATTATAAAAATAATCAATGTGTCCTAACCTCGACAAGGAATAAAGACTTCGTAATCTTATATCTTTAAGCGAGCAATTCTTGTATATATATATATATAATCTGAATCTCGGAAACGGCTCCAACGATTTTCATTAAATTTAGTATACAGGGGCGATAAATCGATCTAGCTAGGATTCATTTTATAAAATGTCGTTTTGTTCGTGTTTTCAATGACCAACTTTATCTATAATCAACTTGAATATAAACTTATTATTTTAAATACAATTTACCAAAAAAATACCGAACGAAGCTCGGTAATCCAGATATTGATACATAAAACACCCATGCTGTTTGTACTTCATTTTTAATTAATTGGAATTTTTTAACTTTTTTTCGACAAATCCCCATTATGAGCTCTCTGAAACTTCAACGGGGAGTTGTGGTATACCCCCAGTGCGCGATGAAATTCCGCCGTGATATGTGTCACACGTGGGCCTACTGCTTTTAATTGGTGCCGGAACAAAGATCAAACTGATCACTTAGCTAGTATGAGTAAACGATAATTTGCAAAGTAAATTAGAAATTGGGACTTTAAAGCCTGCAACTACAGGTGCTATGCAATACTACAATAGCACGCTAATATCATGCAGATGCTATCTGCTACTGCTCCGTTGGTCTCGTGGTCGCAAGCGCGACTGCTAAGCGTGGGGTCGTGGTTAACATCGAACTGTACCTAATCGAACACATCAAAAGTGGTAGTTTTTCAGAGTATGACACAGGTGAAATTTTTATGTGCGTCTCGTTACTTGTCCCTTAAGATTCGTTAGAAAACCAGCGTTAGACAGTATCTGTCTGGCATTAACGCTAAAATGATTCCTTTTGGCACAACCGTGAGTTACACACTGTTGTTGTTTTTTTTTCTAAGTTATTTTATTTTGTCTTTCACTAACTGTTTCCAAGTAACCGGTATTCTTTCTTTCTTTTGTATTCAATCAATGTCACTGATTTACGAAGTTTACTCAAGCTCGAAATAAAAAGTATTTGTAGTGGGATACTTCTCTGTTTTGTTGACTGTACAGTATCCATTATTCAGGAGGTGTCGTCACGTTGAAATATTATTCTGTTAGTGTAACGAGAACTCGGTGAGAATGTATTATGCTAGTGAGAATTTGAGAGCAGGTATTAGTGTTATAAACATTACTTATTTACGTCGCAGCTGCTGCAGTGTAATGAATGCATAAAAATGGTGAAATTTATTTCGAGCATTTTAATGGATTCTCGATAGCATTAAATAAGACAAAGTTTTCAAAATTAAAAACGCATTCTTCAAGTAACTAGATTTATATTATAAAGTACAATTTTAACTGTCAATTCTTACAAATATCAAGTAACTCAGTTATATTTTACTCTCAAAACCAATAAAAAGATTTCGTATAAGTCTCCATCTCAAGTTAAATAACTTAATGTTACCTAAGTCAGGCGTTGCTAATATTTCATCACTCCCACCAACTTAGTTCTATACTTATAAATTATACGTGGGAACCACGTTAGGGATCATTTTCACTAAATTACGGTGACGATTAGTAAAGCATAAGCCCTCTCGTAACATCTTGGCCATTTCATTTGGGGTGGGCTAATTCGTTTAGAGCGCCAATTTTCATGGCACGTTGAAGAAGGCTGTATTGGTACATGATTTTAGGCCCCATAGTGGCGTCGTAAGCTCGTAGAAAAACTCAGTTATTTCAAAATTAGAAGTGAATCTGTGTCGTGTGATCTGTTGTGACGGCTACATTATCAAACGTAGGTAATTTTAGTTGCAGAGCTCTTTGTGAATGAGCCCGAAGTTAAAGTCAAAGCTCACCTTAAGTTTTATTGACGTGTAAAAGTGCTTGTAAAAACCTACTTACAAAAATAAAATAATTAATAATTATTTGTTTTTATTATTCAGTTGCACCATTTACATAAACTCTTAAATTATCAAAGTCGGCCAGTTAGTCAAAAGTTGAAGCTGGTTGCTCGATCTAAAACATAGATCTTTATAGAGCAGAACGGGCCTGAAACTCAATGGACACTCGTCCGAGGAAGAACTACCAAGACAGTTATAGGGGGAATGGGTGGAGGAGTGGGTGGTAGTTCTGCGGCCAAGTGTGTGCATCTTAGATTTTCATTTTGACCCGGTGTTTTCGGCTTTAGTAGTACCCTCAAAAAGACACAAAAAAAAGACGCAAACTTAAACGACATCATATATAAGCAAACATTTTTTTTTTCCATTTTCTTTCCCTTTTACTTTGTTAATCGATCATTCACGACTTAGCAACAACAATAATTTAATAACACTGGTATGTATTATATAAATAACACAGGAAAAAACTGCTCCCTAAAAGAGGTTTTGGTGGCACCCGTTCAAGTCGCAGGAAAACGCTCTCTGTGTGATGAATTTCAAGTCAAAGAAAGTTTAATTAGATATTTTGTTGTCGTCCCCGTTGTTTCTACATATAATTTATCCTTAACCCTTTTGTTGGTATTCACTGGATTTACCCTGTCATTGTTTTACGGTTGAGTTTAATCTGTAAGTTCACACCGCTGCAAGTTTGTGAGTTTGAATATTTGTTACTTAATCACACTTTAACAGCTTTATAACCAGTTTTAGATGAGATGTGGCTCACTGGTAAACTATGACCTGGATTAACAATAATTTTATTTTTTTAGGTGCGTGTACCTTGCAAGGAAAGGAAGGCTCAATGCTAAGTAATAATAGCCGCATGGGTCGTTCGATCAGGTTAAGCTTTGCTTATCTGTATATACTGAAACCTCTCCATCCCTCGGAAAGCACGTTAAGCCGTTGGTCCCGTCTGTTAATCATACTCGTTACGTGTCGTCAGAATTTTGTAGTCGCTTGCTTATTCGGTGAGTTATGTCGACATCTCCAGAATCTTCAACTGAGTAAATCAATAAAGTTAATTGAACTTACTGGGTTGTGTTGAAGATTTAAAAGTTAATAATTTTATACAACCATATTTGTAACAGTCGCGAATTTTGTTCAACATACAGCCCGGCCCGGAACTCCAAATAGCAAAAACATTACTCTGGTCAAAAAATATATGTTCTTCACTCAGTCCACTGGTGGTATATTTCAAACTTCAGTGCGGAATGTAACACTATCGACACGGTTCAAATGAATCGCCTGAAGTTTCCAACTGCTGAAACTTTGCAGTACCTATATTGGAAATGCCGACCAGAACTTAATCCATTAGTTGAAACTTTCAGCACAATTAAGCTACACCTAGGAAGTATATCATTATTCTATTAATGATACTTTAGCCTGTAATATTTCCACTGCAGCTATATCATCTCATGGAATGGAAGAGGTAAGCCAAGTATATATCTATCATAGTTTCCTGTTGATAATGCTGATGTAAATTGACTGCCTCGTAGGTTTAGTCGTCGTTAAGCACTACTACTGGGTCGGGCAAGGTCTCATTAAGTTTTTCCTTCTGGAATTTCTTAGTAGCAGCCCGTAGTTTGGATTTGTGCCTGGTTTATAGCAATAGACTTACCCCCTAATACATGGACTAAAACATAACTAGCGAAATGTGGATGTTATATAGGTTCAACCCTGCCTCACCTTTTGGGGATTACAGACGTGATTTTATGTTGTTTACCATACTTAGAAGAAACATATTGATAGGTTCTACTAGCCAAGTTCAAATCTCGGGTGAACCCTGGGCTATAGGACAGTACAACCTATATAAAGAAAACGTAGGAAATAATTGATGGCCACCAATATAGAGGACCGTCTGAATGAACCTTATAACAACTAAACTAAAAGCTTTCGATTTTGTATCTAAAATGTTTTACAACAAGGGGAATATTCATTGGATCCATGTTTGTGTATTTTTTCCAACTGATCCCTATCATTTACAAGTATTATATGTGGTCTTTCATTTTGCAGATAATAAATAAACTACACACATAAACACACACACACAAACTACACACTATACTCATAAATTTTTGTTTCGCTTACTATTCATTTGTCTAAAAACGAAACATTTATTTTATCATGACTAAAACACATAATGAATTCTTGCTCAGCCACCAATAAACACGTTTCTTGTTGATCTCACGGTTCTGGAGTGTCAAGCAAACCCCTTGATAAGACTAGTTGTATAACTGCCAGACTTCCGACGACCTGTAACAGCTGCCAAACATCTACAGTCAAAAAGAGTCTACAGTCACAAAAGTCTTGTAAAGATGATTTACGCTAGTTACGGGTTTAATAGGTTTTGCAATCAAAGAGAAAGTAGCAGAAAAATCTTGTCTCGCAAACGATCAATTCGCAAAGAAAAGGATTCTTTAGTTACTATCCAGATTCATTTAAATAAACTTACTTAGCATCCTTAACCCACGCGCACTTGTTTTCGGGCAAATTTTACTCGGGCAAACATGTTGTTATGTATTTAGAAAAAAATCTTTACTCTGATTCAATCTCTGATCAAATTCAAAAGATGGCAGCGGAAATTAGATTTTCTACAATTTCCTTTACCTCAACAGTCAGAACTCCTGTTATTTTTCTTCCATCCTATTGAGGCTTCAAAGAGCTATATGTAGGAGAAAAATATATGTAGTATATAAAATATATGTAGGAGAAATCAAACGGAAGTTTGATTTCTCCTACATATATTTTGACAATCTGTCTGTAATATCTATGACTTCCAGACAGATTAAAGGACCAAAATAGGTTATGTTTTTGTCCTAGTTTTCTTTATATTCCCTTTGAAGCTTTGACCTAGGTCTTAAAAACGTAATTTTTTTTTTAGTTTTTGGTTTTATTTATTATTAAAAAATAAATAAAAGAAATACGAAAAAGTAATGAATACAAATTATTAAATAAATCAGTACGTATATCTTAACTTAAAATTCACGTCGAACTATTCAGCAGTTACAGAGAAAATTTTCAATTTAGGTTGAAGAAGGACCTGTTTACTACCAGATTTCTCTAAAATTTAGGAAAGTTTATTACAATTCTAAAGAATATAAAGTATTTATGGTGACCTTAAGTGTGACATATATTCTTCATATGCAAGTCGCACGGTAGTATTCGTCAACAAAATTCGTTAAACATACGGTATTTTTCGGATTTCAGGGATGTAAAGCAAATATATTTAGTAAAGTCTTTTTGAGGGGCTCGTGGTTAAATGATAACATCCGAACGGGTCGTTCGAAGGTAATAGTTAGGGAGCTGGCGAGCAAAATTTCAATATGATCAGCACACAAGGCAGACGTTATTAATAGTGATAATTATACCCTAAGAAACATTAAGGACCTCGTCTGCCACCATGGTGGCGCTGCGTTGTAAATTTAGAGCGTTTCAAAAATAAAAAAATAAAATAGGTGTGCTATATTATGCGCACACGTCTGCGTCTGGGGCTGATGATCACAGTCATCCTGGAAACACTTAGAATCGAAAAGGCAGATATCCAGGGCTCTGAGTTTTGTAGTGTTCAATTATTTAATTTATTTTTATGATTTAAAAATCTGTATATGAAGTGCACACTTGGCAGATTTGAATTGTTCGATTAAAAACAATGAGAAAAACCACGGAAAAATAGTCTGCCAACATGTTGCCTCTGCGCTGTCTATTGACAGTGCTCCAAAAATGTAAAAAAAATGGTGTGCTATATTATGCGCACACGTCTGCCTCTTGGACTGATGTTTGAATTCCTTATAAAAACCAAGAAAATCGATGAGGCAGACGTTCAGGCCTCTGATATTCCAAAGGCAGACCATTTGATTTTTTTTTCAACCCGACGTTCGCGCCCTACCAAGCAGGTATAAAAATATCCTCATGTTTCCTTTCGTGGTGTCTCTCTTTTATTTGGGAATATGAGTGAGAACGGTATAACTCAGTTCCGACCTTTTCCGTATTGTGAAACTAATTGTATAGAGCGTATATCTATATACAGCCTCCCCTTTTATTTTGCACGCTTTTCCTCTCTCTCTCTCGCTCTTATGCACTTTCACATGACGACGCTTGCTAAATATTATCGTTTTGTTTTTTAATTTTTCATTGCAAAAAAAAAGAAATAAATGGAGTCTTGGTTCAAAATCTCCGTATTTTACACAAATAAAACGTGATTTAAAAAAGTTAAAGACTGTTCCTTTTCAGATCTTAATCCTATTCAGATTGCATTAAAGCAATTTAAAAGATTAATTCTAATTAAAGTTCCAAGCTCATTTCGTTTCTGGTTGGCATTGAGAAAAAAATATGATTGCATAGATTTCAGCTCCAGAAGTTTAACCGTTACCGTGAGTTTACAGAATAATATTAAACAAAATTATAAGAATAAAACTATAAAGAATAACAATAATCCCATGCAATAACCGCTGTCCCTTGATTCTGTGAATTTCAAACAGTTATACCGCTGAAAATCAGTAAGCAAAGTGTCTGACACATGTTTTTTTCGAATCCACAGAGTCATAGTGAATCGAATGGGCGCAATGAGAACCGCGTGCAAATGACTTAGTAGAGCTTTTTTTTTTAACATCTTTACAACTCCGTCCCATGATAATGCAGAGTCCTGAATGTCTGCCTCTTCGATTTTCTTCGTTTCCAAGATGATTGTAACCATGAACTCCAGAGGCATACATGTGCAAATGATTTAATACCCCGATTTTTTTAAACAACTTCAATCCACTGTAACGCGAAAACGCAGTGACATATGACCTTAATTGATTAGACCAAATCAATTCGTAATGATTTAAACTGTAAACCACCTCGACGTAAAACGTGTGCAAATCATATACCGAAATGCTCGCCAGCTCCCTAACTATAAAGCATACGCTTGCCGCGTCCGGTACGATGGTTGACCATCTATTACATTGCTACACTGCTCCACGTGCTTAGTACGGAGAACAAACTAATCTATACTAATATTATAAAGCTGAAGAGTTTGTTTGTTTGTTTGGTTGAACGCGGTAATCTCAGGAACTACTGGTCCGAATTCAAAGATTATTTGTGTTGGATAGCCTATTTATTGAGAAAGGCTATAAAACATCATGCTACAGTCATAAGGAGCGGAGCAGCAACGCAAAATGGATGAAAACTCGCCGGCAATTGGATGCGACAGGAAGGGTCAGGGAGCAAAAATTTGATGCGGACGAAGTCGCGGGCAGAAGTTAGTATGAAATAAAGTTAGGTACATATTATATATTTTCATCAAATTAGTTACCAACTTAAATTGCCTGTATATTCAACTCACTATTAAAACTCCAAAAAAAAACGAAAAAAATAAAGTAAGAAATCCAATAAAACTATGTAGTGTGTCCATTTATAAAACAATTAATTTCCCTGAGTAAATTATCAATCGAGAATATCGGAACTTAATTTATTCAATCAAAATGCAAACTCTACATTAGTGCAATTAATTTAGTTGCAATCCGAGTCTATTACAATATGTGAATTTGTATTAGGCTTAAGGAATTATATTTCCTTGATAACCTCCAACACAAGGTTATGGAGACATTCATCTCTTCGCAAACAGGATATTATTTGCAGAAAGTATCAATAGGATATTGATAACCATTTTTTTTTACCTCTATAGGGAAGCTCTTGACTCTTGAGATGAAGATCTCACTTGGTGGTAAGTGATGATCAGGCCGAAGGTGGAAGCGAGCTTCACCCGGAATCCTCAACGACAGAGGAACTGGCTGTCTTATCTCTAACTGCTGAAAAACAGCAATACTGTTAACATTGTTGCTATGGCGATACACTTAGTAAGATGGTGGACTTAGAACAAGCCCTCTTGACAACTGAACCAAGCCGAAAATATAACCTTTACTGGGAATCCAATCCAAGACTTCTAGGTATGCGATAGCTGGTCTAACTACTAGAACACATAATAACTCGTAACTGGGGACTTTACACAGTCTTAATTTCTTTCATAAATATGTCTGCATTAAATGTCCCATTTCTTGCATAGTTAGTGTCCTTCAAGAACACTATCTTGAAGAATTATAGCTTGGTTTATTGCTGTCTATAAATTCAGGCTTTAAGTTAAGACAAAATTTCGTAAAAACAACACAAGTCGATCGTTGAGGTCCCAGGTGTCCTTCGTGGTTCTTTGAAAGTCGTTATGGGTTGTCAGAAACCCGAATATCTTATAACCAGTCCTACGAAGGAGCATCCTGTTACCCGGTAACTAGGTTATGGACATTAGATTAGTAGCCTCCATGTAGAATACTGGTATTCAGCTATATACGGTTAGGCCCGACGCCAACATAGTTGGAAAAAGGCTAGACAGGTTATGATTAGCAAAGGTAAAGAGTGAATATCTAAATACTCTGACGTGCGATAGCGGTGCGATGTTAATAAGCTTCAGCGTATTATAAAGTTTTTCAAACAAAACAATATTTGCTTGGCTACTTTGTTATGGGACAAAAACTCGTTTAAAAATGCAAATTTTAAACGAGGGACGAGAGATGCATAACTATTAGTTGTAACAGACTGTGTTCAGCACTGGACGGTTGCGATAAGAGATTCTTTTTTTTTCATTCTAATTACAATGGTATCATACTATTTTTCAACCAGATGCAGACCTAAACAGATTCAGGATTGACGCGAAGTTGCGGATACCAGCTCGTATGACCTATTCAATATTGGACATTATAATATAAACTTACTGATAGCAACAAACTCTTTAAGAAACCAATCTAATCACATCTAGTATTCATTGAACATCAAATTACATACACAAGTAAAAATTAGCTAGCTGCAGCGTGAAACATTAATTGGTATCTCTAGCATAGGTACAGCATTATCAGTCCATATGTTCCTTACTTCTAGCGAGAGTAGGCGGTCATCTATCACGTGAGCCCAGTACCGGTTATTAGTAGATGTCTTCGGATTTTTGGTTCTAGGACATGACGGTTTCTTCAGCATGGTTTTTCTCCTTTTACTGTTTCGAAAGCAGTCGTTTTTAAATTATGAACACAAAGTAAGGCCTGGTTTCGAACCCACGACCATTACTCCGACTCATAAGTTACGACGGTTACCTGTGGGCCGCCACTGCTTTTAAAAAAGATCAATGTTACATAAGCAAATGAGATCAGACAATTGAGAATACTTGTTAGAATGTCCGACACTGACATATTACATGTACGATAACAGAGGAATTCAATGTCCAAAGTTCACTTAGGCTGAACGCGACAAGCGTACTTTCTGCCACATAATGGAATACTAATGTATGTTCTGTGAATAAATATGAATGTTTGTTATAAAATTTCAATATGTTCCTTGATTCTTTTTTCGGTGTGATTTAATATCGCTCTACGTAATAGCCAAGGCCATTAGGTGAACGCTCACATGTTTCGCTAAAAGTTAGGGACGCTGCTATCCAAACCCCAGCCATCCGGGAAATTGTTTAGATAACAAGTAATGACCGTCGCGACGGTCATTACTTTTTACATCATCACGACGCATCGTGATGTTATTCTTTCTTACTTTTCGGCAAACATAAGAAAGCAGTGTGAAGAATTCTATGAACAAATGCTATGCAATAAGTTTTTATCAGAAATCTTCGTGGGAAATCACATATAGCTTATGGGTGGGAACAAGGCCCATTGGTGGATATCACTTGTCTTTGAATTTTAGGTTCTAGAAAATGCGGATTTCCTCACGATGTTTTCCTTCGCCATTTTGAGAGCAGTGGTGATGATATTATTTTCAAAACGTGCTTGCCTAAGTACAAACCCATAAACAAAAACCTATTACAGTTTAATGTATACAATCAGCTAAATATTGAATAAGACATAAATGAAACATACAAAAATTTCGACACAGAACATCGGTTTAAAAAGTGCTATTATTTTTATTCGAAGTTGAACAAAACTGTATCTTAAATGACGTCAAAAGTTTGACAACTCCAGACGAAGTTGCTTATTTATTTATTTATTTAAACTTTATGCACAAGTAAAAAATACTGTACAAAGGCGGACTTAATGCCTGAGGCATTTTCTACCAGTCAACCTTAGGGTGATGCAGAGATAAAACATGGCAGGTGCAACAAATGGGATAGATATATCGGAAACAAGTATAAAATACAACTATAAATACTAATACATAAATACATATATATACATACATACATACAATATGTTGATTTGCATCCTCGTCAAATTTCAGGTGGTTGTCATAAAAGACATAAATAATCAATTGAAAGTACAGTACCGGACAAAAACTAATAAGCGCTGCTTTTTTTTGTTGTTAAAATTTATCAGTATTTCAGAATTAAACCCTTAATTCAATACAAATGAAACAGAATAACCCGACTACCCAGTCTACGCACGCAGCGACAAGCAGCTGTGTGCGTGAATTTCGACGTCATACTCGTCGACTCGACCGAGGAATGACCTTAGCGATCGTTAGCAATAATTTTACCTAATTTTATTTCGAAAATCATCTACATTATTGTCATAAATTTCGTTTGATAATTAACTCATTTTAAGCATCAGTATAATACGGAATCTTACTAATGACAGTAATACTAGACGCCATAAAAAGTTCACTGACCTGCACTCAGCTGATTAATAAAATTTAAGTTTTGCTTTATTGCTATCGTTCAGCCTAAACTTTTCGTAGTGATTTTGTTTTTATTTGTAGATTAAATTGGTTGATTTGAAATTTTCCTTCCTACTTAACGGGCTTAGGACCGTCAATAATACCGATCTACTAAGTAAAATGTTTTTTAAAGATTTGCTAGTTAAATGTAAGTAAGTGGTGATACTTTCGACTTTTAGGTATTATTGGCGTAGTTAAAAATTTGAAATCAACTTATTTACACAAATTAAATTGATTAAACTAACAACGTATTTACAAAATGTACAAATAAATAAATTACCTACTATGTAAGCCGCAAGTATTGTTCAAAGTTGCCACCATCACACTCTTGGCACAATCGAGCACGACGTAGCTGGTTTTCCTTCAGCTTACGTAAAACTAACACATTCGTTTTTATTGTGTCGAAAGCACTAATGATCCTTGCACGTAATTCTATTACACTTGTCACTTCCTCCGTGTAAACTAACCTTTTAGCGTCTCCCCACAAATAAAAGTCTAGAGGCGTCAGGTCCGGAGAACGCGGGGGCCAGGTCACAGGTCCTCCACGACCGATCCAGTGGTCACCAAACTTTTCGGTCAAGTACTCGCGTACTTGCCGACCATAGTGAGGGGGTGCACCGTCCTGCTGGTAGAAGAGGTTGCGATGTAGTGCCAGAGGAATATCTTCCAACATCTCCTCGACAACGTGACGCAACAGCTCCAGATATGTTGCACTGTTGAGGTGCCCATCGATGAAGTATGGTCCAAGCACGTGTTCCCCTATTATGCCAGCCCACACATTCAGTCCAAACCGCATTTGGAACGCATGCCGTTTGGTTACGTGCGGGTTATGGTCGCGGTGAGCCCACCAATGTTCGTTATGAACATTGTAGACGCCAACTCGAGTAAATAAGCACTCATCCGTCCACAGGATGTTGGCGTCTTGGTGTTCCACCAACCAGCGACAAAATGTAATCCGCATGGCATTATCAGCTGGGTGAATGTCTTGTGCCTTGCGGTAGTGGAACGGGTGCTGCAGTTCACGCTTCAGTAGGCGCCACACTGTGGTGTGGTGCACTCCAAAGCGTCGACCAGCCTCCCGCGTGCTTGCCCGTGGTTCTCGCTGGAAATATTCCAGGATGTCTTCCTGCAAGGCGACAGGCAGGCCTACGCTGCCGCGAGCTTGAGCATGCCGGGGAACGTCGAACTGCCGATAATCCCGCAGTATCTGTGTTGCAGCCAGTATGACGCTCTGTGATGGGGGTGCTCGATCGGGAAACATTTCCGTGAACATCCGGATGGCTCCACGTAGGCTGTCTCCACTGATGGCATACAGGCGGACCATTTCCATCAACTCGACGTTGGAGTAATTGTCCGTCATCTTGCAGTTTGTATCGAATGACGTCTCAACAATGCACGTACCGCGACGCAGAATTCGCAAAGCACACGCGCGTACGCTGCGGCGACATCAAACACACTGTTTGTTCGGGGGTGGGGGGCCCGGCCGCCCGCGGCCCGTTGCCCGCGTGGCAAGGCGCATGCGCGGGGGACTCCCGCGCCGTGGTTGGTTGGGGTGAGATTGATTACGTACGAATTTATCAATGATCGTTGCGTATGCGTTGTGTATGAAAGTGTGCATTTGTTTGTGTGTGAAAGCGCGGTTATAGGGCTAGTGACAGACATGCCGCCTTTAAATACGGCTGGTTCACACTTACGGATTTCAGTAAACAGGAAAAAAAAATTAAAAAAATACCTACCAATTTTATTGTTGATTTGGGTCGAGAATCATTAGCATAATTACGTCCTTGAATTTGACTAGGATGCAAATCAACATATTGTATAAATAAAAAAACTGTGTCAAGAGAACTAACGATCGGTAGAAGAGAAAACGAAACCAGCAAATCAGCGCTGGTATGTTTCTGCCACCTTCTGACGGATGTTCACGAGCTTTCATTTTAAAAGATAAGCGACTGGTTGCCGTCCTGATGTGCAGAGGGAGCGCATTCCAAAGAAAAACCACTTGGACAAAGAAAGAAGAATTAATGAAGCCGGAACGGTGAGAAGGACACCGTAGAAGACGATTATTGGTGGAACAAAGACTTTTAGAATGGGCAGAGCATAAATATTGAATTTGAGAGGTCAAATAAGAAGGAGAAGTAGGTTTGTCGAGAATAGAGAACAGCGTTGTCAGAGCCCTCAACTCTCTGCGCTGACGAATGGGTAACCACTTTAAAAGCAAACGGTGCGCGGATACGTGGTCATACTTACGAAGATTGAAAACGAATCGAATGCAATTATTGAGAAGCCGGTCAAGTTTATTGAGGAGATCTGCATTCAGGTCGTAGTAGCACACATCGCCATAGTCAATTATGGGAAATATCAGGGACTGTACAAGCATTGCTTTTATGTATGATGGGAGTAGGTTTTTCAACCGATACAGCGATCGCAACGTTCCGGTGACTTTTTGACTGACAGTCGTGACCTGCTTTCGCCAGTCAAGACAAGTGTCGACATGCAGACCAAGATTCTTGACATCGGAGCTAAACGGGATGATGGAAGTGTCGAAGATTACAGGTGGCACAGTTACACCAGTCAGCTTCCTCATATTGTAAGGGCTCCCTACTATGATAGCCTGACACTTGGTAGGGTTAACTGCTACCCCAAATCGATCTGACCAGTTTTTTATGCGATCTAAATCCCGATTTAGCTCCTCAATCGCATTGGAGATATCGTCAACACTTGTCTGGCAGTAAAGCTGCAAGTCGTCAGCATAAAGATGATACGCAGCTCGAAGCTCGGTGGTAATGAGGTTAATAAAAATAGAGAATAAAAGAGGAGATAATATACCGCCTTGAGGGACGCCAGCAGCAAGATCACACCAATTGACTGCTGACGTCCCTGAAGATAAGAGGGAAACCATTCCAGTACCTCTGGAGAGACCATAAGATAGGAAAGGATGGATAAAAGGACTTCGTGACTGACGGTATTAAAAGCATTGGAGAAGTCAATCAACACTAAGACCGTTACTCTAGTATCTTCCATTCCCCGCCTTATATCGTCAGTCACTTTAAGGAGAGCTGAAACGGTACTGTGCCCAGGCCTGAAACCGGATTGAAATGGACTGATGAGGGAATTGTGATGAATAAATTGGGAAAATTGTTTGTGAACGCTGGCCTCGAGCACTTTTGAAAAAAAGGGGCTTATGCTGTTATATCTGAGAAAAGAAAGGGATAACTCGGCAACAGCTTGGGAGTTGGGACAATATCCCACGCAAATAAAGAGTTGTTTGTAACTTCTACAAGCATAGATCGTCTTAACTATGTTTTAGGTGTAGGTCACTACTTCTTTGTAGCTTGTCATTAATGCTACACAGTGTCTGACCTATTATATATTTTTTTCAAAAATGCTCTTGTTGTGAAAACTTCTTTAGCCCCGTTGAGCGATTTTTGATAGGGGCAAAACTTATCGGTTTACTTCACCGACGTGTGATCGCGTCACCGACATGCTAATGTCAAGTGTTGTTTCTTTCAAAGTTTTAAGCTTTACTTCTGTCAGCAGTCCACATGACTGCCAATTTTTTTTTTAAATATACTTAAATAGTTCTTATGAACGTGTGTAAATCCACACGAATGTGTGATATATAAAAAAGAAGTGAGAAAGAAAAATGTCGCATCATGTTCTATTCTTGTGTAGGTATTATTTTATCCTGTACGTAAGGTAAGGAAAAATAACAAAGCCGACTGAATTGGGTTTGATTCGAATGAATGAGCTCCGCAGTTTCCCTTATGTTACCCTTGAATTGCTCCCACGCACACCGATCTAAATATAGCATTGTTAAGGGCTATTCTACTCAAGTTTAAGTTTCCTCTAACGTTCAAAACTATGTATTCAAAAAGACCCGATTAACTGCATGTTGACTTGAACCGTGAGACCTTGTTTCTTGCCAAATATGACTTTAGGTTAACAGGAACTACCCTATAGGTTTTCATTTTCTTTCGAATGAGCAAAATAAATTTTCTTATTTTTATATTGCGTTGACTTAGAAGTTTGATTTCTTTACTGCTTCAAGAGATCGTAGACCTACGTGTTACTAAAAAGGATCTTGACAGACGGACGGACCACAAAGTGATCCTATGAGGGTGCCGTCGTTTCCTTCTGATAAAATCTCAATTACTACCCGTAGAGATTCAGGTAGTTAAAATATTTAACAAAGTAACGTGGAATTTTCCTGTGAGATTGTGAATCTTGTTTCCTCACGTGGCGCTCTTAACAACCTCATACTCGTCGCACCTGAGACAAGTAATAATTAATGTTCTCGTGTGTATGCTTGAGCGTTACGAGCAGGGATGTTATGGAGCTCCGTAACCGTAACCGAAACTATCGGATATCCGAAAAAAAAAATATCCGTAACCGTAACCGAATCCGAAATAAAAGTTTCGGATAATATCGGATTTTTTATTACATTTTTATTTTAGGTAGATTAGATAACACTCAATATACCTATATTTATAATCATTTTTGTTTTAAATAGCTGCAATTATTACTCACAGACTGATTGTAATTCCTACCAAATAGTGACATATAAATAAAACCATTTTATTAGCTATTTGTATTTTACTTTTGAAATTCCTTAAAAATTTAATATCCGTAACCGAAATTATCCGAAACTAACGGATAATCCGAAATAATTTCGTATCCGTATCCGGTATAAAAATCATTCCTACATCCGTAACCAATCCGCATCCGAAATTTCATATCCATAACATCCCTAGTTACGAGTATGTTGTCTCATGTGGTGTAAAGAAAAAGATGAAAATCTTAGCACGTGTATACCTTGTTAGCGGTGAAGGGCTGTAATAACTTATTTATCTTATGTAACAGACGCTTGTCGATACCACAATTGTGACTTTTTTAACTGGCATCTGAGCATGTCTCAGTGCGCCCTGTCAGATGTAAACGTGCTGTAATTATGACGACGACACGATGACGCGCCACGTCACAATGACATAGAAATTGAGATGCGTTTAGTGCAAGTTTTAGCGTACGTCTACCTAAACGTCGTACATTAAAAATAAACATTATTTTTCAAATTCTTTTCTTTCTCTCTTCTCTTTTTTTAACCGACTTCAAAAGCAGGAGGATGTTCTCAATTCGACTATATTTTTTTTGTATGTTTGTTTCGTTAGAACTTTTGACTGTGTGAACCGATTTTAATTATCCTTTTTATTAACCCCCGACGCAAAAAGAGGGGTGTTATAAGTTTGACGTGTCTGTCTGTCTGTCTCACAGTGGAACGAATGTATGGGAGCGGTTGGACGTAGACATGTCCGAAAAAAAAGAGTAAAATTATGCCAAACTAATGATGCCATCTTATTCGATTACTTAATGCCTTCATAACTTGTGGTGATAAATTTCTTCATAACTCCCATATTTCAGGAGTAATTTGAGAAAATGTGAAATTTTACTATGAAAATGAGTGTATCGAGCTCTCTCCCTCCTGATTCCGGGCTTGTTTCAAGTAGCGGTCTCTAATATCATAATGCTAATACTAAGAGCTATATTTAATACTAAGACACATAGTGCGCCAAATGTGCACTTTCTGGGATAAAGAGTGATGTTTATTTTATAACACAATTTTTTTATTTTTTGTTTATTTTGTTGATTAAAACAATTTTTCTAAAGGTTTACCTTATTACAATAACATTTCTGAGCAGCCAATTAGAGAAGATATAAGCTAATTAGGATATATAATTAGGGACTTAAGGTTTACATATAAAACTGATGCACTAATGATTACTGATAAGAACATTGCTATTATTTAATTACTAAATGGCTCTTAATACACTAATTTAGCATGCATCATTTACTAATTATCACAATAACTAATTACCTTGCAATATTTAACAAAGGATACCTGGGATACCTGGATTTTATATAAATAGGTCACTATTAGTAACTTTAAAATCAGTGTTGATTTACACCTCGTTGTATCCAAGCTAATCTCGCAATGTATTTTCCAAATTTTAATACAAATCTTGATATTCACGTTGCTTTATGCGCACGCGCACATAAAGATTTACGCGACTTTAACTATTTGTTCAGTGTTTTAAAAGATAACAGTTGTGTTCAGTTATGTGAAAGTGCTGAAACAAGTTTAAAAGACTGGTGTCGTCGATTTTGCTACCGCATTTATGCAAAATGGACACAGTCTGGAAGAAGCACAGATAAGTTTCGGAAGAAACATGAGATTTGGCTACAGGCTGCAATTCAATGGCCGGAATTACAGAATGAAAATATGGAACCTTCTACAGAAAATATAAGTGACGTCATCGAGCCCATAATTTCTCCTGCTAAATCTGATGCTTCAACTTGTACACATCCTAGTCCTCGTAAATCTTTTGAGGACCTTAGTAACCGGCAAAAAAGAAGACGCACTGAAGATAGTCTTTCATGCAGCAGTAGCAGCGCTGAAATTATGTTTTCGGCCGAAAGGGCGCTTCAAAAGGCAGGACAAAGCGATACAGCTTATGTTATGAAATACTTGACGGAGAATCCAGAAGAGGCCTCAAAAATCAAAGCCTTCATTGAAG
Source organism: Aporophyla lueneburgensis (assembly GCA_932294355.1). Taxonomy (NCBI): domain Eukaryota; kingdom Metazoa; phylum Arthropoda; class Insecta; order Lepidoptera; family Noctuidae; genus Aporophyla; species Aporophyla lueneburgensis. Next base: position 25,057,866 of record OW028734.1, read on the forward strand.
GTAAATCAATTCAGGTACGGGAAATATCCCCTTTGAAGGCATTGGCTCTTTATGTATCGATGAACTTATCGAAATGGCGCTATAACACTCTTCGGGATTTCAACACTCAAGAAGGAGCTCTTCAATACCCGAGTTACTACATGTTGGTTAAAGAAAAAATTAAGTGCTATCCGGCCAAAGAAGATCTCACAGTTACAGAGAGCTCTGCAAAAATCAAATTACAAGCCTTGATGGATTTAACCTCAAGAAGACTTATTAGGTCGTTAGAAACCCCTGTTGATCCCAATCAACAGCTCGTATTGACCAGCAAATGGGGTTTTGACGGATCATCTAGCCAAAGCATTTATCATCAAAGGACGAGTGAAGATGAGCAAATCGATCTTGCTAGTAATTTTATGATTAGTCTTGTACCACTGCGGCTCGTCTCAAAAGGTGTAACAATTTGGGAAAACGAGCGACCATCTTCCACTTCATTTTGCCGGCCAATATTGTTTAAGTTTATAAAGGAAACCAAAGAAAATGTGCAGAGAGAGATGGCTGAAATCGAAGCAGAGATTGAAGCCTTAACTCCATCCACCATCACTGATGGAATTAGTGTCAAACACCAACTGCTGTTGACAATGATTGATGGTAAAATTCATTCCATTATATCCAATACAGCAGCTTCAGTGTGTGACATATGCAAGGCTTGTCCTAAAGAAATGAATAATTTAGAGTTAATCAAAGATAAACACGCAAACGAGGACATGTATAAATATAGCTTAAGCACCCTTCACGCTTGGATTCGCTCAATGGAATGCTTATTACACATTTCCTACAAATTAGACATAAAATCATGGCAAGTAAGGGGTGATATAGCAAAAAGGCAAGTTGATGACAGGAAGAAAAGAGTTCAAGAGGCTGTAAGAAGAGAAACGGGCTTACTTCTCGATGTTGTGAAACAAGGCAGTGGATCCACCAACAATGGCAACTCGGCAAGGAGATTTTTTGAAAACTACACTAAATCTGCTGAACTGACCGGAATAGATGCTATGCTTTTAAGAAAAATCTGTGTGATCTTGCAGTGTATTTCATCAGGAGAGAAGATCAACGTAACTAAATTCCGAGAGTTCTGCTTTGATACTGCTAAGCTTTACGTGGAGTTATACCCATGGTATTATATGCCTTCTTCACTTCATAAAATTTTAATGCATGGGCCAGACATAGTTCAGAACATGTCAATTGTGCCCATTGGTTTTCTATCCGAAGAGGCATCTGAGGCTAGAAATAAAGATTTTAGAAAATATAGAGAGGGGCATTCTCGAAAGCATAGCAGTATCTCATGCAATGAAGATATTATGCACAATCTTTTACTGTCTTCTGATCCACTTGTTACAAGTATCCGTCCAAAAGGAAATAAGTTTGTAAAAAAATCTTCTTTTAAGGAATTCTATGAGCTTACGGATTCTGAGAAAAGTGATATCGAATTTGTTAACATAAATGATTTAGCGGACATCGATTCTGAATTTGAATTAATTGATGATGATGATGATGACGAAGATAATTAAATGATGTTATTGTTTTAAAATGTGTAACTTAGTAAATTAGAGCTTACATCTTAATTATTTATTGTACTTTTAATGAAACTAGGTAATTTATTATCAACTTACTTAAAAGTCATACTCTCATCAGTTCTTGTGAATATTTTTGTTAATATATATTTCTGTATATATATAATATATTTATAGACCTCTTAATAAGTTTGTCTGCGGTTTAAAGTAAATACAAATGGGGAAAAAACGTTTTTTTTTTTTAAATTTTCATTTCCTTTTATCCCAGAAAGTGCACATTTGGCGCACTATGTGTCTTAGTATTAAATATAGCTCTTAGTAATAGCATTACGATATTAGAGACCGCTACTTGAAACAAGCCCGGAATCAGGAGGGAGAGAGCTCGATACACTCATTTTCATAGTAAAATTTCACATTTTCTCAAATTACTCCCGAAATATGGGAGTTATGAAGAAATTCATCACCACAATTTATGAAGGCATTAAGTAATCGAATAAGATGGCATCATTAGTTTGTCATAATTTTACTCTTTTTTTTTCGGACATGTCTACGTCCAACCGCTCCCATACATTCGTTCCACTGTGTGTCTGTCTGTCTGTCTGTGGCATCATAGCTCCTGAACGGATGATGCGATTTCAATAAAAAAAAAATGTATTAAAGGTGACTTATCTGCGAGTGTTCTTAGACATGTTTGATGAAAATCGGTTGAGCCGTTTAAAAGTTGTGGGGGGGAAAGTGGGGAAGAGTAACCGAATGTCAGCAAATATACTCGAGTGGGGTCTCAAATGAAAGCGCACTGAAAGAGAATATTGATGAATTAATCGAGAGTGTTCTTAGCTTCGTTTGATTCTACATTATATTAAGTATATACCTATAAAAAGTACAAAATAAAAAATTAAATTAAAAATTTAAAAAACCCCCGACACAAAAACCTAATTTCCCTTTAAAAAGTAAAAAATAATTAAAAAATAACTCAGTCTTAAAGTACCTAAGAATGTATTAATAATTCGAAAAAAACGTCGCGTTGGGGGACCGCTCCGCGAGTGCAGACGTCGTTGACTGCTTAGTTAGGTAGTAAGACTATTGGTAATTAAATTGTTAGGTTAGGTTAGGTTAGGTGAAGCGGTCCCCCAACGCGGCGTATTTTTTTGAATTATTAATACATTCTTAGGTACTTTAAGACTGAGTTATTTTTTAATTATTTTTTACTTTTTAAAGGGAAATTAGGTTTTTGTGTCGGGGGTTTTTTAAATTTTGTTTTAAAGCTGTTGCTTTCCGTGTGGTCTTTCTTCAATTTGGTTCAGTTATGACGATAGAATCCATGAGAACACCATTTATGTCTTAAACTTTCATTAAATATGTGCGTGACAAATGGACGAATAACGCGATTAGATTAGTGCGGGGTACATACCATAAGTAAAAAGTTAAAAACAAAAAAAAAAACAAAATAACAACCGACTTCCTTAAAAACACTACAAAGTGAAAAATAACTTTAATTTCGGAAGTCAGTGGCAAATAACTTAAATACAGATCCTAAGACACCGACCTCCGAAATTAAAGTTATTAAAGCTTACACCTAAAGATAAGCTTCAGAATTTGTATTTAGGATTAAGAAAAACGTTTACGTCTCAAGCTTGTAAGAAAATATGAAAGTTCTATATTGACTTAAGCATCATGTCGTAATTTTTAGTTCGTTTCAAACTTGTTTAAAAAAAACCGTTGATTACTTTTTTTTTTTTTAGCTATGTGTGATGTTCAGTAGTGTAGTTATTTCAGTCTAATTTTATTTATTTATTTAGTTCTTGACAAAATGAATCAAACAAGCCCAAACTCGATGAGGTTGTGACATTTTATGTCAGAATTCTCATGGCCATTCCATCCATGCATTCCATCCATTTCTATTCCAGGGCTCCATCGTCAGATCAACTCTATGTCATAATAATATTGCATTGTCATCCGACTTGCATATGTAAGAAAAAAATCTGCTCAATCGAAATTCGGAAAGAGGGTCAAAATTGACTTACAAGATTTCAACACAGACACTGAGACAGGTAAAACTAAATAAAAGCTTTTGGAATGAGCTCAGTGCCCTTGCCATTAAAAAATGGATGATGCTATATATATATATATATATCCTAAGGAGGTCTTAAATTTATTCAACCCATCTGGTCTTCGTCTCACACACTTATCCTCAAAGTGGGTGCTCCCAGTAATGCTACTACAAAATCTTAATCCGGCCAAGTTGTGCAATGGGACCAGGTTGTGTGTGACCATTGTATTTACTGACTGTGATCAAGGTGTATCGGTGTACTATATACCGCAGATACCACTAATACCGTCGCAGTACCCATTCGTGTTTAAAAGGCTGCAATGACGATTAATAAGTCTCGGGGACAGTCACTGTAAACAGCGGGACATGATCTTTGAGGGGACTGCTTCTCGCACGGCCAGTTTTACGTAGCCTGCTCGAGAGTGAGCTCATCTAGCAGCCTGGTTGTATTAGCACCTGGGGGCAGAAACTGCGGGTGGTGAGCAATGGGTAGCTCGCCGTCCGGTAAGGACCAGGCTCAGGTCGACGGCGCGTAGTGTTCCACGCGCGCCTTAAAAGATTTCAGCAGAACAGAAAGGGTCTGCCAGGACCGATGCCTGCCAGAGTCGCGAGAATGTTCGAAAGAGACACCGTGACCCTGGCACATGGGCTACTGAAGGAACACAGGTGGGTTTTAGTCAGTAAAAGTCTGACACGCCCTCCCGCTCCACCCGAGAGCGGGAGACGTCATTTGATGGTTTCCCATCCTAAAATAAAAGGGCAGAACCTCTAAAGTAGTATTTAAATATATACTTTAAGTATAGACTAAAAAATAAATAGTCTTAAACCCCTGTGAACAGCACATTAAGTAAAATCTTCATTTGAATAATTTAGGTAACAATTTTTTTCGAAATTCCCAGGGAATAAAGAGAATTTATATTTTCGCTTTAAAGTTGCCTTCAAAGTCATGCAAGTAGGTAATTTGCCGCTCCGTTATATATTTCGTCACTATTGTTAGTTTTTAGGATTAATATCCTACAACAATCATTTATCATGCCGAGCGCTGCTCCTTGTATAACACAAAGCAAGCAATGCAATAACACATTGTTTACCTGGATTAACACATAGGATACTTTCAATCCCGGTAGTACGTTCCTGTGTGATATTTTACGACATCCACGGGGGCGAAGCCGCGGGCAGAAGCTAGTATAAATAGTAGTAGCTAGTAATCTGCATCTCGGAAACGGCTCCAACGATTTTCATGAAATTTTGTATACAGGGGGTTTCAAGGGCGATAAATCGTTCTAGCTAGGTTTCATTTTTAGAAAATGTCGTTTTATACGTGTTTTGAATAACCAACTTTATCGATAATCAACTTAAATATAAACTTGTTTTTCTTTTTCTTGCAAGAAAAATAACAAAATGTAATTTGTATTTAAATATAATTTCTAAAAAACACAATTTGCCAAAAAAAAAAAAAATACCGAGCAAAGCTCGGGTATCCAGGTACTTATAATTATGAGAGTGCGACATATAAATTCTTTTCATGACCCGACAGGTCGTGTTCAACATACGTTTAGAATTCATTCCTGACGGTCGATATTCACCCGCAAGTGGAGAAATTGCATATTTAGCATAACCAGCGTATAATGATTCCATTGCTGGGACACAGGCCTCCTTTCTATGAAAGGGAGTTGATCGTAATCCACCACGTTGGCCCAGAGCGGGTTGGTAGATCTCACTAATCTTCGAAATTTTGGTTCTAAGAGACGCCGGTTTCCTCACGATATTTTCGTTCACCATTTTGAGACCTGTGGTGATGAAATAATATACACTAAGTAAAGCGTCAGTCTGGGTTCGGGCATACGACATACAACTCGTAAGTCACGGCCTTTACCACGAGGCCACTACTGTTCTGCTACAATTGGCTACTGCATAAATATACCACTACCTCCTATACATACATACATAAAGCCATGCCTTTTTCTCATGGGGGTAGGGAATTACCACTACTACAAAGCTACCTCTTTATTGCATACCTTAAAAAAAAAACTAATAATTTAGCCCAAATTACCACCTATTACTCCATCCATCCATTAGTCTGTCGAAACTGTAACTACTGGCTATATTTAGGATAGTATCATCCGAACCAGGGCAGCGCTTGGATCCGAAAACTAAACCAGGTGCAGAGAATAGTAAATTATTATCAAGTTAGGTTCATAAATTTTGCCAAATAGGGGTCCAATGTCTTAAACGGGGAGCCCTTGATTAATTCCAGGAACTTGTAACCATCAATTTGGTCTGTCGTTAAGAACATACAAATTGTTTCTGGAGTAATAACTTTATTAGAACTTTTGAGTATGAATACCGATGGCTATAAAAGAAAGAGGAGACGAAAGAAACCATAGATGAACTTTGTGAATTATGATACATAATTATATATAGAAAGGGCGTGATTACCGCGATGACGACTATTAGTATGGAAGGAAAAGATTTGTTGCGCCGACTACAAATAAATTGCGTTGGCCCCAGGCACTACTTGGGTAGTCAGACCCGACCAAGTCTGGGTTATCAGTCTGATGCAAAACCGAGCCCCAAGCTGTTGTGACTGCCTTATATTCCTTTTTATGATAAATGATAAATGATTTTATTTCTGTGAGTAGGTTTGTATAAACACTTTTACATGTCAATGATATTTTTTTAAACTAGATGAGTTCGGCGTTTCCTAACTGACTACTCTGAGAAGAAAGGCCGAAACAAACTCAGAGGTCACAGTCTCTTTTAAAGTCCAGACATAATCTTGTTCACATCATGTGAAGATCACGTAGATTGGTGACTGAAATGGTCTTTTGAAGAAAGACCCACACAGATTGAGTGGACCTGTCCAGTCAGTGCAAGCATTTGTCACTAATCGTTTAGCTCAACTCGGAACATAAGGAGCCCAACGCTTTGACGAACAGTACCAAAGAAAGGACATTTGGGTAGGCCACATAATTACTCAAACTGCCAGATCATGATTACTGAGAAAGAAAGAAAACAAAATTAAAAAAAGACCCACATAGTCTTCACATTCACAATAATTAAAACAATACGATACTTTACAAAGTAAATATTCATGTCATTGTATAAATAAAAATTATCAATGTCAGTGTGTATATAAAAAAAAAAAAATGAAACGGATATAATTTTGTTGGTCAGATCATTTGATGACCATGTAGATCGGTGTCTGAAATGGTCTTTTGATGAAAGAACCACACAGATATTGAGTGGACCTGTCCAGTCAGTGCACGCATTTGTCGATAATCGTACAACTCAACTCGGAACTTAAGGAGCTCAACGATTCGACGAACAATACCAAAGAAAGGACATTTGGGTAGGCCGCACAAACTACTCAAACTGCCAGACCAAAATCAAAAGTGAAACAATGACCCACATAGTTCTCAAATTCTCAATAATCAAAGTAATATTCATACAATTAATATTCATGTCATGTGAAATAATAAAAAAAAGAGTAAAAATATATAATAATAATAAAAAAAAAACAACATTCAGTGTAGATTTATTGGAGCAGCTCAATCCCAGGCCGTTTTATCCTCAATATAGTCTTTAACAGTATAATAGGCTTTCTGACATAATTTACGCTTTATAAAAGATTTGAATTTATTTAGGCTTAGTTCTTGAATGAGGCTAGGAATTTTATTATAAAAACGAATACATTGGCATCTAAACGAGCCACCTATTTTCTTGAGCCTGGTCTTAGGAACAACAAAGTTTTGTTTGTTTCTAGTATTGACATTATGGATATCACTGTATCTTTTAAAGAGATTAATATTTTTATGTGCATACAGCAAATTTTCATAAATATACTGAGAAGGCACAGTCATTATATTAATTTCTTTATATTTGTCTCTGAGGGAGAATCTGGGACTTAATTTATAAATCGAACGAATTGCCCTTTTTTGTAAAACAAAAATTGTCTGAATATCGGCGGCATTTCCCCACAGCAGAATACCGTACGACATCACGCTATGAAAATAACTAAAGTAAACTAAACGGGCTGTCTCTAAATCAGTTAAATCACGAATTTTTTTAACAGCGTATGCTGCAGAGCTAAGCTTTTTTGACAATTTATCTATATGGGGGCCCCATTTTTTTTTTTTTTTTATTTATTTATTTAAGAAAGAAAGCCTACATACTAATACAGTGGTATTATAACTAAGTGGCTTATGCGATGCTCAATACATTAAATCCCTGATCTCTAAACTAGGGAGGTCCCTGTATCTTAGAGATCAGTATCCCTCCGCAGCAATGTCACAAGCCAATATTAGTGACATACTAAATATTACAAATTGTTTTTTTTTTAAATCATAACCATAAAGCTAAATAAATAAAATAAAGTACTAAATTAAATTAAAATAACATTCACATAATCAGTTTTGTGGATGTGTGCGTGCGTGCGTACGTGTGTGTGTGTGTGTGTGTGGTGTGTGTGTGTGTGAGTGTGTGGGGGTGTGTGTGTGTGTGTGTGTGTGTGTGAAGGTGGGTGGGGCGGGGTGGTTTATATGTAAGTGCAAGTATAATTAATTTTAAAATTTCAGTTTAAGGGTCGGTGGCCCAAAACAAGATCCTCAGTATTATTATGACTTAATTTTGCCAAGTATTTGTTTAATGTACATTTGCATTCATATTTAGTTTTAGAAAATAGTTTCAATTCCTTGTTTAAATTATTATACACTATTATGCTGTTGATATAATACTGGCGCCTGGCAAAATATGTTCTGTGCGGTTCTAGTGGAAAAACTTTATGTCTATATATCGACCTACCGGCTGGTTCCGCCAAGGGACGGGAAGAATGTTTACGAATTGTCATTTGTTGCACGTAAAGTTGTCTGACAGTCAACAGATCACATTCGGCATAAAGCTGTAATGTGGGATACCTACGTGGACGAGACAGCATGACCTTAATGACAGCCCGTTGTGCACGTTCAAGCCTAATAAAGACGTTTACAGTTGACCCTCCCCAAACTGGAATACAATAAGATAAAACCGACTGGCACAGTGCAAAATAGACAAGTTTCAAGGTCCTACTATCAGCAGATCTACGAAGTTTTTTGAATACATAAATTAGTTTACGGATTCTTCCTGAGAGTATCTCTATATGCTTGTGCCAGTTCAGGTTTTGATCTATATGAATGCCGAGATATTTTACACCACTAGACCTGGATATGTTGAGACATTCGCATTCGGAAGAGGACACATTGGTACAGGTGTGGGCTTTAACTGCAAATGATAGCGGTGGGGAAAGATTTGACCTAATGGTAAAGGGAACACATACCGTTTTTTGCACGTTTAGGGTAAGCATGTTATTTGTTAGCCAATTCATTATTTGCTTAAGTGCGTTGTCAGCATTGGAATAACATTGGCTCCAATCTGCTCCATCTATAACTAAGGCTGTGTCATCAGCATACGTATAAATTTTGCAATGCTGAATATTCATTTTACACAGCTCATTTATGTAGATGAGAAATAAGGTGGGCCCTAATACGCTGCCTTGGGGGACACCATATGTAATAGGTGAAACCTCACTCTCATGCTGACCCACTCTAACATATTGAGTTCGTCCCCTCAGGTAATCCGAGAAAATATCCAAAACGGGACCACGAATTCCAATGTTCTCCATCTTCTCCAACAAGGCAGGCGCAGAGACGGTGTCGAAGGCCTTCGATAGATCAAGAAAAACACCCAGACATTTTAATCTCTTATCAAGACTCCTAGCAACATGTTCAGATAGGCCCATAACCGCATCTTCAGTGCTCATCTTTGTTCTAAAGCCGAACTGGTTATGGGCTAGAATATTGTTCGCATCCAGGAAGCTGATGAGGGTATTATTCAGGATACGTTCCAAGATCTTCGATAAGGCAGTAAGTACAGAGATTGGCCGATAATTACTAACATCGTCTCTGCTCCCAGACTTGTGAACCGGATGCACAACAGCTCTTTTAAAGGCATTAGGGAAAATTCCAGAAGTTATAGATATATTACAAATATGTGTAATTACTGGAACCAGAACATGTCTCGTACGTTTAATTATTATAGCCGGGATCCCGTCCCAACCAGTAGCACATTCGGATTTAAGGCTCAGGATTATGTCTTCAACATCATTCTCATTCACCTCAAGGAGAACCATTGACCCACTAGGGTTCAATATAGGCACGTTAGGACGAGTGGAAGTCGGGGTTAATTTTGATGCAAGATTACTACCAATATTGGTAAAAAAATTATTGACAATGCTTAACGAGGATTTCGGTGATTCAGAAAGTTTTAGAAGCTCCGTGGGAGAAGCACGGCTTGATTGTATATCAGATACCTTCTTAATTACATTCCAGGTTGCTTTGATATCATTTTTTGCCTTAGAAAATTCTTGCTGTTCATATGCATTTTTAAGCTTGCTTAGCAATGAATTACAGTGATTTCGGTAACGACAATAGGTGATTTTTAGTATTTCATTATCCTTATCTGTTTTGAGTTTAGCATTCATACAATCACGATGGCGAATGCAGCGCAACAATCCAGGAGTAATCCAAGGTTTAAGGATTCGTTGTCTTCTGGGTACAGTATATTCCCATGAATGTTTTTTAATAATAGAAGACAGGTCTCGTATCAACGTATCTGCTGCCTCATTAGGGTCCAGAATTTCTAAAATAGATGACCAATCTTTGTTAGTTATATCATCAAATACTAAGTTGTAGTCTATTTTGTGGGCAGCATGTGCCATTTTATTATACTTGGCTTTATTTTGCAAAAATAGGACTAGTGGATTGTGGTCAGTTATAGATGACTCAATGACGACTGTCGTTGCAGCTTTATTCGTTTTTAGGAGGACGTGATCTAGACAGTTGGACAGCCGAGTGGGAAAAAGATGAGCCGGCAGAAGCCCATTAGCTGCAGTGCAGGATAAATACTCGTCAGAGCACACATCATTGTTACCGTCTTTAATATCTATATATCATATCACCGATCAAGACTATTGTTTGAGAAGCTACTTTAAGAACGTGATCCAAACTTTTAATAAAGTTACTAATGTCTTTGAAGGATGGAGATCGATATAGAGCAATAATTGAGATATCGCCGATGTGGCACACTAAGCAATTAGCGTCAACAAATTGTGGTTCCTGTACTTCACATTTTATTGTGGATTTGACATATAGAGCACATCCGTCATTTTGGTTGTAATTATTTTTTGTACAATAGGAATTATACCCGTCTAAGATTGGCAAATTCGACAGTTTGCTCAACCAGCATTCCGTAAGTATGATAACATCGCACTGAAACCCTAGAAGCTTCATTAGAACAGATATTTCGTCAAAGTTTTTGTTTAAACTACGTATGTTAATATGTAAGATTTTTATCCCATTGTTCTCTTGTGTAATATATTGCAAACAGGTTTCAGGTGGACATTTAAAAGATTTAGATAAGCTAAGTGTATCTAATTCGTTATTAATGAAATTTAAGTTAGCCATTGATAATAAAGGTTTAATGTACGGGATAGGATTTTACAGACATTGTTAAAGTCGTTTATAAAAAATGTGGTCTGCGTTGCGTGATCTAAATAACACCGCTTACATATTATTGGTAAATTATTGATAGTATTAATACGTGTATGACTGAAAGTGACTGTAGGTATGTACTTGCACGTAATGTTATGTTTGAAATTAAAATAGTTTTTTGTGGGTGGGTATGGTAGTGTATTTGTGTGGAAGTTGTGTGAATTATGTCTCAGAATGAGAATAAAAAAGTATACAAAAACAATATTAAAATTAAGACAATAAAGTAAATTAAATAGAAACTGAAATGAAAACCTGAACTGACAAATCAAAAAGATAGATTTTAAAATTAGTCATTGTTGGGTATTTATGTTAGATAGACACTGTTCAGTTTTAATAATAATTTGCTTATCGCCAACTTCTTTACGGATGAAAATATTACCGTTAGATACCCAGCAAAACTTATAATTATTTTCTTTAGCGAAGTTCCGTGCCAAATAGAAGATTCTTCTTGAAGAAGGGGGTAAATACTCGGCAACATAGACAGGCTGGCGATTCCCGGGAATACCGATTACCTCAGTATTTAATTTGTCAACTGAGGCTTTATTTTTATTATAATTTATAACTGAACTGAGGAATGTAGATTTTTTATTTACAGTTGAGAACTCTGCGACAATGCTCCTGTTCACTCCTTTTTTTCCCGGAAATCTGTACACATCTCTCAAATCATTAGAAGAGATTTCTAATTTTACTGCCGAGCCAATACCGGTTACCATAGACGTTAGCTCAGTTACAGATTCATTATCTTTTACCGGAATATTTCTTATTTCTACACAAGAATTGCGTGACATAAACTGAATATCTTGTATCTTCTTCTCTAATCCTAGGATACAATCACGCAGATTCTTCTTCTCACTCTCAAAGTCCTCCATTTTCTTTCTGATATCTTCGTAGTTTAAATTCATAAAACGGATGGATTCAACAATCTCAGCGTTTGAGTCCTTGATACATTGGTTTTGGCTTTTCAGCTCCGCCACCTCAGCGACGATTTTTTTTAAAATGGTTTCTTGTTCGGCCTTCCAAGACATGATCGTGGACTTTAGTTGTTCGAATTGGCTTGTATCACAATCACAACACGAGTCTTCCGAACGCATACGCTTTCGGGTGTTCGCGTTTAGCGAGTTATCGGTGAGTACGGTAAGGTTAGGTTCAGACTGCACTTCTATCAGTTTGTCAGCCTTCGGTGGCGTGCGCACTGTGCGTGGCATTTTAGCACTCTAATTGTAAATATACCAAGGACCGCAGAAGATATATAAAAGAGGGCAGTATAACTAGCTTAGTAGTATAAACAGTATAATATTGTATTATGCAGGTATATCACTCACCCAATCGTCAAAAATATCTACTTTGCGCAGGAGTTGAGTCGTCCAATATAACAAATCTTCGGGTCGTCTTTAAAAAATAAACAAACTTTCTTCCGTGAGCGGTGACGATCACTTGACCTTGATGCTAAGTTGCGAGCGAAGGCCGGTCGTAGTATCGGTGATTCACGCGCCGCACAATAATTTACTTAAAAATTGCTGTCTTGATATCTTGTTATTGTGTTTACTCCTTACTGTCTCGGTGGTTTCAAAAATAAATTACTGTAGCAGGAAGCTTGTTATCAGGACCACACGTCGATATAAGTTTCAACATTAAAAATATACTTTTAGCACTACGAAAGATTTTAAACTTGCGAGCACAAAGAAGTCACGTTTAGTCGCTTTAAGTCCGCGGAGGAATGGAAGCTTGGCATCCAGAGTTATGCCTAAGAATACTGTGGTATCTTCGGGTTTCAACACTTCACCCTTTATGAGGACACTAGTTTCTACTTGTCTAACATGAGGTATCGTAAACTTAATACATTTAGTTTTTTTCTCGTTAAGAAGTAGGTTATTAACATTAAACCAGTTAACTACATTAGCAAGAGCTCTATTTACATTGTCAGAAACCAGCTGCTGACGTTTGAGTTTGAATAAAAGTGAAGTGTCGTCTGCAAACAACACTATATCATGTTTATCCTTTATGAGGTAAGGCAAGTCATTTATATAAATAAGAAATAAAAATGGGCCTAAAATTGAGCCCTAGGGGACCCCCATTCTAACTATAGATCCAGGTGATCTTTTTCCGTTGACGTCAACTCTCTGAATCCTATCACTTAGGTATGAAGTAAGAAGATCCAGAGAGGCGTTCCGGATTCCGTAGTGGTGAAGTTTCCTGATCAAGGTTTCATGAAGAACACAATCGAATGCCTTGGACAAATCGCAAAAAATACCCAAAGCATCGCATTTTTCCTCCCATGCATTATATATATGACCTAAAAGTTCAACTCCGGCATCGGTAGTTGAACGACCCTTTGTGAAACCAAACTGTTTTTTGTGTAATAAGTTATGTTTATTAAAAAATTGTTGCAATTGATTTAGAATAAGTTTTTCAAAAATTTTACTGAAGGTAGGTAGCACTGAAATTGGTCTATAGTTAGTAGGGTTTGATGTGCTACCCGATTTAAACAACGGTATTATTTTACTGTTTTTCATAAGATCAGGAAACTCACCACGGTCAATACAATTATTAAAAATAACAGCTAAAGTTGGTGCTACAATGTTTATGATTGACTTAGCAGTATCCACAGAATTACCCCATAAATCGGCGGTCTTTTTAACATTTAAAGAGTGAAAAGTTTTAATGATATCGTTACAGGTTACATATTGGAAATGAAATTCACTATCACAAACAGGAACGTTTTCTTTAAGTAAAGACTCTGCAGCAGTGGGTGATGAGTTCAAAGATTTGGTAGTAGATACTGGAATCTCTGCAAAGAAATTTTCAAAGGCCCGGGCGACTTGAGAATCTGATTTAATTATATTGTCCTCAATAGCTAGACTGTAGTCACTACTTCGGTTGCATGACCTTCCTGTTTCGCTGTTAATGATAGTCCAAGTCGTTTTAATTCCATTAGTGCTATTTTTAATTTTTAAACTCAAATAACGTGACTTGGCTATGCTACAAACTTTCTTAAATAATTTAGAATAATTTTTAACATACAAATTAAATTCAGCAGTGTTTATACAAGTCCGTTCATCATATAATTCATAAAGTCGTTTTCTACTTTTATGTATACCAGTGGTGGCCCAATCACTAAAAGAAGCGTTAATACTAACCGAAAAAGGCTTTGGAATGAATATGTTATCAAATTGTGTGCAACACATTTTAAAAAAATCATTATATTGTCCATTAGGGTCATCATTTGGCAACACAAGTGGTAGATTATTCGAAAGTTTAGTTTTAAAGATTTCCTAGCGATTAACAGTTTTTGGGTTAACAGTGATATCTTTTTTAGTTTTATTTATGTTTACATTTGGAATAGTGATCAATTGACCACAATGATCTGAATCGAATAAATTAATAATTTCTTTGTGGATTGCTTTAACATCTGTATAAATGTTATCTAAGCATGTAGAACTAGTGGGAGTTATTCTAGTGGGCTCTAAAAATTGGTTAGCAAGATTGTATGACTGAAACAAACTTATAATTTTAGTACTTAACCCAGAAGTTTCTAACAAGTTAACATTAAAATCACCGCAAGTGATGATAAACTTATTTGAATTAGACATTTTGTGCAACACTTCATCCATTACCTTTTCAAAACAATCATACAATCCTGAAGGAGGTCTGTACACACTTAATACAATGAACTGCTCCAATTCAATACAGGCTATTTCAATTGTCCGCTCAACAGAGAGGCTCACAATATCCTTAAGGTCTTTAAATTTAAGCTGGTTATTTACTAAAATTAGCGAGCTACCATGTATAGCTTTTTCTCTGCTGAACGAACTACCAACCTGGTGGTTACTAAAATTGAACATGAACTGGTGGCTTTTAAGCCAATGTTCTGTTAAACAAAGAATATCTATATTGTTACAGTTCAGGAAAAATTCTACTTCTAAATCTTTGTTCAAAAACCCTTGAATATTTTGATGCACCAGGTTGATACGATTAAATTCTTTTACACTTTCATTTGATTTATTATTTGCCATACTAACATTTTTGGTAGAGGATGCCTCTGTTGTCTTACTTTCTAATTTAAATGAGAATTAATGTCAGTAATTGTTGCCAAGTCATTGGCAGAATAGTTTAACATGTCAGTGCATTGCTCAAAAGAAGCAAGTTGTTTAGCCAAATTCTTGGCTGAAATACAAAGAAAATATGCTAGCGACACAGCTATCTGTCTTTTGTGAAAGTTAGAGAGATAATACATAACAATATTATATCTATCCTTTGTCAAAAACAAATTTTTGCCAACAAAATGATTGGTATCAATTAAATGAAATAGATTATTATTAAATGTCAAATTATGTAATGTCATATTTATTTCATATCTTAACCTATTTTCTTCCTGTGGCAAACTTTGACTATATGGGAATGTGAACAACACAATTTTTCTTAAACTAAGATTATTCAATGTTCTATAATATTGGAGCAATTCTCCTTTGTTCACATTTCCCCTATTTCCCAAAAATATTAACAGTGTAGTGTACTGGTTAAAATTACATTTTATAATTGCTTTCATAATATTAAATAAAGAGCAACCGGGCATACAGTAATTTATTATGGAGTGTCCCGGATATTCATCTGTCAACAAGTGACCTAACTCCTTTCCAATTTCATCACAGAATAAAACTACATCATTTTTTACACACTGTTCATAGGGACTGTTAATAGCAGGAAGTGGGAAATCAACACAGGGCTGCGTTAAGGTGGTATTGCATGTTGTCAATGAATGCTCTGGTGTAGGTAGAATGGATGGTGTCTGACACTGCTCACAGTTGTTCGTTTGTGAGTTCACCTGAACATTCATCGCCAATACATATTCCTTCATGAGATCTTCTGAAGTATTATATTTGGAAGTCATTGAACTAAGTTTCTCCTGTAAATAGTCTAGTTCTGATTGTAAGTACTCTGTGTCAATTTTGTACTTCCTGGTACTTTGTTCCAAATTAAAAGAATACATATCTAATTGTTTAAGTAAATTTAGCCTTTCCCTATTTAGTTTAACATTTTTAATGAAAAACTTATGTCTTTTAACCAACTTTTTGGTTCGAACAATGTATTTATTAATTTTTATGTATTTTTTAAGTTTAGTTTTACTGGTGACTACCCTCACTGAGTTACATAACTTTGAATTATCATGATCTGTCAAATCAATAGTGTAGCAGGGGTTAATGGCGGAAACCATTGAAGGGGCAACAGGCATCAACTCATCAAACAGACTCTGATTCAGCGAGGCGGTGATATTTGAGTTAATGGTCTGAAGTTCTGAAATTTGACTTTGAGCCTCATGTAGCTGTTGTTGTATTAAATGTTTATGACTAAGAGCTTGTTCATACTCTATGCTACACTGGCTGAATCCATCCACAACCAGTTGAAGTCTGTTGCGTTCCTCTATGGCCTCAGTGTATTGAGTATATATCTGGGCCATTTCAGATTTCAAATTCCTATTCTTTGCATGGGCATCAAGGAGGACTCTCTCATTGTCATCTATTTCCTTAGTAAGTTGGTCACAGAGCTCCTTTGACGTCTTTAATTCGCTCAAAGCCTGATTGAGTTTGGACTCTTCGAGGCGAGCACGGACGCTGCGGATCATAATCATGATAGATAACAACTAATAGGGAAACGACAAGTAATTGAAGGAGAGAACGTAGTGGTGAAAGCAGTCTAAGAGATGGTGATTTGTAATGGAAAAATGAAATTTAAGAAATTAAAAAAAGGAGTTCTGTCACCAAACAAAATGAAGGTTATGTTTACGTTCAAAGGTCATTGGCATCAATAAGTAGCCGATTAAAAGTGAACAATGTAATAGCTGTTAAAAATGAATACGTAAACAAACGAATAGCACGTAAAATACAATGTATTATACCTGATATCCAGATGACAATGCAAAATTACACTTGCTGATACGACACATATTATCACAAGTTAAAAAGACGTTTTGATAGACTTAAGAAAAATCTATAAAGAGAGACTTGTAATTTATTCAAGTAATGCAAATAGATTCATCAGTCTTTCTACAATTATAAATTCAAATAGAGCGTCTGGTTGTGCAAAGTGTAATGAGATTTTTCTTTAAGGATAATCTTTGTAATTGGATATAAAGTAACAAATGAAGATAGGCTCAGGTTCAATTGCGTGGAGACTTCTCATCAACGAATAGTTTTATACATTCAAGTAACCTAAACTTTTAATGATTGACGAGTATTTAATTCGTTTCAGAGTACCTACTTCAAGGTTGATCGAATATTTGAACACAATTTATGTAAATCATATTTTTTGAAAAAGATCCCTTTCACTAACGTCTCTTGACAAAGTTGATAAACAAATATGAAAACTCCTCAGTCTGTCCACACAGTGATCGGATAAAACAAGAAGCAACATAAACAAGCTGGGAGGAAAGAAAATATTACCTAGATAATTACTATTATTTTCTTTACGTTGAATCCTTTTTACACGCTTCCTATTATGTTGCATATTTATTACAAGGATGGAACATAAACTATTCACTGAATTCTCGTCAGTATTTTCAAAACAAATAAAGATTCACATTTGAACAAAAACCCATAAGCTACTCAAACTATTATTGCATTAAGTTTCCTTGGCACAAATCCTCTGAATTGGGATATCGTATCGCATACTGACCAGTATTCCGCCATTACGTCTTTTGTTTTTGTGTATTTTCGTCTTTATGGCTATTACGTTTTATAACCAAAATGACCACGAATTCTAGTGAAACTTTGCAAATGGACATGTTTATTATGAAAAGCAAGCATTAAGTTCCGTGTTATGACAGATTTATGTCCTACCAGCAGGTTTCCTTATGTAATCACTTAATCTGAAATGTTTTATACGGAATGGGTCGTGGCTTACTTTACCGCATGTATCTATTAGGTAGGTGAATGTTGGAATATTTTAATACCTGTGGTGAAAATGGGAAGTAAGTAATAAATGGGAGTTACAATAAGATATTAACGGGAGAGCTTGGAATGTAACGCTTTAATAAAAAATCATGTGGGTTTAATTAATACCATAATTTCTATGTTTTGGTTTGGTTAGTCAGTTCGTATATTAAATTGAGAGGTAGTGAGAGCGCGAATGTTTGTTTTTGAAAAAAAAAGTCATTTGTTTTTTGTAGGCTAGGCGGGTAAAGGCGCGGGCAGAAGCTATTCAAAATAAACCAATGAAATAAACACAGGCAAAAAAACATCTGTCCTACATTACATGCATACGTGTCGAATTCATAAGGATGATGCTATATAGATATATATCCTAAGGAGGTCTTAAATTTATTCAACCCATCTGGTCTTCGTCTCACACACTTATCCTCAAAGTGGGTGCTCCCAGTAATGCTACTACAAAATCTTAATCCGGCCAAGTTGTGCAATGGGACCAGGTTGTGTGTGACCATTGTATTTACTGACTGTGATCAAGGTGTATCGGTGTACTATATACCGCAGATACCACTAATACCGTCGGAGTACCCATTCGTGTTTAAAAGGCTGCAATGACGATTAATAAGTCTCGGGGACAGTCACTGTAAACAGCGGGATATGATTTTTGAGGGGACTGCTTCTCGCACGGCCAGTTTTACGTAGCCTGCTCGAGAGTGAGCTCATCTAGCAGCCTCGTTGTATTAGCACCTGGGGGCAGAAGCTGCGGGTGGCGAACAATGGGTAGCTCGCCGCCCGGTAAGGACCAAGCTCGGGTCGACGGCGCGTAGTGTTCCACGCGCGCCTTAAAAGATTTCAGCAGAACAGAAAGGGTCTGCTAGGACCGATGATGCCTGCCAGAGTCGCGAGAATGTTCGAAAGAGACACCGTGACCCTGGCACATGGGCTACTGAAGGAACACAGGTGGGTTTTAGTCAGTAAAAGTCTGACACGCCCTCCCACTCCATCCAAGAGCGGGAGACGTCATTTGATGATTTCCCATCCTAAAAAAAAGGGCAGAACCTATAAAGTAGTATTTAAATATATACTTTAAGTATAGACTAAAAAATAAATAGTCTTAAACCCCTGTGAACAGCACATTAAGTAAAATCTTCATTTGAATAATTTAGGTAACAATTTTCTTCGAAATTCCCAGGGAATAAAGAGAATTTATATTTACGCTTTAAAGTTGCCTTCAAAGTCATGCAAGTAGGTAATTTGCCGTTCCGTTATATATTTCGTCACTATTGTTAGTTTTTAGGATTAATCTCCTACAGCAATCATTTATCAATCCGAGCGCTGCTCCTTGTATAACACAAAGCAAGCAATGCAATAACACATTGTTTACCTGGATTAACACATAGGATACTTTCAATCCCGGTAGTACGTTCCTGTGTGATATTTTACGACATCCACGCGGGCGAAGCCGCGGGCAAAAGCTAGTCGTAAATATTATTCTTTAGACTACTCTATATCATCTTATTAAACTTATGCCACTTTATAAAAGAATTAGATTTAATAAGTCTCTACTAGAATAGGAGTAGTTTTTTTGTGGTCTTTCATTTTATAATATTTTTCAACTAGCTGTGTCCGCGGGTTCGCACGCAAAGGTAATTCCGAGAAATATTCCCACATGGAACTGAGACAAAAAGTAATATTCTATTCCTCGATGTAACATCAGCAATCTGCCAGTGAAAGAAAGAAAGTGAGTCAAAGTGCCGTCAAAATCGGCCGGAATAAACAGACAGACAGACGGATACAGAGACAAAGATTGTAAAAATATGTTATTAGTTCCGTATATACTTTCATATGTATTTAATCAAAGCTATTTAATACTCTCAGCTCAACTCAACTCCGCTTATCGCAGTCCAGTGGTAGACATCCGCATCCAGTCTGTTCCAGTCACCTTTTTGAGGTCGTCGGGCCATCCAGCTGGGGGGCATCCCACACTACGCTTGCCGATACACGGTCTCCACTCCAGGACTCGTCTGCTTCATCAGCCATCAGTCCTTCGACAAACATGTCCAACTCACTGCCACTTCAACCTGCTTACTCTGCAAGCTATGTCGGTAACTCCAGTTATTTTCCGGATAACTTCGTTTCTGATTTTATCCTATAAAGAAATTCAGAGCATAGCCCTTAAATTGTGGACCAGCCCATTTATTACTACGAAAAAGAAATACGGCACTTCATACTTTGCAAAGTGGTTTCCTAAAACAAATATAGATTTGCCGAAGAAACATCTAGTTATAACGAGTTATAACTTCTTTCAACGAAGTTATTTAACTATACAAGATTATTTTTAGTATATGCGAAACCTGAATATAGTTTGTTCAGAATCAGTAACTGAATCGATTCCAATAATTTTTACACCATGTTATATTTTGTACCAAAAATATTTAATTACGCTTCCAAGTCGCGGGCCTTAGTGTTTTGTTTCGATTTTAAAATTATCATGTCTTTCTCGTATTCAAACGTCCATTACACGGAGATGGTACGTACACTAGCTGTTTGTGGTGATCTGCATATGTTTTTGCGTGGACAACCAGGTAACTTATCAAGCTTATAACTTTGTGATTATTAATGATACAGTTTTGAAATTTTTTTCATAGATTCTTTACATAAAAATACTAGACCCGTGTTTCGGGTTTCGCATAAACAAAAATTAATGTTGTAGAGCTTCATACTTCCTGTCTCGTCTGACAAAATATATTTCGAAGACATATAGGAACTGGATAAAAGTTCATTGTATCAATAAATACACGTGTGTATGACACGTTCTTTCAATATAATAAGTTCATGATCATCCAACATGTATTAGAAACAGTCAAGCGTTCTCTTTACCGATCGCTTTCACTACGAAACCGCCCTTCCTACTTTGTCATACAGGCGTTTTCAAAGTTAAATTGATACAACTGAATGTGGTTGGCTGACTACAACTACCTGCTATATTAAATGTGTCCATTAATAGTTTGATTATTATTTCAAAGAACTTTAGAGACAAGTTTATAATTAAATGCCAATCAAACTTAAATCGTTGATCGCTACACCCACGCGTTATGTTTTAATTTGGATATGAATAGCTTTGACTGCTTCGTCGATTTGGTAGTTGGAAACGCTATTCCCTTGGCACAGGGTCCTGAGTTCGATTCTCAAGACGGGCACTGAGTTTTCCCGTAAGAAATTTCTCAGAAGCAGTCTAGAGTCTGGATTTGTGCCCCATTGATGGCAATAGGCTCACCACCTGTAACATGGAACTTCAATATAACTGGCGAAATGTGGGTGTACTTGAGGTACACCTCTGTGTAAGTCTTTAGGGAATACAAACGTGATGTTATGTACATTCATAGCTGAAAATTAGTAATTAGTCCTGAAACAAAATTGCTAGCAGTACATTTCTAGTAATTATAAAAATTCACTCGGGAGTGATTAATCAGATTCACCAACATTAACCTTAATATTACAGTAACTAGAAATGGCAAATTATTCAAGTAAAAAGTCATGTAAAGCCGATTTCATACTAGACTGATAAAATTAATAAAACTTCTAAATTGTTATTTGTTTTATTTATTAACAACTGTAACCAGATACGTCTAAAAAATCTGTTGCAGAACATACCTACTAGTAACTAGCGACCTGCCCCGGCTTCGCTTGGGTGTATATGTCACCGAGTCAGCGAGATTGTAATCTGTCGAAATATTGTGATCGTAATATACTGCTTACAATTTAAAGTATTATTTTTCGTTAGATTACAATATCGCGAAGTGAAACCGTCAAATTGTGAAATGGCGTGCGATGAAACGCATCTCGCGCGCTGATTGGTTGAACGTCATGTGCACCGCGCCGCCATATTTGTTTGTTAATTCGTTTGTTTTAATGTTCCCACAAGGTGGGAACATGATGATGGACGTAACATTATGAACATCGTTCGGTAATAGGTTAGGTTAGAACTGTGACCAACCACGCGCGAACCAAGTGAGCGAAGCGAGCAGTGCCGCAGCAGTGGCCGACGAGCGGTACTTCAATAATACCAAATAATAATCCCACTGTTATAGATTTGTAACCCAATGGCAAATTAATCTTGATTAACAATAACTGGTACTTCGATGTTTTTTTCTGTTTGTTTTCGAGTTTTGTTGATGGACAGGCTCAATATACGACATTGTGAATATTATCAAATGACATAGGTTCACACGTATAAAAAATATTACAACACGGAAAATCTATGTAACTTAGGCTACGTTCGGTGATTAATACGCTAACTTTTATTTAAATATCGAAAAATCTAAATCAAAATAAAAATAATAATTAAACAATACAATAAAATTCCTTTTATACATTAATCCTCAAAATAGTTAATTTTATTACATAACAAAGGTTTCAAACTTCAACGAACATTAATTATGGCATCTAATAACTTTTGGTTACAATATATGGTTAGGTCTCTACTTAAAGGCCTGTCGATTTTTCTGTTTGACTGGACCCGCAGTACTCTCGCACAATACAAATACTCACATCAATCTAGGTTACTTTTGGAAGTCTATTTACCTATTGACATTGAGGTTGACCTAGAGACAGGATTGAAGGCAGTAGAAAGTTTAGGTGAAATACTGTGAGTACCTAGTAAAGTCCGATTTATTGCCTTTATTTATTTTGTACATTATATCAACTTTGTATAAAAGTTAACACAGAAGATTAATTGAGGTACAGAACGTCCATTTTCCTTACGACTAGTTCAGTTATACTTTACCAGTAGAGGATATATGGTAAAAGTAATGTATATCTAGTAGAAATATGGGATGCTGCCGCTAATACGAATATATAGATACTGCAAACTACTCAAAACAAATTAATCAAATGACTATTTCATTATGACTACCTCAATCCAACACAAACATCCGGATGACATTTTTTACCGTCTCGACCTTCATACGGTGTGTTGTGTAACTAGAATAGAAGACAGTAAGGCCTCCAGATTCATCGCAGGTGACTAAAGGAGCGTGGGACGCGGGCTAACGGGGATGCGTGTGCGGCTCGTGCGCCTGCGAAAGATCAACTTGGCCGCCTATCGGCCGGCTTCAAAGGGTAGGACCGCGCTACAAAATCATTGATACATGCCGCGCATTGAGTAGGGTGTGTATGATTTGAGTTTCGATAGATTTTAATTGATTTTTTTATTTTATTTTTTCCAAATTTCTGTTTTTGTTGTTCTAGTATGAAAATGTTACTTTAAATGTGTAGTATTTATTGCTAGATCAATTTCATTACATGTTATTCAAAAATAAAAATAATAAAAATTTCTATGCCAAAGGCTTCTACTCCGTTCACCTATTACACCCATTTTTTTTTCAAGACGGTAAAAAAGTCACCCGGTGTAATGAAACAAAACTAATGAATATTACACAAACATACATATACAATACATGCATACTCATTCGAAAAATACCAAATAAAAACAAAGATTATCATAACAAAAAATAAAAAGACATACAATTATATCCACCGCGCACAAATTACGGAAGAAAAAGCATAATGTATGAAGGGTCCCAATTTTATAACAAATTACCAAAAGATCTAAAAGAAACAAAAGCTATGTACACTTTTAAAATATTACTTAAATATTACATAATTAACAATTCACATTTACTACACTAAGTTTGTGCCACTTCTAGCTACGCTTATCTGTGTTGTGCGGACACTTGTTTTTATAATTAGCTTTGTGTTTGAACCAACATTGTATGATTTTTTAAGACTACCCTAAAATATTTAATTATGTTTACTTTTTGCAATACGCCCGTTAATAAAGTTATCTCAAACCGGAAGTAATGTATATAAAACGAACTGGTTTAGTCACTTTTTAGATTAGTTTAGAAAAAATATTTGAAAAAAGAGCCTAACTAATAAGCATTGAAAATGAACTTAAATCACATAAGGTAGATTAAAAAAAAATATGCTTAAGGTTCATTAGAAAAACCCTGTATCTCCGGAACACTAAAGAGGCGAATATATTTCATATCAAATGAGTCAATAATACTATGAAATGTATTTTTACTTTTGTATGTGGTTTTTAAGTCTCTATTTCTAAACTTATTAACATAGAAACATTCTAATATCTAAGTTGACGACAACAAACAACAATACAATAAATTGTGTACTGAATTGTGTACTGTGTTATTTCAGTAGGGATTTGCCTACTGAAATAACTTGGGCCAAGCGTCATCATTTTATTCACTAGACAGTAAATAAATACTGTCTTAAACGATGTCTTTAAAGTACAGACGCCACCAGGTCAAGCTACCCGAAACTGTCAATTTTTCCCAATGAACCTTGAACCTAATGCTCTAGAAATAAAGTCGAAAATCTATCAAAGAAATCTGACAAATTGTAGTAGCTTGATGTGTTGGCGTTTGTACATTAAATATATTCATAGATTGTTGACATTGCTGCGAAGAAACTTTAGCTGTAAACCTCAAAATAAAAGAAGACAAATGGAGGTAATATGAAAATAAAAACTGAAATTGATTAAGAATTTTTAGTTATAAGTAATTAAATGAGTTTCACTTGTTAGAAAACTAATATCTACATAACACAACAGTTAGCAAACATATAAATTTCTAAATAAAGTTATAAAACGTCTAAATTTTTCACATTAAATATAAAATAGACTTAAATACATAGCTTGCTTATTTAGCTTGCCTATTACAAAAGGAGAAACGACAAAAAGGAGGACGATAAATTGCTAAGAACTACTAACACAAAAGTCTCTAAATTAGGTTTGAAGAGAACAAAAAAGTGCTGACTTAAATATCTTACTAAATAAGAACCATTCAACCATTTCATCCATTTACATGATGAATATTTAGCGCAGACTGTCTGAAAAAAAATGTCTGCGGTTCATTTAGTTACAAAAAAGAGCCTAATGTTATTAAAACATTTTCAGGGATAGCTTTATTATATCTATGACTCTGGAATAGTAAGCGAGGAATATATTCGAATTACACGCTGTAAGTACAAATGGGAGTTGAATTATGTAAGTTTGAAAATGTGTTACCTTTTTTTTGGATGGGAAATCATCAAATGACTTCTGTCGCTCTGGGCGGAGCGGGAGGGTATGTCAGACTTTTACTGACCAAAATCCACCCGTGTTCCTTCAGTTGCCCATGTGTCAGGGTCACGGTATCTCTTTCGAACAATCTCGCGACTCTGGCAGGCATCGGTCCTAGCACCCCTTCAGTGCTGCTGACATCTCTTTGAGGCGCGCGTGGAACACTACGCGCCGTCGACCCGAGCTTGGTCCTTACCGGGTGGTGAGCTACCCATTCCTCGCCGCCCGCAAGCTCGCGCCCACGGTGGCCGGGAGTCCGTTATTGACTCCCGACGCCCGGGGCGTCTCCTCCTGCGGCGGCTAGGGACGGGAGGGCGCAGAGACTGCCACTCCCTCACGCGCCCCGCCTTCGCGAGAAAATGTATTACCTAAAGCGTGTTTCTTAAACTTCGCCCAGACTAGAATGCATCGTGTTTTTTTTTCTGGTGGGAAATCATCAAATGACTTCTCCCGGCGCAAAAAAAACAGGGTTTTCGATGAAATTTGACAAAAAGATAGTTTTTAACCTAGCTTCAACATATCCTTCATTTTTCCGATATCCACGCGAGCAAAAACTAGTGAAAGTAAATCGTTAATGGTCCTTATTCATTGTAGACCTTTTTATAATATTGATTTTGTGTCCTTTTAAGATAAAAATAGAATAAAAGACGTCACAAAAACCAACAAATATAAATTTTCTGTAGTTTTTAATGTAAACAAAATGCTAAATATTTGTTGTGTCTCCGTGATCAAAAGAAGGAAATATGGGTACTGAAGTGCTTATAGAAACAATAAAATGAAAAAGATTGATAGAACAAAAGACAGACTATGCAAATCCCAGACGCCTGCTTATTTCAAGAATAAAATACAAAAGAGGATCCCTTGTAAAATCACTGGGGATTACATTTCAAATGAAACGTACGTGAGCTATGATCAGAAACAAAACCACTATATTCTGACTGTCTGTGATCAAAGTATATCAAACAAGGAGAATAATATAAAAGAAACACGTAATACTTGACCTTTTTAGTATCAAACTGCCGATAAAGGTTCGTTTATATGAGGACAGTTTCATGCCCATCAAAATAGGGGGAGTACCCATGTATGTATGTGTCGCCAAAAAGGCGTGCCAAGCGATTATCGGATGAATGTTTTTTGTTTAGTCACGCGTGAAAACTCACCTACAAATACGTCATACGAGAATTTTCATATGATTAAAATCATATGAAAATTCGAAGAGTTAATAAAAAACTAAAAGTCGATCTTGTTTTCGCTTACAAACTTCAAAACAAAATTCAAAGGCTAGCGATTCTTGGTTTTCGCCATCAGTTTATCATAATCTATACAGGATGCAATCGAAGTCATGGACATTATTTTAACCTAAGGCCCTACTGACGATACTGATTGCATTAGGTCTATTAATACGCAAATCAAAAACATTTTAATGCAAGTATGTAAAACCTTAGAACTGTAGTAAGTCATATTGCAAAAGGCTTATTATTGCAAATAAACACTTAAAGTAATTAAAAAACAAGATACTTCATAAACGCTAATAAGTCTTGAAGTATCAACATCTTAAAGCACAGTACAGCGTGAAACGAAAAGTAAACAAACATCAAATAATAATAATAATAACTAGTCATAGCGGCCGAACGGCGCGCGGCGAGCGGCGGCGTTTCCTTAGAAGCGGTAACACAATCACAGACAATAGGACAATAGGCTAAAAGGCATGCCGCCCGCCGACAACTCTCTCCGTCCCGCTCCCTCACTCGCAAAAAATACGGATTTCACCCCCGCGCGGGGTCTGCTTCCCAAACCAGTGTCATAACGACTGCGCAGGTGCGTTGACGCATGTAATTGATCCCGTGACGTAATCGCCGCACGCGCATCTCACGTCTCGATCATACCCTTGGATTGCAGTGTATTAAGTGTTGCGGTAGTGTAGTGATTAGAAACACGATGCCTCGACCGCGTAATGTGCAGGCTAGGTACACCAACCAAAAATACTACAAATGGTTGTACTTTACGATGGCACAAAAAATTTAGTACGAAGTACGAACCCGTGACATGTTCCAACACCGCTTCCCTCACGAGGTCTTATTTTAAGAACCACTCAGAACCTATTGGATTTTTCGTCATTTCACGTGCCACCACATGCACAAATGGTGATGGTTTTTAAAAACGTTTTTCGTGGCCGGCGAGATCACCCGATCTAACACCTCTGGACTTTTTTTTATGAGGTGCAATTAAAAGAATTGTTTACGAACGTAAAAGTGAGTCGAGAGACGATTTAAAAAACAAAATTTCTAACGCATTCGACACATTGATAGTGCGGGACTTTGAGTTGAAAAGTCTGAAAGACCGTTTTGACCGTCCTAAGCCGGCAAAGTATGAAGGGAAAGTTGGAATCTAATATGAATCAAATCGTTGGCAACTTACGTACCTATGTCACGTGGGTCGCGTAGGGTCAAAGAGTTCACGCGTACGGTGTAGTGCACCTACTGCAGCATTCGCTATCGCGATGCGCAACAATTTGATCCTTTGTATGACTTACTACATTTTTAAGATTTTCCATACTTGCATTAATAATATTTTTGATTTGCATAATAGTAGCCTTAATGCAATTAGTATCGTGAGTAGTGCCTTGGTTTAGAATAATGCCCATGACTTCAATTCCACCCTGTATATATAAAATTCAAAGTCCTGAGTGACTGACTGACTGACTGATATATCAACGCACAGCCTAAACCGCTGGACTTAGAGACATGAAATTTGGAGGGTGTATTCTTTGTAAAGAGTAGGTATCCACTAAGAAAGGATTTTTTGAAATTCTACTCCTAAGAGGGTGAAATGGGGGGTGGAATTTTCTATGAAACTTTTTATTCTCTGAGTCGATTGACACAAAAATTTCGTATATATACTCTTAGAGTATAAGTATGTGACACGTGTATCACAATTTTCCAAAATAATCGCCTTACTGAGTCAAATAGGGCTTCGAATATCCTACGTGGCGTGGTAGACGTGCGCATGGCGTGCGGGGCAGCCCAGGGAGCGCATTGTCGTCACCGTTGTCCAATCTCAACCAAGGTATCAAGAAGTATCAAATACGTAACTGATATTACTATGAACTAACTAGCTTTTTCCCGCAACTTCGTCTGCGTAAATATCGGTTATCCTGGACGGAGACAAAATCTCGGAATAAAAACAGGCCTATGTCCTTTCTTGGGGTTCAAACTTAGCCCGTACCAAATTAATCTTTCGCATTTTTTTTTTCATAAAAATTATCTTGTGTAACTTCGAATACCTCCAAGAATATGTGTACAAAGTTTCATAATGATCTGTTAAGTAATTCTCACGTGAAAGCGTAACAAACAAACTTAATATGTATTATTAGGGATATTTGCAAATTATAACAGCCGCATGGGTCGATCGTTCAGGTTAAGCTACGCTTGCCGCGGTTGCTCCGTGGATGGGTGACCATCTTTACATAATAAGACCCTTCTGTGCCTCGGAAAGCACGTTAAGCCATTGGTCCCGGCTGTCTTTCGTAGATCTTAGACCATCGTTACGGGTCGCCGGAAGCCCGAAAGTCTAACAAGGAGTCTTACCAAGGGGTATCGTGCACATACCTACTATAATACTTTACGCACTAACATATAAATCTGTACGTTCAGTGAGCAATAGTGCGATTTGGTTTATGCATTAAAGTAAAACAACGACCAAGCCACAATCATCAATGAAATTCTTTTGAGATCGTTCGAAGGAGATGAAAATAATTATAAATTAGTGGACTCGAGTGATAAACAATGATGACGCCATACATTATCCGGTTTAGTTTCTTAACACATTAAAGCCTCTCGGTCTCTCAACTCACATATGTAGGTATAAAAATATAGAGTTGGCGACCAGTTATGTTGCTGCGTAATTTAAACCTGCCAAAACAATGACACCAGGTTGTGAGTGAAAATATTGCAACGAAATGTTATCGAGGCAACTATACAGACACGTTGTTCCTGAGAGGAGTCTGTGTTTATTCCGAGGATACCTGTAACGCCATCGAACTACCCCTTTGAGTTCAAAAGAGTACAATTTCCCCTCAAAGTCTGCTTTGACAAGACGATAAATAAATCTCAAGTCAAAACACTTAATTTAACATGGGTAGACTTAAGGGAGAACTGCTTTTCACACGGTTAGTTATACGTGGCCTGCTCAAGAGTAAGCTCACGGAGCAGCCTGGGGATTCTAGAACCTGAAGTAAAAACAAAAAATGTTGTTTACAAAGAAATTCTGCGGTGGGGACAGTATTTCGTAGTAAACAATATTAATTGTTCATTATCCACTTCTGATTATCTCTTATATAAATCTTTTTACTTACGCTTTGAGTTTTATTAAAACTATACTACTCTCACCCTAGAGATTAGTTTAGTTTTATGGAGAACTTCGTCCTATTTGCTTTGTTTAGGATATTGTCAGTTCGTATATTAAATTGAGAGGTAGTGAGAGCGCGAATGTTTGTTTCTGAAAAAAAAAAAGTCATTTGTTTTTATAGGCCACGCGGGTAAAAGCGCGGGCAGAAGCTATTCAAAATAAACCAATGAAATAGACACTAGCATGTAAACAGCATGATATGATCTTTGAGGGGACTGTTTCTCGCTCGGCCAGTTTTACGTAGCCTACTCGAGAGTGAGCTCATCTAGCAGCCTGGTTGTATTAGCACCTGAGGGCAGAACCTGCAGCGGCGATTCTCGCGTCCGGGCCTGGTGCGAGCCATGGTACAGAGCGAGGGGGAATGGGAAGCAGAGTCACCTCCTTCTGCGAAGCAGTAATGCTCGCGAAGGAGGAGGCGGGGCGCGTGAGGGAGAGGCAGTCTCTGCGCCCTCACGTCCCTAGCCGCCGCAGGAGGAGACGCCCCAGGCGTCGGGAGTCGATAGCGGACTTCCGGCCACCGTAGGCGCGAGCTTGCGGGTGGCGAGCAATGGGTAGCTCGCCGCCCGGTAAGGACCAGGCTCGGGTCGATGGCGCGTAGCGTTCCACGCGCGCCTTAAAAGATTTCAGCAGAACAGAAAGGGTCTGCCAGGACCGATGCCTGCCAGGGTCGCGAGAATGTTCGAAAGAGACACCGTGACCCTGTCACATGGGCTACTGAAGGAATACAGGTGGGTTTTAGTCAGTAAAAGTCTGACACGCGCTCCCGCTCCACCCAAGAGCGGGAGACGTCATTTGATGATTTCCCAACCTAAAAAAAAAGGGCAGAACCTCTAAAGTAGTGTTTAAATTCATACTTTAAGTATAGACTAAAAATAAATAGTCTTAAACCCCTGTGAACAGCAAGTTTAGTAAAATCTACATTTGAATAATTTAGGAAACAATTTTTTTCGAAATTCCCAGGTAATAAAGAGAATTTATATTTTCGCCTTTAAAGTTGCCTTCAAAGTCATGCAAGTAGGTAATTTGCAGTTCCGTTATATATTTCGTCACTATTGTTAGTTTTTAGGATAAATATCCTACAACAATCATTTATCAATCCGAGTGCTGCTCCTTGTATAATACAAAGCAAGCAAGCAATAACACATTGTTTACCTAGACACATAAAATACTTTCAATCCCGGTAGTACGTTCCTGTGGGATATTTTACGACATCCACGCGGGCGAAGCCGCGGGCACAAGCTAGTAAGGCTATATTTTATAAGCAGGGCTAAAGGCTAAACATAAGGCCTATTCATAAATAAGTCATCCAGTAGGATTATAATTATAAACTTAAAGGGTTGTATTCTATATTTTCTTCTTTTCATTCCGGCATTTTTAGGATATATAATGTATTTATGGAATAAATAATCTATTTAAAGTGAAATAACACAAAGTAATTTTTTTTACTTTTTCTGATTTTAGCTATGGTAGTTAACGTGTTTATGTAAATTATTGAGAATATTGTGTGATGTTTTTATAGTGCAGAAGTAAAGTGCAGAAAGTGTTGTGGAGGTCTGATAGGTAGCTAATCTATATAAAATACTTGTATTCAGCTGTATCCGGTTACACTGGAAGCCGACCCAACATGGTTGGTAAAAGGCTCGGTAAACATCTTTTGTACTGTGCCATTATTTAAGTGTTCCATTACAACGATATTTCATTTACTTCACTACAAAGATACCAGCTTTATCACACAAAAAGCTTTTCTACCACGTATAGCCCTATTTCCGCTAAATTTTTTATGACAACGACGAAATCAGCTGAGTAGAAAATAAGGATAAAGGGCTGTAAAACGAGGTGACGGTATCAGTGTATGACCACAAGGGGGGCGTTATCTAGGCTGCTAATAATATGATAAGCGTTAGTGTTGACTATTTCGGAAAAGGTATAATGAAGAAGGGAAAATGTTTAGTCGAATTTACATACATATATAAACTCAAGCTTTCTTACCATAGGATAGACAGACACTACATAAAGCCACCAGCAAGGACAATTAAACAATCGTTTTGCTTTGTTTGCATCGATATATCTCGGCGGTCATATATACGCCAATCGAGCAGAATCCAATTAAGATAAATCTTCGTAAAGTGCAATTTGGCTGGTTCAACGATTAGACATAAAAAAAAACGCCGATAGTCTATTCATGATTAGCAAGGATAATGGCAACAAAGAACAAAGGGAATCTTCCTATCCTCATTAATAATAAACGAATACGACCTATAATCCCAAGATACTACAACACGAATCTTACTAAATCCCAATGCATTTCTAACGAAGGAGTGTTTAGTTAAATATAATACCTCGCGCGCTGGCTGGCAGGCCTCCAGCAATCCATCAACATACATTTATTACATATTAACCTATTGCGATTAAGTAGGATTTATATTTGCCACAACACATGGAAAGCCGCCATGAGTAATGTGTACAGAATATACTGCTCTGGAGGTAAACAACTGTGTTTGTTTATAGGTTTCGAATTGTATGATTAACCCAAGGCTGAATAAGATATTCGCGGCTTTCTGAAAACAAAAATTAAAAAGTTACTAACGAATTAAGTATATCTAACTAAACACAAACAGCTCAGGGGAGTTTTTGCACCACTTCTTCATCCAGCTAAAGCACTAGGAAGTGGTGAAGGGCGGGTGGTTTTTGAGGAATTATCTAATAAATGACTTTTGATTTTGATTTATTTGATCAAACGATAAACAAAGCGCATATTTCTATTATTGTCTTCAAAGATTTAAGCCTGTATTCTATATAATAAAACGTTCCACACGTTAAAAATTAGGGACTCTACTAAGCCTAATTCGTTTTGTTTTACATAACGTTTATTTGACTCTAAATAGATTGAATTAATCTAAAGAACTTTCTTCCAAAGTAAATCAATTATGTTTCATATTTATTTCCACGTAAAACAAGAAAAACTTAAGGAAGAAAGAGAAAGGAAGTTGTGCAACAGAATGTTACACGGGTGTATTGTATTTAAGTGAAGATAATTATTACGAGGCTAAGAATTATGCTTATTTATTACAAGAAGACAGGAAAAAATATATTTAGGGGGTATTATTATTTACCATCAACAGGACGGTGATTTTTATAGCGGGAAATTACTATCATTTCATAAAACTTTTTTCATGTCTAATATGTAATGTAATATCGTTTTTTTTTTCAAATAAAATAAAATCATTTCCCGAAGTAATTTGTAATTATTCTTGTTTCTTGATTGTGCAGTTGCGACCTGATTTTTATTACGAAATCAAACTGAAATGTTCATAAATAACACTGACTCAGGCTACTAAAGGAACACGGGTAGGTTTTAGTCACTAAAAGTCTTACACGAAGAGCGGGAGATGTCATTTCAGGATTGCCGACCCAAAAAAAGGGGAGTTGCTAGAGCATACGGGAAACTATAATAACAAAAGTAAGATATCAAATGCAGTTAAAATACGGTTTCTTCTAAAAATACTTTAGAGAATGTAACAAACCCGGTATCATTTTGTTCCCAAGAGAAATATAAGATTCTGAAGCGATCTCGTTTGAAGTTGAAACATCACTGAATTGTGAAGACGGTTTGAACACTGCCAAAATAAATTGTGTGCATTTGTTAAATTGGTCGAACAATTTCTGTCCCTTTTGTTGGAACTTTAGGACCCACGATCAAAAGATTAGTGTGGTGGGTTATATCGTTTTATTTCTTATCTTTATCCTCTACTTTACTTAACATCTTTTTATGACTATATTCGATGAGTTCCTAGTATTGTGTATTTCAATTCTAAACAAGTGCTTTTCAATTCCCAATTTGTATCCAAAACCACTTCATTCAGGGTTGAGCTAAATGATGACTGATGTTTGTCTTCTGTATCTGTATGGATAAGTCGGCACAAAGTTGCAATGGCTCTATTTTCAAAAAACCCTTCTAGACATGGCTCTGCATTATTAGGCTCACATAGGGTCCTAATAAAATGCTTGGACTTTAAAACCGACCATGACCTCTTGAGTTTGTTTCAGCATTTTTTCTCCGGATCAGTTAGCTAGGAAATGCTGGCGCCATTTAGTTTTAAAATATTGACTAAGCATATTGACTTTGAAAAGTGTCTAAAATGATCTACGTGCATTTCATTATTTGCAAAAGAATTTCAGCCAACTATTAAAAAGGATACATTCCAGAACTGATGTTTTGAGAGCGCTACCAAACAGGAAACGAACAATTGACCTTTGCATTTGCACTAGGTGCCCATTCAATTCGTAGCCTTCAACTAGCACTGATGAAAACTAAATTCAATCAACAAGTATTGTAAATGAAATTGAAGTCTATTTGAAATGATAAAATCACAGCTATAAAACAGAAATCACAGGAAAATATTTACGGTACTTTTAATTCAAACGAAAAAAATATTTTTATGCTTATTAAAAAATTGTGCATCTTTAATATGTAAATGTCTAACTTTTCCGCTGACTCCGGCCCTCTTGTCTGCGCATGAGAGGCTCCTGATGACAAGGTCCATCTAATTACGTGGCGCAGACAACCACTTCTTGTACGGATAGGTCTCCGAGGCATACCCTTCGCGGTCTCAGGCCTTATCGTTTATTTGTGTGGGAGACCTTTGACGATGAGGCGCCTCTAGTTACCATTCCACATGACTACAGCTAAATTTATTCCTCTACTGCCTATCATAGGTGTCGATTCTGCCGCATCTTGCTGACAACTTTGAGCGTCCTGAGCAAAGCAGGAGCTTCTACCACGTCCACCATTTAATAACATTTGTGGTTTTTTTCTTTGCTCTTTTTGAAAAGTATCTTACGTTTAGCCCTCTACGTTACATTACGTACCTACGCTGTGTTTTGACTTCGCATTTCTTTAAAAACGTGTCCGTAATGTATGTTTTGTTTTTAGGTCATACCGTACCGGTACTTAAATAGAGTGGCGAAAATTATGAAAAAAGATTTATTATCATTAGAAACACAAAGTGCTTTCAATATCCTACCACGCTTAATTTTGCCATCCCATTTCAAAGAAGCAACCAGTACAAATCGTGTCGGCAAACATAAGAGTAAATCACTCAGTGTCATCCCATCATTTCTGCCATTCATGCCGACATATTTCAGTGAACGTGAATCGAATTCTTTGAACCTTGTTATAGTGGTTGAATGGACTAAGGCCCGGACTGTCGGGCAATTGGTCATGTTTACTCTCTTCCCGTTGCACTAGTACACGTGAACTTACTTGTAGAATAACCTCATTATTTCACTTAGACGACCTTATTATGTTGTGAGGCTTTTTTGAAACTTCATTTTCTGTTAGTGGTCTTTTTTTTCGTAATGCATCATCACTTATCAAAGCTAATTGACGTTTTTAGATGAGAGCGATTGCCATCTCAATATTGTGTGCATAAACAAACCATATTTTAGAAAATTGAACAGCTAAATATACAGTTTGTACTTGAATTTAGATTAACTAGAAATTTTCTGAATATTTGTGGTTCATATGTGTTTTTTTTTCTAGATATAGTACCTAGAAAAATACATATAAGGTATATTACGTATGAAGTTAAATATACATATTGTTTGTAACTGTTTTTGGTTCAGTTTAGCTAGTAAAACTTATGTCATGTATACGTAAGTATAATATAGACCATTTATTTATTTTTTAAGTAAAGGTATGATATACATACCTATGACTTCACATAGATTAATAAAGTGGTGAATAATTTCAATTAGCCTCTTTCACTAAATTTTTAAGTAATGCGTAATCTATGTACGGCCCACATGGTCGTGGTTTTAAGCCCCTATATACCTACTAAGAATGCAAATAAACCGGCGGCATTGATGGCGCCTGCGACAACTTACAAATCATAATTGTTGATATCTAAAATCCGCAATTTTGATATTATTGTCATAAAATTAAGCCTTTCGCCATTGCACGACCCAGACAAATCGATAGACACCTCATTTATTAAAACCCATTCAGGCGTTTTGATGCTTTGAGGCTGTAAATAATCTAAAATACAAAGACATGTAGATGTTGCGCCAATCCACACTTCCACACTATAATATTATAAATGTAAAAGTTACTCTGTCTGTCTGTCTGTCTGTCTGTCTCGCTTTCCTGCTAAAACTACTGAACCGATTTAAATGAAATTTGGTACACAGATAGTTTAGAGCCTGAGAAAGGACATAGGCTACATTTTATCCCGGTAGTATGTTCCCGCGGGATAATTTCCGGCCTCCACGCGGGCGAAGCCGCTAGCAAAAGCTAGTCCCTAATAAATTGAGATAGAGGCAGGAGAATAACGGTAATGACGTATCGACGTCATGCTTTTGCGACATGCTTTTCATGCTTTCACTATCGAGTGAAAGCATGAAAAGCATGTGTTTGCTGTCACAAAGTCGGGTGAAAATACAGCATTAAGCATGAAAAACATAACCCTGTTTTTGCTGTCGCGCAGTTGTGTAAAAATACAGCTTATGAGTTCTATAAATTCACTATCTCTCTGTATCTTTAATTCACATTCGCAACATAAAATATGCAAACGTCACAAGCCATCATAATTTATAGTGTCGCCATTGTAATGAAATAGGTAATATCGGTCGATACGTAGAGAATACATTAGTGACCGCGATCGATGGCCATCTGTTTTGCATTTTATGTTGTTCCTGTCCGTCACACGAGTCCATGAATTTAATTGGATTTATATGGTGCCTTTTGACGGCAGCGTAATTAACGAATAAATAACAGCACCACATACCTAGATGTAGCAGTATAGCAGTTATTTTGGTGGTTCATTGATCGTCAGGTCTGTTATAAAGGCGACTCAGATAAGTGCGACTAGACGCCGCCGCGCGGCGACGCGACGTTGCGAAGCAATTCTTGTATAACCATTCGCACGATGTTATCATAAAAATTGTTCTACTACAGTCACGTTGCCCCCTATCGTCGGGACGATTATGATTTGATCCGATGATAATAATAATAAACATTTATTTCAGACCAAATTATCCATATGTTGTTAATAAAAAGTCTTAACCATATGTTAGTAAAAAAGAAAAATTTAAAACACTGTTGAACAAAATTAGGACAACTGACACTTATGTGTGCAGCCGTATCCAGTGAGCCAGCATGGGGCTGTCCCACTTATCACACAATACACTCAGGATGCTGTGGGAGCTAGCACGTATTCGACCGAGAATAGACGCGCACCGCTTCCGTATAATGGCATGAAATCCATCAACCCTGGCCTCGGTGAACATTCCGGAAGCGCTACAATACCGTGGTAGACCCAACAGCATCCTGAATATATTGTTATACTGGACACGCAAGGCGTTGTATGCCCTCAGCGTATACCTGACCCACAGACTGCACGTGTCTTCTAAGAGTCTTTTTAAGACTGGCAGTATGCTCTGAAAAGGGTTATTTTGACTTGTGTCGTACAACGTGCAAATCTGCGGATCAGCATATTACCTCGGACAGCCAACGCCCTGCGTTCCCTCTCGATGTCCAGGTCATCATTTAGGTCATGAGTGACCCAGTGACCCAGGTACTTAAATTTTGTTACTCTAGATAACGGAGTTTTATTTATGGTCACATCTGGCACGTTAGTGTAACATTTGGTGCCTGCTTTGAATACGAGTAATTCGCATTTCTTTACATTGTACCTGAGTCCCTGAGTGGCCGCGT
This sequence comes from Aporophyla lueneburgensis, assembly GCA_932294355.1. NCBI lineage: Eukaryota > Metazoa > Arthropoda > Insecta > Lepidoptera > Noctuidae > Aporophyla > Aporophyla lueneburgensis. The sequence goes on from OW028734.1 coordinate 25,095,234, forward strand.
ACTCTTCACATATCCCAACAAGACGCCTGAGTGCGCTTATTGATGGACTCAGCAGCACCATGTCGTCAGCGTAACTTATATTGTTAATGCAAACTCCGTCAATGTGACAGCCTATACGGGTGCTGCTGAGTTCAACAATCAGCCGATTAATGTAGAGGTTAAAGAGACGAGGTGAGGTAATACCCCCCTGTCTCACCCCGCACTTCAGCCAATACACATCAGACTGAGTTCCATCCCACCTGACATGGTTCGTCTGATTCTCATACCAAAATTTAAATAAAGAAATAACAGTACGGTCAACGCTGCTTTCCTTCCGCAGCTTTTCCCACAGGATATCGTATGACACCACGTCAAAAGCCCGCGATAAGTCCAGGAAACAAGCATTGACCGGTGTGTTCCTATCAGTATAATACTGGACAGTCTGCTTAAAACACATGATGGCAGTCTCCGTCGATAGTCCGGGTCTGAAACCGAATTGGGCATCGTGAAGGTTTATTCGACTCGCCATATGTGTATCAAGCAAACAGTCCAGTACCTTAGCTGTAACAGTCGCCAAGGAAATTGGCCTATAGTTTGCGGGATCCGTAACATCGCCCGTTCTGTTCTTTACTATAGGCACGACTATGGTCTTCATAAGCTTATCTGGCAAGTACGAGTGACTTATACATAATGAATAAAATGTTGCTAATACCCTCGGTAAATGAACCTCCGCGTATCGCAAGTGCTCGACGCTGAGGTGGTCATGTCCCGGAGACTTACCTCCGACCATCGTTCTGATGACATCAGCTACTTCTTTGGCTAAAAACCTTAAACTCGAAAAACTAACCTCAGCGCCATTCACCGACGAAGACACGGGCGTAGCCGGTCCCGACACGGGATCAACTTGGAATTGGTTCACAAATAAATTTGAAATTTTTTGAGGGTCACAAATTCCTGCCACGCTCTCCGGCAGACTCGGCTTGGAGTTCAGTTTACCAGTACTCTTCCAAAACTTCCCGAAATCATTGGATTTGCGCTGCTCAGCCAAAATGTCTAGTTTTATTTGTGCTTGATTATTGCGACACCACTTTAATTTGGCTTTAAAAATTGTTCGTGTACGTCGCATATTTTCATAAATAGATCCTGAAGTAGGATTTCCAGATAAATGCCACATCTGAAAAGCAAGCCGAGCCTGAGAGTGAACACTTCTAATATGCCTATTCCAACCTATTAAAGGTTTATTCCATTTTTGTCTTATAACAGTAGCGGCCCGCTCAGCAGACATTGAAAGTATATCAATGATTTTTGTGTACATATTGTCTAAAACCACTCTGTGAGTAACATCACTGCATATTTTATCCGCACAATTAATACATTCTGGGGGGAAATCTATTTCACATAAACCTGAACTACATAATTTTCCATACATCTTTATCTGTTCTAAGTCTCGTTCGCCCCATATAACCTTACTACTAAATACTTTACGCAGTGGAATATTACATTTCACTACATTTAGGTTACATTCTAATTGAATGGGAAAGTGATCGGAGCAATAAGTGCCGTACAATACTTCTACACTAGATATAGTTTGACGCGCGGCCTCGGTAACTACACAATGGTCAAGCCAACGCTTGCACCCGTACGCATCACTCACATACGTATAGGAGTCGCGAGGTAGTAGCTCGCTATCCACGCTGGTCCAACACTGATCCTCACAAAACTTTAACAATTCATAGTGAAATTGTTCATTGGTATGCGCATTATAGTCACCTAACATAAACACATATTGCATGTCACTATTTTCTATTATAGCGTTCATCTCGCTTAGACACTCGGTAAACTCAGTAATATTATCAGTACAGCAAGTAGGCATATAGACTGAAAAAACAAGTACCTATTGTTTGATTGTTCTATCTGTATAGCTGTAAGACGAGCACTACTACACTTCACAACCGTCACAGATTGGAATAAACTTTTCCTCCAGAGGAGTGCCACTCCTCCGTAGGGTCTACCTCGCAGTATTCCAGCTGAAGTATCCACCGCAGAGGTCCCAGTGTAAGCAAAGTCATCATGCACAGTGCCTAGAAACGGCAAGTCGTGGGGCAATAACCATGTTTCTTGCAATGCTATAATATCAGCTGATACACACAGCCGCCTAATACAGTCAATCGACGTTTTTACACATTTGCAATTGAAACTGATCATTTTTACTGCTTTATCCATTATGATTGGTTTTCGTATTACTTTTCTGTGTCTCCACTGCGCCTCTGAAGTTTCCTCTAAAATGTATGAATCTGCGGTATGATACCCCATCCGGCCAGAATTCGCCATTCATAAAATATTCTTCCTTATGTTTCGGAATGAAAACTTTGTAACTATCATATTCCTTTTCTGTTTTCATACTCATCTTTTGCACCTTCACTAGTAAATTACATTTCTCCTTAATATACGTTACTATGTCTTCTTCACAGAGTCCTTTTAATACATTGGAAATATATAAAGGTACCATAATCTCAGCCGCCTTAAACTTTGCATCAGGTTGAATAACAGCTTTCCCCATTTTCCCTGCAAACCTCTTATTTCGGTTACTTCTTTGAACTAATGTCCAACCATCCTTATCTTGCGAGGGAACATTCCCTTCCTTTCCTGCGACATTCGCAAAAGTCAATTGCTTCCCAACACGCTCGCCATTTTTCACTGCAGTGTGTCCCAAGTTATCTACTCCGTCAGGTGCACGCGTCCTCGCCGGTGTTACGCGATGCGTCATCGCCTTCTCGCCGCTCCTCGCGTTGTTTACATTCGGCACACCGCTGCCATTGACCACACAGATACTTCTACCGTCAACATCCTTTTCTTGTCTACCCTCCACCCGCGATGAATGTAATAACGGGCTACCAGGTGCCGATATAATCGTAGTATAACTATCTGACTTCTCAAATTCTACATTGTCTAGTACACAACCGCCTTGTTTTGTGTTGACTTGGTGAACATCCGTCCTTGAACTTTTTAGATTTTCAATGTCCTTTTTAACAAAATCCAATTGTTGTAACGTAGCATACTGTTCCTTGACTTCCTTAATCTCATTCTGCATTCGAATCAAGTCTTTTAAAAGCCTAGTACAATCCAAATGATCAAACAGGACCGCCGGAAGTTTTTGAAGATCCCGTGCAACAAATATGGGAACCTGTTCAGGATCTGTTTCTTTGAGCAAGCATATTATATCATCTATATCACGCTTCATCTTTCCATCCCGTTTTCTTTGGATCCTACGTTTTGTTGTAGGAACCGAATCAAACAGCAGACTTTTTGCCTGACTTATGTCTTCCTCAGTAAACGCAGTTACACAGATGCGACTTACACTCTCTTCGTCCATAACATCAATCTTCTTACACACAAAGGAAAGAACTTCGTTTATAACAATGTTGCAATTTGAACACTTTAACACTCGCGACTGCGCCATCGTAGTTTGTCTCTAAACTCGCAATTAGCGCGTCCATCGGCTATGCGTGCGCGCGCGGGACTGCAATAATGCCTATTCGTTTCTAGCTAACGAAAGCTGATTGTAATACGTCGTTTTTCATTATTTTTATCAATATATTAAAGTAATTTGTCTGCTACGTTGGTCCGATCCGCACAAGTGCTTCTGCTGAGCGTGAGGTTCTCGGTTCAAGTTCGCGAAAACTGAGCTTTTCCATCAGGTGTTACCCAGCAGTGATATTATCTAAAGAAACAGGATTGCGCGCAGCGCTGCCGCAGCTGTGAAACATCGTGGCAGTGTGGTATTCACTAAGCTGTAAGTAGCTACAAGATTGCGACGGCCGTCAGTTAGAAACTTCAACTCAAATATTTTAAACTCTCCGTCGAGACTGATCGATTGTGATTTAAAGAAATTTGCTGCAAGGCCTTATTTATCTACGAAACAGCGACGGGAGGTTACAAGCTTGAGTTCATCGACTACCATAACTGTGTTAGTGAATACCGTGTGGATCAGCGCTGCACGCTCAGTTGATCTCAATACTCTGCTCGTCATCAAGCTCGTCGTTCAGCCAAGACATTGTCTCTTAGAGAATAGCATAGCTGCATAGTCTTGATTAGTGCCCCCTTGATGGTAATAGCTTGCCCATTAATACATAGGACAAAAAAAATTTACATGCAAAATGTGGGTGTACTGTAGGTAACGTTGGTCTAACGTTTGAGGGAAAAACAGACATGTATAACTTGTAGTGATGGGCAGTGGATAAATACTCGGAGGATAAATACTCGAGTTTTTATCCGAAACGGATAAATACTCGTTTTTACTCATTTTTATCGGATAAATACTCAAAATGATGGATAAATATCTTTTTTGCGCATCGGGTGATTATTTTGAAATGTTAATGACTTTTATTGTTATTTAGGCTTTTCAAAATACTACGTTATTAGTTTACATTACTTAGTTCTAATGTCAATTGCCTAGCTGTAATTGTGTCAGAAGCCCAAACGTCTCTAATAAAGCCTGCTCTTTAGATACAAATTTAGAATCTTTCTTTGTTGAAAGTGTAGAGAATAGCCACATAATTGATTATCTCTGTGAAGGGCTTCTAAAAGTCAAGAAAAATGCGGCGAAGACAAGTTTGTTGTTTTTGTTTGCCAACGCTATAAACATGCAAAGGGCTTTTCAATTAGTTAAAGGTGTTGAGCCTTTAAACTGCGCAGCACACACTAGTAAATTGCTGGTTCATGGTGCACTGAAATGTGGTAGTTTCAAAAATTTATAAGCTATGCAGATATGATAAAATCTTTAATAAAAAACAATTGGTTGTCTGTAAAGTCGGTATACGGACGATAATTTTACGTGATAATGTCTAAGTCTCTTTTACTCGGACGTATTGGCCGATGAAGTGGAAGAGAGATAGATTTCACAAGTCGAACGCTAAGGCCGATCGTGCTTCTCTCTCGCTTACACGCTCGGTTCAGGCGGAACGTGACAATGAGTCATGCTTTTCCGTGCGTGCAGCTAACGTTCGTCGATTTATAAGACAGTCAAAAAATCACAATAACTAAACCCAAAAACCACGATCGAAGCTACAACAAATCGTAAAACAAAAGGTAACGGGAGAAAAGTTAAACCTGCCATGCTACACAAGATAGGGCAGCTATCTACGATCACTCGATCACACACACACACACGAGTATGAAAAATAGAAAAGCTGCTCTCTCAGCGTACGCAAAAGAAAAATATATCGTCAAGTCAAATGCTACAAGCAGCTTTGCTTGATGATAACTTTTGGGATTAGGTATATCAATGCATATCTGTTTTTGAACCCATAACAGAACGAGTCTTTCAACAAGAGTCCAACAAATGCAATGCCCTTCTAGTGTTTATAATATTTAAGGATATGAAATCAACACAAAATGGGTTATATTTACAGACAAATACTGATAATGAGTCATTGGATTTGAGAAAATCTAAAAGCAGGTTTCAGTAAATTTTACCACTGTGTAGATCGCCTGGAAGATACGGTGGAGCATAGTGTGGAGGTTTGCCCTGCTTGGACGGAGCAACGCCGTATCCTTGTAGAGGCGATTGGCGGCGGCGATTTCTCGCGTCCGGCCCTGGTGCAAGCCATGGTATGGAGCGAGAGGACATAAGAAGCTGTCACCTCCTTCTGCGAAGAAGTAAGTCTTGTCAAGAAGGAGGTGGAGCTCGTTAGGGAGAGGCAGTCTGTGCGCCCTCATGTCCCTAGCCACCGTAGGAGGAGACGCCCCGGGCGTCGGGAGTTCATTGTGGACTCTCGGCCACCGTGGGCACGGGCTTGCGGGCGGCGAGCCACTCATTGCTCGCCACGGTAAAGAACAGGCCCATGTCGACGGCGCATTGTGTTCCACGCGCGTCTCAAAGAGATGTCATTACATATTGAAGGGATCCGCGAGGACCGATGCCTGCCAGGGTTGTGGATCTGTTTAACCTGGCACAGGCAACTAAAGGAACACAGGTGGGTTTTAGTCAGTAAAAGTCTGACATGCCTTTTATATTGGCGATAGCAGTGATGGCCCGGTGGTATTAGCCCCGACTGACTACTTGTAGGTCGTGAGTTCGCACTCAGGCAGGTGCTTTACTTGGTAAATAATTACATCACCACTGATCTCAAAACTGCACATTGCTCGCTGAATCCATATCCTACAATGTCGACAACCTCGCGAGCCAAGTCAAGATATTTGGTTTGTTACATCTTTCTCGACTTTCACGAGTTAGTTTTTTTTAATTATTACAATGATTTAAGTGTTACTTAAATAGTTTCTGCCTACCTCCATGGGAGAAAGGCATGAGTTCATGTATGTATGTGAAAAACCAATTAACAAATGTATAATTTTATCTAACTTTGACAGTGATTGACTAACTGTATTCATAATTGAATGGAATTATTGTCAATATCGGCGTTTTGTAATTGTTAAAATGATAAATAAGTTACGATCCCAATCTGCCTTGTCTATTTTTCATTAATTTTAATCCTTTTGTTAGTAAAATGACAAAACTTACGTTACGAAAACATAAAATAGTATTTATCCGCTGTTTTGGATAAATACTCAGTAAAAACGGATATTTATCGAGTATTTATCCATTTTGAGTATTTATCCGGATAAAATCCCAACACTAATAACTTGATAATCCCGTCCCGTTTTGATTCTAGGAATATTCGGCCTGTCCTCTTATATAAAATAATTCATAATCTTAATTATATGAATATAAAACTATTTTAGATTAAAGGACAATTTCTGGACAAGATTTTTGATTTTAAATGAAATAAAAGGGAATCTGAAATAAACACTTTAAACTTTAAAGCTATTAAATATTTACGGTCTAATTAAGAGCATCCAGTTTGTATTTTAATTTTATAATCTACGTGAAAGCGATTATTAATTTTAAAAGACATATGAAAAAGATTGGAGACCAAATGAAGAGACGATTCTTTCAATTCACTTATGAATAAGTTTCAGTCTTTTACTGGTTCCGTTTTACAATGTTACTAGCTAGGCTAGGTACCTGTTATAGGTAAGTTTGGTATGAAATCTACAACATTGAATGACCTACTGACCTGCTGTAGCCAATAATGTTGTTGCAAATCATGGTGAAACGAAAAACGTTTTACCACTTTCCAGACATCACGGAATTTGTTCAGGATCGAAATAATATGGCCGCTTTGATTTAACTTTAAATGTTTTTCGTACATTGTTTAACATTACTGTGGTAGGTGCCTATTTACAATAGAAGAAATAAAGGCTCTAAATGTCTGTTTTATTTGTTTAACTTTATAATTAAATCCTACATTGTGTAACGTTCTTCTGTAAATTGCCTCAAATTATATTGTGGTATTAGTAGGTCATATCTAATGAAACAATTAACAGTAGTCTGAAAATAATTTTAATTTGGTAAAGATGTATTTTTTTCGATTGCCTCCAATTTCTAGTATTCTATTAGTTAGACTGGGTTGGTTTCCAAGTTTGGCAAAGTAGGTTTTTCTTAGGTTGGTATCTTGACTTTTGCCTGAGACTCATGAAAGACTCCTATGACAATGGGACAACTGTGTAGATATATATAATGTGGATATATAACGCGGCATAATTCAGTCTTACTTTTAATCAACGTAGTTTCTTTTCCGTCCAATTTATCTTTTCATCGTGTTGTCGTTTCAAGTTGTTTTGAACAGAAAATGGTAAAGACAAGAACTGGATAAAGTTGTTTCTTTAATTTTGTTTTCTAACTTGTTGGGCCTGTGTTCGTGATGCTCGATTTTGTGAGGAGCGTAGGTCGAGTTTACATAAGTATAAGATAGAAAATTGTAATTACCTGACTGCTTACATTTCGTGATTGTAGGATGCCGTCGTTGAAAGTTTATGTCAATTTCAGTGAAATATAGACAAGATAGTAGTTATGTCGGACAAACATCGTCTTACTAAGGAGTATCGTGTTTCCCCGTAACGTTGGAAGTTGTGGTGTTCCATTTAAAATATTGGTATTCCCATTCATCTGATTTCGGTTAGATTTTACGCCGACACATAGTTGGGAAAAGGCTACGCTGATGACGATGATGAGATAAACTAGTAGCTACAAAAAATGGCCTTTGTTGTAGTAGTTTACCTTATCATCGTCATAAATCTTGTACGATGACCAGTAGGAATCGCAATAGCAAATAAAGGATTCTGTACCACCGTATAATATTTAACACTACATATCACAATTAGCCACGTTTTTGTATATTTATTACTTTATTTTTTTATCATATTATGTTGTTGTAGCAACAATAGAAATACACTTTGTAAAAAAATCAACTGCCTACTTATTACATGAGATACAGCCCTGTAACAGACAAGAGACGGAAAGCGGCGGCTTAACAATAGATTTCCGTGGGCGCCTTTTGTTTATAGAACCCTAAAATGTAGAAATAGACTTTTAAACTTTCAGAATCTCACCTATTTCTTTCCGAGACAGGTATCTTGAGTGAATAATTCGTCAATCGTAAGAATGTTTAAATCATTCAGATCAACCCCTATGATGCTGAGGCGAGTCGCACTAAGTTAATTCATGTGTGGGTGAATCGACGATCCGATGAATACTTAACACGTTAACTGCCATGGTTAAAATCAGAAAAAGTCAAAAAATGTACTTAGGGTTATTTCACTTTAAATAGATTATTTATTCCATAAACATATTATTTCTTCCAAAAACATGGCCACCAGGCAGCAACAACATGTTCAGAATTTGTATGTGTTGTCGGTCATATAGTCCGACAAGGCCTGAAAGGAACAAAAAGTGTCGGACACATAGTCCGACATGGCAGTTAACGTGTTAAGCAATTGGCACGTCAGGAATTTTACTTTTAGATATAGGTATATAACTTTATATCGAAGGAACCTGGCATGATAAAGAAAATATAAAATCTAAGACACCGACTTCCTATATAAAAATTATTTTACATTAAATAGTGTTTTGTTTTGGAAGTAGGTTGTTTTTTACGTTATGGTTGTGGTACTGACCTCACAATTTTTTTTATACCTAAACTTACTGGGTTAATAACAGTAAAAGGATTATTACAGCATCATTAACCACATTAAGTGGAAAAAAATGTATGAATTTAACTCAAAAACAACTTCAGAACTTGAACAAACTTATGGGATCACTTTTGCAGTTTTATTTACGAACGTCTCTTAAGTTTTAATCTATTGCTAAGCTACTGATTAGCGATTTTTTTATTAATAAACACTATTTAGCACTACAAAGTCGCTAACGAATTGATTTGGCGTTGTCAACATTAAATACATACTTCACACTATTTAGAGATATTGTATTATAGTTTGTTATGATACGCAGTTACACCATCTGTACCGATAGATGGTGTAACTGCGTATCATAACAGCATGTACCGACATGCATCGTCTAAGAAGATGCGCACTCGCGTTGCAAGCGGACCATGTAGGTAATATGCTTCGTTACTTAGGTATACTGAAGTGTGTTACCTTGATGTTTTCTTATTGAAGAACAGGACCTTGAAATGTTTTCATTGAAACAGGACTTATAAACTGCTTGTTAGGGTTAGATAAAGAAGTAATTGGGTAAATGGTTTGCCATAATCTTCGATTTGGTTATAGTTCATGGGAAACACGTGGTCTGCTTCTACGGTCTTCAAAGTTACTATAGACTCTGATTGAGTAAAATTTTCCTGTGCATTGTCTCTTTCCTTTTAAATAAAGCAGCGCTTTTTGTTTCAGGTCTTCCAAACGATCTGTCAGTGTATTGGCACCAGTACCCATAGATACCCGTAGCTTGGGTATCGTATTCTGCAAGCTGAGGGCTCTAATCTCAAAAGCGTAAGTACCTTATCACTTTTGAACTAAGTCATAGTATGCATCAGTGTGGTAACGTAAATTGGAAAATTTTGCCTCGAGGGAGGCGCAATTGCTGCAAATATTTAAAGCATTGTATTTTAGCACATGCCTACTGCCACCTTGGTTATACTGCGGTCAACTCATTACTTGATATATGTATGTTTTACTGTTAGACTGTGTTTTTTGTTTAGGATTTCTTAACGTGTTTTATTATTATAGCAAATAGTTACGTTTGGTCCTATTTAGATAAATATTATTTATTGATGCTATTATAACGCGTATAAAGCTAACTTCACCTTCATAATCTTAATTTAACGCCGCAGGTTTCTCCATGAAGCCTCTGAAATAAGATAAGATTGCCACGTAAATATCATATATTCTGACTTAGCTTAGGTAAATCCCTAATAATAGTCACTAGACGAAACACGTTCAAACCACAAATGGTAGGAAACTCTCTACAAAATCTAGAGTCAAGAAGAAACTCTAAATTTAAGTGCAAAATAATGTAAAATATGGTCTGTTTATGGATATTATAATGGGATGACAATTAGTTTTAATATATGATTATGATGTCTTACCAGGCAATTAAGAAAAAGCTCGCTTACTGAAAAATAAGTATTAAAAAGTCTCAAATCATCTTTATCCGAGTGTATCGATGGTAATCTGTATCCATTCAACTGTCCAACCGCGCGGCGATTATCTCCCCAACTGTCCGGGCATCAAATTTCACTTTCTTTTTTACGACATTGCGAAATTTTCTGCACAAAAACGATTACGACTGAAAAACTACTATAGCTATATTCTAAAAAAAAATACTCACGGAAAGCTAATAAGATATTGAATTCTAATTGGAAAAAAACTAAATTAATCAAACAAAAAGCTAATAAGATATTAAATTCTAATTAGAAAATATAGGCGGGGATTTCAAAAAAATATCGGATTTATTTTTTATTTCATGTTTTACAAGAAAAGTATAATAGTTACTAGGCAAAATTATTTTTATTATAATAGTACATAATATACCCTTCAAAATGACACCAATATCTAAATATAAGTATTTATTTTTCTATCAAGAAAAAACAAATACTTCTCACAAGTTCCCCGAGCCAACACTAAAATCGTGAATTACGAGTTGCGTTTGAATAATTTGTAGACTCCATCTCAATATATTTCATTTGTAAATAGCTGTTATAGTGCTAATAGTAAAGTATTCTCTTATATTTAAGCATTTATTTAACATAAACAACCAATTCGAAAAATCGATCAACTACAATGAACGAACAATGTCCGCGCCGTCATCATAAAACATTTCCAGCTATATTATTCCATGTAAACGTTTCGAAATTGGCGTAGTAATGCATATTTCGCAAAGGAAATATCTTCACGTTTAATTTGATGTACAATAACAATATAAATGTGGTATAAAAACAGAAAACTTACCATATTTTAGTTGGAGATCCACACACAAACATAGTTCGCTAGACAACAAGGATGAACTGTCATTTTCTTTTTTTTTTCTAAATTTTATGTTGCCGGTCCACAGATGAAATTCACTCTCCTGGATGACAAATCTCATATAGCGACATCTAGTATTTCTCTAATGTACGACTATCAAAGGACTGTAGCGATAAACACGTTTCAAGTGACGAATGACGCATAAAACGTTCATGGTTACAAAAGTAACCATGGACGTTTCGACAAAATTTTATTTGGTTACTTTTGTAACCATGGACAGTTGAGTGGGTACAGTCAGCACGGAATTTGAGTATGTAGACAACAGGAGGACTGACAAGGGAGGCTCTTAATATCGTATTCAAAAGTATAATACCTACGCGGTTAAATGTATGGAACAGCAAATTAATAACCTCCGAAAAATTTTAACCCAGGGGCGGGTTCAGAATCATGTACTCCATGAATCCATTGTAACAGGCTTTCATATGTATATAGTACCTGTCATGTTCATGCATCTCTTCTCTTTTATGAGATTTTTTTTTCAGTAGCCATGTTTTTCAATTTCCATGGAAATTGATTAACTTTCATTTAAAAATGTCTGAATGAAGATTTTAAACGAAGGGATGACACTAACCTCCCTAGCGGCGTCAGCGTGGTTTGCTACGCTGACGACACGCTGGTCCTGGCGCAGGGGAGGTCGTACGAGGCGGCGGCCGAACTTATGACACGCGGGGTTGCGACAATCGTCGATAGGATCCGGCAATTGGGACTCGAGGTGGCATTGCACAAGTCCGAGGCCATGGGTTTTCATGGACCTCGGAACGCGCCACCTGCGGGTTCCCAACTCACGGTGGGAGGGGTTCACATCGGCGTCGAGTCGACGATGAAGTACCTGGGACTTGTCCTCGACAGCCGGTGGAACTTCGTCGAGCACTTCCGACGTTTGGCTCCCAGACTGGAGCGGGCTGGGGCTGCATTAAAGCGGCTCCTGCCCAATCTGGGGGGCCCAAACGCCTCCTGCCGGAGGCTCTACACGGGGGTCGTGCGGTCCATGGCCCTCTACGGGGCACCAGTGTGGGCGCCCTCATTGAGGCTGCGCCCAGCGCGCCGGTTGAGTGCGGCCCAGAGGGTCATGGCCATCCGGTTAATCCGGGGATACCGCACGGTCTCCTGCGAGGCGGCGAGCCTCCTTGCCGGAGTGCCGCCATGGGATCTGGAGGCAAAGGTCCTCGCGCACATGTGGGAGTGGCGCGAGGAGGCGAAACGCCGGGGCGAAACTCCGCTGCCGCGACAAATCGCGGCACGGCGGACAGAGCTCCGGTGTGATCTCATGGCGACATGGCGGGTACGATTGTCGCAACCCAGTGCTGGGCACGCCACAATTGCGGCGGTAAGTCCCCTCTTTGAGGAGTGGATAGAGAGGCGCCACGGCGTCCTCACCTTCCGCCTGACGCAGGTTCTCACCGGGCATGGGTGCTTCGGTGGGTTCCTGTTCAGGATAAAGCGGGAGGATACGTCCGGGTGTTTCCATTGCGAGGATCGTCTGCAGGACACGGTGGAGCATACGGTGGAGGTGTGCCCTGCCTGGGCGGGGCACCGCCGTGTCCTCGTGGAGGCGATCGGCGGCGGCGACCTCTCGCGTCCGGCCCTGGTGCGAGCCATGGTACGGAGCGAGAGGGAATGGGAAGCCGTCACCTCCTTCTGCGAAGCAGTAATGCTCGCGAAGGAGGAGGCGGGGCGCGTGAGGGAGTGGCAGTCTCTGCGCCCTAACGTCCCTAGCCGCCGCAGGAGGAGACGCCCCGGGCGTCGGGAGTCAATAGCGGACTCCCGGCCACCGTAGGCGCGAGCTTGCGGGTGGCGAGCAATGGGTAGCTCGCCGCCCGGTAAGGACCAAGCTCGGGTCGACGGCGCGCAGTGTTCCACGCGCGCCTCAAAGAGATGTCAGCAGCAGTGTAGGGGTCTACTAGGACCGATGCCTGCCGGGGTCGCGTGATTGTTCGAAAGAGATACCGTGACCCTGGCACATGGGCAACTGATGGAACACGGGTGGGTTTTAGTCAGTAAAAGTCTGACACGCCCTCCCGCTCCGCCCAGAGCGGGAGAAGTCATTTGATGATTTCCCATCCTGAAAAAAAAAAAAAAAAAAAAAAAAAAAAAAAAAAAAAAAAAAGGGATGACACTAAATTATTCACTTTTATGTTTACCGACACAATTTAATTTGTTTGTTTTATTCAAATTGGAAGGAAACAATGAGTTCACTGTGTCCTTCCACTTCACTTCCACTTTCAACAGCCAGTCACGGTTGTGACAGGCTGTTGAAAGTGCTTCGCGTCTGTTATAATATTACATTAAATACTATACTTAATATCACCTCCTCCAGCTCATCGTTTACCTAATCCTTCGGAGAAACCCAGCGCAACCCAGCGTAGTGAAATGTCGATGTATTATAGGTACACCTCTAGGTGCACCTATAACACATCCACATTTCGCCAGTTATGCGAAAGTTCCATATAAGTGGGGCGAACCTATTGCCATTAAACAGACACAAATCTAGACTCCAGGCTACTACTGAGAATTCTAGATGGAAAAACTCTAAAACACTGCCTGTCCTGCAATTAGAAGCAGCAGCCTTACGGCCTCTATACCAAAGATGACTGGATGATATTAACATTAATTAAATAAATTCTCAATGCGATGACGCATTTAAATGACCGAAAAATCGACCAGTTATTACCTAAATATAAAATGTACATTACCGGCACGTTTTTAATTAAATGGTGCGAAGTCACATTGACTCAGGGACTACGGAAATATTCGGTAATTTCAAACAGTATGCAAATTTGGCCTCAAATGAATACCAAATAAATATTGGCATATGACATTGGGGATGTCGGAAATGGTTTTGAATGATGTGAGCGAGGAATTTTATAGGAAGATAATTTGAGAGTTTTTATCTTTTACCTAACTGTCTTGCTTTTCTCAAAGTATACATGATTAGATAATATCAGAGGGATAATTGCGTTAATCAAACCACACAGCCTAATCGTGGTCCACTGGGTAATAGCATTACACACATAAAATATCAGACTGTGGGAAACTGGGCCAAATAAATACAAAAATGCTGTGACAATTTGTAAGAATGTTGTCAAATTGTAGGCCGTGGAGGTAAACTTATAATCACGAATTTTCTTTCTTTTAAGAATTCGGAAATAAATGAGACTAATCTTCATACCTATCCAATCTAGCGATTGTGGGACCCCAAATTCCAACAATACGGGTGCAAAAATTCTTCGGCGGATATCACAGTGCACACCATTTATATTGGCTCACCCATGTCTGAACCACAAGCGAGAAAGTTTCAGAATCTTATATTTCTCTTGGGAACAAAATGAAATTTTTTGTACACGATGCAAGTGGGGGCCTTCATCATCATCAGCCTTTTCCCAACAATATTGGGGTTAGCTATCAGTCTAACCGGATGCAGCTGAATGTCCGTATTTTACACGGAGTGACTGCCTTTCTGATCTCCATAACCCAGTTACTGGGTATTACGATACCCATTGGTAAAACTGGTTGTCAGACTTTCAGACTTCTGACTACCCAAAACGACTGTTAAATATCCATCAATGACAGCTGGGACCAACGGCTTAACGTGCTTTGCAGTAGTCATGGTGGATGGCTGTGAAGTGTACTCTTAATAATGTCAATCCTTTTGAAGTGAGCTATCAATTGTGTCATTCAGTGTGAAGTGAGCTGTAAGTAGTGTGAAACTCAAAGTCGATGGTAGATTTTTTATACCTACCTATCAACTCAAATATAAAATAAGGGCTTACCAAAATATTTTTGAACAGCAACGATAATATTTCTACTTTATTTTCGATATAATGTTCAACATTTCACAGTAAAGGGCACTGGACATTACTTTCCACAAAAAGCGAAAGCATTATTTGTTATATAGGATTGTCGTAATACAAATAAAATCGAGCACTTGATTGTTACATAACAGAAAACCTTATAAATGTCTCGGTATTTTCTTGGAAACCTTATAAAAAGCTCGTCCGTTGTAATATGTATCATATTTCATGAGACAGATTAAAACAGACAATGCTGCTAGTTTCTTTTCTTGAATAATTCTGTTACTTACATAACGTTTTATGCCAATATCTTTATTATAACCACAGACCTACACCTAATGACTAGGTAGGATTTTTCTGAATTGTCATTTATCTCTGAATGTCCACCCAAACATTTCTTTGTGTCCGTCCTAATGTGGGCCGCAAGTGATGTGGCAGTCTAGCAAGTGACAGCTAAGTGACACATCTGTGAGAAAAAAGATTGATCACAGAGGCTCATTTATACGAGTAAAATTGGCCCCAAATAGGCGTTATCGTAATAGAAAACCCTTACAAAAATGAATCCTAGCTAGATCGATTTATCGCCCCCAAAACTCCATGTATACTAAATTTCATGAAAATCGTTGGAGCCGTTTCCGAGATTCAGATTATATTTATATACAAGAATTGCTCGTTCAAAGCTATAAGATTTGTTTTAGGGCTACCTACGTCTCAGTGCTGACAATATCAGCGTTCTCTCTAGAGAGATACCTGGCTATATGTCATCCGCTCCATCTCTACACTATGGCTGGACTAACCAGAGCCTCGAGGATTATTCTAATACTGTGGATCATATCCATAGTGTGTGCCTCGCCATTTGCTGTGTACATTATCGGCTGGGTAAGTTTATTAAAGAAAGCATAAAATCTTATTTCAATCATCATTTCCATGTTGGAGCCGAGCTGTTCAGTTGCGGAGGTAGTGGCCGAATAAAATTTTAACCAACTGACATCCTCACACTGACCTGCAAACTACAAAGATTGTAAGAAAAGAATTTTGCGAAGTATCCTGTCGCTTCTACCATACTAAAAAACCCGAACACGATTGACGGTGCGGTGGCGTCGTGTCAAAGTCAAAGTCAGTCGAGAATTGAAGAAAATTAGAGAAAAAACCGGCCAAGTGCGAGTCGGACTCGCGCACCGAGGGTTCCGTACAAACCTGTAGGTATCCTTGGTTTATGCATAAGGTTTGTTTATGTTTTTTTTTTAATTTTTATATTTGAGTTGATTGAATTAAAGGTAAATTGCGGTTTACGATTTATGACGTATTAAAAAAAAACTACTTACTGGATCTCGTTCAAACCAATTTTCGTTGGAAGTTTTTATAGTTATGTACATCATATATTTTTTTCAGATGTATCATTCTCTTATTTTAGAAGTTACGGGGGGGGGGGACACACATTTTACCACTTTGGAAGTGTCTCTCGCGAAAACTATTCAGTTTAGAAAAAAATGATATTAGAAACCTCAATACCATTTTTGAAGACCTATTCATAAATACCCCACAAGAATGGGTTTGATGAAAAAAAAATTTTTGAGTTTCAGTTCTAAGTATGGGGAACCCCAAAATGTATTGTTTTTTTTCTATTTTATTGTAAAAATCTTAATGCGGTTTACAGAATACATCTACTTACCAAGTTTCAACAGCATAGCTCTTACCGTTTCGGAGAAAAGTGGCTGTGACATACAGGCGGACAGACAGACAGACAGACAGACAGACAGACAGACGGACAGACAGACAGACAGACATGACGAATCTATAAGGGTTCCGTTTTTTGCCATTTGGCAACGGAACCCTAAAAAAGGATCCGTGTCGAGAATGATTCCGTGATAATTTAGTTTTTTCAAAACATATAATTGAATTCACTTTAAAATTAGATGCGGCCACTTGAGTGAGGTTCGGTTCGATGAGAACTTTCGGTAGCAGAAATAGCTTCGACGATTTTAATACATACTTGGGCTGGATATTTTTTAGGTGCTCACCAATTTTTGCTACTTTTTATCCGACAGGGAAGTCCGGATCCTGTTTCTTTATTTACTGTATGTTTCCGATCGGTGTCCGATTTAATAAAAGTCTTTTATTCCTTGCGTGTTGGACCCATGTGTCGATGTAAGCGTAAAATGTCAGATTTCGTTAACAGACTGGACTTTTTTTCGGGTAAGCTGAATGTTACGCGTTTATTTCCTAAAATATTTCCATGAACCAAATGTTTTTCTGCTCTTCTTTTGTTTTTTAACATCGGCCATACATATATAAGTGGTACCGTTGTGTACCTATTGCGTAATAGATTCAGATTTACGAAATGTGTAATTCCATTTTTTCATTGAGATACACGAGTTTATTACACAAAATTCAGATTTCGAATTTATCGACAACGAACAAACCTTTGTTAGGTTAAATGATTTACGTAGTGTGTAATACATATTTTCATTGACTTACACGAATTTATTATTCAAAATAAAATTCATACATTCGAATTTATGGAAAGGTTACAAACATTGAATACTTATTGTTCGGTCAAAGACCTAATATTCGTTAGGAATACAATACAGGGACAGCATTATAATATTTAGAGAGTCGAGTTAAAGCTGCTTAGGGACCTACAGGCTTGTTGTTCCTTGACGTATCTTTAATAAAGAAAATAAAAATAAAAAAACTGAACATAGACAGAATATAACAATAGAAAATACACTTAACAATATTGCATGGTGGCACGGACATCGCATTTGTAAACTGCAGGTAACTTTGAATTCAGCACATGACTCTACTAGACCCACAAACGTATACTTTTATAACGGTTAAAAAATAAAATATTTCATAGAAAAGTTCACCTTTGCGGTCAAAATGTATGGGACAATAGTTTTTTTTAAATAACGGTTTTCATCACAGGGTTATTTTTGGTAAATATCACATTTGTGTGAATGGTTCTATTATGTTTCTTATCAAAGTACATACATACATTTAAAGTTGTTTGATCAACCATCAGAGCCATCATATTCATATATGTCAGACCTTCAGGTGGAAATACTTTGAAAGTATTTCATTCCAAGTTGACGGGAAAGGGCACACCTAGCCAAGTTTATCTTCATTTAAAAACTTCAACTTAGAAATAATGATTGCACTTGAAATGAGAATATTATAGTTAGTGTGTGGATACATCTTTAAAAGTAACACGATCCATTTTAGCCTTGGGCGAAGTTGACGAAACGCGTTTTAGGTAGGTAATACATTTTCAAACTTCATTCAACTCTCGTTAGCATTTACAGCGTGTAATTTGGATATATTCCTCGCTTAATATTCCAGTGTCATAGTTATTATTAAACTTATCTTGACAATGTTATGAATACATTAAAAGGCTGTTCTTTTCAGGGTCATCTTTGTCACAAAAATGAATGAGGACACTAGTTTTTGCATATCTTACGGCATTTTTCAGGCAAAGTCGACGTTAAATATTCAATGTAAATAAAGAATATTGTGCGAGAAAATGTGTCAGTACAGTAACTGTATTAGTCTTTGTTCGTTCCATTTGACAGATTTTTGCCGTTTATGTGTTTAGGAACGATTATTTAGGACATGAAATTAAATAACGCAGAATTCTGAATAGGTATCTTTAATTTTAAAACTTACTTAATTATACCTTAAAAAAGAAAATATAGTAAACACTCAACCTTGAATTTCTTTTATCCCTCTCATGTGAATATTAATTACCTACCTAAATAAGAGACGGTATTGTAGACTGTCAGATCATTGCTCAATCTAAGAAGGTGCGTTTTAGGTCCATTTTGGATGGTAGAATACATTTTGACCTGATTTTCGGCGTCTGGACCCTTGATAACCTTGAAAACGACATCAATGATGAAAATTTTTAAATTTATGGCCGCCATCACAGAATTTCATCTTGATCTTACTGTTGGCTTCAGCACCCTCGAAAATTTCGAAATCTATCTCACTCTCTCTGTCTCTTTCTCTTATATGTGATAAAAAGTAGCGACGACCCACCAGTTTACGCGTACCGCAAACTGCGTAAAAGAACTTTGTTCCCATGAATGGGGTCGCTGTACAATGAACGTCTTTTTTGACGTTTTTTGTGGTACGGATCCCGTGGAGTACGAATCGGACTCGTAATTAGCCGAGTTATTTTAAAACCCATTCACTGTCTCCTGAGAACCCTGAGCCATTAAATGTTATTAAAATGTAGAAGTAAAATGAAGAAAGTCCTTACTGGGCGTTGCAAAGATATTCTATTCGGTAGATGACTGTAAAAACATCTTTTGTACTTTTATATTATTTAAGTATTCCGATACAATGTCATTTGGGTATATTTCACAACAAAGATACTAGCTTCATTACATATATAAGCCGTTTCACCGCATATAACGCTATTTCCGTTACATTTTTCATGAGAACGAAGAAACCAGCCAAGTAAAAAATAAGGAGTAAAGGGCTGTAATACGAGGTGACGGTATCATTGTATGACGTCATGGGAAGTTATCAAAGCTGCGAATAGTATGATAAGCGTTAGTGTTGACTAGTTCGGGATAGGATACATTTACGTATAATGAAGAAGGGAAAATGTTGTGTCGAATTCACATTCATAGCATCAGCATCCATTAAATAAAATAAATAAATAGCATTCTTTTTTCCCATGGGCTTAGGCAGAAACTACAGAAGGTCACCTGCCCGATCCTTCTATACTTGTTTTGCGTCGCTTACGTTCACGCATCTAGTCATACACGCATGTATTTCTAGAATTTTTCAGTTAATAATTAACATAACACAATCATTTGTGTTCCGGTGAGTTTTAGTACTCGCGTTTATAAAAAGCTTTATTATGGATCGCTGTCAATTGTTACTAACTCATCATCATCATCATGATTTCAGCCGAAAGACGTCCTCCCCGATTTGGGGGTTTGCCATATTCGCCACGCTTGGCAGGCGGTTTGGCGATCTCAGTATGGTGGTAAAATGTATAGAGAACGCTGCTGCCCATTCTCTGGTAAGTCCCTTATTCGCCTCTTACGACACCCACGGGATGAAATGGGATGGTACTATTCTTTACGACACTTACGGATTTCAATTCTCATTGCACGTGTTGCGAGAAGGCAAACACAAATAATATTCCAAAGATTTTTCCACCTTTTTGTCCCTACCATGGATAATTTTCTTCCATTTCGTGTTGATAGCATGACAGTTGTTACATTTTATTGGCCCAAAACTTCGCTGCTTTCACGACGTTATCGGTGGTAGCGTGGAGGTCATCTCAACTACATGTTTTAGGGCACAGAGGGCAAGATAGCAGGTGGAGCATAGTTTGTGAAACAGCATGATGATGAGTTAGTAACAATTGACAGCGAGTCACAATAAAGCTTTTTATTAATGCAAGTACTAAAATTCAACGAAACACAAATTATTGTGTTATGTTATGACCATGTGAGACGGAGGAATGAAGAACTTTTGAAGATTCCTAACTATTTAGGAAGGGGGTGAATATCGAGATGCCGATATTCTCCCCCTTCCTCATAAAAGAGAAGTCAAGAAGAACGCCAAAGAGCCCGCGTGAGGATTGGGAACGTACTACCGGGAACAAATACTTACTCTATGTTCTTACCGAGTCCATGGCCTACGTGTATCAAATTTTATCAAAATCCGTATAGCCGTTAAGGCGTGAAAGGACATACATAGTTACTATCGCATAAATAATATGTGTTACAGGCTGATCGACGCACAACCTGGAATCATGGATTTAGTACATGATTTTGGACACCCCTGCGTTGAAATTTTTCGCAAGTTAATTTAAAAAAAAAATTGCTTTTCCATACACTTTTACCGCATATATACGCGGTATAAGCAAACCTCAGTAGGAAACAGAAGAGATTTTTCAAAAACAAATTTCAACGCAGGGGTCTGCAATGAAGGAGGAGGCGAGGCGCGTGAGGGAGTGGCAGTCTCTGCGCCCTCACGTCCCTAGCCGCCGCAGGACGAGACGCCCCGGGCGTCGGGAGTCGATCGCAGACTCCCGGCTACCGTAGACGCGGGTTTACTGGCGGCGAGCAATGGGTAGCTCGCCGCCCGGTAAGGACCAGGCCCGTGTCGACGGCGCGTTGTGTTCCACGCGCGCCTCAAAGAGATGTCAGCAGCACTGAAGGGGTCTGCTAGGACAGATGCCTGCCAAGGTCGCGAGATTGTTCAAACGAGATACCGTGGCCCTGGCATCATCATCATCATCATCTCAGCCACAAGACGTCCACTGCTGGACATAGGCCTCCCCCTATTTGGGGAGCTTTGCCATAATCGCCACGCTTGGCAAGCGGGTTGGCGATCGCAGTATGATGGTAAAATGCATAGAGAACGCTGCTGCCCATTCTCTAGTAAATCCCTTAGTCGCCTTTTACGACACCCACGGGAAGAAATGGGGTGATACTATTCTTTATGTCTGGCACCACACGGGCCCTGGCATATGGGTAACTGAAGGAACACGGGTGGGTTTTAGTCAGTAAAAGTCTGACACGCCCTCCCGCTCCGCCCAGAGCGGGAGAAGACATTTGATGATTTCCCATCCAAAAAAAACGTTTAAGCTTTCCAATCGGCTGATCACTATTAGCATTTATTTGAAAATTCCATTTATTTTAGATCGGATTACACATTATGTGCTGAGAATACCTGTGTCTGACAGTTTTCAGAACTAATGGTTTTAATTGGATTTACGCAAGGCAAGGTGCAATATAGTTATTGATGACATTTCTCATAATTAGGGCATTATAATATTTTATGTACCATTGATCTGGAGCATAAAAGACAACACTTAAAAAAGTGGGAGAAGTCATTTGGTGATTTCCCATCTAAAAAAAAAACCGGTTTGCAATCTATGGTAACCGGTTTTGTGGCAATGTCCTTGCCACCCTGTAGATATAAGTATGGGTAAGGTATTTGTCCTTCCAGCTCGTTGCCTGGGTATATTATTCGGGCAGATTTAAATAATAGTATTAAGCATATCTGAATTATTTACTACCCCAGAGACCTTGTTTCGCAAGAGTAAATTTTCGGATGCGATTAACTTGGTCCAATGTGTGAATTAATTTAATACGTTATCGTCTCATATAAACATAAACTTGATTGTCTGGGTGCTAGTTCTAGTCTCTCGTAGAAACCTGCGAAAACCAGATAAGACTAATAATGCCTTTTTTATCAGTCGAACGGAAATAAGCTACCTGTAGAAATTGGTTGAAACTTGGACAGCTCTATAACCTTCAGCGTTCAACTGTTGTGCTCTCGTAAATATGCAAATTACCCTTCGATAGATGAAGAGTCTGCATAATAAAAAACTTTTTAACAAAAAATTAAACCGCCGAAAAACTGAAAAGCATAAAATAATAAACCTTAAAATTATGAGTCGGCGCTTTGAGTGATCCTTGTTCATTGATTTTTCAGCGCCGACTCAAAATTTTAAGGTTTATTATTTTATGCTTTTCAGTTTTTCGGCGGTTTAATTTTTTGTTAAAAAGTTTTTATTTTATATTTTTTCGTGGCTTTAATCTAGGTATACTTAATATTATAAAGCTGAAGAGTTTGTTTGTTTGTTTGTTTGTTTGATTGAACGCGCTAATCTCAGGAACTACTGGTCCGAATTGAAAAAATATTTTTGTGTTGGGTAGCCTATTTATCGTGGGAGGCTATAGGCTATATAACATCACGCTACAACTAAGAGGAGCGGAGCAGTAATGAAAAATGTTGCAAAAACGGGGAAAATTTATTCCTTTTGAGAGTTTCCGTTGCGTGCGCTGCGTAAACGGTTAAAGTAACGCAAAAATCATGTATGACGGAATTGTTTCTTTTAAAAAGTTCTAAAAAAAAGTTAGCGAGAGCATATGTCTATCTTTTAAGTTTCACTCACTATAACTCAAAAGGAGCGAGCAGCAACGAAAAATTGACAAAAACTAGCAGGCAAATCGATGCGACGGGAAGGGTCAGGGGAGCAAAAATTTGACGCGGACGAAGTCGCGGGCAGAAGCTATGTTGGTAATATTGGTTGATTCCGTGTAGGTAATGCCGGACGTAAAGCATGACTAAGGTGACTAAGGGGCTTACTAGAGAATGGGCAGCAGCTTTCTCTATGCATTTTACCACCATACTGTGATCGCCAACTCGACTGCCAAGCGTTGCGATAGTGGGAAACCCCCCCAAATTGGGGAAGGCCTATGTCCAGCAGTGGACGTAATTTGGCTGAAATGATGATGACCATAAATCCATATGGCCAATGTTGGCCAGTCATTAGGATCAAAAAAATCCGTAAGTAGCATTTATTTATTCAGCCAATAAATTATTTTGGTAACGATATAATTTTTTATTGCTCAAATTAACAGACTAATAAAACCAACAAATCTATATATTAATACGTGAAGCGAAAACTGTTGATCCCTTTTTACGAAAATCGGACGGACGGAGGAGTATGAAATTTCGCACACTTATAGTTTATACAGAGAAAAAGTGACGAATGCTAATATTTTTTTAATTACGCGTAAAAATACATTATTTTCAATAAATAACACGTTACACACACTACTATTCATTACCGTGTATTTAATACACACATTCATAGATATTCATTTGTTTATTTAGAATTCTGTGGTCAAATCGAGTTTGTATTTGTTTTTGGTATTATTTGTTTATAGCCTTACTGAATGTCACATATAATTATGGATAATAAATTAATTTACGACAATTTTTAGATACACGTAATATATTAAAATAATCTACATCTACACTATAATATTATAAATGCAAAAGTAACTCTGTCTGTCTGTCTGTCTGTCTGTCTGTCTGTCTGTCTCGCTTTCCTGCTAAAACTACTGAACCGATTTAAATGAAATTTGGTATACATATAGTTTAGAGCCTGAGAAAGGACATAGGCTACTTTTTATCCCAGTAGTATGTTCCCGCGGGATGATTTCCGACCTCCACGCGGGCGAAGCCGCTGGCAAAAGCTAGTTTACTAATAATACTTGACAAAGTATACCCTATCCAACACAAAAAGAATTATCAAAATCGGACTACTCTGTATAAAGTTATGCGTGTTTATACATTACAATCAGTGAGTGAACAATCAATCATCCCCTGTTTTCCGACCCTTAGGGTTCGATTTTGTTTTCCAAATTTATATGGGACCACCTTGGAAGTATACCCTTTCCAATAGAAGAAGAATTGTCGCAATCGGACCACTATGTAAAAAGTTATGCGTGGTCATACATAAAAAAAAAAAAATATATATATACGCGTCGAATTGATAACCTCCTCCGTTTTTTTTCGTCGGTTGAAAATCATTTAGTTCCACAGACATTTTAATATGGAGGTTTAAAAAAAATATTATGTTATCTTTATTAGCACTTCGTATGCGTGAAAGTTTGGCCACCCGCGCTATTACTTCGTTTTCACTTAGCTTTCTTTCCAACTTTATGTCTTTATGCTTTGCCCTTAAGGGTCGTTTTGTGATATTAAATAGCTTATAACCTTCCGGAAGAATTGGGCTACCAAATACAAATAAATATTTTTCAAAATCGACTGGCTGTTTTGGAGTTTCATTTATTTGTTTATGTGTATGGAGTTACATACATACAAACAAACAACTTATACTTTTTATGATAATAGGTTAGATTTAACTACTTCAGTCAATTCGGTTTAAGAGTATGTCGAACCATGCAAAATGATAGGATTAGTAGTTGAAATGAGTTCATCCCAAGAACAAAATTTACTTTGTAGTTATAAGAATGTTGTGCCAAACTTCGATATACGTCACGGTCAATTCTCCAACTGCAAATGCAGTGGGAACATAATAGAAGCATGGGAGAGCATGTTTTTCATTTACAATGTTAAGGTGTTTTTTTTTAAGTGAAAACTTCTTTAGCGCCGTTGTGCACTTTTTTTGTAATGGGTAAAAAATGTTAAGCTCGCGTCAGGACACGTGACCCTGATCGAAAATTCGTAAGACGGACAGAGAGTAGGAGAGGAAGTATCCCCCTCTCTTTCTACGGCGCGGCGAAAATGTATGCCTGCGCCTGCTGTTTCGTTTAGGCGGTGCAGGACGCTTGCGCGAATGTTCATGTGTGTTTATGTTACAGCGTGCCACGCGCATCCATGGATGGTAACAGCTGAGAATTTTCCCTATTATTTTTATATAATTATGACAGTTCAAAATGTCATAATTATAACCAGTCTATACAATCGTGAGGCATACAACCTCTACAGTTTTCACACGACACTAATTTTTGTATGGAAAACTTACTAATGCCATACTTGTCACTCCCCATAAAACCACAAAAAATATTTATTATAAATCTAAACCAAATTCCTATCGTCGCTAATACAAATAATATTAAAGACAAATGTTCTCTATATGATCATAGATTTTTAAAATGAAATAGGTTATATACCTATAAAATTAATTTATTACCTATGGTTATGCTTGACATTCAGTAAGACTATAGACCGTAGACCTTAGATTATATGAGGTTTATAATCTAAGCCGTAGACAGTCGATGCTATGGACACAAAATATTAAAGACAGATGTTCTCAATTGGACCACAGATTTGGACCATAAACAAAAGAATACCTATGCATGTGTGTATTAAATACACGGTAATGAATAGTAGTGTGCGTAACGTGTTATTTATTGAAAATAATATATTTTTTACAATAATTTAAAAAAATATTAGTAGTCGGCACTTCTTCTTCTTCAAAAAGGGATCCAAAGTTTTCGCTTCACGTATTAATATATAGATAATTAAAGCAATTCGTGCAAAATTATTCCCTAACCATTCCAAAATATCAAAAATGCACAACGTTAATATTCAAGTTTTCACTTCTGCCTCCCGGAGTGCAACGCGTCGTTTTTTTTTTTATGGTCACGCCACAATCGGCGGTAAGTCCCCTCTTTGAGAAGTGGATAGAGAGGCGCCACGACGTCCCCACCTTCCGCCTGACGCAGGTTGTCACTGGGCGTGGGTGCTTCGGTGGGTTCCTGTTCAGGATAAAGCGGGAGGATACGCCCGGGTATTTCCATTGTGAGGATCGTCTAGATCTAGAGGACACGGTGGAGCATACGGTGGAAGTGTTCCCTGTCTGGGCGGAGCACCGCCTTGTCCTCGTGGAGGCGATCGGCGGCGGCGACCTCTCGCTTCCGGCCCTGGTGCGAGCCATTGTACGGAGCGAGAGGACATAGGAAGCCGTCACCTCCTTCTGCGAAGCAGTAATGCTTGCAAAGGAGGAGGCGGGGCGCGTCAGGGAGTGGCAGATTCTGCACCCTCACGTCCCTAGCCACCGCAGGAGGAGACGCCCCGGGCGTCGGGAGTCGATTGCGGACTCCCGGCCACCGTAGGCGCGAGCTTGCAGGCGGCGAGCAATGGGTAGCTCGCCGCCTGGTAAGGACCAAGCTCGGTTCAACAGCGCGTAGTGTTCCACGCGCGCCTCAAAGAGATGTCAGCAGCACTGAATGGGTCTGCTAGGACCGGGGGTCGCGTGATTGTTCGAAAGAGATACCGTGACCCTGGCACATGGGCAACTGAAGGAACACGGGTGGGTTTTAGTCAGTAAAAGTCTAACACGCCCTCCTGCTCCGCCCAGAGCGGGAGAAGTCATTCGATGATTTCCCATCCAGAAAAAAAAGAGGTGTTTTTAGACCAAGGCATCCCAGCTAATTAACCCTTCATTGTGCTCGGTCCGCCACGCACTTATCCGGTTTTTTCTCTCTCTATACCCTGAGTAATAGGTATTAAAGCCAAACATCAATTGACTTAAACAAGGGTAAATATTACGTAATATGCTGACAAAGCTGTTTATAATGTTCCTGCAAGTATGATGTATGATATGACAAAAATGGTTTGCCGCGGTAGTGTCAGTCAGTATGCAGTTTGTGTCTTTGTAGATTTTGACACATTTGGATCGTTTCGCGCACTGGACCTTCAAAACACTGCTTAGCGCTGGGTTTTACACTTAGTTATGTTATTATTATAGTATTGAATGTTAAAAAAACACATTTTAGGTTACATATAGATATTATGAAAATTCTGATATCATTTAAGAGGTTATAGCTTAATTATTCATTTTCTCAATGAAAAGAAGATTGAAACTTAACCTCAATATTACAATAACATAAATACTAATTTGTTAAAGTTACAGCCACTATGTCCCCTGACACAAAATTACCCTACTTGTCCTAATTTTTAATATTTCGTGTGACCTCCGTTAGCCTCGATACAGCTAATGAGACGTCGACGCATAGACGCACAGTGGAACGAATGTATGGGAGCGGTTGGACGTAGACATGTCCGAAAAATAAGAGTAAAATTATGACAAACTAATAATGCCATCTTATTCGATTACTTAATGCCTTCATAAATTGTGGTGATGAATTTCTTCATAACTCCCATATTTCGGGAGTAATTTGAGAAAATGTGAAATTTTACTATGAAAATGAGTGTATCGAGCTCTCTCCCTCCTGATTCCGGGCTTGTTTCAAGTAGCGGTCTCTAATATCGTAATGCTATTACTAAGAGCTATATTTAATACTAAGACACATAGTGCGCCAAATGTGCACTTTCTGGGATAAAAGGAAATGAAAATTTAAAAAAAAAACGTTTTTTCCCCATTTGTATTTACTTTAAACCGCAGACAGACTTATTAAGAGGTCTATAAATATATTATATATATACAGAAATATATATTAACAAAAATATTCACAAGAACTGATGAGAGTATGACTTTTAAGTAAGTTGATAATAAATTACCTAGTTTCATTAAAAGTACAATAAATAATTAAGATGTAAGCTCTAATTTACTAAGTTACACATTTTAAAACAATAACATCATTTAATTATCTTCGTCATCATCATCATCATCAATTAATTCAAATTCAGAATCGATGTCCGCTAAATCATTTATGTTAACAAATTCGATATCACTTTTCTCAGAATCCGTAAGCTCATAAAATTCCTTAAAAGAAGATTTTTTTACAAACTTATTTCCTTTTGGACGGATACTTGTAACAAGTGGATCAGAAGACAGTAAAAGATTGTGCATAATATCTTCATTGCATGAGATACTGCTATGCTTTCGAGAATGCCCCTCTCTATATTTTCTAAAATCTTTATTTCTAGCCTCAGATGCCTCTTCGGATAGAAAACCAATGGGCACAATTGACATGTTCTGAACTATGTCTGGCCCATGCATTAAAATTTTATGAAGTGAAGAAGGCATATAATACCATGGGTATAACTCCACGTAAAGCTTAGCAGTATCAAAGCAGAACTCTCGGAATTTAGTTACGTTGATCTTCTCTCCTGATGAAATACACTGCAAGATCACACAGATTTTTCTTAAAAGCATAGCATCTATTCCGGTCAGTTCAGCAGATTTAGTGTAGTTTTCAAAAAATCTCCTTGCCGAGTTGCCATTGTTGGTGGATCCACTGCCTTGTTTCACAACATCGAGAAGTAAGCCCGTTTCTCTTCTTACAGCCTCTTGAACTCTTTTCTTCCTGTCATCAACTTGCCTTTTTGCTATATCACCCCTTACTTGCCATGATTTTATGTCTAATTTGTAGGAAATGTGTAATAAGCATTCCATTGAGCGAATCCAAGCGTGAAGGGTGCTTAAGCTATATTTATACATGTCCTCGTTTGCGTGTTTATCTTTGATTAACTCTAAATTATTCATTTCTTTAGGACAAGCCTTGCATATGTCACACACTGAAGCTGCTGTATTGGATATAATGGAATGAATTTTACCATCAATCATTGTCAACAGCAGTTGGTGTTTGACACTAATTCCATCAGTGATGGTGGATGGAGTTAAGGCTTCAATCTCTGCTTCGATTTCAGCCATCTCTCTCTGCACATTTTCTTTGGTTTCCTTTATAAACTTAAACAATATTGGCCGGCAAAATGAAGTGGAAGATGGTCGCTCGTTTTCCCAAATTGTTACACCTTTTGAGACGAGCCGCAGTGGTACAAGACTAATCATAAAATTACTAGCAAGATCGATTTGCTCATCTTCACTCGTCCTTTGATGATAAATGCTTTGGCTAGATGATCCGTCAAAACCCCATTTGCTGGTCAATACGAGCTGTTGATTGGGATCAACAGGGGTTTCTAACGACCTAATAAGTCTTCTTGAGGTTAAATCCATCAAGGCTTGTAATTTGATTTTTGCAGAGCTCTCTGTAACTGTGAGATCTTCTTTGGCCGGATAGCACTTAATTTTTTCTTTAACCAACATGTAGTAACTCGGGTATTGAAGAGCTCCTTCTTGAGTGTTGAAATCCCGAAGAGTGTTATAGCGCCATTTCGATAAGTTCATCGATACATAAAGAGCCAATGCCTTCAAAGGGGATATTTCCCGTACCTGAATTGATTTACCTTCAATGAAGGCTTTGATTTTTGAGGCCTCTTCTGGATTCTCCGTCAAGTATTTCATAACATAAGCTGTATCGCTTTGTCCTGCCTTTTGAAGCGCCCTTTCGGCCGAAAACATAATTTCAGCGCTGCTACTGCTGCATGAAAGACTATCTTCAGTGCGTCTTCTTTTTTGCCGGTTACTAAGGTCCTCAAAAGATTTACGAGGACTAGGATGTGTACAAGTTGAAGCATCAGATTTAGCAGGAGAAATTATGGGCTCGATGACGTCACTTATATTTTCTGTAGAAGGTTCCATATTTTCATTCTGTAATTCCGGCCATTGAATTGCAGCCTGTAGCCAAATCTCATGTTTCTTCCGAAACTTATCTGTGCTTCTTCCAGACTGTGTCCATTTTGCATAAATGCGGTAGCAAAATCGACGACACCAGTCTTTTAAACTTGTTTCAGCACTTTCACATAACTGAACACAACTGTTATCTTTTAAAACACTGAACAAATAGTTAAAGTCGCGTAAATCTTTATGTGCGCGTGCGCATAAAGCAACGTGAATATCAAGATTTGTATTAAAATTTGGAAAATACATTGCGAGATTAGCTTGGATACAACGAGGTGTAAATCAACACTGATTTTAAAGTTACTAATAGTGACCTATTTATATAAAATCCAGGTATCCCAGGTATCCTTTGTTAAATATTGCAAGGTAATTAGTTATTGTGATAATTAGTAAATGATGCATGCTAAATTAGTGTATTAAGAGCCATTTAGTAATTAAATAATAGCAATGTTCTTATCAGTAATCATTAGTGCATCAGTTTTATATGTAAACCTTAAGTCCCTAATTATATATCCTAATTAGCTTATATCTTCTCTAATTGGCTGCTCAGAAATGTTATTGTAATAAGGTAAACCTTTAGAAAAACGGTTTTAATCAACAAAATAAACAAAAAATAAAAAAATTGTGTTATAAAATAAACATCACTCTTTATCCCAGAAAGTGCACATTTGGCGCACTATGTGTCTTAGTATTAAATATAGCTCTTAGTATTAGCATTATGATATTAGAGACCGCTACTTGAAACAAGCCCGGAATCAGGAGGGAGAGAGCTCGATACACTCATTTTCATAGTAAAATTTCACATTTTCTCAAATTACTCCCGAAATATGGGAGTTATGAAGAAATTCATCACCACAAGTTATGAAGGCATTAAGTAATCGAATAAGATGGCATCATTAGTTTGGCATAATTTTACTCTTTTTTTTCGGACATGTCTACGTCCAACCGCTCCCATACATTCGTTCCACTGTGAGACGCCACAATATTTGCACAGATATTTGTGCCGCGCAAACTATCCCATAACTGCATGCAATGGGATTTGAGTAGCTCAGGGCATCTTTCGTCCCGAGCTTCCCATCTTTGCACCATTAAACCCCATATATTTTCTATGGGGTTTAAGTCAGGGGACCGAGCTGGCCAAGGAATAACTTTAATTTCCGGATGATTGCTAAACCATTCGCGAACAATGCTGGCACGGTGAATAGGACAATTGTCTTGAACAAAACTTATCTCGTTTAAGTCTTCTGCGGGGTAGACATTACGCACAGTAGGCAACATTATATCGTTCAACACTTCCACATAGTTGACACTGTTGGCTCGCGTCGATATATAACTTAATTCACCGGGCCCTTGAGCACTTATCCACCCCCACATATTCACACTGATTCTGCCTGACTCCGTATTTGGTCTGACATTGCCTTCAGACCAACGCGTGTTATTTTTACGCCACAAATGCAGCCTTCCTTTTTGGCACGATTTAAAAGATTTTTCGTGGGTGAATATTGTCGTCTCCCAATCAAAGTCCAAATATTCCCGGGCAAAACTTAACCTCGCCTCTTTATGCCGTTGCGTTAAAAACGGTTTTTTAGCTGGCATTCGGTGATGAGGACCTTCGGCATGGAGTATGCGGCGAACGGTGCGTACTGATGTGCCGAACTCATCGGCAAAACGCCTTGTTGGGATGAAACCATTCGTCTCATATTCAGCTACCATATAACGTCGCTGAGGCTGGCTAATAAGAGGTGGTCTTCCGCTCCTCTCACGACTCTTCAGGCTACCTTCTTCCTCAAATCTCTTCACCCAACGACTTATCTACCATTATATTTTGAAAGTATCATCACATAAAATTAAAAAAAAAACTTACACATAAGCCGGTTTCATTCGATATTTGAGATATATTAAGGCCATTCGAATATAGGGTCACAATATTTGCCTTGGCTTCAATACTAATATTAGCCTGCATATTGAATTCAGAAGAATACTATAATGGCAACAACAATATAACACAAACGCTCATAACTATGTTCACCAACCAACAACAGCGAATAGTGGAATAATTTATGTAAACTAGTAAAGTAGTTAAAATATGAGGGTAGATTTACAAAGTGAAATTATCACTTTGTTTCAAATCTACCCTCATATTTTAATAACGACGCTAAGATTGAAAATAATTGTAAAACGAAAGAATCCTCGTTTAGCTGTGGAATATTTAACATATTTGTTAGCAACTCAGCATTCTTATTTCACATGTAATACTTAAAAAAAAAAAAACATCTTTGATGTGAGACTCGAACCTGAAGGTTCGCCATGCGAGGCACAGTGCTAACCACTTTAGCCACCGTGACGCTTACTCAACTAATTGAAATTTGTAATAACAATCATAAGCGGGCAACAAGTTGCCAATGTGTAGTGTTGTCAAACGTTCTTAAAGAAGAAGGTCATAAGTAACAACTGATACGCCTATGCCATAGTTTTGTTAGATTGTAAGTCGACTTTTGGCTGTTATAGTACATGGCCTGCTGGATCGTTGCCTTCCTTTGGGCCGCTGTCGGGTAAAACCTCACCTTTGCACAATTCTAATGCTACTCCATTCCTTCGCTGTGCTTTGGAATTTATAGTGACAGTACCTGACATTCTGACATATTGTTAACGGGCTTTAATCTATTTCTAAATGAACTATTATTATAAGTTTTTGGGGTAAAACAGACGTTCTTCTCTAGAAAATAGGGTGCTTACTCCATATTACTTTACAAAGCGAGAATAGATTTTTGCTGGTAATGCTTTAGTCATAGTGGTGAATTCGACTTACGAATTAAGCATCTTATCGGTATTGAATTCCTTAAAAAATAATTAATTGCCCTGTGCAGGTACACTTAACCTTGCAGGCACTGTACAGTTTTGGTTTATTGTTTCTTCCCATTTTCATCCATAATTTAGGCCGTCACTAAATAGTAATAGAAAAGGAATGTTATATTGGTCACCATCACAAAAGTAAACACATATATAGTCTAAATGCAAAACTAATCACCGTATTTTATGAATAAAAAGTATTATTAAAATGAAAATTGCTTAACAAAAACTAGATACGATTATTATCGATGTTTTAAACTAAACTTTATTTAATAACTCATGCGTAGTCAATTCAATTAATTTATTGCAGAACAAAGAAGTAAATACATTTTAAGATGTTGAGTAGATGCGCAGTTAATTATGTCATACCGATTTAGGCTTGTAAAATATTATTTATATTCATTATTATACACAAGAAAATTTAATATATTTAAAAACAATTTAAAAGATTGGTTACTTATGTTAAAGAAAAATCGAAATTATACAATGCAATACACAGAGGTTAAAAAAAAATACAGGGTCATAAAAATGTGACGTCTAAATTGTTGATAGAATGCCAAATGTCAAATAAATTTAATGTCTGAATTTAATCTCGTCAAACATAGTATGTATAGCATGTCTGATAATATAAGGTTAGTCACAAAAAAACATACACTTGAATATTAAGTTCGGATGTCATATAGTTAGAAAGGTACCCTAAAAAGAAAAAGCACGTTTTGTTCAATTTAAATTAATATTTATAAGTAGGTGGTGGTGGTGTGTTTGTAATCCCGTTTACAAACTACTGATGTGGATATTGATAGTTTAAATATATAAAGAAAATTATCTGATTATGGATAAAAAAACCTTTTTTTTTTAAATCTTATTAAATTACAAGAATCTCGTTTGCAAACTATTTTCACCTTACGCTGGGCTTTACTTTGTTTGTAAAGGCACAATTAAACATATTATTTGAAGTCTGGTTCCACATATTATATTGTTTACATAGTTAAAATTTTCAGTATCGATTGAGGTAGACACTACGATTACAGA
Source organism: Aporophyla lueneburgensis (assembly GCA_932294355.1). Classification (NCBI taxonomy): domain Eukaryota; kingdom Metazoa; phylum Arthropoda; class Insecta; order Lepidoptera; family Noctuidae; genus Aporophyla; species Aporophyla lueneburgensis. The sequence continues at coordinate 25,129,044 of OW028734.1, forward strand.
TTTATTATTTAATTTACGGAAATGTTACAACATTATCATAACTGTAATTTTTGACATCCTACTTATATTTAATTTGGTAAGTTTGTTGCTAAAAGCTATAGTGCTATCTATTGTTTGTCACAATTATAATAAATGTAACTTACTGGGTGTGTAGATAAATGAAAATCATTTGAGAACTAATGAAGTTACTATAGATAATTGTTCGTACTATTTATTGTATTTTGTAGAATTAGATCAGATTTGTTAAATGATTAAACCTCTAACCTACTCATTTTTGTTTACGATGAATGATTTGAACTGTGATTAATACCCCCTATATTGGTTTTGAAACCATCCTTGAATATATAAATGTTTTGATTTTAAACAATTACTATCTTTTATCTATTGCTTGTGTGAAGGAAGGTTCACAAGTACCTAATGTCACCATGGTTTGTGAGAAGGAAGGTTCACAATCATCTTGACTTAGGAATAACTTAGATATTTAACTGATGAATTTATTGCTTGTGAGAAGGAAGGTTCACAAGTCACAAGTATTTAATGTCACTATGGTTTGTGAGGGGGAAAGTTCACAAGTTCGCTGTGACTAAAGAATGACTTAGACACAAGTACCTGATGTCGCAAACGGCTTGTGATTATGGTTCACATCCACCGTGACTAAGGAATAACTTAGACTATATATTTATGTATACTAGTGATCGCCCATTGGTCGAAATTCGACCGTACTTCATTTGAATAGAAATACATGATTAAATGAAAAAATATAGATAATAATAAATATAAAAAAAATAATATGGTTATATTTGACATGCAATAACACTATAGACAAATTGTTGACGCTGTACTACTGTGGAGAGGGTTCGCTGGCGGGATGGTGATGGCCAGGACCAGGACGTAGGTGTAATGAGTAAAGAATACTTCTTCAGTACTCTCTTTTTTATTTTCTTAATACTTCTTAACTGCTGGATATGGAACAATATGGAATGAATTATCACAGAAATTTGTTCTGTTTTTATAGAATCCTCCCTATTATTTTTATTTAATTATGACGGTTCCAAATGTCATAATTATAACCAGCCTGTACAATCTATGACCAGCCTGTACAATCGTGAGGCATACAACCTCTACAGTTTGCACACGACACTACGTTTTATATGGGAAACTTACTAATGCCATACTTGACACTCCCCATAAAACCACAAAAAATATTTCTTTTATATCTAAAAATTCCTATCGTCGCTAATACAAATAATATTAAAGAAAAATATTCTCGATATGATCATAGATTTTAAAAAGGAAATAGGTTATATATCTATAAAATTAATTTATTACTTGACATTCAGTAAGACTATAGACACAAAATCAGGCTTACCAACTTAGGAGATTTCCCAAATTTAGGGGGTAAATAAGAGGATTGAGATTTTTAGGGGCGTTCCATTCTTAGGGATTTTTTGCCATCTTACATTTCTCATTGTGTTTTTGATTACAATAAAAGTATTAGCGACTTCTAGTACGGTTCCCCGATACTAAGAATGCAGAGTGAATGATTAACAAATGTCGCGTAATAAATATAGATAAATATTACTGCTGTGTGCCGGTCTATGATTACTGAACATTCGTTGGTTATTTTCATCATAATTTTTTAGCGGATTTTTTTAGTAATTGTGGCAATTTTAGGAGTTTTTAACTTAAGCTTTAGGGGTAAATATTTCTGGGTGTTGGTAACATTGCACAAAATAATAAGACAGATTTGGACCATAAACAAAAGAATATCTACGCATGTGTGTATTAGATACACGGTAATGAACAGTAGTGTGTGTAACGTGTTATTTATTGAAAATAATGTATTTTAACGCATAATTTAAAAAAATATTAGCATTCGTCACTTCTTCTCTGTATAAACTATAAGTGTGCGAAATTTCATACCCCTGCGTCCGCCCAATTTTCATAAAAAGGGATCCAAAGTTTTCGCTTCACGTATTAATATATAGATATTTATTGCTCGTGAAAAGGCCTGTTCACAGCCATCGTGACATAGGAATAACGTAGACATTTTATTAATGTCCTGATTTTATTTTTTTTAATGTAGGGAACCCTCCTCGTTCACCACCATCATGTTATGTAGGACTCTTAAATGTCTTTTATTTTTTGTGCTTACTCATTTGTTTCTATTGTATATTCTGGGATGGTTCGCAAACAGTGCTTAAGTTGTAAGTGCTGGATGTAATGTGTAAATAATTGTAAGCCGTATTCGATGCTGTCACCCTTACTTGCCAAGTGTTAGGTTATAAATGCTAATTTGTATGCGTGCATGAGGACATGCACGATGTCAGGATGGTCGAGTGTTAGGTCTCAAAATAATATACTAATTTGTAATGTTGTCTTAGTCGATTATTGGGACTTTTGATGGATAATACTGGCAACACTAGTTTTGAAATAACGAGGTTCTGAGACAACGGTTGAGAACACGGGGTGGCACTCGGCCTATTCGCTCGGGGCCAGCATTGAAGACGGACGTAAGTTCTGTTACTATAATATCTTAAGGGCCCGGCGACGGTCAATCTGTCCATACAAACGTAATACCAAAATCATTTGCAATTTGAGCATATTTCCACCATTTTAAGATGATATTCGGCTTTAGACAGTATTTATCTAGGTTATGGTGACGTTTTTTTTTTAAAAAAACTGAGCTAAAATGAAGTTTGAGCGAATTGCATTTCGCACATTTTTACAACGTGAATGACATGTTTTCTTTTTGTTTTTTCTCCATTAAAAACAACAATACCTGTAATAATGTTTTATCCATAACACAGCTTATATTATCAAGATACAAAATAATGAAAACCAATTTAAAAATCATTAAGTTTTCATTCATCATTTTTGGTATTACGGAACACAGCCAAATTATCATAAATTTTCACTAGCGAGTATCACAAAAATATCAATGTGTGCACGGTCGTACGGCTGGCAGTAGTGTGTTGTTTAGGTACCGCTCGGACATGCATTCACACTAGCGCAACATGCATTTTGGACGTACTTTAATTTGTTTATTCAATTGTATTGTGATATTTCTGACATTATTATTGCCCTATGCTATGGAACTTGGATTTTGATTTTTCTTCTGATTTGGTATCGAGTACAGAGACTGAATGACTGATCAGAATGTAAAGCATTCGGACGATTCTTTTTTTTTGTTGGATGGGAAATCATCAAATGACTTCTCCCGTTCTGGGCGGAGCGGGAGGGCGTGTCAGACTTTTACTGACTAAAACCCACCCATATTCCATCAGTTGCCCATATGCCAGGGCCACGGTAACTCTTTCGAACGAATCTCGCGACCCTGGCAGGAACTTTGCTTTATATACGGACCTGGATTTATTATTTACGATTCGGTTTGCTCCGAACGTTGGGATGTGTCTCACAGTAAGTACCTATTAGCCTATGATATATTATAATAAGTTACATGTCTAATATTTTCTTGGCTACTAATTGTTTACTTACATATTTTTAAACTCAGCCCAATGAAATAAAGATATTTTTTTTTTCGTGGTTCGAGTTTAATAGTAGTAAGTACCCAACTAAGTATATTTTGTATAAGTTAGTATTTACCTACCTATCTAGGTATAGGTTAATTATGTTATGACTACGTTAATGTAATACTGTAATTGCCGCCTGTTGGTCTAGTGGTTAGTGACCCTGACTGCTATGCCGGAGGTCGTGGGTTCGATTCCCACCCAGGACAAATGTTTGTGTGATGAGCACGATCATTTGTTCTGTGTCTGGGTGTAATTTATCTATAACTAGCTGACCCAGCGAACTTCGTACCACCTCAGAATCAATAAATGTCGTGTTAACTTATCAGATCCCACCAACACAAAGAAAGGGCACCAAGTACCATATACCCATGTTAAACCAAGTTATGACAAACTGATACTTCCAAGACATAAAGCGTTTTCTAGCTACCACACACCCATGTTAGGTGAGCTCCTACCACGTTATGCCAACTTGGTACTTCGAAGACATAAAGCCCATGTTAGTTGAGCTCCTACCAAGTTATGCCTACCTGGTACTTCGAAGACATAAAGCGTTTTATAGCTATCTAACACCCATGTTAGGTGACTTTGTATTCTTAAATAAGTGTTCCATAAATTTTCTAATTTTCCGCGCAATTTTTTAAAATTTTTCTTTCATAAGAACCTTCTCCTAACAATAGCAAACACAACAACAACAAAAAAAGTGAAATCGGTCCAGCCGTTCACGCGTGATGGCGTGACCAAGGGAAATAAGGATTCATTTTTATATATATAGATATGTATGTATTTAGAAATATATAAGTATGTTTATCAGTTGTCTAGTACCCATAACACAAGCTCTGCTTAGCTTGGGACTAGATGGCGTTGTGTGATAGTTGTGGAATATTATTATATTATATTATATTATTATTATATGTTATGACTTAACACACGTCCCCATGGACGTAATAAAATCGCGGTTGGTTATTTTCGTGCACTGGGTCTTCAAGATACTGCTCAGCGCCAAGAGCTGAAAATCCAACTGTGCTTCGACGTGCTGAGACTCACCCGCGCTGCACTGTGTCGTATTCTCAATGCTCGGTTCAACACCGACAGTTGAAAATGCGATCTTATTACGTCCGTGGGAACGTAAGTTTCACCATAATTAACGTAGTTTTAATTTCTGGGATAAATAATTGCCAGTATAGAAAATAACAGAAATCGATTCTGTAAACGATTCTGAACAATTTATTATGGTAATGTTCATTTATTGTGTTACACACACTATTTAAACCTACTTCTACTATCCTTCACCAGTTTTTATTTATTTGTTGGTATATGGCATAGCTAGCTGACATATGGCAAATACATAATCAGTCTATAAAGTTCCCACTGCTGGGATCCAAGCCTCCTTTCTGAGAGGGAATGGGCCGTAATCTACCACGCGGGCCCAGTGCGGATTGGTTCAGATGTCTGATGTTTTTGATTTTTTAATTCTAAGACATGCCGGTTTCCTCACGATGTTTTTCTGTACCGGTGCGAGAGCAATGTTGATGAAATTATTTATACAAAATAAAGCGCGTCCCTGGGTTCGAACCCACTACCTATAACTCGTAAGTCGGGGCCATTACCACTGGGCCACCACTGCTTATGCAGATATGGTAAATAATGTATTGTAATATTCTGTGCCTCGTAATTACTTTGCCTACCTACTATTGTATAGAATCAAGTTTATGTTACTAAACAGAAAGCAGGTGCTGCTGGGGAGTTTGTTGCGCCGCTTCTTCTCAGATAAAGCACTAGAAATTGGTGACGGGCGGGCAGTTTGTAGGACTATTTTATGTAATTTTCACGTTCGAAAAGTGCTGATTCTAAACCTAGCTTAGCTTAGGAGAGTGACGTGTACATTAAAAATACAATAAATGTTAATTAAGAGTCTTTGTTTTTTTTATTTATCCTCTTTTATATCTGCACATCACGTAAATATGTATAAATTATTGGAATATTTGTCTGTTACTAATATTTTGCGTAACACTTTTAGTGACTTGTATTCATTATTTGTAAGTAGGTAGCTTTTGCCGGCGACTTCGCCCGCATGGAGGTTAGAAAATGCATCATAAATCTTCCTCATAAATCACTCTATCTATTGGTGAAAACCGCATGAAAATCCGTTGAACATTTTTTGAGTTCTTCGGAAGTAGGCAGACGCGGCGGGGACTTTGTTTTTTATTATGTAGTGATAACAATTTTTAAAATTAGTAAAAAGAATACTTACTTACATAAATATGAGTTGGACTCACAACGTTCATGTATCAATTTATAGAAGACCACAAACAACATAATTATACATTGGTTTACAAGTACCAAGTTAGGAAAGGTCTCGAAATATTGTAATAATTTGAGATGCCGACATTTTAAAGAAATTTCCACAAAACGCATTACTAGTCTGTACATTTACTAACGATTCCCCAGAGTAGTCAACAAAAATAAAGCAAATAACGAACATACCTAATTACTAGTAAATAAAAATGCGTCGAGTCGTTATGAATAAAGGATAGGTACAACTACTCACTCACACACGGCTGCATACCGCGTCATCGTTGGCCTTCTATTGTCAAACAGAGATAGCAATATTCCGACCGAATTTTGCCTTAGCGTCGGCTCGTGGCTAGCGAGTTTAGGCGCCGCGTTCTTAAATATTAAGTAATTTGATATTATGTAACACTTATTGCTTATTATGAAAATGTTGTTGTACCTTTTATATTTTTGCCGATATTGATAATGTTTTAAATCATATAAAATAGAATATTCATACTCTTTCTTTGCCTAGCTATTGTGATTGTGTTGATACTATTCTGAGATCGAATGAAATGTATTTAAGATAATAATAGTTTATGGCAATGTAAGAAGTGAGTTGATATTATGATACTTTAATACTGTTTCCATGGAGTTTCTTGTCCTTCTTCTCCATGAATACCTAGTTTTGGAACGGACAACTAGCTTTCTGATTAATTACTGACAAGCCTAATTGAAATAAATGTATAGTCTTGTCTTTCTGTGCTTTATTTAGTGAAATCCTAGGTGTACCTTTAAATGATACAATGTATTACGTGTTATTTTCCTTACCCTGTAATACCTATAAGTCAGTTTATAGTTTGAGATAATCTAGTAATGACGATTAGATGCATTTGGGTACCCACCCATAAGTTTCTGCTTTGATGTTAAATATATTAGGTATTCAATAAGTTGGTTTAGAGCAAGGGTACCCTATTTTATTACAATATGTTTATGGAATAGTTTACGAAAACGAAGCATTTGTAACTTTCCTGCCAAACATTTTTTTACAGCTTTGATTTTTGTTTGGATTAAAGCACACGAAATAAATTGAAAAGTCGCCTAGTTACGGAAGGAAAATTGAAGTAACAGTTATCCAAGAAAGGCTAGAATAAACAAAATTAATCATAAGTATTAATCAATAAAGAAAGGGTATTCATTACATTATCTGCATTTTGGATTCAATAATCGTGTCCTCAACATCAACATCAGCCTTATCAGTCCACTGTTGGACTTAGGTCTCTACAACTACACGCTATTTCTTGGCCTCCGCAAACAGGTAGGACGCAAATCTAGTATTACAATTATTATGAAAACTTCATGGAAATTCTTTCCAAATTGTTCTACGAGAGTCGTGGCACGACCGTCCTGCTGAGCCTTCACTTGATCTTCGGCTACTCTCATCAGGCTGTTCCCAGTCGACCCAATAAGAGCGTCGATTGTCTGAACGGGAAACCGATTTATTTAAATAAAGCTTTAATCATTATTTCCTCAGAGCTTTATTTTAGTTACTGCCTGTAGATACCGGCAGTAAGTCTTTTTTATTTATCTGTGTCATTTTGACGGTCGATTCCATTAATAATCCGAATAATAAAAATAAAAAAGATTTCAGCCAAATCTAAGTACAGCACTAAATCCATTTAAAAAAAAAAATTGAATAACAAACATTGCTAATTTACATAGCAGCTGCTGCACTGTCATCAATTTTAATGATACTTATTTCGAGTTTTTTGAAAGTTCAAAATAAGACGAAAGGAATAAAAATAAAAACGTCAACTTCATGTAACTTCCAGTCATAAATGTTACGTAAGATACGAATTTTATTTCCCAATCCTTAAAAATATTAAGTTACTCCTATCCTATCATCCAAGTTTAACAACTGAAACATCACACAAGTTTTATACTATTATTCCCAAATCCAAAAAAGATTTTCACGAGTCTACAATATAGTAAACTAAGTACCAACGTATAACACGTTAAACAACTTAACATTACCTCAGTAAGGCGTTGCTCATATTTCATCACTCCTCCAACTTAGCTCCCTACACACAAATTTAACGTGAAACCCAGTTCGGGATCATAACATAACATAACATCACGCCTTGTTTCCTCGGAGGGTTGAGCAGAGGTGTACCTATAGTACTCCCACATTTCGCCAGTTATGTTTAAGTCCCATGTAACAGGGGGCGAGCCTATTGCCATCAACCGGGCACAAATCCAGACTCCGGGCTTGAATTTAAATAAATATGGCGACGATTACTAAAGCATTCGCTCTCTAGATGTAACGTCTTGATGTCTATTATTTGAAATTGGAAAGTAAATTGGCGTGTCTGTTGTAAGGATACACAATCAAACGTAGTGGGTAAACTGTTGAGTTGTGTGTGTATTAGCTCGAAATAAAGTATTTATTTCATAGCATTAACAGACAGTTCTGAACCGTCAATGTGTTGGTCATTTCGAAAGTTGAGGCAGACCAACACTAATATAGTAAGCTTTTTCTCATTTTCAAATTATGATAAGTAGTTTAGATAACTCATTTATACATGCATATAGGTACATGTACCCACATACATACATTCCGGTCAAAATCATAACCCTCCTAGAATTAAAGCAACGTAAGACTTTTATTGTTATTACGACTTATGTATGACACAAGCAAATAACACGCACTGTGTAGATCAGGATTATTAATATTTAGACACAATGAGTACTCAAGGGTTAAGCTTTCCAATCAGCTGATCAAATTAGCACTTTATGAAAAAAAAAAAATTACATCGGATACACATTATGTGGTGAGAATACCTGTGTCTGATGACAAGTCTTGTTACAAAACGAATGGATTTAATTGGATTTACGCAAGGCAAGGTGCAATACAGTTATTGACGACATTTCTCGTAATTAGAACATCATAATATTCATAATATTTTATGTACCATTGATCTGGAGCATAAAACACTGCACTTAAAAAGTGTTATTTGTTTGGCATGCGCTGTGTAGATATAACAAAGTACGTAACAATATTAGAGAACAACATTAAGATTATTAAAAAAAGAAAACTTCCAAAATTACTATTGACCATTGTTACTTCTCTGTAGCTGATTTTGTGGCGATAATTTACTATAATCTGAAATTTATTTAGATTGACAACTCATAAATAAATTTATTTTACATTTGTGTAACTATAATGCTCATAGTATTTTTGCATGCCTTACAGGAAGAATGGACTAGGAGTCTAACATTATTTGAAACATTTCATTTGTAATACCTTCATTCTTTGCAAATTAATATATTCTATTATATTCTGCCTCATCTGCCTAGCCTTTTCCCAACTATTTTGGAGTTGGCTTCCAGTTTCATTGCAGCTGATTACCAGTGGTTCACATAGAGCGACTGCTTATCTCACCTTCACAACTCAGAAATGAACCCAGATACTGGGTAACACTGTACCTCTTGGTAAGACTAGTTGTCAGACTTTCGGGCTTCTGACGACCTGTGATGACTGTGAAAGATCCATGAATGACTGCCAGGACCTAGAGCTTACCGTATTTTCCGAGACACGGAGAAATCTCGGTGTGTAGAGATGGTCACCCATCCACGGATCGACCGCAGCTAGCGTAGCTTAACCTGATCGGTCAACCCATGCACCAGGACCACCTCTCTTCTTTGAAGTATTATTATTGTATAAATCTTGAATGATAGATTTCGTCGAAAATGAGACAACGTTCTATCATGTCCTGTAATGTACACTCACTCACTGCATGAAAGTCCCAAGCTATAAAGAAACACAATTTCCGAAGAAGTAATAAAAAAAAAGTTATCCTTATCCAACACTTTTTAGTTTTGTCCATAACCCGGGCTAAAACTGACGAGCAAAGATTTCAAAGTAACCCTTTCAATAGTTCCAATATAACGTTAACCAGTAAAACTAGAAATGATAGCAAATACTGCACTCTATTTAAAAAAAAAATAATTAAGTTTGCTTACAAAACTACAGATTTATATGTACTTCATTTCTAGTACGTAAAAGGAAACATAAAACAGTAAGTACACGGTAAGACATTATAATGTACCTTGTTGGTCATGATCTTCAGAAAGGTTAGGTGCGTTATACCGGCGCGCGTGTAACCAGATCTATTTATGATACGGGTCACTTGAGAAGTGCGATCACTATGAATAATGAGCGGTCTGTATACATAACGCCCGTATCAAGTAGGCGATATAAGTAAAACAGCTTGACTAATCACTTCCCAAACAGTATGAATAATGACTACCCTATATTGACTAAAATAATAAATAACATAATAATAACAGCAAAGCTGAACTGGGTGCTTACTCTTGAAACTTTTCGTATTCTTGAATTTGATGCTAGGACCAAAATGTGTTTAAATTGGGTGTCCACTATATCATTTTTAGAACTAAGTGGAATCGAGATCGGGCGTTGTTGTTGTTCCAATGTTGACACTATTGTTTTCAAGAGTACCGAATTACGTGTATGCTAAATTAACATTGCAATCGTATTGGCATTAGATTGGAATTAAAATTAGGTTGAAGAGTAAGCCCCCTGTTTTAGTTTAAATTATACATACATAATTTTTATTGATACGTATAGAAAAAAAAACAATTCAGCAAATAACGTCAAAAATTAAACGTCATTAGAATAATATCACTTTACTTTTATTTCAATTAAAATATTACCAGTAATGAGGAAAATATTAACTGAAATATAAAAAAAGATTGTACAAGAATTTCATTACTATTAAAATTATTATCTCCTTTTTTCAAATCTCTCTTTACTTTGCAAATCGATAATTCACGTCTCTTAACATTAGCAATACTTTTACAATACCGATATCTTTTGGATAAAGACCAAAGTGAGAAACCGCCATCGTAATGAGGTTTTGGATACAAACGCTCAAGTCGCGGGAAAACGCTTTCTGTTTCGATTCTCAAGTCCAAGAAGAAAGTTTAATTCGATATTTTGTTGTCATCTCGGTTGTTTCTACAAGTAATTTATCTTTACTTTTTTAGCATTCCCTTGAATTAACCCGTAGTTCATTTACGAAAGAATTTAATTATTTGTAGTAAATTTTCGAAGTTTGTAAAGTTACTCAATCACGTTTTAACAGCTTTATAAACGATTTTGAATGTGATTTGGGACACTGGCATACCTAGATTGACCATTGTATTATTTATATATTTTTACATATACCAACCAAGTACTCTGCCTAGAAGGTGTGTGAAAGGCTAGCTAATGATGAACTCTTAGCGTTAACCGTTATTACTTAAAGGTATTATTTGCTGTCCCCTCTAATTTCTTACGTGCGTGATAGATTAGTGAGTTTAGAAACAAAACAAAACATTTTTAGATTCATATTACAACTAAAACTTCAGCCATCTTTGGTTGTCCGTCTGTACGGTAAGTGGTTTTTTGGATTAATCAGGCTTAATATACCTACGAATCCTTTTATCGTTACTCCAGCGAGCTTTCTTTCAGGATCGAGTTTAATATTTACCAGTTTATTACTTTAAATGGAGTAGTAAATTTTGAACTGCTTAATTAGATTACCGAGATTATTGGATTTCGTTTTAATAATCCAGTTCACTGGTTTTAATTTTGATAATTTAAAAACCAATCGAGGAATTTGTAACTTGGGGATCGGTTTATAATAAATTGTTTATAATGTTCCTCTCCACTTCATGTTTTAATTCTCTCTGCTAACGGAATTATTTCAAACATTCATGTTTGGCACTCTAGAATGCCCGCCCTTTTAGCTTACTTAAGAAAACTGTGCGTAGATTTAGACTGGATTGAATGTCAATGATATATTAATAGACTTTTAATAGATTTTGGACCGATGACCTTATGTAAGCCGCAAGAATCCTTTGAATGCGGGAAGCAGAGATCCGGTCAAAGTGCGGAGCTTGGATGAGGACTACACATATCTAGCAGGGGACGTCTTTTGTTTGAAATGGTGAAGATGATGCACCTTTTTCAAAATATTACTTTTTTATTCTTATGAACAAACAAGGATTTCGTACATAGAACGACATTTGTAGTGTAGTATTCCATCCAAATCCCAACAGTTAACACAACTGATTGAGTATGATGAGTTAATATACAAAAACAACATTGACGATTTCTAAATGGAACACCAGAATAGATTCTGACCTATACAAATATCAGCTGTTTGTGATTCAAATAGGTTATTCCACAATATTATAAATTGGCAATTGCCGAAAGCTTGTGCCAACAATTGATAAATTGTTTCCGTGTGTTTAAATAGCGCTGTAGGAATGTTTGTGAATAAACAAGAATTTTGGATGAGTTGGTTTGTTTAATGGTCAACGTTAAATTATTTACTCACAAAGAGAACAAAAACAGAGAAATGTTCTTGACAACATAATTTTCCTCATCTGTGTCACAGATGTAATTTCCAAACTTCTAAAATCGTTCTCGTAATCTAATATTTTACCCATTGGACTCCACAAGATTTTTTTTTTTAAATTTGATCAACTTATTATTTTTTCTTTACTTAATTTTAAATTAATATTATTACACAAATAAATAATCAATTATTCGAAAAACAAGCTGAAAATACAGAAAAACCGGCCAAGTGCGAGTCGGACTCGCGCACCGAGGGTTCCGTACAAACCTATAGGTATTCTCGGTTTAAAAATAAATGTTTTTTTTTTTAATTTTTATATTTCAGTTCTTTGAATGTAATGTAAATTGCGGTTTACGATTTATGACGTTTTAAAAAAAAACTACTCACTCGATCTCGTTCAAACCAATTTTCGTTGGTAGTTTACATAGTAATGTACATCATATATTTTTTTTAGTTTTATCATTCTCTTATTTTAGAAGTTACGGGGGGGGGGACACACATTTTACCACTTTGGAAGCGTCTCTCGCGCAAACTATTCAGTTTAGAAAAAAATGATATTAGAAACCTCATAACCATTTTTGAAGACCTATTCATAGATACCCCACACGTATGGGTTTGATGAAAAAAAAGGTTTTTGAGTTTCAGTTCTATGTATGGGGAACCCCAAAATTTATTGTTTTTTTTCTATTTTAGTGTAAAAATCTTAATGCGGTTCACAGAATACATCTACTTACCAAGTTTCAACAGCATAGCTCTTATGGTTTCGGAAAAAAGTGGCTGTGACATACGGACGGACAGACAGACAGACAGACAGACATGACGAATCTATAAGGGTTCCGTTTTTTGCCATTTGGCAACGGAACCCTAAAAAGAGCAAACGCAACCTATGCGTTGGTGGCACACAGCTATAAAAACGCGCAAGCCTCGCGTTGCTAGAATGGTCGGCATTATGCAATCATATCAAACCAAACGAAATATATATTATAAAGTATACTAAAGAATTAAAATACTTATAATTTTAATTCTTTATTGGTTTGCGAAATTAAAAATAATAATAACAAATAAAAACAAACTATTTAAAATAAGTTTTATTAATAATTGTGATACAGTTTGAAACAATTAACAATGCAAAATCCAGGCTGCTCAGCACAGTCGGGGCAGTAATATCCCGTGTCCTTGCGTTTTTTTTTTCACTTCCCCAACAGAATTTGCATCGTCGGCGCATTGACTTTCCCTTTCTAGGGCACGGTTGTATTACATGGATTTTAGTAGAAGTAGAAGTGTTAGACGTAGTTAATATATTGACATCGGGGAGTTAGCTTTGGATCACTGACAAACGGAAATCATATAAAGGATTTTTAGTGCCCGATAGAAGATTGTACATAGTAAAAGAATTATACAGCATTTGTTGTAGCATATGAATGCCTAATTTCTTGTAACATCTCAAAGTCTTACGCTCGCAGCTGTAATAAGCTAACATTTGATCCTGGTGATCAACTCCACCCATATTTTTATTATAATTTACCACCATGTTTCGTTTTAATTTCTCCGTTTTACGGCGTGTTGTAGTTGGCACCATTTGTGCATCGTATTCTGATGAAATTAAGAGAACATCACGAGTTTCTCGCCATTTCATTACGCAGATACCTTTTTAGGGTTCCGTTGCCAAATTGCAAAAAACGGAACCCTTATAGATTCGTCATGTCTGTCTGTCTGTCTGTCTGTCTGTCTGTCCGTCCGTATGTCACAGCCATTTTATTCCAAAACTATAAGAGCTATGCTGTTGAAACTTGGTAAGTAGGTGTATTCTGTGAACCGTATTAAGATTTTCACACTAAAATAGAAAAAAAAACAATAAACTTTGGGGTTCCCCATACATAGAACTGAAACTCAAAAATGTTTTTTTTCATCAAACCCATACGTGTGGGGTATATATGAATAGGTCTTCAAAAATGGTAATGAGGTTTCTATTATCATTTTTTTCTAAACTGAATAGTTTGCGCGAGAGACACTTCCAAAGTGGTAAAATGTGTGTCCCCCCCCCCGTAACTTCTAAAATAAGAGAATGACAAAACTAAAAAAAATATATGATGTACATTACCATGTAAACTACCAATGAAAATTGGTTTGAACGAGATCGAGTGAGTAGTTTTTTTTTTAAAACGTCATAAATCGTAAACCGCAATTTACCTTACATTCAATCAACTGAAATATAAAAATTAAAATATATATATATTTTTAAACCGAAAATACCTACAGGTTTGTACAGAACCCTCGGTGCGTGAGTCCGACTCGCACTTGGCCGGTTTTTTTATTATATTGTGCGAAAAACTCACCCTATTTGAGCTTTTTTGTAACCACTTCCTTGGGGTTATTCTTTCGATTTTGCCTTAGGGTGCCAGTGCAATAAGTTTTTTGTGTCAAAAGCTTTTCGGTTAATTCAACAGAGTTATAGAAATTATCCATAAAAACGGAATAACCTTTATTAACATAATCTTGCAATAAATTCATAACTACTTTTGAAGCATGGTTAGTACCACCGATGGTTATATCACCCGCACCAGCTTATACGATTAATTTCAGAACAATACCATAAACATCTGATAGGACATATAGTTTGATGCCGTATTGGTTATGTTTATTTTTAATATATTGCCGAAATATGAGACGTCCTCTCCATAGCACAACTGACTCGTCAATGCATAAATTATTGGATGGAAAGTAAATTTCCTTCATCCTTTAATTAAAATAAGTGACGAGAAGCGAAATTTTGGACAACCTGGTGTCATCAACATTATTGTTTTCGAAATGGAGAACTCTTAAAATAAGCAAAAATCTATTACGAGTCATGTAGCTGCTGAAAAATGTTAGATTAAATAGGTGATGTTTTTTCCAATAATCTTGTATGTGATTTAATTTAATAGAGCCCATGTGGAAGTCCATGGCCCTCTAGGGGGCACCGGTGTGGGCGCCCTCATTGAGGCTGCGCCCAGCGCGCCGGTTGTTTGCGGCCCAGAGGGTCATGGCCATCCGGTTAATCCGGGGATACCGCACGGTCTCGTGCGAGGCGGCGAGCCTCCTTGCCGGAGTGCCGCCATGGGATCTGGAGGCAAAGGTCCTCGCGCACATGTGGGAGTGGTGCGTGGAGGCGAAACGCCGGGGCGAAACTCCGCTGCCGCGACAAATCGCGGCACGGCGGACAGAGCTCCGGCAGGATCTCATGGCGACATGGCGGGTACGATTGTCGCAAACCAGTGCTGGGCACGCCACAATTGCGGCGGTAAGTCTCCTCTTTGAGGAGTGGATAGAGAGGCGTCACGGCGTCCTCACCTTCCGCCTGACGCAGGTTCTCACCGGGCATGGGTGCTTCGGTGGGTTCCTGTTCAGGATAAAGCGGGAGGATACGTCCGGGTGTTCCCATTGCGAGGATCGTCTGGAGGACACGATGGAGCATACGGTTGAGGTGTGCCCTGCCTGGGCGGGGCACCGCCGTGTCCTCGTGGAGGCGATCGGCGGCGGCGACCTCTCGCGTCCAGCCCTGGTGCGAGTCATGGTACGGAGCGAGAGGGAATGGGAAGCCGTCACCTCCTTCTGCGAAGCAGTAATGCTCGCGAAGGAGGAGGTGGGGCGCGTGAGGGAGTGGCAGTCTCTGCGCCCTCACGTCCCTAGCCACCGCAGGAGGAGACGCCCCGGGCGTCGGGAGTCAATAGCGGACTCCCGGCCACCGTAGGCGCGAGCTTGCGGGTGGCGAGCAATGGGTAGCTCGCCGCCCGGTAAGGGCCAAGCTCGGGTCGACGGCGCGCAGTGTTCCACGCGCGCCTCAAATAGATGTCAGCAGCAGTGTAGGGGTCTACTAGGACCGATGCCTGCCGGGGTCGCGTGATTGTTCGAAAGAGATACCGTGACCCTGGCACATGGGCAACTGATGGAACACGGGTGGGTTTTAGTCAGTAAAAGTCTGACACGCCCTCCCGCTCCGCCCAGAGCGGGAGAAGTCATATCATGATTTCCCATCCTAAAAAAAAAAAGCCCATGTGGAATAACAGTCCTAAAAATGTTTTAAATTCCGATGTTGTGATGTCTTTCCAATATTTTATTCTACTTCCAGGTAAATTTTGTGCTAGTAGTTGGGACGCGTTCTCATTACTTTTATCAACAATCATGTCAAGTAATTCGTTTGTCACTATTAGATTAAAATAATCAATGGGATCTGCACCCTCAGGTTGAATTTTCAGTCCAAAGGGATTACCTTCAAAGTTCATTCTTCTAGCCTGTTTGTGATAATCTGACCATTCTTGATTTTCTTCGGTTGAATTGTTAGGGATTAAGTCAGTTAAATCATCTCCATTTGCAATTGATGTATCGCTATCAATGTCAGAACTACTCATGTTTTCAACGAAATCATCATCAAACATTTCTTCATAATTCTCCTCAGGGTCTTCTAGAATTTGCAGCAGTTATTGATCTGATATGGGTAAGTTGACATTTTCAGATAGTTTTGGTGAACTTTCATGTTCTAAGGTACCAACAATTGCTGTTAAGTCGTCTTCAATGCACGTATTTTTAGTGTGTGTATTGGATGTAGAATTTGAAGACTTACCGCCACGTGTCCTTATACGTTTACATGGTTTTCCACGGTTATTTGGTGATTTTTCATCCCCTGAAGTAGTCGCGATATTTGCTTCTTTAATATTTTAATATTTTTTTTCGCTATATTGGACACACCAAACTTACCACCACGCGTTCTAACACATCTAGGTGTTTTTTCTTGAGTATCTATTAACCCTGATACAACTGGTTCACTAAATAAGTCATTATTGGTTAGAAAATTAGACTGTCCAGGAGTATCCAAATCTATTGTTGACAGCTTTGAACTACAGGGTGCAACATTTTCTTTATCTTCTATTTCAACTTCCTCAGATTTTTTAGCAGTTTCATCTATATAGGTTTCAGAATTTATTGGCGCTAACAAACTACTATTTACATCAACCATTTTCTATTATATCCATGACTATTTTACCTTAGAATTTATTATTTCAGTTTGACTAATCCAACATCGTAATGGGCCAGATGATGATGTAAATTGCACTGCAGATATCACGAATTGTCTCAAAGCAAATTCTGGTGTATAATTTTTTGAATGGAGTATAGGAACTACCTTTAGTTGTTCGAGATGAGATGAAGTAACAAACCTGTAATCAATTAAGACTGTTGTGAAAAAGTATGATTTAAATAACACTTAATACTCATGTATTTATACTTACATATTTGCAGCTCCTGTGTGTCCAAATGGGTTGTCAGGTTCCGGATGAGTCCCACATTCAAAATGCGTTGATAATATTTTTGCTCGTTGTCTGATCATATTTTGGACATTTGATCTGAAATTATAACCAAATGCGAATCAAACTATCAAAAAAAAATACAAACATACCAATAACTGTTAACACTACGTACACTGATGACAAAAATATATCATATCCTTGGGATAAATTGAGGGATTCTGAATTAGATACATGTTGAACATGTGTTGGAATAGATCTGGCTCGTTTTCTGCAAAATAGATTAAGCACTAAAGAAAATGAAACAAAAATTTATTTTGCTTGGAATAAGCAGAGGTACTTATTTATGAGCCTGTGACGTTGATGTGCATTCTCCTGTGTCAAACAATCCAGATTCAGATGTATATTGAGTCTGTGCTGGCAAAGACTTTCTTCTTTTCATGGTTAATTTTTGAGTAGAATCACATGCAGTACTGTTCAAAACTTGTCTGTAATAACCATATGTGCAAAATTAACCATCAAATGAATCTAAAATGACCTATACCACCCTCTAAGTAAAAAAAATGTCTTTACCTATTTGAGTGCTAAATTCACAAGCTTAGCGCTACGCTGTTTTTTGCCATCTGCCATTTTTATTCTTTATCTAGAAATTGAATAATAGATCAGTGAAAATAAACAACACCAACAGTTATTTATTACAGAACTTCCTAGCTCTAAATTTGATTTTAAGTTACCAATATCTATCCCAACAACATCCTTAAAGTCTGCTTCTTAGTCCTAGTGCTTTAGTTGTGGAGAAAAACCAGCTAAGTGCGAGTCAGACTCACGCACCGAGAGTTCCGTACAAACTTGGAGGTATGTAAATACATCGTCTAACAAGATAATCGAGTCGCGATACACTGTACTTAATCGAAAGTATCGAGGGAGGAACTTAACTTTGCCATTGTAAAACAGTTGTCCCCATAAATTGATATAGCAGGTAGACAGTTTACCAACCGCCAAAAAGTTTAAATTCGTGAAAGAACTGTAGGTACCTAATCAGAAGTATCGAGGGACAAACATAACTTTGCCGTTGTAAAACTATCTACTAATCACCATATTCACCATTTACCACCAATATCTAATAAGCAGACACAAAAATAATGGTCATAATATGTACTTACAATAACGAACTAGTGGAGATGTTTATATAATACCATCCCACCAATTGTTGTTCGTGTGTGCCATTCAACGCACCACCTGCGTTGAAATTTTAACTAGTATCGTTTTTACCGGAATCTAATTAAAAATGAGTTATCCACATAAATGATAAATAGTAATAGGCACTTGCGTTATCACACATCCAATAACTATTTTCACATGAATAAATCAATATTTTTTGACGAAATTCAGAACACGTTTACCGGTACAACAAAGACGACTTGAAAATATGACATTCTGGTTTGAAATTGAAAAACCGTCTGAATTGACATATGACAGTGACGTTTGTCTATGGTTTATCGACTAATTTAAACATCTAGATCTGAACGCAACTACAAAAAATTATAATTTATGAAACTATGGTCCCAACCCATAGGGTGCTTTGCCCAACTGGTACTTCCAGAGATAACCCCCTACATACAAACAAACAAATTTTGCCTCTTTATAGTATCAGTATATACTAGGATCAAGTTGAACCCTCGTCGCAAGCGGTCGTCTGTGCGCGCGCGCAACACATGTTGGCTCGGCCGAATTCGAAATTAAAACGCGTTTTTTGTGTGTGTCTCTCTGTGCAAAAGTGTCATAAGTTCAGGCTGTAGTGAAGACTGACTGCCGGAGGACGAGTAACCCATGGCGCTAGACCCGGTGAGACCGTTCTTAATATTACAGGGATACGTTAGCTAAACTGCGTAGACGGGCCTATATATGCCGCGCGCGCACGCAACGTCATCTCAAGCAGCCGTTGCGGACCAGTGTCTTCACACAAACAAATTCACGCTATTATTCTAACACTAAATGTGATATCGTTAAAGATGCCTTACCTAAAGATCTTATAATTGTACACACAGCTACATATCAAGCTATGGATTTTCAGTTTTAACAGACCTCGCATTGTATAGGCTTTCTGTGCAAAGAGAAGTCAGTTTATACTGGAAATGAATGTCTTGATTTGTCGACGTGTGTACCATGGAAACAAATTCCTCAAATTGCTTTGCAAAAGGCCACGGTCACCGGAATGTAAATATACATGTGGACTGAAGAGATAATTAAAAAAAAATACCCCGAACTCTTAAGTTTGCACCAGACGTTTTTGCTCTACAGATAACGATACAAAACAAAAAAAAAGGTCAAGCTCACAAATTAGACAGTTTCAGCCCCTTACTGACACAAATGTGTTTGACTAAACAAAAGCAATAACAATGTTTATAATCGTGCCCTTCACAAAAGGCGGGAACTGTAATACGGGAACTGTTTGTCTAGTAAGATATCTCACCAAATAACATTTGATCACAAGAATATCCGTCAAGATCTCGCTACATATGTTTTGGAACATTGACAGGATGATAGAATTCGCCTAGCACTTCTAAATAATATATAGGAATTTCTCCCCAACAGCATTCTTTTCCAGGAACAAAGGATAACAAAATACATAACCGTGCAATTAATTAAACATTCTAGTATATCGAATATACCATAGTCACCGCGTCCGAATTGTACCTCGTAATTGTGAATGTACACATAAACAGAACGCAGAAAAACACCGATCGGCGATCGAGAGAATCCACCAATACATATACACATCCTCTACACGAAGCACTATGATAGCTGGGTCCTGATCAAAGTAACAATACAACATCAACTGGATAAACAAAACGCAAAGTTCAAACAACGCATCATACAACCACACATTATATCAGACCTTTAGGTAGCCGGTACAACACAGGAGAAGTACATGAAAAAGCCACAAAACGTCAGCTTCAAACGAACAGTCTCCAATTAGTTACCTCATTAACACCGTGCGAACAACGAGAAGCAACACTACTTACACCATTATCAGACATAATCGCAGACGATACTGCATGTACCTACACCATAAACCTGACCACAACCGCAAAAAAGTACACTTGCCCAAATCTGAGCATTGCAGCTTGAAACGATTGCGGCGATTCAAAACCAAAACACACACCGGGGCCTTGCAATTTTATTAAGAAAGGATGCCCAAATTGAAACAGTTTACAATAAAAAGTATACGGATGCGATGTCACCTACCCCGCAGGTTGGCATGGGAAAAGACAAGCCAACTCCTCTGTACATAATAAATTCACACCCCAACAGCTGTACTTAGAAAGCAATCCGATCCTTCACAAACGTATTAAACTTGATTAGACGAAAAACAAGGACAGGTGCACTGCAAATACGACACTTCAACGCCCATATTGGTCGAGGTCGAAGTACCCAACGCAAAGGTTCGATGCAACACATACTTCAGCATGAAGATTCCAACTACAACGGCGAATTATTAATAATATTGCTAACAGAGAAACACTTCAAATAGAATACAATAAAATAATTTGGGGACTGCCAAGATCAAAAAATATCATAGAACAGTTAACAAAAAGGGAAAAAAAAACAAACACAAAAACAATGACAAGGTACGAATGTAACAACGGTTGAGACCAAGTATGTCAAACAATGCAACTGTGCTGCGCTGAATAGAAATTCTACCAAACCAAAATACCAAGACTGTATAACAAAAAACCAGCAAATGTAGTAATCACCTCAACGAATGAAAACATCGAAGTACCCTGGAACATTCTAACGGAGGTAGCTCTGACTCTTCAGACGATTTACTCAAGGGTCCACCGATTAGCCCTTTTTAACCTACAGAAGGCCAAATTTCTACAAAGCAAGCAACCAAATAACTGTAATATTCATAATCACGTAAAAGAAAGCCAGACAACACTCCAAAAGGTTAAATATCAGAACAAGAAACATGCAGACAACGAATACAAATATGCTTCACCGAACTAGGGAAAAAAATCACCCCGCAAAACACATGCAAACGCTCAACACATTCCACAGGAAAAAAAAAAGCAACAAACGAAACCGAAAAAAAGCAGGGTACCGATATGGAATGAGAGAAAAAAATTCGGCCTTCGGCCCGCTTCGACCGACGACGAAAGAAACAAAGGAAATCATCATCACTCCCGATGGTATTATCATTTGCGGACGACCTTATCCTCATTACAGATGAGCTGAAAGAACTAAAACGAATCCAATACCACATTATTGCGGCTCAGAAGAAATGAACGAGTTGAGTCATGATTTGATTGACCAAGCTAGGAAGAAAGGAAAACAGGAAACTGCGGACATAAGAAAATGCATCAAATTTAAATCGGTAAAACCGTAACAAAACACGTCAAGAACCACAGAATGTGCTACCTAGCACATGGTGAACCACACCACGCATGCATGCAGCAATGCAGTACAAGGCCAAATCTAAGAAGGTCGAGCGACCTCCTTACAAATGGAACGACAATCTAAAACAAGACATGAAATACGAGTACTTTGACATGGGAATCAAGTTTTGGACGGACACAGCTGGAGATATTATCGTACCTTGTATGATATATGACTAAAGGCGAACCGATCAAGACCGAGAAGATACGAACGAGTTATCATGAGAGACCCGATCAACAAACCGAGACAGAGAAAATGCATCAAATCGTAGACGGGAAAACCATAACAAAACGCATCAAGAACCACAGGATGTGCTACCTGGCACACATTTTCAGACGCTCTGAACCACACCTGTTTCATGTAGCAATGCAGTACAGGCCCAAATCTAAGAAGGTCGGACGACCTATTTACTAATGGAATGACAACCTAAAACAGGACATGAAATACTTCGACAAGGATATCCAGTTTTGGAGGGACACGGCTGGAGACAGAAATAAGATTAAAAAAGCGGCTAGTGATATCTACAAAAAAAAAAAACAGAAACTGATATCAGCGAGAACTCAGAAAACGACCAAGAAAACAACAACACGGAACACAGCGAAACCTCGACATAGAAAAGAGCCAAGCAAACGGTTAACTCCACCAAAAGATGCATCGGCGAAGCTCGACCTGGATCAACATGCCAGCGACTACGTGAAAAGATGCCCTCCTATAGACAAATATCACCCTTCTCTCCACTAGTCCAATGCTTACTTAAGGCTGCATAGTCGGTAGGCTCGTAATCCTTTCCTATCCAATGGGCACGTCTTCCCTACCATTACAGCGCCCCCCGGTCTACTTCTTGATATGCAATGGCCTATGTAGCACCATGAATCATGACACTTCAGGGGCTAGTGCAAATCTCGGGGTTCATTCGATTAATCGAGTCTGGTCAAACCACGCTGGGATCGGTGCAATTCATTTCATTTCATTTCATTTTATAGTATCAGTATATACTATTCAGTGTAACAGTCTTGTTCAACACTAGTCGGTTGTGATATGAGATGATTTTTCATGCAAATGTAATGCTGTCATAGACTATTTTGTAAAACTAGACACAGACTAAAACAGATGTATTTTATTTCATACCTTAATATTAAAAAAAATAAGTCAGAATCTGTTTTAGTCTGTCTGGTTTTACAAAATAGTCTATGCACACAAATCGAACAAAAAATTGAAGATATATAACGAGTGAGAGACGTGATGGTGGATACCAACCCGCACCTGGCTCGCGTAGTGTGTTATGGCTCATTCCCACTCACAGAGATTAGGTCTGTGTCCCAGCAGTGTGAACATTATAGGCTGATGCTGTGCTGAAGCACACAAATGTACAGCACGGACCTAATGACATAGAGATTTACTCTACATCTTCCATTCCAACAGATTCCGCTTTTCCTTTTGTTTTTACTTAAGTGCTGCGTCACTGTTTACCTGAACAACCTAAATATCGAAAACTAGCCCCGTTTTCGATATTTAGGTTGTTCTGTTGATTTACGATACAAGTGCGTCACCAAAACAGAAACACAGAGGTAGCCACAAAATCCCGCACCTCGTCAGCTTTGTACAAATGCACCCTTATCATCTGCTTACCCTTTCTCAAACTATGTTCGGATGGCTTCTAGTTTTACCGGATGCAGCTGAATATAGCACTCTTTTTTTTCATGTAGCAACTACCTATATGACATAGTTATTGGGGAATATAAGACCTTTGGTGCGACAGGTTGCCAATTTTCAGACTTCCGACGGCCCGTACTTATTTATTTATTTATTTAGGTAACCAACAGCAATACATAAAATAGGTATTTTACAAAATATGCGTGTTACAGTTATTATGGCCAATTATAGGTTTCCCTGTATAACTGGGATATATGTTTAATACATGCGAACGCACTTATGCCAGATATTTCCAATTATACAACTAAATAAAAATGCAATACAATACAAAATTATATAAGGATAAATTTAGATCATGTTTTTGAAAAATTTTAAACTAATATGGTTGAATAATAAAAGATAGTAGAAGAAGAAAAAGAAGATTGGGTGCTTGTCATTTGTCTCCGCTTATGATTTTCATTATTCTTTTTAGGGTTCCGTTGCCAAATGGCAAAAAACGGAACCCTTATAGATTCGTCATGTCTGTCTGTCTGTCTGTCTGTCTGTCTGTCTGTCTGTCCGTCCGTCCGTGTGTCATAGCCACTTTTCTCCGAAACTATAAGAGCTACGCTGTTAAAACTTGGTAAGTAGATGTATTCTGTGAACCACATCAAGATTTTTACACTAAAATAGAAAAAAAAATATAAATTTTGGGGTTCCCCATACTTACAACTGAAACTCAAAATATTTTTTTTTCATCAAACCCATACGAGTGGGGTATCTATGAATAGGTCTTCAAAAATGGTATTGAGGTTTCTAATATCATTTTTTTCTAAACTGAATAGTTTGCGCGAGAGACGCTTCCAAAGTGGTAAAATGTGTGTCCCCCCCCCGTAACTTCTAAAATAAGAGAATGATAAAACTCAAAAAAATATATGATGTACATAACCATGTAAACTTCCACCAAAAATTGGTTTGAATGAGATCCAGTAAGTAGTTTTTTTTAATACGTCATAAATCGTAAACCGCAAATTACCTTTCATTTAATCAACTCAAATATAAAAATTAAAAAAAAAACATTTATTTTCATAAGCATAAACCTTATACATAAACCGAGGATACCTACAGGTTTGTACGGAACCCTCGGTGCGCGAGTCCGACTCGCACTTGGCCGGTTTTTTTTAATGTCAGTTTATTACAGTTAAAAATAAATCAAATTTAGAGAATTCTGAGTTGTAAATTGTAGCAATGCGAGTCAGTACACAGTTCGTGGCATAGTTAGTGAAGTGCTTAGGGACGCTCAACATAGGCGTGTGACGAGTGCGCCGTTGAGGAGTATTAAAAGTTATTTGTGCGACTAATTCCGGGCAATCAAGGCGTCCAGTGAGTATATCATAGAGCAAACACATGTCCATCAGCTATCTGCGTAAGACACCGGGGGTTAACGGAGGCGATAGATAAGATGGTGAGAGATTTATTTTTTGAATCCTTTCTATTTGGTTCTTATAAATTATGTATTGGGGGCACCACATTTGGAACGCATATTCTAAAATGCTGCGCACATAAGCAAAGTATACCGATTTAAGAGCTCCAATATTTTTAAGTACCTTACATGATCTAAGAACAAATCCTAGGTTCTTATAAGCTTTTGTGCTAATAAGGTCTATGTGATCTGAGAACATTAATTTACTGTCAAACGTAACTCCTAAATCCCTAACCATCTGGACTTTATTTATGACAATTCCATCAAAATTATCTGAGTAATCAATCGGGTTCCTCTTACGTGTGTAACTGACACACTGACACTTTGCAACGTTCACAGTGATCTTGTTTTTTGCGTAATAATTATTTAAGTTATTAAGATCCTCTTGAAGGGCCTTACCATCATCGGCTGATTTTATTTTATAAAATACTTTTTTTGTATTGATTGCCAAAGGTCCAAAATGATAGCCTAGACTAACTGCTTAGCGGGCTTACTGAGGTACGGAGGGTTCTTGATATAAAAGATAGCCTCGCGTATACTGAACAAACACGGCAAGCATAGGTAATTTTCATCGATCATCCCGTGCGGCTATTATTATTTAGCCACAAGCTCTATGTCATACCATTCCAATCACAATGCCAAGCTTACTAACAATAATCAATAAGTATTCTCCCAAATAACATACGCGATTTCAAACATGATCAGTAATAAATTCCCTTTAAGTATAACGTAATAACTACATAATAATCATTGATTTCTCTACGTTGTTCTGCCAGAAAAATAACGAATGTACCTAAAACAGATGCGAACAGACGATTCGGGAATCTTGTTAGAATGCCCGACACTGACAAATTACATGTACAAAAAAGTAGAGGAATTCATGGTCCAACGAACGTTCACTGAAGCGGAAGGCGACAAGTGCCCTTTATGCTACGTAATGGAAAAGTGATGTTTGATATCTGAATATGTATATTATATAAGTTTGTATGATGAAATAGTGTTCCAACCTATTCGGGAATTCGTTTTTCGATGTGATTAACTATCGTTCTACGTAATGGCCAAGGTTATTAGGTGAACGGTTACGTCTTTAGCAAAAAATTAAACCGTTTTTATTTTACAATTTTTTGTGGCTATAATCTACTAATTACTACATGCTTACAAAAGTAAACAATCAATCATCCCCTGTTTTCCTACCCCTGGGTTGGATTTTTTTCCAAATTTACATGGGACCACCTTCGAATAACCAACCACCTTCCACCCGTTCCAATAAAAAAAAGAATTATGAAAATCGGACCATTCTGTAAAAAGTTATGCGTGGTCATACATAAAAAAGAAATATATATATACGTGTCGAATTGAGAACCTCCTCCATTATTTTGCGTCGGTTGAAAAGTTTGGACGTTGCTATCCAAACCCAAGCTGACAGAAAAATTGTTTAGATATGAAGTAATGACCAATCGTGATGGTTTTCTTCCTAACTTTTTGGCAAAGATAAGAAAGCAGTGTGAAGGAACCTATTGATAAATGTTACGTATTTAATAAGTATTAATTACACAGGTCTGTAGAAAAACGTACTTATAGGGTTTATTAGGTATGGTTCGGAAATTACCCGAGAATCTTAAGCTACTTAATTGTTAATTAAACCACTACTACTAATGTTCTCTAAATAACTTAAATATCCAACTAACATTTAACTATTGCCTAGACACATAATAAAAATGAAAATATGAAAGTTATCCTAGCTCGAGGCTATGTAGAGCTGTCATTCTCAGGTACTTAAAAAAGGTCTTTATAATGAGTTAGGGACCAACATACTGCTAAGTTGAAACTTTTAGTAAAAAGAAATACTAACAATGTGTACCTTATATTATGATACCCCATTCTCGCGTATAGGCAGAGAATAAGAATAGCAGGCACGAAGAAGAAGAAAATGTTGCTCAGTTCTAGAAGTGGAGACGGTACGATCAGCGCACAGAATGTAGAGTCCAACGATATGTTACCGGAATCTGAAACAAAAATGTTTTCAATAAATATAATCCAATTCTGGCAGGTCCTTAAAGTGGAAGTAAGGAAGTAGTAAACTTAGATGAGCAGGTAGTACTCTTGTAGAGTAGATGATTGATGTTAAATCAACAGATTGATATACAAGTAGATAACAACACCAACTTTTTAATCCATGATGTGCGTGTGCTGAGTAGTCAATTCTTGTAACGATAACATTCTTTGTCTCGTCTGCATACTAAAGTTTTCTGTAGACTAGAGACTGCTAAGATTATGGTACTCGATAAAAACGAGATTTTAAGATGAACCTATTAAATTCCTAAGTTTAGTAATTACCCAAGCCATGGGCGGGTGCCTCAAATTTTTTTTCAGGGGCAGTGGGCAGGGACAGTTTCCTTCGGTTCTCAAAAGTCGTCTGTTCAAAACAGTTTAGCGCTACGACCACTCCCTAAGGGTTACCTTTAAGGAGGGCCCTTAGCGTGTAGCCGCTTTAATCTATACATCTATACAAATAAGTTAAGACAAGTCCGGTTAAGCACCCGACAACCTCCTAGGTTGAACTGCGAGATGTAATTAACAACAAAATAACACGGATTATTCTTGTGAGATTGTAATCATATATTATTTTGTAACGCTCTTTACATCTGCATACATGTCGCACCTGAGACACGCATTAATCTTTTTGTGTGTAAGGTTGAGACTCACAAGTTTATTGCCTCGTGTTATGAAAAGTAAATAAACACGAAGAACGTAGCACGTGCTCGAGTTTTAAATGTTTAGGTACATGATTGATGGCTGCAAATGCAACATCAAATTAGATTAAAGCACCCAAGTCTGTATAATTTAGTCATACCCTGTATAAACTGTAGTTTCGACATAGTTTCCATCCCTAAATGCGTTGGACGCTTGCTATTCTGTATTTGAACTTATAATACAACTAGATTTTGCCCGCGGCTTCGTCCGCGTGGATGTCGGAAATTAACGCAGTCATTTTTCTAAAATGAAAGTAGCCTAAGTTACTCCTTATTACATCAGCTACCTGCCAATAAAAGTGCCGTCAAAATCGGTCCAGCCATTTCAGAGTTTAGCCGGAACAAACAGACAGACAGACAAAAGTTTAAAAAAAATGATTTTTTGGTGTAAGTAACGTATTTACTTTCATATAGTAAAAAGCTGTTAATTTAAAATTACAAACAGACACTTCACTTTTATTTATTTTTACGTCGATACGCTCTCCCACCACGGCATGTCTTACGGTCTTACCGCATGCTATAGGTACCGAATGGATTAACAGATTGCATACTAAGGCATCGGAAAAACACTATTCGATGTTTAACTCTGAGCGTTGAGCAGTCTGTTGTAGATACAATGCGCGGAAAGATTCAAATGTGTCTAAATCTACAAAGACACAAAATGCTTACTCACTGATAACACCCCGGTTATTCATTTCTGTCATGTCATACTTGCAAAAACATTATAAACAGCTTTATCAGCATATTACGTAATAAGTATTTACCCTTGTTTTGTTACATTGATGTTTACCTGCCTCAGGACGCCATCGTTTGGCTTTATTATCTACTCTTTAGGGTATGGAGTAAAAAACGGGCAAAAGCGTGGCGGACCATGAACAATGAATGGTATTTGGGACAATTTTGTCTATAAAACGACGAAAAACATATTCTGCTATACATCGATATATATTACGGTCAATTTTGAACCTGAAAATATAGGCCTGCATTGTGAATTACGGAAAACATTATAGACTGCTTATGTATGTAAGGAACTAAACCTATAGGCTGCTGCCTGTTGTTCCAAAATCATGCAATTTGGTAAGAAGCAAGGTCTCACAACAAGAATAAAGGAAAATTGATAATACGTAGTTTTATCACATTTTCCAACCATTACCAACTAAAAAGTCAGCAAGTAAAGTTTTCGTTGTTTTGTAGAGTGGTGAGTGCATGATTTATGCTACAGTTTTAAGTATCTGTGTATGTCACGAAGTAGTGCAATTAAATCTATACTAATATTTTAAATCCTATAATTTGTTTGTACACAAAAACAAACAAATAAAACTCAGGAACAGCCAGTCTAATTCTTGAGGAAGGTTATAGGCTATTTAACATCACAAAACGACCCTTAGGAGCCAAGCATAAAGAAATAATGTTGGACAGAATGCTAAGTGAAAACTAAGTAATAGTGTGGGCGGTCAAAACTTTACGCAGACGAAGTCCCGGGCGAAAAGGTACATAATGCGCTAAGGTGCTAAGACTGAGGTCGTGGGTTCGATTCCCACCCAGGACAAATCTTTGTGTGATGAGCACAATCATTTGTTCTGTGTCTGGGTGTAATTTATTTATAATATGTATGTATTTCATAAGTATGTTTATCAGTTGTCTGGTTGCCATAGTACAGGCTCTGCCTAGTTTGGGATCAGATAACGTTGTGTTAGTTGTCCTAAGATATTATTTATTTATTTTGTAATCACTTTTTAAATCACCATCCTAAAATGTCTGCAACTAAATGGTTTATTATTATGCAGAATTTTCATCTAACTATGGGTTTTTTTCAAATCCAAGAGCACAACAGTTGAACGCTGGACAATATAGCGTTATCCATGTTTCAAACAATTGTTATAGAGTAGCTTATACTCGTTTGGGCAGAGGCATTAATCTTATCTGGTTTTCGCAGGTTTCCACTAGAGACTAGAGCTAGGACCCAGAGCAATCAAGTTTATGTTTTTATGAGGCGATAACATATTAAAGTAATTCATACTATAGACCAACTTAAACACATCCGAAAGTAAACCCTTGCGTAACAAGGTCTCTGGGGTTGTCAATAATTCTGAAATGTGTAACCTTTTGAATCATTGCCTATGGTACTGTGTGGACTTAGAAACTTAAACAAATTTCTCTTATTACCTACAGTATATATGTTACAGTCATAGTGATTAAACAGCTATTATACATAATGTCTGGTTATTATATATAATGACTAAATTGTCTAAACAATGTGAGAAATTAATCACTTTATCCGAATATTATTCACAATAACAGATAAAAAATAAACGTGTATTACAGTTGATACTGTTCCTGAATACGAAGTTACCATCCGAGAATATGTAAAAAAAGAGTCACATCTTAACGACCAAAGATTTCAGCATTGGAACTGTACTGGCAAATGCGTTTCTATTAGGGCAAAAACGAAAAGTCAAGCCTGTTGTGTAACTCACAACTCACAAGTCACAAGTCTCAATGTCCAAATTGGGGGACCCCAATGTTCAAGTGTTATAAATCAGTACTCATGACTCATTCCATATAAATCTCTGTGTTTTAATTTTCGTGGCTTATGGCTTTCAATTTTGTTTTTTTTTTTTTATTATTATATTTTGAATATAAAATTTTGAAAACGTATAATAAACATTATTATTTTTTTAAAAATCTAGCTTTCACTGTCCCACTTCTGGCCTACCTCCACTTTTTTCCATTTTTCGCGAGACTGTGCGTCCAGTTTTGACGGAATCTATTTAGCTAGTACCGCCATCTCCTACCGGCTCACTGTCTCAGGGCACCAGTTCTATGGTACTTGGGCCAGCAGCATGCGGCGAACATATCCTGCCAAGTCCAATTTATATATTTAATGATCAGCTTATAATGTTCCCACTGCTGAGATACGGAAGGAAATGGGTCATAGTCCATCACACGGGCGCATTGCTATTTGTAAGATGTCAGATATCTTCGAATTATTAATTCTAGGACATGACGGTTTCTTTACGATGTTTTCTTTCACAGTTTTAAGATGTGAGAGTGTGTGTGTGGGTGATGGAATGAAATAAGCAAAGTAAAATACCCATCTGGGAGTACCCAGCCTTACAAGTCAGGACAGATACCACTGGGTCACCACTGCTCTCAAGTATATTTAGCGCATAACTGTAAGCTGCAGTCAAAAGTTTGGATTTGTGGCCAGCATATGGCAATTGCAAATTTTTTACATACCCACTTTTAAGATAATAAACATGATGTTTTGGCGGTATGAGGAACAGGTCTCCGTAGAAAAGAGAGGATCCTTCGGACAAGTAGGTGTCGTTCCTGGTGGGCGATTGCAAAACGATTACTGTTTGAGTTACAGACTTTGTATGTATGCTAGTTGTGTGGTAAACTCTGCTTGCGTGATTCAGTGATGCAGTTTATTGCGTGACGTGCGTGTGATGCGTAGATTGCATGCGGTGGTGTGTAAATGTCACTACCTTATGATAAAAAGTTAATTTTGAGCTTAATACAGCTGCCATCATTTGTACCGGTCTCAATGCAGACTGTCGATGAGCTTGAAGATTAAGCAATTAAAATAATTCGACTCAAAGCTCTCTCTCGACCCGGAGTCTGCCGAAATTGTATCCTTACTTTGGTGGACTGACTGATTATAAACTGATTTGACGTGGACAATTTCTTAATACCGTACAATGAGCGATTCTTATGTTAAAATAAATTTATTTTAACACCAATTCAAGACTAGTCAAGCCTGGGTTGGGTTGTGGATTATGGGAAATGAAATTGCTAATGTTTTGCTTCACGGGTTTGCCAAAATTCGTCTGCTCAACAACTCAAAAACGCAATGATCGTAGCTAAACTGTCAATATGAAACATATTGCGATATATTTTAAATTCATGTGTGTTCGCTCTTTATTTGCCTTTTAATATTGTGTTATTTATTATTTAAGATTTAGTATTGTTACTTATTTTTATTATGATTTGCTGCACCGTCCGACGTCACACGTCAGCGCCGGCTGTCGCTGAAAACCAGCGCTGGGGCTCTGTCTCGCATAGAGTCGCAGTATTATGCTGAGCGATGGCCGTTTTGCGTGGATTTGACGCATATTTTCCCCAGCTATTTTTTTATATTTTTGTTGTGTTCAGTTTGTTTTTGCGTCTTATTTACCGCAAATAAACGTATTTTCTTTCTTTTCTTTACACAATTACCCAACTGCGGTACCGGTGCGTTAGACAGTAAAAAAATTCAAATCGAGTTAATAAATTTAGCGTAACGTGGACACAATGTCCTGAATACAGTGGAACATCCATTATATAGAAGCCCTTTATAAATTCCAACAAGCTGAAACGATCAATTTGGTCGTCATTTAAAAAGAAAATTATCCACTGTATTTTTCGGTGAAACAACTGTGTTATTAAAAAAAAAAATCTGAGAATTGTGGTCACAACTTGGTTTGAACTTCTTGAACATGACGGAGTGAGACCTGAGTCGATATGTAAAAAATACCAGTTAATATAATATGAACGGTTGATGGTTGATAGAAATATCACGCGCTTCACGATTATATTTTTTATATCAGTACCTAGGACCTAACTATTTTCTAGCTTTTAGTTACATTATCTACCCCATTATTAACCGACTCCAAAAAGGAGGAGGTTTACAATTCTTGTACTTTTTTTTTTTGGTGGAAAATAACTTCAATTGCGGAACTCGGAATTGAACTCTTCCTTATTTTTTTAACTCGTTTAAAAAAGGAGACGTAAAATATTTCAAATATTGTCTCACTGCTGTAATGATCGTTACGTTTACTTCTTACAGAACTACTTGAAGGTCAATCGTTTATTATGTCAAGAAACAACATTAATGTAATGTAATTAAGACTTTACAAAATTACACCAAAAAAAAAAAATCAAAAAAAATTTTCACTGAAGCAAAATCTTCAAGGTAACCGAAATAACGAAATACCGAATACCGAATTACTTTGAAGTTAATCAAAATCTTTTAACAATTTCCTAATAATGTCATTTTTGTTTTCAAAGAACTTGTTAACGAGGTTGCCCTCTTTTTATTTCAAGGTTTAATTAGTCTACTTATAAATAAGATGATTGTTAAGTGAGATCATTGCAATGTAACATTATACTAAAAAAAACGAGCACTGGAGATCCACAGAAAGTACGTTTGAAACTCGATAAAACATTTGAGTAGATACCTATTTATATTCTGAAATAAATATAAGGCCCTTACTCAGAAATTTCTTTGAAAAAAACAGAATAAACATAGTACGCACAGCCACACATCGAGCTATACATTTCATTTTGCAGTATAAGCTGACATCTCATTGTACGACAAGCCTATACAATGCGAGGTCAGCTAAAACTGGAAATGTATAGCTCGACCTGTAGCCGTGTGTACGTAGATAACTAGTATATATCTTTGCGACAAGCACAATGTTCTTAATGAACGATAAATAAATAATCGCTCCCCGAGACAGAACCACAATAATAAACAAGATGTCACCGAGAATTTATATAAAAGATAAACAGCTGCCTTCTCTCAAAAATTAAGGTGCTGTTACAATGGATAATGGTAATATAATAATAACAAATATCTGATGATAGTGGTATGTTAAAAGCTCATACCTCTCTGTGGATATTTATATCCAAACATATCTTTTAGCTTTATATAAAAAAAAACGATATTCGTGAGTTAATAGTCTCGTTTTTCGATTCTGTTTGCGTTGCTTTTCTAAGTTGATGCGGATTTTGCGGAAAGTTTTTGAGTATACCATTATTGCATTAAGTTTCCTTGACACACATTATCTATTGAGATATCGTCTCGCAGGATAAGTATTCTTTTGTTTTAAGGGTTCCGTACCCAAAACCATGAGAGCAGTGGTGGCCCAGTGGCTTCGACTGCGACTTGTGAGGTAGAACCCAGGCAAGCACTTTACTTTGTTTATTTAATTTCATCACC
Source organism: Aporophyla lueneburgensis (assembly GCA_932294355.1). NCBI lineage: Eukaryota > Metazoa > Arthropoda > Insecta > Lepidoptera > Noctuidae > Aporophyla > Aporophyla lueneburgensis. The sequence continues at coordinate 25,162,846 of OW028734.1, forward strand.
ACTGCTCTCAAAATGGAGAATTGAAATGAGGTATCTCGTGATCGTATATATCATGTTCTAGAACCAAAAATTCGAATCTAATTTTTTTTAATCATTTGTCGTTTTTACCGGCTATTGTAGTATTCACTGTGTAAAAATTAGAAAAGCGTCTACCTATTACTGTTAGAAAAATACAGCCCAGTGTCAGACAGACAGGCAGCAAAGCCTTAGTAATAGGGTCCCGTTGACAATGGCTTTGGGTCACAGTCAGCCTATAACGTCCCCACTGCTGGGACACAAGCCTCCTCTCTGTGAGAGTGAGTGGGCCATAATTCATCACGCAGGCCCAGTGCGAGTGTAGTTATCACTGAATCTGGAATGTTTCTATGCGAAAGGGATTGTGATAAAGACGCTGAATACTAGACACGGTCACTCAACCATCCGCGAACATGATGACGGCAACAATCATGAAAAAACAAGACAGTAACAGATTGTGTCGGTCAAAACATGCCATGACTCACGCTTTCACTCACTAGTCGAATTTTGTGAGGGAGCACATTCCTAAACAGTACTTTTATTATCCATCATCTATAGAACATTGCGAGGAAACAGCTCCACAAAGACATGTCACTTAGACGTCACCTTTTTTTTTTTTTTTTTTTCAGGATGGGAAATCATCAAATGACTTCTCCCGCTCTGGGCGGAGCGGGAGGGCGTGTCAGACTTTTACTGACTAAAACCCACCCGTGTTCCATCAGTTGCCCATTTGCCAGGGTCACGGTATCTCCTTCGAACAATCACGCGACCCCGGCAGGCATCGGTCCTAGTAGACCCCTACACTGCTGCTGACATCTCTTTGAGGCGCGCGTGGAACACTGCGCGCCGTCGACCCGAGCTTGGTCCTTACCGGGCGGCGAGCTACCCATTGCTCGCCACCCGCAAGCTCGCGCCTACGGTGGCCGGGAGTCCGCTATTGACTCCCGACGCCCGGGGCGTCTCCTCCTGCGGCGGCTAGGGACGTGAGGGCGCAGAGACTGCCACTCCCTCACGCGCCCCGCCTCCTCCTTCGCGAGCATTACTGCTTCGCAGAAGGAGGTGACGGCTTCCCATTCCCTCTCGCTCCGTACCATGGCTCGCACCAGGGCCGGACGCGAGAGGTCGCCGCCGCCGATTGCCTCTACGAGGACGCGGCGGTGCTCCGCCCAGGCAGGGCACACCTCCACCGTATGCTCCACCGTGTCCTCCAGACGATCCTCGCAATGGAAACACCCGGACGTATCCTCCCGCTTTATCCTGAACAGAAACCCACCGAAGCACCCATGCCCGGTGAGAACCTGCGTCAGGCGGAAGGTGAGGACGCCGTGACGCCTCTCTATCCACTCCTCAAAGAGGGGACTTACCGCCGCAATTGTGGCGTGCCCAGCACTGGGTTGCGACAATCGTACCCGCCATGTCGCCATGAGATCACACCGGAGCTCTGTCCGCCGTGCCGCGATTTGTCGCGGCAGCGGAGTTTCGCCCCGGCGTTTCGCCTCCTCGCGCCACTCCCACATGTGCGCGAGGACCTTTGCCTCCAGATCCCATGGCGGCACTCCGGCTAGGAGGCTCGCCGCCTCGCACGAGACCGTGCGGTATCCCCGGATTAACCGGATGGCCATGACCCTCTGGGCCGCAAACAACCGGCGCGCTGGGCGCAGCCTCAGTGAGGGCGCCCACACCGGTGCCCCGTAGAGGGCCATGGACCGCACGATCCCCGTGTAGAGCCTCCGGCAGGAGGCGTTTGGACCCCCCAGATTGGGCAGGAGCCGCTTTAATGCAGCCCCAGCCCGCTCCAGTCTGGGAGCCAAACGTCGGAAATGTTCGACGAAGTTCCACCGGCTGTCGAGGACAAGTCCCAAGTACTTCATCGTCGACTCGACGCCGATGTGAACCCCTCCTACCGTAAGCTGGGTACCCGCAGGTGGCGCGTTCCGAGGACCATGAAAACCCATGGCCTCGGACTTGTGCAATGCCACCTCGAGTCCCAATTGCCGGATCCTATCGACGATTGTCGCAACCCCGCGTGTCATTAATTCGGCACTTAGACGTCACCTCAACTGTTGTGTTGTAATGAATGAGGACAATTCCAAAGTAGGATTGATAGTGAATATCATCGTTCAGTGAATTTTATGTGAGAGAGAGTTGAATAATTACTTTTATCTTCACGATCACGATCTTAGTTGTAGTCGTTTCAACGACTTCTGTTGCGAAAGTTCGCCGTTTGATCTTTGCAATTTTTCGGAGAAGGCGATCTTATGTTGTTTTATAAAGTTTGTCCACGGTCTTGTTTCCTGTATCCATAGTAATATGATTTGTATTAGATCAGTAGTTTATTGGGGCACATGGAACTCACCACAATGCTGACTAATACCTCCATATGAAACCTACGGATGTCCAAAACAAACAGACTGATGATGTTTAATATTGTTACACAAAATATATGAACACAGCAAATAAAACTATAATTTGTGTGTTGCTAACTAAACAGGGTGGAGCACAAAGGTAAAATGGGTGGTTATTATTACATTAAATGAAGCTTAGACGAAGCCGAATACGAGGCGACGAATACGAGGGCTTAGTGGGCTCGTGTCTTACTAGTCCAGTCATTATAGTAAGTTCACCTCGGAGTTCGAGATACCCAGCTGTAAGTCTGTAAATACTTGTATATTGACACCCTAAAAGTTGTCTCAAAACCTACATATGGTAGGGTGTAAGCAACTATTAAATTTCAAGGTCAAAGGTCACAAAAATCGGTTTTTTGCGCTTTTTTTGGAAATATCTCATTTCCTATGGGTTTTTGCTATTTGTATTTATTATCAATATTGTAGAATACAAAATTCTCTACAAATTTTGTTAAAAAAAAAATTTATACGGTGAACCGTTTTCGAGATAGAGGGCGGAGAGCGCGCGGTCACAGCATCACTTCAGGTCAACCGGTGCCTCCGGTCGAAAACGCGCCATATATAGTTGATGAACTATCGATAAATCAATGATTATAAATATTTGTCAATTTTTATTAACTATTATATTATATTTTATCATTTTTTTCCTAACTTATCCACTTTTTATTCAGTATTAATTTATTTAACAACACTTACCTGCCCATGTAATTGCAGAATTGTTAATGAAAATATAGGAATTATATTTGAATTTTAACCTAATTAATATCAATAAATTCTTACATGATGAAAAAAAAACAAATAAATTATGAATTAATCTTTTTATTAAAAAATATCATTGAATACATTTATTTTTACTGAAAGTAAAAAAATGGAATAAAGTGTACAAAAACTACAATTTATAATTTTAATCATCTTCTTCCTCTTCATCGTCGTCTTCTGGCTGCTGGTAAATTTCAAACTGGTCTTCATTATCGTCTTCAACGACATTTGTCTCAAGTTCTTCCATGATTTCGGGGTCAAAGGTTCCATCTTCGTTAATGTCGCTCTGATATGGTAGAGCATTGAGACAAGCTTGCCCATTACATTGGCCACAAGCTAAAGAGCATTGCAAGCCCGCTTTCCTGCATCCGCATCGCGAACCACAACCACTCTTGCAGTTGCAGAAAATTGTATTTAGCAAATCTTCTGGAGCAGGTGGTGAAATTGTCATGATAGGCTCCAGAAAATCGTTTCGCATTGCCCAACCCCATACCTGGGGTTCCAAATCATGTCCTAACCAAGTTTGAACTTGATAATATACACGGTTGAAATGTTGATGAGCAGCTGCACTTGTTGGTAGAATATTTGAAAGCTGCACAGGTTTATTAAGTTTTGTAGACTTGACGTAATGCATATAACGAAGATGATCGAGACTTTTCACAGATTTCGGAGCATTATAGACTGCCAATAAGGTTTGAGTTCCATAGTTATATTATGTTTTAAGTTTTTCTCTTAATTATTTTTTAATTTTAGTAAACGGTTATCAGTATTATTGAATTGATATAGATTTAATGCATGAAGAAAATGATAAAATATAATATAATAGTTAATAAAAATTGACAAATATTTATAATCATTGATTTATCGATAGTTCATCAACTATATATGGCGCGTTTTCGACTGGAGGCACCGATTGACCTGAAGTGATGCTGTGACCGCGCGCTCTCCGCCCTCTATCTCGAAAACGGTTCATCGAATAAAAAAAATTTTTAAACAAAATTTGTAGAGAATTTTGTATTCTACAATATTGATAATAAATACAAATAGCAAAAAACCCATAGGAAATGAGATATTTCCAAAAAAAGGGCAAAAAACCGATTTTTGTGACCTTTGACCTTGAAATTTAATAGTTGCTTACACCCTACCATACGTAGGTTTTGAGACAACTTTCAGGGTGTCAATATACAAATATTTACAGACTTACAGCTGGGTATCTCGAATTCCGAGATTCTTACCTAATTTAAGCTTAAATGACTGGACTATACGGCCACTTGTGGCCGGTCCCCATACTTTTCAAATAAGAACAATAATATTTCAAATAACAATACTGCCTACGTCCTAATTAGAATCTAAATCATTTAAAGGTTATCACTAACCCGTTGTTTCATATGTTCGCAAAATGTTGTCTGCACAAAAACGTAAATAACGCCATGAATGTTGTTGAACTGACAAAATGAAAGCCATTCCGACTGTTAGTGAGATAAGATAAGATAAGATAATATATATATTTATTTGCTTAAACATGTGTCATACATACAGAAAGACTCTCATGCAAGACGACGACGATGACGACGACGATGATGTACATATGTGACGCTATTACCCGCAGGTCTGCGTAGTTTTGCTGGTTAGTATTTTTATAAAATGCAGTACCTCTACCTGTCATGAACAGTTTTGATTAAATAAAATTGAAAATTCAATATGATAGCAGGGAAATTTTAATTGATTTCTGTCTAAACTTTTCTCATCGTTTATACTTCTGCTATAAGATTGTAGATTTAATTTAATAATACTGAAGGCTGATATTGTTCATAAAATTCTTCAGACTACGTTTAATTTTATTAAACAATGCGCTGTTATTTGACACCAGTTAATTAAAGAAATAAGTTTGCTAAATTATTTCAAAATTAAGAGTCGCTTTCTTGTTTTCGCGTTTTATAAGGTAGATATAGAGTAGTGGTAGCCCAGTGGTATAACGGCCTCGATTTACAAAAGGATCCGAAACCAATAAGGCGATTTACTTTGTGTAAATAATTTTATCACCAATGCTCTCAACAAGTTGAAGGAAAACATCGTGAGGAAACTGGCATGTCCTAGATCCAGAAATCTAGAAGACATGTGACATTTACCAAAGCAAACTGGGCCCGAGTGGTCGATTATAGCCCACTCCCTTTCAAAGAGAGGAGTCAATCAAACACAACTGTTTGATCCCACCCACCCGTTATATTTCAATGTGGTAATGTGGTGTGTGGTTTGGTTTCAGTGTGATTTATGTGTGTTGTAACTATAAATCTAACAAACCTACAAACATTAAGTGCCTATGCCTACGATCCTTCCATACTATTTTTACCTCGTTAACGTTTGTAGATCCGGTCATATACGCACGCCGGTTACAACTACTATGCACCTGACCTTTCTGAGGGACTTCACCAGTAACGTCACATTATATGTAAATCAAACACACTAATAATATGTCCGGCAACAGTATTGATAGAAGAATTAATATACACATTTTATAAATAAACACACTGGAGTCATTGAATCAGAGAAATCGCGTATTTTCAAAAATGTGCGAAAGAATTGTAATGTCGGTCCCAATCTGTCAGGAATACCTCTGAATTCCCTACAATTTGTACAAGTCAATTTGGTCTTGACATTGATTTAGTTGTTGCGACGGTTCATCGATCATCAGTTTACTTCACTTACTACATACATTGACACATTCAACTATACAGTAGAAACATTAATTTCATCACAATCGATAGAAGTACTCTATTTTACGAGTTTATTCTGAATTCAGCGAAGGTCTGCCACAATTTTGTTAAACAAAAACGAACGAAAACGTGTGGAAATGGTGGAAAACTAAAGCTGCGGTAATTCTTTGCTCCTAACACTCTTTGTGAAATTTAAAAAGTTTGGTAGGTACTAAGTTATGAAGGCCATTTCGTTTATTTAGTCTATACATAATCTTATTTGTTGACGTCAAACAAACAACAGACAGATAAAGCAGTCAAACTAATAGTGTTCGACGCCAAGCCAAGGCCCTGGCCATAGGATTTTAATAAGCGCAGTGGAAACATAATCGTGGGCCTTGGCACAAGAGTGGCGAGCAAACTGTCCGCCGTGCGCGGAGCTGAACAATACAATATTCAAAAGACTCACCCGATGGTTGAAGAACACCTGCTCTGGAGCCTACCTGGATTTATATATGTAAATGAGTGTATATTGTATTGTGTAGTGACGTTATGAGTAGGTATTCAGGATATCAGGCCGCTCCAAGATGATCTGCTACCGAGACATGCGGTCTCCAACACGCGGTTTCCAATAGCGTCACTGTCACTTCAAAGTACTTCGATCAAACAAACTGAACCCGTAATATTTCGTCAAAGGGGGTTGATTACACACAAAACAATTGGGTCACGACATATTGCCCACAAAAACGACCGATTCTAAGGGATTACTTTCAAAGGGATTAATTTACAACAAGGTCGCACAAGCCAATTCGACTGACATTTTCAAGATCAAAACCAAAGAGACGTGTTGTCAAAGTCAAAACTGACAAGTGACAGTTCTCACCCTGTTACACGAAATGATGAGTAGGCGCACAGAGTAAAAAGCCAAACGGGACGGAACAAATAGCATCCATATTTCAGTACATATGTGTACTGAACAAATCCCTAATTCCCTACTGAAACAACTTGGACCTACGAGAAAGTATTTACTTTATATTTACTAGACAGAAAATAAATATTATCTAAAAGGATATATATTCCTTTCTAAACCCTACCTAAATTCCGGTAGGATTGCAGGATATCCTAGTGGGATTTAGGTAGATTTATTAACGTTTTCTATGATTATATGTTTGTGCAAGAACGGCCGAACGGATTTGGATGAAGTTTGGCACACAGATTGTTTATAACCTGCACTTTTCATTACGGCACTAGGTTCTCGTGGGATATTTTCCGACATCAGCGCGAAGCCGCTGGCAAAAGCTAGTACTTTCACAAAATGGTGAGATGGCTATGAAGGTAAGAAATCATTACTTGTAAACCTTAAATAAGGAAAGACAAATGAAGTTTGATAGGAATTTATTAACTTAAAATTCGTTTAGACACCTTTCCCACCATCAGAAAGCTAACAACAAGTAGGCGACCAACAAGCAGCCAGTGCGTAACGGCGGCGAGCCATCACTAGCTTGTCTGAGTATGTACTAAGCGTGAGTCTCTCAGCATGTGTTTTACACACGCCGAGCAAACGTATCTGAGTAAGTACACTCTTTAAGTACTAGCCGATGATGTGAACAGTAAGCGGTGATATATTGTACGTTTCTCGAGCGAGAAAACGTGAACAGCTAGTCGCTTCCTCGTCGACAAAAGAAGAGTTTCTTGATCGTCGTCTTAATATTAGCATGCCCATGCGAGACTGGTTGGCAAGTCGCCACTGTCGCCAATGGTACGTTCCTGTCGACGAAAGAGACAGACTAGTCTTGTAAACGAAGGTTTATACTTCTGTCGATATACGGACAATGGTGATGTATTAGGTAGACTTGTGAGAATGGTGATATATTACATAAGACGTTTTTTGACAGTCAGCCTTGTATTACCTATATCTGTGTGAACTTAGCCTATCTACAAATACAGTTGTTTACCTCAGTATATTCTGCACATATTACTCATGGCGGCTTTCCATCTGTTGTTGCAAATAGGAATCCTACTTAATCGTAATAGGTAAATATGTAATAAATCTATGGATTGCTGGAGGCCTGCTAGCTAGTGCGCGAGGTATTAAATTAAACTTTTCAGTCCTTTCTTAGAAATGCATTGGGATTCCGTAAGATTCTTGTTATAATATGTCTGAATTATAGGCTGTATTCGTTTATTATTTACTAGCTTCTGCCTGCGACTTCGTCCGCGTTAGTTGTATTGTTCCCCCGACCCTTCCCGTTGCGTCGAATTCCCTACCCATGAGATTTTTCCCATTTTTGCAACATTTTTCATTACTGCTCCGCTCCTCTTAGTTGTAGCATGATGTTACATAGCCTATAACCTTCCTCAATAAATAGGCTACCCAACACAAAAAGACTTTTTCAATTCCAACCAGTAGTTCCTGAGATTACCGCGTTCGCCCTATTTCCGCAGCCCATTAGTCCGTATTTTCTGCGTGACTGGTTTCGTCGTTGTCATAAAAAATGTAGCGGAAATAGGGCTATACGCGGTAGAAAAGCTTTTTGTGTGATAAAGCTGGTATCTTTGTAGTGAAGTAAATGAAATGTCGTTGTAATGGAACACTTAAATAATGACACAGTACAAAAGATGTTTACCGAGCCTTTTACCAACCATGTGGGGTCGGCTTCCAGTGTAACCGGATACAGCTGGATACAAGTATTTTATATAGATTAGCTACCTATCAGACCTCCACAACACTTTTTGCATTTTACTTCTGCACTATAAAAACATCACACAATATTCTCAATAATTTACATTAACACGTTAACTGCCATGGCTGAAATCAGAAAAAGTAAAAAATGTACTTTGTGTTATTTCACTTTAAATAGATTATTTATTCCATAAATATATTATATATCCTAAAAATGCCGGAATGAGAAGAAGAAAATGTAGAACCCTCTAAGTTCATAATTATAATCCCATTGGATGACTTATTATGAATAGGTCTTATATTTAGCCGTATGTTTATAAAATATAGCCTTATGTTTATAAAATATCTAGAGGATTATATAGACTTCCTGTTTTCTGATCTCCTTAAAACATTTCGAACGGCATTTTCTTATCGAATTTCGACCAATGGGCGATCACTAGTAAGTAATAACCAGATAAATAGGAACCAAACGCTGTAAAAGAAACTAAATCTTCGAACAATGCATTTCATTCCCAAGAGAAATATAAGACTCTGAAACGTTCTCTCTTGTGGTTGTGACATGGGTGAGGCATGAAGACGGTTCGAAACCGTGCCAATATAAATTGTTGAACCATTTAGAGAACGATTTTTGTCCCCGTATTGTTGGAATTTTAGGTACCACAATCGAAATATTGGATAGGTACGTGGATTATCACATTTATTTCCGAATCCTTGAAAGAAAGAAAATTTATTGATTAAGTATACTCTTTACCTCGACGGCCTATATTTTGACAACATTCTGATAAATTCCTACACTATTTGTATATTTACTTAGTCCAAATTCCCAGAGTGTACTATGATGTGTGTAATGCCAAATTACCCAGTGGACCACTATTAGGCTGAGTGGTTTGGTTAGCGCAATTACCCCTCTGATATAATCTAATCACGTATACTTTGATAAGAGAAAGTCTATTAGTAAGAGATAAAAGCTCACAAATTATCTCCCCCAAAAATTACGCACTCGTATAATTCAAAATCATTTTCGTTTTGCCCAATGTCATATACCAATATTTATTTGGTTTTCATGAGGGGCAAAATTAGCATACTTTTTGATATTACCAATTATTTACGTAATACCTGTGTCAATTTGACTTCGCATCATTTAATTAAAAACTTGCCGGTAATACATTTTGTATTTAGATCAGCGGCCTAATTGCGGAACGCATTATTGGCAAACGATTGAGACTAGTTGCTTTCGTTTTTATCGCAGTTTGTTTAAAATTACGAATTTGGTATTGCGTTACAGGGAGTAACGCAATACCAAATTCGAAAAGTGTGAAAGCAACGGTTAGTTGGTTTGAACGATAAAGAGTGAACGATATGTCAAGAAAAAATGGGCAAACGTCTATTTTTGGAATTGCGTAACTTATTTGACAAGCGACAATTTGCTTAAATCGTTGTCATGAAACAAACGGCTAGTTGTATTGAAGCAGAAGGCGAGCTAGTCGTCGCTATCGTTTTCCGTTCCACATATTTTATGATTTAAACGTAAAATCTGTTAAATTATAGCGAAAAAATGTAAGTGATAGTCTTCCTGATAAATTGTGGATGTGATTTTGTGTAAAACTCCAATAATAAATGACTATTAGTGGTATTATGAATATCGGAAGAGCGAGGTGATTTTATAAGAAAAATTGGAAGTTTTCTTCTGTGACAAGTGTATACAAGGCAACCGCAAGTTATCTGCATCATGTGCATGATATTTAAGAACCGAGATAAATTAGTGGCATTTTTACGAAAGAAAAATTCGTAACTCGTATCCTATTATGCTTAACCTGTGGCAAGCTGAGCAAGCCAGTCGAGCTGTTGCTTATTTGGAAAAGCAAAAAGCGATCAATGCAAAGAGGAACAACTATAGAAAAAAAATTGAAGCAGTAAATGTCAATGATTACCTACCTCTATACGACTTCGATGAACATAGGTGCACACACACCATACTTAGACTTATTTCCACAACATGTCTGTTTTACTTAATTTTCAATATTAAGTATTTTCTTTAAAAGTGTTTAACATTGAATATTTTCACTATAAGTAGCTACCTACCTAAATATTGTATGTACCTTAAATGTTTTTGTCATTATTAAGGATATCGAAGCCAATAATTGTTTGTCCATGGATTACAGCCCACTCCATCTCACAGCGGAGGCCCGTGTCTCAGCAGTGGGAATTATATAGGCAGATTATGGTAATCCCTGTCAAGTTTATTGCACATATTGCAAATCAATTCAATCAAACAGTAAGTATTATTCTTTTCATTCGGTGGATATGAACATAATCAGTATTGTAGTTCATGACTACAATACTGATTATGTTCATATCAGACTATGGTAGTCTTCAAAATTGTTTTCTAAAGGTTGAATTAATGTTACTGTAGAGCATCATAATACTTTATTTCTGTTTATTATGGGGTGCCCTTCAAAATAGTTTTTCGCATTGAATAGGTTTTGCTTGATATAAAGCAATGTATGTAGTTATATCATAGGTCCATCAACCTTTTTATCTAATACCTAATACTAGACTAAATTATAATGATGGATATTCTATAATCCAGTTGGAGGATGAGGATGTACTTAAATTCATTTTTTATCTTTCAGGTAGGTCAACCACACTAAACAGGAGAATTGTAAACTTTCTCTTTTGCCCTCACAACAAACTTTACTAAGCTGTATTTAAATTATAAATGATGACTTCCACAAGAAAACACTTCAAGAGGAGAGGAAGAATTTACAAATACTGTTGTCTGAAGGTTGTAATTATATGAATAAAAATGTCTTTTTTGACCATATATTTGTTTCTGTTTACCTCACGGTGATAATGAATGCCAGTTAATTAAGTTACACACCATTCTTTTCTAAACAGTATCAAATAGTCCATAACTAGTCTTTATAAAAAAAAAAAACTTAATGCTTAAATATTTCATAACAAGTTATTTTTATTTGTAGCTATATAGTTAATAAATGAAACACTATTAAAGTTAACACTGTTTTTAATCAACACAGTAAGTACATAATTTATCGCTGTTGAAATAACATTGAATGGTTTTCTTAATCACATTTATTATCTTTAATTAACAATATTCAGTTCCTATTTCTGCCCTTGAGAAGCTTGAAAATTGAAGTAGTTGCGGAGCAGCAGTAACAGTGCAGTCAGTAGTAGATCACAACAGTGGCCGAAGGAAATAGCAACAGCATCATTCATGCTGCTTTCAAATCTTTACAGGTGAAACGCCTGAGGACTCTCCTGCAGTTTTAAATCAAAATCAAATTATTTTCTACTCAATTATAGTACTTAATAAATAATGCAGCAAACTAGGCTCATTAGCTAGACTTTCATCAACCCACGGCTGGACAAAAGCTCTAGGCCTAGTCATTGCTGGCAGTTGTTTCGCCAATTTTTATTGATCAGCTATTTCTATTGAACATAACACTAAATTAGAATGACAAACAATACATAAACATAAAATATATGATGTGATTTATTTAATTTGCCTAAATAAATGTATTCATAATTATGAGTTGCCAATTGATTCTTAGCATCCATACATAAACTCACGCTTTTATCCCATGGGGGTAGGCAGAAAGTACAGAATGCCACCTACGATCCTTGCATACTGTTTTTGCTTTGTTTACGTTCATACACGCACGCCGGTTACCAGTACTACGCACCTGACCTTTCTGAACAGCACCAAAAAGGTATGTCCTCCTAAGGTGTCCCAGTGTTCCAGTGTTCTGGCGTGTCCAGTCACATCAGCCTTGTAAATACTTGTTGTTAGCCACCTATCATTCATCCACTCCAGACTAAACCATCAAAGCATACTTAATTCTTGTTCTTAACTGTGACAAAAGGCTCACCTCCAATGATTGATACAGAAGATTGTATTTCTATGTCCAGCGTTGCCAGCAAATTCTTTGTAGGAAAATATGTCAACTAGATTGATGTTGGTAGGGAAGCGTTCCATTCATGTAGATTCAGCTCTAGCACCTTCTGCGAAAATATGGTTAATGTACCGTTGTTACTTCGTTACTTAGTGGTTATTTTAGTTTGCAACAGCATCTACATACATACAAAAATATCAAATAACAATATATCTCTTTTGTTAGAATGTGAGGCTGACATACATAATCATTAAAATAACTAGAAATAAGTTGCAGAAGTCTACACAGTAAAAGAATGGTTGTCCGTCTGGTCAATAATGTACCTACAGCTACAAATAATCACTTCTACACGCATAATTCCTATTTACATAGGCGTACTTACTTGCAGTGGTTATATTGACTTGTCTTTTTCGTTTTGGAGCAAAACAGCGTAAGTCCTAATGCAGCCAGTACAAAACGAAGACAGAGCCCTATTCTTGCCAAAGGTCTTCCAAACCAACCCTCGAGTTACTCGAGGGTTGGTGAATATTTAGTTAAATATTCTGTGCCACTAGAAATGTTCCAAAACTGCTTTTCATCGGCTGAAGCCCATGTATCTGTATGCGAATAGTAAATATAATTATGTATAATGAAAACAACAAGTTGCAACAAAATTCAAGTCAAAACAAACAAAAGGCGGCTTTTTTTTTTACTCAGTGTTGCCCATTCTACGCTCGACGCCCGCCTTGGAAGGTCGTTACGCTGCCGCTCCGCTGCGCGTATCCCCTCCACCGCTCGCCGCTCGCTCGCCCGTCAGTTGTGCTCCGTGCGCCACGCTGCGTAGTCGCCCCGACTACTCTCCGCTATTTTGCGATTTAAATTTATTTAAATCGCAAAATTCGGAACTTCCTGTTTCTTCAGATTCAGTCTAAAACCGTACTGTCTTGTTCGCAAGACAGTGGTATTTCTGATTCGTCGGAAAATCGTCAAAAACGTGTGTTGTGTTGTGGCCCCTTCAGGGCAAATCCACAGTTTCGTGGTCACTCGGTGGATACCTTAACGGTGCCAACGAAGCCGAGTGGGTGCAGACCCAACGCACCCGTCTATCCCCTTCAGGGCTAGACGAAAGTTGGACGGGTCCCGGATCGCTGGCCTTGGGGGCTTCCCTCGTCAGCCCCGGTGACAGTCTTCCCTCCACAGCCGCGTACTAGTGCCGCGGGTATATCTATACCCCCCGCACTAGACTGGTCGGGTACCTTCAGTACCCATCGCATGACCGGTTAGGAACCCGTTCGCACAATAAGATTGGCGACGGGAGTCACTCTTAGGGCTCACCAGGATCACCTCCCTGTCTATACCCGACAGGGAGTGTAACACTCACCCCCGGCATCCCACCGGGGATTAGGCTACGTAGGAGTAGGGTTTTGGTGTCAGGATCACTCTCATGAGTGATTAGGTCCCCCCTCCCCTCCGCCATGGATAAACCCATGGATCCTACGGAGAGACTTGCCAGAATCGAGGCGCTCCTGGCTGAACTAGCGGGTCAGCTCAGCATTGAGCACTCGGAGGTCGGAGCGGTTGTCTCTGTTTTTCTTTTATTGATAAAGAAAAATAAAGACTTCGCTGCCGAATTCTCCGAGTTGTACAGAGCTGAGCAACTCGTAATTCCGCCCAGCCCGGGCATCGCTGACTTCAGCGACGCCCTCGAGGCCCCAGCCTCCACCGATGCACCGTGTCAAATGGACACGGAGGATGTACCCACAAATCCTCCCGATACTACCGCGCTCTCTCCCCAGACGGACTCGCACTCCTCTTCGTCCTCGGACGCAGAGACGTACGAGCTCGTCTCCCATACTAAGGGCAAAGGGAGCAAGCGCAAGAAAAACAAGGCGAGCAGCTCAGCCCCAGCCGCTAAAATCATAGCGGCTGAGGACTCCGCTCCTCCGTCTCGCGCCCCCACCCCGCAGGCGACCTCCGCCACCGCGAACCCCCCCCACCCCGCTACGCAGGCGACCCCCGCCACCGCGACCGCGTCCATCCCCTCCACGCCGCCGGCGACCGCCGCCAACGCGTCCCCCTCCCGCCCCTCGCCTTCAACCTCCGCGAAGGTTGCCGCGCCCCGCGCTAAAACCAGCGCCCAGCCCGTACCCTCTGGCTCAAACACCGGCAGGAAACTCCCTCCACCGCCCCCTGTATTTATACAGGACAAGGCCAAGTGGACGGAGGTGTCCAAATGGTGTGTTGACCAAAGGGTCAACTATACTAGCGCCCGTGCCACCCAGCACGGGATCAAAGTATCAGTCCCCACGTCAGGCGATTATCGCGATCTGACCAGGCTCCTCTCTGCCAGGAACGTGTCCTTCCACACGTATTCCTTGCCCGAGGAGCGACTGACCAGGGTGGTGATTCGCAGGATCCCCTGCGAAATCGCCACCAGCGATATTAAGGCGGACCTCGAACGACAGAACGTGCCTGTCACAGAGGTCCATCGAATGCACCGTTCCAGGCAAGGTACCGCCTTTGATATGGTCTTGGTGGTGTGCCCTCCCACAGAGGGTCACCACCCCATATTCAATGTAAGGTCTGTCTGTAACCTGTCAGGCCTTAAAATCGAGAAGCCCCGTAAGTCAGGCATCATTGGCCAGTGCCACAGATGCCAACTGTACGGGCACTCAGCGTACAACTGCTACGCTACTCCCAGGTGCGTCAAGTGCCTGGGAGACCACGGTACAGCAGATTGTACCCGGCCTAAAGACCGCACTCTTTGCACCGAGCCACCTAGTTGTGTGCTCTGCAAAGAGCCCGGTCATCCGGCAAACTACCGGGGCTGCCCGAAAGCCCCCAAGTCATCTTCCCCTAAATTGGCGAAGCGTTTCGACGCTCGTCAGACTAGGGAATCCCCCTCGGCCAAACTCCCCGTGAGACTGGCCCCTCAGCGTCCCTCCCAATGGCCTCTAATGAGTTCCCAGAAGGAGTTCCCCCCACTGGCCTCCAGGCCTAAGCCCGCTCCCATCCCTCCATTAGTGGACCCGCGTACCCGTGCCCCCGCGCCCCTTACGCCCCCCGGTTTTCCCGCGACCGCTCCCCCCGCTCGCGCCGCGGCCCCCCCCACTGCCCCTATGGCAGGACCAGTACCCGTACAGAGGAAAGGTCAGGCTCCCCTTGATGCGTTTAACGTTATCACTGGGACCTTCAATACCTATAGCACGTTCCTCTCCCCGCGTGCCCAACAGATGGCCCAGGAACTAATTGCCGCCGGCGGCAACTTGTTCCGAATCCAGTCAATTTATGCTGCGTATCCCGAGATCACGCAAGCAATCCATGTCATGAACTCCCAACGCCCCCATTATGGATAGTCGCGGAATATTAACTAGACAAAAACCCCGTTCCCTAAAGCTAGGTTTCTTTAATGCCAACGGCATTCACGGCCAACGTGATGAGATCGCCACGTTCCTCCGCGACCATCACGTAGACATTTTACTCATTCAAGAGTCGTTCCTAAAACCTCATCATCGTGACCCGAAAATTGCAAACTTTCGTTTAGTTCGCAACGACAGGTCACGTTGTCACAGAGGCGGCACCCTCATATACTATAGGAAGTCCCTGTACTGCATACCTATGGATACTCCCGAACTCTCCCGATTAGAAGTTTCGGCCTGTCGGTTAGCACTGACAGGTCACCAGCCGATCACTATTGTGTCGGTTTACCTTCCTCCCACACATGAGTCAGAGGACCCTCAACTCCTCGCTAATGACCTTTCCGAACTCTTCGGCATGAGTGACTCCGTTATCATAGCGGGCGATCTCAACGCCAAACATCCCGCCTGGAATAGCACCAGGACCTCGACTAGAGGTAGACAACTTTTCAACCTCTGTTCTACCATGAACTTTGACGTCATCGCCCCGATGACTCCCACTCACTTTCCTTTCGACCCCGATCAGTTACCCGACGTTCTTGACATAGCACTCCTTAAGAATATCAACTTGAGGTTGGATTCTATAGAGACTATTCACGAACTCGACTCTGATCATCGACCAGTAGCCATGAACCTGGTCCCCCGATTAGGTATACGCGACCCCTCTCAACCCCCCGCCACTAAAGTGATCACTGACTGGAAGAAAGTAAGCGAACGCTTACAATCTAACACGTCACATCACTTAGACTCTATCCCAGATCAGTTCGACTCTGTCGCCGACACAACGGCCGCGATCGACTCTCTCACGGAGCACGTACAATCGATCGTGAACGAAAGTTCACGGGAGGTTCCAGATACGGGTGACCGTAAATGGAAGCTCCCCGACGATGTACGTGATCTGCTGACAGAGAAGAACGCGGCCGTTCGTGCCTACAGCAACTTTCCCTGTGACGCTAACAAAGCTCACATGCGTTACTTACAGCGTGCTGTAAGGACACGTGTGACTGAGCTGCGTGACGCTAACTGGGACAAGATGGTGGGCGAACTAGAGCCAACTCATCTCGCTTTCTGGGAACTTCAGAGGAAACTGAAATCCTCTGAGTTTTCCACTATGCCCCCCCTGACCCGCCCCGATGCGACCATTGCATTCGAGGATATCGACAGGGCTGAATGCCTAGCCGATAGCCTCGAAGCCCAATGCACACCCAGTTCGCAGCCAGTAGACCAAGCGTTTGTCGATAAGGTAAACGCGGAAGTCGAACGCAAAGCCTCACTCCCGCCCGTTGAAGACCCTGATGATCCCCTGCCCCCTGTCACACCTGACGAGGTGCACGAGATCATCAAGGGTCTGAAATCTCGTAAAGCCCCCGGATCAGACGGCATCACCAACAGAGTGATCAAGCTGTTCCCCGCGCACCTGATTATGCTCATGTGTACCATCTTCAATGGTGCCTTGAGTAATAACATTTTCCCCCAAGCGTGGAAGGAAGCCACCGTTATTGGCATCCCTAAGCCCGGTAAGCCCAAAACCGAGCCCACGAGCTATCGCCCCATCAGTTTGCTCAAAGTTCTCGGCAAAATCTATGAGAGACTTATTTATAAGCGACTCAGAGATTATGCCGAAACCAAGGGCCTCATTCCCAACGAGCAGTTTGGTTTTCGAACCCAACACTCGTGTGTCCATCAGGTACACCGTATCGTCGAACATATCAATGCTGGTTTTCAGCGTGGTATGTTCACGGGCGCTGTATACTTCGATATAGCGAAAGCGTTCGACAAAGTCTGGCACAACGGCTTATTATATAAGCTGTACCAACTCGGAGTGCCAGACCGTCTCGTGCTCATCTTACGAGACTTTCTTGCGAACCGTACCTTTCGCTACCGCATCGAAGGGGCACTTTCTTCCCCTCACCCGATTCGTGCAGGAGTCCCTCAAGGCTCTGTACTAGCCCCCCTCATTTTCACGCTGTTCACTAGCGATATCCCCAGAAGCAAGAAGGCAAGGTTAGCTCTGTTCGCAGACGACACTGCCATCTTCTTCTCGGGATTTAGTGACACAGCGCTGGTTCGCTACCTCCAAACCGCAGTCGACGAGCTCGGCGAATGGTTCAGGAAGTGGCGAATCGAAGTCAATCCCGATAAAAGTCAGGCGGTCTTTTACACCCGACCTCGACGTAATCACCCCCCTCCCCGACCCATCTCAATGTTCGGCAAGCAGATCCCTTGGGCGAAGCAAGCCAAGTATCTAGGTGTCATCCTCGACGAACACCTCACCTTTTCTGAGCACATAAAGCAGGCTCGCTCGCGGGCCGCTTTCGCTCTCGGTAGGCTCCATTGCGTCCTGAACAAGCGGAGTAAATTGTCTCTTCTGTGTAAGAAGCGGCTTTACACCGCTTGTATCAGGCCGATTATGACATACGCAAGCCCAGTCTGGGCACATGCCAAGCCCCGATTCATCCATAGGATGCAGACTCTCCAGAACCGCTTTCTCCGTCAAGCCACAGGCTCGCCTTGGTTTGTTCGGAATATCAATCTTCATTTAGATATGAAACTCCCGACTATCCATCAATACATAAAACGCGCTTCGAAGCGCTACTTCGATAGGGCCGTAGCCCACCGCAACCCTCTGGTTGTGGCGGCAGCTACTTACACCCCCTCCCGTATTAGCAAAGTCCGCCGCTCGCGGCACATTCTTACCGATCCTGATGATCCCACTACTCTCCTCCAGGAGAGTCGAAAAGAGACCAGTACAGCTAGACCAGCACACAGACACAAACCGTACCGACCTCGCCGCCGAGGTCCGTCGTCGCGACCCCGACTTAACAGTCCCTCCCGACCCTTGCAAGAGCCAGCCCGCGATGCTGCGCCGTTAGCTTTAAATTAGTCCATAAATAATTTAACTCAGATCCAGCCAGTCCCTTGCTGCCCCCCCTATCAGCGATTGCCTAAGCCGAGGTTCGTACCCCCCTCGGGGTAACCCTTAGAGCTTTCGCTTTAGTTTTTAAGTATAATAAGCCCCGGCTGGAGGCCTAAAAAGGTAACTTTTTAGAACTCGCCGGGCCCCAATCCGTTTAAGTAGTAACAATCTTTTCAGGATTAACTACGAGATGCCCCACAAAAAAAAAAAAAAAAAAAAAAAAAAAAAAAAAAAACTCAGTGTTGCCAATTTTTTTCCGGTGTCAATGTTTTTCTCACACTGATAGCGGTTCTGCAAACGACTAAAATAAACTATTTTCGCAATTTTTTATATTATTTATTCCTATTACTGTCATTCGGTCGTCGTTTTGAGGATGAAATAAAACTTATCATGTTTTTGTTATAACATAATGTACTATAGATAATATAACACTATAATTACTGGAATAGTAAGTGAAGATATTTCTTTAATTGTTAGCTACACAATAATGGAATAATGGTTAATTTTACTATCCCTAAAGTAGGTTCACATGGAATATTTTTTTCAAAATCACGTTTTTCGATATTCACACTGGCGCTGTTCACTATATTTGTCATGCCGAACTATCTTTCCAAATCAACGTTTGTATCCAAAGTGGTTTCGGCATTTAAAAATAATCATAAGTGCCACAGGCTTCTTGAAAATAATAAAACAGCTTGCCAGTATCGTGTTAATATAATATTTTCTCGAGTCAAAGCTTTACCAGTGAATTTTATTATCTTCAACAATTTAAATTAGACTAACCAAAACAAAATCACCAGCTACAAACAAATAGTCCGCCAGTTGCGGTGTCCATACCGACCAACCCGGGATTAGTGGAAATCTCAATAAGTTGACAACCCTGCTTTTCTACTATCTTTCCACTGGCCACAGATAACTAAAACGTGAAGACAATAACGTTTCGTTGTGTTTTTCAAATATGGTAGTTTTTGGTAGAAAGTGTTTTATAAATTGGTTTTTAATTTTTTAAGAAATCATTGTACTTTTTCATTTATAAGCAGTAGTAGACCATCAGTTGTCATTAAAACAATGTTATATTATTGTAAAATTATTCGCAAGCAAATAGTTCATATTTGATGAAACAAAACGCATATGTGAAAACGATTGGGTAAGATTTTGATACCCTCCCTAGTCAATTTGGCAGAATTTGTTTCATTTTATTTACACAATTCCGATTAAGGAACCGAAATCGACTGGAGTTTGTTTAAATTCGAAATTGCTATCAGAAATTAAATGTGTTCCGCAATTAGGCCGCAGGTTAATTTAATTTATAAATATGATCACGTTATCGTTGATCTATTGGCCGTATGGCTGCTGCTTCGGATCCCGGGTTGGGTAGTGTTTTTCGGTTTCTCCATCTTGAATTAGAAACCCGGGGTCTAGATTTGTGTCTGTTTGATGACAATGGGCTCGGCACGTATTACATGGGGTTTAAAAATAACTAGCGAAATGTGGTGTACTATAGGTGCACCTCTACCTAACCGTTCGAGGAATACAGGCGTGAAAATGCTATTTAATGTATAATAACAGACGCGAAGTCCTTTCAACAGTCTGTTACAGTTCACTTTATCCTTCCAATTTTAATAAAGCAGCACTTTTTAATAAAAAAGTGCTGCTTTATTTAAAAGGAAAGAGGCAACGCGCAGGCAAATTTTACTCATTCGAAATCTATAGTAACTTCGAAGACCGTAGAAGCAGACCACGTGTTGAACATGAACTATAACCGAATCGAAGATTATGGCAAACCATTAACACAATTACTCCTTTATCTAACCCTAACAAGCAGTTTATAGTCCTGTTTCAAAGAAAACATTTCAAGGTCCTGTTCTTCAATAAGAAAACGTCAAGGTAACACACTTCAGTTTACCTCAGTAACGAGGCATATTACCTACATGGTTAGACGATGCATGTACCGACAGATGGTGTAACTGCGTATCATAACAAGCTATAATACAATATCTCTAAATAGTGTGAAGTATGTATTTAATGTTGACAGCGACAAATCAATTGGTTAGCGACTTCGTAGCGCTAAATAGTGTTTATTAATAAAAATTTCGCTAATCAGTAGCTTAGCAATTGATTAAAAGTCAAGAGAGGTTCATAAAAAAAACTGCAAAAGTGGTCCCATAAGTTTGGTCAAGTTCTGTTAAATAGTTTTTGAGTTAAATTTAATCATACATTTTTTTCTACTTAATGTGGTTAATTATGCTGTAATAATCCTTTTACTGTTATTAACCCAGTAAGTGTAGGTATAAAAGAAGTACGGTTTTTATCGTTTGTTGTTGTAAAAAAACTCTACATATACGTAGAGTTTTTTTTAATGCATTTATTTATTTAAATTTTTTTATATCCCTAACAGCTATAATGCGCCAATTCGATGTTATTACTATATTGGTACAAAAAACAAAAACAAAAATTTGCATACCTAAATTAATAGAATAAAGTTAAATATTTTACGGTGGTACGGAACCCTTCGCTTGCGATTCGCATTGGGCTTCGTACTAGGCTTATGACGATGATAAGGTAGACTACTACAACAAAAGGCCATTTTTTGTAAGTATTAGTTTACCTCATCGTCGTCATCAGCGTAGCCTTTTCCCAACTATGTGTCGGCGTACAATCTAACCGAAATCAGGTGAATAGGAGCTCGCAAAAACGAGCGTCACGAACACAGGCTCAACAAGTTAGAAAACAAAATTAAAGAAATAACTTTATCCAGTTCTTGTCAAATTTACCATGTTCAGTTCAAAACATCTCGAAACGACAACACGATGGAAAGAAAACTTGGACGAATAGAAACTACGTTGATCAAATTAAACCTCATTTATCCCGCGTTATGTATCCACATTAACCAGTTTTCCCATTACAATACGAGTCTTTCATGAGTGTCAGGTAAAAATTAAAATACCAGGCTTAGAAAGCCCACTTTGCCAACCTTAGAAACGAACCCAGTCTAACTAATAAAATACTACATTGGAGGAAATCGCAAAAAATAAATCTTTACCAAATTAAAATAATTTTCAGACTACTGTTAATTGTTTCATTAGATATGACCTACTAATCTATACATACTCTATACATACATATACATACATACATATATACATACATATATACATATATACATACATATATACATACATACAAATAAAATTGGAGTGTCTGTTTTAAATATTAAGATAACCAGTTTTTACTAAGTGTATATGGATATATACACGGTACATTTTCCAAAACAACATTTTTTACCATTTTTGTCAGTCTGTCTGTCTGTCTATTTGTTCCGGCTAATCTCTGAAAGGGCTGGACCGATTTTGACGGGACTTTCACTGGCAGATAGCTGATGTAACAAGGAGTAACTTAGGGTACTTTTATTTTAGAAAAAATCTTTCTGTTAAGAAAAATACCTGCGTTAATTTCCGACATCCACGCGGGCGAAGCCGCGGGCAAAGCTAGTACCACAATATAATTTCAGGCAATTTACAGAAGAACGTTACACAATGTAGGATTCAATTATAAAGTTAAACAAATAAATCAGACATTTAGAGCCTTTATTTCTTCTTTTGTAATTAAGCACCTACCACAGTAATGGTAAATAATGTACGAAAAACATTTAAAGTTAAATCAAAGCGGCCATATTATTTCGATCCTAAACAAATTCCGTGACGTCTACAAAGTGGTAAAACGTGTTTCGATACACCGTGATTCGTAACAACATTACCGGCTACAGCAGGTCAATAGGTCTTTCTATGTTGTGGATTTCATACTAAACTTATTACAGGTACCTAGCCTAGCTAGTAACATTGTAAAAGTGAACCAGTTATAGACTGAAACTAAGTTATAAGTGAATGAAAGAATCGTGTCTTCATTTGGTTTTCAATATTTTTCATAAAAGGTCTTTCATAATTATAAATCACTTTCACTTAGATTATGAAATTTAAATACAAACTGGCGGCTCTTTATTGGACCGTAAATATTTAATAGCTTTAAAGTTTAAAGTGTTCATTTTAGATTCCCTTTTATCTTATTTTAAATCAAAACTCAAAAATCTTGTTTAGAATATTTCCTTTAAAATAGTTTTGTATTCATAATTTAGATTATGAATTCTAATTATTTTTAAAAGGACGGTCCGAATATTTCTAGAATCAAAACGGGACAGGATTATCAGGTTATAAATTAATGCTTGTTTTCCCTGAAACGTTACGCCAACGTTACAGTACATTCACATTTTGCATGTTATTTTTTTGTCCTATGTATTAATGGGCAAGCCATTGCCATCAACGGGGCACTAATCAAGACTACACAGCTGTGCTATTCTCTAAGAGACAATGTTTTGGCTGAACGACAAGCTTGTCGTCGAGAAAGTATTGAGATCGACCAAGAGTGCAGCGCTGATCCACACGTTATTTACTAACACAGTTATGGTAGTCGACGAACTCAAGCTTGTAACCTCCCGTCGCTGTTTCGTAGATACATTAGGCCTTGCAGAAAATTTCTTTGAGTCACAATCGATCAGTCTCGACTGAGAGTCTAAAATATTTGAGTTGAAGTTTCTAACTGTCGGCCGTCGCAATCTTGTAGCTACTCACAGCTTAGTGAATACCACACTGCCACGATGTTTCACAGCTGCGGCAGCGCTGCGCGCAAGCCTTTTATTTATCTTTAGATAATATCACTGCTGGCAATATCACACCTGATGGAAAAGCTCAGTTTTCGCGAACTTGAACCGAGAACCTCACGCTCAGCAGAAGCACTTGTGCGGATCGGACCAACGTAGCAGACAAATTACTTTAATATATCGATAAAAATAATAAAAACCGGCTAAGTGCGAGTCGTACTCGCGCACCGAGGGTTCCGAACAAACCTGTAGGTATTCTCGGTTTATGCATAAGGTTTATGTTTATGAAAATAAATGTTTTTTTTTTAATTTTTATATTTCAGTTGATTGAATGAAAGGTAAATTGCGGTTTACGATTTATGACGTTTTAAAAAAAAACTACTTACTCGATCTCGTTCAAACTAATTTTTGGTGGTGGTTTATATGGTAATGTACATTATATATTTTTTTTAGTTTTATCATTCTCTTAATTTAGAAGTTACGGGGGGGGGGGGGGGGGACACACACATTTTACCACTTTGGAAGTGTCTCTCGCACAAACTATTCAGTTTAGAAAAAAATGATGTTCAAAACCTCAATACCATTTTTGAAGACCTATTTACGGATACCCCACACGTATGGATTTGATGAAAAAAAAATGTTTGAGTTTCAGTTTTATGTATGGGGAACCCCAAAATTTATTGTTTTTTTCTATTTTAATGTGAAAATCTTAATGCGATTCACAGAATACATTTAATTACCAAGTTTCAACAGCCTAGCTCTTATAGTTTCGGAAAAAAATGGCTGTGACATACGGACGGACAGACAGACAGACAGACAGACATGACGAATATATAAGGGTTCCGTTTTTTGCCATTTGGCAACGGAACCCTAAAAACGACGTATTACAATCAGCTTTTGTTAGCTAGAAACGAATAGGCATTATCATCGGATCAAATCATAATCGTCCCGACGATAGGGGCGACGTGACTGTAGTAGAACAATTTTTATGATAACATCGTGCGAATTGTTATATAAGAATTACTTCGCACCGTCGCGGTCGCGCGTCGCCGCATCGGCGTCTAGTCGCACTTATCTGAGCCTTTATAATAGACACGACGATCAATGAACCACCAAAATAACTGCTATACTGCTACATCTAGGTATGTGGTGCTGTTATTTATTCGTGAATTACGCTGCCGTCAAAAGGCACCATATAAATCCAATTAAATTCATGGACTGGTGTGACGGACAGGAACAACATAAAATGCAAAACAGAAGGCCATCGATCGCGGTCACTCGTGTGTTCTCTACGTATCGACCGATATTACCTACTTCAGTGCAATTGCGACACTATATGATGGCTTGTGACGTTTTCATATTTTATGTTGCTAAATGTGGATAAAAGATACAGAGAAATAGTGAATTTACAGAACTCATAAGCCGTATTTTTACACAACTGCGCAACAACAAAAACATTTTCACCCGACTTTGTGACAGCAAACACATGATTTTCATGCTTTCACTATCGACGTCATTACCGTTATTCTCCTGCCTTTATCCCAATCAGTGTTCACAACCGTACGATATCGTACACATACGATAATTTCATGCCTACGTACTATGTGCGATACCATATTATTATCGTACGCAGATATTACGATAATTTTCATTATGATGCATTCCTATGTACCCTCTTAAACAACACTACTAAGATTTTTTTTATTCTCGAATAGTTTTCTTTCTTTTTGCTCGCAACGCTATCTATTGGTTTGTTCAACGAGCAAATTATATCGATATGTCGTTCGAGTTCGATTAGGCAAAGATTTCACAAACTTTGCATTTTTTTTTAAATTTTATAAATGTTGGCAGTTATTCTGTTTATTGTGTTGAGTTTACGAACTAGTGTTCAAGATTCAAAATAGTGATTCAAAGGAAACAGTGGCTGGAAATTCTACGTGATTATCTTTTTATATTGAATGATTGTGTTTTTATATTAACGAGTAAGTATGCCGATCAAATACTCTGATTGATTAGCTGTAAATTGTATATAACCTATCATTTTTACTCTGTAGCTGTTAAATAGTTTACAAGAAATTAATTGCGAAGCATACGTAAAAATATTGATATCATGTTTAATACGGGTTATTTATCAATTATAGTGATTATTTTAAAAAGTACGATAATTTTGGTACTTTTTGCTCCATATACGATAATTCTACGCTACTGGTACGATAGTTGCCTTGCTTCACGTTGTGAACACTGATCCCAATTTATTAGGGATCTGCGGAACATCTACATGTCTTTGTATGTTAGATTCTTTAAAGCCTTAAAGCATCGTAACGCCTGAACGGGTTTTAAGAAATGAGGTGTTTATCGATTTGTCGGGGTTGTGGGACGGCGAAAAGCTCAATTTGATTGCACTTGATATAAAAATTGCGGATTTTAGACGTCTACAATTTTTCTAAAAGTTGTGGGTGCTTCCATAGATGGGAGAAGCGAAGGCTATATGTTAATTTTGGTCCAAAAGAACAGTACCGAATCAGTGTGACGGCTGAATGAATGTTAATTTTGAAAAGTCTTTCCGAAACATCATAAAAATTCTGTATTTTCTCATCAATGAACGTTGGAAAGGATTCGACATACATTGGGGACCCTAGGAGGTGAAGAGAATTTCTTTCCGTTATTTTGATATCTGGTGCTATTGTATTAAACTTTGCTATAGTAGTCTGTCTGTCAGTGGTTTGGGGAAGATAAATTTCACATTTTGATAGGTTAAGGTCCAGGCCGATGGAACTAAATTGTTCTTTAAAAAAAGTTAAATCTTTTAAGACTGTCTACATCACCTCCTAGAGTTCCGTCATCCAAATACCAAACGTTGAATTTAGAATTTAGCTGTCGAATAATTCGATTTATTGCCAAACTAAAAATGACGCACAAGAGGGTCGCCCTGTTGACATCCAACGGCTGATTTCAAAAGGTTGTCTTTATAAAGTAATTTAGAGGGGTACCTATAACATTCGTAAAGAAAATTGTAAATTTTGGGTATTTTTTTTTGGACTTCTCTCAACAAGGTGTCCCTGTTTACGGAATTGAAAGCATTCTTAATATCAACCTTAAGGATGACCTCACCTTTATCGCTATTGAGGTATGTGGATAATGCATGTACCGCAGCCTCACAGCCCCCTTTGGAGCCAAACCCCAGCTGTAGGGGCTGGAATTTGCTGGCCAGTGTTTCACTGTAGAAAGCACAGCAAATTTTGGCTGCGATTGCCGGTAAGTGGACCCTACGGCAATAGGACGAATACCGCCATCCTTCTTGCGCAGGGCACATAAATTTTCCCCATACAGAATGTCAATGACGGCTTCGTTCACATTGCCGGAGAGCATGAGATTGATGAGGGCCGTCAGCTCGTTCAAAAGGGACTCACCAGCCTCCCTGAACACGTTAAGTCCTTCAAATGTTGAGGCGTCAGGCCGTCGAGGCCACCGGTGGAGCCACTTTGGAAGGAGCACACGGCCGCACTCACTTGGCTGTAATTGTAAGTGAATTGGATTCGCGATCGGGTGTGTCAGGGAAGGAGAGGTCATCTGCTGGGGCGGGGTGTTTACTCTCCAGAGCTGTAAGTGTCTCTGGAGAGTACGGCGCAACCACATCGCTGCTAAAGACAATCCTAGCTGCACCTCTGATATCACCCTCGCCTAGTTTAGACTCCACATGGTGCAATAAATCTCTTTGTGATAGGTGAGATGTCAATTTAGGGTCGAAGCTTTGGGCCGAAATGTTACAATTATCCTTAATTTGTGCTGTTAACGTTTTTTTATTTGCCAATTTTTTTTGCACATGTACAATTCTAAACGGGATGGTGAGTAATTGCTCCCAAGCACTTTTAGAGTTCTCTCGGGCGGCGAGGCGGACACATGGTCTCGCGCCACGAGGAACTCTCTTTAAAACTGGTGTTGTCGTTTTTAATTTTCCAAGGGTTTTCCAAAAGGGTTGACCAGGTGAATCGGTTGTTAGAGACGTGGGTATTATGGGGCATGATGAAGGCACATTGTGGGGTTTGTGTTTCTTCCCCAAATGTACCTTCAAACCTCGTTCACTCGACTTTGGAGCACAGTATTTGTTACGGAGTGATGGCGATATTGATGGCGGCTTATACTTGTATTGATGTCGTGAAATTGTAATTTCCGTGGCTCGTTATTAACAGGCTTTTACCAGTTTCACTTTATTTTATCTTTGATTTTCATTATAAATTAAATAAAAATCATTACCGAAGTTGACACTTGACACTTCTTCTTCCACATTCTACAAATTTGTAAGCTGTCATAGGCGCCATCTACAATTTTTTTTTTTTTTTTAGTTGAGAAATCATCAAATGACTTCTCCCACTCTGGGCGGAGCGGGAGGGCATGTCAGACTTTTACTGACTAAAACCCACCCGTGTTCCATCAGTTGCCCATGTACCAGGGTCACAGTATCTCTTTCGAACAACCACGCGACCCCGGCAGGGCGATCATACAATGCCGCCGGTTTATTTGCATTCTTAGTAGGTAGGGGTTTAAAACCATTTTAAACAAATAAAAAACGAATTAAAACCACGACCATTTGGACCGTACATAGATTACGTATTACTTAAAAATTAAGTGAAAGAAGCTAATTGAAATCATTCACCCCTTATTAATCTATGTGAAATCATAGGTATGTATAATTGTACATCAAACTTTTACTGAAAACAAAAACAAATGGTCAAAGATAAAGGATAAAGATAAAGACATATTTATTGCGTAACTGTGTACATTAAGGTGAGTCTAAATTATACTTACTTGACATAAGTTTTACTAGCTAAACTGAACCAAAAACAGTTACAAAAAATATGTACCTATATGTAACTTCATACGTAATATTACGGAACAAATTAATAAGCTTCACTCTCAACGAAGCACGTTTCTTGTGATACCGTTTGATGCCGGACGTAAAGAATAACACCATCCCACTCTTCCCGTAGGTGTCGTAAGAGGCGACTAAGGGACTTACTAGAGAATAGGCAGCGGCGTTCTTTATGCACTATACCACCAAACTGCGATCACCAACCCGCCTGCCAAGCGTGGCGATTATGGCAAACCCCCCCAAATTGGGAGAGGCCTATGTCCAGCAGTGGACGTCATACGGCTGAAATGATGATGAATGAACGAAGCACGTTTCTTGTGTTCTTCACGGGGCTTGTGGCTAAGTAAGTGGCGGTTGGTCCGTGGATGGGTGAACATCTTTACATCACGTCGGAAAACACGTTTAGCCGTTGGTCCCCGTGTGTTTCGTAGATTTTAGACAGTCGCTACGGTCGTCAAAAGCCCGGAAGTCTGACAACCAGTCTTACCAAGGGGTATCGTATTACCCAGTAACCCAGGGTTGTGGAAGTCAGACAGGCAGTCGCTCCATGTAAAATACTGGTACTCAGCTGCATCTGGTTAGACTGCAAGCCGACTCCAACATAGTTTGAAAAGGCTAGGCAGATGATGATTTAACGAAGCACGTTTCTTTGAGTCCCTGCAATAAGATAACATCTCTACATACTTTATATGTTTTTTTTACACACAAACTCATACGAACCACAGATACTCGGAAAATATATAGTAAATATGAATTCAAGTACAAACTGTATATTTAGCTGTTAAATTTTCTAAAATATGGTTTGTTTAAGCACACAATATTGATATGGCAAACGCTCTCTTCTAAAAATGTCAATTAGCTTTGATAAATGATGATGCATTACCAGACAGGAAGAAAAAAGATCGCTTACAGAAAATGAAGTTTCAAAAAAGCCTCACACCATAATTAGGTCGTCTAAGTGAAATAATAAGGTTATTCTACAAGTTAGTTCACGTGTACTAGTAAAACGGGAAGAGAGCAAACATGACCAATTGCCCGACAGTCCGGGCCTTAGTCCACTAAACCACTATAATAGGGTTCAACGAATTCGATTCACGTTCACTGAAATATGACTGCATGAATGGCAGAAATGAAAGGATGACACTGAATGATTTATTCTTATATTTGCCGACACTATTTGTTCCGGATACTTATTTTAAATGGGATGGCAAAATTAAGCGTGGTAGGGTATTGAAAGCACGTAGTGTCTCTAATGATAATAAATCATGTTACATAGTTTCTCTCGTTTTAATTACCGATACATGAGCTCGGTATGACCTAAAAATAAAACGTACATTAAGGGCACATTTTTAATTAAAACCGAAGTCAAATTTATACAGCGCAGGTTCGTTATGTAACGTAGAGGGCTAAACGTAAGATACTTTTCAAAAAGAGCAAAGAAAAAACCACAAATGGTTATAAAATGGTGTACGTGGTGGAAGCTCCTGCTTTGCTCAGGACGCTCAAAGTTGTCTGCAAGACGCGGCAGGATCGACACCTTTGACAGGCAGTAGAGGAATAAATTTAGCTGTAATCGTGTGGAATGGTAACTAGAGGCGCCTCATCGTCAAAGATCTCCCACACGCATAGACGATAAGGCCTGAGGCCGCAAAGGGTGTGCGTCGGAGGCCTACCCGTACAAATAGTGGTTGTCTGCTACATTCTACGCCACGTAATTAGATCGACCTTGTCATCAGGGGCCTCTCATGCGCAGACGAGAGAGCCGGAGTCAGCGGAAAAGTTCCATATTAAAGTTGCACATTTTTTAATAAACATGAAAATATTTTTTGATTTTAATTAAAAGTACCGTAAATATTTTCATGTGATTTCTGTTTTAAAGCTGTGATTTTATCATTTAAAATAGACTATAATTTCATTGTTGATTGAATTGAGTTTTCATCAGTGGTAGTGGCTATGAATTGAATGGGTACCTAATGGTAATGCAAAAGTCAATTGCTCGTTTCCTGTTTGGAAGCGCTCTCAATGTTTATTGCAAAGAGTCAGCTGAAATTCTTTTGCAAATAACGAAATGAAATGTAATTATTGCTTATGTAAGTAGATCTTTTCGACAGTTTTCAAAGTCAATATACTTACTTAGTCAATATTTTAAAACTAAATGGCGCCAGCATTTCCTAGCTAACTGATCAACAGGAAACAAAATGAAACCGGGTTTGTTACTTTTTCTGAAGTATTTTTAGAAGAAACCGTCTTTTAACTGTATTTGATATTTCGCTTATTTGCTTCTAATCACCTTTTTTGGGTCGGAAATCATCAAATAACGTATTCCGCTCCGGTCGGAGTGGGAGGGCGAGTCAGACTTTTACTAAGACTAAGACCCACCTGTGTTCCTTAAGTAGCTTGTGCCAGCCTTATTTATGAACATTTAAGTTTAATATCATAATAGAAAAGCTAGAAGCAAACGCACAATCAAGAAACAACAATAATTACAAATTAAAATTACTTCGGAAATTGATAGCAAATTGCTATCAATTTCCCGCCAAAATTAATTGTCCTGTTGATGATAAATAACAATACCACCCACGTATTACTTTCTTCATAAATATTCTCATTAAAATAAATAAGCATCATTCTTAGTCTCGTAATCATTATCGTATCCCTCAAATACAAAAACCCGTGTAACATTTTGTTGGACAACTTTCTTGTTTCCTTATTTTTTTTCTTGTTTTACGTGAAAATAAAACATGATTGATCCACTTTGGAATAAAGCTCTTTAGATTAATTCAGTCTACGTATAGTCAGAGTCACAGAAACGTTATGTAAAACAATATGAAAGGAACTTAGTAATCATTTTTTTTAAAGCATTATTTTATGCGTTCGATTTCGTTTTGAATACAGCATTTGAACACCGATTTTAAAGTTGAATTTCTTACCAATCTGAACTAAAATTGTACTAGAATACAGGCTTTTAAATCTTTAAAGACAAGAATAGGTAGACGCTTTGTTATGAGCAGTCTTTAACATTTTATGTTATTTCACCCAGACATGAAAGTTATGTCGCGTCTCCAGATTATGTCATTTTGTTGACCCGCGCCAGAATTTAAGACAAATTGTAATACATGACATAATTTATCACATCTTGTCACAAACGTCTTCGGTAAGCTTGTGCTCGTCCCGCAGCTTGAGGACAGACAGCAAAGGACACTGGACATTACTCACAAATAACAAAAACATTTATATAAAATAATTGTTGTGATACAAAATACAAATAACATCCAGCACTTTATAGTAAAACAACATTCTCTAGAACCTCATAAATATTAAAAATCTTATAAAAAAGATCGTTAATTGAAGGGAAAAGTTAGGAATATTTACGTTTCATATTTCATGAGAAGGATTATTGAATTTGTTTTGCTTTCGAAATACGCGGCTGCGAAACATATTTTTTTTATGATTCCAGAAAGTAAAATAAAGAGTTGTTTTAAAATCTTAATCGTCTTCAACAGACAACCTTTCAGCACATGTGTAATGGCGTTCCTTAACCTATTAAACCCCACAGCGCGTCTTACTTATCTAAGTATACATCTACTTGTACTTTACTGATACGCAGCATTTAAATGTCCTCCAACAACATGTGGAAATAAAAAGTACAGCAATTGAATTTAGATCGTTTAATCCCAGTACCCTTGTTGAACTCACAAACTAAAACTAGGTAAGTCGGATTCTTCTAAATAATCATTTATCACTGAATGACCACACAAAGCACTTTATTTGGGTCTGTCCTAATGTGACCCGCAAGTGATTTGGCAGTCTGGCAAGTGAAAGTGACAGTTAATTGCCATGCGTGGGAAACGATAAAAAAGATTGTTAACTTTTAGGCTCATTTATATGAGGAAAGTGGCTCGCCTCGAATAATTTATCGAAAGAGTATATAAAGGTAACTCGTGAAAATAGCGCGTACGATAAACTGACGTATCGCAAGTTGTACCGCTGAGAATGAGGTCCTGAATTCAACTCCCGGGTCAATCGTTACGTGATTGTACATAAAAATGTCAACTATTACGTATTTCTTTTATATTTTACTCATTGTTTGATATACTTCGATCACAGACAATCAGAATATAGTGGTTTTGTTTCTGATCATAGCTCACGTACGTTTTATTTGAAAAGTAATCTCCAGTGATTTTACAAGGGATCCTCGTTTGTATTTTATACTGGATATATTCAGACGTCTGGGATTTTCATGCTTTGAATTTTGTTCTGTCAAAGTTTTTCATTTCATTAGAAGCACTTGAGCACCCATATTTCCTTTTGATCACTGGTTGCAATGTGACCTACTGCTTAAACACTACCTATATTTTTACCAAACCTTTTTTCTTCGGTGCGATTTAAACACTGAAGTAGTGAAAAAAATGAAAAGTGTATGCTTATGCTTGTCTATTAATCTTGTATTTGGTTCTTAGCCCTGACATCAACAAGCAGTGGGCAATATTGTTGAACTGTTTTTTGAATGACTCAAATACGGGGCGTTTAGCTACTTTGTATGTGTAATATGTATCTTTTATTTTTCTTAATGTGCTTTTGAAAACGTAGTACAAACGCCAGCACATTAAGTTGCCCGGAACTTTTAAATAGTTCCCAAACAATCTTGCAATTAATACTTTAGCGATAAAGTTGAAAACCTATTAAAGAAATTTGACGGATTGTAGTAGCTTTCTGTGCTGGCGTCTGTACAAAGGTCAGGTGCATATTACTCGCAACCAGCGTGCGTATATTAAATAAAATAACATAATATGTATGAATGTGAACGAAGCAAAAGGAGTATGTAAGGATCGTAGCAGGTGACGTTCTGTAGTTTATGCCTGTAATAGTTTCTACCCTCATGGAAGACGGCTAGAAATTATGTTTATGTGTACAGTTTTATGTTCTGTTCGAAGCTGTAAAAACTTTCGAAAGGATAACAAATGTCTTTCTGTGAGCCCAATAAAGGCTGATATTAAAATATGTTGTCAAATTTCAACTGACAGCAGATTTACTGTCAACCAGTCAAGTAGCCGTTGGAAGCTACTGGTTGATCGAAACTACAACAAACAGCCTATTCAAAAACATGGCTTATCAGACAATCAGGGTATGGATCCGGTTGCTCAGAAAAAACGTCGTTCAGGATAGTTCCTGTGACATTTAGACACCTGACCAAGTTTATCTTCATTCAGAAACAATAACTATAAAATAATGACAGTAATTTTGTTAATTTATCTTTAAAGGTAACACGATATATTATAGCCTTGAGCAACGTTTACGGGACGCGCTTTCGGTAATACAACGTGTAATTCGAATATATTCCTCGCGTAGTATTCCAGTGTCGTAGTTAAAATGAAAATATCCTTAAAATGCCTTAAATGTATTAGGCTTGTTTTGTGACTAAATGAACCGCTGGATTTTTTTGGCAGACTCAGTCTACGATAATATTCATGTAAATGGTTGAATGGTTCTTATTGAGCAAGATATTTAAGTCAGCACTTTTTTCTCTCCAAAGGTCATTGTTAGTAGACAACTCTGTGTTAATATTTCTTAGCAATTTATTGGACCCATTTAATTATAATGTATCCTAAATATAACAATTTTGTTATCTACTTTTCCGACTAGGTAGCTACTTGCAGTCGTCTCTTTTTCCATAATGACTTTCACTTTTGTTTGAATAGCTTTAAGTAAGTTGTTGTGGTTTTATTTTAGTTTTAAATAACTTCTGTAACCTGAACTAAATACAGACGAGAATCTAATGTCTATGTAAAATCAGTATTTAATGTGATTTACATATAAAAGGCAGCACTCCCACTAAACAAATGAAACCTAATAACATCGTACGGCTAAATTTCCACAAGTGTGATTATACGAACGTGAAGGTGGCTATAGCAGAGTTCGATTGGGCTACCCTATTATTGTCAACAGATATTGACCGGGCGGTGGAAGAGTTTTACGTGGCTCTCAACTCTATAATCAGCAAATATACTCCCACAAACAGACTGGGTGAGTCTGAACAGCCGTTTTGGTACTCACCAGCTCTTAAAAAATGTCTCATTGAGAAAAATAAATATCACAGACACTTCATAAAATATAAAAACCCTCGAGATTATGACACTTTCTCAATGTTGCGTAGCAGGTGTAAGCTCCTCACTAAACAATGCTACAGTTCCTTCATATCATCCACAGAGGAAAATTTATCTAATAATGTCAAATCATTTTGGAAATTCGTCAATAGCAGAAAAAGTACAAATGGCTTACCTCAAACAATGAAGTTTAAGGGTGTGGTTTCATCTGAAAGTCAAGTTATTAGCGAATTATTTTCGGACTTCTTTAGTTCCGTTTTTGAGGATACGTCTGGAACTCCCCCTAGTGGTGAGGCATGCGTAGGTATTGAATGCAACTCTTCTTTATCGGAGATTTATATTGAGCACGATTACGTTTTGCGGGCGTTAAACAACTGGATCATAATAAATGCGCTGGTCCGGACGGAATACCTTCTAGTTTCCTGGTCAAGTGTGCTGAAGAGCTATCATGGCCCCTCTATTATTTATTTAATCGATCTCTGACACTGGGTAAGTTCCCAAAAATCTGGAAAACAGCGCACGTTGTGCCCATTTATAAAGATGGTGACAAGTCAGATTGCGAAAATTACAGACCAATAAGTATTTTATCTGGTATGGCAAAACTTTTGACGTGACAACGTCTTATAAATTGGTTTGCCGGGTGACACTTCAAGAAACTGCGTTACGCTCCGCTCACGTTATGCGCTCACAATGAGAGCGAGTGAGAGGCACGCGTCCCTTCCACTCGGGCATGGTTAGCCCGCCTAAGAGCGAGAGAGACAGACATAAAAAGTGAAAGGCACGCGTCCCTTCCACTCGAGCACAGTTCTTTGTATAAATAAATGTTTTAAATTGTTACTATTATTTCATCCTTCTTCCTACTATACGAATGATTGAAGCATCTTTGTATCAGCATTTTTATTCTCACTTTCAGCCGTACCTTTCCCAATCTCAGCATGGATTTGTTCGTAGTAAATCAACCCTCACTAACCTTCTTGAATATAAAAACTATCTGTGTGCTGCTTTTGCGAAGGGTGGCCAAATAGACTCAGTCTATACAGACTTTCGGAAGGCGTTTGATAAAGTTAACCATGAAGTCCTGTTTTTGAAGTTGAAAGCATACGGTATACATGGTTCCTTGTTCCGGTGGATACAGTCTTACTTACAAAACAGAAGCCAACTCGTTTCAGTCAGAGGTTACTTGTCGTTACCGGTTAATGTTACGTCGGGCATTCCACAGGGATCGCATTTAGGGCCCCTACTTTTCATAATTTTTATTAACGATCTCGTGGCAAAATTATCTTGTCCCTGTCTGTTATATGCCGACGATCTGAAGGTATTTACGTCGATTAAAAACACCTCCGACCTTCGATCAAAAATGTACTAGATTCCCGATGAGCGCTTCAAAAACGGCCCGAAAAATAAGAGCACAAATATTTTTGTGCTCTTATTTGAATTTAGTTTGGTCCAATGATAGCCAACGATAAGACGTCCTAAATGCCGCAGCACGCGTTCAAAAATTGTGTAAATAACCACTGTAGCACCAAGTTTTTGGAAGGAATATCTTTATTTTCATAAGTTTAAATCTTTAAGTATTTTTCATAAAATAAAAACAATCAAATAGTAAATATAAATCATTTAGCAAATACATATTATGGTTGTTTGACCAATGTTTGCGACAACCCACCAACTATTGTAACAAACATTGTCTGTTCTGGAACAGAGAATGCATGAAGTAGTATTGTAATTTTATTTTTGTTTGTAGATTTCCTAGCGAGCCATTTCGCTGTGCAGAATGGGTATCTATTGTAGCGAAAGAAAGAGGAGAAGAAATATACAAACCTTATAAAAATTCATATTTGAACTTTAACACTAGAAGCGCGGAACGTAACGACTGACGTAAATTTGGATAAAAAAAATATGTATATTGCAATTACGTGGTTGAAGTCTCGTATAAATAATAATAATCATCATATTTCATGAAAAGTCATAAAAAGTTACGATTATATGCATAATAAAATATTAATTAGAGCAGGAAGAATATCGAAGTGGGTCAAATTTGGGACGCCCGCACTTCTAGTGTTAATTTAAATGAAAAAATAATTTGATTTAATACAAATTTAACTTCTAAATACTGGTACATAAAAGTAGACGC
Organism: Aporophyla lueneburgensis; assembly: GCA_932294355.1. NCBI lineage: Eukaryota > Metazoa > Arthropoda > Insecta > Lepidoptera > Noctuidae > Aporophyla > Aporophyla lueneburgensis. Next base: position 25,199,389 of record OW028734.1, read on the forward strand.
ACTCCTTTTTATACGGGTGGATCACATTGATTTAACCCGCACTTAATTAAATAAAATTACTATTATACTATTTTAGTCCTACTACTTTTTTAAATCGATTAAAAATGTTTGCCACCATCAAAACGTACCTTTTCACCTAAAAAATTATATTCTGCAACTCTACGTCTTTCAATAAGTACTGTGTTCTGAGCATTGAAATGTAATACCAAGAAATACGTCTAGTTCTAAAAAAGAGTAAGCACGAAATTGTCAACACATTGTTTTTAACCTTATTGCTTAGACTTTAAGTTTCAGTTTAGAATAAATAATTTTGTACTTATATAAAAATGACTTGCGATTTTTAAGGGACATTTTAAATTTATTGCTCTTTACCTTTCTCCGATGACAAAAGGACTTAAATATGAATATTTTGCAATCGTAATTATGCTTTATGTTTGAGTGTTAAGGATTATAATAAACTGAAGTTGTTATTATTATGAAACGTTTTTCTATATTTCGTAGTAAGAAATATAAATGTGTAAGTGTGTGCAAACGTGGCCACTTGAGCGCCTTATTTTTGTTCCTGATCCTATATCTAGTGCTATTATTGATCGAAGCCTCCGACAGTGAATCCCTTCAAAATGATTTAGATATCATTTCTAACTGGTGTGCACTGAATCGAATGAAGTTAAACATAAATAAATGCTTTGTTATAACTTTCACCAGAAAACGTTTAAAGAACACCTTTGATTACAGTCTTGACGGTCAGTTGTTAGAACGAAAGCACGTAGCCAGAGATCTGGGCGTGTTGTTTGATGAACAACTGTCTTTTAGAGATCATTACAATTAAAGTTTAAAAATTTTATTTCGGAACAAATAACACAGGACAAGTTTGACAAGTAAAACGATGGTAGCTGCAAAAGTATAAACTGTAGCGCAGCTAACAACGCCCTTCTCCAGATACAGAATGGAATGATGTTCCATGCGAAAAATGCTTAATAATTTAGATTTATATAATTAATACAGAAACAAAACAAAAAATAAGCCTAAAATACATAATATAAAAGGTGTGATTTGGGATGTATTTTGACGTTGAGTTTATGTGGTGAGTGTAGGGTGAATGGGTGTGTAGGTGAGTGACAGTGAGGTGTGCGAGGGGTGTTTGTGGTTCTGTGTGTGAGGGAGTGATGAGTATTTTACACTTCCACGAGTTTCTCTGTTTCATCATAATTTTGGGATTTTAACCAGGAGTTAAGTTTCATTTTGCATTTGCTCTTTGTAAGTGGGTAGATGTGCAAGCTTTTGTTTAATTTATTATAGATTTTTGAGCTCATATGTTTATAGTGACGACTTGCAGCTACGGTTCTACGAGACTCAGTGTTACAAACCCTATTCGAGCGACGTGTAGAACAATGCTTGGGATTAAACGTAAGTTGGCTGTGTTTGCGAAGGATAGTCTGCAGGATAAATAACTGTCTGACGGTGAGGACCTGGCAGAGGGTGTACAGAGAGGATGTCGAATATCGGATTGGTTTCCTTGCCAGGACCTTCAGTACAGCTCTCTGCGCTCGCTCGACCCGTAGCATCGCTGTTTTACCGGCGCCACCCCAGACCGTGAGGCAATACCCCAGAACAGACTGAGCGAGCGCAAAGTAGACTGTTATCAAACAGCTGAAATCGGCCGCGCCTCTGAGTTTCTTGAAAATATAAATAAGTTTTCTCACTCGAGCTACAGTTGCAGCAATATGTTGTTTCCATTTCAGATTGCCATCAAGAGTGACTCCAAGATACTTAATAACTGAGGTATTTTCCAATTGTTTACAACCGCAGTCTGCATGTAAGTTTGGGCAGGTGTGAGCACGAATTTCAATCGGTACAGGGGGCTGACTTGACTTCATAGTAGAGAATGTGACAAATTTGGTCTTATTAACATTTAGAGTGAGAAGATTTGTGGTCAGCCACCTCATGACTGTGGTCAAGGCAAGCTCCGCGTTAAGGCGAGTTTCAGTCCAGTCCCGGCCATGAACAATTAGAGCTGTGTCATCGGCATATGCGATAATTTTGCAGTTGTGTAAGGATAACTGACACAGCTCATTCACATATATAAGAAAAAGTGGGGGTCCCAGGACACTGCCCTGGGGGACACCGAAAGTAATAGTTTCCGGGTTGCTGAGGAAGTTCTGAAGTTTTATTATTTGTTTACGACCTGTTAGATAACTCCTGAAAAGATTGTGAGCCGGCCCGCGAATACCAAGATGCTGTAGCTTCGAGAGAAGTTTGGGAATTGAGACAGTGTCGAAGGCTTTGGATAGGTCTAAGAAGAGAGCAAGAGTCTTGTGTTTATTTTCCCAATGACCAATAATAGTTTCTGTAAGTTCCAGTACAGCGTCTTCGGTGGATTTTCCAGTCCTAAAGCCATACTGATTATTAGAAAGAAGTTTAAATTTATTTAGATAATTGGTGAGTCTATGGTTAATAACTTTTTCGAATATCTTTGAGAGGGTGCTCAAGACTGAAATGGGTCTGTAGTTAGCAACATTGTCCTTGTCACCCGTCTTATAAATAGGGTGGACAACTGCAGTTTTAAAAACATCCGGAAAAGTTCCTGTTGAAAAGCAAAGATTGAAGATGAAAACAAGGATGGGAATAAGAATGTGACGAGTCGCCTTAACGACTGAGGGGGAGATACCGTCAAATCCCACAGCACAATTGTCATTAAGGCTGAGGATGATGTTTTCCAGCTCAGCACTATCCACGCTGTGGAGGGCCATTGATTGTGGTGCAGATGGAATGGAAGTACCCGAGAGCTCAAGGTTGAGATGGCTATCCGAGAGAAATTTATAGAGGCCAGAGTGTTCGATTTTAGCCGCTAAGAGACTACCAACATTCGCAAAGTAATTGTTGACTTTGTCCACAGACTGCGACGGATCGGCACTACAGTTTAGCAGCTCAGAGGCCGAGTCACGGCATTGGCTCATGCTTGCTACCCGTTTAACGAGTTTCCATGTAGCTTTAGGATTATTTCTAGCTTGCCTAAATTCAGATCGTTCATATTCACGCTTGACTTTTTTTAAGAGATTGTTGCAGAAGGTGCGATAGCGACAGAAAATCAATTTGTGCGTCTCATCCTCTGGGTGTTTTTTAAATTTGCGATGCAACTTATCCCTGTGATGTATGCACTTCAGCAAGCCAGGAGTAATCCATGGCTTAATGATGCGCTTCCTACTGGGGATGTGTGAGACATGTGTGTTTGTTTTGATGACTACGGACATAATGGAAACAAGAGAATCCGCAGCTTCATTTGGGTTGTGACACTGAAAGATAAGGGAAAAGTCTGTGTTGTTAATTTGGTCCACAACCCGTGGCAAATCAATTTTTGATCTGATGAGGTGGGGAGTTTTAGTTTTTACATTTAGATTGCAGAAGATAATAATAGGGCAGTGGTCGGTGATGAGAGAATCAATGATTAGTGCAGTAGCAAGGCTTTGAGTTCGGAGTATCACATGGTCAAGGCAGTTCGAGAGTCTAGTTGGGAGAGTGTATGCTGGCAGCATTGCATGTGAAGCCATAAGATTGAGGTAATCATCAGCATTTGGGTCGGTGCTCCCAGGTGTAATGTTCAGGTTGATGTCACCAATGATGGCTACAGTTTTGAATTGAGTTAAAGCACCAAGCAAACTGTCTAAGCTGCCAAGAAAATTAGTCAAATCTCGGTGTGAGGGAGAACGATAGATTGCGATAAAAGCAGCTTTATTTGAGAATTTGAGAAGGAGAACGTTTGCCTCACTAAACATGGGTGTTTCAACGGTGACATCAAAGCAATCTCTTACATAGACTACGACGCCTTCATTCTGTGTTTTATACGAAGAGGTGTGCGAGTTATAGCCGGTAAGTAAGGGAGTAATTGGGCATTTGCTCAACCAGCACTCAGTCAGAATAATAACATCGGGCAAGTACGTTAATCTACTCATGAACACTACCAGGTTATCAAAATTGCTGTTTAGGCTACGAATATTCGTGTGTAATATTTTAAAATCGTGGAGAGAACAATCCAAAAACGACTCACTTTCTTCTGGGGAACAAGTATAGCATTTTGAGACGGTAATGTCCTCAACTTCACTAGTGATCACTGTAAGATCATCCATTATTTATTATAAAAACAAAAAGGAAACAAAATTTTAAGACAGAGTAATTATACTCTTGGTCGCAATGTGGCAGCCCTAGGTTAGTTGAGCTAACACTAGAACAACTCACTGTGGGGATCACTAAGGTGTTTCTTAAGCATGGTAAGGCTTTTATATGGGGGATTAAACAGAGTTCCTGGAAAGTGTGGCAGTGTGTGCGGTGAATGTGTGATGATATGTGTGAGTGTGGAAAGTGAGTAGTATACAGTGATGTGAGTTGAACAATAGTCCCAATTTCAGAATATTTCATTTTATATCGGTTAATTAGCAAACAATACAACACTAAGTTTACTAAGTTTACGACAATAGCGTGACGATCAGAGCATTAAAACTTTTAGGTTTTATATCTAGGTCTACCAAAGGATTTAAGAAACCGCAAAGCTTCATATTACTTTATAAAAGCCTGGTAAGAAGTATATTGGAGTATTGTTCGATAATCTGGTCACCGTGTTACGCAGTACACTCTGACAGAATTGAGAGTGTGCAAAGAAAATGTGTTAAGTGGGTTTCGTACCGATACGGCTTCTCAAGAACGCTTCAAAGCTATCCCGAACGCCTTGCTAAGTTCAATTTAGAATCCTTGCTTGATACAAATAACACCTCATATTACAACCCTATCGTTAGAATGTGTCGACTTTACAACGAAATTTTAAAAATTAATAACAGAATTGACATCTTCGATTCTCGTGCCACTGTTTTCAGAAGACATGTTTGTACTCTCTCTTTTTAAATTCTTACTTTTAAAATACTGTTTTTCTTTAAATAATGTAATGTAATTAAGGTAATTATGGACTTTGCTTGGCGCGTTTGGTCTCCCACACATTCCCTGCCTAAGTAGGAAATGTGTTGGAGGGCATACGCACAGTCCTTGTAGCCATTATTTTGTGTACTAAGCTTTTTACTGTAGTTTTAATCATAAATAATTTTGTTGTTGCTTTTATTTTGTGCACTAAACTTTTCACTGTAGTTTTAGTCATAATTAATTTTATTGTTGCTGGTCATGTTGTGCGATTACAGTTTGGGTGATAATCAGGTCTAAACCTATAATGTGAACCTCATGAAATATTGTGATTGTTACCTGTTGTAGTTGCCTTGTGAATAAATAAATAAATAAATAAAGTCATAAAGCAAATTGACGTTATGTTCCTCATTAAATTTTTTGTGTTAACTACAAACAAGATTGACATGTACCAAACAAATAACAGCAATAAATCGGGGCTTACGAGGGCGGGCGGCACTAAAAATTTCCGGAATCAAGGAAGTGACACAACATTACTATTTAAAAATGTATTCATTGCTTTTTGAAGTATTCTCCGCGAAATTTGACACATATTTCCATACGATGGAACCAATCATTGAAGCAATTTATTCTTTATTTTAGGGAAAGTATAGAAATCATTAGGGCTTAGGTCTGGGCTGTACGGCGGATGGTCTAATAATTCTATGTTTTTTTGCTCTAAAAACTCTTTTGTTCTGTGCGCGGTGTGAGAACTCACATTGTCGTAATGGAGGATGATGCGGCGGTTGCGGTTCTCTTTACGGAGTTCAGAAACGACCTATGACAAACAAATGCTAGCATACCATTCTGCATTAACCGTTCTTCGTCTCTCAAGAGGAATAGTCGCAACATGGCCGGTTATGGAGACAAACGTGGCCACCATTTTTTTTGCAACACTCCGTGAACGAACAATTTTCGTTGGCTTTAAATCATTTTCGAACACCCAAACTCGTGACTGGTTTTTTGTTTCGGGTTCGTACGCATATATCCAGGATTCGTCACCTGATACGATGTTGTATACAGAATTTGAGGACCCTGCGTGGAATGTTTCGAGAGTTCTGACGCACCAAGTAACGCGAGCCGCTTTTTGCTCTTCACAGAGCGAATGCGGTATCCATCGGGAAAACAACTTTTTTACACCTAATTGTTCACGGAAGATTATTTGTATTTGACTCATGCCAATGTCTAAAGTTGCCTGAATTCGCGGTATGTCACATGTCGATCTTCCTCAATCGGCTTACTCACATCATCAACGTTTTCTTGGGTGACTGCAGTTTTTGGACGACCTTGACGGGGATCATCACTGAGCTTGACACGTCCACGTTGAAATTCAGCAAACCAGCGATAAATTGTGGTTTTGGATGGGGCTTCATCACCAAATGTAGAAATCATCCGGTTAATACACTGTTTTTGTGTTAAACCACTTCGAAAATCATAATAAATCATCGCTCTTGAATGTTCTCGAGTCAATTCCATTTTCTCAACGACTAAACAAGTTTGACAAAACCTTGTGACAAGACCGAAAATCTTTTTTAAAATAAATAAATGGTATTCGATTTTTAAAACCAAGGAGTTTTCAATTAAAAAGATTTTAATATGACAGTAACAGTGGAAATATTCCATTCCCGATACTTTTAATGCTGCCTATGTACGAGGTACTCACAGTACTTAACCTTAACTTCCTACTGCCTACAATCCTATATCTATAAACTTTGAGATAGAACTAGAGAGTCTGTTGTTTTGTTTTTTTTTTCAACCGACGAAAAAAAACGGAGGAGGTTCTCAATTCGACGCGTATATTTTTTTTTTTTTTTTGTTTTTTTTTATGTATGATCACGCATAACTTTTTACATAGTGGTCCGATTGTGACAATTCTTCTTCTATTGGAAAGGGTATACTCCCAAGGTGGTCCCATATAAATTTGGAAAACAAAATCGAACCCTAAGGGTTGGAAAACAGGGGATGATTGATTGTTCACTCACTGATTGTAACGTATAAACACGCATAACTTGTTACATAGTGGTCCGATTGTGACAATTCTTCTTCTATTGGAAAGGGTATACTCCCAAAGTGGTCTCATATAAATTTGGAAAACAAAATCGAACCCTAAGGGTTGGAAAACAGGGGATGATTGATTGTTCACTCACTGACACTCACAACTTTTTACATAGTGGTCCGATTGTGACAATTCTTCTTCTATTGGAAAGGGTATACTCCCAAGGTGGTCCCATATAAATTTGGAAAACAAAATCGAACCCTAAGGGTTGGAAAACAGGGGATGATTGATTGTTCACTCACTGATTGTAACGTATAAACACGCATAACTTTGTACAGAGTAGTCCGATTTTGATAATTCTTTTATTGTTGGATAGGGTATACCTTGCCAAGTATTATTAGTACATTAAAGCCACAAAAAATCATAAAATAAAAACTTTTTAACAAAAAATTAAACCGCCGAAAAACTGAAAAGCATAAAATAATAAACCTTAAAATTTTGAGTCGGCGCTGAAAAATCAATGAACAAGGAACACTCAAAGCGCCGACTCATAATTTTAAGGTTTATTATTTTATGCTTTTCAGTTTTTCGGCGGTTTAATTTTTTGTTAAAAAGTTTTTGTAAAAACGGTTTTATTTTTTTAATTTTTAGCTATGGTATCTACCCGGCACTAATTCTAAACAAATAATGCATATTTATGCGATAGCAGAAATCGCGGTTGATTTGCTGTCATTTTTTAAAGAGTTCCGGTGTCTGTCTCCGGAACTCATCATCGGATCTATATGAAATGTTTATGGGACCATTTCAAAATAAACCTTTTTCGAACAAAAAAGAATTTTGCAAATCCGTCTATATATGACGGAGTTATGGCAGAACATACATTTAAAATATATACATATAAACATCCGAATTGAGAACTTTCCCCCTTTTGAAGTTGGTTAAAAAGTATTTCATCTAAATTCATGTAAGTAGGCATTTGTATTGTCAGAGAGAACTGCGGGTTCAGTCAATAAGAAAAATCGACTAGGTCTGTGAGTAATGAGTAGGTATGTACCTAACCTAATATTGATGAAAAGTAATTTGATACCTCATTTAATTCTCTTGTAATTTGATAAACTTGTTAGGTAATAATATAAATTATTTTAAGGATGAATTTATCAATGAAACAGTAGTTTATTTTATTGTCTTTTTTTCGATAGGTACTTATAAGTTTTGTTTTAACAATTAGTGTTTTATAAAGCTTTGGATATGGTTGTTTCTCAGTAATAGTCTTAACATGTATTTATAACAGTAATTTTATCAATAAAAGTTTTGTTGAAACTGTCGAGTAATTTGTTTCACTAGCTACGTTTCACATGTAACTGAGTACGTTTGACCTACTGCCTGATCAACACCCATAATCATAAACACACTTTATGTTTGTTTTGGGCATGCGGAATTGTAGTGAGGGGTATTAATCTGGGCACGCCACAATTGCGGCGGTAAGTCCCCTCTTTGAGGAGTGGATAGAGAGGCGCCACGGCGTCCTCACCTTCCGCCTGACGCAGGTTCTCACCGGGCATGGGTCCTTCGGTGGGTTCCTGTTCAGGATAAAGCGAGAGGATACGTCCGGGTGTTTCCATTGCGAGGATCGTCTGGAGGACACGGTGGAGCATACGGTGGAGGTGTGCCCTGCCTGGGCGGAGCACCGCCGTGTCCTCGTGGAGGCGATCGGCGGCGGCGACCTCTCGCGTCCGGCCCTGGTGCGAGCCATGGTACGGAGCGAGAGGGAATAGGAAGCCGTCACCTCCTTCTGCGAAGCAGTAATGCTCGCGAAGGAGGAGGCGGGGCGCGTGAGGGAGTGGCAGTCTCTGCGCCCTCACGTCCCTAGCCGCCGCAGGAGGAGACGCCCCGGGCGTCGGGAGTCGATTGCGGACTCCCGGCCACCGTAGGCGCGAGCTTGCGGGTGGCGAGCAATGGGTAGCTCGCCGCCCGGTAAGGACCAGGCTCGGGTCGACGGCGCGCAGTGTTCCACGCGCGCCTCAAAGAGATGTCAGCAGCAGTGTAGGGGTCTACTAGGACCGATGCCTGCCGGGGTCGCGTGATCGTTCGAAAGAGATACCGTGACCCTGGCACATGGGCAACTGATGGAACACGGGTGGGTTTTAGTCAGTAAAAGTCTGACACGCCCTCCCGCTCCGCCCAGAGCGGGAGAAGTCATTTGATGATTACCCATCCTGAAAAAAAAAAAAAAAGGGTATTAATCAACATTTGTGACCAGTTCCATTACTAAAAAGTAACCTAATAATTTCTCAAAAAAAAAAAATGAAATTCAATAAATAAAATACGAACAATTTTATCATGGATCGAGGAGGCGAACGTGCCCAAAGTTTTCTTGCCCGAAGAATTCTTTTTTCGAGAGAGGTTTCGCATCAAAATTCCTAGAAATAAGCACTACATAAAAATAAGAGTAAATTCTCAAGCCTCTCCCTAATATCATACTTCGTTGAACGATGATATTCAATAACAAAACCAAATTCGAAATTGTCCTCATTAATAACAACTGATCAATTGAGGTGACGTCAAAGTGACATTGTCTTTGAGGAGATTCTTCTTTAACAGTTTCTGTTGTCTCGCAATGTACTGATGTTTGATGGAGGCTGTTAAATTATGGTTCTTGTGAGCCTAAGAGGCTTGTGGCTTGGTAAAAACAATCATACAGGTCGATCGGTCAGGTTCAGCTCTGCTTGCCGCTGTTGTCCGTTTCGTGGATGGGTGGTCATCGATACATACAAAGGCTGTGGGTTTCGTAAAGCATATTAAGCCATTAGTACCGGCTATGAATTTTGTATCTTTGACAATAGTTACGAGTCGTAAGGATATCATATTACTCCGTAACGGGTTTGCAAAGGTCATATAGGCAGTCGCTTCAGATAAAATATTGGTATTCAGAGGTCAGCTTCCAGTCGTACCGAATACGACTGGAAGCTGACCTCAATGTTGGGAAAAGGCTAGGCAGATGATGGTCACTTAAAGTTCTATTTAGCTGTATGGTGCCCCACAGAAGTAGTGAAGTGAGTGGCCACCATGGGCCACAGTGTGAACCACGGCGTATTTTGACCGACATAGTCTAAGCAATAGTTTGGCCGCGGAGGGACTGTAACCTGTCAGTTTCATAAGAAAGGGAGGGTATTGATTCTGTCGGGGGTTCACAAATGTTAAATTTAACTTTTATCAGTTTTTGTAAGATTTTTAACCAAGAATAAAAGCTTACGTAAAGCATTGGGATCTATTTATTTAGAATAGGTACACCAACAGCGTATACACATAGCACATCAATGGAAACAAAGTTCGAAGGTAATAAGGTTCAGAAATATATACCAGTTACACATCCACATGGGTACATACTTTATCAAAAAAAAAACATGTTAGTTAAAAAACATAACCTTACAGATTTTACTTTGACCAGACATTATAAAAACTACAAAAATATATCACATTTTCTAACAAAGATAACAACTAAGTGAAATCTAATTACATTCAAATCAGGATCTGCCTTTAATTAAAACTAGACATAGTCTTTGTCTCTTACCAAAACCGTATGAAATAATTTATCAATATTTCGATGTCGAAAATTCTAGGCTTAAGAGCTTCTCGGCGTCGGCGTCGCCCAACAAACCTCATTGTCAATGTCTAATTTTCTTGCCTTCTGATCCTCTTAACACATTTTCAGACACGAACAATGACTAAATTCCTTTACAAGGTCAGGCGACAAGCGAAATCGTTCTAGCCAATATTAATTCATTATAGACAGAAACGACCTTGTCGTTTCTGTTTTATAGTGAGTAAAATTTAACCAAGATAAATCAATATTAGGGTAGTTAAACGAAGTAAACCGGCGTAATCATGACGAGAACGCATAAAAATGCACACAGGTAGGTAAATAAAACACATAGAAGATGATTCCAAATAGTGGCTGATCATTCAGGTTGACAGGTGAAGTCAACCTGAAGATATTTAGAAGGTGTTAGTAGGTAGATTATATACTTTTAGACAATCAGACAATGCATCATTCAATCCTTGATGCTTTGTTTCGCTTTCGCGCATAATTAATTTCATGTTTCTAGACTCAATGGTTGGTGCGTTGCCTGGCCAGCACTAGCAAAAACAGAATTTTGTGGAAAATGGAGAGAGAGGCCTTTGCCCTACAGTGGGACAATACAGTCTAGTTGGATTAGATTAGATTATATAGTTCTGAATTAGTCGGAGTGATGTACAGTTGCAGTACATAAGGATTTTTAGAAATTTTCCCGCCTGAGCTAAATGAGAGCTGATACGTAACCAAACCAAAATGTAGAAATTATGGTATTAATTAACACCACAGCATTTTTTTTAAAGCGTTCCATTCCAACCTCTCCCGTTAATATTGTATTTTAACTCCCATTTAGTACTTACTTCCCATTTTCACCACAGGTATTAAAATATTCCAACACACACCTACCTAATAAAAACATACGGTAAACCAAGCCACGACCCATTCCGCATAGAAACATTTCAGATTAAGCGATTACTTAAGAAAACCTGCTGGTAGGACATAAATTCGTCATAACGCGAAGCTTAATGCTTGCTTTTCATAATAAATATGTCCATTTGCAATGTTTCACTACAGTTTGTGGACATTATGGTTGTACCTATAATAAAACGTAATAGCTATAAAGACGAAAATATAAAAAACAAAAGACGTTATGTCAGAACATTGATCAGTATGCGAAACGATATCCCAATTCGGAGGAAGTGTGTCAAGGAAACTTAATCCAATAATGACTTGAGTAGCTTATGGGTTTTTGTCCAAACGTGAACCTTTATTGAATTCGAAGTTATGTGATAACAATGGACGAGGCTTCAGCGAATAGTTTTTATGTTGCATCTTTGTAATAAATACGTATTTACACAATGCAGTAATGCTCGCGAAGGAGGAGGCGGGGCGCGTGAGGGAGTGGCAGTCTCTGCGCCCTCACGTCCCTAGCCGCCGCAGGAGGAGACGCCCCGGGCGTCGGTCGGGAGTCCATAGCGGACTCCCGGCCACCGTAGGTGCGAGCTTGCGGGTGGCGAGCAATGGGTAGCTCGCCGCCCGGTAAGGACTAAGCTCGGGTCGACGGCGCGTAGTGTTCCACGCGCGCCTCAAAGAGATGTCAGCAGCGCTGAAGGGGTCTGCTAGGACCGATGCCTGCCGGGGTCGCGTGATTGTTCGAAAGAGATACCGTGACCCTGGCACATGGGCAACTGAAAGAACACGGGTGGGTTTTAGTCAGTAAAAGTCTGACATGCCCTCCTGCTCCGCCCAGAGCGGGAGAAGTCATTTGATGATTTCCCATCCAAAAAAAAAAATGTCAGAACATTGATCAGTATGCGAAACGATATCCTAATTCGGAGGAAGTGTGTCAAGGAAACTTAATCCAATAATGACTTGAGTAGCTTATGGGTTTTTGTCCAAACGTGAACCTTTATTGAATTCGAAGTTATGTGATAACAATGGACGAGGCTTCAGCGAATAGATTTTATATTGCATCTTTGTAATAAATACGTATTTACACAAATAAATATGATTCGACGAAAAGAAAATATTAGTTACTATCTAGGTAATATTAGGTATCTATATACATAAAATTCAAAGTCCTGAGTGACTGACTGACTGACTGACTGATATATCAACGCACAGCCTAAACCGCTGGACTTAGAGACATGAAATTTGGAGGGTGTGTTCTTTGTAAAGAGTAGGTATCCACTAAGAAAGGATTTTTTGAAATTCCACCCCTAAGAGGGTGAAATGGGGGGTTGAATTTTCTAAGAAACTTTTTATTCTCTGAGACACAAAAATTCGTATATATACTCTTCAAGTATAATTATGTTGCACGTGTATCACAATTTTTCCAAAATCATCGCTTTACTGAGTCAAATAGGGCTTCGAATATCCTACGTGGCCTAGCAGACGTGCGCATGGCGTGCGGGGCAGCCCGGGGAACGCATTGTCGTCACCGGTGTCCCATCTCAACCAAGTTATCAAGAAGTATCAAATACGTAACTGATATTAATATGAACTAACTAGCTTTTTCCCGCGACTTCGTCCGCGTAAATATCGGTTACCGTGGATGGAGACGAAGCCTCGGAATAAAAATAGGCCTACGTCCTTTCTTGGGGTTCAAACTTACCCCGTACCAAATTTATCTATCGCAATTTTTATTTTCATAAAAATAATCGTATGTAACTTCGAATACCTCAAAGAATATGTGTACAAAATTTCATAATGATCGGTTAAGTAGTTTTCGCGTGAAAGCGTAACAAACTTAATATGTATTAGTAGGGATATTTGCAAATTAAAACAGCCGCACGGGTCGATCGTTCAGGTTAAGCTACTCTTGCCGCGGTTGCTCCGTGGATGGGTGACCATCTTTAGATAATAAGACCCTTCTGTGCCTCGGAAAGCACGTTCAGCCGTTGGTCCCGGCTGTCTTTCGTAGATCTTAGACCACAGTTACGGGTCGCCGGAAGCCTGAAAGTCTGACAAGGAGTCTTACCAAGGGGTATCGTGCACATACCTACTATAATACTTTACGCACTAACATATAAATCTGTACGTTCAGTGAGCAATAGTGCGATTTGGTTTATGCATTAAAGTGAAACATAACGACCAAGCCACAATCATCTATGAAATTCTTTTGAGATTGTTCGAAAGAGATGAAAATAATTATAAATTAGTGGACTCGAGTGATAAAAAATTATGACGCCATACATTACCCGGTTTAGTTTCTTAACACATTAAAGCCTCTCGGTCTCTCAACTCACATATGTAGGTATAAAAATATAGAGTTGGCGCCCAGTTATGTTGCTGCGTAATTTAAACCCGCCAAAACAATGACACCAGGTTGTGAGTGAAAATATTGCAACGAAATTTTATCGAGGCAACTATACTGACACGTTGTTCCTGAGAGGAGTCTGTTTTTATTCCGAGGATACCTCTAACGCCATCGAACTACCCCTTTGAGTTCAAAAGAATACCGTTTCCCCTCAAAGACAAGACCGTAAATAAATCTCAAGTCAAATCACTTAATTTAACAAGGGTAGACTTAAGGGAGAACTGCTTTTCACACGGTCAGCTATACGTGGCCTGCTCAATCCTGCTCAGCCTGGGGATTCTAGAATCTGAAGTAAAAACAAAAAATATTGTTTACAAAGAAATTCTGCGGTAGGCACAGTATTTCGTAGTAAACAATATTAATTGTTCATTATCCACTACTGATAGTCTCTTATATAAATCTTTTTACATACGCTTTGAGTTTTATTAAAACTATACTACTCTCATCCCAGAGATTAGTTTAGTTTTACGGAGAACTTCGTCCTATTTGCTTTGTTTAGGATATTGTCAGTTCGTATATTAAATTGAGAGGTAGTGAGAGCGCGAATGTTTGTTTCTGAAAAAAAAAGTCATTTGTTTTTTGTAGGCCACGCGGGTAAAGGCGTGGGCAGAAGCTATTCAAAATAAACCGATGAAATAAACACAGGCAAAAAAAACATCCGTCCTAATTATATTACATGCATACGTGTCGAATTCATAAGGATGATGCTATACATGTATCCTAAGGAGGTCTTAAATTTATTCAACCCATCTGGTCTTCGTCTCACACACTTATCCTCAAAGTGGCTGCTCCAGTAATGCTACTACAAAATCTTAATCCGGCCAAGTTGTGCAATGGGACCAGGTTGTGTGTGACCATTGTATTTACTGACTGTGATCAAGGTGTATCGGTGTACTATATACCGCAGACACCACTAATACCGTCGGAGTACCCATTCGTGTTTAAAAGGCCGCAGTTCCCTTATGGTTTAGCAATGACGATTATTAAGTCTCGGGGACAGTCACTGTAAACAGCGGGATATGATCTTTGAGGGAACTGCTTCTCGCACGGCCAGTTTTACGTAGCCTGCTCGAGAGTGAGCTCATCTAGCAGCCTGGTTGTATTAGCACCTGAGGGCAGAACCTACGGGTGGCGAGCAATGGGTAGCTCGCCGCCCGGTAAGGACCAGGCTCGGGTCGACGGCGCGTAGTGTTCCACGCGCGCCTTAAAAGTTTTCAGCAGAACAGAAAGGGTCTGCCAGGACCGATGCCTGCCAGGGTCGCGAGAATGTTCGAAAGAGACACCGTGACCCTGGCACATGGGCTACTGAAGGAACACAGGTGGGTTTTAGTCAGTAAAAGTCTGACACGCCCTCCCGCTCCACCCAAGAGTGGGATGTCATTTGATGATTTCCCATCCTAAAAATAAGGGCAGAACTTCTAAAGTAGTATTTAAATATATACTTTAAGTATAGACTAAAAATAAATAGTCTTAAACCCCTGTAAATAGCAAGTTAAGTAAAATCTTATTTGAATAATATTTAGGTAACATTTTTTTTTCGAAATTCCCAGGGAATAAAGAGAATTTATATTTTCGCTTTAAAGTTGCCCTCAAAGTCATGCAAGTAGGTAATTTGCCGCTCCGTTATATATTTCGTCACTATTGTCAGTTTTTAGGATTAATATCCTACAACAATCATTTATCAATCCGAGCGCTGCTCCTTGTATAACACAAAGCAAGCAATGCAATAACACATTGTTTACCTGGATTAACACATAGGATACTTTCAATCCCGGTAGTACGTTCCTGTGGGATATTTTACGACATCCACGCGGGCGAAGCCGCGGGCAGAAGCTAGTTTACCTATGAAATTGCTGTTCTGCAGTACTGGCCATTTCAAATCAAAATAATTTTTGTTTATCTAAGAATTCTAATTTCAAATTAATTTTATTTTAAAAACATGGAATTCTTTTTCCAAAAGTAGTCATTTGTTTCTTGATTAGTGTTACATTTTCATCGCATTTCAATCTTTTTCATCATCATGGATACGTTAAAAATTCGAGTAATTATGGAATATGAGTACCGTCGTGGCAGCAACGCGGCACAAGCGGCACGCAACATCAACGACGTTTACGGAGCTAACACTACAAACCAACGCACCACCTGTTATTGGTTTGCTCGCTTCCGTTCTGGAAATTTCGACCTGAAAAATGAACCTCGCGGTCGTCCGAAGACTTTGGTCGACAATGACGAATTAAAGGCGATTGTGGAAGCTGATGATACACAATCTACGGCTGAATTAGCAGCAGCTTTCGACGTTAGCGTCAAAACAATATTGGTCCATTTGCGTCAAATTGGCAAGGTAAAAAAGCTTGACAAATGGGTGCTCCACGAACTCAATGATCGCCAGCGCGAAGTACGCGTCGAGACGTGCCTTGTACTGCTCAACAGACACACAAATGAAGGAACTTTGAACCGCATTGTTACCTGCGATGAAAAATGGATTCTGTTTGATAACCGCAAGCACTCAGCAAGTTGGTTGGATCCTGGTTCAGCACCTAAACAATGCCCTAAACGAAAACTTACCCCTAGAAAAGTGATGGTCACTGTTTGGTGGTCTGGCGCCGCGCTGGTGTGATTCATCACAGCTTCTTACCAAACGGGGTCAGCATTACTGCAGATGTGTACTGTGAAGAACTGAACTCAATGATGGAGAAACTGGCACATCTCCAACCAGCATTGGTCAATCGCTCGTCTCCGCTGCTCCTGCACGACAACGCGCGAGCTAATACTCCACAGCAGACTGTCTCCAAGTTGCAAGAACTGGGGTTGGAAGCTCTCCATCATCCGCCCTACTCACCAGACCTTGCGCCTACAGACTACTACTTTTTCCAGAATTTGGATAACTTCTTGGCGGGAAAAAAATTCAATACCCGAGAGGCAGTACAAAATGCCTTTGAAGAATTTGTTGCCTCCCATCCAGCTGATTTTTTTAAGAAGGGAATCAATAAACTGCCACTGCATTGGCAAAGATGCATTGATTGCATGGGTGATTATTTCGATTAATACAAATAAAAAATACATGAAAAAAATTCGTTTAATTTTTTTCATACAAAACGGCATTTTCATAGGTAAAGACCTATTATTTTCTTTCCAGCCAGCTTGTTTATGTTGCTCTTAATATAATTTTTAATCATCAGTCGATTATCGGGAGAACAGATTTGGGAGTTTCTTTTTAGGGTTCCGTTGCCAAATGGCAAAAAACGGAACCCTTATAGATTCGTCATGTCTGTCTGTCTGTCTGTCCGTGTATGTCACAGCCATTTTTTTCCGAAACTATAAGAGCTATGCTGTTGAAACTTGGTAAGTAGATGTATTCTGTAAACCGCATTAAGATTTTTGCACAAAAATAGAAAAAAAACGATAAATTTTGGGGTTCCCCATACATAGAACTGAAACTCAAAAATTTTTTTTTCATTGTACACATACGTGTGGGGTATTTATGGATAGGTCTTCAAAAATGATATTGAAGTTTGTAATATCATTTTTTTCTAAACTGTATAGTTTGCGCGAGAGACACTCCCAAAGTGGTAAAATGTGTGTCCCCCCCTGTAACTTCTAAAATAAGAGAATGATAAAACTAAAAAAAAATATATGATGTACATTGCTATATAAACTTCCAACGAAAATTGATTTGAACAAGATCTAGTAAGTAGTTATTTTTTTATACGTCATAAATCGTAAACCGCAATTTACCTTTCATTCAATCAACTCAAATATAAAAATTTAAAAAATAACATTTAATTTCATAAACACAAGCCTTATGCATAAACCGTGAATACCTACAGGTTTGTACGGAACCCTCGGTGCGCGAGTCCGACTCGCACTTGGCCGGTTTTTTTTGTCAAGATACGTTAGCGAAAGGGATCTTTTTCAAAAAATACAATTGAAATAAAATGTGTTCAAATATTCGATCAACGTTGAAGTGCTCTAAAACTAATTAAATACTCGTCAATCATTAAAAAATTAGGTTACTTGAATGTATAAAATTATTCATTGATGAGAAGTCTCCATGCAATTGATCTTGAGCTTATCTTCATTTGTTAGTTTAATTCCAATTACAACGATTATCAAAAGAAAAAATCTCATTCTGCTTTGAACGACCAGACGCTATATTTGAATTTATAATTGTAGAGAGACTGATGGATCTATTTGCATTACTTGAATAAATTACAAGTCTCTCTTTATAGATTTTTCTTAAATCTATCAAAACATCTTTTTAACTTGTGATAATATGTGTCATATCAGCATAAAAAAGGAATATAAGGCAGTCACAATTTTTATTTGTGGTCGGCGCAACAAATCTATTTCTTCCATACTTCCCTAATAGTCGTCATCTCAGTAGTCACGCCCTTTCTATCCATATCATAATTCACACAGTCCATCCATCTTTTCTTTGGTAAACCTTTACTTTTATAGTCATCGACATTCATACTCAAAAGTTCTAACAAATTTATTACTCCAGAAACGATTTCAATGTTCTATTTCTCATTTAATTAACGACAGACCATATTGATGGTTACAGGTTCCGGGAATTAATCTAGGACTTCCCGTTTAAGACATTGGACCCCTATGTAGCAAAATTTATGAACCTAACTTGATAATAATTTACTATCTTCTGCACCTGGTTTAGTTTTCGGATCCAAGCGCTGCCCTGGTTCAGATGAGACTATCCTAAATATAGCTAGTAGTTAAAGTTTCGAGTGACTAATGGATGGATGGAGTACATATAATAGGTGGTATTTTCGGCTAAATGATTAGTTTCTTAAAGGTATGCAGTAAAGAGGTAGCGGTATAGTAGAGGTATATCCCTACCCCCATGGGAAAAAGGCGTGTGTTTATGTATTATTTAGGTATAGGAGGTAAATGTATATTTATGCAGTAGCTAATTTCAGGAGAACAGTAGTGGCCTCGTGGTAATGGCCTTGACTTACGAGTTGTATGTCGTAGGTCCGAAATCAGACAGGCGATTTACTTAGTGTAAATTATTACGTCACCACAGGTCTCAAAATGGTAAACGAAAACATTGTGAAGTAGCCAGCATCTCCTAGAACCAAAATTTCGAAGATTTTTGAGGTCTACCAACCCGCTCTGGGCCAACGTGGTGGATTACGACCAACTCCCTTTCACAGAAAGGAGGCCTGTGTCCCAGTAATGGAATCATTATACGCTGGTTATGCTAAATATGCAATTTCTCCACTTGCGGGTGAATTTTGACCGTTGGTAAACAATTCTAAACGTATCTTGAACATAGGGCCTGTCGGGTCATGAAAAGAATTTATATGTCGCACTCTCATAATTATAATATCATCACGGGCCAAGTGAATGCTATATTGTTTTTCTCATAAAATAAAGCATTTCCAATTAATAATTCAATTAATAAAAAGTTCCAAAACCTCAACAAAATACAGTTCAATGAATTGTATCTTGTTCACGCCAAAAAAAAGTTTATAATCAATCAATCCTCCAAAGTTAGTATAAAATTCCGGCGCTACACTTGGGATTAAAAGCTTCGAATCGGATCATTTTCATTGCTCAGTCTTCAAGTTCATCGACATAATACTGAGCTCGTAAATACAAGAGCCGTGTTTAGTAATTCATGGCTTATAATGAACTATCTATTTGCACTTTAAAGGCTTCAAGTTTTTGTTAAAAAGGTTTCACAATTGTAGTGAAGGATTATGTTGCGAAGGAAGGAAAAGTAATACAGAAAAGAGTTTGTTATCTCTTATCATAAAAACTAATAAAACTGCTACTTATATTTAAACATTAACGTGACAGTGTTTATCGCGTATGCCACTCATTCCCTACGATTACCCCCTCCAGTTGAAGGTGGAAAATCCAAGCTAGTCCGCGAAATTCAAATTTTCTTAATTTTCTTGCAACTTTCAGGTCAGTGCTAGGTTGTATGTTGGTTAAAATATAATTCGCGATCATAACACGTATTTATTTACAGAATTATAATTTTTTAAATCATTTTAATTTCATTTATTTCCACAAATGACTATTTTATGAAAACATATTTATGGAAGTTTTCATAAAAATTTTGCTGTTATTGTTTGTTGTTATAGTATATTCGGGTGTTCTACCACTTCGACGCAAACGAAGTTGCGTGCAGAAGCTAGTTTATACTATAGATGTACCCACAACTGCTATATTTTTGAACATGGAGTCTGTTTCACAATTGTCTCAATGTATTTAATCAAGAATTTCTTAGCAACGACTCCAAACACAACATACCATTACTCAGGAGACTTAGATACATTATTGTACGAACTCAAATTAGACTTTCCAAAGTCTAGTTATTCTAGACTGCAACCGACGGTATGCGAATACACATAACGTCGACGGTGCGCAGTCGAAGTTATGTGCAATCGCATGTAAATGAGTCTCTAACGATAGTCTCTATCGTAAGGAGTCTTCATCGTTTCATACATTGGCTGTCTGCCGTTGAGACTGGTATAAATTATGGCACCTGTGGTAAGCTATTAGTTTTGTTACAGGTTATTCAAACTTTCAATAATGCATTCTATCTAATCTAACCTAACTAGCCTGTATTGTTTTATTACCGGGCAAAGGCCTCTCTCTCCCCTTTCCACGGAATTCTGTCTTTTGCTAGTGCTGACCAGTCCTTTCGGTAGGAGTCAAGCTAGTCCCGCTATCTTCGTCTCGGCCTGCCGCGATGTCGCCATGCGTTTAGTGGGACCCAATTGGTGGTTCTATTAGCCCATTATTTTGTCATCAAACATCCGGCGGACATGTCCGGCCCAGTCTCACATACGCTGAGCAGCTTTGATAATAATGTATTTAGTAGGTTTAAATTATTTCAGGATGTAAAATTTTATTTTCGATTTCCTCTAATTTTAGGATTTTGTACCAAAATTTTAAAAAAGGATCCTATTTGGTGAAACTCAGTCTGCCTATCCGTGTGTCTGTCACAGCTGGATATTTTTCAAGAACTATTAATGCTTTCAACTTAAAATTTGGAATAGTTTTAGATGACGTTTTTCGTAGTAATGTACGAAAGGTGAAACAGACCCTTGATCATTTACAAACAAAACATGACTTTTGTTCTCGGTCAACTTTTATAACGTGCCTATTCATAACGTGCCATTCTAACAAAAAGCCAGCACTTCATTTTTCTTCAATTTCATACCCTGAAGAGTACATATACACACAAACTCACGCCTTGTTCCCATAAGGGTAGGTAGAACGGTTGAGGTGTGCCCTGCCTGGGCGGGGCACCGCCGTGTCCTCGTGGAGGCGATCGGCGGCGGCGACCTCTCGCGTCCGGCCCTGGTGCGAGCCATGGTACGGAGCGAGAGGGAATGGGAAGCCGTCACCTCCTTCTGCGAAGCAGTAATGCTCGCGAAGGAGGAGGCGGGGCGCGTGAGGGAGTGGCAGTCTCTGCGCCCTCACGTCCCTAGCCGCCGCAGGAGGAGACGCCCCGGGCGCCGGGAGTCAATAGAAGACTCCCGGCCACCGTAGGCGCGAGCTTGCGGGTGGCGAGCAATGGGTAGCTCGCTGCCCGGTAAGGACCAAGCTCGGGTCGACGGCGCGCAGTGTTCCACGCGCGCCTCAAAGAGATGTCAGCAGCAGTGTAGGGGTCTACTAGGACCGATGCCTGCCGGGGTCGCGTGATTGTTCGAAAGAGATACCGTGACCCTGCCACATGGGCAACTGATGGAACACGGGTGGGTTTTAGTCAGTAAAAGTCTGACACGCCCTCCCGCTCCGCCCAGAGCGGGAGAAGTGATTTGATGATTTCCCATCCCGAAAAAAAAAAAATAATAATAAAAGGGTAGGTAGAAACTACAGAATACCACTTACTACGATCCTTAGAAACTCTTTGCCCTCGTTTAACGTCCTCGACACAGTGACCTTATTGGAAAGTTCAGGTGCTTGGTACCCACCAAGCACCTGAACTTTCCAATAACGTCACTGTCCTTCTAGGGCATTCCTTCCCAACGTTACCAGTCACTTCTGCCTTTTGTTGGTCGCCCTTTATTCATGTTCCCCGTATCCTTAGAGTAATAAAGGCAAAACGACATCTTCCAGGAGGTAAATACATCAGTGCACTAAAACTAGGGTAATATAATATTATGTAACATGCTGACACAGCTGTTTATAAAGTTTCTGCAAGTATAATATATGACATGACAGGAATTGATTACTGCGGTGTTTGGCAGTGAGTGTGCACTTTGTATCTTTTATAATCACACGAGAACTCGTGAGGCTGTTGTTTGGGGTTGTTATAAAGTTGATAATGACGTTATAAAATAGAGATCTTTACTATAGTACTGAAGAGGTTTTGTCTGGATGGTTTTGCCTATGAAGAGATAAACACGTAATCAAATTGAAAATACGGAACGTAATCACCATCAGCAGTGATGACTGATAGCTCTCTGTTTGTAAGAGTAATTAATTTTAGGAATAATAATGCAAAGTTTAATTTTCAACACACATTTTTTAATAGCAAGGGCACTGAGCTCATTCCAAAAGCTTTTATTTAGTTTTACCTGTCTCAGTGTTTGTGTTGAAATCTTGTAAGTCAATTTTGACCCTCTTTCCGAATTTCGATTGAGCAGATTTTTTTCTTACATATGCAAGTCGACAATGACATAGAGTTGATCTGACGATGGAGCCCTGGAATAGAAATGGATGGAATGCATGGGTGGAATGGCCATGAGAATTCTGACATAAAATGTCACAACCTCATCGAGTTTGGGCTTGTTTGATTCATTTTGTCAAGAACTAAATAAATAAATAAAATTAGACTGAAATAACTACACTACTGAACATCACACATAGCTAAAAAAAAAAAAGTAATCAACGGTTTTTTTTAAACAAGTTTGAAATGAACTAAAAATTACGACATGATGCTTAAGTCAATATAGAACTTTCATATTTTCTTACAAGCTTGACACGTAAACGTTTTTCTTAATCCTAAATACAAATTCTGAAGCTTATCTTTAGGTGTAAGCTTTAATAACTTTAATTTCGGAGGTCGGTGTCTTAGGATCTGTTTTTAAGTTATTTGCCACTGACTTCCGAAATTAAAGTTATTTTTCACTTTGTAGTGTTTTTAAGGAAGTCGGTTGTTATTTTTTTTTTGTTTTTAACTTTTTACTTATGGTATGTACCCCGCATTAATGTAATCGCCTTATTCGTCCATTTGTCACGCACATATTTAGTCAAAGTTTAAGACATACATGGTTTTCTCATGGATTCTATCGTCAGAACTGAACCAAATTGAATAAAAACCACACGGGAAGCAACAGCTTTAAAATATAAAAAGGATAATTAAAATCGGTTCACACAGTCAAAAGTTCTGACGAAACAAACATACAAAAAAAATATAGTCGAATTGAGAACATCCTCCTTCTTTTGAAGTCAGTTAAAAAAAAAGAAGAGAGAAAGAGAAGAATTTGATGAAAAATAATGTTTATTTTTAACGTATGACGTTTAGGTAGACGTACGCTAAAACTTGCACTAAACGCATCTCAATTTCTATGTCATTGTGACGTGGCGCGTCATCGTGTCGTCGTCATAATTACAGCATGTTTACATCTGACAGGGCGCACTGAAACATGCTCAGATGCAAGTTAAAAAAGTCACAATTGTGGTATCGACAAGCGTCTGTTACATAAGTTATTACAGCCCTTCACCAACTAACAAGTATACACGTGCTAAGATTTTCATCTTTTTCTTTACACCACATGAAACAACATACTCGTAACGCTCAAGCATACACACGAGAACATTAATTATTACTTGTCTCAGGTGCGACGAGTATGAGGTTGTTAAGAGCGGCACGTAAGGAAACAAGATTCACAATCTCACAGGAAAATTCCACGTTACTTTGTTAAATATTTTAACTACCTGAATCTCTACGGGTAGTAATTGAGATTTTATCAGAAGAAAACGACGGCACCCTCATAGGATCACTTTGTAGTCTGTCCGTCTGTCAAGATCCTTTTTAGTAACACGTAGGTCTACGATCTCTTGAAGCAGTAAAGAAATCAAACTTCTAAGTCAACACAATATAAAAATAAGAAAATTTATTTTGCTGATTCGAATGAAAATGAAAACCTATAGGGTAGTTCCCGTTAACCTAAAGACATATTTGGCAAGAAACAAGGTCTCACGGTACAAGTCAACATGCAGTTAATCGGGTCTTTTTGAATACACATGGTTTTGAACGTTAGAGGAAACTTAAACTTGAGTAGAAATGCCCTTAAGAATGCTATATTTAGATCGGTGTGCATGGGAGCAATTCAAGGGTAACATAAGGGAAACTGCGGAGCTCATTCATTCGAATCGAACCTAATTCAGTCGACGTTGTTATTTTTCCTTACCTTACGTACAGGATAAAATAATACCTACACAAGAATAGAACATGATGCGACATTTTTCTTTTCACTTCTTTTTTATACATCACACATTCGTGTGGATTTACACACGTTCATAAGAACTATTTAAGTATATTTAGGAAAAAATTGGTAGTCATGTGGACTGCTGACAGAAGTAAAGTTTAAAACTTTGAAAGAAACAACACTTGACATTAGTATGTCGGTGACGCGATCACACGTCGGTGAAGTAAACCGATAAGTTTTGTCCCTATCAAAAATCGCTCAACGGTAGCCCCGTTGAGCGATTTTTGATAGGGGCAAAACGAAGAAGTTTTTACAACAAGAGCATTTTTGATAACAAAACCAAAAAAATATATATTACGTCAGACACTGTGTAGCATTAATGATCAGCTACAAAGAAGTAGTGACCTACACCTAAAACATAGTTAAGACGATCTATGCTTGTAGAAGTTACAAACAACTCTTTATTTGCGTGGGATATTGTCCCAACTCCCAAGCTGTTGCCGAGTTATCCCTTTCTTTTCTCAGATATAACAGCATAAGCAACTTCGTCTGGAGTTGTCAAACTTTTGACGTCATTTAATAAACAGCTTTGTTCATCTATACTAATATTATAAAGAGGAAACCTTTGTATTTTTGTATGTTTGTATTGAATAGGCTCAAGAACTACTGGACCGATTTCAAAATTTCTTTTACCATTACTTAGAGGGATTCTTCCGAATTCGTATAGGCTATATTTTATCCCGGAAAATATATAGGATTTTTCGTGGTAGTGAAAATTGTGGAGTAAGGCGTCGAAAAAACTGCCGTACGTTAACGATTCTCGCGAACGCTGCCTAAATGGTTAGAGATGTATGGTTGACTTCTATAGAAAAGTTGTAGAACTCAATAATGCCTACAAAAAAGTCCGTGATAGTATAAACCAAACATTTATATTTTAGCCATTATAACCACTTTTCCATAGAATAAAAGTAATTAAAATTATTAGCCTATGTTTATTGATCATATTATCGTCAAATACTAATCCTTATCCAAATAAGTAAGATTGTTTCAATAGCTATAAATTACTTTTCATTTTATTCCAATCGGACAATCCATTCAAAAGATATTACGGATTTAAAATTGTAATTGGTATTAAAATGAATGATGGTGTCGCACAACATACATACAAAACAATTTTTTTTTTTTCAGAGAGCTTAAAAAATAAATGTCCACCCCTGCGAAGCCGGGGCGGGTCGCTAGTCTTCGAATAAAAATGATAGCACTTTTTAAACCGATATTCTGTGTCGAAATTTTTGTATGTTTAATTTATGTCTTATTCAATAGTTAGCTGATTGTATACATTAAACTGTAATAGGTTTTTGTTTATGGGTTCGTACTTAGGCAGGCACCTTTTGTAAATAATATCAAAATCAAAATGGCGAAGGAAAACATCGTGAGGAAATGCGCATTTTCTAGAACCTACAATTCAAAGACAAGTGATATCCATCAATGAGCTTTGTTCCCACCCATAAGCTATATGTGATTTCCCGCGAAGATTACTGATAAAAACTTATTGCATAGCATTTGTTCATAGAATTCTTCACACTGCTTTCTTATGTTTGCCGAAAAGTAAGAAAGAATAACATCACGATGCGTCGTGATGATGTAACAAGTTATGACCGTCGCGGAGGTCAGTACTTGTTATCTAAACAATTTCCCGCATGGCTGGGGTTTGGATAGCAGCGTCCCTAACTTTTAGCGAAAGATGTGAGCGTTCACCTAATGGCCTTGGCTATTACGTAGAGCGATATTAAATCACACCGAAAAAAGAATCAAGGAACATATTGAAACGCTATTTTATCACAAACATTCATATTTATTCACAGAACATACATTTGTATTCCATTATGTGGCAGAAAGTACGCTTGTCGCGTTCAGCCTAAGTGAACTTTGGACAATGAATTCCTCTGTTATCGTACATGTAATATGTCAGTGTCGGACATTCTAACAAGTATTCTCAATTGTCTGATCTCATCTGCTTATGTAACATGGATCTTTTTTAAAAGCAGTGGCGGCTCACAGGTAACTTTCGTAACTTACGAGTCGGAGTAATGGTCGTGGGTTCGAAACCAGGCCTTACTTTGTGTTCATAATTTAAAAACGACTGCTTTCGAAACAGTAAAAGGAGAAATAAAAGGAGAAAAAACGAGCGTGAAGAAACTGTCATATCCTAGAACCAAAAATCCGAAGACATCTACTAACCCGTACTGGGCTCACGTGATAGATGACCGCCTGCTCTCGCTAGAAGTAAGGAACATATGGGCTGATTATGCTGTACATATACTAGACAAAACCAATTATTGTTTCACGCTATAACTAGCTAATTTGTACTTGTGTATGTAATTTGATGTTCAATGAATACTAGATGTGATTAGATTGGTATCTTAAAGATGTGTGTGAGTTTGTTGCTATCAGTAAGTTTATATTATAATGTCCAATATTGAATAGGGTCCGCAACTTCCCGTCAATTTTGAATCTGTTTAGGTCGGCGTCTGATTTAAAAATAGTATGATAACATTGTAATTTGCATGAAAAAAAGTATCTCTTATCACAACCGTCCAGTGCTGAACACAGTTTGTTACAACCAATAGATATGCATAAAAACCTCGTTTCTCGATTATAATTTGAATTTTTAAACGAATTTATTATCCCATAACAGAGTAGCCAAACAAATATTGTTTTGTTTGAAAAACTGTATAATACGTTCAAGCTTGTCAACATCGCAACGCTATCGCTAGCATGTCAGAGTACATACCTACTGTAGGTGAAAGCTAAAGGACCTTAAGTCACATTTTATAAATTACTAGCTTCTGCCCGCGGCTTCGCCCGCGTGGATGTCGTAAAATATCCCACAGGAACGTACTACCGGGATTGAAAGTATCCTATGTGTTAATCCAGGTAAACAATGTGTTATTGCATTGCTTGCTTTGTGTTATACAAGGAGCAGCGCTCGGATTGATAAATGATTGTTGTAGGATATTAATCCTAAAAACTGACAATAGTGACGAAATATATAACGGAGCGGCAAATTACCTACTTGCATGACTTTGAGGGCAACTTTAAAGCGAAAATATAAATTCTCTTTATTCCCTGGGAATTTCGAAAAAAAAATGTTACCTAAATATTATTCAAATAAGATTTTACTTAACTTGCTATTTACAGGGGTTTAAGACTATTTATTTTTAGTCTATACTTAAAGTATATATTTAAATACTACTTTAGAAGTTCTGCCCTTTTTTTTAGGATGGGAAATCATCAAATGACATCCCACTCTTGGGTGGAGCGGGAGGGCGTGTCAGACTTTTACTGACTAAAACCCACCTGTGTTCCTTCAGTAGCCCATGTGCCAGGGTCACGGTGTCTCTTTCGAACATTCTCGCGACCCTGGCAGGCATCGGTCCTGGCAGACCCTTTCTGTTCTGCTGAAAACTTTTAAGGCGGGCGTGGAACACTACGCGCCGTCGACCCGAGCCTGGTCCTTACCGGGCGGCGAGCTACCCATTGCTCGCCACCCGTAGGTTCTGCCCTCAGGTGCTAATACAACCAGGCTGCTAGATGAGCTCACTCTCGAGCAGGCTACGTAAAACTGGCCGTGCGAGAAGCAGTTCCCTCAAAGATCATATCCCGCTGTTTACAGTGACTGTCCCCGAGACTTAATAATCGTCATTGCTAAACCATAAGGGAACTGCGGCCTTTTAAACACGAATGGGTACTCCGACGGTATTAGTGGTGTCTGCGGTATATAGTACACCGATACACCTTGATCACAGTCAGTAAATACAATGGTCACACACAACCTGGTCCCATTGCACAACTTGGCCGGATTAAGATTTTGTAGTAGCATTACTGGAGCAGCCACTTTGAGGATAAGTGTGTGAGACGAAGACCAGATGGGTTGAATAAATTTAAGACCTCCTTAGGATATATGTATAGCATCATCCTTATGAATTCGACACGTATGCATGTAATATAATTAGGACGGATGTTTTTTTTGCCTGTGTTTATTTCATCGGTTTATTTTGAATAGCTTCTGCCCACGCCTTTACCCGCGTGGCCTACAAAAAACAAATGACTTTTTTTTTCTGAAACAAACATTCGCGCTCTCACTACCTCTCAATTTAATATACGAACTGACAATATCCTAAACAAAGCAAATAGGACGAAGTTCTCCGTAAAACTAAACTAATCTCTGGGATGAGAGTAGTATAGTTTTAATAAAACTCAAAGCGTATGTAAAAAGATTTATATAAGAGACTATCAGTAGTGGATAATGAACAATTAATATTGTTTACTACGAAATACTGTGCCTACCGCAGAATTTCTTTGTAAACAATATTTTTTGTTTTTACTTCAGATTCTAGAATCCCCAGGCTGAGCAGGATTGAGCAGGCCACGTATAGCTGACCGTGTGAAAAGCAGTTTTCCCTTAAGTCTACCCTTGTTAAATTAAGTGATTTGACTTGAGATTTATTTACGGTCTTGTCTTTGAGGGGAAACGGTATTCTTTTGAACTCAAAGGGGTAGTTCGATGGCGTTAGAGGTATCCTCGGAATAAACACAGACTCCTCTCAGGAACAACGTGTCAGTATAGTTGCCTCGATAAAATTTCGTTGCAATATTTTCACTCACAACCTGGTGTCATTGTTTTGGCGGGTTTAAATTACGCAGCAACATAACTGGGCGCCAACTCTATATTTTTATACCTACATATGTGAGTTGAGAGACCGAGAGGCTTTAATGTGTTAAGAAACTAAACCGGGTAATGTATGGCGTCATAATTTTTTATCACTCGAGTCCACTAATTTATAATTATTTTCATCTCTTTCGAACAATCTCAAAAGAATTTCATAGATGATTGTGGCTTGGTCGTTATGTTTCACTTTAATGCATAAACCAAATCGCACTATTGCTCACTGAACGTACAGATTTATATGTTAGTGCGTAAAGTATTATAGTAGGTATGTGCACGATACCCCTTGGTAAGACTCCTTGTCAGACTTTCAGGCTTCCGGCGACCCGTAACTGCCCAACCAGCAAAACAGTCTCAGAACTCGCACTCTTTAAGAGTAGTAGGCTTAAAGCGCTCTTATATTTGTTTTAGAACATACCATCGATCCTATATTACTTTTAGACAAGCCGGTATGGCCTCAAGAATGCTCAGTCTCATAACCAAGTCTCATATATGTATATAAGAGCATTTGCTAAGACTAGTTGCATTTGAGAAAAACTTGCTCTTATATGGGTATTTTCTAAGCTCGTTTGATTTTATATTAGACTTGCTAAATGCTATTGTAAGATGTCACACTAATATCAGCATAGCATAAGAGCACTGTGAGTACGTGCATTTCTGATCTTATTTGAAACTAATATAAGATCAATACCACTGGATAAGTATGATA
This sequence comes from Aporophyla lueneburgensis, assembly GCA_932294355.1. NCBI lineage: Eukaryota > Metazoa > Arthropoda > Insecta > Lepidoptera > Noctuidae > Aporophyla > Aporophyla lueneburgensis. Next base: position 25,229,072 of record OW028734.1, read on the forward strand.
TTAGAGTGATTTTGGTTCAACATATTTACAATACAAAAGACAAGATTCATATAAGAACGCTACTCTGAAGGAAATTCAGCTATCAAATGCCAATATTGAGAACTCGATAGCTTTCCTTACCGCACAAAACGACGACATGAAGAAAAAAATTCATCAATTAGAAATCGAGGCGAAAAAAGATAAGGAGTACATAGTCACATTAGAGAACAAATTTGAGGACATGCAAATTGGCAGCCGAAAATCAAATTTTGTAATAAAAAACGTTCCGAAAAAAAATAACGAAACCAAGGACGATCTTATAGATATGACTATATCTCTGTCGCAAAGCATTGATTGTAAAATGAATAAATATGACATTAAGGATATTTACAGACTGCGAGGTACAGGCAGAGACAGCAATCAGTCACCTATTATTGTTGAAATGAGTTCCACTCTTTTGAAAAATGAAATACTAAAGATGGGAAAAGCGTTTAATATCAAGCACCGTACTAAATTATGCTGTAAACACATTGGTTTCAAAACGCTGGAAGATAATCCCATATTTATTACGGAACATTTAACACCAAAAGGATCTCGCCTACACTTCCTCGCCAGAGATCTAGTAAAATCCGGCGCCTATAAATATTGTTGGACAGCCTACGGTAAGGTGTATGTGAAAAAGGACGATCAATCGCCGACTATCATTGTTAAAAGTGAAGACCAGATACATAGTCTGACTCTGCAGAATTGACTACATACATGTTGCCTACGGTATTTATGCCACCTTACCTATTATACTATAAAAATTGTATACAGTATTACCGCTTCGTTCCGTGTTTTTTATGTCACCCGCTTTTTATGCGCTGTGCTAATCACCATAGTCATAAATAGTTATTATTTAAAATGTCGTAACTTTATATCACATATGCTCACACATAACTCATATACATGCATTATACACTTACACAACAATTATTTATCCAAATCAATCTTACTTCTTATAGACTTATATATCACATCCCCTACCATAAATCATTTATACTTATACTCATCGTTACTTACATTTGTAGTGCATTCAGTCGTTTATTACATATACCTCACATTATGTCGTATACTACGGTACATTAATAATACAAAAAGAGCAATCGTTCGTTATTATACTCGTATAAATTCTACATTAACTTTTCTTGTAATCATTAATTATGTTAAAACAACAATTACCACTACTTTAAAGCATTTACTCCATGTAATGACATTCATTCTATTAAAACCCGAACTAAATGAGTGATACGCTGCAAACAGTTACTGATATAGATAATTTTGAGATTGCGCGCACCTTTGAATGCGACACTAATGAGCTATCGAAACACATTTTTGTTAAGAAAAGTGACCTAACTATTTTTTCACAGAACATTAGAAGCATTTATTGTAACTTTGATGACTTTTTACTGACACTGTCTACATTTAACTTCGAAACAGATATTATAATATTTACAGAATGTAGGTTAAACTCTAGTAAACCTATTCCTCACCTTAACAATTACAGTTCATATATGACCTCAAACCAGTTAAACCAAAATGATGGGGTAGTCGTTTATGTGAAGAGTGCACTCGAACATCAGGTTAGAGAAATACCACTATCTCAGGCCTCCTGTCTAAGCCTGGAAATATTTAATAACGTAATTTTGTGTATTTACCGATCACCGTCAAGCTCAAACACTGAGAGTTTTGTCGGTTCGCTCAACAATCATTTGGAGACCATAACACCAAATAAAAACATTATTGTGGCAGGCGACATAAACATCAATATCATACCTAAACCAACTGAGCAGTCTCATGAACTGAAAAATAGAATGAACTACCTTAATATGTTATCTTTGCACGGTATCCTCCCAGGGCATCTGTTGCCAACAAGAGACAAATCATGCCTGGACCACTTCATGCTTAAAGTTAATAAGAAAAAGTTTTCATCCACTATTGCTATTCTTAAATCCACAGTAACTGACCATTATACAACCTTACTAGTATTATCTAAGCAAAAATGCTTATTAAATGTTCGTAAAACTAAGACTTTTGTTGACTTTGAACAGGCCTTACATTACTTAAAAGAAAGGAATTTGAGTGAATTACTTTTCTGTGATGACCCTAATTCTCTGTGTACTCTCCTGATACAAACTCTAGCTGAGTCCATTAAATTAAATACAATCACTTTAAAGATCCCCAGCAAAAAACGCATTTTAAAACCATGGATTACCAATGGTATTTTGCGCTGTATACAAAATCGGAATAGACTCCAAAATAAACTTCGTCAAGATCATACTAATGAAATTCTAAAAATAACGTACAGGCGTTACAGAAACTACTGTAATAATTTAATTAAAAAACTAAAAAGGCAATATGAAAGGAATATTCTATCTAAATCAGTTAATAACAATAAACTACTGTGGAAGAATATAAAAACTATTACTTACTCACAGAAAACAAATACTTATGATGCAGAGTTATTAAAATTTCAGCCAAACCCGTCTGATTCAGTAAATTTTATTAACAATTATTTTTCTAAAATTGGTCATAACCTGGCTCAGCAAATTCCACCTACAACCGACAATTGCTCCCTCGGTTTGAGCAGTAACGAATCTAATTTAGTAAATTCTTTTGTGCTTCTTGAAACTGACGCCGACGAAGTTTACAGCATATTAATTAACCTAAAACCTGACAGTGCCCCTGGCTGGGACAACATCTCTACGAAATTTTTAAAGTTTATAGGCATGGAAGTCGTCCCTATCATAGCCCACCTTGCGAACCTATGCTTTAAAACTGGCATCTTCCCTGCTCCGTTAAAAATAGCCATTATTACTCCTGTGCACAAGGGTGGGGGTAGAGACGATATTAATAATTATAGACCAATTTCTGTCCTTAGTAGTATATCCAAAATTATTGAAAAATTAATAAATGTCAGGCTTCTTAATTACTTAAACAAATTCAATATAATCTCCGACTCACAATTTGGTTTTCGTCACGGTATTTCCACTGAGGACGCCGTCACTTCACTAACTTCATTAGTATCTAATCATCTTGACAATGGGGATAAGTGCCTAACTATCTTTTTAGACCTTAAAAAGGCATTTGATACCGTCTCTACGCCTATCCTTGTAAACAAGTTGGAAAAAATAGGTATTAGAGATGTCGCACTTGATCTGTTTAAGAACTATCTTTCAAATAGGAAGCAGAGTGTCAAAGTCGGGCAACATATAAGTGATATCACAGATGTATCATATGGCGTCCCCCAAGGAAGTGTATTAGGTCCAACGCTCTTCTTGGTATATATAAACGACCTGTGTAACATGAAAATTCCTAATGCCAAAGTCTTGTCATACGCCGATGATACAGCTGTCATCTTCTGTGGTAAGACATGGCACAATGTGCAGCTAAGTGCTGAAACAGGAATGTCCCAGGTTGCGAATTGGCTCAATGCTAATGTTCTGACATTAAATACCTCCAAAACAAATTTTATATGTTTCAGTATCTGCAATCGTACTCAACCAACCAACGATTTTCGAATCATTATACACACTTGTGATGGTACCAATGTTGATAATTGTAACTGTTCTAGTATTGATAAAGTTTCTAGCACAAAATATCTAGGGGTTATGCTGGATCAGAATTTGTGCTGGTACCCTCATCTTGAGCAAGTTGCCAATAGAGTACGTAAGCTAAATTGGATTTTTAAGACTCTGCGTCACGTGGTGCCTAGGTCTGTTCAGAGTAGCAGTAAGCCTGTCAGAAATATGCTCACACAAATATATTTATCTCTTGCGCAATCAATATTGATATACTGCATACCTGTTTGGGGTGGGGCAGCAAAATCTAAATTCATCCAATTGGAGCGAGCACAACGAGCCCTGCTCAAAATAATGTATTTTAAAAAAAGGAGATATTCTACAGAAAACCTCTACAAAATTAGCGATGTATTGTCAGTTAGAAAATTGTACATTACTCAAATAATTTTAAAAAAGCACAAAACCTTGCCTTATAATGCAGAAATTCACTCTAGACGAAGGAAACACGATATAGTTCAAATACCGAAAACTAAGACCAAATTCGGATCTATGCAATTTAGTAAACGATCAGCTCAATTATATAACAAAATAAATAAAGAAATTTTCGTATATGCAAAATCTTACCATATATGTAAAGAAATGTTGATTGACTGGATAAAACCACTGACATATGAAAACACTGAATCTCTCCTACAAAACGTAACCTAAGTACACGACCCACTCACACACACTCAGAGACTCTCCCATACCTACACGTACATTCACACTCCCATACACATACAACCACACACTCATCAACACAACCAACTCATGCACACGCACGCACACGTTCACATAATAATATTTTGTTTTATTTTTGTTTTGTTTTGTTTTATTTTATCATGTTCTGTTTTATTGTGTTAAGTAAGTACTTACTGCTGTGAAGGAGCGGAGTCTTTGAATACAGGCATTATTTGCTTAAATGAAGACTCCAAACCTAATATTGTTTGTGTATAACTTTTGGACACAATAAACGTTATTATTATATAAGAGCGTTGGATCTTAGATCGATTTTGGGAATAACTAATTTTAATAGTTTAAGAGTAATTTTGCTGGCCATATTTCATTTTAATTTTTTAAATTTAATAGATAGTCATAATGGAATACCAAAACTGGAAAAGACTTATGAAAACTGGTGGCTACAGGAGGAAAATTGTAAAGAAGTACAATGAAATGTTAAAAAGACAAACAAATATACCGCTGCTAGGACAAGGTAGTGTTGAGAAAAATATCAGTGAGGGTTCTGTAGCTTTTGCTTTCATACAAAAGGTCGATATAAACGACGGGAATTTTGTGATAAATGATTTCATGTGATAAATGGGCAACTCGCCGCCCGACTATGGACCATGCCCGGGACGACAGCGCGTTGTGTTCCACGCGCACCTCAAAGAGCGTCAGCAAGATGACGGGGCCTCTAGAGGGCCAAAGCCTGCCGGGGTCGCGGGACTTATTCCATTACCGTGACCCTGGAACCTAAAGGGCTAATGAAGGACACCGGGGATTTTAGTCAGTACAAGTCTGACAGTCCCTCCCGCCCTGACCTGGGTAGGAGGACTCATTTGATGATATTACCACGCTAAAAAAAAGTGCACGACCATAACTTCAATTGTTATAAAAAAAATCTAACTAAGAGTCATGTATGAATGATTCTAATTCGCCATTGACGCCCCCGCCACCCGCGCCGCGCGCGTCGACTTCGTGTTCATATAGCTCTAAGATTTTTTCTCTCTGTCGATTTATGGTTTTAAGTAAAATTGCGAGGAACCCTAATTTATTCCAATATGGAGTTATCTTTAGTATACCGAATGCTAAAATTAGAGTAAACAATCTTACATTAGTTTAATAGTGCGCTTGTAAAATGCAGCTATACTAATGGCGACACTATCAATACAAATTACCAAATAAAATAATTAAACGAGAACAGGAAACACCTTATTTGACAAGGCGCATGAATTTTGAAGCGTAAAACGAGGTCTAATTAACAGTAAATAATAAATTCCAATACGATTACTTACCGTATAACTTACTTTTATACTAAAGTGCCGTATCACACAGTAAACATTAATTTCACGCAACTTTAATTTGTTTTCATTTAATTTCAAACCAACACTCACACGAACTTTTAAGTTGGATCTGACGAAAAATTCTCAAAATATTCTAACCTTAGACCAATATAAGCCTATGCAGGCTTACATGATACTTACGTAAAAGCAATATTAGCCTATGTCGGCTAAAATTAATTTTGGCTAGATTTCAGTAAGTGCAAACAGCATTCAATTAGACTGATATTAGAACGATATTAAACTAAATATGCTTATAATTGGTGCCCAAATCCAGGCTTATATCATTATATAGGAGTGATGTAAGAGTAACAAAACAGTAGTCTTGAGATTGTTGTAAGCCTAGTTTTTGCTGGTTGGGTGTGGTCTAAGATCTACGAAAGACAGCCGGGACCAACGGCTGAACGTGCTTTCCGAGGCACAGAAGGGTCTTATTATCTAAAGATGGTCACCCATCCACGGAGCAACCGCGGCAAGAGTAGCTTAACCTGAACGATCGACCCGTGCGGCTGTTTTAATTTGCAAATATCCCTACTAATACATATTAAGTTTGTTACGCTTTCACGCGAAAACTACTTAACCGATCATTATGAAATTTTGTACACATATTCTTTGAGGTATTCGAAGTTACATACGATTATTTTTATGAAAATAAAAATTGCGATAGATAAATTTGGTACGGGGTAAGTTTGAACCCCAAGAAAGGACGTAGGCCTATTTTTATTCCGAGGCTTCGTCTCCATCCACGGTAACCGATATTTACGCGGACGAAGTCGCGGGAAAAAGCTAGTTAGTTCATATTAATATCAGTTACGTATTTGATACTTCTTGATAACTTGGTTGAGATGGGACACCGGTGACGACAATGCGTTCCCCGGGCTGCCCCGCACGCCATGCGCACGTCTGCTAGGCCACGTAGGATATTCGAAGCCCTATTTGACTCAGTAAAGCGATGATTTTGGAAAAATTGTGATACACGTGCAACATAATTATACTTGAAGAGTATATATACGAATTTTTGTGTCAATCGACTTAGAGAATAAAAAGTTTCTTAGAAAATTCAACCCCCCATTTCACCCTCTTAGGGGTGGAATTTCAAAAAATCCTTTCTTAGTGGATACCTACTCTTTACAAAGAACACACCCTCCAAATTTCATGTCTCTAAGTCCAGCGGTTTAGGCTGTGCGTTGATATATCAGTCAGTCAGTCAGTCAGTCAGTCACTCAGGACTTTGAATTTTATGTATATAGATTCAGTAGAGCTCATTAAAGATGTCTATACCCGAAATTAGATATTAAAATCGACCGGGTATAAAAAGTAAACAGTGTATCGTTGTAGAATAAAAAGTATGATTATGAAGTTTTATTAAGCTATTATATTGTGATATTTTTTTAACAAATATTGTTCATTAATGCTGTATTATCGGACTGAATCTTCAGAATCATACGGTACTTTTTGATGATAACATAGATACCTTGTGAACCTTTTTTGGATGCTCTCAATGCGATTTATATATTTGTGGTAACATGGGTTCCATATTTCAGACGCGTATTCCAAGTGGCTTCGAACAAAAGTACAATATAGAATTTTCAAAGTTTTGGCTTGAGTGAAGCACTTGGATAACCGCATTATGAAACCCAGTGATTTTGAGGCTTTAGCGACTAATGCATAAACGTGTGTTTCGAAACTGAGCTTGGAATCGTGATGAACCCCCAGATCACGGATGGAATTTAATCTGGGAAGAACTTGATCGCCTAGGGTATACGATGTGGCAATGATTGAGCGCTTCCGAGAATACGTAATAACCGAGCATTTAGCGGGATTAAGATCCAGCTTATTTTTCTGGCAGTAGTCCTTTAGTCGACTCAGATCTTTCTGGAGTGCTGTTACGTCCATTTGTGATGAAATTGTGGTATAAATGTTCATATCGTCAGCAAAACACAAAAGTTTTGATGAAGTCAAGCAGGAGTCGATGTCGTTGATGTAGATTACTAGACTACTTCGATATAACTAGACTACTTCGATATAACGAGTATATCGTTATTTAAGCGAACCGGTTGATTACTACACGCTAAAATAATCTCTGTAATCCAATCAGGGATATGAATTTACTAGCTTCTGCCCGCGATTTCATCCGCGTCAACTTTTGCTCCCCTGACTCTTCCCGTCGCATCGAATTGCCTGCCAGCTTTCGTCTATTTTTCGTTGCTGCTCCGCTTCTTTTGATTATAGCGTGATGTTAGATAGCTTTTAGCCTTTCTCAATAAACAGGGTACCCAACACAAAAATATTTTTTGAATTCGGACTAGTCGTTCTTGAGATTACCGCGTTCAACCAAACAAACAAACATACAAACAAACAAACTATTCAGCTTTATCATATTATAATATAGATATGTTGCGTACCGTTTATTATCTGTGCGCCTAACGGAATGCGCGTGTAACGAAGTGACATCTGACTTGACAGTTTTGACGTTTGACACTTTCTCTTGGCATCCGGTGGGACCAAGGAAGCACGCCGTCGCTTGGGTCTCGCGGCCTTTTGTTGAAATTAATCCCTTGTAAATGGATCCGGTTGTGGACAATTAGTCGTGATCCAGTTGTGTGTGTTAATAACCCCTATCTTGGTGAAATAATACGGGTTTAGTTTCTTGACATTGAAATAGTTTGGAGGTTAAGTGTTTGAACCGCATGTTGGAGTGAATCTCTGACCAGTTGCAGCGGCCTGGTGTCTGGAAAACCCACTTACACGTTACTACACGATACATATACACTCACTTACATACACAACTCCAGGTTGGCAGCAGAGCAGTGCCCTTCAACCATGAGGTAAGTTGTTTTGTTGTATGGTAGGTGAGTTGTTCTCTTATATATTGTCTGCTCCGCGTACGGCGGACAGTACGCTAGCCACTCTTGTCTCTAGAGCCCCACGATTAGCACGCTTCCACATAATAATTAAAACCTTATGTGGGCCTAGTCTGGCAGCGTACATTTTGGTATGCAGAGGCGTGGTTTTAACCTACAAAACCACCAAATTGGTAATTTTACAGTAGGCTAATTACTTGGCAGTCTCTATAAGGGAAGTAGTAATTCGCTGTAAATATTTGGAATTTATTGAGTCGAGTAACTCATATTGCCGGGGGTCAACCAGGTTTGCATATATGCTTCAGAGTTGGTTAGATTGAGCTATGCTATAACCTCTTGTTGTCGTTATTTGACCTCTGTTGTATTGAATGTCAGGAAGACATTAAAATATTGAGTTTGTACCATTGATATGGTTATTTGTGAAAATTAATATTTGAAAAATTATTGGCATTTTTGAGTATTACCATTGTTTTGAGTTGGAATAAAGGATTATTATTGTTGTACCATTAACAAAGTGGTTTGTGAACTTAACATTTGGAATTGGATTGGAATTTGAATATTTGAATTGAATTGTGAAATAGAATTTTGAACGTTGATATTGGGTTTGAATTAAAATAAAAGTTTATTGTTGAATTGAATTGAAACCAATTTAATGTTATTTCTTGAGTTGCTGATTAGTCAGTTTGGTAGTTTGATTGTAGTTATTTTGTAATATATTGTTTGAACTTTGTTACTTAATTATTTTGTTTGGTATATTGAATTGTATTGTTTGTGCAATGGCATACAAAGCGGTGAGAGAGGCAATCAGTGGATTGACCACACAGCTGCGGTGGTTCGCTTCAGCTGCAGCGACCGCTGAGCGCCAGGATCTTGAGGGGATCACTCTTGCTCGGTTCGAGCAGTTGAACTTGAGACTCGGCAACGTTGATGCTCTGCTCACCCGCTACAACCAGTACATTTGTGAAGTGGATTTGGAAGTGCTGGATCAGGCAGCACGTGACAAGGTCCTTGCTGACTACGACCAGATCTTGGACCTGGGGGATGTCATTGGTCAACGTGCTCGGGAAATATTGGAGAGCCGGACACCTGTCCAGGTCAAACCGGAGACCTCGGTTGTTTCAGGTCCCGGACTATTGAGTAGACTGCCTACTTTGGAACTGCCACATTTTGACGGTCGTCTGGACCACTGGTTAAGTTTCCAAAACCTGTTTGAAAGTTTGGTTGATGCACGCTCGGACCTCAGACCCGCCCAAAAGTTGGCCTATTTGTTGTCCGTCCTGGAAGGTGAGGCCCGAGCCTTGGTGCAGCATCTGTCTTTGACTGACTCAGCCTACCCTACCGCTGTGGAACTACTCACCCGGCGGTACCAAAATAAACGTTGTTTGGCTGACGTTCATATTGGATTGATTTTGGGGTTACCGGTCATTACTAGTTTGTCAGCATTGCGTACTGACCTGTTGAACCCGTTGGTGGCAGCGACCAACGCTTTAAAGCAATTGGACTTGCCGGTGGACCATTGGTCTTACCTTTTGGTGCACGTTGTGCTGCAACGGCTTCCTGCCGATTTGAGGGCTCGTTTCGAGCAAAAGTATGGTGGGGATAGTGTCACACATCTCCCCCCATTTGATGACCTCGTCCAATTTTTGGAGGATGAGTGTCGGTTTGTGGACAACTCTGGCGTTGCCACTGAGTCATGCCAGCCGTCTTCCCGGCCACGAGACCAGGGACGGACTAGGGCTCGCGGGCCTGTTGATGGTCGCCCCGCCGCTCGTTTTGCTGGCACCCAGAGTCGTCCTGGTTGTGAGTTTTGTAGGGACACGGGGCATGGCATGGCAACTTGCGCGGCCTTTTTGAAGTTGCACATGAGTGCCCGCCGCCGAATTGCCAAAGCACGCCGCATGGGCTTCTCTTGTTTGGGGGCTCACTTCCATAGGGACTGCCCCAACCCCCGCCCTTGTAGAATTTGTAGGGGGTCCCATTTGGACATATTGTGCGCTAACGCGAACCACGCTGGCAGACCAGCCTCTGATGAAGGTTCGCGTACGGGGGGGTACCATGGAGTTGGTCACCGGGCTTCTGCCTCGCCGGTTCAGAACCGGGGAGAGGCCTGCAATTTTGAGCGCCGCACTCCACCCCCCGCGCAAGTTGAACGGGAGCCGCGCGACCGCCATTTGGTCTCCCCGCGTAAAGGTGATTACGCAGTTGTTGCTGGGCAGCGCTGGCCAGACCAGCATCGCCTTCCCTCCCCTCCATTGGCGGAACGTCCCCGGTTGGAGTCACGCCCCCCGCCATTCAGGCATCCGGTGGGATATGCCCTTCCAGCGATGGCGCGTGGCTCGGGACACCGCGCGTACGAGGAATTTGAATTCCATCCTCGTCGGGAAAGACTTGAGCCTGGGTGCGGCGATCGGTCGCCGCCCAGGCATTGTTAGGACATTGGCGCCTGCCCCGCTAAGGTACCCCTCAGATCGACACGGTTTTGTTGCCAACGGCATCGGTCGGGTCTGGGGGCCCACGGGGGACTCTGTTGTGGTCCGTGTCATTTTGGACATGGGAGCCCAGGGTTGCCTTTTGTCTATTGTTTTGTTGTTTGTTTGTATTGTTTTGGGCAAAATTGTTTTCTTGAGCGCCTTTGGACTGCGGGACTTGGCTGGGACGAGCCAATTCGGGAAAACCTGTTGGAAGATTGGCTCCAATTTGTATCCGCACTCCCTGCAGTCAACGAGGTCGTGTTACCCCGCGCTATCCTCCCCCCTGGGAGCTACACTGCTACCCTTGTTTGTGATGCGTCTTCGCACGGTTATGCAGCTGTTGTTTGTCTGCGCACCGTCTGCGCAACAGGCCAGGTGAATTTGTCACTGGTCTTGGCCAAGAGCAAGGTGGCCCCCCTCCGGACGGCACTGACCATCCCTAAGTTGAATTGTCAGGGGCGGCGCGTCTTGTGCGTCTATTGAACCACGTTGCTCACACTTTGGGTGGAACTGTGGACATTCGGGTTTCTTACGCCTGGACGAACAGTCAAATTGTTTTGTGTTGGTTGAAGACGTCCGTCCACTCTTTGGAGATCTTTGTTGCGTACCGAGTGTCCCAGATTCAAAATTTGAAACGCCTTTGATTTGGAGGCACGTGCCTGGAGATTTGAATCCAGGCGCCGTGGCCTCACGCGGGTGCATGGCACCCCGCTTGTTTGCTTACCCCCTATGGTGGGGACCAGACTGGCTGACTCATCCCGAGGATGATTGGCCTCGATCGCCAGTCTTGATGTCGGGTCCTTTGCCCGGGCTCAAGGTGCTCGCTGTTGGAACGAAGGACCCTGATTTTTTGTTGAATCGATTTAGCTCCCTCGACAAATTGTTGAATTGTTGTTTGTTTGTTGTTGAATTGTTGGTGACTGATCGTCACATTATGAACTCGCATGCCGGTTGCAATGCGCTGTTGGCCATTCTGCAGCGAGAGTTTTGGATATTGTCGGGAGCCGTTATTAAGTTGAACCCCTTTTTGGACGATACGGGTCTTTTGTTGTTTGGTTGTTGACGGTTGAGTCACGCTAGCCTTCCTTATGGGGCCCGTCACCCCCTTTTGTTGCCTCAGGAGGGCCATTTGGTTGTTGTTGTTGTTTGATTGTTGTTGTTTGGTTGTTTTGTTGTTTGTTACTGTTTTGATCCGCCAGCCTGCCCCCATTGGGGGGGTATTTTTGAGGCCGCGGTGAAAGCGGCACAGGGACTCTGGCGCAGATTGTTGGGAGACACCGTTCTCACCTTTAAGGAGTTAGCTACGGTATTTTGCCGTTTTGAAGCTGTATTGAACTCGCGTCCATTGTGCCCGCTGTCTTCGGACCTGAACGTCTTGGAGGCCCTGACCTCGGGCCATTTTTTGATTTGACAGCCACTTGTCGCCCTGCCGGAGCACCCTTTTGTCGATGTGAGCCAAAATTGGCTATCACGGTTTCAGTTGGTGCAGCAGCTCGCTCAGAGTTTTGCAAGCGTTGGAGCTTGGAGTATTTGCACATCCTCCAGCAGCGCGTCAGGTGGACTGATAAAACGCATCCTTGTCGGGATTGCCAAGTGATTAGCGGACGGGAAGGCCCGTCCGGGGGGGATAGATGTTGCGTACCGTTTATTATCTGTGCGCCTAACGGAATGCGCGTGTAACGAAGTGACATCTGACTTGACAGTTTTGACGTTTGACACTTTCTCTTGGCATCCGGTGGGACCAAGGAAGCACGCCGTCGCTTGGGTCTCGCGGCCTTTTGTTGAAATTAATCCCTTGTAAATGGATCCGGTTGTGGACAATTAGTCGTGATCCAGTTGTGTGTGTTAATAACCCCTATCTTGGTGAAATAATACGGGTTTAGTTTCTTGACATTGAAATAGTTTGGAGGTTAAGTGTTTGAACCGCATGTTGGAGTGAATCTCTGACCAGTTGCAGCGGCCTGGTGTCTGGAAAACCCACTTACACGTTACTACACGATACATATACACTCACTTACATACACAACTCCAGGTTGGCAGCAGAGCAGTGCCCTTCAACCATGAGGTAAGTTGTTTTGTTGTATGGTAGGTGAGTTGTTCTCTTATATATTGTCTGCTCCGCGTACGGCGGACAGTACGCTAGCCACTCTTGTCTCTAGAGCCCCACGATTAGCACGCTTCCACATAATAATTAAAACCTTATGTGGGCCTAGTCTGGCAGCGTACAAGATAACTCAATTTCAAGTAATAAACTGATAAATATTAAACTCGATCCCGAAGAAAGCTCGTTGGAGTAACGATAAAAGGATTCGTATATTAAGCCTGACTAATCCAGAAAACCACGAGGGATACAGAAGGATCTAAGATAGCTGAGACTTTGGTTGTGGTTTTGTTTCTGAATTCACCATCAAGCACGTAAGTAATTAGAAGGGAGAGTGAATACCCTTCAGTGATGACGTGTAAACGCTAAAGATTCATTATTAGCTAGCTGTTCACTAGCCTCCTAGACACGACGACCGTTAACGAAGGTCAGCAATCCACGAATGACAGCCGCGACCAACGATTTGACTTGCCTTCCGAGGCACAGAGAGGTTTCGATAAGCAAAAATAATCATTTATCCACGGACCGACCGCGGCAACGTAGCATAACCTTATTGATCGATCCGTACAGCTATTACCACTAAAAATTAAGTCCCTTTGGTGGGTACATACGCCTACATATCAAGCAATAATTTCCAGTTTAAGCTGTCCTCACATTGTACTGAAATCCTATACAATGTGAGATCAGTTTATACTGGTAATGTAAACCTTGATATGTAGCCGTATTTACACGCTCCTAGAGAAAAATGAAAGTTGTGTTAATTCAGGTCATAGTTTACCAGTGAGCAAAATCTCATCTAAAACCATAAAACTGTTAAAGCGTGAATAAGTAACAAACATTCAAACTCTTAAACTTCCAAACTTTCAGCAGTGTGAACTTCAGATTTACTCAACCGTAAAACAATGACAGGATAAATCTAGTAAATGCTAACAAAAGGGTTAAAGATAAATTACATAATATAAACAACGGGGCGACAACAGAATATCTAATTAAACTTTCTTTGACTTGAAGTCGACACACGGAGATTTCCCACGACTTTAACGGTTGTCACCAAAACCTCATTTGGGGAGCAGTTTTTTTCCTTTGCTCTTTATCTAAAAAATAGTGTTATAAAAGTAATGCAATTGCGAAGTCCTGAATATTCGATTAACATAATAAAGGGGAAGGAAAATGCATTACTTTTGTAGGATGTCGTTTAAATGTGTCTTTTTTAGTGTGTTTTTGAGGGAACTAAAGCCAAGTGGTAAAATGAAAATATAAGATGCACACGCTTGGCCACAGAACTACCCTTATCTCTCCACCCATTCTCCCTACTATTTTATTTTTCTTTAATACCTAAAATAATGTGCCAAAACAGCCTACTTCAACGTGCCGTGCATTTAAATTACATTAGTGGCTCAAAACAAATTCCAACTTCAAACGATATGGCCAAGATGACACGAGAGGGCTAATGCTTCACTAATCGTCACCATATTTTAGTTTAATTGATCCCTAGCTTGGTTCCTACGTACAATTTGTGAGTAAAGAAGTAAGTTGGGGGAGTGTTGAAATATGAGCAACGCTTGACTTAGGTGATGTTTAATTTGTGGTGTAGACTTATGCAAAATCTTTTTTGTTTTTGGGATACTGAAATTTTTATCGTGAAATATTTACATTTTATAAAGGCTAACAGACATAAAATAATATTATATACCTAAATAAACACTTAGAGTACAGCAATTAAAAGTAGAAAAAAAAATATATTTCACAAAATCATTTACAAGTATTTGGTACTTAGATAAAATATTAATTAATGTTTACTTTAGGTGCTGAAACTGTTAGCCAAACTAAGTCAGAGCTTCGTTTTTGGGCGCAATTAGTTCGCAGCCTTTATTCTGGCTCCCTCCACTGCGGTAACACTTTTCTTTTAATTACAATTATCTGTAATTTACAACTTCTATATAAACGTAATATAACAATTGATTTAAGTTACCTACAATTTTAACAAATCGAATTATCAAGATTGAATCAGAGTTCTGTCACGGCACTCGCGTGGATCGCTCGCACGCGCCTATCGATTACAGTGTGTATAGAATTTTTTAAGTAATTATATTGACGCCCTCATTAGTGATGCAGGATTCTACATAATAATGGCCACAAATGATCGCGAACAAAAAATAACAACCTTGGATCAGACTGATACGAAAGAAGTGACTCAGTTCGACAGATGGATGTCACAAATAGAAGATGTAGGAAACAAAAGTGAATCGTTGGAAAATATTATTGAATCGAACTGCTGTGAGATAAAAATTATGGAAGAAGATATAGTAGTAGATAAACCGTCAAAACGAGAGAGAGAAGAGGATGAGCAGAGCTGGACTAAAGTTGAGAGTAATAGAGGAAAGAAACAGAAACAAGTCAAGAAACAGGTTTTTATCTGGAGTAAAGAGAAACTTCCTAAACAGTTTGCCATCGCCAAATTGTTCAACAGCGTGGGCTTGACCGATATTAACCATATTAAGTATATTAACCCTTATAAATTAAAAATTGAGGTTTCGACTGAGGAATGTGCGGGCAACTTGTTAGATTGTCAGGAGTTCCAAAGAAAAGGGTGGAAAGTGTATAGTGCAATGGATGTGAACATTTCGTACGGCATTATTCGGGATGTGGACCTTGACCTGTCTGACGAGGAAGCATTAAAAGTTATTAAGTGTCCTAATGATATTGAAATCACTGCATTAAAAAGACTAGAAAGACGAGGTGAAGAAGGCGGCTGGGTGCCTAGTGAGGTAGCCAAGGTGGCGTTCAGGGGTTCATACCTGCCAGCATTTTTATATGTAGACTGTTTACGTGTCAAGGTTGAACCATATGTTTTCCCGGTAACGCAGTGTTCAAACTGTTGGAAATTTGGTCACGTAAAAGCAAGATGTACGTCCAAAAAAACTATTTGCCCCAAGTGTACCGAAGACCACAATAACTGTGAAGTAACAATATTTAAATGCGTGAACTGTCGGGGTGACCACATGGCGTTGAATAGAAGTTGCCCAGTATACGCTCGAGAGAAGCGCGTGAGGGAACTTATGGCAGAATATAACTGTACATATCACGTTGCCTGCAATATGTATGTTAAGCCTAAGGCACCAGTGTGTTTGTAAACAGCAAGAGATATCGAACAATCCAAGATCAATGCCAACAACAGCTTTAATGGTCTGCTATTGGAAGAATCGCAAAACATTAATACATCTTCGAGTGAGTTCCCACCTTTGTTTACGCATAACCGACCGAAATCACCGCAAGCAAGTAATAAAAATAAGCAATCACATTCGCAAAAAATAGGTAAAACAGAGTGGTGGGGACAACGGGAGTCGTCGGACCGCATTCCTAAGCAAACAGCTGCTACTGATAACGATCTCGGTGACGACGTAAACAACAAGCGGCAGGTACATTTTGACGAGTTAATTACACGATTGAGGGACATTATTTGTATGCGAGATCTTAGTATAAAAGAAAAGTTGAATAATGTTATTAAGTGTTGTATTGAATGGTTAGTTCTAGTTATGGTAGATCATATGTCTGAGTGGCCCATTTTGAATAAGTGTTTAGAGTATTTTTTCGGACTTAATAAGTGATGGAAATTAAAAACAAAATTGTTAAATTAAAGTTGTTGCAGTGGAACGCACAAAGTTTAAGACCTAAAATTAAAGTCTTGGAGAATCTTTTATTGATAGATAAAATTCACGTATGTATTATATCTGAGACCTGGCTGGAACCAGACAGTCATTTGAAAATTGGTAATTATGATATCTTTAGACAAGATCGAGATGATTCATACGGCGGGATTGCAATTGTAGTCCATAAATCCATCAAAGCACAGGTAACCAATTTTAGCTTATGTAATCGAAACATTCAAGTTCTTCATATTAAAATATTTAACTGTGACTTCTTAGAAAATATTGTTGCGGTGTACTGTCCTCCTAGTATTCACACTAGAGATGAAGATTGGAAAATGTTGTTTTCTAAATGGTCAAATAAAACATTAATAGGGGGAGATTTCAACGGGCATCATACAAATTGGTCATACAAAAGTGATCGTAGGGGTTTACAAATCCACGATGCAGCTGATGATTGGCAGTATGTTTCCCTCAATACTGGAGACCCTACCAGACTTAAGTTAGTATTAAATCAGCTACAAAAAAGTTCACCTGACGTTACGTTTGCGTCAGCAGATATCGCACTTAAGTTCAAGTGGAGTGTTTTACATGAAAATTTAGGTAGTGATCACTTAATGGTAGGTACTTATTACCACAGAAATAAATTGTAATCATTTAATAAAATCGAAAAGAAATGTTAAAAAGGCAGATTGGCTAAAGTACATGGAAATAATTTCAAGCAACATTAGTAGTATTAGTTTAACAGGCGACACCCAACAAATATATGATGATATTATAGATTTGATTAATATAGCATCTCAAACATCCATTCCGGTCATTAAAGTTTGTGACGACCCTACCAGGAAGTTTATTCCAAGATCGTATTGGTCTCCCGAGTTGTCTAGGGCAGTTGCGGAGCGTAGATTAGCATTAGCGCAGGTGAGAAAAAACCCCACCCCTACGAATTTTATCATTCTTAAAAAGAAGATTGCTACAGCACAGAGACTGATGCGTAAGGGTAGTGCAGGATTTTTTCAGCAGTTCTGTGATAGCATGAGTGAGATCGTGTCTAGCAGCGAGTTGTGGAATAAAATGCGATGGCTCAAAGGATATCGTACTAATAGAATTTATTTGGATGCCGATAGGGCTGGTGAGTTCTTACGACAATTAACACCAGATTACGTTGTGCCACTATGTCCTGCCTTTAGTTCAACTAATTTACAATTGGAGGCACCAATTTCGGTACAGGAACTATGTAACGTACTGAAACTGAAGGATACCGCTCCAGGGGAGGATGATATTTCTTATTCTATGATTTATAATTTTCCAAGCAAACAGTCGATAGTCGAGTTATTTAACAAATGTTTGTCTAGCGGTGAAATTCCAAGACAGTGGCGGAATGTTAAAGTAGTGCCTGTACCAAAACCTGGCCGCGATCTAAGTAACATAACATCTTTGAGACCTATATCACTCATATCTTGTCTTTGTAAAACCTTACACAACATTATAACGCGACGTCTTGAATGGTTTATTGAAAAACATTGTCTTTTTTCCAAGAATACAGTGGGATTTAGGAGATCTCAATCATGTCTGGACAATCTCGTACGCCTAGTATCACAAATTCAAATAGGTTTCACTAATAATCAAAAAACTTTGGGATGTTTTGTGGACATAGACAACGCTTATAATAATGTCAATATAATGAAAGTGTTGTCTAAGCTGGATGAGATGGGGGTGGGGGCTTCTATATGTAGATATTTATGGGAATACTTAAGGGAACGACATTTAACTGTGTCACAAGTAGGGAATAATGTTTCGATTACAAGATGGACATGTAAGGGATTGGCCCAAGGAGACCCTATGTCTCTGATTTTATTTAATATAGTTACTAGTGATATTTGCAAACAGATTATTAGTGTGTATGTATCCCAATACGCCGATGATTTCGTCCTCTATATTTCTGGACAAGATATTAGTTTTATGACCACAACTCTCCAGGAAGCCATAGATAATTTAACAAATTTGTTGGGAATACTGGGTCTGGACTTATCTCCCACAAAAAGTAAAATATGTTTATTTTCTAGAGGAAAGTCTTTACAGCAAGCAAATGTTAATATCAACAATATATGTTTGGAAAATGTTCCGGTACTTAAATATTTAGGTCTTTGGCTAGATTCATCTTTGAAATGGCGCAAACAGATCAACGAAACCTGTGAAAGAAGTATGAGATTTTTAAATGTTTTTAAGGTGCTAGCAGGTTCGTCATGGGGAGTCCATCCATTGTATTTAAGACGACTATATATTGCAATAATTCGCAGTCGGCTAGATTACGCAAGTTTTTTGTTCGATAATAGTACAAACACCAATATTTCTAAATTGGATAAAATCCAAAACCAAGCCATGAGAATAGTTGGCGGTTTTTTAAAAAGTTGCCCAATCCACGCGATGGAATCAGAGTTGTGTCTGCCACCAATGTTTGTTCGACGGAAATATTTAGCTACTAAATTTTACTTAAAAGCTAAATCTATTGTTGACGGTGACACCATTTCAATGATATCAAAATTAACATCGATATGCGAACGGAAATTATACTGGCGCAATAAGAAAAAACCGTTGCTAACTATCGTACACAGTGAGATGAAAAATCAAATTTTACATCGTTGTAAAGTTCTAGAGATGTTCTCACTGTCGACATGGATGGCAAATATTGATATAAAGTCACACATTAACCTGAGTATGAATAATATGACAAGACCGAAAAGATCTCATACTTCTGTAGCACTTTTAAGGAAATCTGTAGAAACAATTGCACGAAATTATGACGGATTCTATCAGATTTACAGTGATGGATCCAAGGACGATAATGGGACAGGAGCAGCCTTTTTTGATCCTCAATCTAACACGGGAGCCAGTTTCACATTGAATTGCAAAGTGTCCATAATGACCGCGGAATTGTATGCTATTTTGGAATGTCTGTCATACTTGATGTCATGCAGTTATGCTAAATTTGTAATACTTTGTGATTCAAAAAGCGCTTTGCAGCATATAGCCCGGTGCACCTCGGGCATACGAGGTCTGCCCGTTGCCTATTCCATACTAGAGTTGTATTTAATTTTGAAGGAAAAAGGCAAAACAATTAAATTCCAATGGATTCCATCACATGTGAATCTGATGGGAAACGAAAAAGTAGATAAGCTGGCAAAAACAGGAACCTATGAAGGTATATCGGTCAGTCATCCACCCTTCTTCACAGATTTATTAAGAGAAGTTAAAACAAGTTGTTATAAGATGTGGAAAGAATACTTTGACAAAAGATCTGAGGAGAAAGGTATATGGTACAGAACAATTCAGTCTGAACCACCAAAGATTCCTTGGTTCTCTGAAGTACGGATGAATAGACAATTGTTGGTTACAAGCATGCGTCTGCGATCCGGGCACATTCCGTTGAATGCGTTTGGGCATCTTATGAAGGTTGTTGACACGCCAAACTGTCTGATTTGTAATATGAGAGAGGATACCTACCACGCTTTGGTGGAGTGTGCTCGGGTTGGGAAAGAACGGAGAACTTTGGAATTAGAAGAGGGAATTAGGTTAAGGGATGTTGGCATGTGTAATTTGATACTGTCCAAACCTACATCCAAAATAGCCATTAAGTTATATTATGTGATTGTTAAATTAATTAAGTTAAGATCCTAGTTAAAAACCTATTTCATACATATTTTGTAAATCTACGCGGCTGGCATAATCGCACAGCGATTAAAGCCTTTTTTTCCCAATAAAGATATTAAAAAAAAAAAAGATTGAATCACTAGAGCGTTTTTTTTTTCTGGATGGGAAATCATCAAATGACTTCTCCCGCTCTGGGCGGAGCGGGAGGGCGTGTCAGACTTTTACTGACTAAAACCCACCCGTGTTCCTTCAGTTGCCATTGTGCCGGGGCCACGGTATCTCTTTCGAACAATCACGCGACCCCGGCAGGCATCGGTCCTAGCAGACCCCTTCAGCGCTGCTGACATCTCTTTGAGGCTCGCGTGGAACACTATGCGCCGTCGACCCGAGCCTGGTCCTTACCGGGTGGCAAGCTACCCATTGGTTGCCACCCGCAAGCTCGCGCCTACGGTGGCCGGGAGTCCGCTATCGACTCCTGACGCTCGGGGCGTCTCCTCCTGCGGCGGCTAGGGACGTGAGGGCGCAGTGACTGTCACTCTCTCACGCGCCCCGCCTTCTCCTTCGCGAGCATTACTGCTTCGCAGAAGGAGGTGACGGCTTCCCATGCCCTCTCGCTCCGTACCATGGCTCGCACCAGGGCCGGACGCGAGAGGTCGCCGACGCCTCCACGAGGACACGGTGGTGCTCCGCCCAGGCAGGGCACACCTCCACCGTATGCTCCACCGTGTCCTCCAGACGATCCTCGCAATGGAAACACCCGGGCGTTTCCTCCCGCTTTATCCTGAACAGGAACCCACCGAAGCACCCATGCCCGGCGAGAATCTGCGTCAGGCGGAAGGTGAGGACGCCGTGGCGCCTCTCTATCCACTCCTCAAAGAGAGGACTTACCGCCGCAATTGTGGCGTGCCCAGCGCTAGGTTGCGACAATCGTACCCGCCATATCGCTATGAGATCCTGCCGGAGCTCTGTCCGCCGTGCCGCGATTTGTCGCGGCAGCGGAGTTTCGCCCTGGCGTTTCGCCTCCTCGCGCCACTCCCACATGTGCGCGAGGACCTTTGCCTGCAGATCCTATGGCGGCATTCCGGCAAGGAGGCTCGCCGCCTCGCACGAGATCGTGCGGTATCCTCGGATTAACCGGATGGCCATGACCCTCTGGGCCGCACTCAGCCGGCGCGCTGGGCGCAACCTCAATGAGGGCGCCCACATCGGTGCCCCGTAGAGGGCCATGGACCGCACGACCCCCAGGTAGAGCCTCCGGCAGGAGGCGTTTGGACCCCCCAGATTGGGCAGGAGCCGCTTTAATGCAGCCCCAGCCCGCTCCAGTCTGGGAGCCAAACGTCGGAAATGCTCAACGGAGTTCCACCGGCTGTCGAGGACAAGTCCCAGGTACTTCATCGTCGACTCGACGCCGATGTGAACCCCTCCCACCGTGAGTTGGGAACCCGAAGGTGGCGCGTTCCGAGGACCATGAAAACCCATGGCCTCGGACTTGTGCAGGGCCACCTCGAGTCCCAATTGCCGGATCCTTTCGACGATTGTCGCAACCCAGTGTGTCATTAAGTCGGCATCACTGGACCCTTCCATGTTAAATCAAACATTGATGACAAATTACCTTCCTCACCTCACAGTTTATTTGACACCCACGTATTGATGGTGTATTTACTCTACAGGAGCCATTGTCAAGCATCTACATTTCGCTAAAAGTAAAATTATGTTTGCAGCCACAAAAGTAAAGAAAAAAGACCTTATACGGAAATCCTGTACATTGTGAGATCAGTTTATACTGGAAATTCAAACCTTGATATGTAGGCGTGTGTTCAAACTCATAAACTTCCAAACTTTCAGCGGTGTGAACTTACAGATTTAACTCAACCGTAAAACAGTGACAGAATATATCCACTTAAAGCTATCCAAAGGGTTAAACATAAATTACAACGGGGACGACAACAGAATATCTAATTAAACTTTCTTTGACTTGAAATTCAACACACGGAGATTTGCCACGACTTAAACGGTTGCCACCAAAATCTCATTTAGGGAGCAGTGTTTTCCTGTGCTCTTTATCTAACAGATAGTGTTATAAAAGTAATGTAATTGCAAAGTCGTGAATATTCGATTTACCAAGTAAAGGGTAAGGAAAATGCATAACTTTTGTGTTTGAATTGACCTCGAGCTCATTCACAAAGAGCTCTACATCTAAAACGATTACTTACTACGTATGATAATGTAGCCATCACAACACGACACCAATTCACTTGAAAACTTTGAAATAATTGAGTTCGTCTACGAGCTTACGAGGCCACTGTGAGGCCTAAATAATGTATCAAAACAGCCTACTTCATCGTGCTATGCATTAACATTACATTAGTGGCTCAAAACAAACTAACCGATTTCAACTGAAATGGCCAAGATGTTACGAGAGGGCTAATGGTTTACTAATTGTCGCCATAATCTATACAACATTAATTTTTGTTTAAGCGAAACCCGAAACACGGGTCTAATATTTTTATGTAAAGAATCTATGAAAAAAATTTCAAAACTGTATCATTAATAATCACAAAGTTATAAGCTTGATAAGTTACCTGGTTGTCCACGCAAAAACATATGCATATCACCACAAACAGCTAGTGTTCGTACCATCTTCGTGTAATGGACGTTTGAATACGAGAAAGACATGATAATTTTAAAATCGAAACAAAACACTAAGGCCCGCGACTTGGAAGCGTAATTAAATATTTTTGGTACAAAATATAACATGGTGTAAAAATTATTGGAATCGATTCAGTTACTGATTCTGAACAAACTATATTCAGGTTTCGCATATACTAAAAATAATCTTGTATATTAATACGTGAAGCGAAAACTTTGGATCCCTTTTTACGAAAATTGGGCGGACGGAGAAGTATGAAATTTCGCACATTTGTAGTTTATACAAAGAAGAAGTGACGAATGCACATATTTTTTTTTTAATTATGCGTAAAAATACATTATTTTCAATAAATAACACGTTACACACACTACTATTCATTACCGTGTATTTAATACACACATGCATAGATATTCTTTTGTTTATGGTCCAAATCTGTGGTCCAATCGAGAACATTTGTCATTATTATTTTGTGTCTATAGTCTTAGGGGGCGTCCATTAATTACGTGAGGCATTTTTGAGAATTTTCGACCCCCCTCCCCCCTTGATGAGATATCGTAAGATTTTCCTCAACTCCCCTAATCTCACGCGAGATTCTTCAAAACTTCTATTTGGGCTGTAAACGTGTTGGATTATTGAGAATTTTCTTAGACCAAGAATAATTTCTTAACTCAAAAATTTATTCTCTTCACTCAAGAAAATCATTTTCTTCAAAATGGTATTCTTGGTTCGATTTTGGCTCTTGAGTCAAGTAATTTTTTTATCAGTGTACTATTGTTTCATGGCCATATTTTATTGTGGAAATAATTTTTCACGCAATTTTACACCGTTTTCTGCGAGAAAAATAATTACGTGATATTTGCCAAGACCTCCCCCCTAAGTGAGATTTGGAAAGATTTAGCTTGATCCCCTCCCCCCTTGAACACCTCACGTAATTAATGGACGCCCCCTTACTGAATGTCAAGTATAACCATAGGTAATAAATTAATTTTATAGATATTAACCTATTTCATTTTTAAAATCTATGATCACGTCGAGAATATTTGTCTTTAATATTATTTGTATTAGCGACGATAGGAATTTAGTTTAGATTTTTAAGAAATATTTTTTGTGGTTTTATGGGAAGTGTCAAGTATGGCTTTATTAAGTTCCCATACAAAACTTAGTGTCGTGTGAAAACTGTAGAGGTTGTATGCCTCACGAGCACGACTGTACAGGCTGGTTATAATTATGACATTTTGAACTGTCATAATTTATTAAATATAATACGGAAAATTCTATTAAAACAGAGCAAATTTCTGTGATAATTCATTTCATATATTAAGAAAATAAAGAAGAGAGTCCTGAAGAAGTATTCTTTACTCATTACACCTACGTCCTGGTCCTGGCCATCACCATCCCGCCAGCAAACCCTCTCCACAGAGTAGTACAGCGTCAACAATTTGTCTTTAGTGTTACTGAATCTCAAATATAATGTACCATTGTACGGTTTACGTACAAGCCAGTAAGTCGCTGACGCCGCGACCTACTTTCGTTAATTAATTTTATATACCTACTTTTGTTATACTAAACGTTAGTTGACCATTAGCTACCTTAGCGAAAATAGCATTAGGATTAGCATCCAACATCATTTTGTAACTTTACAATAAACTACTTGGGATCGTGAAGTCTGTGGTTTTTGTCAACTCACCTGACTGCAACTTGACCGCTCTGAGCCGTACAACCATTGTAACATTTAATAATGTATTTCTTCTATTCAATTGAAGTACGGTCGAATTTAATAGAGAAACTACAAGAGAATGAGCGGCAGCGTTCTCTATGCATTTTACCACCATACTGTGATCGCCTATCCGCCTGCCAAGCGTGGCGATTATGGCAAAGCCCCCAAAATTGGGGGAGGCTTGTGTCCAGCAGTGGACGTATTACGGCTGAAATGATGATGATGATGATGATGATGATGGTCGAATTTCGACCAATGGGCGATCACTAGTTTAGTTAAATTGTTCTCCAACTTTGTTCCGACGTACACTTTGTAAGTAAAGAACTAAGTTGGAGGAGTGGTGAAATATAAGCAACGCCTGATTTAGGCAACGTTAAATTGTTCACCTTGTGATGTAGACTTATACAAAATATTTTTTGGTTTTGGGATACTGAAATTTTTATTGTGAAATATTTACATTTTATATAAACTAACAGACATCAAATAATACAGGATTTTTTTTAACAGTGCGCAAATTTATTTTGTTGTATCAGCAGTACACAATACATTTCAATTATTTTTTCAATACATTTTTTTAAATTTTTATCCGACCTTATATCAGTAAACTGTGGACACCCTACATATTTCGTAATATAAGATCGAAATAGTAACAGGTCAGTAACCGCGCGCCGGCGTAGGTACTTCGAACTTCTTAGAATTTGACAGATTGAACAGCTGGTAGGTACTAGTAGCTACGCTCGGTCGTTCACCTTTGCCACCGGGCCGGGCTCGGTACTTTGAACGTCTTAGAATTTTGACCGGTCGAATGGCTGGTAGGTACTAGTAGCTACGCTTGGTCGTTCACCTTCGCCGCCGCGCACAAGTTACCATAAAAACCAGTTTCAAAATAAACATCTTTCGTTAACGATAACTTAACAATTTTTTTGTACTAAAATATATTAAAATAAAAAAACCATAGTTATTATAACTCGTTTAAGATTAATTTGTTAAAATTTGCGCAGTGGTTAAAAACTTATCCTGTATATTATATAAATAAACACTTAAAAGTTCAGCAATTACAAGTAAAAAAAAATATTTCACAAGGGTATGGTACTTAGATACAATATTCATCAATGTTTACTTTAGGTGCTGAAACTGATACCCAAACTAAGCCAGAGCTTGGTTTTTGGGCGCAATTAATTCACAAGCTGTATTCTGCTCTCTCCACTGAGGTAACACTTTTCTTTAGTTACAATTATCTGTTATCTACAACTTCTACATAGACGTAATGTAACAATTAATTGAAGTCACCTTTAATTTTAACATATCGAATTATCAATATTGGATCACTGGACCCTTCCATGTTTAATTAAACATTGAGGATAAATTACCTTTCTCACGTCACAGAGAGGGAACATTGATACGAGTGGGTTCCCATTAATTTGACATCCACGAATTGATGGTCTTTTTACTCTATCGCGGCCATTGTCTAGTATAGACCATACGCTAAAAGAACCAGCCCAGTGATAGTTTTTATTGTACTCTGAACAATGAATTTAACATTCCAGATACATTTCCACTAGTATATTCTATTGGAGAACCGCAGCTACGAACTTTTACATTACCTTCTCTTCATAAATACCTATTTTCCAAAGGGGCTCGTGGCTAAATAATACTAGCCGCACTGGTCGATCAAAAGTAAGCTATGCTTTCCCCTGCCAGCTAAGCCCCGGCTGGAGGCATAAAAAGGTAACTTTTTAGAACTCGCCAGGCCACCATCCGTTTAAGTAGTAAGAACTGTTCAGGTTAACTACGAGATGTCCTACAAAAAAAAAAATCCCCTGCCAGGGTCGCGAGATTGTTCAAACGAGCTACCGTGGCCCTGGCATATGGGTAACTGAAGAAACATGGGTGGGTTTTAGTCAGTAAAAATCTGACACGCCCTCTCGCTCCGCCCAGAGCGGGAGAAGTCATCTGATGATTTCCCAACCAACAAAAAGAAAAAAAAAGGTATGCTTTCCGCAGTACCCAGATAAATAGGCAGTTGCTATGTCTACAATACTGGTAATTAGCTGCATCTGGGTAGATTGGAATCTAACCCCAACAGAGGACTGGGACTTATCCCAACTATGTTTGGATCACCTTCCAGACTGCCAAGCCTCAGCTAGGCAGATTGATTTTATCTATTTCCTCAAAAGAAACAAAATGTCGAAATCTTTTGCTTTTACCAATGTCTGCAAATGACCGTTACTATGTTCCAAGTTATCGATAGACATACCGAGAGTCAAAGTAAAATAAATATCTCAATAAAACATTCAAACTTTCGGCTGGTATTTCGAACAAATACATTCCTACTTTCCCTCTCTACATAGAGCAGTGGTGGTCCAGTGGTATCGACCCTGACTTACGGGTTGTATGGTTGTGAGTTCAAACCCACGCAAGGTGGTATTTTGTGTAAATAGTTTCATCACTACTGCTCTCAAACGGTGAAGGAAATCACTGTGCGGAACTGGAGGCATGTCTAGAACCATATTTTCGAAGATATGTGATATCCACCAAACCATACTGGGTCCGCGTGGAGGATTACAGCGGACTGCCTCTCGCAGAGAGGAGGCCTGTTTCCCAGCAGTGCGAACATTATAGGTTGATTATGCTACACTCATACTAATAAAAATACGTAAATTTTGGATGATTTGCGTGACACAAACAAAGAACTGTTTACGTGTACGTTTTGTGTTTTTAAACTGACTTGATACGCACTAATAAACTGCTTATTACTGTAAACATTGTTTCATATAACCGTGTTACGTTATGTAACATCGTGAAGACATATCATCGTCATCATCATCATTTGAGCCGTAAGACGTCCACTGCTGGACATAGGCCTCCCCCAATTGGGACGCTTTGCCATAATCGCCACGCTTGGCAGGCGGGTTGGCGAAAAAGTGCATAGAGAACGATGCTGCCCATTCTCTAGTAAGTCCTATAGTCACCTTTTACAACAACCACAGGAAGAAATGGGGTGATGCCATTCTTTACGTGCGGCACCACACGATATGGAATATATGTATATCAAAAGATCTTAAATAAAAGCAATAACCAAATGATCAACGCTAAAATAATCATTTAGCATGTGCCATAGGAATCTACGTACTCTTGCATGTGATATATGTAATTATTATGTGTCTAATATTGAATTATTGTATTTAGTAATTATGATTTTTATTATAAACTTATTTTTCTATCTGTCAAACACTGATTTGACTCAGCTGTCAGTTGAGTCATACTTGTTTGTTAACGGGTATAAAAGGCCGGAAACACAATGAAACAGTCAGAGCTCGGCGAATGGTTCAGGAAGTGGCGAATCGAAGTTAATCCCGACAAAAGTCAGGCGGTCTTTTACACCCGACCGCGACGAAATCACCCCCCTCCCCGACCCATCTCTATGTTCGGCAAGCAGATCCCTTGGGTGAAGCGAGCCAAATATCCAGGTGTCATCCTCGACGAACACCTCACCTTTTCTAAGCACATAAAGCAGGCCCGCTCGCGGGCAGCTTTTGCTCTCGGTAGGCTCCAATGAGTCCTGAACAACCGGAGTAAAATGTCTCTTCAGTGTAAGAAGCGTCTTTACACCGCTTGTATCAGGCCCATCATGACATATGCAAGCCCAGTCTTTCCACATGCTAAGCCCCATTTCATCCATAGGATGCAGACCCTCCAGAACTGTTTTCTCCGTCAAGCCACAGGCGCGCCTTGGTTTGTTCGGAATATCAACCTCCACTTAGATATGAAACTCCCGACTATCCATCAGTTCATGACACGGGCTTCGAAGCGTTTCTTCGATAGGGCCGTATCCCACCGCAACCCTCTGGTTGTCGCGGCAGCCACTTACACCCTCTCCCGTATCAGTAAAGTCCGCCGTTCGCAGCACGTTCTATCCGATCCTGATGATCCCACTAGTCTCCTCCAGGAGAGTCGAAAAGAGACCAATACAGTGAGCAAACCACACAGACACAAACCGTACTCACCTCGCCGCCGAGGTCCGTCGTCGCGACCCCGACTTAATAGTCCTTTCCGACCCTTGCAAGAGCCAGCCCGCGATGCTGAGCCTTTAGCTTTAAATTAGTCCATAAATAATTTTAACCCAGATCCAGCCAGTCCCTTGCTGTCCCCCCACCAGTGATTGCCTAAGCCGAGGTTTGTATAAAGAAACAAAATGTTAATGTTGTTTAGTTGTTTTAAGTATAATAAGCCCCGGCTGGAGGCCTAAAAAGGTAAGTTTTTAGAACTCGCCGGGCTACCATCCATTTAAGTTGTAAAAATCTTTCAGGTTAACTACGAGATGTCCTAAAAAAAAGAAAGAGTCAGTTGCTTGGCAGATGTTCAGTTGGCTAGTTCTAGGGCTTTCGTTGTGTGGAAGGATCGACCAGAGGTCACGTAAGTTAAGTAATTGATGTATACCCAAATTATTGCCTATTATGACAATGTTGTTGTACTTTTTATAGTGTTGCCAATATTGCTAATGTCATAAATCATATAAATGGAATATTCATATTCTTTTCCTAGATATTATTGTTATATTTTGATTATATTGATATTATTCTGAGTATTCTTGGACAATGGTCCAAGAGATAGAATTAATGTATTAAAGATAATGATAATTATGGCAATGTAACAAATGTGTTGAAACTTCAATACTGTTTTCATGGAGTTTCTTGTCCTTCTTCTCCATGAAGACCTAGTTTTGGAACGGACGACTAGCTTTCTGATTAATTGCTGACAAGCCTAATTGAAATAAATGTCTAGTCTTGTCTTTCTGTGCTTTACTTATTCTAACCCTTTCCTATACACAGTAAATAAGCCGTTACCATTCTGACATTAAAAGCTTGCTAATAAGTATATATATACACTTATAGTTATATACTGCTTAATATAACACATGCAAGAAATGATGCAAAAATATCTAACTATTTTTGAAGTTTTTTATTGCAACTTTTTACCTACTTTTAGTGATGTGTCCGAAATTTTAGTCTTGGATGTATTGCTTCGTACCTTTGGTAACAAATATCAATTTGAGCGAGCATCAGGCTCGCTCCAAAACAAATTTACTATTCATTCTACATTACTCAGTGCTAATTGTAATGTTTAAATCTATAAATCTCTGTCTGAACTCGAAGCAGCCACAACTGAATGTCTAAATAGATAAACGAATTGATATATTCGTAAGGAGATATTTACTTCTGAACGGGCCTGCTTTTGGCCTTGGTCACGCCTCATGAAAAGCAATGGATAAGGTCTGTTACGATCCTTTTTTCGTCAGGAACGCGTGGAGGTATCAAGTTGCATTTGATATCAAACACTTAAGTCAGCGGTCTCATGGAGCTCTAAAAAAGTATAAAGCTACTCCTAAGTAAACAAAAGAATAAAAACGTAAATATAAAATTAAAAAGTTAAGTTTGTCCTTGGGACAGACAAGACATTCCAACTAAAGAATCCTTAATTGTCCGAGGTTCGACACCCACTAGGCCGGTTTTTTAACAGATCTAACTTAAAAAATGTGTTTAGTTTTATGCGAATGCCGGATTTGAGGTCCAACGATAAACTTTCATTAGCATTAATTTAACAATAAAATCTGTTGTGGCAAATTTCTTGTTGAGTGTTCAGAAACACAATGTGTCAAGATATCGAACCAATAAAAAGCAAAATTGTGAATGCAGTTAACAATAGGTACCTCTGAAATACATTGGATAGTGTAAACTGGTCAGCAACAAAAACAAGCATAGACGATAATAAATCCAAGTCCAAAGAAAACTTGTCAAATAATAGCGACAATTAATCAACTCAGCTTATCACAATCTTTAGAAATCTAGAATAACAGGATGCGCTGTCCACTCGCCAGCCTACCGCCATTTGTCTTCAGCCAACTTGATTAGAAAGAACGTGGCTCGAATTGGGTATGTGGGCTTAAATCACGTGTGAATAGGTAGATGTCACAAGTCTGTTCTCCTTGTATAGATCCAGTCGAGTATTCTATATCTAGGTCAGTTTTCAAATTCTTTCCTTTATCTAGTAAGATGGATTTGAAAATCTGTTAAAGTGCAAACAGATTTTTCAAATATAGCACAATTCTTGAGGCAGATCATATGCTATATAACATCACGGTATGACCCTTAGGAACTGACCAAAAAAAAGCTAAACATTACGCTACGTGAAAACGAAGTTTTAAGGAGTGGGCGGGCGATGGGAAAATTTCACACGGACGAAGTCGCGGGCGATGGAATAGTATTTCATAACTTGATTACAAAGATCAAAATAACGGTAAGCAATCTGTCAATTTTAATTTGATTTGGGCTGATCCGGTTCGACACTAGGGTCTGACATGTAAACGCATGTAAAAAAGATAGCTGTAAGTCATTTTGTGATATTGACACTACGATAATAAATAATTCTAATAAAACAACAACAATACAATACAATCCAATCGTATTACCCAGTAATTGGGTTGTGGAGATCAGATACGCAGTCGCCCCATGTAAAATACTGTTATTAAACTGTATCCAGTTAGACTGGATGTCGACCCCGATATAGTAGAAAGGAAAGACCTTTTTTTTGTCGTACTATTCTACTCCATCATTTTTTAAAACCACTAGTCCACAAAAAATGCATTAAAACTTTTTTCATGTTTGTGCGCCAACCTCAGTTTTAGAGTGATCACACTGGCCAGCACAACTGCATGAAAAAAAAACTTTTAAATATTTTCTTCTCTATTCAATTTATCATTCTGATTGGTTTATTGATAACATTGTAAGAAATCATAAAATATGAGTGAGTCCAGCAGCGACGAAGATGTAAATTTAACACCTGATTTGGTGCCTGCGGTACATAATACCAAACTAAGTTTTCTTTCGGTAAAATAACGCGGTAAGTACATAAAGCGTACAATTTATTTAACCCATGGAGAAATTCTAAAACTTACAAACATACTTAGAGTCCTCGAATCCCTAAAGCTCTAAATATTTTTACAAATTCAACATAACCTACTTATAATTAATTACAGCAAGATCATTAAAATGTGAGACAACGCTTGGCTCGACACAAAATGGCGTAGAAAATGAGCCGGTTATAACAAGGTTTCAACAATGAGTGATGCGGTTTCTTTTGACACTACTAATGGAGCGAAATGCCTAGAGGCTTTTTAGCTTCCACTGAATTCTTATCACTGGGTGGCCCTCTGTATAGTTGTGCTTGACATAGATTTTTTTTGTGGAAAAGTATATAAGGGAAAGTACTAAAGTAAAGTTTATGTACGTACTAAAGAAAGTACAAAAAAGTAGGCGCTGAAAAATCAATGAACAAAGATCACTTAAACAAAACCATTTTGTGACGTCCGACCTAAAGGACGACGCTGATATTGAGCGAGAAAGGAGGGCGCTATCGGTGAGGGCGAATATGATTGCCCGCAGGTTTGCTCGTAGCTCCAAAGTGAAGATCACCTTGTTTCGAGCCTACTGCACATCTTTTTATACGAGTAGTCTGTGGGTGTCATATTTGCAGAAATCCTACAGTGCTCTCCGCGTTCAATATAATAACGCGCTGAGAGCGCTGCTGCGGCTGCCT
This sequence comes from Aporophyla lueneburgensis, assembly GCA_932294355.1. Lineage (NCBI taxonomy): Eukaryota > Metazoa > Arthropoda > Insecta > Lepidoptera > Noctuidae > Aporophyla > Aporophyla lueneburgensis. The sequence continues at coordinate 25,261,407 of OW028734.1, forward strand.
CGCTTCTGCAGCGCATCGGGAATGTTCGCAAGCGTCCGCATTGACTGTTTTTATGCCAGCATGCGCAAGAGGGCGACCTCGTTAGCGAGTAGAGTGCGGGGCAGCGCCAACAGTCTTCTTGCCGCTGTTGCCAATAGGTTGGACGGACCTTTCTTGCAGCACTGGCAGGCCTTACATGCACCCGTATATCGGGCCTGGGGCAGGTAATAATTGTAAATGATCACCACAGAATTTTAAAATAGCTTTTTAGTGTGATATAATTATTTTGATTTTGACGATAACTTATTTTATTTTTAATTTATTATTTTGATTTTGAAATTGACTTATTTTATTTTTAATTTTGACATTTTATATTTTTAGTCGACAGATAAATATTGTATTAATTTAAATGTTATTTTGTCTAGTATATTTTAGTATTATATGGTGTGTATTTGTCTCTGTTTATTTGAATTCTATGTAACATTATTTTGAGTGTGTTTATAAACTAAGTTATGGATCATTGTGTCTGATGCAAATAAATTAAAAATTAAAATTAAAATTAAAGCGCCGACTCATAATTTTAAGATTGATTATTTTTTGCTTTTCAGTTTTTTCGGCGGTTGAATTTTTTGTTTAAAAGTCTTTATTTTATATTTTTTTGTAGCTTTAATGTACTTATAATACTTGGCAAGGTATCCAATATTTTTTTTAATCAAAATCGGACTAATCTGTATCCCCTGTTTTCCGACCCTTAGGGTTCGATTTTGTTTTCCAAATTTATATGGGACCCTTTCCAACAAAAAAGAATGATCACAATCGGACTACTACGTAAAAAGATGCATGGTCATTCATAAAAAAAAAATGTACGCTTCGAATTGAGAACCTCCTCCGTTTTTTCGTCGGTTAAAAAATGAGATGCTTTTCCATTTGGCACGACAGACAAAGCACAAGACTCGCGCATTTTTTACCAAAATTTTATAAACGCAAGACAAACATTGTGTCAACCACAAAATAAAAATGTTATAACTCTGACATGTTAACTATTTGAACTATCAACCTGTATTTCCAATAACAGCAACGAGATGAGCCACTAAATTAGGTAATTATTAAATTTTCCTCGTATTTTCGACGCTATTGGTGCCGATTCTGTTGTCATAAAATTCTCAAAGCTAAACTAAAAATCACAAAAATTTGGTATATTTCTATCAAACGACAATTTTCTATTATGAAATACGCTCAAGTAAACCAACTTAATTAAATTTTAGTTTGACAGCACTAAGATTGCACTGAGTTTATTAGTTTAGTGAAAATAACAATTTTGCTATTCTGAGTTTGCCGGTTTTCACCAAAAATTTTGACTATAATAATTTATTTTAACTAAATCTGACAAAAATAATGAAATTTTCGACTCCCTTTATTAAACCACTGCACATTTAAATCTCAACACGTGGGTAATATTTTTCAAACAAAAAGTGAATATTTCCATATAAAACACGTCCAAGCTGCCCTCTTGCGCGCGCCGTCGTCTCTCAAAAACCGGCCAAGTGCGAGTCGGACTCGCGCACCGAGGGTTCCATACAAACCTGTAGGTATTCTCGGTTTAAAAATATATATTTTTTAATTTTTATATTTCAGTTGATTGAATGTAAGGTAAATTGCGGTTTACGATTTATGACGTTTTAAAAAAAAACTACTCACTCGATCTCGTTCAAACCAATTTTCGGTGGTAGTTTATATGGTAATGTACATCACATATTTTTTTTAGTTTTATCATTCTCTTATTTTAGAAGTTACGGGGGGGGGACACACATTTTACCACTTTGGAAGTGTCTCTCGCGCAAACTATTCAGTTTAGAAAAAAATGATATTAGAAACCTCATTACCATTTTTGAAGACCTATTCATAGATACCCCACACGTATGGGTTAGATGAAAAAAAACATTTTTGAGTTTCAGTTCTATGTATGGGGAACCCCACGATTTATTGTTTTTTTTTCTATTTTTGTATGAAAATCTTAATGCGGTTCACAGAATACATCTACTTACCAAGTTTCAACAGCATAGCTCTTGTAGTTTTGGAGAAAAGTGGCTGTGACATACGGACGGACGGACAGACAGACAGACAGACAGACATGACGAATCTATAAGGGTTCCGTTTTTTGCCATTTGGCAACGGAACCCTAAAAATTAATTGCGTAGCGCACACAAGTACTATGTTGCGAAGCCAAAACAAAAAAAACCACGCTGAGTCGCGATTGTCGATTTTATGATCTTCGATTTTAATCGTGTCAAAATATTTTTTTTAATTTAGAGATTTTTTCTTGCAGATTAGCGTTACAATTCTCGTAGCCACAACAAAAGTAAGGCATTTTAGAGATAGTTTAGTTCGGTGTACAACAGAATCGGCACCACTATCGCTAATGTCTCTAAATAACTCACTTTTTTCGGCAATTAGTTCTCTTGATTGCTTTTTGTGATGTTTTCAAAGTGCACTAATTGGTTCTTCGTTCTTTTCCGGTATAAACAAAAGGTATAATTTTTGCAGTTTGTAGTTGTTTTTTGCACGCTAGCCTTATTATGTGTCAATTAATTTTTATGGTGTATGGTATTTATATGGTGTGAGTTGCGTAACAAATAAGTTTTTACTTTTTAGGTGGTACTGTCTTCAAGTGTTTTCTAAAAAGTCTGGGCACGGCAGGGAGCTAAACTGTTCGTATATTCAAGTCACAAGTGTTTTACTAAACAGTATGAATTGGCTAAAACACGTCAAATTGACGTAGTATTACGGCAATTTTATAAACAAATCGTCGCTGATACTGCAATACCGCGTAACTAACAGTGGATAATACCGCGGAAGTGCAAAAGTATCAAATTTGAGATTTCGCGGCAATGAGCTAACGATGCCGATTGGCTCCGGACTACATTCACAGTTCCGCGTATCACTCATTCAATATGCGACCAATCATAACTAGTTAAAACCGTGAGAGCGAACCTGTCAAAATAATTTGACCAATACCGCGTATTCTCGCGATCATAACAAGAAGACGTACTGTTTTTGCGTGGTGCTCCGGAGCACCACGCAAAAACAATACGTCGTAAAAATAACTTTTATTTTACCGGTAAAATAAAAGTTATTTTATAGTAATACGAAGCTGATTGGTAAGTTTTTAATGTTGTTTTAAAGCTTGTTTCTCAATCAATTTGGTTACTAATTGTAATCTGTAAATTCACTTATTTTACTTGTTAAATTTGCACTAATTTTTGTGATGGTAGTTCCACGGTTTTGAAATTTGATGTTTTACTTTACGTGTTAGCTAGTTACGCGTATTTTTTTATTTTGTTTCGAAAAATTAGTCGTATCAATGTACTTAGGAAACACTTTAACTCCAAGTATTTTTAATAATTGAGCAGCCCAGTAGCGCCTGGTAATTAAATATAAATAATTACAAATTGTGGGTAGCTTTCAGTGTTTTTCAATATCTATTACTTTTGTTTAAGACGATCATGGAAGAAGAGTCAGATATTGACAAAGCGGTAGTATGGAGAAATGCCGACGTCAGTAGTTATGTTGTCACATTACAAGAGCTTCAAAATTGACGTCAGGCACTTGTAAATAAAAGGAAGCAAATTTTGGATCAAAAGCGTGCAGGTAACCCACGTATATTTGAAAAACCTGTCGAACAAATACCATGTACAGCTACGAATACCGAAAACTCTATTGCTGAAGGTGATACTTTGACCACAGTTTTAGAACCAGTTCCTAGCACATCAGGTCTTTCGGAAGTAGTTACTGAATCACTCTTGGATTTTTCTTCAGATGACTCTGTCGTTGACCCTGATTATGTTCCATTATCTCAAATCACAAATCTTCAACCGATAGAGTCATCAGATCAAATTTAATAGTTTCCTGTGAGAGATTAATGCAGCAAAAACAAATTATATGATATTCACAGCAAAAAACAAAAAAATCGGCAATTATACACCACTTAAAATAAATAACCAAGACATAAAAAAAGTAGATATTTAGGGCTAATTTTAGATAGTAAACTGATGTGGCTTCCACATATTCAAAAAATAAAATCAAAATTACAATCACTCACGGGTTCCTTACGAGGTATCGTTCGTTGCTTACCACGTCAAGTTCGTTATACAATCTACTTTTCCCTTGTTAAGCCACATATTGACTACCTAGTGGAAATTTGGGGTACCGCTGCTAAAACACACACAAACCTACTACAAACTGCTCAAAACAAACTTTAAAAAACATTATTTAATTATGACTACCTAACTCCAACAGAAACTCTATACAAAGAAATTAAAGTAATGAATATAACACAAACATACATATATAATACATACATACTAATTCGAAAAATACTTCATAAAAAATACACACAAACTTAACCTTCACAAAAAATATTAAAAAACACAAAATGAAGCTGAGACGCGAACACGACTTTTTAAAACTACACCCAACCCGCACAAACTACGGAAGAAAAACTATTGTGTATGAAGGATCCAAAATATTTAATAAATTACCAAGAGATCTCAAAGAATCTAAATCCATAACCACTTTTAAAAAACTACTAAAACACTTTATAGTAAAAAATTCATCTTCCCTACACTAGTGACGAGCCATATCCAGCTACCGCTGATCTGTGTTTCAAGGAAACTTGTTTTTTGTTTAGAAATTTTGAGTTGACGGTTGTGCCCGTGTATCGAACTAACACTTGTTCATATTATTTTTTAAACTACCCTCAAAATATTTTATTCGACGCCAAGTTATTTGTAATACGTCCAACATCTAGTTTATTTTAATTGTATGTCTAGTTTTAGTTATTCTCATGTAAGTGAATGTAATTCTTATGAGAATAAATGATCTCAAACCTCAGATACTGAGGCAGAAGTTGGGAGAGAGTCAAGATCGAGAAAAAGAAAAGCTGACAGGTTAACATGTAAAAGAGAACATAGCAGGAGAAACAGAATGTTAGGGAAAGAATATCTTGGATACAAAAAGATTGGTAATAAATACCGTCAAACAGAATCTAAACCCGAGAGAACCATGGGTCCTCTCTGCAATTCACAGTTTTGTGCTCGTAGCAAAGTATTTTTTTGCTCACATCTAACGCAAGAAATGAGAGTGTGTATTTTTAATAAATTTTGGGGCAAAATTTTTTGTGTCTTCTATGGTGGACAAAACTGAGACTCACTAGAAAACCAAAGGTACTGACTCTAGACGTTTAAGTTCCAAAGCGTATTATTTTCAAATAGAAGGCAAAAAAGAATGAGTGTGCTTGATAACATTTATAAATACACTTGGTATAGTAAAGAGAACCATACAAATTTGAGCACGTCTTCATTAGTAAGTACTGAAAGCAAGCGAGATTCTATTAAAAGCTACCTATCAGTCTTGCCTAAATTACCATCGCATTATTGTCGCAATTCGAGTACGAAGCAATATTTAGAACCTCTAATTCAGTCCGAATCACAGCTTTACAATTTATATGTGGAATTTTCATCCTCATCACCCAAACCTATTGCTTCAAGGAAGCTTTTTTGTGACGTTTTAGAAAACATAGGTTTGTTCCAACCTAAAAAAGACGCGTGTGACCTTTGCTGTGCTTATAAAGTGGGCAACGTCTTAGAGGAAGATTATCAGCGTCACATTTATTTATTCATCACTGTCCTCGCGCTTTAAATGATTAAATTCTAGTAATTCTTATTAATTTGACAGTAAGTTATTCGGATAACATTTTAAATTAATTTCATAGACTACAAGTAGGTCGCTCTGGAAATTTCAATTCCATTATTTCGTTTTATTCTAAGAAAAACAAACAAACTACAAATTACTTTGAATCAGTGTAAATGTATTGTAAATCCCGTTCTCAAATAAATAGGTACAATTTTATATTGTTGAACATTTTGTAATTCTACTAAAGTTGCTAACTGTTAATGCTAAACTACTAAATCCCACGGATTTTGGCTAGTGAGTTTTATTTTTTCGAATTACGAACAGTTAAAATTTGATTAATTTGAAAAGATCTAACTGTTGTTGAAATAAATAAGTTTGTAGGTTTTTTGAAGGTCTGTATAAAAAAGCTTGGATTTGTGTTAGCAAAATTTTGGGGATAATTTATAAATACTAGTGATCGCCCATTGGTCGAAATTCGACCGTACTTCATTTGAATAAAATACATTATTAAATTTAAAAAAATCTATACTTATAATAAAACTGTAGTGAGGTCAACTCTGTACATTGAAAATATATTCAAAATTAATATTGGAGGATGAATGGTGATCAATACTGATGCCGAAAATGCAATCAGTAAATTTTTTGTCTGTCTGTCTGTCTGTATGTGCACGCATGGGTCAAAAATTACTGAAGGAATTTTAACCAAACTTAGTACGATTGTAGTCCATACTCCTGGGCAGGTTATAGGCTATATAACATAACGCTAAGACACATAGGAGCCGAGCTGTGACGATAAATTTGAAGCAAGTCGAATGAAAATGCGCTTTCGAGCTAAAAAAAAATAACCAAGATTAACACATAGGCTACTTTTTATCCCGGTAGTATGTTCACGCGGGATATATTGCGACCTCCACGCGGGCGAAGCCGCTGGCAAAAGCTTGTAAAAAAATAATATGGTTATAGGTATTTGACATTCAGTAACACTATAGGCAAATTGTTGACGCTGTACTACTGTGGAGAGGGTTGGCTGGCGGGATAGTGATGGCCAGGACCAGGACGTAGGTGTAATGAGTAAAGAATACTTCTTCAGGACTCTCTTCTTTATTTTCTTAATACTTCTTAACTGCTGGATATGAAAAGAATTATCACAGTTTGCTCTGTTTCAGAATTTTCCCTATTATTTTTAATTAATTATGACAGTTCAAAATGTCATAATTATAACCAGCCTGTACAATCTATGACCAGCCTATACAATCGTGAGTCATACAACCTCTACAGTTTGCACATGACACTAAGTTTTGTATGGGAAACTTACTAATGCCATACTTGACACTCCCCATGAAACCACAAAAAATATTTCTTATAAATAAATCTAAACTAAATTCCTACCGTCGCTAATACAAATAATATTAAAGACAAAAATTCTCGATATGATCATAGATTTTAAAAATGAAATAGGTTATATATCTATAAAATTCATTTATTACCTATGGTTATACTTGACATTCAGTTAGACTATAGACACAAAATCAGGCTTACCAACTTCCCGTCCCCAAATTTAGGGGGTAAATAAGAGGATTGGGATTTTTAGGGGCGTTCCATTTTTAGGGGTATTCTTAGGGATTTTTTGCCATCTTACATTTCTCATTGTGGTTTTTGATTACAATAAAAGTATTAGCGACTTCTAGTACGGTTCCTCGATACTAAGAATGCAGAGTGAATGATTACCAAATGTCGCGTAATAAATATGGACAAATATTACTACTGTGTGCCGGTCTATGATTACTGAACATTCGTTGGTTATTTTCATCATAATTTTTTAGGGGATTTTTTTAGTAATTGTGGTTATTTTAGGGGTTTTTAACTTAAGCTTTAGGGGTAAATATTTCTGGGTATTGGTAACACTGCACAAAATATTAAAGACAGATTTGGAACATAGACAAAAGAATATCTATGCATGTGTGTATTAGATACACGGTAATGAATAGTAGTGTGTGTAACGTGTTATTTATTGAAAATAATGTATTTTAACGCATAATTAAAAAAAATATTAGCATTCGTCACTTCTTCTCTGTACAAACTATAAGTGTGCGAAACTTCATACTCCTCCGTTCGCCCAATTTTCGTAAAAAGGGATCAAAAGTTTTTGCTTCACGTATTAATATATAGATTACACCTTTAGCGTATCAACTTTGATGATAAATTGTATCAATTTCGAGACAATAATTTTAATACTGAGGCATGGGTCAGACAATTTTTCTGCCAAAATATTGGTTTCATCAAAATTTACTAAAACGTGGGATTATTGTTTTTATGAAAGCTTTTCATAACTTCAAGTTATTGGTATATGCTACCGATAACTTTATCCGGTATTTTATACATCAAGCTAGAAGCGAGCTGCCATTTTTCTTTACTTTAGAATTTGGCAAGGTTATTAACATTTTTAAAGCTTCCTATTTTCACTGAACGCGTTATCACTAATACGGCAGACAAAGACTAAGTGAAGCTCATATAGAGAGCCTTCTTGTCGCTTATCCTTAACCCAAGGTCATACAGATTTTTTCACGTGGCGGTTTTTCTTACGCACTGGACGCACTAAACCACTGCCGATCACCGAGAGTTTAAAAACAATAGTGGGCTTTTTTGATGCGCTGGCTGGGACGTTTTCTTGGATTTTCAATGATTGTCTGAACACCGAGAGTTGAAAGTCCAGTGCGAGGCTATTCCATTAATTCCCATTGTCTATCTATATAACGGGCGACATTTTTTGACGTATTGAAAAAAAAAAATGGGTGTAGTAAGTGAACGGAGTAGAAGCTTTTGGCATAAGATTTTTTATTATTTTTATTTTTGAATAACATGTAATAAAATTGAACTAGCAATAAATACTACACATTTAAAGTAACATTTTCATACTATAACAACAAAAACAGAAATTTGAAAAGAAAAAACAATTGAAATCTATCGAAATTCAAATCATACGCACCCTACTCAATGCGCGGCATGTATCAATGATTTCGTAGGGCGGTTCTTTTTTTTTGGATTGGAAATCATCAAATGACTTCTCCCGCTCTGGGTGGAGCGGAAGGGCGTGGCGGACTTTTACTGACTAAAACCCACCCGTGTTCCTTCAGTTGCCCATATGCCAGGGTCACGTTAACCCTTTGAAACCGGCCGATAGGCAGCCTCATTGATCTTTTGCAGGCGCACGAGCAGCCCACGTCCCGCGCTCCTTCAGTCACCTGCGATGAATCTGAAAGCCGTCCTGCCTTCTATTCTAGTTACACAACACACCATATGAAGGTTGAGACGGTAAAAAATGTCATCCGGTATATACAATTTGAGTGCTGAGTGACTGACGATATATCAACGCACAGCCTAAACTGCTGGTTCTAGAGACACGAAATTTGGAGGGTGTTCTTTGTGAAGAGTAGGTATCCACTTAAAAAGGGTTTTTTGAAATTCCATCCCTAAGAGGGTAAAATGGGGGGTTGAATTTTCTGTGAAACTTTGTATTGTCTGGGTCGAATAAGACAAAGCAAGCAGTGCGATTAGATATTGTTTACCTGGATTAACACATAGGGTACTTTTGATCCCGGTATACGTTCTTGTGTGATATTTTTCGATATCCACGAGCAAAGCTGCGGGCAGAAGCTAGTAACAAATATACACACATAGTTCACAATTAAAACATAAATAGTACAAAAAAAATCTGTGTAATTGCTAGCTGTTCCTCAGACCCAATTGTGGGGATATCTTTCTAATATAAACTAAGTTCATAAGGAAGTGTCTGCCATCTGTTTCTAAATGCCGAAAAAGAGAAGATTCTCCAGACCTTTCTTGGAAGAATACAATTTACATTAGGCGGGAAAAGAGATAACTAGACAACAAAGTTCGTAAAGTAAGAACACAGTAAGTAACCGCTCCCTAAATGAGGTTTTGGTGACGACCGTAAAGTCGCGGGAAAATGCTCTCTGTGTGTCGAATTTCAAGTCAAAGAAAGTTTAATTAGATTTTCTGTTGTCGTCCCCGGTGTTTATTGTCTATGTAATTTATCTTTAACCCTTTTGTAAGCACTGAATGGATTTATCCTGTCATTTTTTTACGGTTAAATTGAATCTGTAGTAACGTTCTGAAAGAACTGAAGGAAAATACTGAAAGTTTGGGACTGTGGATGTTTGTTACTTACTCACGCTTTAACAGCTTTATAACCAGTCTTAGAAACGCTCACTGGTAAACTATGACCTGGATTAACAAAATTTTTTTTTTTTAGGTGCGTTTACCTTTCAAGGGGGCTCGATACTGAGTAATAATAGCCGCATGGGTCGATCGATCAGGTTAAGCTTCGCATATCTTTATATACTGAACTTTCTTCATGCCTCTGAAAGCACGTTAAGCCGTTGGTCCCTTCTGTCAATCATACTCGTTACGTGTCGTCAGAATTTTATAGTCGCTTGCTTATTCGGTGAGTATGTTGACATCTCCAGAATCTTCAGCTGAGTAAATCAATAAAGTTAATTGAAATTACAGCAGAACCCTGTAAGAAGATTTAAATGTTAATAATTTTATAAAGCCATATTTGTAACAGTCGCTGTTCAACATACAGCCTGACCCTGAACTCCAAATAGCAAAACATTACTCTGGTCAAAAAATATATGTTTCAACGAACATAATACAACATCACAACACTCAGTAGGTACCCTCTGGTGGTGTATTTCAAACTTCAGCGCGGAATGTAACACTGTCGACACGGTTCAAATGAATCGCCTGAAGTTTCCAACTGCTGAAACTTTGCAGTATATTGTAAATGCCGACCAGAACTTAATCCATTAGTTGAAACTTTCAGCACGATTATGCTTCACCTAGGAAGTATATTATTATTCTATTAATGATACTATAGCATGTAATATTCCCACTGCAGCTATATCATCTCATGGAATGGAAGAGGTAAGCCAAGAGAAGGAATGAGGTAAGCCTATATATTTCTGTCATAGTTGCCTGTTGATTATGCTGATGTAAATTGACTGCCTCATAGGTTTAATGGTCGTAAGCACTACTACTGGTTCGGGCAAAGTCTCATTAAGTTTTTCCATCTGGAATTTCTTAGTAGCAGCCCGGAGTCTGGATTTGTGCCCAGTTTATGGCAATAAACTTACCCCCTAATACATGGACTAAAACATAATTAGCGAAAGTGGATGTGATATACATAGGTTCACCCCTGCCTTACCGTTTGGGGATTACAGACGTGATTTTATGTTGTTTACCATACTTAGAAGAAACATATTGATAGGTACTAGCCAAGTTCAAGCCTCGGGTGAACCCTGGGCTATCGGACAGTACAACCTATATAAAGAAAACGTAGGAAATAATTGATGGCCACCAATATAGAGGTCCGTCTGAATGAACCTTAAAACAACTAAACTAAAAGCTTTCGATTTTGTATCTAAAATGTTTTACAGCAAAGGGAATATTAATGGGATCCATCTTAGTGTATTTTTCCCAACTGATCCCTATCGTTTACAAGTATTTTATGTGGTCTTTCATTTTGTAGATACTAAAAAAGTACTCGTAAATTTTTGTTTCGCTTACTATTCATTTGTCTAAAAACGAAACATTTATTTTATCATGACTGAAATACATAATGAATTCTTGCTGAGCTACCAATAAACATGTTTCTAATTGATCTCACGGTTCTGGAGTGTCAACCATACCCCTTGATAAGACTGGTTGTCTTACTGCCAGTCTTCTGACGACCTGTAACAGCTGCCAAAGATCTACAGTCAAAAAGAGTTTACAGTCACAAAAGTCTTGTAAAGATGATTTACGCTAGTTACGGGTTTAATAGGTTTCGCAATCAAAGAGAAAGTGGCAGAAAAATCTTGTCTCGCAAACGATCAAATCGCAAAAAAAGGATTGTTTTGTCACTATCCAGATTGATTTAAATAAACTTACTTGAATCCTTAATCCCGCGCGCACTTATTTTCGGGAGAATTTTACTCGGGCGAACACGTTGATGTTTAGAATAAAAAATCTTTACTCTGATTTTGATCAAATTCAAAAAATGCTGGCGGAAATTAGACAGTCTCCTACAATTTCCCTTACCTCAACAGCCAGAACTCTTATTATTTTTCTTCTATCCTATTGAGGCTTCAAAGAGCTGTCAAAAGATATGTAGGAAAAATCAAACGGAAGTTTGATTTCTCCGTTATATCTTTGACATCCAGACATATTAAAGGACCAAAATGGATTATGTTTCTCTCCTAGTTTTCTTTATATTCCCTTTGAGGCTTTTACCTAGGTCAATAGCCTTTGATTAACATTTTTGTTTGTTTTTACATCTACAGGGAAGCTCTTGTCTTTCATCTCACTTGGTGGTAGTGATGATCAGGCCGAAGGTGGAAGCAACCTTAACCCAGAAAATCCTACCACAGAGGATCTGGCTATCTTACCTCTAACTGCCGAAAAACTACAATGCTGTTACACATCACACATCATCAGCCTATAATGTTCCCACTGCTGGGACACAGGCCTCCTCTCAGTGAGAGGGAGTGGGCCATAATCCACCACGCGGGCCCAGTGCGGGTTGGTAGATGTCACATGTCTTCGAATTTTTGGTTCTAAGACATGCCGGTTTCCTCACGATGTTTTCCTTCACCGTTAATTAATTGTGATTCAATGCTGTTAACATTATTGTTATGTCAACAGACTTAGAAAAGATAATGGTAGCTATCCAGGTGGACTTAAAACGAACCCTTTGCCCCCGAACCCCCCTTTTAAACGAAAACTTGGTCCCAGTTGGGAATCCAACTTGGGACGTCTGGTCTTATCACTAGAAGAGACTAAAGAGGTAGTTTTAATTTAACTTGTAACCGTCATTTACCAGACGTATGGTAGTACAACATATGCTCCTACACTGTTGAAACTTATTAACATTCACAAGTTTTAAGTTAGCTGAAGTAGCGAAATTAATATTTGAAAAGTCATTGAATTTGGAATAGAATTCTAATATTTTTAACTAACTTCTGCTTGCCGTGTGCGTGGAAGTGGTAGGGCACCACAATTTGCTAAAATAAAATTCAAGTTATCCGTGTATTAGATTTTTTCTAAACTAACTGGTCACGCGACATGGTACAAAATGTTGTCAAAAGAAACAGTCCTTGTAAAGCCAATTTAAGCATTAGGCGAAGCGCGATGTCTATCTCAAGAACAAAAATCTCAGGATTCACGCCCGACATAATAAAAGAACTTCCCTGATGGGATGGGTCAACAAAACTTTGTTGACTCATCCCATCAGGGAAGTTTTCAGAAGCGTAACTATGCTTCGAAAACCAAGTCGATCTTGAAAAATCAAAATATGTGGCAGGTGGAATTGTTAATAACAGCAAATTGAATCCTCGCCTCGCCTCATGGTCCAACTACCGATGAAAGATGTTTTGTTCTTCTAATGGAAAAGTTCATATTCTTAACAAATATGGTTATCCCTTTTAGTGGTAGCCTCCGTACTACCGAGGATGAAAATTTCAATTAGATTGCTCCCCTACGTAGTACCGAGGATGGATCGTGGTCACACTGTTTTGCGATTATCTATGAAACTACGTATCCTATCTCTTTCGTTCTTATGTTAAAATGAACAGGGAAGACAAAGCTTTCTATATGTCATTCACTGCTACTAACATTATGGCACTTTTGAGGCGCTGTGTTGGACGCAAAACACACTATAAAAGTTGGCACACTCGCGGGCCGACGCTCTCAACGAAACAATAAAAAAAAACTGTGATTGACTGGTGAATATGGGTTTTATAAGCATGAATACGTAACTAAAGTGTATGATCTTGCTATTTAATTATTAGTTATATGAAGTTTATTACATTTACGCATATATTTTGCGAAAATAAGTTGTCGAAGTGACAAAATGGCCGGCGTATAAATTCTTTGTGACGGCTTTTCGTATACATATTTTGTCGTAAATGGCTGAAATACTATTAAAACGTTAGGATAATTTCATTAACTATTCATAAATATACGATGTTGTGCAAAAAATTCACTTATAGTAACGAAATATTGTAATTTTAAAATTTCATTCCTATATTTTTATTTAACACGGCCGCCATTCCAAAGTCGATGACGTCATCGCCCGATTTCCTTTCTTTTAGCTTTAATTGTTAGAAACGATTAAAGCTATGGTATAATGTGTAATTGAGAGGTAATTTAATTAAGTTATTGGAACAGTTTTCACATTTGCAATCAATTGTGCACTTCATAAGTTAAACCCGTTTTTTGTGAAGCACTGTTCTTTTCTTGTTGTAAACTACTGTTTTTTACCTATCTTTTAAACAGGAAATATTTACGACTGTTCCTGACGTCACATCGGGCCACAATCCTCAACCACGACCGCGGGGTTCCCCCGCCACACCACTCGCTTACCGACACCTTGAGCGTGCGCACACATATCGGTCGTCTGACAATATTGTAATCAGTATCCAGAAATACAGTTCTTGTTTTATTCTACTACCAAAATCAAGTAGTTTTATTAAGTCAAGACCACCAGCAGCACACCTGGAGCTTGATACTCAACATATGGTCCTTCGAGCTAAAGACGATCGCCGTCTTTGTGTTACGCACGCGCCTCCTGTGGACTTTGGACTGGCCGTCCGTACCGCATGTTCATTAACGCCGTAGAGGACACTTAAAGGACAGTCTACCCAGAGGGATATTACTGAGTGAGTCCGTTCCATTATCCTTAATTTCCTGTCTTTTCATCTTTCTTATCCAGGAATTTAAAATAGGGCTTTACAGATCAGGCATACTTTGATCTCTTCATATATTATTCAGTGAAAGTTTAAATCCATTAAAATCATCGTCATTTTGCATAATAACTTCGCATAATTATTAAAGTACATATCTTTGTTCGCTTACTGCACGCTGACCGCACGTGTTTGCTTAGCGCGTAAACAACCTCATTAGTGTTTTTTACGATATTGTACTCATTGCACCGGATAGCACTCAGGCTCGTTAGCAATATCAGCTGATTTAACCGTAAGCTTGGCCAGCTGTTTACGCATTATTTAATAACGTAACTTACTTTTTACTGGTTTCTTTGTCTTTGCCTGCGTTTCGAACCTTTTGCTTTCTCTTTACGACTATCTACCTGCCTTCTCATCATGTCGGATGTAAAATTAAGGGAGCTAATAAAGAAGCGTGGTGGCTACAAAGCAAAGCTTACGCATTTTAGCAACTTTTTAAGATTATTACCTAGCACGGGAAATGATTTAGACAGCTTCCAATCGGCGGAATTAAAAAACCGTCTTAGTTTAATGGAAACTTTATATAACGAATTCGATGTGTTACACACAGAGTTGGAGCTATTGTCGGAGGATGCGGACGACATGTACAACGAGAGGGAGCAGTTCGAGACGCAGTACCATGCGCTGGTGGCCCGCGCGATGGCTAGCCTCGCCCCCGCGCGCGCCTCCTCGCCCGCGCTCGTATCTGCTACCTCCATCAATGATCTCCCGCACCACGGCTCTGGCTGCAGGCACGACTTCGTTCGGCTGCCTAAGATAGACTTGCCTCACTTCGACGGGGACTATCAGCACTGGCTTGAATTCCGAGATACGTATCTTTCTCTTATTCATAACAATGACAGCATACAAGACATCAATAAATTTCACTACCTACGTGCTGCCTTAACCAGTAGCGCGTCATTAGTGATTAAAAGCATAGATTTCAAAGCAGATAACTATAGTACAGCTTGGCAGTTATTGTCCGAAAGGTACAACAATGAAAGACTACTTGTTAATAATCACGTGCAGGCCTTATTTAATCTAGAACAAATTCAACAGGAATCTTTTAAATCGTTACGTAACATGATTGACGTAACAAATAAAAACCTTCGTGCCTTGTCAACTTTAGGGCAGCCTACTGAACAAGGAGATCTAGGGGAAACCCTAATAATATACATGATGTCAGAAAAACTTGACAAGGTCACACGAAGGGAGTGGGAGGAATATAAAAATAATTTAGTGGCTTTTCCAAATTTAAAAGATTACATAAAAATTTTAACAAACAGAGCAGATTTACTTGAATCATTAAATTATAATAAAAACACAACAACATCAAAAAATACTAACGAAAATAACAAAACTAAAAACTTTTTCACAACAACTAAAACAAAAAATAACAACAATTCAGACAACGTTAAATGTCCTATGTGTTCTCAGAATCACTTTTTATTCAGTTGTCAGCCTTTCAGAAATCTTGACGTAGAAGCACGCATTAAAAAAGCTTCAGAAAGCAATGTTTGCATGAACTGCCTTCGTCCTGGTCATTCAGAAAAGCGTTGCAGTCTTTCGCATTGTAAATATTGCAAGATCAAACACAATACCCTCTTACATAGGGAATCATCAGAAAAACAGACAGGGGAAAACGTTGTTTTATCAACAAACGTAGTACTACCCTGTGCAGAAACTACTCAATCTAATCAGGTTCATATTTTGCTATCCACAGCCTTGGCAAAGGTGAAAGACGTCAACGGAGAGCTTCATACTGCCAGACTACTGTTGGACAACGGCAGCACCGCCAACTTCATCACCCAACAGCTCTGTGGGAAGCTCGGCCTGGTAAAATCCAGCACTAACTCCACCGTCTCAGGTATTAACGGTCAAGTTTCCACTACCTCAGAATGCTGCAGTCTTCATTTGCAGTCTTGTAACGGTGGCTATAAGGCTAAAGTAAGCTGTTTCGTTTTACCAAAGATCACACAGTCACTGCCTGGCTCTTACATAGATAAACAATATATTACTATCCCGCCGGGTATTCAATTAGCAGATCCAACATTTAATCTACCTACTGCTATCGATATTCTAGTAGGTGCTGAGGTATTCTGGGACGTCTTAGGTTCCGATATCATTAACTTAGGCAATAATCAGCCTAGATTACAGTCATCCAAACTAGGTTGGCTTATTTCGGGCCGCATCAGTCGGTCTCGTCTTCGTACACAACCTTCTGTTTGTAACTTTCTTTCACATGAGGAGTCAGATCAGCTGACTCGCTTTTGGGAACTTGATACGGTGTCATCTTCAAACTGTTTCTCTTCGGAAGAACAGGTTTGTGAAACACTTTTTCAAGAAACTACACGTCGGGATACGAATGGTCAATTCGTTGTCACTATACCATTGAAGGAATCGCTCGATTGCTTAGGCGATTCTTACGCGATGGCGAAGCGTCGTTTCCTCTCCCTAGAGCGTAAATTTGAGCGGGACTCCGCATTTAAAAACAGATATATGGAATTCATGCAAGAATATATTGACCTTCATCACATGACAGAATATTCAAAACCAAATAACTCAGAAATTAATTATTTTATGCCTCATCATGGTGTTGTGCGCGAGTCAAGTTCAACCACAAAACTTCGCGTAGTTTTCGACGCTTCGGCCTCCAGCACCTCTGGCAAGTCCTTCAATGACATACAGATGATAGGTCCAACCGTACAGGGGGATCTGCTATCCATACTAATGAGATACAGACAACACAAGTTTGTTGTAACGGGTGACATTGAAAAAATGTATCGAGCTATTTTAGTTGAGCCATCTCAGCGTCCGTTACAACAAATTGTTTTCAGATTCAATTCCTCAGACCCTTTAAAAACGTATGCACTGAATACAGTGACATATGGTACAGCTTCAGCCCCGTATTTAGCCACAAAATGCTTAGTTTCGCTTGCAGATCAATGTTCAGACCCACAGGTTAGTCAGTCCATCAGACGTGATTTTTATGTAGATGACTATTTGAGTGGCGGTGATTCGATTGAGTCAGTCATTAATTTATGTCAAGGAGTAGTGAATGCTCTCGAGTCCGCCAAATTTCACCTCAGAAAGTGGCAATCAAATAGTCCGACGATATTAGAGTCAGTCACTAATTTAAAAATAGACAATCAAGATAAAAAATTAAATCTTAATGACACTCCTAGCAAAACACTGGGGCTATACTGGGACTGTAACACAGACAGATTATTCTTTTCAATAGATTTAAAAAAACCTTCAAAAATTACAAAACGAAATATTTTATCTTTAATTAGTCAGGTGTTTGATCCTATCGGCCTCGTTGGGCCATGCATAGTTCAAGCTAAACTTATGTTACAGCAGCTGTGGATTCTTAAATGTAACTGGGATGATGAAGTACCAACTGAAATAAAATCCCAATTCCTTGAGTTCGTACAGTCACTTCCAGCTCTTAACTCCGTTCACATTCCACGTTAGATATCTTGTAGCAATGCTTCTTTAATAGAGCTACACACTTTCACAGATGCTTCTGAACGCGCCTACGGCGCGTGTATTTATGTGAGAACGGTAGCAGTCGATGGAACAGTTTGCGTTCGCCTTTTAGCTTCCAAAAACAAGGTCGCGCCTATAAAGCCCACAACCATACCAAGGTTGGAGTTGTGTGGTGCTTTACTCGGTACAAGACTTTTTCTGAAGGTACGTAAATCACTCACTCTAGAGTTTGAACACTGTTACTTTTGGTGTGACTCAACGATCGTGCTTGCATGGCTGTCTACATTGCCCAGTCGGCTAGATCAATTCGTCCGCAACAGAGTGAGTGAAATCCAAGAAGCTACGACCGGACAGACGTGGAGCTATGTGCCTTCTAAGAGCAACCCCGCTGACCTCGCATCTCGAGGGGTGAAGGCTGATTGCATCAGCTCGTCCACTCTTTGGTGGTCTGGTCCAGATTTTATTAATAATAAGGATATACAATTTCCTACCTTACCTAACACACAAATTCACACTTTATCAGAAACGTCTTTATACACAACTGCTGACACACTTACACAAAGTAATAACAATATAATTTCAGATTTAATTCATAAAAAGTCATCATTTACAGAACTCATAAGAATCATAGCTTATATACAAAGATTTATACATAATTGTCAAAAACGGAATAACAAAAAATCATCTCACTTATCAGTTCAAGAATTACAATCATCAAAGAATATTATATTACAGATTTCTCAACAGGAAATGTTTCCCGAGGAATATTTACGTCTTAAAACTAATCAGGCCTTAAATAAAAAGAACAGATTAATAAGCCTTTCTCCTTTCATTGATTCAGACAACTTAATACGCGTAGGTGGACGTCTTAACAATTCTAACTATAGCTACGATGTTAAGCATCCTGTTCTTTTATGCAGCAAACATCACATAACAAAAATTATCTTCGAAAGAGAGCACAAAACACTCTTTCACGCAGGGCCACAATTACTTTTAGCGCACATTAGACTCATCTACTGGCCTTTAGCAGGCAGAAACCTAGCTAAGCACGTAGTGCGTAACTGCATTCGCTGCACTCGCTACAAAGCTCAGCCTATTCAAGTAATCATGGGCAACTTACCAAGCGATAGGACTCATCTAGAGTACCCTTTTTTGAATACAGGGCTTGATTATGCCGGGCCAGTGCTGATAGCCGACCGTAAGGGTAGAGGATGTAAGCTACATAAATCATACATTTGTGTTTTTGTGTGCTTTGCAGTCAGAGCCGTTCATCTGGAGCTGGTATCTGATCTCACCAAGGAAGCTTTCCTTGCGGCCTTCAGTCGATTCATTAGTCGTCGGGGCAAGCCTCAACGCGTGTACTCCGACAACGGCACTACATTTGTGGGAGCTTTCAATGAGCTTTCACGCTTCCTAAAGGTTTCATCCAGCAATATAGAGTCAGATCTTGCAGCCAAAGACATCGAATTTAAATTCATACCCGCCTACAGCCCACATTTTGGTGGGATTTGGGAAAGTGCAGTAAAGTCCACCAAACATTTATTGCGTAGAGTCATGAGCCTCACTCATCTAACATATGAAGAGCTCTCTACCTGTCTCATTCAGATAGAGGCTATTTTAAATTCCAGACCCTTAACTCCGTTATCCACTGATCCATCAGACCTTACTTATCTTTCTCCTTCACACTTCCTCATCGGACGATCACTCACGTCAGTCCCTCGTCCTCAAATCGCCGACGTCAACATCCAGCGATTACAACGATTCGATCGCATCGAAAAATTGCGGCAACATTTTTGGCAGCGCTTCTCTAATGAGTACGTGTCTCTCCTGCAGCAGAAAACCAAATGGCAGACAGCTGGGCAAGAGCTGAAAATCGGCACCATGGTCTTAGTGAGGAACACTAATCTTCCTCCTCTTCTGTGGTTGCTGGGCAGAGTGGTTGCAGTGAAGACTGGCTCTGACGGACATTGTCGAGTCGCCGACATCCTAACGAAGAAAGGCATCATGACACGTGCATACAACAACATCTGCCCTCTTCCAGTCTCTTGAAAATGATCTTAAAGAAATCACTCTTCAACGCGGGGAATATGTTCCTGACGTCACATCGGGCCACACTCCTCAACCACGACCGCGGGGTTCCCCCGCCACACCACTCGCTTACCGACACCTTGAGCGTGCGCACACATATCGGTCGTCTGACAATATTGTAATCAGTATCCAGAAATACAGTTCTTGTTTTATTCTACTACCAAAATCAAGTAGTTTTATTAAGTCAAGACCACCAGCAGCACACCTGGAGCTTGATACTCAACAACGACTTCTGTTCATTTTGAACACTTGTAAATATTTCTTAGGGTAGCGTCACTCTTGAAGTAACTAAATGAACACACATTTATCAAACTGTGACATATTTATGACCACAAAAAACAAAGGTGAATGAATGTTGACGTTGTATAAACATTCTAAACGGCCACTTGAGACGCAATAAGATTATCGTTTTTTGTTTATGCTTTGACTACTTAGTGTACTGTGTTTATTATGTAATCGTTGTTATGGTGTAATAGTTATTAAAATTAAATGATTTTTATATTAAAATATGTCTTTCACAAAAATTTCTGGGACTTATAATGATAAAAATGGGACGAAAATAATAAAAGCTGTTTTTAATTTGAATGATACTCGTTTTATTCTGAATCAAATTACATAAGTGTCATTCACCGAATAGTAAAACTTGTAAACATTACGAAACAGTCACAATCGTGTATGGGGTTCATAGTAAAATATCGAGAAATTGGGGTTTAACCACAAGTGGTCCGAAAAGAGGCGGGATCTCGTCAAGGCTGTAGGCAAGAAGGAGCAAATTCGCATGTTTGACGTTGACAGACAAACGTCAAATGAATGGATGTTTTTAACTTTATTTTCGAATGAAAGAGTATTTATTTACCATCGACCAACTTGTTTTTAATGGTCCTATACAGAGTGGCAGGGATATCGACGGGCAACTTGTTACCTGCTGTTGTGATTCTAAAATATTTCGTCAGCTATTTAAAAAAAAACTGTTGCATACATTTTGACCGAAACATTTTTAGATCTTAGTTTAGTCGTTATGGGTAGTCAGAAACCCAAAAGTCTGACAAACAGACTTACTAAGGAGTATCGTGTTACCCGGTAACTAGTTTGTGGAGATCAGCAGCCTCCATGTAAAATACTGGTACTCAGCTGTATACGGATAAGCCCGACGCCAACATAGTTGGGAAAAGGCTAGACAGATGATAATTAGTGTTTCGGAACGAACCTTTGTTACTCTATGCGCTTTCGGAACGCGCCGCCCGAACGGAATGACATCTGACTCGTCAAGTTTGATTTTGACACTTGTCACTTCTTTTTCCCCCCTTTTAGTTTGGTCTTCGAAAGCGTCGGACAGAATTTTGCTTCCGAGAGTTTTTTGTAAAGTAATCTTTTCAAATCGATCGTTTTGTTGGACAATTAGTCGTGATCGTATTGTTGATTGTTAATAACCCCTAATTTGACATATCACGGGTTCATTTGTTGGAAATATCTCGATAAATAGTTTGAAGGTTAAGCAAAGTGTGACCTTATTGGAGACCGCATGTCTGGATGGCAGATCTTTTGGAGCGGCGGAGTGTAACCTGAAGAATACTAGTAACGTCACAACACAATACAGATAGATACACTCACTTACATACACAGATCCAGGTAATCCCAAGAAGCCGGTGGTCGCCCATCAGGTGAGTTATTTGAATTATATTGTCTGCTCCGCGTACGGCGGACAGTACGCTAGCCACTCTTGTCTCTAGAGCCCCACGATTAGCACGCTTCCACATAATAATTAAAACCTTATGTGGGCCTAGTCTGGCAGCGTACATTTTGGTAGCAGAGGCGTGGTTTTAACCTACAAAACCACCAAATTGGTAATTTACAGTAGGCTAATTACTTGGCAGTCTCTATAAGGGAAGTAGTAATTCGCTGTAAATGTTTGTTAATGGTGATTAATTGTTATTAGAAATAATTTGTTTAAATTTATTGAGTCGAGTAACTCATGTTGTCGGGTAAACTGAAGTTACCATAGTCAGCCTGGTTATATGCTTACAGTGTTGATTGGCATTATTGAGCATTAACATTGAAAGTTGGAAGAAAGGTTTATTATTGTTGTACCGTTGACATTGGTTTGAATTAAAACAAAACTTTATTTTTGTTCATTGAATTGAAACCAATATTTTGTTATTTCTTGAGTTGCTGATTAGTCAGTTTGGTAGTTTGATTGTTTGCTTGTAGGTATTTTGGAAATTATTGTTTGAACTTTGTTACTTAATTACCTTTTGCTTGGTTTATTTTATTCGATTGTTTGCGTTGGATATCCTTGTTATTTATTGTTTGAACTTTGTTACTTAATTATTTTGTTTGGTATATTGAATTGTATTGTCTGTGCAATGGCACACAAAGCGGTGAGAGAGGCAATCAGTGGATTGACCACACAGCTACGGTGGTTCACTTCAGCTGCAGCGACTGCTGAGCGCCAGGATCTCGAAGGGATCACGCTTGCTCGGTTCGAGCAGTTGAACTTGAGACTCGGCAACGTTGATGCTCTGCTCACCCGCTACAACGAGTTCATTTGTGATGTGGCTCTGGAAGTGCTGGATCAGGCAGCACGTGACAAGGTCCTTGGTGACTACGACCAGATCTTGGACCTGGGGGATGTCATTGGTCAACGTGCTCGGGAAATATTGGGGAGCCGGACACCTGTCCAGGTCAAACCGGAGACCTCGGTTGTTTCAGGTCCCGGACTATTGAGTAGACTGCCTACCTTGGAACTGCCACACTTTAACGGTAGCTTGGACCAGTGGTTAAGTTTCCAAAACCTGTTTGAAAGTTTGGTTGATGCACGCTCGGACCTCAGACCCGCCCAAAAGTTGGCCTATTTGTTGTCTGTCCTGGAAGGTGAGGCCCGAGCCTTGGTGCAGCATCTGTCTTTGACTGACTCAGCCTACCCTACCGCTGTGGAGTTACTCACCCGGCGGTATCAAAACAAACGTTGTTTGGCTGATGTTCACATCAAACAGATTTTGGGGTTACCGGTCATTACAAGATTATCAGCATTGCGTACTGACCTGTTGAACCCGTTGGTGGCAGCGACCAACGCTTTAAAGCGATTGGAGTTGCCGGTGGACCATTGGTCTTACCTTTTGGTACATGTGGTGCTGCAACGTCTTCCAGCTGATTTGAGGGCTCGTTTCGAGCAGAAGTATGGTGGGGATAGTGTCACACACCTCCCCCCATTTGGTGACCTCGTCAAATTTTTAGAGGATGAGTGTCGGTTTATGGACAACTCTAGCGTTGCCACCGAGTCACGCCAACCGTCTTCCCGGCCACGAGACCAGGGACGGACTAGGGCTCGCGGGCCTGTTGATGGTCGCCCCGCCGCTCGTTTTGCTGCCACCCAGAGTCGTCCTGGTTGTGAGTTCTGTAAGGACACGGGGCATGGCATGGCAACTTGCGCGGCCTTTTTGAAATTGCACGTGAGTGCCCGCCGCCGAGTTGCCAGTGCACGCCGTCTGTGCTTCTCATGTTTGGGGGCTCACTTCCATCGGGACTGCCCCAATCCCCGCCCTTGTGGAATTTGTAGGGGGTCCCATTTGGACATATTGTGCGCTAACGCGAACCACGCTGGCAGACCAGCCTCTGTTGAAGGTTCGCGTACGAGGGGGCACCATGGAGTTGGTCACCGGGCTTCTGCCTCGCCGGTTCAGAACCGGGGAGAGGCCCGCAATTTTGAGCGCCGCACTCCACCCCCCGCGCAAGTTGATCGGGAGCCGCGCGATCGCCATTTGGTCTCCCCACGTAAAAGTAGTTACGTAGCTGTTGCTAGGCAGCGCTGGCCAGACCAGCACCGCCTTCCCTCCCCTCCTTTGGCGGAACGTCCCCGGTTGGAGTCACGCCCCCCGCCATTCAGGCATCCGGTGGGATATGCCCTTCCAGCGATGGCGCGTGGCTCGGGACACCGCGCGGACGAGGAATTTGATCTTTATCCTCGTCGGGAAAGACTTGAGCCTGGGTGCGGCGATCGGTCGCCGCCCAGGCATTGTTAGGACATTGGCGCCTGCCCCGCTAAGGAACCCCCTCAGATCGAAACGGTTTTGTTGCCAACGGCATCGGTCAGGGTCTGGGGGCCCACGGGGAATTCTGTTGTGGTCCGTGCCATTTTGGACACGGGAGCCCAGGGTTGCCTTTTGTCATCTTCTTTAGCGGGACAGGTGGGCCTTGATGTGCGTGACTTTTCACGCAAAATTAGGGGAGTGGGCGAAACAGAGGTCACGTCCAAGGGACTGGCTTGGTTTGAGGTCACTCCTCTGAATTGTATGGCACCTAAAATTGTTGCTTCGGCCGTTGTTCTGACGAATATTTTGGGTAGTCATCCACCATGTCAGCTGTCTTCAGAAATCGTCCGGTTGACGTCAGGCCTGGAATTGGCTGACCCCCGGTTTGATTCCCCTAGGACAGCGCATTTGTTGTTGGGTTCCGATGTACTAGGGAGAATACTTTTGGGTGATATAAAGGTTCTGCAGCCACGCGGTTTGGTGGCTGTCTCGACCATCTTTGGCTTTGCGGTGATGGGACCAGCGTTGTGGGACCTCCCTACACCTGAACCTGATTTTGGGTTGTCATCCGGCTCCGCCCTCTCTGACGCCGTTCAGAGGTTTTGGGAGGTTGAAGAGCCCCCTCAGGTAGCCCGTTTGAACCCGGAACACGAGGAGTGCGAGTTGTTCTACCAGAACAACACAGGTCGACTCCATTCCGGCCGGCTTGTGACCAGGTTGCCTTTTGTTGCGGTGCGACCACCTCTCGGCGAATCCAGACCTACGGCCGAGAAGAGATTGTTGGCAATGGAGCGCCGCATGAGCAGGGACCCAGTGCTGCGGCAGAAATATTTGGATTTCATGCGGGAATACGCAGATTTGGGACACATGTCGGTGTCAAATTTGGATTGGCGCTCAAGTGAGCATTATTTCCTGCCGCATCACGCGGTCCTCAAGCCATCCACCGGTAAGCTGCGCACGGTGTTTGATGGGTCTGCGCGGACTTCGTCTGGTGTCTCCTTGAATGATTGCTTGCATCCAGGCCCCAAATTGTTGAGGGATCTTTGTGACGTCATTACCTCCTTCCGTCGTCATCAGGTAGTTTTTGTGGCCGACATCAAAATGATGTTCCGCCAAACGGTTATTCACAAGGATGACCAACGTTATCAGTTGATCCTGTGGCGAGAGAATCCCCAGGACCCCATGATTGTGTATGAGCTCAATACGAATACGTACGGCCTCCGATCGAGCCCTTTTGTTGCTATTCGTTCCCTTTGGGAGCTCGCGGACCGAGAGCGTTTGAAGTTCCCTCGTGCGTCCGCCATCTTGAAAACGGACTTGTATGTTGACGACGTTTGTACTGGAGCTCCCACAGTTGGGGAAGCTGTTCTGTTGCGTGACGAATTGATTGGTATTTTGGCTTCCGCTGGCTATGAGTTGCGTAAATGGGTGTCCAACTCGCCAGCGCTATTGGAAGGTTTGCCGGAGGATCATAGGCAGGACCCGCTTTTGTTTGAAAATGTTGACAACCCTGCTATGATACCAGTTCTCGGCGTTCAGTACCGACCAGTCCAAGACATCTTCACATACGATGTCGACTTGGAGTCACCTCACACTTGGACTAAACGACTGGTGTTGTCTACTGTCGCGAGGACCTTTGACCCGAATGGTTGGATATGCCCGGTATTGTTTTGGGCGAAATGTTTTCTTCAGCGCCTTTGGACTGCGGGACTTGGTTGGGACGAGCCACTTCGGGAAACCCTGTTGGAAGATTGGCTCCAATTTGTATCCGCACTCCCTGCAGTCAACGAGGTCGTGTTACCCCGCGCTATCCTCCCCCCTGGGAGCTACACTGCTACCCTTCATGGGTTTTGTGATGCATCTTCGCACGGTTATGCAGCTGTTGTTTATCTGCGCACCGTCAGCGCGACAGGCCAGGTGAAGTTGTCACTGGTCATGGCCAAGAGCAAGGTGGCCCCCCTCCGGACGGCACTGACCATCCCTAAATTAGAATTGTCAGGGGCGGCGCTTCTTGTGCGTCTATTGAATCACGTTGCTCACACTTTGGGTGGAACTGTGGACATTCGGGCTTCTTACGCCTGGACGGACAGTCAAATTGTTTTGTGTTGGTTGAAGACGTCCGTCCACTCTTTGGAGGTCTTTGTTGCGAACCGAGTGTCCCAGATTCAAAATTCTGAAACGCCTTTGATTTGGAGGCACGTGCCTGGAGATTTGAACCCGGGCGACGTGGCCTCACGTGGGTGCATGGCACCCCGCCTGATTGCTCACCCCCTATGGTGGGGACCAGACTGGCTGACTCACCCCGAGGATGATTGGCCTCGAACGCCAGTCTTGATGTCGGGTCCTTTGCCCGGGCTCAAGGTGCTCGCTGTTGGAACGAAGGACCCTCCGTTTGACCCTGAATTTTTGTTGAATCGATACAGCTCCCTCGACAAATTGTTGAACGTTACCTCGTGGATCAGGCGTTTTGGTCATAATTCTAGGAACTCCGGGAACAAACGCCTGTCTCTGGTTCTCTCTCCTCAGGAGCGACAGGAATCACTCCTCCTTTGGGTCCGCTCCGTGCAGGCTGCACACTTTGAGAAGGAGATTGAAATTTTGAAGTCTGGTAAGGCTAAATTGTCGGGAGCCATTAGTAAATTGAACCCCTTTTTGGACGATACGGGTCTCTTGCGTGTTGGGGGACGGTTGAGGCACTCTAGCCTTCCTTATGGGGCCCGTCACCCCCTTTTGTTGCCTAAGGAGGGCCATTTGGTTAAATTGTTGGTGACTGATCGTCACATTAAGAACTCGCATGCCGGTTGCAATGCGCTGTTGGCCATTCTGCAGCGAGAGTTTTGGATATTGTCGGCCCGTCGTACTATTCGTAGCATCGTCTTCCGTTGTTTGCCGTGCTACCGGACTAAGGCCTCTACTATGCAGCCAATGATGGGAGACTTGCCGGCTGATCGTGTCAATGAGGCGAGACCCTTTGCAGGCGTCGGAACGGACTTTGCTGGTCCCTTTTTGGTGAAGACGTCTCCTCTTCGGAATAGTAAAATTGTTAAGGCTTATTTGTGTGTGTTTGTCTGCCTGTCAACTAAGGCAGTGCACTTGGAGTTGGTAACCTCCCTCTCGACGGAGGCCTTTGTGGCGACCTTGGATAGATTTGTGTCTCGCCGTGGGTTACCTACTTTGATCAGGTCTGATTGCGGTACTAACTACAAGGGTACAAGTAACTATTTGAAGGAGGTATACGCCTTCCTTGCTGAGAACCAGGTTGACATTGGTAACAAATTAGCCCGCCGAGGGGTCACTTGGTTGTTTGACCCGCCAGCCTGCCCCCATTGGGGGGGTATTTTTGAAGCCGCGGTGAAAGCGGCAAAGGGACTCTGGCGCAGATCGTTAGGAGACACCGTTCTCACCTTTGAGGAGTTAGCTACGGTATTTTGCCGCATTGAAGCTGCACTGAACTCGCGTCCATTGTGCCCGCTGTCTTCGGACCCGAACGACTTGGAGGCCCTGACCCCGGGCCATTTTTTGATTGGACAGCCACTTGTCGCCCTGCCCGAGTACCCTCTTGTCGATGTGAGCCAAAATCGGCTATCGCGGTTTTAGTTGGTGCAGCAGCTCGCTCAGAGTTTTTGGAAGCGTTGGAGCTTGGAGTATTTGCACATCCTCCAGCAGCGCGTCAAGTGGACTGATAAAACGCATCCGCCCAAAATTGGAGACCTCGTCCTGATTAAGGATGCCAACCTTAAGCCGTTGTATTGGCGCCGGGGGCGCATTCTCAATCTGGTGGCTGGCACTGACGGGGTTCCTCGTTTTGCAGAGGTTTTGGTGGACGGATCGGTCGTGAAGAGAGCGGTCGCAACCTTGTCAAGATTGCCAATTGATTAGCGGACGGGAAGGCCCGTCCGGGGGGGGTAGATGTTTCGGAACGAACCTTTGTTACTCTATGCGCTTTCGGAACGCGCCGCCCGAACGGAATGACATCTGACTCGTCAAGTTTGATTTTGACACTTGTCACTTCTTTTTCCCCCCTTTTAGTTTGGTCTTCGAAAGCGTCGGACAGAATTTTGCTTCCGAGAGTTTTTTGTAAAGTAATCTTTTCAAATCGATCGTTTTGTTGGACAATTAGTCGTGATCGTATTGTTAATTGTTAATAACCCCTAATTTGACATATCACGGGTTCATTTGTTGGAAATATCTCGATAAATAGTTTGAAGGTTAAGCAAAGTGTGACCTTATTGGAGACCGCATGTCTGGATGGCAGATCTTTTGGAGCGGCGGAGTGTAACCTGAAGAATACTAGTAACGTCACAACACAATACAGATACACTCACTTACATACACAGATCCAGGTAATCCCAAGAAGCCGGTGGTCGCCCATCAGGTGAGTTATTTGAATTATATTGTCTGCTCCGCGTACGGCGGACAGTACGCTAGCCACTCTTGTCTCTAGAGCCCCACGATTAGCACGCTTCCACATAATAATTAAAACCTTATGTGGGCCTAGTCTGGCAGCGTACAATTAGCATAAGTAAAGAGTGAATATCTAAATACTTTGACATGTTAGCGATAGTGTTGCGATGTTGACAAGCTTCAGCGTATTATAAAGTTTTTCAAACAAAACAATATTTGTTTGGTAACTCTGTTACAAATAAAAAAACGTGTTTAAAATGCAAATTATAATCGAGGGAGAAGGATTTTATGCGTAACTATTAGTAATAATAGACTGTGACAGCACTGGACGGTTGTAATAAGAGAAATGTTTTGTTTCATGCGAATGAAATGCTGATATACTATTTTTTAAAACCAGACGCAGACCAAAACAGATTGACGTGGAGTTAAGGACACCAGCCCGTATGACTTATTACCTTTATTACAAAATAAACTTACTGGTAGCAACAAATTCCCACACGACTTTAAGAAACCAATGTAATCACATCTAGTATTCATCGAACATCAAATTACATACACAAGTTCAAATTACCTATTCATAGTGTGAAACGTAAGTGTAATTGGTTTCTCTAGCATAGACATACCATAATCAGCCTATAATGTTCTCACTGCTGGAAAACAGGTGCCTTCGTACTTCGAGCGGGAGTGGGCGGTCATCTACCACATGAGCCCAATGTGGGTTAGTAGATGTCTTGATGTCTTTGGATTGTTGGTTCTAGAACATGCCGGTTTCGTTTCGATATTTTCCTTCACTGTTATAAGAACAGTTGTTTTGAAATTATGAACACAAAGTAAAGCATTGTTTCAAACCCACGACACCGACTCGTAAGTCACCGTTACTCCGACTCGTAAGTCAGAGCCGTTACCCCTGGGCCGCCACTGCTCTCCAAAAACATCAATGTTACATAAGTAGATGAGGTCAGATATTTCAGAAATCTTGTTAGATTGTTCAACATATGTTCACTTAGGCTAAACGCTACAAGCGCTCTTTATACCATGTAATGGAAAACTAATGCTTGTTCTCAGAATAAATTTGAATGTTTGTGATGTAATAGTGTTTCAATATGTTCCTTGATTCTTTTTTCGGTGTGATTTAATATCGTTCTACGTAATAACCAAAGCTACTAGGGTCGTTGCTATCCAAACCCCGGCCAAACGAGAAATTGTTAAGATAACAAATAATGACCGTCGTAAAGTTTTTCTTTCTAACTTTTCGGCAAAGATAAGAACGCAGTGTGAAGAGATCTATGAACAAATGTTAGGCAATAACACATTTTCAGAAAGCTTCGTAGGAAATGATACATAAAGGGTTTATTACGGCTAAGAAATCATCGTAGTCTTAAGTTTAACACACCAACATCCGTAGTCTACACACAATGTGTGGGCGGTCACCATTACAGATAGGTACCTGGGGTCGTGGGATCTAATCGAACTTTATGAATAAAATAAAATAAAATTAACAGAACACAAACATTCAATTTCTCAAACTAAATTTGATTCAAAATCGTCCACCGGTTTCTAACTAAACTTCATCTGTAATCAAAGACTAATTAAGGTCTTGGTGTCAAACAAAAAAAAAAAAAAAAAACTACGGGTTGCACTCCGGCAGTGCCAGCAGAAGTGAAAACTTGAATATATAACATTGTGAATTTATGATATTTTGGAATGTTTAGGGAATAATTTTGCAGGAATTGCTTTAATTATCAGTATAAAAGTACTATTATTTATGTGGTAGAATACAATATTTATTTATTGCGCTATCGTACACAAACATGACAATTTATATTACATTAAAAAGTTTATTTCTCAGAAAAATCAACTTCCATCCATAATTTCGACGACGGCAACTACACAGACGGTCGAGCCATCACCTGTTACCATCCATGGATGCGCGTGACACGCTGTAACATAAACACACACGAACATTCGCGCAAGCGTCCTGCGCCGACTAAACGAAACAGCAGGCGCAGGCATACATTTTCGCCGCGCCGTAGAAAGAGAGGGGGATACTTCCTTTCCTACTCTCTGTCCGTCTTACGAATTTTCGATCAGGGTCACGTGTCCTGACGCGAATTTAACATTTTTTACCCATTAAAAAAAGTGCACAACGCCGCTAAAGAAGTTTTCACTTCAAAAAACAGAAGTTTCAAATGGAAGAGGCGATTTCCTTTGGTTCTTAGATGTTGTCGGTTCAAAACAGTCTAACAAGTTTTATTCGATTTTGAAAAAAAGATGTTTCTTTAATGACTTCTAAAGTTCGGCAAGTCGAGACGAAGTTGCTGATACAGTTACATGTGAGAAAAGAAAGGGTTAGCGCGGTCACAGCTTGGGACGTTATTCACGCAAATTGGGAGTTGCTTGTAACTTATACCTACTGCGTAGATCGTCCTAACTGTGTTTTAGGTGAAGTTTACTACTTCTTAGTAGTTTGTCATTCGTGCTACACAGGGTCTGACGTAATATTTGTTTTTGGGTTTAATCAAATACATATATGCTTTTGTAGTGAAAACTTTTTTAGCCTAGTTGAGTGATTTTTGATAGGGGCAAAACTTATCGGTTCACTTCACCGACATGTAAATGTGACCGCGTCCCCGATATGCTAATATGATGTTATTTTGTTTCAAAGTTATAAGTTTTACTTCTGTCAGCAGTCCACTTGACTGCCAATTTTTTCCTAAATGTACTTAAATAGTTCTTATAAACGTGTTTAAATGAATCTGTGATATGTAAAAGAACTGAGAAAGAAAAATGTCGTGTCATGTTCTATTCTTGTGTAGGTATTTTTACACGAGTGCCCAAAAAAAGAGTGTTATGTAAATATTTGTGGTATTTTTAGAAGCGTTGCAACATCCCGGGTCACATAGGCCTGGTAATATTTTGTACTTCATTTGTGCCCATCCATTAAACACTAAAATCATTTAGCTTATTTTTATTTCAGTTTTTTATTCACTTCTTGACGAGGCAGGCGTGCTATTTTTTATTAGTTTTGTATCCTTTATGTAAGGTAAGTGAATTGAGATCGATTCGAATTAATGAGCTCCGCAGTTTTCTTTATGTTACCCTTGAATTACTCCCACGCCCATTGATCTAAATACAGCACTCTTAAGGGCTTTTCTATACAAGTTTACATTTACTCCAAGAACTCCAAGGTACCGTAGACCTACATATTACGAAAAAGCGTTTTGACTGACGGACGGACAACGAAGTGATCCTATGAGGCACGGAGCCCTAAAAATGAAATAAAAGCTCAATTACTACCCGTAGAGATTCTTGTAGTTAAAATAATCCACAAAATGAAGTGAAATGTTCCTATGTGTGATTGTGAATCACATTTCCTTACATGGCGCTTTTAACAACCTCATCCTCCACGCATTTGAGACACCCATTAATCTTCTCGTGTGTAAGCTTGAGAGTTACAAGTATTTTGCCTCGTGTGGTGTGGTGGAATAAAAAGATCGTAGCACGTGTAGACTTGTTAAGTTGTCGTAATTGTGACTTTTCAACTTGCTTCTGAGCATACCTCAATGCACCCTGTCAGACGGAAACATACAGTTGCTGTAATTATGACGACGACGGTACGATCACAGAGACTGACATGCGTTTGGTGTAAGTTTTACCGTCTGTACTACAAAAAATAAACTTTTTATAAACTTTTTTCTCTTTAAAGCTTGAAGCGTATCTTTAGGTGTAAGAAGGACGTTTAAGTTTCAAGCTTGTTAGAAAATATGAAAAGTTCAATGTTTACTTAAGTTTCATGTCGTACGATCTAGTTCGAATCAAGGTCGTTAAAAAAAATCGTTCTTTAGTTTCATTTACTTTTAAGTTTGTATTTGTGATGTGTAATATTTTTGCTAGTTACATATATGTATATACATATTTATTTTATTACATGGAACCAGAATACTTAAAATGAATCTAACGAACCCAAACTCGATGGGGTTGCGTTGATTTATAACAAAGTTCCCATGGCATGTTCAGTTATAATATTGCATTGTCATCCGATTTACATAAGCCTGCAAAATTTCAGCACAATCGGAACCCGGGAAGTGGGTCAAAATTAACTTGCAAGATTTCAACACAGACATCGGGACAGGTAAAACTAAATAAAAGCTTTTGAAATTAGTGCTCTTGCCATTAAAAAATGTGTGTTGTAAATTAAACTTTGAATTAATTACTCTTACAAACATAATTTATGTGTAAGCTGTGTACTTCTTCACGGTGGAGCATACGGTGGAGGTGTGCCCTGCCTGGGTGGAGCACCACCGTGTCCTCGTGGAGGCGATCGGCGGCGGCGACCTCTCGCGTCTGGCCCTGGTGCAAGCCATGGTACGGAGCGTGAGGGAATGGGAAGCCGTCACCTCCTTCTGCGAAGCAGTAATGCTCGCGAAGGAGGAGGCGGGGCGCGTGAGGGAGTGGCAGTCTCTGCGCCCTCACGTCCCTAGCCGCCGCAGGAGGAGACGCCCCGGGCATCGGGAGTCGATTGCGGACTCCCGGCCACCGTAGGCGCGAGCTTGCGGGCGGCGAGCAATGGGTAGCTCGCCGCCCGGTAAGGACCAAGCTCGGGTCGACGGCGCGTAGTGTTCCACGCGCGCCTCAAAGAGATGTCAGCCGCAGTGAAGGGGTCTACTAGGACCGATGCCTGCCGGGGTCGCGTGATTGTTCGAAAGAGATACCGTGACCTTGGCACATGGGCAACTGATGGAACACGGGTGGGTTTTAGTCAATAAAAGTCTGACACGCCCTCCCGCTCCGCCCAGAGCGGGAGAAGTCATTTGATGATTTCCCATCCTGCAAAAAAAAAGAAGCTGTGTACTTCTTTAAGTGACAAATTCACCATACTAATATAATAGATATACGTTAGTAATAAGTAACATGTTATTAGTGAATAAGTCATTGGAGTACCTAAAATTTTTTTTTTTTTTTTGTAAAAATATTTAAAAATGTAATGAAATATGTATGAAAAAAAATAAAAAATAATTGCTGATGGTGACTACTTTCCGTATTTTCAATACAAATACGTGTTTATCTCTTCGTAGGCAAAATCATCTAGGAAACAAAACCTCTTCAGTACTATTATAGTAAGGGTCCCTATTTTATAACGCCATTATCAACTTTATAACGATCTCAAACAACAGCCTCGCGAGTGTGATTATAAAAGATACAAAGTGCAAACTCAGCGCCTAACATCGCGGTAATCAATTCCTGTCATGTGATATATTATACTTGCAGGAACATTATAAACAGCTGTGTCAGCAAATTACATAATATTTACCCTACTTTTAGTACACTGATGTATTTACCTCAGGAAGATGTCGTTTTGCCTTTATTACTCTAAGGATACAGGGAAGATGAATGAAGGGCGACTAACAAAAGGCAGAAGTTACTGATAACGCTGGGAAGGAATGCCCTAAAAGGACATAGACGCATAGTGACCTTATTGGTGATGTTCTTCAGAGAGTTCAGATGCCTGGTACCCGTCGAGGGCGTTATGCCCAGATGTATGAACGTAAACGAGGGAAAGGAGTTTCTAAGGACCGTAGCAAGTGGCATTCTGTAGTTTCTAACTACCTCCATGACAAGAAGGTGTGAGTTTATGTATGTATGTGTAGTCTTCAAAGTATGAAGTAATCGAAAAATAAAGAACTGGCTTTTTGTTAGGCGTTTTAACACACTTTAAAAGTTGACCGAGAACAAAGGTCATGTTTTGTTTGTAAATGGTTTGGGGCCTGTTTCACATTTCGTACATTACTACGATCTCAATATTTAGGAAAGTAAAGATTACATAAATGATCCTACTTTTAATTGATTTTCAATATGATTTGAGCAGTGGTGACACAGTGGCCCTGCAGACAGTCTTGAGGGGAAAGCGCAACGCGACGGCAATAGAAAAATTTCCACAAAGTTTTCATAGAAATTGTTCCACCACAGACACATAACATCTGTTTGCGGGAGCCTTCACGAGTAAGTCGTGGGTTCAAACCCAATCAGGCACTTTACTTTATGGATATTATTTATAACCATTGCTCTCAAAACGGTGAAAAAAAAAGACATGTGACATCCGCCAAACGCACTGGGCCCACGTGAAGGATTACGGCTCATTCTGTCTCACAAATAGTAGGCCTGCGTCCCTGTGGTGGAAACAATAGGAACATTATAGGCAGATTTTGATTGTGACCTGTCCTTCTTGTATTCTTGTGTTTTGTGCCTTTCTTCTGTCTTTAACCAAGAGTTTCCTATGAGTATTTTCGCTTTACGTAGTGTAAATTATTTCATCATCACTGCTTTCTCAACAGTGAAGGAAAACATCAAAAGGAAACCAACATGTTCTACCAAAACATTCGGCGACCTGAATTGAAGTCTAGTTAAAAAGTACACTATAACTAGAACTGCTTAAATTTAATATACTGATGATTTTACATTATTCAACGAGTTCTATACCATTTAAATGAGAAAAAGGGGCGAGAACGATTGCTCGCTACTCGCTTTTATTAATAAAAGGTGTTTAATATGGATGGCTTTCAACCGTTTTAAGCTCTGTAAATGATATTGTCATCCAAATTCGAACCGTTGTCGGATAAACACATTTACGAATTTAAATTTTCATTTGACGTGTTGCGATGAAGTAAACACAATTTTTTTTAAATACTTCATACAGCTCAGCCGAGGTCCGTCCCCAAAGGGGGTGCCCTTAGCGGGTAGTCGTTCCAGTTTTAAGTTACCACACACAAGCAAGGAAAGTCCGGTTACGCAACCGACAACCTATGAGGTTGTCGGTTGCGTAACCGGACTTTGGGCTGACTTTGCGGCTGACATGTGAAATGTCATTCCAAAAAAAAAAATGAGGGCGGAGGGCCTGTAGCTAAGTAGTACAGCCCAACCAAGCAGTATTAGGGAGGTAAGATATGCAGTCGCTTAATGTGAAGTACTATATTTAGCTGTATCAGTTAGACTGACAGCCGATCCTACCATAGTTGGGAAAATTCGATGCATAACAAATTTAGCGCATATCTGTTCGCTGCAGTAGGCAAGTTGTTTCGATACACAGTTTATGGCAGTTAGCGATTTTTTAAATATTGAGAAAACAACCGTCTAAATATAGGTGTGATTATTATAATGTAAACTGTTAGCTTACCACAATTGCTACAGCTTATACCGGTCTCAACGGCAGACTGCCAATGTATGAAAACACTTCGCGATAGAGACAATCGCTAGGGACTAATCTACATGCGATTGCACATAACATGGACTGAGTACAGTCAACGTTATGTGCTAGAATAACTAGATGTTAGAAAAACTAATTTGAGTTCGTACAATAATGTATTTAAATTAGTCTCACGAGTGTTGGGATGTTACTTTTGGAGTTGTTGCTAAAACACTCTTGATTAAATACTTTGGGATGATTATGAAACAGACTGAATGCTCAATAATTTAGCAGCAAAACTGTATCTAAACAGTTTTAGTATAAACTAGCTTCTGCCCGCAACGTTCGCTTGGAAGTCGTAAGACACCCCAATATACTACAATAACAGTCACATTTTTATGAAAACCTCCATAAATGTCTGTTTCGTGAAACAATCATTCAGTAGAGTTAAATGAGCTAAAAGGGTTGTATTGACGATTTAAAAATTATAATTCTGTAAAAACATAGGTAAATGTTATGGTTTCGGATCATATTTTAATCAAAATACAACTTGGCACCGACCTGCAAATTGCAAGAAATGTAAGAAAATTTAAATTTTTGGGGATAACTTGGAGCTTTCACCTTAAACTAGAAGAGGTGATTGTCAGGAATTAGTGGAACATGCGGTATAAAAACTGTCTTGTTTTAGTATCATCATTTCAGCCGTAAGACGTCCACTGCTGGACTTAGGCCTCCCCCAATTTGGGGGGCTTTGCCATAATCGCCACGCTTGGCAGGCGGGTTGGCGATCGGAGTATGGTGGTAAAATGCATAGAGAACGCTGCTGCCCATTCTCTAGTAATTTTTCTTGTTTTAGTATAAATATTTGTATTTGTAATTATAAAAAGAGATGCCAAACTCTTTTCTGTAATACTTTTCTGTTTAAGTAAATTAGGTACCTTTCGCAAGTATCTTCACTATAAATATGCAACCTTTGTAACAAAAACTTGAAGCCTTCTAAGTGCTAATAGTAAGTTTAATAGAAGCCATTGATTACTGCATACAACTCTTTATTATGAGCTCAGTATAAATGCCGATGAACCTGAGGATTAAGCTATTAACCGATTCGAAGCTTTTAATCCGAAGTGTAGCGCCCGAATTGTATACTAACTTTGGAGGATTGATTGATTATAAACTTTTGTTTTTGGCGTGAACAAGATACAATTCATTGAACTGTATTTTGTTGAGGTTTTGGAACTTTTTATTAATTTAATTATTAATTGGAAATGCTTTATTTTATGAGAAAAACAATATAGCATTCACTTGGCCCCTGATGATATTATAATTATTAGAGTGCGACATATAAATTCTTTTCATGACCCGACAGGCCCTATGTTGAAGATACGTTTAGAATTGTTTCCCGACGGTCGAAATTCATCTGCAAGTGGTGAAATTGCTTATTTAGCATAACAATATCTGGATGCCCGAGCTTTGCTCGGTATTTTTTGGTAAATTGGGTTTAAAATAATAAGTTTATGTTCAAGTTGATTGTATCGATAAAGTTGGTCTTTGAAAACACGAATAAAACGACATTTTATAAAAATGAATCCTAGCTAGATTGATTTATCGCCCCCGAAACCCCCTGTATACTAAATTTCATGAAAATCGTTGGAGCCGTTTCCGAGATTCAGATTATATATATATATATATATTTGCTCGTTTGAAGATATAAAATAACCAGCGTATAATGATTCCATTGCTCACACGCCTCCTTTCAGTGAAAAGGAGTTGGTCGTAATCCACCACGTTGGCGCAGAGCGGGTTGGTAGATCTCAAAAATCTTCGAAATTTTCGTTCTAGGAGATGCTGGCTGCCTCGCGATGTTTTCGTTCACTATTTTGAGACCTGTAGTGACGAAATAATGTACACTAAGTAAAGCGCCTGTCTGGGTTCGGACCTACGACCTACAACTCGTAGTCACGGCCTTTACTACGAGGCCACTACTGTTCTCCTGAAATTGGCTACTGCATAAATATACCTTTACCTCCTATACCTACATCATACATAAACTTACGCCTTTTTCCCATTGGCGTAGGCAGAAATCTCTACTATACCTCTACTTTTTTATTGCATACCTTAAAAAAAAAACTAATAATTAAGCCGAAAATACCACCTATTACTCCATTCATCCATTAGTCTCCCGAAACTGTAACTACTAGCTATATTTAGGATAGTCTCATCTGAACCAGGGCAGTGCTTGGATTCGAAAACTAAACCAAGTGCAGAGAATAATAAATTATTATCAAGTTAGGTCCATAAATTTTGCCAAACAGGGGTCCAATGTCTTATACGGGGAGCCCTTGATAAATTCCCAGAACTTGTAACAATCAATTAGGTCTGTCGCTAATTAAAATGAGAATTAGAACATTCAAATCATTTCTGGTGTAATAACTTTGTTGGAACGTTTAAGTATGAATGTCGACGGCTATAAAAGAGTAAGGGCATACCAAAGAAATGAAGGATAGACTGTGTGAGTTATGATATGGATAGAAAGGGCGTGACTACTGAGATGACGACTAATAGAGAAGTGTGACAATAAAAGACAAGTTACGACGACCACAAATAAATTGGGACATGGACAGGAGAATGATAACGAACTTTGTTGGAACTTCTTTTACTAAAAACTTTGTATACATATTAAGAATATATAAGTAGATTTTCGTACCTTTTTGTATGAACGCGGTGCTTTTAAACTACGAAATGGCTCTAGATGCAGTTTTCACCATCATTTAGAGAAGAGAATTTAATTCCGAAAGATTTATATTATATTACACATTGAACATTCAAATAACATAAAATAAAGAAATCTCGATGTTAGGTCAAGTTGTAAGAACCGAGCAAAGCACGGCTTGTTTGTGGTAAAGCTCATAAAGTCCTCCTATTAAGTGTAAAGTCTCCTCAAATGGACTACCTACTTAACTGTACTTCAGGCACAACCTGGGTAGTCAGCCGCGGCCCACACTATAACCGTTCTGACTGCCCTTTTGTGTTGATAAGACACAAGAACTTCTTATCTTATCACAAGTAGAATAGTCGTTTCGATAGCGGAAACTTTATACATACCTTCAAGTCAAATCCATGTATGCACGGACATGTCGAAATTTGTATTACCCACCCGCGCACCACGCTATCTCTGCCCTACGCGTTTTGTTACTGTTCTAGTTAGTTACTAATTGTTGGTTTACTAATGTTTTACCAAAACACCACTGACAAATTTTTAGTTTACACCCAACGTTTTGTATACTATTCATTTCACAAACAACTTAATCCGTAAATGTTTTATTTTATAAACACTCACATTACAATCATTTATTTGGCAAATGCTTCTCTCAACAAATGTGTCAGAAGATATTTAATCATTTATACATTTTTCATATAATATTAAGATTATTTTGGAAAAATTACGTTTATCTATATATATAAAATTCAAAGTCCTGAGTGACTGACTGACTGACTGATATATCAACGCACAGCCTAAACCGCTGGATTTAGAGACATGAAATTTGGAGGGTGTGTTCTTTGTAAAGAGTAGGTATTCACTAAGAAAGGATTTTTTGAAATTCTACCCCTAAGAGGGTGAAATGGGGTGTTGAATTTTCTATGAAACTTTTTATTCTCTGAGTCGATTGACACAAAAATTCGTATATATACTCTTCAAGTAGAAGTATGTGACACGTGTATCACAATTTTCAATCAACAAAATCATCGCCTTACTGAGTCAAATAGGGCTTCGAATATCCTACGTGGCCTGGCAGACGTGCGCATGGCGTGCGGGGCAGCCCGGGGAGCGCATTGTCGTCACCCAATCACCCAATCTCAACCAAGGTATCAAGAAGTATCAAATACGTAACTGATATTAATATGAACTAACTAGCTTTTTCCCGCAACTTCGTCCGCGTAAATATCGGTTATCCTGGACGGAGACGAAATCTCGGAATAAAAATAGGCCTATGTCCTTTCTTGGGGTTCAAACTTACCCCGTACCAAATTTATCTTTCGCAATTTTTTTTTCATAAAAATTATCTTATGTAACTTCGAATACCTCCAAGAATATGTGTACAAAGTTTCATAATGATCGGTTAAGTAGTTTTCACGTGAAAGCGTAAAGAACAAACTTAATGTATTAATAAAGATATTTACTAATTATAACAGCCGCACGGGTCAATCGTTCAAGTTAAGCTACGCTTGCCGCGGTTGCTCCATAGATGGGTGACCATCTTTACATCATAAGACCCTTCTGTGCCTCGGAGAGCACGTTAAGCCGTTGGTCCCGGCTGTCTTTCGTAGATCTTAGACCATCGTTACGGGTCGCCGGAAGCCCGAAAGTCTGACAAGGAGTCTTACCAAGGGGTATCGTGCACATACCTACTATAATACTTTATGCACTTACATATAAATCTCCACGTTCAGTGAGCAATAGTGCGATTTGGTTTATGCATTAAAGTAAAACATAACGACCAAGCCACAATAATCTATGAAATTCTTTTGAGATCGTTCGAAGGAGATGAAAATAATTATAAATTAGTGAACTCGAGTGATAAACAATAATGACGCCATACATTACCCGGTTTAGTTTCTTAACACATTAAAGCCTCTCGGTCTCTCAACTCACATATGTAGGTATAAAAATATAGAGTTGGCGCCCAGTTATGTTGCTGCGTAATTTAAACCCGCCAAAATTATGCAATGACACCAGGTTGTGAGTGAAAATATTGCAACGAAATGTTATCGAGGCAACTATACTGACACGTTGTTCCTGAGAGGAGTCTGTGTTTATTCCGAGGATACCTCTAACGCCATCGAACTACCCCTTTGAGTTCAAAAGAATACCGTTTCCCCTCAAAGTCTGCTTTGACAAGACCATAAATAAATCTCAAGTCAAATCACTTAATTTAACAAGGGTAGACTTAAGGGAGAACTGCTTTTCACACGGTCAGCTATACGTGGCCTGCTCAATCCTGCTCAGCCTGGGGATTCTAGAATCTGAAGTAAAAACAAAAAATATTGTTTACAAAGAAATTCTGCGGTAGGCACAGTATTTCGTAGTAAACAATATTAATTGTTCATTATCCACTACTGATTGTCTCTTATATAAATCTTTATACATACGCTTTGAGTTTTATTAAAACTATACTACTCTCATCCCAGAGATTAGTTTAGTTTTACGGAGAACTTCGTCCTATTTGCTTTGTTTAGGATATTGTTAGTTCGTATATTAAACTAGCTTCTGCCCGCGGCTTCGCCCGCGTGGATGTCGTAAAATATCCCACAGGAACGTACTACCGGGATCGAAAGTATCCTATGTGTTAATCCAAGTAAACAATGTGTTATTGCATTGCTTGCTTTGTGTTAAACAAGGAGCAGCGCTCGGATTGATAAATGATTGTTGTAGGATATTAATCCTAAAAAGTAACAATAGTGACGAAATATGTAACGGAACGGCAAATTACCTACTTGCATGACTTTGAAGGCAACTTTGAAGCGAAAATATAAATTCTCTTTATTCCCTGGGAATTTCGAAAAAAATTGTTACCTAAATTATTCAAATGAAGATTTTACTTAATGTGCTGTTCACAGGGGTTTAAGACTATTTATTTTTTAGTCTATACTTAAAGTATATATTTAAATACTACTTTAGAGGTTCTGCCCTTTTATTTTAGGATGCGAAATCATCAAATGACGTCTCCCGCTCTTGGGTGGAGCGGGAGGGCGTGTCAGACTTTTACTGACTAAAACCCATCTGTGTTCCTTCAGTAGCCCATGTGCAAGGGTCACGGTGTCTCTTTCGAACATTCTCGCGACTCTGGCAGGCATCGGTCCTGGCAGACCCTTTCTGTTCTGCTGAAATCTTTTAAGGCGCGCGTGGAACACTACGCGCCGTCGACCTGAGCCTGGTCCTTACCGGGCGGCGAGCTACCCAATGCTCACCACCCGCAGCTTCTGGCCAGGCTGCTAGATGAGCTCACTCTCGAGCAGGCTACGTAAAACTGGCCGTGCGAGAAGCAGTCCCCTCAAAGATCATATCCCGCTGTTTACAGTGACTGTCCCCGAGACTTATTAATCGTCATTGCTAAACCATAAGGGGACTGCAGCCTTTTAAACACGAATGGGTACTCCGACGGTATTAGTGGTATCTGCGGTATATAGTACACCGATACACCTTGATCACAGTCAGTAAATACAATGGTCACACACAACCTGGTCCCATTGCACAACTTGGCTGGATTAAGATTTTGTAGTAGCATTACTGGAGCACCCACTTTGAGGATAAGTGTGTGAGACGAAGACCAGATGGGTTGAATAAATTTAAGACCTGCTTAGGATATATATATAGCATCATCCTTATGAATTCGACACGTATGCATGTAATATAATTAGGACAGATGTTTTTTTGCCTGTGTTTATTTCTTTGGTTTATTTTGAGTAGCTTCTGCCCGCGCCTTTACCCGTGTGGCCTACAAAACACAAATGACTTTTTTTTTTCAGAAACAAACATTAGCGCTCTTACTACCTCTCAATCTATATATATAAAATTCAATGACCTGAGTGACTGACTGACTGACTGATATATCAACGCACAGCCTAAAGCGCTGGACTTAGAGACATGAAATTTGGAGGGTGTGTTCTTTGTAAAGAGTAGGTATTCACTAAGAAAGGATTTTTTGAAATTCTACCCCTAAGAGGGTGAAATGGGGGGTTGAATTTTCTATGAAACTTTTTATTCTCTGAGTCGATTGACACAAAAATTCATATATATACTCTTCAAGTAGAAGTATGTGACACGTGTATCACAAAGTGTTTCAAAGTCTCTGCGCCCTCACGTCCCTAGCCGCCGCAGGAGGAGACGCCCCGGGCGTCGGGAGTCGATTGCGGACTCCCGGCTGCGAATTTACAAAGGCTATACTATTTTAGTCACGAGTCAGACTCTAATCAGTGAGCTTTTGTTTCTGAATATTACTCGACAATACCTAGTCTATCTCAGTAAAAAATTGACTCAAATAGACTAGCTTTTTGTTTTGATATTTTCAAAGAAAATGCACGGACAAAATCTAGTACCATTTCAGTCACGCGTGGACGAAATCCCATCCATGGTTAGTACCCCGACTCAGAGTACCCCGAGTATTTTTTTTTAAACCACCCAGAAATAGGAGCCCCGCGAAGCGGGGCATGTCAACCTATCTTAGCGCAGGTGGCAATCAGTTACATACATATTAATTTTGAATACATATTAATCAAATAGATAAGCTTCAATTATAGGTTGATAGGTTGATAGGTTGACATGGCAAAAATTATCATTTTAATTGCTCGTTTCTATTATGTATTTGATAAACAAAAATAAAACGAATTAACAAACGAGAAGTACTTTTATTAGGTAAAGAACATTACCCACTTGTTGCAGTATAAATTTAAAAATATCTCGCCAAAAGCTTAGCTATTCGAGTGATATGTATTATACAGAACTAGATTTTGTCCGTGCATTTTCTTTGAAAATATTAAAACAAAAAGCTAGTCTATTTGAGTCAATTTTTTTACTGAGATAGACTAGCTTTTTGTTTTGATATTTTCAAAGAAAATGCACGGACAAAATCTAGTACCATTTCAGTCACGCGTGGACGAAATCCCATCCATGGTTAACACCCCGACTCAGAGTACCCCGACTCGGATAGGTTAGGTTAGAAGGCTAAGGCGGGAGCGAAGCGGAGCGGAGCTCCCGCCTTAGCCTTCGTGGTTATTTTTTTTTAAACCACCCAGAAATAGGAGCCCCGCGAAGCGGGGCTCCGTCAACCTATCTTAGCCCAGGTGGCAATCAGTTACATACATATTAATTTTGAATACATATTAATCAAATAGATAAGTTTCAATTATAGGTTGACATTACATGGCAACTATTATCATTTTAATTGCTCGTTTCTATTATGTATTTGAAAAACAAAACTAAAACGAATTAACAAACGAGAAGTACTTTTATTAGGTAAAGAACACTACCCACTTGTTGCGAGTATAA
This sequence comes from Aporophyla lueneburgensis, assembly GCA_932294355.1. Lineage (NCBI taxonomy): Eukaryota > Metazoa > Arthropoda > Insecta > Lepidoptera > Noctuidae > Aporophyla > Aporophyla lueneburgensis. The sequence continues at coordinate 25,305,093 of OW028734.1, forward strand.
ATTTAAAAATATCTCGCCAAAAGCTTAGCTATTCGAGTGATATGTATTATATAGAACTAGATTTTGTCAGTGCATTTTCTTTGAAAATATTAAAACAAAAAGCTAGTCTATTTGAGTCAATTTTTTTACTGAGATAGACTAGGTATTGTTGAGTAATATGCATAACCAAAAGCTCATTGCTTAGAGTCTGGCTCGTGACTAAAATAGTATAGCCTTTGTAAATACGCCTCCCGGCCACCGTAGGCGCGAGCTTGCGGGTGGCGAGCAATGGGTAGCTCGCCGCCCGGTAAGGACCAAGCTCGGGTCGACGGCGCGCAGTGTTCCACGCGCGCCTCAAAGAGATGTCAGCAGCAGTGAAGGGGTCTACTAGGACCGATGCCTGCCGGGGTCGCGTGATTGTTCGAAAGAGATACCGTGACCCTGGCACATGGGCAACTGATGGAACACGGGTGGGTTTTAGTCAGTAAAAGTCTGACACGCCCTCCCGCTCCGCCCAGAGCGGGAGAAGTCATTTGATGATTTCCAATCCAGAAAAAAAAAAAAAAACCTAAATAGCTTAATGACTGACAGACTTTTTATTCCAAACGTTGTTTTATAAGATAAAATGAAAAAAAAAATTAATTGTTTGTCAGATAATACCTTTTTAAAAAAAAGTTTATCGGATTACTATCTATTTAAGTGAATTATTTGACAAACTTGTTGTGTGATGATGAAATGACAAATCATGTTTTTGGCAATCGTTGCTTGTCAAATAAAAATTTGTAAATTAATTTTTGGTGAACTGACAGGATACGCTAATCGTTATCGTACTCCGCAGTCACATATTTTTAGGAATTTAAAAAAATAAAGATAATTAACAGTTTATTATTAAACATGATCTTTTTTAATAAGTTTAATTTATTTTTGTTTTTTTTTAATTATTATTTAGCATTATGTATTTTGCAATAATAGGCACAATTACTGCTTTTCTTCAAACATTCGATTTTCTGAATCCTTAATGACAACAAACTACTCCGGTTTATCGAGTCTACTATACTTTGAAAAATCTGTAAACAAAGACTTGTAGTTTATTCAAATAATGCAAATAGATTCATCAGTCTTTCTACAATTATGAATTCAAATATAGCGTGTGGTCGTGCAAAGTATAATGAGCCTTTTTTCTTTTAAAACAATCTTTGTAATCGGAATGAAACTGAAAAATTAAGGTATGTTCAGGTCCAATTTCATGGAGACTTCTTATCAACAAAGCATTTTAACATTGAAGTAACTTAAAGTTTTAATTATTCGCGAGTATTTAATTAGCATGAGAACACTTCAAGGCTGATCGCATACTTGAGTACTTTTTATGTAAATAACTCTTTTTTTTAAGTTCACTTTCGCTAACGTCTTTTAACATTTTTTTTTTTTAAATAAAATCTGTTCTCCCGATGATCTACTGATGGTAAAAATTATATCAAGAGCAACATAAACAAGCTGGCTGAAAAGAAAATATTACCTAGATATTACCCAGATAGTAACTTATATTTTCTTTTCGTCGAATCGTATTTATGTTGTACTAGTGATCGCCCATTGGTCGAAATTCGACCGTGCTTCAATCGAATAGATATACATTATTAAATGTTACAATGGTACATTATATTTGACATTCAGTAACACTATAGACAAAGTTGACGCTGTACTACTGTGGAGAGGGTTCGCTGGCGGATGGTTATGGCCAGGACCAGGACGTAGGTGTAATGAGTAAAGAAACTTCTTCAGGACTCTCTTCTTTATTTTCTTAATAGTTCTTAAATGCTGGATATGAAATGAATTATCACAGACATTTGCTCTGTTTTTATAGAATTTTCCCAATTATTTTTAATTAATTATGACAGTTCAAAATGTCATAATTATAACCAGCCTGTAGAATCGTGAAGCATACAACCTCTACAGTTTGCACACGACACTAAGTTTTGTATGGGAAACTTACTAAAGCCATACTTGACACTCTCCATATAATCACAAAAAATATTTCTTATAAATCTAAACTAAATTCCTATCGTCGCTAATACAAATAATATTAAAGACAAATATTCTCGATATGATCGTAGATTTTAAAAATGAAATAGGTTATATATCTGTAAAATTAATTTATTACCTATGGTTATGATTGACATTCAGTAGGGGGGCGTCCATTAATTACGTGAGGTGTTCAAGGGTGGAGGGGATCAAGCTAAATCTTTCCAAATCTCACTTAGAGGGGAGGGGGAGGTCTTGACAAATATCACGTAATTATTTTTCTCGTAGAAAACGGTGTAAAATTGCGTGAAAAATTATTTCTACAATAAAATATGGCCAAATCTGAAACAATAGTACACTGATAAAAAAAAATAACTTGACTCAAGAGCCAAAATCTTAAACCAAGAATACCATTTTGAAGAAAATGATTTTCTTGAGTGAAGAGAATAAATTGTTGAGTTAATAAATTATTCTTGGTCTAAGAAAATTCTCAATAATCCAACACGTTTACAGCCCAAATAGAAGTTTTGAAGAATCTCGCGTGAGATTAGGGGAGGGGGGAGGGAGTTGAGGAAAATCTTACGATATCTCACCAAGGGGGGAGGGGGTTCGAAAAATTCTCAAAAATGCCTCACGTAATTAATGGACGCCCCCTAAGACTATAGACATAAAATAATAATGACAGATGTTCTCGATTGGACCACAGATTTGGACCATAAACAAAAGAATATCTATGCATGTGTGTATTAAATACACGGTAATGAACAGTAGTGTGTGTAACGTGTTATTTATTGAAAATAATGTATATTTAGGCATAATTTAAACAAATAGTAGCATTCGTCACTTCTTCTCTGTATAAACTATAAGTGTGCGAAATTTCATACTTCTCCGTCCGCCCAATTTTCGTAAAAAGGGATCCAAAGTTTTCGCTTCACGTATTAATATATAGATATATACGTATTTATTACAAAGTGCAACATAAAAACTATTCGCTGAAGCCTCGTCCATTCTCATCATATAACTTCAAATCCAATAAATTTTCATATTTAGGCAAAAACCCATAAGCTACTCAAGCTGTTATTGGATTAGGTTTCCTTGACACACTTCCTCTGAATTGGGATGTCGTATAACATACTGACCAGTTTTCCGCCATTACGTCTGTTGTTATTGTATGGTTTAGTCTTTATGATCATTACGTTGTCTACAAATGGTAGTGGAACATTGCATTAGACATGTTTATTATGAACAGCAAGTATTGAGTTCCGTGTTATGACAGAATTATGTTCTACCAGCAGGTTTCCTTAAGTAATCACTTAACCTGAATTTTTTCTGTGCGGAAGGGGTCGTGGCTTGCTTTTCCGTACGTATTTATTAGGTAGGTATGTGTTGGAATATCTTAATACCTGGGGTAAAAATGGAAAGTAAGCAATAAATGGGAGTTACAATGGAATATAAACGCGAGAGGTTGTAAAGGAACGATGTAAAAATAATCCTGTGGGGTTATTACCATAATTTCTACGTGTTACGGCTGCTATCTCAGGGGATATGTTCCTAAAGATCCTTGTCTACTATAACTCTACATACTGTCCAACTAATCTAAATCTACATAACAAAAATCTTAAATTCATTCTTTGACTGTCAGAGAACGCACATCCGACCTAAACCGCTGAACAGGGCTCTGAGTCTAGAAACATGATATTTTGCACAAACGCGATTGACAGTATTTAAGATTTTTGGTGAATTCACCCCAATTCATGCCTACAAGAGTGAAGTAGGTGATGAAAGTTTGACATTTTCTGGTATGTCATATCATGTCACCCCTAGTTTTAAAAGTCATAACAGCCCCAGTTAAGTAAAAACAGCCGCACGGATCTATCAATCAGGATGAACAACACATGCCGCAAGACTCGTCTTTGCTTCGAAAAGCACGTTGAGCCGGTGGTCCGGCTGTCATTTGACAATCGTTTCCGATCGTCAGAAGTCCGAAATCTTGATCACTAGTACTACCAAGGGATATCATGACCTACCCATGGTCAGATAGGCAGTCATTCTATGAAATACACTGGTATCCAGCTGCATCCGGTTATACTGGACGCCGACCCCAACATAGTTGGGAAACGGCTACGCAGATGATGAATTTGATGATTTATTGTCGATTGCTTACAAGTACTACCACTTGATATAAAATTTCTACATACTACCATTTCCAAAATATCTTCAGGTTGAGTTCTTGTCGACTTATAATGACCAGCCACTATTTCGAATCATCTCTCTGATTTATGTATGTACCTATGTGTATTTTTATGTGATCTTGCCATGATTAAATCGATTCTACTGCGACTAAAATCCCTGATATTGTCATATGGTTCAATATTACTCCCTCTAAAATGGAAGCTACGAGGTCGCTTCTGTTTGTAATGAATTAAAATTAGCTAGACGAACGATTTCGCTTATCAGCTGACCTTGCAAAGGTATTTAGTTATTGTTCGTGTCTGAAAATGTGTTAAGAGGATCAGAAGGCAAGAAAATTAGGAATTGACAATGAGGTTTGTTGGGCGACGACGCCGAGATGCTCCTAAGCTTAGAATTTTCGTCGCTGAAATATTGATAAATTGTTTCGTAAGGTTTTGGTTAGAGACGAAGACGATGTCTAGTTTTAATTAAAGGCAGATCCTGATTGGAATCTAATTAGGTTTCAATTAGCTATTATCGTCGGCCAAAATACACCACGGCTCACACTGTGGGCCACGGTGGCTCCTCGGTGTACGACTTCTGTGGGGCATCACACACTTAAATAGAACTTTAATTGACCATCATCCGCTGTGCCTTTTCAAAACTAAATTGGGGACGGCTTTCAATGTACCAAATGCAGCTAAATATCGGTACTGTACTGCCTCTCTGACCTCTACAACCCAGTTACTGAATAACACGAGACCCCTTGTTCCTTTTCAGACTCTCGGGCTTCTGGTGACCCGTAATGACTGGTAAAGATCTCAGAATGACACCCGGGACCAACAGCTTAACGTGCTTTCCGAGGCACATCGACATCTTTGTAGGTAACCCATCCACGGACTAACCGCTGAAAGCATATCTTAACCTGACTGATTGAGATTACCTGTGCGGTCCTTACTACTTACCCACAAACCTCTTAGCTCACAAGAACCATAATTGACCATCCTCCATCAAACATCAGTACATTACGAGTCAAAAGAAACGTTTAAAGAAGAACCTCCTCAAAGACAATGTCACTTTGGCGTCACCTCAACTGTACAGTTGTTATTAATGAGAACAATTTCGAAGTGGAGTTGTTAGGGAATATCGTCGCTCAACGAAGTGTGATATGAAAGAGAGACTCTTATTTTTATGTTGTAGTTATTTCTAGAAATTGATATGAACTGCTTTCGTTCTGATCTTTGGAATTTTTCACATGAGACGAACAAAATAATTTTCGTTTTTTCGGAAACATTGAGTATGTTCGCCTCCTGCATCCATAGTAACACGACTCGTATTTTTATGATTGATTTTCATCTTTTACTGAAGAAGTATATAAAGCCACGTATACCTTAACATTAGTGTGGTTCTTACTCCAAAAAAATAAACTTTGATTTCACAGAGCACTACATAGTTTGACTCTAAATCATAAGAAACTAAATCGGTGCTTTAATTTTAATTTTTAAATGATATTTAAGAGTTGCTACCAAGGGTTGAATTTGAAACAACAATTCAAAATCTCTACATTTGTTGGATGCTTTTATTGATAAGTCTGAACATAAGAAATACAAAATTATTGTTATCTGACTTTACCAAATTATTATTACAAATGAAGACACATGTAACTATTTGGATAATTTATTTTTAAGAATCAAGAATTGTAATTATTCTTTCACCGATAGACGGAAATACTGCTTTTGTGCTTCATTTGGTGTAATTAATTTATTATATTTCTCCATTATTGCAACATTACGCTCAGTTATGTAGTTCACTACGCACATAGAACGGTCATGCATTGCTTTTTGTTAAAGTTTGACAAGCGGTAGCGACCTCTACGATGGTATCGAAAAATTAAAACAAAAAACATCTGAAAATAATATAATCACAAAGTATTGTGATAATACTTCATCATCATCATCATCAGCCTATATTGTTCCCACTGCTGGGATACATGCCTCCTCTCGGTGAGAGGGAGTGGGCCGTAATCCACCACGCGGGGCCAGTGCGGGTTGGTAGATGTCACATGTGTTCGAGTTTTTGGTTCTAAGACATGCTGGTTTCCTTCACCGTTTTGAGAGCAGTGGTGATGAAATAATTTACACAAAGTAAAGCGCCTGCCTGGGTTCGAACCCACGACCAACAACTCGTAAGTCGAGGCCGTTACCACTGGGCCACCACTGCTCTCTGTGATGATACCTAAAAAGTCGAAAAAATAAAGACCACCCTCCTAAACATCACAATGTCAGGTAGAAATGCAGTTGACCACAAATGTTGACTAATACCCGCACAATAAACGTCCGCAAGTCCAAAGCAAACAAAACGAGAATGCTTAATATTGTAACACAGAATGTATGAGCACAGCAGACATAACTAGAATTTGTGTTTTGCTAACTAAACAAGGCGGAGCACATTCATAATGTAGGTAGAGCAGTGGGCTATTATTACGCCTAAATAAAAAGTCCTCATACAAGGATTTTAAATGGAGCTCAATTTATATTTGACTTCATGCTATCTGGATTAAATGACAATAGCTTTTAAAATTGTCTTGTATTACAAATAATTATCTTCTCTTTTCTTTCTCTATACACGGGGATTTTAACATCTAAAAAACTTAAACCGCCGAAAAAACTGAAAAGCATAAAATAATAAACCTTAAAATTATGAGTCGACGCTTTGCGTGATCTTTGTTCATTGATTTTTCAGCGCCGACTCAAAATTTTAAGGTTTATCATTTTATGCTTTTCAGTTTTTTCGGCGGTTTAATTTTTTGTTAAAAAGTTTTTATTTTATAATTTTTTGTGACTTTAATGTACTGATAATACTTGGCAAGGTATACCCTATCCAACAAAAAAAGAATTATCAAAATCGGACTACTCTGTATAAAGTTATGCGTGGTTATACATTACAATCAGTGAGTGAACAATCAATCATCCCCTGTTTTCCGACCCTTAGGGTTCGATTTTTTTTTCCAATATATGGGACCACCTTGGGAGTATACCCTTTCCAATAAAAAAAGAATTGTCACAATCGGACTACCATGTACAAAGTTATGCGTGATCATACATAAAAAAAAAAAAAAAAAATATACGCGTCGAATTGATAACCTCCTCCTTTTTTTTCGTCGGTTAAAAATTGGAACGAACGCCCCAATTGCGTTATATATTATTAATCAAATTCATCCATTGCTTCATATTTTCGGAAAAATTGTCTACTCCATGAAGTTGATGACGCAATCAATGTTGTTTTACTGTCAAAATGAAAGCTATTTCTAGTGTTCGTGTGTTACGCAATTACCTCGCCAGGGTTGCAAATCAGGAGGCGGTCCACCTTACTCATGGGCAGTGGCTACACTGGCACACCATTCAGCTGTGTTCGGTTAGCCTGGAAGTCGACCCTGATATGGTTGAAAAAAGGCTAGGTGGATGAAGATGATGATTGGTTTTGTATCGTCTTGAAACAGTACAGGTTGTCTTGAATAAAACACAGATTGAGTAGAAATGTTTGGATTTAACACATTCTTACCGCGGTAGTACGTCCTCCTGCGTTAATTTCCGACATCCACGCGGGCGAAGCCGCGGGAATAGCTAGTATGAGTTATAATCCTACTTACTACTAATATTATAAATGTGAAAATATGTATGATTGGGTGTTTGTCTCTCAATCACGCAAAAATAGCTGAATGGATCTGGATCGAAAATGGCACACAGAGTATGTCTTACCTATATAACCTGGATTAGCACATTCTTACCGCGGTAGTACGTCCTCCTGCGTTAATTTCCGACATCCACACGGGTGAAGCCACGGGCAAAAGCTAGTAATAAATAAAAATGAAATTCACTCGAGTTAACCATTGACTCGAGAGGAGGTCTGATGTCGGCTTGAACTTTTCCAAGCTGATTTGCCTTGCCCTTTTATTTTTTTGTATTTTTTTGCCGGTATAATAACGGGCACTACAGACGTATCAGTGAGTTCTCCAGGATGGCACCACATCGGTGATACCTCTGCTACTGCAGATGTGGGGGTAGTAGGTGGAAGTAATCACTTATTGTCAAGTAGATGGTCTGCTGTGTGCTACGTTTGGATGTAGAGTGCGTTAATTGTTATGTGTGTTGATCAGGTAGTACGTCAGACATATCCATTTGCATTTGAAACGTATAATAAAATATTTGACAGCTTCAATAAAACTTGTATTTATACCTACGATTACTGATAAGTTTTTTTGCCAAAACTTTATAAAAAAAAGATAAAATTGAACTTTTACATGGCTATCGGAAAACATAATAATTATGTACCAATACAAATCCTTTGATATATGAATACACAATATATTTAATTTTATTACGTAACAAAGGTTTCAAACTTCAACGTACATTAAATAAGGTATCTAATTACTTTTGGTTACAATATGAGATTAGGTCTCTACTTAAAGGCCTGTAGATTTTTCTGTTTGACTGGACCCGCAGTACTCTCGTAAAATACAAATACCCACATCAATTTAGGGTACCTTTTGAAGTCTATTTACGTACTGACTTTGAGGTTGACCTAGAGACAGGATTGAAGGCAGTAGAAAGTTTAGGTGAAACACTGTGAGTTTCTAGTAAAGTCCGATTTATTGCCGTTGTTTATTTGGCATAAATATCTACCTTGTGCGAAGTTAACACAGAAGATTAAGTGAGGTATATAACGTCCATTTGCTTTACGACTAGTACTCATACTTTTCCTGTAAAGGATTAATAGAAAAAGTAAATCATTTAAAACGAGTTAGTTTAGCCAGTTTTTAGTTTAGGTCTAAAAGGTTATTTTTAACAAGCTATTTCTGACCTATAACCATTCAAATAAAAGAGAATCATTATAAAAAAAGAAGATAATTGCAAATATTTACTTACCTGAGTCACAAATCAACAAATTGTAGTAGTTAGGGTACATAAGAAAAACCTGGAAATCTTTGGATAAGAAAGGAGAAGAACATTATTCATAAAACATGTGTCAATAAAACTATTAAATTTATGTAATTCATTTATTTGTCGTCTATATCGTTTATTTAGTCTCTATATCTAAATTGATTTACTGACACCCAAATAACTGACGACGACAACAAACAACAATACAATAAATTGTGTACTGAACAAATCCCTACTGAAATAACTTGGACCTACGCATCAACATTTTATTCACTAGACAGTAAATAAATATTCTCTGAAACGATGTCTATAAACGACATTTAATACATTCACAGAATGTTGACATTCCTACAATGATAGAAACTTTAGCTGTAAACCTCAAAATAGAAGAAGAAAAATGAAGGCAATATGAAAATAAAACTGAAATTTATTAAGAATTTTTAGGTATAATTAATTAAATGAGTTTCGCTTGTTCGGAATTTATATCTGCCTGACACAACAGCTTGCAAAATTTTTAAATATGTGCAAATAAATTAGTTTTTTCTTATTTGCCAATAAATTAGTTAAATAACGTCTAAATTTTAATATTAAATGTACAGACAGGAAATTTGCCTATTAAAATAAAAGGAAAAAAGAAACAATAAACTGCTAAGAACTATTAACACAAAGGTCTCTTAATTAGATTTTGAGATAACAAAAAGTGCTAAATTAAATATTTTGCTAAATAAAAGAACGACTATTTAACCATTTAAACCATTTATATGAATATTTAACGTCGACTGCGTCTGATAAAAAATGTCTGCGGTTCGTTTAGTAACAAAAAGGAGCCTAATGTATTTAAAACATTTATAAAGATAGTTTAATTGTAACTATGACACTGGAATATTACTCTGGTATATTGAGCGAGGAATATATTCAAATTACATGCTGTAAGTACTAATAGGAGTTAAATTAGGTTTGAAAATATATTACTCAAAGCGCGTCTCGTAAACTTCGTCCGAAGCTAGAATGCACCTTTAAAGATCCACACACTTATAATTATAATATTCTCTCTCTTTTCTATCATTATTTTCTAGTTAGTATTTCTGAATGAAGATTTTGACCTGATGTGACCAGTCCCGTAACATTTGGATGAAATTCTTTCATAGCAATAAGACAAGTACCCTGATTGTCTAATTAACCGTGTTTATGAAAAGGCTGGTTATTGTAGTTTTGATAACCGATGATTACCACGATCTGGTTGATTTTTGGCACTAAATCTGCTATTAATGGAAAATCCACGATGAAGCAAAACATCGTGAGGAAACTGGCATGTCTTAGAACCGATATTTTGAAGACATGTGACATCCGCACTGGGTCTGCGTGGTGGCTTATGGCCCACTCCCTCTTTTAGAGAGGAGGCCTGAGTTCCAGCAGTGGGAATGACATTATAGGTTGACTATGCTAACCTTTCGATAAATTCCAATAGGTATATGAATTAATTGCTAAAAATTAATTCAGTTAAATGAATGAAAGAATAGAATTTAGAATTTACACAAGCATACAGATATCAAGATTTCATAACACAAAAGGACTGAGTCACATAAATTATATGTAAAACCCGACGGTATGAAGTAAAAAAGAACAACACATGGCTAACTGGCTAACCCACAGAATTCCGGTTTGTTAATAAAACCTGTCATTTAAGGCTTACATCGAGACATGGGTCCAACACGACCAAAACGTAGGGAATAGGAGACTTTAATTAAATCTAAAACCGCCCGAGAATATAATGTAAATCATGAAACGGTATAACCCTGGCGTAAAATGTTTTCGCTTATTTTAGATGCAGCTGCACGGACATAGCAACATAAGGCTTTCAAGCAAACGAATCGGCTTTTTGTGAACTTCTTCCTTAGGACAAAGCGAATTTAAAAAAAAGCAGTGGTTTTGAAAACAGGCGATAGGTAATAGGTAGAACGGGCTGGTGTCCGCAACTCCACGTCTGAGCGCGTATTTTGCATACGGGTGGGAAATCGGTTATTCGATCCACCCCAGCTCCTCGAGAAAGGCCAGCAACGCCTTGATGTTGCTGACTATCTCACGTAGGGTACCTGGGTTACCGAAGTACTTGGCCCTGTATGCGGCGATCGCCGGGCAGTTTAGAAGCACGTGCGCTGCTGTCTCGTCGTCCCCAATGCAGGCCCTGCACAGCGGACTGTCTGTAACTCCTATGACAGATAGATGTTTATTAAACGACCCATGTCCAGTTATTGCTGCTGTTACCATACGCAGCTGTCGTTTGTCTAACCGGAGGACCTGTTTTGTGAGGCGGGCATCGATGGTAGGAAGTGCTTCCTTGGCCTGCCTGCACTCACTTTGGTCCACCCATAGCTTGCAGTGTAGATTTCTGGTACGTTTTCTTACCAGAGAGCGTAGGAACCCAAAGGGAAGTGGCGCGATGGATTCTGGTCCCACCGGTGTCATGCTCGACCCCCTTCTGGCAAGTTCATCGGCGGCATCGTTACCAAGCGAACCGCTATGTCCTTTTATCCATTGAATGGTTATATTATTGAGGCTACCCACCTGGTTGAGGCGCTGGTGGCACTCGTATATTAACCCAGAGTCAATCAAGTGACTGTCCAGCGCTTGCAGAACAGCCATACTGTCTGAGAATATGCGGATTGAGTGGTCTTTAACTATCCTGGCCATGATGGCTGAAGCAGCAAGAGTGATCCCAATGCATTCAGCCTGGAACACTGTGTTGTGGACTCCCAACGGTATGGCTATATGTATGTTGAAGTCCTGCGAGAAGACTCCAACACCTGTGCCACTGTCTGTTTTTGATCCGTCCGTGAAGATGCGCAGCTCAGTGGGGCGCAAACCCTCACACCAGCGATCTTCGTGAAGCTGGATTCTGTATTTTTTATCAAAAATGAACTGTTTGGGTACCCGGTCATTTATAGCCTTAGTGATGGGGAACTCATTGTTGAGTTCCTTAAGCAGCGCGGTGTGTTGTGTGTCTCTCTTTCTCCAGAGGTTAGTTGCGTCCAGACGCGCCGCCGCCCTCGTGGCTTCCTGCTGTATGAACAGGTGGAGCGGTGGTAGACCCAGCATGGCGTCCATGGCTGCAGTTGGAGTAGTCCTCATGCAGCCCGTGACCGCCATGCAGGCTAGTCTTTGCATGCGTTGCATTTTGTTACAGGCTGTAGTAAGCTTGGTGCGGGGCCACCAGACCACGGCCCCGTAGGTGATCATGGGTCGGATCACTGCGGTGTACAGCCAAAGTATGATTTTGGGGGATAGGCCCCACTTCTTATCTATCATTTTCCTGCATTGCCAGAATGTGATGCAGGCCCTGAAAACAGGCGTTACAACATAAACAATTAAATGGATTTGGGTGAAATTTGACGAACAGATAGTTTTAACCTAGATTAGACACAAGGTACTTTTAATCCCGGTGTTACGTTACTGTGTGATATTCTTCATACGCAACGCGGGCAAAGCTGCGGGCAAATGCTTGTGAATAATAAATCGTTGAAGTAGGTCTATTTTCATTCGAGACGTTTTTATAAGATTGATTTCTATCCTTTTAATATAAAAGGATTAAAATTAAATTGCATGGGCCTTGATTTGTTATTGAAATTGAATATTCCAATGTACTTTTATGTAGATATTTGAAATACCAGAAAAAATATGAGTACTTTTTTACATATGGAACAACACAATGTTCCATATGTAAAAAAAAAACTAACCTTTTATTTGTATTTCAGTGATCAAAATAAGATATAAGAGCTTCTAAAAACAATAAAATAAAAAAGACTGGTAGAACAGAAGTCAAAGCATGAAAATCCCAGACGTCTGAATACATCCATAATAAAATATATAAAAACTTATTAACAAAAAAATTAAAAGGAATTCCCTCAACTGTCTATGGTCTCCATCATCAGACCTGTAATGGCATTTATAACCCATATGGGTGCGAAGTTCTCATCAATAGAAATGAATTAAGTCCAAACACCGGGTAATTGCTGTAAATCGTTGAGGAGTTCCCTCGACTGTCTTTCGGCTTCATCATCAGAGCAACTTCAAACCTTCATTAAATAGTAGTGCTTTTTTTTTTTTTTTTTTTTTTTCAGGATGGGAAATCATCAAATGACTTCTCCCACTCTGGGCGGAGCGGGAGGGTGTGTCAGAATTTTACTGACTAAAACCCACCCGTGTTCCATCAGTTGCCCATGTGCCAGGGTCACGGTATCTCTTTCGAACAATCACGCGACCCCGGAAATAGTAGTGCTTTAAGATGATTAATGAAAAAAATAAATAAATGCAAAATCGTAATGGCGACTACGTCTTCTCTGGGATGTCATCATCAGATCCTGGTTTCCTTATCATGATCTCACCCTTGGAGTATCTCCTTTCCAACAAAAAAGAATCATCAAAATCGGTTCATAAACGACGAAGTTATCCGCGAACACACATTAAAAAAAATATACAGTCGAATTGAGAAACCTCCTCCTTTTTTTGAAGTTGGTTAAAAAGAGGATCCCTATAGTAAAATCACTGGAGATTATATTTCAAATAATACGTACATGAGCAATGATCAGAAACAAAACCACTATATTCTGATTGTCTGTGATCAAAGTATATCAAACAATGAGAATAATATAAAGGAAACACGTAATACTTGACCTTTTTACTATCAAACTGCCATGATAAAGGTTCGTTCAAATGAAGATAGTTTCTTGCCGGTCGAAATTAGGGGAGTTTCCGTTCGCCAAAAAGGCGCGATTATCTCACGAATGTTTTTTTGTCATACGAGAATCGTCAGACGGTTTTCGTGAAGAGTTAATAGAAAACGAAAAATACGATCTTATTTTCGCGGACAAACTTCCAAACAAAATTCACATTTCGCTAATTATGTTAATGAACAATGTAATAGGGGTGACCCTATTGCTATCAACCGAGCACAAATCTAGCCGCAAGACTGCTTCTGAGAAATTCCAGATAGAAAAACTTAATAACATGTTTTCCCAACCTGGGAATTGATCCCTGAACCTCATGTCGCTTGTAAACACATCAGTTTTTCGTACGCACTATTAACACGGGTTAGCTTTCGATCCCCTTTCGACAAATTATTAGAGGCAAGCAACTTTCATCGTATAAATGAGTCTAAAATGTGACCAGTCTTTTTTATCGCTTCACACGCATGACAACTTACTGTGATTTTCACTTGCCAGACTGCCAAATCACTTGCGGGTCATATTAGGACGGACACAAATAAATTCTTTTGGTGGATATTCAGTGATAAATTGTTACTCAGACGAACCCTACTTACCTACTTATAGTTGGTGGTGTAACAAGGGTATTGGGATAAAACGATTTGAATTCAACTGCCGTACCTTTTATTTTCATTTAGTGCCTATAAAACCGTTTACTAATGGAAGACATTTAAATGCTGCTGAAAGACGTATTAGTAATGCACAAGTAAAAGTATCTTTAGATAAGGGTATTATATAAGACGCGCTTTGGGGTTTTGTACGTTATCTGTTGAAGACGATTAAGATTTTTATAATAATTTGTTACTAAATATATTCTACTTTCTGGAATCGGTAAAAAAGCTATATTTCACAGCCGCATATTTCGAAAGCAAAACAAATTCAATAATGCTTCTCATGAAATATGAAACGTATCACAACTGGCGAGCTTTTCTATAAGGTTTTCAAGAACATAGATTTATGAGATTCTAGAGAATTTTGTGTGACAATACAGTGCGCGTTTTGATTTTTATTTTGTAATACAAGAATCCTTTTTATATAGGTATATGCTTTTGTAATTTGTGCTGTCCAGTATCTTTTGGTGTCTGTCCCCAAGCTGCGGGGCGAGCACGGGCATACCGAAAACGTGTGTGACAAGCCGTGATAAATTATGTTATAAATTACAAATTGTCTTCAATTTTGGCACGGGTCAACCAAATTATATAATTTAGAACGCGACATGACTTTCATGTTTGAGTGATATATGTATAAGACATAAAATGTTAAGACAAAAGAAAAACAAAGTGCGCATCTATTCTTGTCTTCAATGATTTAAGCCTGTATTCTGGTATGATTTGAATTCAGATTAATAATAAAATCCAAGTTTAAAATTGTTAAAAACGAAATTTTTCTATGTCGCAAACAATAATAGTTTTTTAAAATTATTGTATAATCTAAGTATGTTTGTATGTATGTGTCTATTTAGTCTTCAAAAACTAAAATACAGATATACTAAAATAAATAACTAACTATATACAAATAAATGCAAAAACAAAGGACACTTAGGCGTCGAAGTACTCGTCCGCATCACTGTCATCTGGAAACGTGCCCAGAAGACTGGCAGCATTGCCACGTTGAATGGTAATGCTAATTCAACCAGCCGATGAGAAATTTCCTTAAAAAGGAGGCGCACACTCGGGCCCCATGACCCAAGCGTTTCAACCCCAAACGGCTCAAAACTGTAGTTATCTATAAGGTTACAGTATTTGTGTCGCTTGAGAGTCTCAGCAGCCGCAACAGCGGCACCAGCACAGCCCGCCGTGCTAGGAACATGAGATGGCGCAAGGGTGTCGACACAGGTTGCGTCCCACACCAGAGGCCTACCCACCTTCCAAGGCAACAACGTCATGCCGTCTGGTCTCTTCCCATCGTCTCGTACCAAGGCGTTTGGTTCTAATACCGCTGGTACGCCGGCGGTTACAACAGCTCGACGAATAATATTGTTTATGCTGGCGTGCCGTGCTATGCGGCCTGCGCTCCTGCAGCAGGACAGGCCATGGTGCCCTAGACTGTCAACAGCTTCACCGCAGTGACAGCGGTGTGGAGCAACACAAGGTGCGCCCAAGCGGAGACACGTAGCGAGCCGAAACGATAAGTCATCCATCATAGTACCTATGGTGGATGATGGGAGCGCCTGAAGCCACAAGCCTGACTCCCATTCTCCCACAGCCAGCAGACGGGCACGCTCGACAGTATTAGGTGACGTGTTTATTAGGGTATTCCGTATAATACTGCAGAGCGGCACGTCCCACTGTCTCTGCAAGGACGGGTTGTCGGGCAAAACCGTATTTGGACAAGCCATTTTCCAAGCAATTAACGCATCGGTCAAACACGGTACTTCTAAATCGACCAGTGTGGAAGATAGAATATTCCTGGTTAATTTATCGGTACTGTGGAGCGAGGAGAGGAAGGCCATAAACTTATACTTGAAATTTTGCGGACGCCGAGACCACCCAGGTGAATGGGAAGTGTGGCTTGCTGCCATGCTCGGTCGTTCAGGCCACAATTAGTATCGAAGTCAGAGTGTTTCTAATAATTTGGTCTACTTTTTCTAAAAGTTGTCGGTGCTTCCATAGACGGAAGGAGCGAAGGCTATATGTTA
This sequence comes from Aporophyla lueneburgensis, assembly GCA_932294355.1. Taxonomy (NCBI): domain Eukaryota; kingdom Metazoa; phylum Arthropoda; class Insecta; order Lepidoptera; family Noctuidae; genus Aporophyla; species Aporophyla lueneburgensis. The sequence goes on from OW028734.1 coordinate 25,321,601, forward strand.
ATTTTGGTCCAAAAGAATAGTACCGAATCAGTGTGAAGGCCGAATGAATGTTAATTTTGAAAAGTCTTTCCGAGACATCATAAAAATTCTGTATTTTCTCAATGAACGTTGGAAAAGATTCGTCGAAAATTGGGGACCCTAGGAGGTGAAGAGAATTTATTTCCGTTATTTTGATATCTGGTGCTATTGTATTAAACCTTGCTATAGTAGTCTGTCTGTCAGTGGTTTGGCGAAAAGATAAATTTCACATTTTGATAGGTTAAGGTCTAGACCAATGGTACTAATTTTTTTTTTAAAGTTAAATCTTTTAAGACTGTACCTACATCACCCCCTAGGGTTCTGTCATCCAAATACCATACGTTGAATTTAGAATTTAGTTGTCGAATAATTGGATTTATGGCCAAACTAAAAATTACTGGCCCTGTATGTATGTAATGTTTTGCACAACGTTTCTTTGTCACTGACTAGATTGAACTAATCTAAAGAACTTTCTTCCAAACAAGGACGATAAAGGAAGTTGTCCAACAAAACGTTAGACGGGTTTATTTGTATTTATCAAACTGTCACGATAATTATTACGACAGTAAGAACGATGTTTGTTTATTATGAGAATATAAATGAAAAATGTAATTCGTAGGCGGTATTATTATTTATCATGAACAGAGCAATATGTTTGCGGGAAATTGCCATCAATTTCTGAAGTAATTTGTTATTATTGTTTCTTGATTGTACGTTTGTGACTCGCTTTTCTATTATGAAATTTAACTAAAATGTTAATCTATATATTAATACGTGAAGCGAAAACTTTGGATCCCTTTTTACGAAAATTGGGCGGACGGAGGAGTATGAAATTTCGCACACTTATAGTTTATACAGAGAAGAAGTGACAAATGCTAATATTTTTTTTAATTATGCGTATAAATACATTATTTTCAATAAATAACACGTTACACACACTACTATTCACTACCGTGTATTTAATACACACATGCACAAATCGAGTATATATTTGTTTTTGGTATTATTTGTCTATAGCCATAATGAATGTCAAATATAATTATGGATTACGAAAGTTTATTGTCGAAATCTGTGGTCCAATCGAGAATATCTGTCTTAAATATTTTGTGTCTATAGTCTTGCTGAATATGTCAAGTATAACCATAAGTAATAAATATGACAACATGAAGTAAATGCTGTTCTGTCACCCATCAAAACTGTAATCTTATGTAATATTTTGAAATAATCTATTAAATGTATTAATACATTTAATACTATAGACACAAAATATTTAAGACAGATATCGTACCTACGCTGTGTAAATTTGACTTCGCTTTTAATTAAAAACGTACCCGTAATGGTTGTTTTGTTTTTAGGTCATCCGGTATGACCTGGTCATGTATCAGTGATAAAATGAGAGAGAATTATAAAAAAAAATTATCATTAAAAACACAAAGTGCTTTCAATATCCTACCACGCTTAATTTTTTCATCCCATTTCAAAGAAGCAACCAGTACAAATCGTGTCGCAAAACATGAGAATAAATCACTCAGTGTCATCCCTTCATTTCTGCTATTCATGCAGTCATATTTCAGTGAACGTGAATGGAATTCGGTGAACCTTGTTACAGTGGTTGAATGGACTAAGGCCCGGACTGTCGGGCAATAGGTCATGTTTGCTCTCTTCCCGTTGTACTAGTACATGTGAACTTACTTGTAGAATAACCTCATTATTTCACTTAGACGACCTTATTATGTTGTGAGGCTTTTTTGAAACTTCATTTTCTATTAGTGGTCTTTTTTTTCGTAATGCATCATCACTTATCAAAGCTAATTGACGTTTTTAGATGAGAGCGATTGCCATCTCAATATTGTGTGCATAAACAAACCATATTTTAGAAAATTGAACAGCTAAATATACAGTTTGTAATTGAATTCAGATTAAATAGAAATTTTCTGAGTATTTCTGGTTCGTATGTGTTTTTTTTTTCTAGATATAGTACCTAGAAAAAAAACATATAAGGTATATTACGTATGAAGTTAAATATACATGTTGTTTGTAACTGTTTCTGGTTCAGTTTAGCTAGTAAAACTTATGTCATGTATACGTAAGTATAATATATACCATTTATTTATTTTTTAAGTAAAGGTATGATATACATACCTATGACTTCACATAGATTAATAAAGTGGTGAATAATTTCAATTAGCCTCTTTCACTAAATTTTTAAGTACTTAATGCGTAATCTATGTACGGCCCACATGGTCGTGGTTTTAAACCCCTATACACCTACTAAGAATGCAAATAAACCGGCGGCATTGATGGCGCCTGCGACAACTTACAAATCATAATTGTAGACGTCTTTTTTTTTTTTCAGGATGGGAAATCATCAAATGACTTCTCCCGCTCTGGGCGGAGCGGGAGGGCGTGTCAGACTTTTACTGACTAAAACCCACCCGTGTTCCATCAGTTGCCCATGTGCCAGGGTCACGGTATCTCTTTCGAACAATCACGCGACCCCGGCAGGCATCGGTCCTAGTAGACCCCTACACTGCTGCTGACATCTCTTTGAGGCGCGCGTGGAACACTGCGCGCCGTCGACCCGAGCCTGGTCCTTACCGGGCGGCGAGCTACCCATTGCTCGCCACCCGCAAGCTCGCGCCTACGGTGGCCGGGAGTCCGCTATTGACTCCCGACGCCCGGGGCGTCTCCTCCTGCGGTGGCTAGGGACGTGAGGGCGCAGAGACTGCCACTCCCTCACGCGCCCCGCCTCCTCCTTCGCGAGCATTACTGCTTCGCAGAAGGAGGTGACAGCTTCACCGGCTCGCACCAGGGCCGGACGCGAGAGGTCGCCGCCGCCGATCGCCTCTACGAGGACACGGCGGTGCCCCGCCCAGGCAGGGCACACCTCCACCGTATGCTCCACCGTGTCCTCCAGACGATCCTCGCAATGGAAACACCCGGACGTATCCTCCCGCTTTATCCTGAACAGGAACCCACCGAAGCACTCATGCCCGGTGGAACCTGCGTCAGGCGGAAGGTGAGGACGCCGTGACGCTTCTCTATCCACTCCTCAAAGAGGGGACTTACCGCCGCAATTGTGGCGTGCCCAATTGTAGACGTCTAAAATCCGCAATTTTGATATTATTATAATCAAATTGAGCCTTTCGCCATCCCACAACCCAGACAAATCGATAGACACCTCATTTATTAAAACCCATTCAGGCGTTTTGATGCTTTGAGGCTGTAAAGAATCTAAAATACAAAGACATGATGATGAGATGTTCCACCGATCCCTAATAAATTGAGATAAAGGCAGGAGAATAACGGTAATGACGTCGATAGTGAAAGCATGAAAAGCATGTGTTTGCTGTCACAAAGTCGGGTGAAAATACAGCATTAAGCATGAAAAACATAACCCTGTTTTTGTTATTGTGCAGTTGTATAAAAATACGGCTTATGAGTTCTGTAAATTCACTATCTCTCTGTATCTTTAATTCACATTCGCAACATAAAATATGCAAACGTCACAAGCCATCATAATTTATAGTGTCGCCATTGCAATGAAATAGGTAATATCGGTCGATACGTAGAGAATACACGAGTGACCGCGATCGATGGCCATCTGTTTTGCATTTTATGTTGTTCCTGTCCGTCACACAAAGTCCATGAATTTAATTGGATTTATATGGTGCCTTTTGACGGCAGCGTAATTAACGAATAAATAACAGCACCATATACCTAGATGTAGCAGTATAGCAGTTATTTTGGTGGTTCATTGATCGTCGTGTCTGTTATAAAGGCTCCGATAAGTGCGACTAGACGCCGATGCGGCGACGGTGCGAAGCAATTCTTATATAACAATTCGCACGATGTTATCATAAAAATTGTTCTACTACAGTCACGTCGCCTCCTATCGTCGGGACGATTATGATTTGATCCGATGATAATGCCTATTCGTTTCTAGCTAACAAAAGCTGATTGTGATACGTCGTTTTTAGGGTTCCGTTGCCAAATGGCAAAAAACGGAACCCTTATAGATTCGTCATGTCTGTCTGTCTGTCTGTCTGTCCGTCCGTATGTCACAGCCACTTTTTTCCGAAACTATAAGAGCTAAGCTGTTGAAACTTGGTAATTAAATGTATTCTGTGAATGTCATTAAGATTTTCACACTAAAATAGAAAAAAAAACAATAACTTTTGGGGTTCCCCATACATAAAACTGAAACTCAAAAATTTTTTTTTTCATCAAATCCATACGTGTGGGGTATCTGTAAATAGGTCTTCAAAAATGGTATTGAGGTTTCTAACATCGTTTTTTTTCTAAACTGAATAGTTTGTGCGAGAGACACTTCCAAAGTGGTAAAATGTGTGTCCCCCCCCGTAACTTCTAAATTAAGAGAATGATAAAACTAAAAAAAATATATGATGTACATTACCATATAAACTACCACCAAAAATTAGTTTGAACGAGATCGAGTAAGTAGTTTTTTTTTAAAACGTCATAAATCGTAAACCGCAATTTACCTTTCATTCAATCAACTGAAATACAAAAATAAAAATAAAAAACATTTATTTTCATAAACATAAACCTTATGCATAAACCGAGAATACCTACAGGTTTGTTCAGAACCCTCGGTGCGCGAGTTCGACTCGCACTTAGCCGGTTTTTATTATTTTTATCGATATATTAAAGTAATTTGTCTGCTACGTTGGTCCGATCCGCACAAGTGCTTCTGCTAAGCGTGAGGTTCTCGGTTCAAGTTCGCGAAAACTGAGCTTTTCCATCAGGTGTTACCCAGCAGTGATATTATCTAAAGATAAATAAAAGGCTTGCGCGCAGCGCTGCCGCAGCTGTGAAACATCGTGGCAGTGTGGTATTCACTAAGCTGTGAGTAGCTACAAGATTGCGACGGCCGACAGTTAGAAACTTCAACTCAAATATTTTAGACTCTCAGTCGAGACTGATCGATTGTGATTTAAAGAAATTTGCTGCAAGGCCTTATTTATCTACGACACAGCGATGGGAGGTTACAGGCTTGAGTTCATCGACTACCATAACTGTGTTAGTAAACACCGTGTGGATCAGCGCTGCACGCTCGGTCGATATCAATACTTGTATCGACGACAAGCTTGTCGTTCAGCCAAAACATTGTCTCTTACAGTCTTATTAATAAACGTCGACTAGAACAAGAATAACTTTACTCCAAATTTAAAGTTTGAAGTAATTAAATTTAGTATTAATAAATGGCAAGTAAGGAGAGAGTAAGCGAATCCGAGCTTACTCTCGGAATAAAAGTTAATCATTGGCACAACATAGTTTAGCGACTGATTAAGCATAGAGTAACGGTGTATTTTGACATTTCACCTAATTCCTAACCTATTTTGTATTTCTAACCATTGGTCGTTTGTGCTTCTTTCACGCGTGTTTATTGTGTTTAGAAAATGGAAATAGATTATTTTATTGATGATTTGAGGGTGTTAGATGAAGTAAATGAGATTGAAAACCAGACGGCATTAGTGAGACGTGTCAAATTGTATAAAATACGGAAAAATCCACTAGAAGAACTTCAAGAAACAGAGTTTAAATCTAAGTATCGGTTTTCTCGATCCACTGCTGTGTTTATAATTGACATGGTGAAAAATGATTTAGCTGGTGATGCAAGAGGTGGCTTTATACCACCCCATCTGAAAGTTCTAACAGCAATAAGAACATGGGCCCGTGGAGAGGTGAGATCAGATCAATATAAATTACTTTATCAAAGCTGTGCCTGTTAAGGTACCTACTTATGTTCAATTTGTAACGCAATTTTTTCATGTCAACAGATTCAAGATGATGCAGGAGATCTTAGTGGAATGAGTCAGCCAACAATATCACTTGTATGTAAACAAGTTGCCTTAGCAATATTGGCAAAAAGGACACAATGGATCAGAATGCCACAAACTGATGCAGAACAGAATAATGTCATTGTTGGATTTTATTCATTGTGTGGGTTCCGGCAAGTGATTGGTGCTATTGATTGCACACATATTCGGATCCCAAAAGTTGGTGGAGAAGTTGGACAATATTATATCAACAGGAAAGGATACAGTTCAATAAATGTACAAGTAAGTTTTTAGTACCTAGGTAGCCTATGCTTGTAACAAACAAGTAATTAAATCTTATAAACACCCTGTTAGTCATATTTTAAAATATATGTACATTGTTTTAGGTTGTATCAAACGCTAACTTGGAGATTATGGATATTGTGGCTCACTGGCGAGGAAGTACACACGATTCAAGAATATTTAATGAATGTCGCTTAAAACAAGGACTTGAACAATCAGAATTAAAAGGCAGGCTTTTAGGAGATTCGGGATATGCTTGCACTCCATATTTGTTTACCCCTGTCCTTCATCCCACTACAGAAAAAGAAGAAATATATAACCGGGCACATATAAGGACCCGCAATGTAGTAGAAAGATTCTTTGGCTTGTGGAAACAAAGGTTCCGTTGTTTACTGAGAGGGTTTACTACCAAATTAGAAAATACGAAACTGTATATTGTTGCATTGGCAGTACTGCACAATATTGCAATGCACAGACAAGATTTCATTGAGGGTGAAGAGGATTATGACATTGTCCCAGTAACACAAGCAATAAACAACTCGCTCAGGGGTAGTTCTGCACGGGCAGCATTTATTAATGAAAATTTTTAAAGAGACATTATTCATATATGCATTTGTATGTACTAAATATCAACGAAATAAAAGATTTGAGTATAGAGTTAACTTGATATTATTTTATTTTATAAAGAATTACATTGTTTTTTAAATTCTAAAATTTCCCTTTCTAATATTGCAGACTTTAATTTTTCCTTTTGTATTTTCATTGTTTCCCTGTGTATTTCCATTTTGATTGCATGTTTTTCTTCAATCATTTCCATCCGTCTCATATGCTCCTCATCCTTTAACATTCTGCTATGACTTATCATGCTATTTACATAGTCCTCATGGTTCTGTAAATAACAAATAGCAAAATTTTAAATTATTGAATATTTGCATAATAGCAGCAGTAGATACAAATAAATATTACCTTTTTGGAGTTTGTACTACTATTCATGATATTATTTAAATTTATTTTTCGTTTGGCAACCTGAAAAAATTGAGAATTACATTCATTTGAAAGTAACCATTTTTGTCACATTGCTGATATTGATCCCATATTAAAAGAGGTTCAGAATAATGTCCTGTATACAGAAAAATTAAATATAATCTGTCAAAATATTTACACACTAATTTTATCACAAACATAATTATGCATACATATGTATTTTAAATAGGTACCTTTTTTGCTGGAGTTATGCCCCTGTTTTTCATTGGAGTTTCTTCCGCTTTATCTTCAGAGATCTGTGTGTTATTTATCTTTACTGGAACTGAATCTAATTTTATTTCCATTGGAGTGGCACAATTGGTTAGTATTAGTTTTGGTTTTTCTTGAGAGATCTGTAAAATAAAATTATACATTAAATACACTATAGATTTTACAGACACACCACACACAAAGAAGATTACTGTTTTTATTTAGCTCACCCCTACAGGAGTTAATATCTGACAAGATTCTTGATCATGAACATCTTCTATGGTTTCTACACATGCAATATTCTGAAAGAGTAAAAATATGTTAACTTAATATTTTATAATTTCCAGAAAGTTATTATTGTTTTGTGTTTATACACAAAAAATCGCATGGGTACTGACGTGTGTGTTATTATAATTTGTGTCATTATTAGTTGGAAACTCAAGATTTCCAACTATGACTCCGTCCGAGTCATATAAATTATCATCCCTTAACAGCTCCGCAGGATTTAATAAATCTTTAATCTCAATTATGGTGTCATTTGGAGTTGGTGGTCTTGTTCCACCACCTGTTTTATTTGTTTCCTTTTTGGAGGCGTTATATGTTTTTCGGGCATTTACTTTCATGGTTTTCCATTGAATTTTTAACTGGGAAAGTTCACGAGGTCGGCCATTTAGCTGATTGAACCTAAAACATAAGATAAATAATGGGTTATTTTTTATTTAAAATTTTATCAGTGGCTAATAAATTACACAATCTTTTTAAATGTGTCTCAAGATATGTAATTGTATGTACACGTGTGGCTCTGATATACCTATGGATTACTAACCTAACAATAAAACTAGATTAATCCTTTTTTCGACATGACATAAATATAAACAAACACTATCTAACTTACTGTACTTAAAGAAGAGGACTTACTTATAGTGAAATTGCTCCCATGCTTTAGTTTTAATCTTGTTTGTGTTTGTGTCCAGCGATTTGTTCTCAATAATTTGAGCATATTCTTTAAAAACTGAACGAAATAATTGCTGAAACAGTAAAATACAACATTAAATCAATAACAACCACGGTAGGTAATAATAAATAAAGACCACGCATTAACTCACAACATGGCTTACCTTTTCTTCTTCATCCCAGTTTATGGAGCGAATGCGTTTTTGGCTCATTTTTAATTTAAAACAGTAATAAAGATTAATATGTGACTACTTTTATATTTTTATCCACCAGAAATCCAAAATCGCGCACAAACTTACAGAACAAGTATTCTATTCTATTCTATTTTTATAATGGCAAGCAAAGCCGATGTCGACTATTCTGCCAATGTCTAAAGTGAATTGAAATAGCAAGTGTACAGAACAAGTAATTTCAAGTAAACAGCGACTTGTCAGTTGTCACGTTGACAGTTTCTGTCATTTTATTTGTCATTTCGTTCTTATTTCATTCAATAACTCACTCTTTTTACTTTTAAATTAATTGTGTTGCCAGAACATTCGTAATAATCCCGGTGTAAGGAATGTATTATTAAACCGAAGCTACTCTATGTTTATTAATAACGTTCTAATTACAAAGTTAATACTTTGTTACTATCAGATTAACAAATCTAAGAGTAACGTCGGATTACCTTTAGAGAAGGCGATTTTTATTAATAAGACCGTTAGAGAATAGCACAACTGTGTAGTCTTGATTAGTGCCCCGTTGATGGCAATGGCTTGCCCAATAATACATAGCCGCCAGTTTGTATTTAAATTTCATAATCTAAGTGAAAGAGATTTATAATTATGAAAGACCTTTTATGAAAAATATTGAAAACCAAATGAAGACACGATTCTTTCATTCACTTATAACTTAGTTTCAGTCTTTAACTGGTTCAGTTTTACAATGTTACTAGCTAGGCTAGGTACCTGTAATAAGTTTAGTATGAAATCCACAACATAGAAAGACCTACTGACCTGCTGTAGCCGGTAATGTTGTTACGAATCACGGTGTATCAAAACACGTTTTACCACTTTGCAGACGTCACGGAATTTGTTCAGGATCGAAATAATATGGCCGCTTTGATTTAACATTAAATGTTTTTCGTACATTATTTATCATTACTGTGGTAGGTGCCTATTTACAAAAGAAGAAATAAAGGCTCTAAATGTCTGATTTATTTGTTTAACTTTATAATTGAATCCTACATTGTGTAACGTTCTTCTGTAAATTGCCTCAAATTTTATTGTGGTACTAGCTTTGCCCGTGGTTTCGCCCGCGTGGCTGTCGGAAATTAACGCAGGTATTTTTCTTAACAGAAAGGTTTTTTCTAAAATAAAAGTAGCCTAAGTTACTCCTTGTTACATCAGCTATCCGCCAGTGAAAGTCCCGTCAAAATCAGTCCAGCCCTTTCAGAGATTAGCCGGAACAAATAAACAGACAGACAGACGGACAAAAATGGTAAAAAATGTTGTTTTGGTAAATGTACCGTGTATATATCCATATACACTTAGTAAAAACTGGTTATCTTAATATTAAAAACAGACACTCCAATTTTATTTGTATGTATGTATATATGTATGTATGTATATATGTATGTATGGAGTATGTATAGATTAGTAGGTCATATCTAATGAAACAATTAACAGTAGTCTGAAAATTATTTTAATTTGGTAAAGATTTATTTTTTGCGATTTTCTCCAATGTCTAGTATTCTATTAGTTAGACTGGGTTCGTTTCTAAGGTTGGCAAAGTGGGCTTTTCTAAGCCTGGTATTTTAATTTTTGCCTGACACTCATGAAAAACTCGTATTGTAATGGGAAAACTGGTTAATGTGGATACATAACGCGGGCTAAATGAGGATTACTTTGATCAACGTAGTTTCTATTTGTCCAAGTTTTCTTCGCATCGTGTTGTCGTTTCGAGATGTTTTGAACTGAACATGGTAAATTTGACAAGAACTGGATAAAGTTGTTTCTTTAATTTTGTTTTCTAACTTGTTGAGCCTGTGTTCGTGACGCTCGTTTTTGCGAGCTTTTTGCGAGCTCCTATTCATCTATTTCCGGTTAGGTTGTACGCCGACACATAGTTGGGAAAAGACTACGCTGATGACGACGATGATGTAAACCAATACCTACAAAAAATGGCCTTTTGTTGTAGTAGTTTACCTAATCATCGTCATAAGCGTAGTACGAAGCCCAATGCGAATCGCAAGCGAAGGGTTCCGTACCACCGTAAAAAAACTTTTTTACAAAAAAAAAACAACCGACTTCCTCAAAAACACTACAAAGTGAAAAATAACTTTAATTTCGGCAGTCGGTGTCTTAGGATTTGTATTTAAGGTTTTTGCCACCGACTTCCGAAATTAAAGTTATTTTTCACTTTGTAGTGAAACACGTTTATATATGACGGAGTTATGGCCGAACATACATAAAAAAAAAAAATATAAACATCCGAATTGATAACCTCCTCCTTTTTGAAGTCGGTTAAAAATATTTAACTTTATTCTATTAATTTAGGTATGCAAATTTTTGTTTTTGTGTTTTGTACCAATATAATAATAACATCAAATTGGCGCATTATAGCTGTTAGGTATATACGAATTTTTAAATAAATAAATACACTTAAAAGTACTCTACATATCAAGACACGGTAATTGTATAGTTTTTTATTAACTTTATTATTTTTATAAATTGTTGTTGTAAAAGAAATACGCTTTATAAAAAAATCTTACCCATCTAGTACTTAGTACTAGTTACGAAGGTATAAAGCAATTTCTAGTTCAATGTTTGGTAAGCTCCTACTAAGTTATGACAACCTGGTACTTCAAAGGCATAACGCGTTTTGTAGCTGACACACAAAATGTATGAGAAAATGATATTTTGTTTTCTCGTATTTTTTGTTCACTGTACTTTAACTTCAATTTTCTTGTGGTCCCAAAATACTACTGCATAATAATTATTGTATTTTAGGTGGAAACCGGGACCGCGATCCCGGCCCTGAAAGCCCCACGACCCACAGGAGGACTGACAACGAAAGCATTTACCGCGTAGGTATTATACTTTTCAATATGATATCGTATTGAAAAGTATAATACCTACGCGGTTAAATGTATGGAACAGCAAATTAAAAACCCCCGAAAAATTTCAACCCAGGGGCGGGGTTCAAAATCGTGTACTCGAATCCATTGTAACAGGCTTCGCATATGTGTAGTACCTGCCACCCTGTTCATGCATTTCTTCTCTTTTATGAGTGTTCGACGCCAGGCCAGGGCCTCACCATACTTTTTAATAAGCGCAGTGGAAGTTATGATGGTGGGGTCCTGGAGCAAAAGTGGCGAAGCGAACTGTCCGCCGTGCGCGGAGCTGAACAATATAATATTCAAATAACTCACCTGATGGTAGAAGAACACCTGCTCTGGAGCCTACCTGGATGTATGTATGTAAGTGAGTGTATATTGTATTGTGTAGTGACGTTATAAATGGGTTTTCCAGGATACAGGCCGCAACAATCCGCCAGATGTTTTCATGGCACGTGGTCTCCAATGGTATCACTAACACATGGAACTAATTTCCATTTCAAACAAACTGAACCCGTATTATTTCTTCAAAGAGGGTTGATTACGCACAAAAACAATTGGATCATGACAAATTGTCCCAAACGAATCGATTTAAAGGGATTAATTTACAACTGGTCACGAAATCAAACGGCGACGATGCTCCCTTTTTCCAAGACCAAACCAAAGTGTCAAAGTCAAACTGACAAGTGACAGATGTCACTCTGTTACACGAAATAATGCGTTCACAGAGTAACCAATTCGAACGGGACGGAACAATGAGCTTTTTTCAGTAGCCATGTTTTTCAGTTGCCATGGAAATTGATTAACTTTCATTTAAAAATGTTTGAATGAAGATCTTAAACGAAGGGATGACACTAAATGATTCACTTTTATGTTTACCGACACAATTTAATTTTTGGTTGCTTCATTCAAATTGGAAGGAAACAATGAGTTCACTGTTTCTTTCCACTTCACTTCACTTCCACTTTCAACAGCCTGTCACAGTTGTGACAGGCTGTTGAAAATGCTTCGCGTCTGTTATAATATTACATTAGATACTATACTTAACATCACGCTGGGTTTTAGGTATTAGGTAGACCAAATCCTTCGGGGAAACCCAGCGCAACCCAGCGCAGTGAAATGTGGATGTGTTATATGCGCACCTATAGGTGCACCTATAATACATCCAGAAAGTTCCATATAAGTGTGCGAGCCTATTGCCATTAAACAGACACAAATCTAGACTCCGGGCTGTTGTTAAGAATTCCAGATGGAAAAACTCTAAAACACTGCCTGTCCTGGAATTAGAAGCAGCAGCCTTACGGCCTCTAGACCAAGGATGACGTGATGATATTAACATTAATTAAATTAATTCTCAATGTGATGACGCATTTAAGTGACCCAGAAATAGACCAGTTATAACCAAAATATAAAATGTACATTACCGGCACGATTTTAATTAAATGAAGCGAAGTCAAATTGACACAGGGACTACGTAAATATTGGGTTTTATCAAAAAGTATGCAAATTTTGCCTCTCATGAATACCACATAAATATTGGCATATGACATTGGAGGTTTTGAATGATATGAGCGAGGAATTTTATAGGAAGATAATTTGTGAGTTATTATCTGTTAACTAACAGTGTAACTGCTTTTCTCCAAGTATACGTGACTAGATAAAATCAGAGGCGTAAATGGGTTAGCCAAACCACTCAACCTAATCGTGGTCCACTAGGTAAAAGGGTTACAAACATAAAATATCAGACTCTGGGAAATAGGGCCAAGTAAATACAAAAATGGTGTGACCATTTATAAGAATGTTGTATGAATGTTGTCAAATTGTAGGCCGTGGAGGTAAAGCGTATGCTTAATCACGAATTTTCTTTCTTTCATGAATTCAGAAATATATGACACTAATCCTCGTACCTAAACCTCCTACCAATCTCACGATTGCGGAACCTAAAATTCTAACAATGCGGGTACAAAAATTGTTCGTCCGATTTTGTGCACACCATTTATATTGGCTCACCTATGTCTGAAACTCAAGCGAGAAAGTTTCAGACCCTAATATTTTTCTTGGGAACAAAATTCAATTTTTGTAAACGAAGCAAGCGCATGCAAAACGGTACAGGGATTTGTGGGTATCATCATCATCATCAGCATTTACTCAACAATATTGGGGTTGGCTATCCGTCTACCCGGATGCAGCTGAATATCAGTATTTTACGCGAAGTGACTGTCTTTCTGACCTCCACAACCCAGTTACTGGGTATTGCGATACCCATTGGTAATGCTAGTTTTCTAACTACCCGAAACGACTGTTGAATATCCACGACTAACAGCTGGAACCATCAGCTTAACGTGTTTTGCGATGATCCACCACGCCCATCCACGGACCGACTGCGGCAAGCGTGCAATACTGTGAAGTGTGATCTTAATAGTGTCAATCCTTTTGAAGTGATCTATCAATAGTGTATATCAGTGTGAAGTGAGCTGTCAGTAATGTAAAACTCAAAGTGAATGGTGGATTTCTTATACCTATCAACTCAAATATAAACATAAGGGCTTACCTAAATATTTAAAAAGCAACGCAATATTTCTACCTTATTTTCGATATAATGTTCAACATTTCACAGTAAAGGACACTGGAAGTTTCTTTCTACAAATAACAGAAAAATTACCTATTTATGAAAAGGATTGTCGTAATATAAATAAAAATAAAATAGAGCACTTTATTGTTACATAATACTATCTAGAACCTCATAAATGTAACAGTATTTTCTTGAAACCCTAAGCCTAGCTCGTCCGTCGTAATATGTTTCATATTTCATGAAACTGACAATTTTACCAGATTAATTTCTTGAATAATTCTGTTACTAACATAATGTTTTATGACCCTTTTTATAACCAGAGATCTACAAATAGTGACTTGGTAAGATTCTTCTGCTTCATCATTTATCACGGAATGTCAGCCCAAAGCATTTATTTGTGTCTGTCCTATTGTGGACCGCAAGTGATTTGGCAGTCTAGCAAGTCACAGTTTAGTGACAATGTATGAAAAGAAAAAAAAAATAGGTCACATTATAGGCTCATTTATACGATTAAAGTTTCTCGCCTCGAATTGGCGTTGTCGGAAGTGTACAGAAAGGTTAACCCTCGAAAACTTAGTGCATAATATAGAATTTAAAAGTCAGCCTAACCTTTAAAATTTAAGGTGGTCGAGAAAAGAAAATCAATTTTGAGTGATTAAAAAACACTGAGGATATCCTCTATTACGTTTGATGACTTCGTATGATATAATAAAATTGTAAGTGAGATTTTGTTTCCAGTGACTGTAAATAAAACCCATACGAGCGATAATCGCTTGGTGCGTCTCGTTTGTTAGCATGGCACGAAAAATCTTCGTTTTTGCTATGTGTGAATTTCTCCATGTAAATGGTACGCTTGATAGCAAAAATTACGTTTTTCTCTTATGTTATCATGATTGTTTCGTTTACGTGATTATTTTGACTGTCTGTGATCAAGCTTTCAAATAAAAAAAAGAATCATTAAAATTGATTCACCCAGTCAAAAGTTATGAGGTAACAAACAGTAAAAAAAAAGACACCTCCTCCTTTTTTGAAGTCGATTAAAAACAGTGATTAATTGACGGCATTTGCTGTAGGAGAATTTATATATGTTTGCAAGTGGGAATATATGGAGTAGAAGTGAGTGGTACCAACTTATTAATAAATGACTTTTGCCCGCGACTTCGTCCGCGTGAATTTCGGTTATCGCAGACTGAGACAAAGTCGCGAAATAAAAAGTAGCCTATGTCCTTTCTTGGGGTTCAAACTTACCCCGAACCAAATTTCAGCGAAATCCGTTCTAGGGTTTAGTCGTAAAAGCGTAACAGACAGAGAAAGTTAATTTCGCATTTATAATATTGGTGTAGAAACAGATAGTAAGAGTATGTCTTTCGTACTAGGAAGAAAACAGAATCCTACTTATAATATTTTATTATAAATGTGAAAATTTGTATCTTTTAATTTTTGGATGTTAGTTACTTATTCACCCAAAAAAAATATTATGTATTGTAGATCTAACATATTAATAATATTTCCAGAAACAGTAATAATAGAATCCTACTAATATTATGAACTAGCTTCTGCCTGCGACTTCGTCCGCGTCAAATTTTTGCTCCCCTGACCCTTCCCGTCGCATCGATTTGCCTGCTAGTTTTCGTCCAATTTTCGTTGCTGCTCGCTCCTTTTGAGTTATAGTGAGTCAACCTAAAAAGATAGACATATGCTTTTGCCGACTTTTTTTAGAACTATTTAAAAGGAACAATTCCGTCGTACATGATTTTTGCGTTACTTTAATCGTTTACGCAGCGCACGCAACGGAAACTCTCAAAAGGAATAAATTTTCCCCGTTTTTGCAACATTTTTCATTACTGCTCCGCTACTCTTAGTTGTAGCGTGATGTTATATAGCATGTAGCCTCCCTCGATAAATAAGCTACTCAACACAAAAAGAATTTTTCAATTCGGACCAGTAGTTCCTGAGATTAGCGCGTTCAATCAAACAAACAAACAAACAAACTCTTCAGCTTTATAATATTATATAAGTAATAAGTATAATATATAAGTAATAAGTATAGATGTGAAAGTTTGTGAAGATGTATGGATGTTTGGTACTCTTTCAAAAAGGACTGAACAGATTTGAATGAAATTTAGCACGCAGATAGTTTTTAACCTAGGTTACTTCAAAGTATATTTTTTATTACGGTAGTATCAATATTCTCGGGGGATAATTTCTGACATCAACGCGGGCGCGAGAAAGTTTAGCAATAATTATTTGATGCACATGAAGGTACCGCTGTATAACTTAATTTTATTCAATGCCTAGTGTTTAATAGTCTTCTGAAAAAGCTAGCATTCTTAGTTTACAAAATATTAAGGTGGCTGGTGGGTTGGTGATCAGAAGGTCAATTTCTGTAACTAAATACGAAAACTTAGTCGCAGACTTAACTCAGCGACAATCAATGATGCCGATTCTGTTGTACAAAATTCTCTAAACTACACTAAAAATCACTAAAATTTGGTTTATTCCTGTCAAACGACGATTTCCTATTCTGAAATAGACTAAAGTGACACAACTTAACTATATTTTAGTTTGACAGCACTAAGATTGCACTGAGTTATTAGTTTAGTGAAAATGCCAATTTTGCTATTCTGAGTTTGCCGGTTTTCACCAAAAATGTTGACTATATAATAATTTATTTTAACTAAATCTGACTATTTATAATCGCGATTAAAAAGGTGTCGAATAAAACTAGTGGTCATGAACAAAAATTCACATCAACGCCGTGCCTTCACGTGCAAAAAAGTACTGTTTTTTTTTTCTTTTGCTTTTATCTCGAAAATGGCGTGTCCCATCGCAAAGATAATGAAATTTATGACCCCCTTTGCAACCCGCACACATGTAAATCTCAACACGTAGGTAATATTTTTTTTTAATTT
This sequence comes from Aporophyla lueneburgensis, assembly GCA_932294355.1. Taxonomy (NCBI): domain Eukaryota; kingdom Metazoa; phylum Arthropoda; class Insecta; order Lepidoptera; family Noctuidae; genus Aporophyla; species Aporophyla lueneburgensis. The sequence continues at coordinate 25,338,473 of OW028734.1, forward strand.
TCAGACCAAAAATGAAAATTTCCATATAAAACACGTCCAGGCTGCCCCCTTGCGCGCGCCTTCGTATCTCAACAAGCTCATTGCGTAGCGCACACAAGTACGGTCAGCCAAGAAAGTGGTGGACCAGTTTTGATTTAGTTTCCCGGTCATCGAAAATCACAACAAGGTTCGTTATAAAAAGATATTACTGAAAGAGACAACATTATCATGACGTAAACCTATGTATTTAGTATTCATACGTCATATGTCACATATAAGTACATGACATTTTAACCTTTAGTATAAATGAAAAGGACTTTAGTTTCTACAAAGCAATTGAAATGTTTCCAAACAAAAGTAATAAAAACTATTTAAATAGACAACCGAATTCCATTTGAAAAAGAAAACTGACAATTGACATTTTGTCAAATATATGCAAAAAATCGATATATTTTCCGTGTTTTTTCAATCAACTGCATATAAAATCATCTCAATGCCTGCCAACTTGACCATTGCCGAAAGAGCACAAATAATTGCCCAATTTAATGAGGGAAGCAGTATCAGTGCGATATCCCGGAATTTGAATATATCGAGGCGTTCTGTCCGCTTTTGGATTCGTCGTGAAGGAGAGGAGGGAAGTTTGTTGGATCACAGAAGAAGTGGTCGCCGGCCTGCACTCTCCAATAACGATAGAGAATTCATGAGACGGGAATATGAAATCAATGGTTTTAAGCCCACAAAACATTTTGCGGAGATGTTCGATGTGAGTGCCCAAACAATAAGGAATCATCTACATTATATGGGGTTGCACCACAGGCATTACGCCAAGAAAATATATTTGACGGATGCTCACAGACTTGCTCGTCTGAACTTCGCCAGAGAGCACTTAGAGTTTGATTGGTCTAATACAGTGTTTTGTGATGAAAAAACGTTTAAATCCAGTCAGCATGGACGTCTTCACCTTTGGCGATATAATTCAACACGGTATAAAGATGATCATGTAATCCCAAATAGAGAATCAGGTCGAATTTCCGTAAATATTTGGGGCTGGATGAGTGCGGATGGTGTAGGAGAATTGTGTTCTCTACCTCCTCGAGCGACGGCTGTAAATTATATCGACGTGCTTCAGAATGCAATGCTACCCACAGTCCGTAATGTTTACCCGGAGAACGAAGTGCCACAATTTGATTTTGTTCAAGATAATTGTTCAATTCATAATGCGAGGATCGTAAGAGCCTGATTTCGTTCACACACTGACGTAAGGGTAATTCAGTGGTCCTCAAGATCGCCGGACCTCAACCCGATAGAAAATCTTTGGGGCCTTATGGTCCAACGATGGTCGCATCAAAATGAAAGAACCAAACAAGCTCTTATTAGTCACTGTAATTATATTTGGGAGGAAATGCGGGGAACCGATATTTGCTCACGGCTTGTTGGTTCAATGAGGTCTCGTCTTTTAGAGGTTATAGAGGCCAACGGCGGTTACACCCGTTTCTAATTTAAAAAAAAATTCAATATCTTCTAAATATTACTATATATGCTATGTTTTTGTTTGTTATAAGTATTTTAAAATTGATTGTAGAAATTTAATAAAAGGATAAATCTATTTTTAGCTTGTTTTTTATTGATATTGTAATTACAAGTTTACAGAAATTGTAGGTTTGTGGATTCGCCTTGTGCCTTTACATTTTTATGTAACTTGTTGATTACAATTCTGAATTTGTAGATACAATTTTGTCATCAAAATCTACAGCCCCCCGCCGTTGATTTTACGACGTCATTGGTTCTATCAAGTTCAAACTAAGAACAGCTGTCACGTTACAAACAGTAATAGTCGTTATCAATAATCAGATAAAGACAGCAATAGAAGTTGTCAGATCGATCTGCAAGCGAAACTAATCTTTATCACCTATGAATCTGCAAGCGATATTCAACCTTAGGGTGGTACACCACTTTCTTGGCCGACTGTACCACGATGCGAAGCTAAAAGAAAAAAAAATACCACGTTGAGTCGCGACTGTCAAATTTGATTTTAGTCGTGTCAAAATAAGTTTTAAATTTAGAGATTATTTCTTGCAGAATAGCGTAACAATTCTCATAGCTAAAAGTAAGGAATTTTAGAGATAGTTTAGTTAGTTTAGTTTGGTGTACAACAGAATCGGCACCAATGTCAAAGTTGTCTAAAATCTTTAGATATTAGCGGTATTTGTGACAAATTGAAACTGAGATTAGAATTCTTTAAAAAGTTTTCAAAATACGGGATTTCTTTGATTTTATTGCTGGCAAGTGTACATATTTCATATTTAATTCTTCTATTAATTGTGTTTCAGGTGCGTTATACTCGCAACTGGCGTGCGCGAATGATCATATGTATTAAGGTAAATGAGGCAAAAAGAGTATTTAAGGATCTTAGCAGGTGGTGTTCTGTTAGCACTGCCTACCGTCATGGAAAAAAGGTGTTAGTTTGTGTATGTTTATTAGATTTACAATTATCACATATATAGTATCCAAATTGAAATATAACGAGTGGGTGGCATCAAAAAGTAGAGTTTGATTGACTCCTCTCTTCGAAAGGTAGTGGGCTGTAAGCAACCACGCGGGCCCAGTGCGGGTTCATAGATGTCACATATCTTCGAATTTCTGGTTCTAGGACGTGCCGGTTTCTTCACGATGTTTTCCTTCAACATGTTGAGAGCAGTAAGTAGTGATTAAATTATTTACACAAACGCCTGCTTAGTTTCGAATCCATTAATAAGTTTATGCCGTTACCCAGTGGCAATGGCCCAGTAGCCACCACTGCTTTATCTCTGCTCTTTATCAACCTCATAAATGGCAAACACAAGACACACAACTCTCATTTTTGAAGTAATTTATCAACCTAAGTCCTTTTATAAAATGGTGTCAAATAATAGCGCCTTGTTTACTAAAGTTGAAACGCAGTCTGGAGAACTTTATGAGCTTCTGCCCGCGACTTCGTCCGCATAAAATTTCTTGCCCCTCGACCCTCCCCATCGCAACGAATCGCCTGCCCGTGCGAGGTCTACGTACTCGTGACTTTTTTGTTTTTGCTCAGCTGCTAAGGGTCCTAGTGTGATGTTATATGTATAGTCTTTAGCCTTCAACAACATAGTTCCTTAGATTAGTACGTTAAACCAAACACACTCATCAACTTTATAGTATTTCGATTTGAATGCAATTAAAAACGTTATATAGAGCGACAAACAGACATATAACTCAAACACACGTTATTTCGGTTACCTTGAAGATTTTGCGACGGTCAAAATTAAATTAGGTGTTTTTTTTAGCGTCGTAATTTTGTGAAGTTAAGTCTTAATTACAATTAATTTATGTTGTTTCTTGACATAATAAATAATTTACCTTTATGTAGTCTACTCTGTAAGAATTAAACGTAACGATCATTACAGAAGTGAGACAATTTCTTTTTATGTTTTTTTGTTATATATTTTTTCAATTCGGTTGTGATATTATTTAGTTTATTATTTTACGTTTGTTAACTCAGAAATCTCGTCACTTATTGATTTAAATAAATCTCTTTTTGTTTGAAAGGGTATTATACTTCTGTACAACAAAAATACGCATTACCTTAGTTAACTCTAGTAGTCCCATATAAATTTCGTCATATTTTGATTAGTGGTTTTAGAGTTATTTTCAGTACCATGTATTTTTGCTATTTAGTTAATGTTGTTAGAATAACTTCCTGTCACTGTTATTTACTTAGTAAGTGAAGCTATACGAATTTGTGAGTGTGGGTTTTTTGTGTGGGTGGGAAATCATTAAATGACGTCTCCCGCTCTGGGTGGAGCAGAAGGGCGTGTCAGACTTTTACTGACTAAAACCCACCCGTGTTCCTTCAGTTCCCATATGACAGGGCCACGGTACCTCTTTCGAACGAATCTCACGACCCTGGCAGGCATCGGTCCTAGCAGACCCCTTCAGTTTGCTGACATCTCTTTGAGGCGCGCGTGGAACACTACATGCCACGGCACGGGCCAGTCCTTACAGCTACTCATTGCTCGCCGCCCGTAAGCTCGCGCCTACGGTGGCCGGGAGTCCGCAATCGACTCCCGACGCCTTTGGCGTCTCCTCCTGCGGCGGCTAGGGTTGTGAGGGCGCAGAGGCTGCCACTCCCTCACGCGCCCCGCCTCCTTCTTCGCAAGCATTACTGCTTCGCAGAAAGACGTGATGGCTTCCCACGCCCTCTCACTCCGTACCATGGCTCGCACTAGGGCTGGACGCAAGGGTAATAACTACAACTTAAAGTTGGATAAGTAAAAATACTTTTTTAAGTTAAATGGTTTCATTAAAAATAATTATAGTAATGAATTATTTTTGTGCGTGGAAGTTCCACGATATCTCCGTTAATTGTGGGTGGATTTCAGTTTTTTCTTATTTTGTGTAAATGGCCTCAGGTGTGGTCCAATCCTGCCAGAGTTACTATGATAGTAAGTAAAGTAAGTAAGTAAAATTTTATTTGCATAGATTGCAGGTACAGTAAATAAGATGTGACAAATAATATGGGTGATCCTTGTACAATCTACCTTAAATTAGGCATGCAACATTATTAATACACATCAAGAATTAATATTATTATTTTATAGGATAGTTAATACATATTCGGCATGGTACATTCATGTAATAATTCATTATCTCAAAAAGCTGCAATATAATTGGAATAATAATCATAAATTACCATGTCAATATTAGGTAGGTAAGTCAAAAGAAAAAGATATATATAACGGAGCGTCACGTATTGAGATTCGCAGATAGCTCTCGGACGTGATAAGAAGTAGCTCGTATAAGGCGTGGTAACGCGACATTAATTATTTGAAAGATAGTTGTGAGACCTCTATAATTATAACGGTGTATACCTAGTTCACACAATGACATTAGAACGCAACATAAATCTTATGACCAAATAATAAATACGATTTCGCAGAGAGGAACGTTTTCATAGGTCGCGCCTATACCTCACGATATCTCAAAACAGAATGTGGGCTCGAAGACCCTTTTTCCAACATCTCTCTTAAACCAAAAAAACATTGTTAGTTATTCTTCATAGGCCGACTCACGACTACGTTCGGTAAACCATATGCAGACTACATGTTACCGCCACTCTCGAAACCATACTTAGGACAAGTATCTCAGAAGTGCTGACATAAATCTTTTAATTAAATGACACAAAACTAACCCGCACAGCGGGGTATCCATTCCGCATTAATGGATACACGCTTGCATCAAATGAGCAGTGCAAACTCCAAGCACTTTAAATAATTGGCTATTTAGTCCTTAAGCTATCTATCTGAACAAAACACTGCAGTAATTAATGCTTTACGCGCGTCTTTGCTCGCGCGTCGACACGGCGATCCTGACTATCACACGTCCTCGTTTGCCATGTCTAGATAGAAACCACTCGTCGCTAGGTTTCAGTAGTCAAATGCAAAACATTTTTATTCTGTAGATACCACTCGGCTATCCTGCCTTTACTACAAATTAAGAATCGACTGCTAGGTTTCCACTACGTACATTGTTCATCGTTTTCATTAAGTGTTTTAATTAAAACTCGACAAAGAACAGGTCAGATCGCTTTTCATTATAACTTTAATCAGTATTTAATCATTGTTACGCAATGCAAAACTTCCCATCAACATAATAACTCTACATGTTTATGTGACTTAACAACCAACAACGCACTGGTTATGCCAGGAGAACCGGTCAACATGCTAGCACACAGTCACCACTCACTAGGCACTCCAGCCACCACAATGGCACACCGGCCAACACACGAGCACACCGGCTCATACTGGCACACTGGCCATCATAGGAGTACACCGGCTCATACTGGCACACAGGCCATCACACGAGCACACCGGCTCACACTGGCACACTGGCCATCATACGAGCACACTGACTCACGCTGGCACACAGGCCATCACCTGACGCGTCGGTCACCCTGTAGCACCCCGACCATCACCTATGGCAACCTCGCCATCACACGACCACAGCGGCCCAAGCTGGCACGCCAGCCGTCACATCTGGCATGCTTGCCAGCCCACTGTGCACCAACCACCCACCGCCGCCGCGCAGTCTCCGACACCAGCTAGACTAAGACTGGGCTAGGAATATGACCTACGATCGACGGTAAGCAACTGGTCACAGTACAAGTCACGTAAACAATGTATTTCGATATTCATCTTGTAATTATAGGTCATTTTCACAATCTTTCATTCTTAACTATTAACATTCGATAGCGTCGACTACGGCTTGACCTGACTGTTCTTCATCGCTACTAACTCCAGAATTTATTTTAGTTCTGTGCGAACGTAACAATCTGGCATTGCACGAACACGCTAGGGCGCATACTTATAGGTTCTATTTTTATCTTAAGCTTTTAGTAAAATAGGGGTTGCCTTCTAGTAATTCAACAAATTTCAATGACCCTTGAAATTTCGAGTCGAATTTTGTTTGATTACTCTCAGAATTTTCTACCGACACAGATATCGAATCACTGTATCATACTTGACATTTTTTTTCACACTGAATTCGTCTAACATCGTCGTTATATCGCGTTGCGTGTTGTTCACCAAAGGCTAATAAGTCTGGTCGTACAACATTTCCAATAAGTATTTCTATTGGGCTTGTTTTTGTCACGCAATGATTAGTCGAATTGATAGCGAGTTGTACACCCTGATTTTAAGGTGCAAATTATACGTACCACTTGACTAATTGCTCTTTATGTACCAGCAGCTACTAAAGGTAACATTGTATTGTGGGTATCACAAAAACCCCAGAAATCCATATTAAAAAAGCATTTACCCTGATCTGCTTAATACAAACGGATTTCCAAATAAATGAATTGCATATTTTAAAGATTTTTACACTCAAAGTATTTATGTACACTGTGTACACATACTGCATAACATATTTTGTGAAAGCATCAGTAATTTAGACAAACACACACTCTTTCGTTTGATTAAAGCCACTAAGTTTACCTGTTACGTCAATATTAATAGTGTGCTAAGGTATTGATACTTTACGTATCGGGTGTGGTTCCGCTTAAGGTTTTCCAACAAACGGGTTAGATAGCTTACACGCAATTTTCCGCGAATATCGGAACATTATATAAAAATCCCTTGTCGCCCCGAAGGGCTGGGCAGAGGTGCGCATACAGTACATTCGCCATTCATGTCCAAGTCCTTTACATCTTGGGACAAGCCCATAGCCATCAACCAGGAACAAATCCAAAATCCGGCCCCCACCGAGAAACTCCAGATAGAAAACCTCAGAAACACCCCGCCCGACCCGGAAATCGAACCCAGGACCGCCGGGTACAACATATTTTTAACAAACTTTTTTCTCACATTGGGAAACCAGTAAAACGTACTTTTTTCCCCAAGTGTTTTTTTTTATTTTTTCAATTCAAATGCATTATTGACTCGCGCACTTGATATATCACTGAACAAAAAAAACCCTGGGGACAATGGGTAAACATAGATCATTACAACTACGTTGCATTTTCCAATGTAGAATTCCGGAATTTATTTTGTATGAATTCATCAAATCGTTATTTAACATAACATAATATCACGCCTTATTTCCCCGAAGGGTTAGGCAGAAGGGTACCTACAGTACAATCGTTATTTATTTCGCTACTATTTAAGTTCGTTATAAAATTAATTATTTTCGGATCTCCCTGTTGTTCAGCCTGCAACCAAAAAGTGGACCAATACGTTCACTCACTTTTGTTCAATTTTGTCAGGAGGATTATTCAACGGTAGTGGAATTCGAAATACGAAATGTACATACGTTACACATTCTGTTCCCGTTTCTGTGAGTGATATCAATATCAAAACATTATAAAAACGCTCACCATTTACGTACTCTGAGCGTTAGATTGAGTTTATACACAGTACAGTAAATCTGTACAGTAATCCTGTAAAAAGTGGCAGTTACACAACAGTTTACACCGCTTAAAAGTTTCACATTTGATTGATACTATAGTAGGCTGTACATGCTGTTTCTTTGGTCTTTACATAAGTAAGTATTGCAACGTTGCCCTCTCAGTTCACATCTGTATGAAACTCAATTGGACAATTAGGATCAAATCACATTAAAACAGGTACAGGTAGTCAAATGACTATGATTTACAGAGTTTTAAAACACCTAGAACAATGCGTAGTCTGTCTGTATAGACCTTGTTCTACAGATTCTGAAATAATCATAATATCGTATAATCTATGTAACACATTACGAATGTATTAACGAAGGTCATCTAGAGTTTTACACAAGGTTCTTTGACTAATGCCAATCAAGGTGACCATAGACGTCAAACGTTTTCCAGAAAATTTAATTGCCACAATTTCACTCATTATAGAACATTAGGCACCAGAATTTAAATAAAAATGGAACGACTGACCGTAGTGACCAAAGCAGATATTGATGCGAAGTCACAGCTCAATAGCCACAAATGCTCCGCTGCCACCAGTCCCACCTGTAGTCGTTTTCTTACATTGCGTAGCGATGTGCCCTGCGCGTCCACATTTGAAGCACTATACACATTTGTTTTTCCGAATCCGAGCGGTATGGATTGGATTCTGGTATTGAGGCACAGTATGGCGAAGTATTTGTCGCCAACGGGACCTCAATGAGTACCGGTAAATTTTAATTTTGGGCCTCGAACAATCTTTTCCACTGTGAGTCACTAATCATTGATTAATCATAACACACATTATTCACACGCGGACGCGGCAATTTCACACGGGTCGCGGATCGCGGACATCCCAGCTTCTGATAACGGAGCGTCACGTATTGAGATTCGCAGATAGCTCTCGGACGTGATAAGAAGTAGCTCGTATTAGGCGTGGTAACGCGACATTAATTATTTGAAAGATAGTTGTGAGACCTCTATAATTATAACGGTCTATACCTAGTTCACACAATGACATTAGAACACAACATCTTATGACCAAATAATAAATACGATTTCGCAGAGAGGAACGTTTTCATAGGTCGCGCCTATACCTCACAATATCTCAAAACAGAATGTCGGCTCGAAGACCCTTTTTCCAACATCTCTCATAAACCAAAAAAACATTGTTAGTTATTCCTCATAGGCCGACCCACGACTACGTTCGGTAAACCATATGCAGACCACATGTTACCGCCACTCTCGAAACCATACTTAGGACAAGTATCTCAGAAGTGCTGACATAAATCTTTTAATTGAATGACACAAAACTAACCCGCACAGCGGGGTATCCAAACCGCACTAATGGATATACGGATGCATCAAATGAACAATGCAAACTCCAAGTACTTTAAATAATTGGCTATTTACTCCCTAAACTATCTATCGGAACAAAACACTGTAGTAATTAATGCTTTACGCGCGTCTTTGCTCGCGCGTCGACATATATATATAAAATTCAAAGTCCTGAGTGACTGACTGACTGACTGACTGATATATCAACGCACAGCCTAAACCACTGGACTTAGAGACATGAAATTTGGAAGACGTGTTCTTTGTAAAGAGTAGGTATCCACTAAGAAAGGGTTTTTAGAAATTCCACCCCTAAGAGGGTGAAATGGGGGGTTGAATTTTCTATGAAACTTTTTATTCTCTGAGTCGATTGACACAAAAATTCGTATATATACACTTCAAGTATAATTATGTGATACGTGTATCACAATTTTTCCAAAATCATCGCTTTACTGAGTCAAATAGGGCTTCGAATATCCTACGTGGCCTGGCAGACGTGCGCATGGCGTGCGGGGCAGCCCGGGGAGCACATTGTCGTCACCGGTGTCCAATCTCAACCAAGGTATCAAGAAGTATCAAATACGTAACTGATATTAATATGAACTAGCTAGCTTTTTCCCGCGACTTCGTCCGCGTAAATATCGGTAATCGTGGATAGAGACGAACCCTCGGAATAAAAATGGGCCTATGTCCTTTCTTGGGGTTCAAACCCACCCCGTACCAAATTTATCTTTCGCATTTTTTTTTCATAAAAATTATCGTATGTAACTTCGAATACCTCCAAGAATATGTGTACAAAATTTCATAATGATCGGTTAAGTAGTTTTCGCGTGAAAGCGTAACAAACTTAATATGTATTAGTAGCGATATTTGCAAAATAAAACAGCCGCACGGGTCGATCATTCAGGTTAAGCTACTCTTGCCGCGGTTGCTCCGTGGATGGGTGACCATCTTTACATAATAAGACCCTTCTATGACTCGGAAAGCACGTTAAGCCGTTGGTCCCGGCTGTCTTTCGTAGATCTTAGACCATCGTTACGGGTCGCCGGAAGCCCGAAAGTCTGACAAGGAGTCTTACCAAGGGGTATAATACTTTACGCACTAACATATAAATCTGTACGTTCAGTGAGCAATAGTGCGATTTGGTTTATGCATTAAAGTAAAACATAACGACCAAGCCACAATCATCTATGAAATTCTTTTGAGATCGTTCGAAGGAGATGAAAATAATTATAAATTAGTGGACTCGAGTGATAAACAATGATGACGCCATACATTACCCGGTTTAGTTTCTTAACACATTAAAGCCTCTCGGTCTCTCAACTCACATATGTAGGTATAAAAATATAGAGTTAGCGCCCAGTTATGTTGCTGCGTAATTTATACCCGCCAAAACAATGACACCAGGTTGTGAGTAAAAATATTGCAACGAAATCTTATCGAGGCAACTATACTGACACGTTGTTCCTGAGAGGAGTCTGTGTTTATTCCGAGGATACCTCTAACGCCATCGAACTACCCCTTTGAGTTCAAAAGAGTACCGTTTCCCCTCAAAGTCTGCTTTGACAAGACCATAAATAAATCTCAAGTCAAAACACTTATTTTAACATGGGTAGACTTAAGGGAGAACTGCTTTTCACACGGTCAGTTATACGTGGCCTGCTCAAGAGTAAGCTCACGGAGCAGCCTGGGGATTCCAGAACCTGAAGTAAAAACAAAAAATATTGTTTACAAAGAAATTCTGCGGTAGGCACAGTATTTCGTAGTAAACAATATTAATTGTTCATTATCCACTACTGATTGTCTCTTATATAAATCTTTTTACATACGCTTTGATTTTTATTAAAACTATACTACTCTCATCCCAGAGATTAGTTTAGTTTTACGGAGAACTTCGTCCTATTTGCTTTGTCTAGGATATTGTCAGTTCGTATATTAAATTGATAGGTAGTGAGAGCGCGAATGTTTGTTTCTGAAAAAAAAAAAGTCATTTGTTTTTTGTAGGCCACGTGGGCAGAAGCTACTCAAAATAAACCGATGAAATAAACACGGGCAAAAAAACATCTGTCCTAATTATATTACATGCATACGTGTCGAATTCATAAGGATGATACTATATCCTAAGGAGGTCTTAAATTTATTCAACCCATCTGGTCTTCGTCTCACACACTTATCCTCAAAGTGGGTGCTCCAGTAATGCTACTACAAAATCTTAATCCGGCCAAGTTGTGCAATGGGACCAGGTTGTGTGTGACCATTGTATTTACTGTGATCAAGGTGTATCGGTGTACTATATACCGCAGACACCACTAATACCGTCGGAGTACCCATTCGTGTTTAAAAAGCCGCAGTTCCCTTATGGTTTAGCAATGACGATTATTAAGTCTCGGGGACAGTCACTGTAAACAGCGGGATATGATCTTTGAAGGAACTGCGTCTTGCACGGCCAGTTTTACGTAACCTGCTCGAGAGTGAGCTCATCTAGCAGCCCGGTTGTATTAGCACCTGAGGGCAGAACCTGCGGGTGGCGAGCAATGGGTAGCTCGCCGCCCGGTAAGGACCAGGCTCTGGTCGACGGCGCGTAGTGTTCCACGCGCGCCTTAAAAGTTTTCAGCAGAACAGAAAGGGTCTGCCAGAACCGATGCCAGCCAGGGTCGCGAGAATGTTCGAAAGAGACACCGTGACCCTGGCACATGGGCTACTGAAGGAACACAGGTGGGTTTTAGTCAGTAAAAGTCTGACACGCCCTCCCGCTCCACCCAAGAGCGGGAGACGTCATTTGATGATTTCCCATCCTAAAAAAAAGGGCAGAACTTCTAAAGTAGTATTTAAATATATACTTTAAGTATAGACTAAAAAATAAATAGTCTTAGACCCCTGTGAACAGCAAGTTAAGTAAAATCTTCATTTGAATAATTTAGGTAACAATTTTTTTCGAAATTCCCAGGGAATAAAGAGAATTCATATTTTCGCTTTAAAGTTGCCTTCAAAGTTATGCAAGTAGGTAATTTGCCGCTCCGTTATATATTTCGTCACTATTGTTAGTTTTTAGGATTAATATCCTACAACAATCATTTATCAATCCGAGCGCTGCTCCTTGTATAACACAAAGCAAGCAATGCAATAACACATTGTTTACCTGGATTAACACATAGGATACTTCAATCCTGGTAGTACGTTCCTGTGGGATATTTTACGACATCCACGCGGGCGAAGCCGCGGGCAGAAGCTAGTAAAAAAATAAAGCTGGACGGGAGGCAACAAATTCTTCAAAGGCATTTTGTACTGCCTCTCGGGTATTGAATTTTTTTCCCGCCAAGAAGTTATCCAAATTCTGGAAAAAGTAGTAGTCTGTAGGCGCAAGTTCTGGTGAGTAGGGCGGATGACGGAAAGCTTCCAACCCCAGTTCTTGCAACTTGGAGACCGTCTGCTGTGCAGTATGAGGTCGTTGTCGTGCAGGAGCAACGGAGACGAGCGATTGACCAATGCTGGTTGGAGATGTGCCAGCTTCTCCATCATTGAGTTCAGTTCTTCACAGTACACATCTGCAGTAATGCTGACCCCGTTTGGTAAGAAGCTGTGATGAATCACACCGGCGCGGCGCTAGACCACCAAACAGTGACCATCACTTTTCTAGGGGTAAGTTTTCGTTTAGGGCATTGTTTAGGTGCTGAACCAGGATCCAACCAACTTGCTGAGTGCTTGCGGTTATCAAACAGAATCCATTTTTCATCGCAGGTAACAATGCGGTTCAAAATTCCTTCATTTGTGTGTCTGTTGAGCAGTACAAGGCACGTCTCGACGCGTACTTCGCGCTGGCGATCATTGAGTTCGTGGAGCACCCATTTGTCAAGTTTTTTTACCTTGCCAATTTGACGCAAATGGACCAATATTGTTTTGACGCTAACGTCGAAAGCTGCTGCTAATTCAGCCGTAGATTGTGTATCATCAGCTTCCACAATCGCCTTTAATTCGTCATTGTCGACCAAAGTCTTCGGACGACCGCGAGGTTCATTTTTCAGGTCGAAATTTCCAGAACGGAAGCGAGCAAACCAATAACAGCTGGTGCGTTGGTTTGTAGTGTTAGCTCCGTAAACGTCGTTGATGTTGCGTGCCGCTTGTGCCGCGTTGCTGCCACGACGGTACTCATATTCCATAATTACTCGAAATTTTAACGTATCCATGATGACGAAAAAGATTGAAATGCGATGAAAATCACTAATCAAGAAACAAATGACTACTTTTGGAAAAAGAATTCCATGTTTTTAAAATAAAATTAATTTGAAATTAGAATTCTTAGATAAACAAAAATTATTTTGATTTGAAATGGCCAGTACTGCAGAACGGCAATTTCATAGGTAAAGACCTAATATTACCTAGATAGTAACTAATATTTTCTTTTCGTCGAATCATATTTATTTGTGTAAATACGTATTTATTACAAAGATGCAATATAAAAACTATTCGCTGAAGCCTCGTCCATTGTTATCAAATAACTTCGAATTCAATAAAGGTTCACGTTTGGACAAAAACCCATAAGCTACTCAAGTCATTATTGGATTAAGTTTCCTTGACACACTTCCTCCGAATTAGGATATCGTTTCGCATACTGATCAATGTTCTGACATTTTTTTTTTTGGATGGGAAATCATCAAATGACTTCTCCCGCTCTGGGCGGAGCGGGAGGGCATGTCAGACTTTTACTGACTAAAACCCACCCGTGTTCTTTCAGTTGCCCATGTGCCAGGGTCACGGTATCTCTTTCGAACAATCACGCGACCCCGGCAGGCATTGGTCCTAGCAGACCCCTTCAGCGCTGCTGACATCTCTTTGAGGCGCGCGTGGAACACTACGCGCCGTCGACCCGAGCTTAGTCCTTACCGGGCGGCGAGCTACCCATTGCTCGCCACCCGCAAGCTCGCACCTACGGTGGCCGGGAGTCCGCTATGGACTCCCGACCGACGCCCGGGGCGTCTCCTCCTGCGGCGGCTGGGGACGAGAGGGCGCAGAGACTGCCACTCCCTCACGCGCCCCGCCTCCTCCTTCGCGAGCATTACTGCATTGTGTAAATACGTATTTATTACAAAGATGCAACATAAAAACTATTCGCTGAAGCCTCGTCCATTGTTATCACATAACTTAGAATTAAATAAAGGTTCACGTTTGGACAAAAACCCATAAGCTACTCAAGTCATTATTGGATTAAGTTTCCTTGACACACTTCCTCCGAATTGGGATATCGTTTCGCATACTGATCAATGTTCTGACATAACGTCTTTTGTTTTTTATATTTTCGTCTTTATAGCTATTACGTTTTATTATAGGTACAACCATAATGTCCACAAACTGTAGTGAAACATTGCAAATGGACATATTTATTATGAAAAGCAAGCATTAAGCTTCGCGTTATGACGAATTTATGTCCTACCAGCAGGTTTTCTTAAGTAATCGCTTAATCTGAAATGTTTCTATGCGGAAAGGGTCGTAGCTTGGTTTACCGTATGTTTTTATTAGGTAGGTGTGTGTTGGAATATTTTAATACCTGTGGTGAAAATGGGAAGTAAGTACTAAATGGGAGTTAAAATACAATATTAACGGGAGAGGTTGGAATGGAACGCTTTAAAAAAAATGCTGTGGTGTTAATTAATACCATAATTTCTACATTTTGGTTTGGTTACGTATCAGCTCTCATTTAGCTCAGGCGGGAAAATTTCTAAAAATCCTTATGTACTGCAACTGTACATCACTCCGACTAATTCAGAACTATATAATCTAATCTAATCCAACTAGACTGTATTGTCCCACTGTAGGGCAAAAGCCTCTCTCTCCATTTTCCACAAAATTCTGTTTTTTGCTAGTGCTGGCCAGGCAACGCACCAACCATTGAGTCTAGAAACATGAAATTAATTATGCGCGAAAGCGAAACAAAGCATCAAGGATTGAATGATGCATTGTCTGATTGTCTAAAAGTATATAATCTACCTACTAATATCTTCTAAATATCTTCAGGTTGACTTCATCTGTCAACCTGAATGATCAGCCATTATTTGGAATCATCTTCTATGTGTTTTATTTACCTACCTGTGTGCATGTTTATGTGTTCTCGTCATGATTACGACGGTTTACTTCGTTTAACTACCCTGATATTGATTTATCTTGGTTTAATTTTACTCACTTTAAAACAATCTGTCTATAATGAATTAATATTGGCTAGAAAGATTTCGCTTGTCGCCTGACCTTGTAAAGGTATTTAGTCATTGTTCGTGTCTGAAAATGTGTTAAGAGGATCAGAAGGCAACAAAATTAGACATTGACAATGAGGTTTGTTGGGCGACGACGACGCCGACGCCGAGAAGCTCTTAAGCCTAGAATTTTCGTCACCGATATATTGATAAATTATTTCGTAAGGTTTTGGTTAGAGACAAAGACTATGTCTAGTTTTAATTAAAGGCAGATCCTGATTTGAATGTAATCAGATTTCACTAAGTTGTTATCTTTGTTAGAAAATGTGATATATTTTTGTAGTTTTTATAATGTCTGGTCAAAGTAAAATCTGTGAGGTTATGTTTTTTAACTAACATGTTTTTTTTTTTGATAAAGTAGGTACCCATGTGGATGTGTAACTGGTATATATTTCTGAACTTCGAACTTTGTTTCCACTGATGTGTTATGTGTATATGCTGTGGGTGTACCTATTCTAAATAAATATATCCTAATGCCATACGTAAGCTTTTATTCTTGGTTCAAAATCGTACAAAAACCGATATGAAATGAAATGAAATGAAATGCACCGATCCCAGCGTGGTTTGACCAGACTCGATTAATCGAATGAACCCCGAGATTTGCACTAGCCCTTGAAGCGTCATGATTCATGCATGGTGCTACATAGGCCATTGCATATCAAGAAGTAGACCGGGGGGCACTGTAATGGTAGGGAAGACGTGCCCATAGGATAGGAAAGGATTACGAGCCTACCGACTATGCAGCCTTAAGTAAGCATTGGACTAGTGGAGAGAAGGGTGATATTTGTCTATAGGAGGGCATCTTTTCACGTCGTCGCCGGCATGTTGATCCAGGTCTAGCTTCACCGATGCATCTTTTGGTGGGGTTTTTTCTATGTCGAGGCTTCGCTATGTTCCGTGTTGTTGTTTTCTTGGTCGTCTTCTGAGTTCTCGCTGATATCAGTTTCTGGTTTTTTTTTGTAGATATCACTAGCCGCTTACTTGATCTTATTTCCGTCTCCAGCCGTGTCCCTCCAAAACTGGATATCCTTGTCGAAGTATTTCATGTCCTGTTTTAGGTTGTCATTCCATGAGTAAATCTAAATAGATCGTCCGACCTTCTTAGATTTGGCCCTGTACTGCATTGCTGCATGCATGCGTGGTGTAGTTCACCGTGTGCTAGGAAGCACATCCTAGGGTTCTTGACGCGTTTTGTTGCGGTTTTACCGATTAGGATTTGATGCATTTTCTTATGTCCGCAGTTCCTGGCTTCCTTTCTCCTAGCTTGGTCAATCAAATCATGACTCAACTCGCTCACTTCTTCTGAGCCGCAATAATGTGGTATTGGATGCGTTTAGCTCTTCCAGCTCATCTGTAATGAGGATAAGGTCGTCCGAAAATGATACTTCCACCGGGAGTGATGATGATTTCCTTTGTTTCTTTCGTCGTCGGTCTTTCCTTCGATTATCAGTGTTGTTTTATTAACCGTTGGTATATGAAAGCCCTCGGACCTTTTTTTTTCTTTTCTCCCATTTGAATATCGGTACCTACCCTGTTTTTCGGTTTTGTTTGTTCCTTTTTTTTCCTGTGGAATGTGTTAAGCGCTTGCATGTGTTTTGCGGGGTGATTTTTTTCCCCTAGTCCGGTGAGGCAGGTTTATCAAGTCGTTGTCTGCCTGTTTCTTGTTCTGATATTTAACCTCTTGGAGCGTTGTCTGGCTTTCCTTTACGTGACTATGCATATTGGAGTTATTTGGTTGCTTGCTTTGTAGGAATTTGGCCTTCTGTAGGTTAGGAAGGGCTAATCGGTGGTCCCATGAGTAAATTGTCTGAAGATTCAGAGTTATCTCCGTTAGAATGTTCCAGGATACCTTGATGCTTTCATTCGTTGGGGCGATTACTACATTTGCCAGTTTTTTGTTATACAGTCTTGGTATTTTGGTTTGGTAAAACTTCTATTCAGCGCGGCCCAGTTGCATTGTTTATGATTGACATACTTGGTCTCAACCGTTGCTTCATTCATACCTTGTCATTGTTTTTGTGTTTGGTTTTTTTTTTCTCCCCTTTGTTTACTGTTCTATTATATTTGATCTTGGCAGTCCCCACATTATTTTTATTGTATTCTATTTGAAGTGTTTCCCTGTTGGCAATATTCATTAATAGTTCGCCGTTGTAGTTGGAATCTTCATGCTGAAGCGTGTGTTGCATCAAACCTTTGCGTTGGATACCTCGACCTTGACCAATATGGGCGTTGAAGTGCCGTATTTGCAGCGAATCTTTCCCTGTTTTTCGTCTAATCAAGCTTAATACGTTTGTGAAGGATCCGATTGCCTTCTAAGTACAGCTGTTGGGTGTGAATTTATTATGTACAGACGAGTTGGCTTGTCTCTTCCGATGCCAACCTCAAGGGTAGCTGACATCGCGTCGGTATACTTTTTATTGTAAACTGCTTCATTTTGGGCATCCTTTCTTAATGAAATTGCAAGGCCCCGGTGTGTGTTACCCGCAATTCCTGAGAGGTGTCATTCGTAGTGTGTGGAGATATACGTTCTTGCATTCATCGCTGCTCCCCGTAGATTGGCTATATGAATGCCTCTGCGTGAAAGTTCAGCGTCTACAATTTTTTTTTTCTTTTTTTTGGTCGGTTTTGAATTGCCGCGATCGTTTCACCTTGCAATACTCAGATCTGGGCAAATGTACTTTTTGCGGTGGTGGTCAGGTTTCTGGTGTACGTACATGCAGTATCGTCTGCGATTATGTCTGATAACGGTGTAGGTAGTGTTGCTTCTTGTTGTTCGCACGGTGTTAATGAAATAACTAATTGGGGACTGTTCGTTTGAAGCTGACGTTTTGTGGCTTTTTCATGCATGTACATGTACATTGTACTGGTTACTTAAAGGTCTGGTACTTGTAATGTGTGGTGGTATGATGCGTTGGTTGAACTTTGCGTTTTGTTTATCCAGTTGTTGTTGTATTGTTACTTTGATCAGGACCCATCTATCATAGTGCTTCGTGTAGAGGATGTGTATTGGCGGATTCTCTCGATCGCCGATCGGTGTTTTTCTGCGTTCTGTTTATGTGTACATTCACATTTACGAGGCACAATTCGGACGCGGTGGTGATGGTATATTCGATATACCAGAATGATTAATCAATTGCACGGTTATGTATTTTGTTATCATTTGTTCCTGGAAAAAAAATGCTGTTGGGGAGAAATTCCTATATATTATTTAGAAGTGCTAGGCAAATTCTATCATCCTGATAATGTTCCAAAACATATGTAGCGAGACCTTGACGGATATTCTTGTGATCAAATGTTAAGCCCGTTAGATTCGTTATTTGATGAGATATCTTACAAGACAAACAGTTCCCGTCGTTTGAGATGAGCACGATTATAAACATTGTAATTGCTTTTGTTTAGTCAAACACATTTGTGTCAGTAAGGGGCTGAAACTGTCTAATTTGTGAGCTTGACCCTTTTTTTTTGTTTTGTATCGCTATCTGTAGAGCAAAAACGTCTGGTGCAAACTCAAGAGTTCGGGGCATATTTTTTTTTTATCTCTTCAGTCCACATGTACATCTAAATTCCGGTGACCGTGGCCTTTTGCAAAACAATTTAAGGAACTTGTTACCATGGTACACACGTCGACAAATCAAGCCATTCATTTCCAGTACAAACTGACTTCTCTTTGTACGGAAAGCCCATACGATGCGAGGTCCGTTAAAATTGGAAATCCATAGCTTGATACGTAGCCGTGTGTACGGCGTCTTTAACGATGTCATATTTAGTGTTAGAATAATAACGTGAATTTGTTGGTGTGAAGACACTAGTCCGCAACGGCTGCTTGAGATGACGTTGTGTGCGCGTGCGCGGCATATCAAGGCCCGTCGTACGCAGTTTAGCAAACGAATCCCTGTAATATTAAGAACGGTCTCACCGGGTTTAACGCCATGGGTTACTCGTCCTCCTGCAGTCAGTCTTCACTACAGTGTTTTGTTTTATACAAGGTGTAACAGAATAGATGCAAGTCCGCCGAATGGGCCAAAGAGAATTCAACCTTATTTGAAAGCAATAAGACACAATTTTAAATGCGTAGAGTGATGTTAGGGTCAGCCCGATTTTATTAATTATAACTGCGAGCTTTAAAAGGAGTAAGTTTTGGTAACTGTATTATGCCTTTAACTCAATAGTCTAATGGGGATATATGAGGTCATGCGTTAATTGTGTTACACGTTGTAGCCACCCGATTTTACAAATCACGACACAGAGAGACACACACACAAAAAACGCGTTTTGATTTCGAAGTCGGGCGAAGCAACATGTGTTGCGCGCGCGCACAGACGACCGCTTACGACGAGGGTTCAAATCGAACTCCTTCAAAATCTTACAAAAACCGATAAAAGTTAAATTGAACATTTGTGAACCCCTGACAGAACCAATACCCTCCCTTTCTTATGAAACAGACACGTGTCAGGACACAGTCTCTCCGCGGCCAAACTATTGCTTAGACTATGTCGGTCAAAATACGCCGTGGTTCACACTGTGGCCCATGTGGCCACTCACTTCACTACTTCTGTGGGGCACCATACAGCTAAATGCTAAATAGAACTTTAACTGACCATCATCTGCCTAGCCTTTTCCCAACATTGAGGTCAGCTTCCAGTCGTACCGAATGCAGCTGAATACCAATATTTTATCTGAAGCGACTGCCTATATGACCTTTGCAAACCCGTTACGGGGTAAAATGATATCCTTACGACTCGTAACTACTGTCAAAGATACAAAATTCATAGCCGGTACTAATGGCTTAATATGCTTTACGAAACTCACAGCCTTTGTATGTATCGATGACCACCCATCCACGAAGCAACAGCGTCAAGCAGAGCTGAACCTGACCGATCGACTTGTATGATTGTTTTTACCAAGCCACAAGCCTCTTAGGCTCACAAGAACTATAACTGAACAGTCTCCATGAAACATCAGTACATTGCGAGTCAACAGAAACTGTTAAAGAAGAACCTCCTCAAAGACCATGTCACTTTGGCGTCACCTCAACTGTACAGTTGTTATTAATGAGGACAATTTCGAAGTGGAGTTGTTAGTGAATATTTTCGCTCAACGAAGTGTGATGTGAGAGAGGCTTGATTAATTACTGTTATTCTTATGTTGTGGTTATTTCTACCAATTTTGATGCAAAAGGTCTCCGTTTGATCTTTGGAATTTTGCGCAGTAGGTGAACAAAATAGTCCTCGTTTCTTCGGAGTCTTTGATGACGTTCATCTTCTACATCCTAGTAACATGATTCCTACAATATTTTAATGATTGATATCATGTTTTGCTGAAGCAGTTTAATAGGGTACGTATACCTAAACATTACAACTACAAATGTTGACTAATACTCGACATTAAAGTTCCGCAAGTTCAAAACAAACAAAACGTGATGTTTTTATATTGTTACACAGAATGTATGAACACAGTAGATATAACTAAAATTTGCGTTATGCTAACTAAACAGGGTGGAGCACATTGGTAGAGCCGATAGTTATTATTACCCCTAAACGAAATGTCCTCGTGTGTGTGTGGGCATTAAATTGAGCTCCTTTTGTATTTGTTTTCATGCATATATCTTGAATGTGAGATAGTATACTTAAAGAGACCTTCATTAAATAATATAATGTTTTAAGAAGTCGTTGTTTTACAAAAAATTAGCCCACACAGTGGGACGATATTTACTTCTAAAACTGAAATGAGCGCCCTCTATTAATTAAATTCAAACATTGTCGTTGTACTATCAAAATGAAAGCCATTTCTACTGTTAGTGTTTTACGCCATTACTTTGCCAGAATTGCAAATCATGAAGCGCTCCATCTTACTTTTGATAAGTGGCTAAAGTGGCACAGAATTCAGCTGTATTCGGTTAGACTGGAAATCAAACCCAGCATAGTTTGATGATAAAATTTGTATCAGCATATGGAACAGCGCAGGTTTATGATTGGGTAGAAATATTTGGATTTAATCCGTTCTTTTCGACGAAAATAAGGAACAGAATACAACTTTGCTTTATTAATGGAGACACGAGAGTAAGACATGTTCATTCAATATAGTAAGTTCATGATCATCCAATATGTATTAATTAGATACAGTCAACCGAACATACGAGTAGCTAACACTTTCACTACGAAAACCACCCACAAATTGATGCAACTGATTGCTGTTGGTTTACTACATACCTACTATATTGAATGTGTCCATTAATAGTTTGATTACTATTTCAAAGAACTCTAGAGACAAGTTTATAATTAAAATTAATTAAATGTCGACCTAACTTAAATGTTTAATCGCTGCACCCACACGTTATGTTTCAATGTGGATATTAATAGCATTTACTGCATCATTGGTGTGACAAGTATGTGCAAGTGCTATTGCTGCGCGTGAGGACCTGGGTTCAATTCGCAGGTCGGGCATTAAGCATTGACGTCAGGAATTTTTCAGAAGCAATTTAGAGTCTGGATTTGTGCTCCATTGATGGCAACAGGCTCACCACCTGTAACATGGGACTTCAATATAATTGGCGAAATGTGGGTGTACTTGAGGTACACCTCTGTGTAAGTGTTTAGAGAATACAAACGTGATGTTATGTACATTAATAGCTGCAAAATAGTAATTAGTCCTGAAACAGTATTACTAGCAGTACCTATCTAGTAATTATAACAATTCACTTGGGAGTGATTAATCAGGTTCACCAATATTAATATTAATATTTCAGAAACTAAAAATGGCAGCTTAATCAAAATAAAACTTTTTAATTGTTATTTGTTTTACTTATTAATCATTGTAACGAGATACGTCTAGGAATT
The DNA here is from genome assembly GCA_932294355.1 of Aporophyla lueneburgensis. Lineage (NCBI taxonomy): Eukaryota > Metazoa > Arthropoda > Insecta > Lepidoptera > Noctuidae > Aporophyla > Aporophyla lueneburgensis. The sequence continues at coordinate 25,360,807 of OW028734.1, forward strand.
CTGTTGCAGAACATACCTACTAGTAACAAGTGACTCGCCCCGGTTTCGCTCGGGTGTACAGTATATGTAGCGGAGATCGTATAGCTATCGAATGTCTCTTCGCGGTGTGGACGGCAACGGAACATCCCGGCTAACCACCCGTCTTGGCTGCGACTGATCCTTCGTTCGTGTGAACCAATCACTTGAGAGGAGCGTCTGATGTCGGCTTGAAGTATGCCAAGCTGAGTTGCTTTGTTCTGTTTTTTTTAGGTATAATAACGGGCACACAAGACGTTTTAGCGACATTTTCAGGATGGCAACGCATCGGTGATCCCTCTAGTACTGCAGATGTTAGTAGGTGGAAGTGACCAAGGTCACCTGTTGTTAGCGAATTTTGAATATTAGAGTGCGTTTATAACTATGTGTGTTGATAGGGCAGTACCTCAAACGTGTGCATTTGTATTTGAAACGTAGCAAACAAAACAAAACGATAGTTTCGATAAAACTTTTATTGATAATATTACTGATCAATATTAATATCCAAAGCTTTGTAAAACACTCATAGTTATAACAGATTTTCTGCTTAGCTATCGAAAAACAAAATATATTAAAAACTGGTACAAGCTTTTTTAAAATGTTTCCTCAAAATAATTAATTTTATTATGTGACAAAGGTTTCAAACTTCAAAGTACATTAAATAAGGTATCTAATTACTTTTGGTTACAATATGAGGTTAGATCTCTACTTAAGTCTTGTTGATTTTTTGTTTGACTGGATCCGCAGTACTCTCGTACAATACAAATACCGACGGCTTGTTTCCCTGAAGGGTTGGGCAGAGGTATCTCTACAGTACACCCACATTTCGCCAATTATGTTTAAGTCACATGTAATAGGGGGCGAGCCTATTGCCATCAACCGGGACAAATCCAGACTCCGGGCTGCTACTGAGAAATTCCAGATAGAAAAACCCAGTAACACTTTTCCCGACCTGGGAATCGAACCAAGGACTGCATGTTCAGCAGTAGCGTTTGCTACCACTAGACCAACGAGGCAGTATAAAACATGAATCAATAAAACTATTAAATGTATTTTTACCTTTATATGTCGTTTAGTTAACGTTTATTAAGTCTCTGTGTCTCCACTTATTTACATAGAAACATTCTAATATCTAAGCTGACGACAACAAACAACAATACAACAAATTGTGTACTGAACAAATCCCTACTGAAATAACTTGGACCGAAGCATCAACATTTTATTCACTAGACAGTAAATAAATATTCTCTGAAACGATGTCTGTAAATGACATTAAATACATTCACATAATGTTGACATTGCTACGATGGTAGAAACTTTAGCTGTAAACCACAAAATAGAAAAAGACAAATGTGTCTTTACTTACGTCTTGTTTACAAAAGAAGAGTTTTTTTGACCCTCGAAAGGCGAAAATGACCATGCGAGTCTCAGCGAGTCGCCATTGTTTTCAGCAGAGCTATTAAACACCATTATTTTTTTAGAATTCAGATTGAGTTAACGTGTCAGAAGTTTACAAAGCAAGCGAAACATGAAAAACATAATATTATCTTCTAAACATACAAATTCATAAAACTGAAGTGTCTGTTTCAAACTGGCAGAATTATTGTTTTACTAACAGTATTATTTTATTAAATAAAATACTAGTATACAGGGTCAAATTATTGGGTCTACTGGAAAGTTCTGTCGGTTCTGGCAGTACATACAAGTTTGTCTATTGATTTCTAGATGCAATGGGTTAAAAACATTGAATTATATTGCGTCACAATTTCTACAATATGTAGTATAAATAGACGTGTTGTGCAATAATTTATTATTTACTCTAGAGTAGCCGCGGTGTCAAGACGAGTGTCAACAATAAAGTTCATCTAAGGCATTGTATACTTTACGAGTTCCAGAAAGGCAATAACGCTGCTGCCGCCTGTAGGAATTTGTGTAGTGTTTTTGGGCTCGACAGTGTCTCTGAACGTACATGTCAAAGATGGTTTGAGAGTTTCAAAGAAGGGGATTTAAGTCTTAATGATGAACCTCGTTCTGGAAGACCATCCTTAATTGATGACGACGTTTTAGAAGCGATATTAAAAGAAGATCCATTTCTTACATCATCAGATATTGCATTGTGACTAGGCGTAGCACAGCAAACAGTTTCTGACCATATTCATAGGTTAGGATATATACTTAAATATTCCCAGTGGGTACCGTCGAAACTATCGGAAAAAAACTTGGCAGAGACAATAACGGTACATTCTTCACATCTTAATCGTTACCAAACTAAACCATTTTTGGATAGATTAGTTACAGGCGATGAAAAGTACATTGTCTACGATAACGTATCAAGAAGGAAAGTTTATTTAAAACCAGGAGAACCTCCATCTCCTACGCCGAAATCAGTTTCACACTAAATAAAACAGCTGTTATGTATCTGGTGGGATCATAAGGGACCTTTGTATTTTGAATTGCTACGGCCACAGGAAACTATTTACCACTGAAAAATATTGAACTCAGTTAAGAAAATTAATCAATTAAAAATCAGTGATCTTACACCACGACAATGCGAGGCCGCATGTTTCAAAGGCAACACAACTTAACATATCTGAAGTAGGGTGGGAAGTCCACACTCATCCTCCGTACTCCCCAGATATTGCACCATCAGATTTTTATTTTTTTCGGTCGCTAAGCGCAAATTTAAAAGGAAAAACATTTAAAAATGAAGAAGAGGTTTCAGCAGCAGTTGAAAGTTTTCTGGCATCAAAAGATATAAATTTTTACAGAAATAGCATTTATATGCTAGTAGATAGATGGAAGAACGTAGTAGTAAATCAAGGACAGTATGTAATTTACTAAAATATAGATAACTGCTTTAAAAATTAATCACGACTTTTATTTGCAAAAACCGACAGAACTTTCCAGTAGACCCAATAAATTAGCTGGCGATACTTAACCAACTTGTTGGGTATCAATATAGAAAAGTAATGGAACATTTAAAAAAAGTGTTTTATATTCGATGGGCGAAGGTTCTGGTAATTTTAACGATAAATTGCTAAGAACTAGTAACACAAGGTCTCTAAATTAGGTTTGGAGGGAACAGTAAAGTGCTGACTTAAATATATTGCTAAACAAGAACCAGTCAACCATGAATCCACACTAATATTATAAATGCAAAAGTAAAGTAAGTCTGTCTATCTTGCTTTTCTGCTAAAACTACTGAATCGATTTAAATGAAATTTGGTACACAGATAGTTTAGAGCCTGAGAAAGGACATAGGCTACTTTTTATTCCGTGACTTTGTCTGCGTCCGCGATAACCGACATTTACGCAGACGAAGTCGCGGGCAGAAGCTAGTATTTAATATAGACTGAGTCTGATAAAAAATGTCTGCTGTTCATTTAGTTACAAAAAAGAGCCTAATGTTATTAGAACATTTTCAGGGATAACTATGACTCTGGAATACTAAGCGAGGAATATATTCGATTAACACGCTGTAAGTACCAACGAGTTTGAAAATGTATTACCTAAAGCGCGTCTCGTAAACTTCGCCCAAAGCTAGAATTCATCGTGTTATCCATAAAGAAGACTTTATTGGGTTTTAGGTCGTGAGTTCGAACCCAGGCAGGCCTTTACTGTGGGTATTTAATTTCATCACTACTGTTCTCAAAACGATGATGAAAAACATCGTGAGGAAACCGACATAAACCGGTTTTAGAACCAAAAATTCAGAGACATATGACATCCACGAACCTGCACAGGGTCCGCGTAGTGGCTTTCTCCCTGGAGGAGGCCGGAGTCCCAGGAAATTACATTATACGCTGATGATGTTAACCTTTCGATAAACTTCAATAGGTGAGTTGAATGCTTACATAATAATTCACTTATGTGAATGAAAGCATAGAATTACACAAGGATTCATATATCGAGCTTCATAGCACAAAAGGACTGAGTCACATATATTATATGCAAAGCCCAACGGTGTGAAATAAAAAAGCACAACACATAAATATGTCATCATCATCATCATCATTTCAGCCGTAATACGTCCACTACTGGACATGACCTCTCCCAATTTGGGGGGCTTTGCCATAATCGCCACGCTTGGCAGGCGGATTGGCGATCGTAGTATGGTGGTAAAATGCAAAGAGAACGCTGCTGCCCATTCTCTAGTAATAAATATGTGGTTTAGGGAAATTATTATTTAGGCTTTATCGCGTCGGTGTGGGCGCCCTCATTGAGGCTGCGCCCAGCGCGCCGGTTGTTTGCGGCCCAGAGGGTCATGGCCATCCGGTTAATCCGGGGATACCGCACGGTCTCGTGCGAGGCGGCGAGCCTCCTTGCCGGAGTGCCGCCATGGGATCTGGAGGCAAATGTCCTCGCGTACATATGGGAGTGGCGCGAGGAGGCGAAACGCCGGGGCGAACAGAGCTCCGGTGTGATCTCATGGCGACATGGCGGGTACGATTGTCGCAACCCAGTGCTGGGCACGCCACAATTGCGGCGGTAAGTCCCCTCTTTGAGGAGTGGATAGAGAGGCGTCACGGCGTCCTCACCTTCCTCCTGATGCAGGTTCTCACCGGGCATGGGTGCTTCGGTGGGTTCCTGTTCAGGATAAAGCGGGAGGATACGTCCGGGTGTTTCCATTGCGAGGATCGTCTGGAGGACACGGTGGAGCATACGGTGGAGGTGTGCCCTGCCTGGGCGGAGCACCGCCGTGTCCTCGTGGAGGTGATCGGCGGCGGCGACCTCTCGCGTCCGCCCTGGTGCGAGCCATGGTACGGAGCGAGAGGGAATGGGAAGCCGTCACCTCCATCTGCGAAGCAGTAATGCTCGCGAAGGAGGAGGCGGGGCGCGTGAGGGAGTGGCAGTCTCTGCGCCCTCACGCCCCTAGCCGCCGCAGGAGGAGACGCCCCGGGCGTCGGGAGTCGATTGCGGACTTCCGGCCACCGTAGGCGCGAGCTTGCGGGTGGCGAGCAATGGGTAGCCGGCCCGGTAAGGACCAGGCTCGGGTCGACGGCGCGCAGTATTCCACGCGCGCCTCAAAGAGATGTCAGCAGCAGTGTAGGGGTCTACTAGGACCGATGCCTGCCGGGGTCGCGTGATTGTTCTAAAGAGATACCGTGACCCTGGCACATGGGCAACTGATGGAACACGGGTGGGTTTTAGTCAGTAAAAGTCTGACACGCCCTCCCGCTCCGCCCAGAGCGGGAGAAGTCATTTGATGATTTCCCATCCTGAAAAAAAAAAAGGCTTTATCGCGTAATAACCGGCTAACCCACAAAAATCCGGTTTGTTAATAAAATCTGGCATTTACGGCTTACATCGAGACATGGGTCCAACCCGTACAACACGTAGGAATAGGGAATATGCATTTGGATTAAAATGAATTGTTTTTTTTTTTTTCCTGAATCCATATCGTCCTGAAATTGTATCCGAACCATTATTTCCTTATTTAGTTTGTTTTTAATTGCATAAAATATTAATTAAAAATGCAAAATATGTGAGTGAAATTCAAATTTGCAAAACGCATCACCATTGGTCGAACCGAAACGTGACGTCACATACCATGTTATCGGATTTATAGACGTTGCTGTTTATATGGTGTCTGAAAGAAAAATGATTTTTATTTGTGTTTCTGTAGTGTTTTTCATTAGCTAGTGCAATTACTACTCTTAACAGCAAACTCGGAGAGAGTTTCATTTATCAGTGCCAATCTTTGTCTCTTAACACCCATTCTCTCGGGTGGTATTTCGTTTTTGGCACTGGAATTTACAACTCCTTCCTTAAACCGTAGTGTAACTTTTCCCCTTGTTGTTTCATAATGTGGTATTGATCATAATTTGCTGAAATAAATTCAAAATTTTGTCAAATCCCAACGATGAGACAGATAAGTATAGTTCTTTAAACAAAAGTTTTATTGGACTTTCTGTTTGATTCTCAAAATATGCAAAATCTACTTCTGATCAAATGTAATCATGCTAACTATCCAAATATAACATACTTACATTTAAGTGATCTTCACAACAATGCAAACACGATAATGAAGATACATTATACCTTCTCATAACCTTATACCATTGTTTTCGTGTATCTTTTGGAACAGGAAAAAACACTTTATCAGGTGTACTTATAATAGTGTTTTTGCACATTGATACAAGACGATATCTATAAAATGGTTTTAAGCTTTGTCCATGGCGTTAATAGCTTTTAAAACTGAAAATTTCTCTCTCCAAAAGTATCTGTCAAACTTATAGTCAACAAACACTGTTAGTGGTTTGTGACGTCAATCAAGGCCCGCGAAAAATGGCGGTGTTCAAACAGATCAAATTTAAGTAATGTTTTAAATATTATTTAAAAAAATAATTTGAGCATTTCTAGCAGTATTTATATTTTTTACTATTTTATAACGATGTGAAAAGTGAATTAAAAATATAAAAAAATTACATGCATATTCCCTATTATGAGACTTTAATTAAATCGAACACCGACCGAAAATATATTGTAAATCAAGAAACGGCCTAACCCCAGGGTAAAACTTTTTCGTTTGTATTCGATGCAACTGCCTGGACACAGCTACGTAAGTATTTCAAGAAACGGATCGGCTTTGTAAACTTTTTGTTATTGCGGCTGCTTGATAAAAAATATTAGTGGATTTAGAAAACCAGCGCAAAAACAACAGGGTTTGGGTGAAATTTGGCCAAAAGATATTTTCTAACCTAGATTCGACATAAGGTACTTTTAATACCGATATTACGTTTCTGTGTGATTTCTTCCAATATCCACGCGGGCAAAAACCAGTGAAAATAAGTCGTTAATGGTCCTTTTTTCATTCCAGACATTTTTACAAGATTGAAGTCGGTTAAAAATAGAATAAAACACCAGAATATATTTCTGGAGACGTCACAAAAAGGAACAAATTTAAATTTTCTTTAGTACTTAATTTAAAAAAAAATAACTAAATCTACGTGTCTACGTGATCAAAAGAAGGAAATATGGGTACTCAAATGCTTATAGAAACAATAAAGTGAAAAAGACTGATAGAACAAAAGACAAACCATGAAAATCCCAGACGTCTGATTATTTCCAGAACAAAAAACAAAAGAGGATCCCTCGTAAAATCACTGGGGATTACATTTCAAATGAAACGTACGTGAGCTATGATCAGAAACAAAACTACTATATTCTGACTGTCTGTGATCAAAGTATATCAAACAATGAGAATAATATAAAAGAAACACGTAATACTTGACCTTTTTAGTATCAAACTGCCATGATAAAGGTTCGTTTATATGAGGAAAGTTTCATGCCCATCAAAATAGGGGGAGTACCCATGTATACGTCGACGAAAAAGCGTGCCAGGCGATTATCGGATGAATGTTTTTTGTTTAGTCACGCCTGAAAACTCACTTACAAATACGTCATACGAGAATTGTCACACGGTTTTCTCGAAGAGTTAATAAAAAACTAAAATCCGATCTTGTTTTTGCATATAAACTTCAAAACAAAATTCAAAGGCTAGCGATTCTTGGTTTTCGACATCATAACGATACATAAAATCACGCCTTGTTTCCCAGAAAGGTTGCATATAAGTGTATCTACACCCCGTACACCCGATATTTCGTTCATTATGTTTATGTCCAATCTAATAGGGGTGAGCCTATTTCCACCAACCAGGCACAAATCTAGACTCCGGGCTGCTACTGAAAAAATCCAGAATGATAAACTGAATAACACTGCTCGACCTAGGAATTGAATTTAGGACCTCACTCAGCTGTTCCGCTTGCTACACATCAGTTTATCGTACGCACTTTTTACACGATTTAACTTTTTTATCCCCTTTCGATAAAATATTAGAGGCGAGCAACTTTCCTCGTATAATGAGGCTAAAATGTGACCAATCTTTTTTATCGTCTCACACGCATGACACTTAACTGTCACTTTAACTTGCCAGACTGCCAAATCACTTGCGCGTCACATTAGGACGGACCCAAATAAATGCTTTGTGCGGTCATTCAGTGATAAATGATTATTTAGAAGAATCCGACTTACCTAGTTTTAGTTTGTGAGTTTAACAAGGGTATTGGGATTAAACGATCTAAATTCAACTGCTGTACTTTTTGTTTCCACATGTTGTTGGAGGACATTTAAATGCTGCGGAAAGACGTATTAGTAAAGTACGAATAAATATAAAATATTTAAAAAAAAAGTATTTTCAAAAGACAAATACAGATTTACATTTTTTATATAAAGACAGTTAAAATGAGCTTCGGTAGTAACATAGTGTAATACAAATCTAGGAACTGAAATCTGTACATAATTATGGAAAACTCTGCCTCTCAAACTAGGTAACCTGTATCTTGAGAGACAGTGATTCAGCTTAGAATGTGATTCTATAGTATAATAGTAGACTGTGACGATCTATCTGAGCGACTGAAAAAAATAAAAACCAATTTATATATGATTGGAGATAGGCGACGTACTTGAGGGATTCTGTTTGTTGATAGTCCTGTTCCAGTAGCCAATTCGTTAATTTTGATTTAATTTCATATTTTTATTTAGATCGACGATATTTATTTTTTTGTGAATTTGTTTGTAGACATATGTACTTAATGTGTAGTTTGGTGTTGAGCGAAGGTGGTTTTGTGATGAGATGTTTCCTTAGATAAGGGAATTAAGTAAGACGCGCTGTGGGGTTTTATAGGTTAAGGAACGCCATCACACAAGTACTGAAAGGTTGTCTGTTGAAGACGATTATAAGATTTTTAAAACAACTCTATATTTTACTTTCTGGAATGATAAAAAAAATATATTTCACAGCCGCATAATTCGAAAGCAAAACAAATTCAATAATCCTTCTCATGAAATATGAAACGTAACTTTTCTCTTCATCAACGACCTTTTTTATAAGATTTTTAAGATTTATGAGGTTCTAGAGAATGTTGTTTTACTATAAAGTGCTCGATTTTATTTGTATTTTGTATTACGACAATTTTTTTATATGTATGCTTTTGTTATTTGTGAACATTAATGTCCAGTTTCCTTTGCTGTCTGTCCTCAAGCTGCGGGGCGAGCACAGGCGTACCGAAGATGTTTGTGACAAGACGTGATAAATTATGTCATGTATTACAATTTGTCTTAAATTCTGGCGCGGGTCAACGAAATGACATAATCTGGAGGCGCGACATAACTATCAAGTCTGGGTGAAATAACATAAAATGTTAAAGACTACTCATAACAAAGCGCCTACCTATTCTTGTCTTTAAATATTTAATCCTGTATTCTAGTACGATTTGAATTCAGATTGGTAAGAAATTCAACTTTAAAATCTGTGTTTTAAAATACTGTATTCAAAACGAAATCGGACGCATAAAATAATGCTTTTAAGAAATGATTACTAAGTTTTTTTATTTTGCTTTACATAACGTTTCTGTAACTCTGACTATACCTACGTAGACTGAATTAATCTAAAGAGCTTTGTTCCAAAGTGAATCAATCATGTTTTTATTTTCACGTAAAACAAGAAAAAAATAAGGAAGTAAGAAAGTTGTCCAGCAAAATGTTACACCGGTTATTTTGTATTTGAAGGACACGATAACGATTACGAGACTAAGAATGTTTGCTTGCTGCTTGCTTATTTATTATGAGAATATATGAAGAAAGTAATACGTGGGCGGTATTATTATTTATCATTAACAGGGCAATTAATTTTGGCGGGAAATTGATAGCAAATTGCTATCAATTTCCGCATTAATTTGTAATTATTGTTGTTTCTTGATTGTGCGTTTGCTTCTATAGGTTGGGCAATCTAATGTTATAAATTTGAAGTACCGATTACTTTGATTTTGAAAGGTAGAATGACATTAATTTTTTTACAGGAAGTTAGTTTTATGTTTGAAATTTGCAAAAAAGGGATGCTATATGCTCGAACAAAATTGGGAAATATTAAAAACTTACTTCCAAAGTAGTGAGTCTTTAACACAAACTGTAAGAAATTTACGTGGAAAATTTTAGAGTTCAGTTGTGCGTCAACTTGTGAAGCGAGTTCATGAAGATGGATCGTCATTTGACAAAAAAACCCGTGTACGTTCTTGTCCAGTGCGTTAAACCGAAAACATTGCTGCTGTGGCTCAGAATGAGAAGAACATCCATCAACATCAAGTCGTCATTTCTCGCACTTCTCTGAGAAGAATTTTGCATACAGACCTCGGTATGAAGGCTTACAAAGGTCAATTGGTCGAAGAACTGAAGTCTCATGACCATCCGATGCATTTTCGCTTAGCCCAATGGGCTGAAGATTGTTTGGCAGGAGATGGAGAATTTTACCGAAAAATCGTGTTTTCAGATGAAGCACATTTTCATCTCGGTGGCTATGTCAATAAGCAAAATTGCCACATATGGGGTTCAGACAACGCACACGTGACTATCGAGAAGCCAATGCATCCACCACGAGTCACTGTTTGGTGTGGATTTTGGTCTGGTGGCATCATTGGGCCATTACTGGGTTGATCGGATGGGGTACTGCCGAGTCAGTCATGGTAGTCATATGAATGATATTGTGTTCCATTCTTAAATGACAAAGTTTAACCTTTCCAATAATTCCAGAAATTTGAAAAAATAATCAGTAGTTTTCTTTTTATGCACGATTCAAATTTTAAATTTTAAATGGCTCACCTGTTAGCGTTTCTATTATGAAATTAAACTTAAATGTTCATAAATAACACTGGCACTAGCTGCTTAAGGAACACGAGTGGGTATTAGTAAAAGTCTGACACGCCCTCCCACTCTGACCGGAGCGGAATACGATATTTGATGATTTCCGACCCAAAAAGGGGATTAAAAGCAAATGAGCGAAATATCAAATGCAGTTAAAAGACGGTTTCTTCTAAAAATATTTTAGAGAATGTTACAAACCCGGTATCCTTTTGTTCCCAAGAGAAATATAATATTCTGAAGTAGTCTCGTTTGAAGTTGAAACTTCGCTGAATTGTGAAGACGGTTTGAACGGTGCTAAAATAAATTGTGTGCATTTATTAAATTGGTCCAACAATTTCTATCCTTATTGTTGGAACTTTAGGACCCACGATCAAAAGATTAGTGTGGTGGGTCCTTTTATTTTCAAACTCAAATGAAACGAAATCAGATTATCTTGGGTGATAAAGTATCAACTGTACCTCTACTTCACATCACTATGACTATATTCGATGACTTCCAAATAAATTTCAATTCTAACCAAATGCTTTTCAATTCCCGTTTGTATCCAAAACCAGTTCATTCAAGGTTGAGCTAAATGATGACTGATGTTTGTCTTCTGTATAGGTAGATAGGACGGCACAAAGCTGCAATGGCTCTTTCTTCAAAAAACCCTTCCAGATATGACTCTGCATTGTTAGGCTCACATAGGGTCCTCATAAAAAGCTTGGACTTTAAAACCAACCATGACCTCTTGAGTTTGTTTCGGCATTTTTCTCGGGATCTGTTAGCTAGAAAATACTGACGCCATTTAATTTTAAAATATTGACTAAGCATATTGACTTTGAAAAGTGTTTAAAATTATCTACTTACATAAGTAATCATTGCATTTCATTTCATTGTTTGCAAAAGAATTTCAGCCGACTATTAAAAAGGATACATTGCAGCACTGATATTTTGAGAGCGCTTCCAAACAGGAAACGAACAATTGACCTTTGCATTTGCATTAGGTGCCCATTCGATTCGTAGCCTTCAACTAGCACTGATGAAAACTAAATTCAATCAACAACTACTGTAAATGAAATTGTAGTCTATTTGAAATGATAAAATCACAGCTTTAAAACAGAAATCACATGAAAATATTTACGGTACTTTTAATCCAAACGAAAAAAATATTTTTATGCTTATTAAAAAATTGTGCATCTTTAATATGTAAATATCTAACTTTTCCGCTGACTCCGGCCCTCTCGTCTGCGACGAGAAGTCTGGAATGAGAGGCTCCTATTGACAAGGTCCATCTAATTACGTGGCGCAGACAACCACTTCTTGTACGGATAGGTCTCCGAGGCATACCCTTCGCGGCCTCAGGCCTTATCGTTTATGTGTGTGGGAGACCTTTGACGATGAGGCGCCTCTACCTCATCGTCAAAGGTCTCCCACACACATAAACGATAAGGCCAGTTGCCATTCCACACGACTACAGTTAAATTTATTCCTCTACTGCCTATCATTAGTGTCGATCCTGCCGCATCTTACTGACAACTCTGAGCGTCCTGAGCAAAGCAGGAGCTTCTACCACGACCTCCATTTTATAATATTTGTGGTTTTTTTATTTGCTGTTTTTGAAAAGTATCTTACGTTTAGCCCTCTACGTCACATTACATACCTGCGCTGTATAAATTTGACTTCGCTTTTAATTAAAATCGTGCCCGTTATGAACGTTTTATTTTCAGGTCACACCGGGCTCATGTATCGGTAATTAAAACGAGAGAAATTATGTAACATGATTTTCAACACACTTGCTCGTAAAGTGAGCCTTATTATATCGTTCTTAGGGCCATAAACCGAACTATAACATACACGTGCATAATAATATTACACACTAGTGCATAATAGAATGATCCCTACAAAGTTAAGTTAGTACCTAACTGCAAATTATATGCGAGTAAACAGAGCATTTTCAATTTAACCGGGTAATACAGTTTTTTTTTTTTTTTTTTGTAACAACAAAGAGGTTTTATGCCACCGAAAATCTATTTACATTTTTGAAATAAATAAATGTGTCCCTAATTAAGACGAAAAAACATTTATTATTATCAAATTATTTATAATTCACAATAATTTCTTATAAAATATTTGCATTTTATCACAAAAATTATCATTTTGAAGTAGGCTGTATGGTTGTAATCAATCAACTTACATTTGGCGCGTGCAAAAAAAAAAAATTGCGCGCCATTTCCCAATTTTCCCCTAATTTTCATATTTTGTTTGTATCGCATTTGTTGCTGTGTGGTAAAACGATTTATGCAATACATATTTGTTTTTTCCTCGCAAGTGTGTTGAAAAACGTCGTATGATACACGTGTGTATTGATGATTACCGTCCTCGGCTCTCTTAAGACCCTCACCTGACGGCTCGGGTCTCAATGGCGCCTCAGCGGTAATCACCAACATTACACACTTGTACCATAATGTACTATTATTATCATTAGAGACACTACGTGCTTTCAATACCCTACCACGCTTAATTTTGCCATCCCATTTCAAAGAAGTAACCGGAACAAATAGTGTCGGCAAATATAAGAGTAAATCATTCAGTGTCATCCTTTCATTTTTGTCATTCATGCAGTCATATTTCAGTGAACGTGAATCGAATTCGTTGAACCTTGTTATACTGGTTGAATGGACTAAGGCCCGGACTGTCGGGCAATAGGTCATGTTTGCTCTCTTCCCGTTGTACTAGTACACGTGAACTAAGTTGTAGAATAACCTCATTATTTCACTTAGACGACGTAATTATGGTGTGAGGCTTTTTTGAAACTTCATTTTCTGTTAGTGGTCTTTTTTAGGGTTCCGTTGCCAAATGGCAAAAAACGGAACCCTTATAGATTCGTCATGTCTGTCTGTCTGTCTGTCTGTCCGTCTGTCCGTCCGTATGTCACAGCCATTTTATTCCGAAACTATAAGAGCTATGCTGTTGAAACTTGGTAAGTAGGTGTATTCTGTGAACCGCATTAAGATTTTCACACTAAAATAGAAAAAAAACAATAAATTTTGGGGTTCCCCATACATAGAACTGAAACTCAAAAATGCTTTTTTTCATCAAACCCATACGTGTGGGGTATATATGAATAGGTCTTCAAAAATGGTAATGAGGTTTCTATTATCATTTTTTTCTAAACTGAATAGTTTGCGCGAGAGACACTTCCAAAGTGGTAAAATGTGTGTCCCCCCCCCGTAACTTCTAAAATAAGAGAATGACAAAACTAAAAAAAATATATGATGTACATTACCATGTAAACTACCAACGAAAATTGGTTTGAACGAGATCGAGTGAGTAGTTTTTTTTTAAAACGTCATAAATCGTAAACCGCAATTTACCTTACATTCAATCAACTGAAATATAAAAATTAAAAAATATTTATATTTTTAAACCGAAAATACGTACAGGTTTGTACGGAACCCTCGGTGCGCGAGTCCGACTCGCACTTGGCCGGTTTTTTTCGTAATGCATCATCACTTATCAAAGCTAATTGACGTTTTTAGATGAGAGCGATTGCCATCTCAATATTGTGTGCATAAACAAACCATATTCTAGAAAATTGAACAGCTAAATATACAGTTTGTACTTGAATTCAGATTAACTAAAAATTTTCTGAGTATTTGTGGTTCGCATGTGTTTTTTTTTTCTAGTTACTATTATAAGGTATATTTAAGTAAAGATGTTATCTTATTTCAGGGACTCAAACAAACGTGCTTCGTTAAATCATCATCTGCCTAGCCTTTTCCCAACTATGTTGGGGTCGGCTTCCAGTCTAACCAGATGCAGCTGAGTACCAGTATTTTACATGGAGCGACTGCCTATCTGACCTCCACAACCCAGTTACTGGGTAATACGATACCCCTTGGTAAGACTGGTTGTCCGCCCGGCTAAACGTGTTTTCCGAGGCACGGAAGGGTCTTGGTATGTAAAGATGGTCACCCATCCACGGACCAACCGTGGCAAGCGTAGCTTAACCTGACCGATCAACCCGTGTGACTGTTATTACTTAGCTACAAGTCCCGTGAAGAACACAAGAAACGTGCTTCGTTAAATGAAAACTATTAATTAGTTCCGTAATATTACGTATGAAGTTAAATATACATATTTTTTGTAACTGTTTTTGGTTCAGTCTAGCTATTAATACTTATGTCAAGTATACGTAAGTATAATATAGACCATTTGTTTTTTTTTTTAAAGTAAAAGTATGATATACATATCTATGACTTCACATAGATTAATAAAGTGGTGAATGATCTTGTTTCAATTAGCCTCTTTCACTAAATTTTTAAGTAGTTTTAGTTGTCGTGGTTTTAAACCAGTTTTTCATTTGTTTAGAACGGTTTTAAACACTAGAAGTGCTGAAATTACTGACACCCCTAGAAGCGCGGCTGGGTCAATTTTGGCCATTTTATTTTTGCTACAGTAATGTGAAGTGTATACAAATAAAAAACTTTTAATTACGGTAGAATGTTTTTATTACATGTTTTTTCTGCCCGCGACTTCGTCCGCTTCAAATTTTTGCTCCCCTGACCCTTCGACCATTTTTCGTTACTGTTCTGCTCCTTTTGATTGCAGAGTGATGTTATATGCATAGATATAGAGTGAAGCCTATAGTCTTCCTCAATAAATAGGCAACTCAACAAATTTTTTTTTTTTCAATTCGGACAAGTAGTTCCTGAGATTAGCGCGTTCAATCAAACAAACAAACTCTTCAGCTTCATAATATTAGTATAGAGGTATAGATTAGTATAGATTACACATATTTTTGGTGTAATTTGGCTTAAAATAGAAATCACAATCACAAATATTAAAGGTAAAATTAACCTTGGAAAGGCTGTGCGACAGGGAGCTGAGGGACAGCGCTCTGAAAACGGTCCCGTTGCACGGTGACCAACACGCATACAGCTCGGGTAACTCCACCGAATAGGCACTTCATCTGGTAGTTAACCAGATAGAGGAAGTGATTCATCAGAAAGGGACCTGCCTGGGTACCTTCATAGACATCGAAGGAGCCTTCGACAAAACAAACTTCTCCAGCATCAGCAGCGACCTCTCCAGACATGGAGTAGAACAGGTACTCACAGACTGGATCACACACATGCTAAGCAAGCGCGTGGTTCGCCTCAAGGAGGCCATGATTGCCAGAGGCTGCCCCCAGAGAGGGGTGCTGTCACCCCTTCTATGGAATTTGGTGATCAACACACTAATCGCCAGACTCAATGCCAGTCACTACTATACAATAGGTTATGCGGACAACCTCGCAATCCTTGTCTCAGGAAAGGTTACGGGTACATTCGGTGCAGTTATTTCTATTTCCAAGGGAACTTGTTTCAGAGAATTGTATGTATCATGTAAACGAAGTAACAGCTGACTCCGGCCTCGGCCTCGTCTTCAACTGCGTGATCTACTACGATTTCTGGTTCTTCCACGCCCTTTTGCATTGCTAGCCGCATTTTCATCGTCAGAAGTTGCGATCGTTATTTCTTCACCTAAAAATAATGATTTATCACTGATTAGACAAAATAGTAATTACGATAATCAATAGTAAAAATACGACACTACAACGCCTACCTACCATGATAATTAGAAATATTTTTATTGACTCTTAAGGCTTGTTCAGACCGGCGCGACGCGACAGCGCGACGCGATTCTTGTAGAACAATTTCCATGAAGTTCACATAAAAATTGTTCTACGAGTGTCGCGTCGCGTTGCCGCGTCGCGCCGGTTTGTAGGAGGCTTTATGCAATATAAATAAGTTTATTATAGTGAATAAGAATATTTACCCGGCCGATCTTGAACTTGATTTATAGAATTTTCACCATCGGATGACGATTTGTCGCTACGTGTGGGTAATTGTTGCCTCTCTTCATCGGATGAATGCAACGGCTCGCCTTCCATCTTGAAAGAAGTTGCCTGATTTCAGCAGGTCTTAGAGCACGTTTAGCCATAGTGAGCAAAAATTACGTAAGTGTGATGCGACAGAAATAAAACACACGGTACGCTCTCGCCACCGGCCGGTTCGTATTGCAGGGATTCCAATGTCACACCGCCCCCTGCCCATACCTCTCGCCGCTTCGCCGCGAATGTTTAGTACCTACATTTTTTTTTGGATGGGAAATCATCAAATGTCTTCTCCCGTTCTGGGCGGAGCGGGAGGGCATGTCAGACTTTTACTGACTAAATCCCACCCATGTTATTTCAGTTGCCCATGTGCCAGGGTCACGGTATCTCTCTCGAACAATCTCGCGACCCTGGCAGGTATCGGTCCTATCAGAACCCTTCAGTTTTGCTGACATCTCTTTGAGCCGCGCGTGGAACTCTACGCGCCGTTGACCCGAGCGACCGGCGGCGAGCTACCCATTGCTCGTCACCCGCAAGCTCGCGCCTACGGTGGCAGGGAGTCATCTATCTACTCCCGACGCCCGGGTAGTACCTAAATTGACACCAATCAACGATATTTTGATTAACTTAGAAGAAAGATAAAGTTAAACTCAGATATCCATTGGCTGGGTCAAAATTGACCCAACCGCGCTTTGAGGTAAATTTAGATAAAAAAATATTGTTACGTAGATCGTAAAGTCTAGAAACATCACGCTAACTCCATCTCAGAAAGGGGCAGTGTTACGTAGATCGAAAAGTCTAGAAACATCACGCTAATTCCATCTAAGGACGGGGCAGTGTTAGAAACTACTGGAAATGACACGCTAACGCCATCTGTTATTGAGTAGCAAGTACTACACGAAATTGTACGTAGACGCTACTGCCATCTATTGTTGAATAGTGGGATTAAACAGTTCAATGGAAGTTACTAGAAGCTTCTACGCTGTGGCGGTGTCGAATGTTCGAGAATGTTGTGCTCGGGATATAAATAGCGGATTGTCGGGCCGACGAGCAGTTCGATTTCGGAAGCGAGCGAATACGATTCGAGTGATACAGTACACGCGATTCCAAGTGACGTTTTTTGTAGTTGCGATATTTGTGTTTATTTAATTAAACAGTTTGTGTGTTTTGGTAAATTGGTTTAAATTAATTTATCCCGAACCCCAGCTCGTAACAATATGTATATTGCATTCACGTGGTTGAAGTCTCGTATAAATAATAATCATCAAAAGTCATAAAAAGTTACGATTATATGCATAATAAAATATTAATTAGAGCAGGAAGAACATCGAAATGGGTCAAATTTGGGACGCCCGCACTTCTAGTGTTAAACCCCTACATACCTACTCAGAATCCAAATAAACCGGCGGCATTGTATGATGGCGCCTGTGACAGCTTACAAATCATAATTGTAGATGTCTAAAATCCGCAATTTTGATATTATTGCAATCAAATTGAGCCTTTCGCCATCCCACAACCCAGACAAATCGAAAGACACCTCATTTATTAAAACCCATTCAGGCGTTACGATGGTTTGAGGCTATAAAGAATCTAAAAAAACAAAGACATGTAGATGTTGCGCCAATCCCTAATAAATTGGCATAAAAGCAGGAGTTGTGTAAAAATATAGCTTATGAGTTCTGTAAATTCACTATTTCTCTGTATCTTTTAACCACATTTAGCAACATAAAATATGAAAACGTCACAAGCCATCATATAGTGTCGCCATTGAACTGAAATAGGTAATATCGGTCGATACGTAGAGAACACACGAGTGACCGCGATCGATGGCCATCTGTTTTGCATTTTATGTTGTTCCTGTCCGTCACACGAGTCCATGAATTTAATTGGATTTATATGGTGCCTTTTGACGGCAGCGTAATCAACGGATAAATGACAGCACCACATAGGTGTAGCAGTATAGCAGTTATTTTGGTGGTTCATTGATCATCGTGTCTGTTATAAAGGCTCAGATAAGTGCGACTAGACGCCGATGCGGCGACGATGCGAAGCAAATCTTATATAACAATTCGCACGATGTTATCATCAAAATTGTTCTACTACAGTCACGTCGCCCCTATCGTTGGGACGACTATGATTTGATCCGATGATAATGCCTATTCGTTTCTAGCTAACAAAAGCTGATTGTCATACGTCGTTTTTGTTTTATTATTTTTATCGATATATTAAAGTAATTTGCCTACAACGTTGGTCCGATGGTCACAAGTGCTTCTGCTGAGCGTGAGGTCCTCGGTTCAATGTCGGGGAAAGTGACCTTTCCATTAGAAATTACCCAACAGTGATATTATCTAAAGAAACAGGCTTGCGCGCAGCGCTGCCGCAGCTCTGAACATGGCAGTGTGGTAATCACTAAGCTGTGAGTAGCTACAAGATTGCGACGGCCGTCAGTTAGAAACTTCAACTCAAATATTTTAAACTCTCAGTCGAGACTGATCGATTGTGATTTAAAGAAATTTGCTGCAAGGCCTTATTTATCTACGAAACAGCGACGAGAGGTGGAGCTTGAGTTCGTCGACTACTATAACTGTGTAAGTAAATACCGTTTGGATCAGCGCTGCACGCTCGGTCGATCTCAATACTGTATCGACGACAAGCTCGTCGTTCAGCCAAAACATTGTCTCTTAGAGAATAGCACAGCTGTATAGTCTTGATTAGTGCCCCGTTGATAGCAATAGCTTGCCCATTAATACATAGCACAAAAAAATAACATGCAAAATGTGGATGTACTGTAACGTTGGCGTAAGGTTTCAGGGAAAAACAGGCATCAATTTATAAATTGATAATCCTGTCCCGTTTTGATTCTAGGAATATTCGGCCCGTCCTTTTAAAAATAATTTAGAATTCATAATCTAAATTATGAATACAAAACTATTTTAGATTAAAGGACAATTTCTGAACAAGATTTTTGAGTTTTGATTTAAAATAAGATAAAAGGGAATCTGAAATGAACACATTAAACTTTAAGCTATTAAATATTTACGGTTCAATTAAGAGCTTCCAGTTTGTATTTTAATTTCATAATGTAAGTGAAAGCGATTATTACTTTTAAAAGACCTTTATATGAAAAAGATTGGAGACCAAATGAAGAGAAGATTCTTTCATTCACTTATAAATAAGTTTCAGTCTTTAACTGGTTCAGTTTTACAATATTACTAGCTAGGCTAGGTACCTGTAATAAGTTTTGTATGAAATCCACAACATCGAAAGGCCTACTGACCTACTGTAGCCAATAATTTTGTTACGAATCACGGTGTAACGAAAAACGTTTTGTCACTTTCCAGACGTCACGGAATTTGTTCAGGATCGAAATAATATGGCCGCTTTGATTTGACTTTAAACGTTTTTCGTACATCATTTAATATTACTGTGGTGGATGCCTATTTACAAAAAAAGACATAAAGGCTCTAAAAGTCTGTTTTATTTGTTTAACTTTATAATTAAATCCTACATTGTGTAACGTTCTTCTGGAAATTGCCTCAAATTATAGTGTGGTATTAGTAGGTCATATCTAATGAAACAATTAACAGCAGTCTGAAATTAATTTTAATTGGGTAAAGATGTATTTTTTGCAGTTCTTGTGAAGTATTTGTGGTGTCACTATGTATGACTAACAACGGTGTGGGTTAAAAGAAGACAAAAATTAAAAAGAGTACATACTTTGATAGTCAAGCCACGTTGACAGGGTGAATGAAATGCGACTATGAAGGTATTTACAAGGCAGATGTGAGTAAAACGCTCAAAGAAGAAAATAACGGCTTGGGATGAATCAGAAGGTGATTTTCTTCAGAAAGTTCAGGTACGTAGTATTTGCAACAGGCGTGCGTGTATGATCAGATATATGAACGTAAATTAAACAAAAGGAGTATGTTAGGATCGTAGCAGGTAGCGTTCTATAGTTTGTCTGTACATAGGACGATGGCATGAGTTTATGTATGTGCCTGTTTTCTTTCGATTGCCTCCAATATCTAGTATTCTTTTAGTTAGACCGGGTTCGTTTCCAAGGTTAGCAAAGTAGGCTTTTCTTGGCCTGGTATCTTGATTTTTGCCTGACACTCATGAAAGACTCGTATTATATTGGGAGAACTGGTTAATGTGGATATATAACGCGGGATACATGAGTTTTACTTTTGATCAACGTAGTTTCTTTTCCGTCCAAGTTTTCTTTTCATCGTGTTGTCGTTTCGAGTTGTCTTGGACAGAACATGGTAAAGACAAGAACTGGATAAAGTTGTTTCTTTAATTTTGTTTTCTAACTTGTTGAGCCTGTGTTCGTGACGCTCGTTTTTGTGAGGAGCGTAGGTCGAGTTTAAATAAGTATAAAATAGAAAATGGTAATTACCTGACTGCCTACACTTTGTCATTATAGGATGCCGTCGTTGAAAGCTTACGGCGATTTCAGTGAAATGTAGATAAGACAGTAGTTATGTCGGAAAATCATCGTCTTACTAAGGAGTATCGTGTTTCCCAGTAACTGGGTTGTGGTGTTTCATATAAAATACTGTTTTTTTTTTGTACATCAGAACATCGTAATGTTTTCTTCGAAACAGGATTGTTTGGATTAGATAAAGGAGTAATTGGGTTGTTTATTGGAAAATGCCTTGTGCTAATGTTCGATAGATTAGTTCAAGAACAACACGAAATCTGCTTCTCCGGTCTTCGACGTTACTACAGATTCTGACTAAGTAAAATTTTACTGTGTATTATTTCTTTCCTTTTAAATATAACGACCGTTTTTTGTTTTAGGTCCTCCAAATACAGCTTAGGTATTGTCTTCTGCAAGCAGAGAGCCTTAATCTCTGTAAGTACTTTACCACTTTTGAACTAGGTCACAGTATACTATTACAAGATACTACTGTGTAATTGCATGGCCATCGGATGCAGTTCAGACCAGTTTGGTAACGAAAATTGGAAAATTTTGCCTCGAGGGAGGCGCAATTGCTGCAAATATTTGAAGCACTTTATTTAGCACGGGCCTATTGCCAACTTGCTTAAACTGTGGTCAACTGATTAGACGATAGAAATATGTTTTACCGTTAGATTGTGTATTTTATTCAGGATTTCTTATGTTTATTATAATAGCAAATAGTTACGTTCGTACCTATTTAGATAAATACTATTTATTGATGCTATTATAACGCGTACAGAGCTAACATCACATTCATAATCTTAATTCAACGACGCAAGTTTCTCCATGAAGCCCCTGAAATAAGATTAGATTGCCACGTAAATATAACTTAGCTTAGGTAAATCCCTAATAAGAGTCGCTAGACAAAACACGTTCAAACCACAAATGTTATGAAATTCTCTACACAATCTGGAGTCAAGAACATTCTCTTCATTTAATTGCAGAATTTTATAAAATATAGTTTGTTTATTCATATAATAATGAGATGACAAACTGTCTTTAAAGATGCACATAAGTTTTAATTTATGATTATGATGCATTACCACGCAGTAAGAAAAAAGCTCGTTTACTTAAAAATAAGTTTAATAAAAAAAGCCTCGCATCTACTTTTTCTGAGCGTATCGATGGCAATCTTTATACAGTTAGCCCGGAACTTGACTACGAGTATGTCACCTTCAGTAGCATCCATCAACTATACAATTGTAGCGTGCAGACAAAAGGAGGACTGACATCGGGGGCACTTAATAACGTATTGAACAGTGTAATACCTACGCGTTTAAATGTATCGAAAAGCAAATTAATAACCGCCGAAAATTTTTTACGTCAGGGGCGGGGTTCAGAATCATGTACTATGCATAACATGTGGCTTTGCATGTATGTAGTACCGGCCACCCTGTTTATGCATATTTTCTCTTTTATAAGCATTTTTTTTTCAGTAGCCTTGTTTTTCAATTTCCATGGAAACTTATTAACTTTCATTTAAAAATGTTTGAATGAAAATCTTAAACGAAGGGATGGCACTAAATTATTCACTTTTATGTTTACCGACACAATTTAATTTGGTTGCTTCATTCACTCACTCACTCACACCCTCACTTCACTCACTTCTTCAGTTTCTTCACTTCACTTCCAATTGCATCAGCCTGTCACAGTTGTGACAGGCTGATGCAATTGCATTGCAAAAGCACTTTCAACAGCCTGTCACAATTATGACAGGCTGTTGAAAGTGCTTCGCGTCTGTTAGAATATTGCATTAGATACTATACTTAATATCACCTCCTCCACCTCATCGTTTACCTAATCCTTCGGGGAAACTTAGCGCAACCTAGCGTAGTGAAATTTGGATGCGTTATAGGTACACCTATATGTGCATCTATAACATACCCACATTTCGCCAGTTATGCTTAAGTTTCATGTAATGGGGGCGAGCCTATTGCCATTAAACAGACACAAATCTAGACTCCGGGCCACTACTAAGAATTCCAGATGGAAAATCTCTAAAACACTGCCTATCCTGGAATTAGAAACAGCAGCCTTGCAGCCACTAGACCAAAGATGACGTGATGCTGATGATATTAACATTAATTAAATTATTTCTCAATGCGATGACGCATTTAAATGACCCAGAAATCAACCAGTTATAACCTAAATATAAAATGTACATTACCGGAACGTTTTTAATTAAATGATGCGAAGTCAAATTGACACAGGGACTATGGAAATATTCGGTATTTTCAAACAGTATGCAAATTTGGCCTCTCATGAATACCAAATAAATATTGGCATATGACATTGGGGATATCGGAAATGGTTTTGAATGATGTGAGCCAGGAATTTTATAGGAAGATAATTTGAGAGTTTTTATCTTTTACCTAACTGTCTTGCTTTTCTCAAAGTATACATGATTAGATAATATCAGAGGGATAATTGCGTTAACCAAACCACACAGCCTAATCGTGGTCCACTCGGTAATAGCATTACACACATAAAATATCAGACTGTGGGAAACTGGGCCAAATAAATACAAAAATGCTGTGACAATTTGTAAGAATGTTGTCAAATTGTAGGCCGTGGAGGTAAAGCGTATACTTAATCAGAATTTTCTTTCTTTCAAGAATTAAAAAAACATACAAGAGACTAATCCTCGTACCTAACCCTCCTACCAATCTCGCGATTGTGGAACCTAAAATTCCAACAATGCGGGTACAAAAATTGTTCGTTCGATTTTATAAGTGCACACCTTTTTATATTGGCTTACCCATGTCTGAACCTCAAGCGAGAAAGTTTCAGACCCTTATATTTCTCTTGGGAACAAAATGCAATTTTTGTAAACGAAGCGCAACGTTTGCTTATGGGTGCATGCAAAACGGTACAGGGATTTGTGGATCTCATCATCATCATCAGCGTTCATTCCTTGCGTGTTGGGCCCATGTCTCCATGTAAGCGTAACATGTCAGATTTCGTTAATAGACTGAACTTTTTCGGGTAAGCCGGATGTTACGCGTTTTTTCCTAAAATATTTTTTTAAACCAGATGTTTTTGTGCTGTTCTTTTTTATTTAACATCGGCCATACATATTTAAGTGGTACCATTGTGTACCTAATGCGTAATGGAATTCAGATTTACGAAATGTGTAATTCCATTTTTTCATGAGATACACGAATTTATTTATTAACCACAGAATTCATATTTCGAATTTATCGAAAAGTAACAAACCTTTGTGAGGTTAAATGATTTACGTAGTGTGCAATCCATTTTTTCATTAACTTACACGAATTTATTATTACAAAATTCATACATTCGAATTTACGGAATGGTTAGAAACATTGAATACTTAATGTTCGGTCAAAGACCGAACATTAAGTATTATTATTATTATTATTATTATTATTATTACAGGGACAGCATTATAATATTTATTTAGAGAGCCGAGTTAAGGCTGCTTAGGGAGCTACAGGCTTGTTGTTCCTTGACGTATCTGTAATAAAGAAAGTAAAAAAAAAACTGAGCATAGACAGAATATAACAATAGACAGAAAACTAAATAATATTGCAGTGTGGCACGGACATCGACGTGTAAACTGCAGATTACCTTGAATTCAGCACATGGCTCTACTAGACCCTCAAACGTAGACTTTTATAACAGTTATAAAAATAAAATGTTTCATAGAAAAGTGCATTTTTGCGGTCAAAATGTATGGGACAACAGTGTTTTTATTAAATAACGGTTTTCAACACGGGGTTTTTTTTTTGGGTAAATATTACTTTTGTGTGAATGGTTCCATTATATTTCTTATCCAAATACATACCTACATACATTTAAAGTTGTTTGATCAACCATCAGAGCCGTCATATTCATATATGTCAGACCTTCAGATCAAAATACTTTGAAAATATTTCTTTGCAAGGTGACAGGAAAGGTCACACCTAGCCAAGTTTATTTTCATTTAAAAACATTAATTTGGAAATAATGATTGCACTTGAAAGGAGAATGTTATAGTAATTAGTGTGTATCTTTAAAAGTAACACGGTGCATTTTAGCCTTGGGTGAAGTTCACGAGACGCGTTTTAGGTACTCGTAGGTTAAACATTTTAAACTTGATTCAACTCTCGTTAGCACTTCCAGCGTGTAATTCGAATATATTCCTCGCTTAATATTCCAGTGTCATAGTTATAACATTTTAAACTTGATTCAACTCTCGTTAGCAATTCCAGTGTGTAATTCAAATATATTCCTCGCTTAATATTCCAGTGTCATTGTTATAATTAAACTGATTGAGGAAAAAACATCCAAATACCTAAAAATACAAACTTTCACAGGATTCTGTATTTTAGTACTAAATACTTCCAGACATAGGTACTACCTACTACTAATAAATTAGTTTTTCTACTACCTATATTCCGACTCGAAAATGCCTAATCTTATTTATTGATGTCAAACAATCAACAGACGGATAAAGTAGTCAAACTAATAGGATTCATATTTCAGTACAAATGTGTACTGAAACAATCTCTAATTAATTTTGAGGGTAGATGTTAGTTTTGTTCGTTCTGGGTACTACGGTCCCCCATTGGCGATCTACTCGATAATTCCCTAATGAAATAACTTGGACCTATGAGAAGGTTTTTTCATTACATTTACTAGACAGAAAATAGGTAAGTATATACCTAAACCCTACCTAAATCCTGGTAGGATTTCAGGATATCCTAGTAGGGTTTAGGTAGGTTTATAGATATCCTTTTATAAATGTGAAAGTTTTCTATGTTTAGATATTTGTTACTGAATCACGCAAGAACGTTAGTGTTGACTAGTTCGGAATAGGGTGTATATACGTATATACCTTTTTTTTTTTTTTTTTTCAGGATGGGAAATCATCAAATGACTTCTCCCGCTCTGGGCGGAGCGGGAGGGCGTGTCAGACTTTTACTGACTAAAACCCACCCGTGTTCCATCAGTTGCCCATGTGCCAGGGTCACGGTATCTCTTTCGAACAATCACGCGACCCCGGCAGGCATCGGTCCTAGTAGACCCCTACACTGCTGCTGACATCTCTTTGAGGCGCGCGTGGAACACTGCGCGCCGTCGACCCGAGCCTGGTCCTTACCGGGCAGCGAGCCACCCATTGCTCGCCACCCGCAAGCTCGCGCCTACGGTGGCCGGGAGTCCGCAATTGACTCCCGACGCCCGGGGCGTCTCCTCCTGCGGCGGCTAGGGGCATGAGGGCGCAGAGACTGCCACTCCCTCACGCGCCCCGCCTCCTCCTTCGCGAGCATCACTGCTTCGCAGAAGGAGGTGACGGCTTCCCATTCCCTCTCGCTCCGTACCATGGCTCGCACCAGGGCCGGACGCGAGAGGTCGCCGCCGCCGATCGCCTCCACGAGGACACGGCGGTGCTCCGCCCAGGCAGGGCACACCTCCACCGTATGCTCCACCGTGTCCTCCAGACGATCCTCGCAATGGAAACACCCGGACGTATCCTCCCGCTTTATCCTGAACAGGAACCCACCGAAGCACCCATGCCCGGTGAGAACCTGCGTCAGACGGAAGGTGAGGACGCCGTGGCGCCTCTCTATCCACTCCTCAAAGAGGGGACTTACCGCTACGTATATACCTTATTCCGAACTAGTCAACACTAACGCTTATCATACTATTAGCAGCTTAGATAACTTCTCCCGTGACATCATACAATAATACACCTCGTTTTACAGCCCTTAAGTTCTTATTTTCTACTTGACTGGTTTCTTCGTTCTCATGAAAAATATAACGGAAATAACGTTACATGCGATAAAACGGCTTATTTATGTGATACGCTAGTATCTTTGATATGAAATATACCCAAATGTCATTGTTATGGAATACTTAAATAATGTAAAAGTACAAAAGATGTTTTTTTCAGTCATTTACTGAACCTTTTCCCAACCATGTGGGGTCAGCTTTCAGAGTAACAGCTAAATAGAATATCTTTCCAAAGCCCAGTAAGGACTTTCTGCATTTTCTTCTACATTTTAATAACATTTAATGCCTCAGGGTGCTCAAGAGCCATAGTGGATGGGTGTTAAAATAAGCCGGCCAAGTACGAGTCCGATTCGCACATGACGGGATCCGTACCACAAGGTGAAAAACGTAAAAAAAAACGTTCATTGTACAGCGGCACCATTCATGGGAACAAAGTTCTTTTACGCAGCTTGCGGTACGCGTAAACTGGAGGGAATCGTCACGTAACAAAAAAAGCGTTACACCCCTCTATGCTACTTTTTATCACATATAAGAGAAAGAAACTGAGAGAGAGTGAGATAGATTTCGAGATTTTCGAGGGTGCTGAAGCCAACACTGAGATCAAAATGGTTGGTTCTAAGACATACCGGTTTCCCTTTCCCCCGGTAACCCTTTCGTAAATCGAAGCCACCACTGCTCTACCTCTGCTCTATAAAATGCGAATACAAAAAAGCGATTCTTACTTTTGAAGTAATTTATTTTATTTTTATTTTATTTATTTTAGGAAAACTTACAGCTAAACAATACAGTGAGTAGATGTTTTTACAAAATAAGGCCAATTACAAGTTTCCACATGTAGTAATAAATCAGATGAAAAAGACAATAGACCATCTCTAGACAGTACAAAAAGCCACTTCCCGCGCCTGCATGTCCCGCTCCCCCAGACCACGCAACAGATCCCAACACGGTTTATCAATAGGCGGAGCGAATCAAGCGGAAGGCCCATATGCACAATACGCGGGCAAAGCTTAAAAGGTAGTTTAACACAAGAAAAATAATAATGTAATAATAATACTATTTACGCTCGAAGAAGCTATTAGATAGAGTTTTTTTCAATTTAGCAACACTAGTATTAAAAATGTCGATATCAGCTTCCCGGCAGGTTGCGTTGTACATACGACTCGCTCTCACTATGTACGAGTTCCGTCTGTACTTAGTGGCCACCACTGGGGTTGGCAATAAATCTGGTCTACGTAAGAACACAGACGGTACTCGCAGCCCGATTTTGTGTAACAACTCGTTAACGCCGGTTGTTCCATTAGCAATTTTGAAGAGAAACACAAGATCTGATATTTTACGTCTTTCGTATAGTGGAAGAAAATGAAACTTTTTGCAACGGTATGTATAATTAGTTAAAAACGTTTTAGACCGATACTGAATGTGCCTTAAAAATCTTTTTTGTACGCTCTCAATACGATTTATGTAGACATTATAATTAGGGTTCCAAACTTGAGAAGCATACTCCAAATGACTACGGACAAAGGAACAGTACAATATTTTTATAGTCTTTATATTTTTGAATTCCGAGGACACCCGGAGAATGAAACCAAGTGCTTTGGATGCTTTCTTGACAATGATGTCTATATGTGCATCAAAGAGGAGCTTAGCGTCAAAGGTAACTCCCAGGTCCCTGATAGTGCTGACCCTATTTAATGCTGTATCCAAAAGCGTGTAGTCATAAACGAGCGGGGTAGGTTTCCGTGTAAAAGAGCAAACATAACACTTGGATACATTCAGATCTAACTTATTTAGAGTACAGTAGGCTTGAAAATTATTAAAGTCTGACTGTAGTAGATGGGCATCCGCTACGGTATTGATTTGTCTCATTATCTTCATGTCATCAGCATATAGTAATAATTTTGAATACCGGAAAGAAGAAGAGACATCGTTGATAAAAATATTAAATAACAGTGGTCCTAGTAAGGATCCTTGAGGAACCCCCGATGGGACATTCATAGGATTAGAGCAGTATCCATTTAGAACTACAGTCTGACATCTGTTCTCCACATAGGACTTGACCACCGGTAAAGGTCACCCCTAATGCCCACCGATAAAAGTTTACGCAACAGGATCACATGATCTATCCGATCAAAACACTTGCTGTAGTCGGTATATATAACATCGACTTGGGACCCCTGCGACATACATTCAGAGAGATAGTCGCTACAAACAGTAAGGTTAGATGAGGTTGACCGACCCCTTACAAAGCCGTGCTGGTTTTCACTTAAACTGTGCTTGAGTGCCGAATAAACTTGTGCATGCACAATTTTCTCCAGTATTTTAGCAAACACACACAGCTTTGAAATAGGTCGGTAACTCTCGACTAATGTCCTTGACCCTTTTTTATGTATCGGTGTTATATATGCCGACTTCCATATCTTAGGCACCATGCCAGTAGTAAGAGATTTTTCAAATAGTATGGAAAGAGGCACAGAAAGATCCGTGGCGCAGTTGACGATGAATATGGGTGAAATATCATCTGGACCCGCGGATTTCTTTAAATCTACTTGTTTTAGCAGCCTACAAACCTCACTTATCCGTATCTCCACTCGACTTATATCGTGCGTGTTGTCATTGGGTCCATCAACCATATTACTAGTCGAAGATTGACTAATGGCATTACTAGTGTCATCAAGAAAGTTAGAGCGAAAACAATTACCGAACATATCACAAATAACGTCACCGTCACTGGACGTTACCTGGTCAAATTGCATCACTGAGGGGTAAGAACAAGATTGTTTTTTAGACTTGACATACCTCCAAAAAGCCCGTGGATTCCCACGTATGTCAGATTCTATTTTAGCTATGTAATTGTCAAACATCTTCCCCTCTAGGTCTTTAGCCCGTTGACGGAGTAGAATGAACGAATGATAGTCAGATAAGTTCCTGTACTTCTTAAATTTAGAGTGAAACTTTTAAGATTTTTATCAACGGACTTTTGTACCAGAGAGGGTATTTTGAATTGGGGAGAACCGTTTTTGTCGGTATATACGTGGAATGTAGCCTCCTAATTACTCCATAAAAGTATGCTCAAATCAAACTAAGTTCTGTAATAAAGTGGCGTCAAATAACAGCGCATTGTTTAATAAACGTAGTCTGGAAAATTTTATGAACGATATCAGCCATGAGTTTCATTAAATTAAATCTACATTCTTATAGCAAAAGTATAAACGATGAGAAAAGTTTAGGCAGCAATCAGTAATACGTTACCTGCTATCATATTGAATTTTCAATTTTATTTAATTATAACTGTTCATGACAGGTAGAGATAGAGGTAGAGAGAACCTACTGCATTTTATAAAAATGGCCGAATTAAACTAGATAGCAAAACTACGCAGACCTGCGGGTGAAAGCGTCACATACATCGTTGTCGTCATCGTCGTCGTCTTGCATGAGAGTCTTTCTGTATGTATGACACATGCTTATGCAAATAAATATTATCTTATCTTACTAACAGTCGGAATGGCTTTCATTTTGTCAGTTCAACAACATTCATTGCGTTATTTACGTTTTTGTGCCGACAACATTTTGTGAACATATGAAACAACGGGTTAGTGATAACCTTTAAATGATTTAGATTCTGATCAAGATGTAGATGAGTAAATATCCGTATCTTAATACGATAAAACATAATTAATTTTTTTCTACTTAATTTTTTTCGGTGTTAACGACCGTCAGCAGTGTTGTTACTTGAAATATCATTGTTCTCATTTGAAAAATATGGTGACTGGCACAAGTGGCCTTACACTAAGACCTCGTATTCACAGGCGATTTCTGGACAACCTTATTGAGGCCGGCTTCCAGTCTAAGCTTCATTTTAAATACTTGTATGAGGTTATTTCATTTAGAGGGGGTACATAATAATAAGAACCTGCTCTACCTATGTGCTCCACCCTGTTTAGTTAGCAACACAAACATTCTAGTTATGTCTGCTGTGTTCATACGTTCTGTGTAACAATATGAAACATCCTCGGTCTGTTTGCTTTGGACATCTGTAGGTTTCATATGGAAGTATTAGTCAGCATTGTGGTGAGTTCCATGTGCCCCAATAAACTACTGATCTAATACATATCATATTACCATGGATACAGGAGACAAGACCGTGGAAAAACTTTCCAAAACAACATAAGATCGCCGTATCCAAAAAATGTCAAAGGTCGAACAGCGAACTTTCGCAACAGAATTCGTCGAAATAACGACAACTAACATCGTGATCGTGAAGATAAAAGTAATTACTCAACTCTCTCTCTCTCTCTCTCTCTGTCATAAAATTTGCTGAACGATGATATTCACTATCAATCCTACTTTGGAATTGTTCTCATTCATTACAACACAACAGTTGAGGTGACGTGTAAGTGACGTTGTCTTTGAGGAGGTTCTTCATCAAAAGTTTCTGTTTACTCGCAATGTTCTATAGATGATGGATAATAATAGTACTGTTTAGGCATCTACTGCCTCACAAAAGTCGACTAGTGAGTGAAATTGTGAGTCATGGCATATTATGATCGACACAATCTGTTACCGTCTTGTTTTTTCATGATTGTTGCCGTCATCACGTTCGCGGATGGTTGAGTGACCGTGTCTAGTCTTCAGCGTCTTTATCACAATCCCTTCCGCATAGAAACATTTCAGATTCAGTGATAACTACACACGCACTGGGCCTGCGTGATGAATTATGGCCCACTCACTCTCACAGAGAGGAGGCCTGTGTCCCAGCAGTGGGGACGTTATAGGCTGACTGTGACGCAAAGCCATTGCCAACGGAATCCTATTACTAAGGCTTTACTGCCTGTCTGTCTAATACTGGGCTGTATTTTTCTAACAGTAATAGACGCTTTTTTAATTTTTACACAGTGTATACTACAATAGCCGACAAAAACGACAAATGATTAAAAAAATTAGATTCGAATATACGATCACGAGATACCTCATGATGTTTTCAATTCTCCATTTTAAGAGCAGTGGTGACAAAATTAAATACCTACACAAAGTAAAGTGCTTGCCTGGGTTCTACCTCACAACTCGTAAGTCGCAGTCGAAGCCACTGGGCCACCACTGCTCTCATGGTTTTGGGTACGGAACCCTTAAAACAAAAGAATACTTATCATGCGAGACGATATCCCAATAGATAATGTGTGTCAAGGAAACTTAATGCAATAATGGTATACTCACAAAATTTCCGCAAAATCCGCATCAACTTAGAAAAGCAACGCAAACAGAATCGAAAAACGAGACTATTAACTCACGAAAATCGTTTTTTTTTATATAAAGCTAAAAGATATGTTTGGATATAAATATCCACAGAGAGGTATGATCTTTTAACATACCACTATCATCAGATATTTGTTATTATTATATTACCATTATCCATTGTAATAGCACCTTAATTTTTGAGAGAAGGCAGCTGTTTATCTTTTACTAGTGATCGCCCATTGGTCGAAATTCGACCGTACTTCATTTGAATAAAAATACATTATTAAATGAAAAAAAAAACATATATAATAATAAATATGGTTATATTTGACATTCAGTAACACTATAGACAAATAATATTAAAAACAAATATTCTCGATATGATCATTGATTTTAAAAATGAAATAGGTTATATAATACAAGGTGATTGGAAGATGGGTGCAAAGCTTTAAGGTGAAGATAGTATAGACAATTTAGAACCATTTAAGCCATGGTTGTCTTAGACGAAGTCTTACCAAATTTTTTTAACCATATTTTTAAGTTTTTTTTCGGAAATTCTCAAAATTTAATGTAAACTGCATAATTATGGCCAAATTGAATGATAAATGAATTAATTTTTTATTTATTTAATTAAAATAATGTGTAAACAACCAAGCAAAACATGTTTTAGGCTTCTGTGTCATTAGACATTTTTTTTACAGATATTTAAAGCTTAGAAAAAATAAAAAAATTGTACAATACGTCTTTTAAAACTTATTTTAAAAAAAAAGGAGGGTGCTTTTTTTGTTCAAACCTTTTTGAAGACATGCTTGATAATCGCTCTTTCTTTTGAGGTATCATTTATGCGGATATCTTACAAATTATTGAAATTAGGACCTACAAACCAATTCGAGGGAGAAATTTTAAATTTTAGGCAGTCTAACAAAACACAAAATTTTTGCTTAAAAGAGTACTTTATGTGCTCGAAATGATAACATTGTTCAATTCTAAGAATTTTTGGCACATGCAGGAACCACTTGAGGGGAACCCATTGAGGGGATTCTCTAAACAATGGCCACCGAGCGCGGTGCGACGGCATTTCCAGGTAGAACGCCCAATGAATAGCAAAAAGCGATAAGAGTTGGTTTTTACAGCAAAATGGTCTTAGTTACTGAGGCAACAAAGTCGTTTTTCTTTAGTCAGAGTCAGTCGGTCTGTGATGAAGCCGTTACATCTTTTACTTATTACTCAAACTACTGCCCTTGTGAGTGGACGTTGTCGTGTTGATTCACAATTTACCGTGTTCAGTTGTAGCCCTTTGCGTTCCTGCACGTGTTGTTTGCGTTAGTTTTGAACTTTTTTGTTTCACCGTGTCCAGTCGTAGCGTCGCGCTCCTGCACGTGTTGATTTTTGACTTAATTGTGTTGAGTTGACATTTAGTGCGCTCCTACGCCGTTTTTCTTAATTGTTAAGTGACTATGGCTACTTTTTCCAATCAAGAATATTCGGATATCGTATTTATGTATGGTAGAGCAGACGGCAATGGATCTTTGGCGCGACGGATGTATCAAAAGCGCTATCCGAATCGCAGGATACCGAATGTCCGAGTGTTTTACAACACGTTTCGTCGTCTTGCCCAAGATGGGTTTCACCGCGTGGAACCTGGAGTCAACCCGGGCAGACACGAAACTGCCGTCGACGAAGACATTTTAGCAGCATTTCAAGCGGATCCTACTACCAGTACTAGAGCAGTAGCTCGAAATTTAAACATTTCTCAATGGAAAGTGTGGCATATAATGCACCAAAATGATAAACATCCGTTCCATGGCAGGAGGGTGCAAGGTCTAGTAGAGCAAGATCCTCAAAGAAGAATTCAGTTCTGCCGTTTCCTCCTTAACAGAGACATCGAAGATGCGTGGTTTCTGAAATCAATCTTGTGGACGGATGAAAGTAAATTTTCAAGGGAAGGTATTACAAACTTTCACAACATCCATGAATGGGCCGACGCAGACAACAATCCACATTTTAAGGAGCAGGTGTCATTTCAGATGAAATTCTCTGTGAATGTATGGGCTGGAATAATTTGCAGAACATTGATTGGGCCCCACTTTTTGCCTGATCCATTGAATGGCGAAAATTATTTGCAATTTCTGCAAATTGATTTACCACTGCTGGTAGAGTAATCAGGTGTCCCGATCTTCGAAAGAGACCGAACAGTCAACTTTCAGCAAGACGGCTGTCCAGCGCATTGGACTTTAAATGTAAGGGAACACCTCAACAATTGCTTTCCTGATAGCTGGATCGGCAGGGATGGACCCATCCATTGGCCCGCTCGCTCCCCAGATCTGACCCCATTGGACTTTTTCGTGTGGGGCCGGGCCAAGGAACTGGTGTATAACAACATAGAAATAAACACTAGAGAAGAATTGATACAAAGAATAAATTCAGCGTTTGAGACAATGAAGCAGGAGATGATGTTGAAAATAACGACTACAGAAGTTAAAAGACGGGGCCGTGCTTGTATTAGGAATCACGGCCGTCATTTTGAACATGAAAAATAAATAATTTTAATTCAAATGTTGTTTTAATTAGTCTGCCTAAAATAAAAAATTTCTCCCTCAAATTGGTTTGTAGGCCCTAATTTCAATAATTTGTAAGATATCCGCATAAATGATACCTCAAAAGAAAGAGCGATTATCAAGCATGTCTTCAAAACGGTTTGAACAAAAAAAGCACCCTCCGTTTTTTTTTTAATAAGGTTTAAAAGACGTATTGTACAATTTTTTTATTTTTTCTGAGCTATAAATGTCTGTAAAAAAACATTCTAATGACACAGAAGCCTAAAACATGTTTTGCTTGATTGCTTACACATTACTTTAATTAAATAAATAAAAAATGAATTCATTTATCATTAATTTGGCCATAGTTATGCAGTTTACATTAAATTTTGAGAATTTCCGAAAAAAAACTTAAAAATTTGGTTAAAAATATTTGGTAAGACTTCGTCTAAGACAACCATGGCTTAAATGGTTCTAAATTGTCTGTACTATCTTCGCCTTAAAGCTTTGCACCCATCTTCCAATCACCTTGTATATCTATAAAATTAATTTATTACCTATGGTTATACTTGACATTCAGTAATAGAGCTGGCGAGCAAAATTTCGATATGATCAGCACACAAGGCAGTCGTTATTAATAGTGATAATTATACCCTAAGAAACATCAAGGACCTCGTCTGCCACCATGGTGGCGCTACGTTGTAAATTTACAGCGTTTCAACAATGTTTACAAAAAAAGGTGTGCTATATTATGCGCACACTTCTGCCTCTGGGGCTGATGATCACAGTCATCCTAGAAACAGAAAGAATCGAAAAGGCAGACATCCAGGGTTCTGACTTTTGTAGGATTCATTTTTTACATTTATTTTTATGATTAAAAAAACTCTATATAAAGTGCACACTTGGCAGATTTATTGTTCGAATAAAAACAATGAGAAGAACCACGGAAAAATAGTCTGCCAACATATTGCCTCTGCGTGCACCAAAAATTAAAAAAAAGGTGTGCTATATTATGTGCACACGTCTACCTCTTGGACTGATGTTTGAATTCCTTATGAAAACCAAGAAAATCGATGAGGCAGACGTTCAGGCCTCTGATATTCCAAAGGCAGACCATTTGATTTTTTTTTTTCAACCCGACGCTCGCGCCAACCCAAGCAGGTATAAAATATCCTCATAGTTCCTTTCGTGGTGTCTCTCTTTTATTTGGGAATATGAGTGAGAACGGTATAACTCAGTTCTGACCTTGTCTGTATTGTGAAACTAAATGTATAGAGCGTATATCTATATACAGCCTCTCCTTTTATTTTGCACGCTTTTCCTATCTCTCGCTCTCAGGCACTTTCACACGTCTTGGTTCAAAATCTACGTATTTTATACAAATAAAACGTGATTAAAAAAGTTATAGACTGTTCCTATCCAGATCCTAATCCTATTCAGATTACAGTCAAGCATGCAATTAAAAAAAAATACTTTCTAATTAAAGTTCCAAGCGCATTTCGTTTCTGGTTGGCATTGAGAAAATAGATTTCAGCTCCAGAAGTTTAATTATTACCGTGAGTTTAGAGGACAATATTAAACAAAATTGTAAGAATAAAACTATAAATAATAACAATAATCCCATGCAATACCCGCTGTCCCTTGATTCCGTGAATTTCAAAAAGTTATACAGCTGAAAATCAGTGAGCAAAGAGTCTGCCACATATTTTTTCGAATCCACAGAGTCATAGTGAATCGAATGGGCGCAATGAGAACCGCGTGCAAATGACTTAGTAGAGCTTTTTTTTAACGTTTTTACAACTCCGTCCAATGATAATGCAGAGTCCTGAATGTCTGCCTCTTCGATTTTCTTCGTTTCCAAGATGATTGTGACCGTGAACTCTAGAGGCATGCATGTGCAAATAATTTAATACCCCGATTTTTTTAAGCAAATTCAATCCGCTGTAACGCAAAAACGTAGCGACATAGGACCTTAATTGATTGGACCAAATCGATTCGTAATGATTTAAACTGCAATCCACCTCGACGTGAAACGTGTGCAAATCATATACCGAAATGCTCGTCAGGTCCCTAACTATAAAAATATAGACACAAAATAAAGACAGATATTGTCGATTGGACCATAAACAACAAAAGAATATCTATGCATGTGTGTATTAAATACACGGTAATGAATAGTAGTGTGTGTAACGTGTTATTTATTGAAAATAATATATTTTCACGCATAATTAAACAAAAATATTAGCATTCGTCACTTCTTCTCTGTATAAACTATAACTGTGCGAAATTTCATACTCCTCCGTCCGCCCAATTTTCGTAAAAAGGGATCCAAAGTTTTCGCTTCACGTATTAATATATAGATATAAATTGTCGGTGACATCTTGTTTATTGTAGTGGTTCTGTCTCGGGGAGCGATTATTAATTTATCGTTCATTAAGAAAGAACATTGTGCTTGTCGCAAAGATATATACGAGTTATCTACGTACACAATTCTACAGGTCGAACTATACATTTCCAGTTTTAGCTGACCTCGCATTGTATAGGCTTGTCGTACAATGAGATGTCAGCTTATACTGCAAAATGTATAGCTCGATGTGTGGCCGTGCGTACTATGTTTATTTTGTTTTTTCAAAGAAATTTCTGAGTAAGGTCCTTATATTTATTTCATAATATAGGTAGGTACCTACTCAGATGTTTTATCGAGTTTCAAACATACTTTCTGTTGATATCAAATGCCGGTTTTTTTTTTAGTATTTTCTTACTTTGCAATGATATCACTTAACTATCATCTTATTTATGAGTAGACTAATTCAATCTAGAAATAAAAAGGGGGCAATCTCGTTTACAAGTTCTTTGAAATCCAAAATGACATTATTAGGAAACTGTTAAAACGCTTTGATGAACTTCAAAGTACTTCAGATATTTCGGTTACCATGAAAATTTTGCGACAGTGAAAATTTAATTGTTTGTTTTAGCGTTATAATTTTGTAAAGTCTTAAATACATTACATTAGTGTTGTTTCTTGACATAATAAACGATTGACCTTGAAGTAGTTCAACTCTGTAAGAAGTAAACGTAACGATCATTACAGCAGTGAGACAATATTTGAAATACTTTACGTCTCCTTTTTTAAACAAGTTAAAAAAATAAGGAGGAGTTCAATTCCGAGTTCCGCAATTAAAGCTGTTATTTTCCACAAAAAAATCATGTACAACAATTGTAAACAACCTCCGTTTTGGAGTCGGTTAATAATGGTGTAGATAATGTAACTAAAAGCTAAAAAAATATCAGTTACGTCCTAGGTACTGGTATTAAAAAAAAATACGACGGGTTGCACTCCGGGAGTGACGGCAGAAGTGAAAACTTGAATATTAACGGTGTGTATTTTTGATATTTTGGAATGGTTAGGGAATAATTTTGCACGAATTGCTTTAATTATCTATATATTAATACGTGAACGAAAAAAATCCCTTTTTACGAAAATTGGGTGTACGGAGTTTATACAGAGAAGAAGTGACGAATGCTAATATTTTTTTAAATTATTTTTAAAAATACATTATTTTCAATAAATAACACGTTACACACACTACTATTCACTAACGTGTATTTAATACACACATGCATAGGTATTCTTTTGTCCAAATCTGTGGTCGAATCGAGAACATCTGTCTTTAATATTTTGTGTCTATAGCCTCGACTGTCTACGGTCTATAGTCTTACTGAATGTCAAGCATAACCATAGGTAATAAATTAATTTTATAGGTATATAACCTATTTCATTTTGAAAATCTGTGATCAT
Organism: Aporophyla lueneburgensis; assembly: GCA_932294355.1. Classification (NCBI taxonomy): domain Eukaryota; kingdom Metazoa; phylum Arthropoda; class Insecta; order Lepidoptera; family Noctuidae; genus Aporophyla; species Aporophyla lueneburgensis. Next base: position 25,399,149 of record OW028734.1, read on the forward strand.
ATCGAGAATATTTGTCTTTAATATTATTCGTATTAGCGACGATAGAAATTTGGTTTAGATTTATAAGAAATATTTTTTGTGGTTTTATGGGGAGTGTCAAGTATGGCATTAGTAAGTTTCCCATACAAAACTTAGTGCAAACTGTAGAGTACAACCTCTACAATTTGTACACGATTGTACAGGCTGGTTATAATTATGACATTTTGAACTGTCATAATTATATAAAACATACTATAATATTATAAATGCAAAAGTAACTCCGTCTGTCTGTCTGCTCGCTTTCCTGCTTAAACTACTGAACCGATTTAAATGAAATTTGGTACACAGATAGTTTAGAGCCTGAGAAAGGACATAGGCTACTTTTTATCCCGGTAGTATGTTCCCGCGGGATAATTTCCGACACGCACGCGGGTGAAGCCGCTGGCAAAAGCTAGTTTAAAAATAATAGGGAAAATTCTCAGCTGTCACCATCCATGGATGCGCGTGGCATGCTGTAACATAAACACACATGAACATTCGCGCAAGCGTCCTGCGCCGGCTAAACGAAACAGCAGGCGCAGGCATACATTTTCGCCGCGCCCTAGAAAGTGAGGGGGATACTTCCTCTCCTACTCTCTGTCCGTCTTACGTATTTTCGATCAGGGTCACGTGTCCTGACGCGAGTTTAACATTTTTTACCCATTAAAAAAAGCACAACGCCGCTAAAGAAGTTTTCACTTCAAAAATACAATCGTGGAACGCATGATATTTCTATCAACCATCAACTGCTCATATTATATTAACCGGTATTTACATATCGACTTAGGTCTCACTCCGTCATGTTCAAGAACTTCAAACCAAGTTGTGACCCAATTCCCGTTCTAAATAACGACCAAATTGATCGTTCCAGATTGCGGGAATTTATCAAGGGCTCCTAAACAATGGTGGTTCCATCCTATTCAGGATATTGTACCCACGTTTGGCTAAATTTATTAACCCAATCTGAAAGTAATTTACTGTCTAACGCACCTGTGCGGTAATTGCGTAACGCACATAAAACGAAAATTGATCAGAATGTCTTACATTTTGACAATTGAGCTACGTTCATTGCGTTTTCGAGTTGTTGAGCAGACGAATGTAGCCAAACCCATGAAGCAATAGATTAGAAGTTTCCATTCTCATAAGCCACCCAGCGGCCCAGTGCTAGACCAGTCTTGACTTGCTATTAAAATAAATCCATTTAAATATAAGAGCTGTTCATTGTACGGTATTAGGAAGTTAATTGTTGACGTCAAATACAAAAGTTTAAAATCAGTCAATTCACCAAACTCAGTAAACAATTTCGGCAGCCTGCGGGTTTGAAGCCTCGAGTCGGATTATATTAAGTTATTGCTTACTGCTTATCTAAGATTGCTACTGTTGACTAAGCAGATTTATTTTCTACGATCCACCGACTGTGTATTTTCGTTAGGAATTTCTTAGCATCATCTCCAAACACAACATCCTAAAACTCGGGAGACTTATTTAAATGCATATTGTACGAATACAGTTTTAATTTTCCAACGTCTAGACAAATGTCGACGTTATGTGTAATCATATGTAGATTAATTCTTAGCGGTGGTCTCTATCGGGTAGTGTTTTCATCGTTTCATACACTGACAGCCTGCCGTTGAGATCGGGACAAATTGTGACAGCTGTAGTAAGCTCAAAATTAACTTTTTATCATGTGGCAGCGACAGCGATCATGCGTAGTTTGCATGTGGTGGTGTAGACACCACCGCATGCAAACTACGCATCACACTCACGTCAAGCAATAAACTGCATCACTGTGTCGCGCAAGCAGAGTTTACCACGCAACTAGCATACATACAAAGTCTCCACAGTAATCGTTTTGCAATCGCCCAGACACGACACCTACTTGTCCGAAGGATCCTCCCTTTTCTGAGAAGACCTGTTCCTCATACCGCCAAAACATCGTGTTTGTTATCTTAAAAGTGAATATCAGGTAAAAAATTGGCAATTGCCATGAGCTGGACACAAATCCAAACTTTAGACTGCAGCTTATAGTTATGCGCTAAATATACTTGAGAGCAGTGGTGACCCAGTGGTATCTGTCCTGACTTGTAAGGCTGAGTACTCCCAGATGGGCATTTTACTTTATGTATTTCATTTCATCACCCACACACACACTCTCACATCTTAAAACTGTGAAAGAAAACATCGTAAAGAAACCGTCATGTCCTAGAATTAATAATTCGAAGATATCTGACATCTTACAAATAGCAATGCGCCCGTGTGATGGACTATGACCCATTTCCTTCCGTATCTCAGCAGTGGGAACATTATAAGCTGATTATTAAATATATATACTGTAATAAGAGAAATTTGTTTAAGTTTCTAAGTCCACACAGTACCATACGCAATGATTCAAAAGGTTACACATTTCAGAATTATTGACAACCCCAGAGACCTTGTTACGCAAGGGTTTACTTTCGGATGTATTTAAGTTGGTCTATAGTATGAATTACTTTAATATGTTATCGCCTCATAAATACATAAACTTGATCGCTCTGGGTCCTAGCTCTAGTCTCTAGTGGTAACCTGCAAAAACCAGATAAGATTAATGCCTCTGCCCAAACGAGTATAAGCTACTCTATAACAATTGTTTGAAACATGGATAACGCTATATTGTCCAGCGTTCAACTGTTGTGCTCTTGGATTTGAAAAAAACTCATAGTTAGATGAACATTCTGCATAATAATAAACCATTTAGTTGCAGACATTTTAGGGTGGTGATTTAAAAAGTGATTATAAAATAAATAAATAATATCTTAGGACAACCAACACAACGTTATCTGATCCCAAACTAGGCAGAGCCTGTACTATGGCAATCAGACAACTGATAAACATACTTATAAAATACATACATATTATAGATAAATTACACCCAGACACAGAACAAATGATTGTGCTCATCACACAAAGATTTGTCCTGGGTGGGAATCGAACTCACGACCTCAGTCTTAGCACCTTAGCGCATTTTGTACCTTTTCGCCCGGGACTTCGTCTGCGTAAAGTTTTGACCGCCCACACTATTACTAAGTTTTCACTTAGCATTCTGTCCAACATTATTTCTTTATGCTTGGCTCCTAAGGGTCGTTTTGTGATGTTAAATAGCCTATAACCTTCCTCAAGAATTAGACTGGCTGTTCCTGAGTTTTATTTGTTTGTTTTTGTGTACAAACAAATTATAGGATTTAAAATATTAGTATAGATTTAATTACACTACTTCGTGACATACTTAAAACTATAGCATAAATCATGCACTCACCACTCTACAAAACAACGAAAGCTTCACTTGTTGACTTTTTAGTTGGTGTGATAAAACTACGTATTACCAATTTTCCTTTATTCTTATTGTGAGACCTTGCTTCTTACCAAATTTCATGATTTTAGGACCACAGGAAGCACCCTATAGGTTTTGAGTTCCTTGCATACATAAGCAGTCCATTATGTTTTCCTTAATTCACCATGCAGGCCTATATTTTCAGCTTCAAAATTGACTGTAATATATATCGATATATAGCAGAATATGTTTTTCATTTACAATGTTAAGGTTGTTTTATAGACAAAATCATCCCAAATACCATTCATTGTTCATGGTCCGCCACGCTTTTGCCCGTTTTTTACTCCATACCCTAAAGAGTAGATAATAAAGCTAAACGATGGCGTCCTGAGGCAGGTAAACATCAATGTAACAAAACAAGGGTAAATCTAGACACGCGGCAGCGTGTCAAGCCAAGTTCAAGTAACAGACCTGGCGAGCAGCACCGTGTGTAATATTACACGAACCATTTGGAGCCATTTTTGACCCCCTCATAACTCAAAAACTATTTCACAGAAACGTGTCAAATTTTGCTTATATAGTGAAACTTGCGAGATACATATGTGCTCCAAATTTCATAAACATATCTCCAACGGTTATTTAGATATTAACATCCAAAAATCGTCATTTTTATCACTGACTGACCTATAGATCAAAACTCTAACCCAGTTCCAGATGACCTAGAAAGTTCAAATTTGGCATGCAGATAGGTAATTAGGTGAATACAAAGGAATAAATCAGACACTGGCAAATTTTTATCATTTTATTATAATTTTTCACTTGATTGATTCTATTAAGAACACTTATAACAAAAACCATTTGGTATAAATTTTGTTATAAAGTTATAAATAAGTACCTACTAATAATTTATGTACAAAAAGTAATGATATCCCATCAAAAACATAAATGTGAAATGAGAGCCAAGTTCAATATTATGATATATGCCTTGGTTGTTGACTTCAACGACAAAAGAAGTGAGATCTAAATGGGTGCCAAGTTCAATGGTCAGTCTTGACTTGGCTAGTTTTCATATAGGAATTATATTATAGCCTTTGCAAGTAAACCTGTTACTTGTCGGTTCTTATTTTATTATTCCGAAAATTTAGCTTGCTGGTAGAAACCAGCCATCGAACATAATAATTCGTATATGAGAACTAGCCAAGTCAAGACTGACCATTGAACTTGGCACCCATTTAGATCTCACTTCTTTTGTCGTTGAAGTCAACAACCAAGGCATATATCATAATATTGAACTTGGCTCTCATTTCACATTTATGTTTTTGATGGGATACTTATTACGTAATATGCTGATAAAGCTGTTTATAATGTTTTTGCAAGTATGACATGACAGAAATGAATAACCGGGGTGTTATCAGTGAGTAAGCATTTTGTGTCTTTGTAGATTTAGACACATTTGAATCTTTCCGCGCATTGTATCTACAACAGACTGCTCAACGCTCAGAGTTAAACATCGAATAGTGTTTTTCCGATGCCTTAGTATGCAATCTGTTAATCCATTCATGAACTATGATAATTCGATTAGACCGTGCAACTACGATACATATAGCATGCGGTAGGACCGTAAGACATGCCGTGGTGGGAGACCGTATCGACGTAACTAATATATACAAATAAATAAAAGTGAAGTGTCTGTTTGTAATTTTAAATTAACAGCTTTTTACTATATGAAAGTAAATATGTTACTTACACCAAAAAATCATTTTTTTTAAACTTTTGTCTGTCTGTCTGTTTGCTCCGGCTAATCTCTGAAATGGCTGGACTGATTTTGACGGCACTTTTATTGGCAGGTAGCTGATGTAATTAAGAGTAACTAAGGCTACTTTCATTTTAGAAAAATGACTGCGTTAATTTCCGACATCCACGCGGACGAAGCCGCGGGCAAAATCTAGTTGTATTATAAGTTCAAATACAAGCAAGCGTCCAACGCATTTAGGGATGGAAACTATGTCGAAACTACAGTTTATACAGGGTATGACTAAATTAGAGAGCGAAACTATACAGACTTGGGTGCTTTAATCTAAATTGATGTTGCATTTGCAGCCATCAATCATGTACCTAAACATTTAAAACTCGAGCACGTGCTACGTTCTTCGTGTTTATTTACTTTTCACAACACGAGGCAACAAACTTGTGAGTCTCAAGCTTACACACAAAAAGATTAATGCGTGTCTCAGGTGCGACATGTATGCAGATGTAAAGAGCGTTACAAAATAATATATGATTACAATCTCACAAGAATAATCCGCGTTATTTTGTTGTTAATTACATCTCGCAGTTCAACCTAGGAGGTTGTCGGGTGCTTAACCCGACTTGTCTTAACTTATTTGTATAGATGTATAGATTAAAGCGGCTACACGCTAAGAGCCCTCCTTAAAGGTAACCCTTAGGGAGTGTTCGTAGCGCTAAACTGTTTTGAACAGACAACTTTTGAGAACCGATAGAAACTGTCTCTGCCCACTGCCCCTGAAAAAAATTTTGAGGCACCTGGCCCATGGCTTGGGTCGTCGTCGTTGTGGTCGTCAATCTCATTTTTCTCGAGTACCATAATTTTAGCAGTCTCTAGTCTACAGAAAACTTTAGTATGCAGACGAGACAAAGAATGTTATCGTTACAAGAGTTGACTACTCAGCACATCATGGATTAAAAAGTTGGTGTTGTTATCTACTTGTATATCAATCTGTTGATTTAACATCAATCATCTACTCTACAAGAGTACTACCTACTCATCTAAGTTTACTACTTCCTTACTTCCACTTTTAGGACCTGCCAGAATTGGATTATATTTATTGAAAACATTTTTGTTTTAGATTCCGGTAACATATCGTTGGACTCTACATTCTGTGCGCTGATGGTACCGTCTCCACTTCTAGAACTGAGCAACATATTCTTCTTCTTTGTGCCAGCTATTCTTATTCACTGACTATACGCGAGAATAGGGTATCATATAAGGTACACATTGTTAGTATTTCGTTTTACTAAAAGTTTTAACTTAGCAGTATGTTGGTCCCTAACTCATTATAAAGACCTTTTTTAAGTACCTGAGAATGATAGGTCTACATAGCCTCGAGCTAGGATAACTTTCATATTTTCATTTTTATTATGTGTCTAGGCAATAGATAAATGTTAGTTGGATATTTAAGTTATTTAGAGAACATTAGTAGTAGTGGTTTAATTAACGATTAAGTAGCTTAAGATTCTCGGGTAATTTCCGAACCATACCTAATAAACCCTATAAGTACGTTTTTCTACAAAGCTATGTAAATGATAATGTAGACTTCTTAGATACGTAACATTTGTCGATAGGTTCCTTCACACTGCTTTCTTATCTTTGCCAAAAAGTTAGGAAGAAAAACATCACGGTTGGTCATTACTTCTTATCTAAACAATTTTTCTGTCAGCTTGGGTTTGGATAGCAACCTCCAAACGTTTGCTAAAGATGTGACCGTTAACCTAATAACCTTGGCCATTACGTAGCACGATAGTTAATCATATCGAAAAACGAATTCCCGAAAATGTTGGAACATTATTTCATCATACAAACTTATATAATATATATTCAGAGATCAGACATCACTTTTCCATTACGTAGCATACAGGGCACTTGTCGCCTTCCGCCTCAATGAACGTTCGTTGGACCATGAATTCCTCTACTTTTTTGTACATGTTATTTGTCAGTGTCGGGCATTCTAACAAGATTCCCGAATTGTCTGTTCGCAGCTATTTAAGGTACATTCATTATTTTTCCGGCAGAACAACGTAGAGAAATCAATAATAATGTAGTTATTACGTTATAAAGGGAATTGATTACTGATCATGTTTAAAATCGCGTATGTTATTTGGGAGAGTACTTATTAATAGTAAATGTGATTATTGTTAGGAAGCTTGGCGTTGTAATGGTATGAAATAGAGCTTGTGGCTAAATAATAATAGCCGTACCGGATGATCGATGAGGTTAACCTATGCTTGCCGTGTTTGATCAGTAGGTAAAGTAGTTCATCATCTTCACCATTTCAACCAAAAGACGGCCACTGCTGGATACAGACTTCATCCAAGCTCCACCACTTCGACAGGGTCTGTGCTTCCCGCATTCAAAGGATTCTTGCGGCCTTAATACGGTCATCGATCCAAAATCTATTAAAAGTCTATTAATTAATATTATCATTTACATTCAATCTAGTCTAAACCTACGCACAGTTTTCTTGCCTTAGCTAAAAGGGCATTATTTATACATGCAAATTTTAAATCCTCTGCCGCTCAGGATTGTCAAGGTTGTCGAGAAGGTGTCAGCCGTCTTTTAGTAGCGTTACCTTAGGAAATAATAACGTTTACATGATTTCGCGTTTAGGTACAATCGGCTTCAAACATATACCTACATATATGGATGTATTCAACAGAATTCATTTGATTCTACAATTTGTGTTCAATTATACCGTACCTATAAATTTATACACAACCAACAAATACAACACAACAAACATAATCAACTATGCTCTCTGCGCTACTGAGCCAGTGATTTGATTTAAAAAAAAAAAACATCTCCTAATAATAAGAGAAAGTGGTTTTAATTCGGTTTGTAAGATTTTATCAATACATGCTAACTAACAAGGCTAGATAAATAAAAGCTTGTAAAATTTGCTATGCTCATATACTGTTAGCAGATAAATTTTATACTATTTATTCTATTTGATCAGTTTTATTCTATTTTTGACTTGAAACTGACTCCTACCACAAGTCATACTTCCCTCAGAAAGATAAAGAAGGAGAGGAAGGGCTTAACATGAATATTTGAAATAATTCCGTTAGCAGAATTAATTAAAACATCAAGTGGAGAGGAACATTATACACAATTTATTATAAACCGATCCCCAAGTTACAAATTCCTCGATTGGTTACTAAATTATCAAAATTAAAATCAGTGAACTAGATTATTACAACGAAATTCCATAATCTCGGTTATATGTACAATTAAGCAATTCAGAATTTACTACTCCATTTAAAGTAATAAACTGGTAAATATTAAACTTGATCCTGAAGGAAAGCTCGTTGGAGTAACGATAAAAGGATTGTATATTAAGCCTGATTAATCCAGAAAATCACTTAGCGTATAGGCGGATGACCAAACATGGCTGAAGTTTTAGTTGTAAGTAACACGAATCTTAAAACATTGTTTCGTTTCTAAATTCACTAATTTATCACGCAGGTAAAAATTAGAGAGGATAGCGAATAATATCTTTAAGTAATGACGTGTAAACGCTAAGGGTTCATCATTAGCTAGCCTTTCACACACCTCCTAGGTAGACTACTTGGTAGGTGCATGTAAAAAGATATAAATAATACTATTATCAATCTAGGTATACCAGTGTCCTAAATCCCATTCAAAATCGCTTGTAAAGCTGTTAAAACGTGATTGAGAAACTTGACAAACTTCGAAAATTTACTACAAATAATTAAATTCTTCCGTAAATGAACTACGAGTTAACCTCTATGTCCCTGAGATACCACATTTGGTATAGACATAATGGTTTTTTAATTGTGTCTGTAATTACGGCATTCAATGGGTTAATTCAAGGGAATGCTAAAAAAGTTAAGATAAATTACTTGTAGAAACAACCGGGACGACAACAGAATATCGAATTAAACTTTCTTCTTGGACTTGAGAATCGAAGCAGAAAGCGTTTTCCCGCGACTTGAGCGTTTTTATCCAAAACCTCATTAAGATGGCGGTTTCTCACTTTGGTCTTTATCCAAAAGATATCGGTATTGTAAAAGTATTGTTAATGTTAAGTGAATTATCGATTTGCAAAGTAAAGAGAGATTTGAAAAAGGAGATAATAATTTTAATAGTACCTATCTAATGAAATTCTTGTACAATTTTTTTTTATATTTCAGTAAATTTTTCCTTATTACTGGTAATATTTTAATCGAAATAAAAGTAAGGTGATATTATTCTAATGACGTTTAATTGTTGACGTTATTTTAAAGTATTATGCTGAATCGTTTTTGTTAATAAAACGGGAGTCAGGTATTGTAGGCGGGGGTGACGGTGTTCCCTTGACGAAAGAGTGAAATTAAACCAGTCAGAATGTCGTAATAATTGAGTATATTTGGCACACAGAAATTACACAGAAATCACACAAATGGTTGTAAAAGAGTACACAGCACACAATATAAAATACAATCAGAATAAGCAGTACACATAATTAAATCCTAGCTATATTATACTTGAAGACTGGCTAACTAGATATAGGGTACATCGCGACTAAGCGGTGGATAGCGGAGCCCCTTACTTCACAAACACTACGTGGTAACTTGATGATTCGTGTAAACTTGTAAAAATACAAATCCAAAAATAGACGCTTGGCCCTTATATAGATTTTGTTGCCTACTGCAAGTAGCGTATACATTTCTTTACTTTTTAGCCGCTCCGCCAATTGAGAGCGAGAAAAATGGACTTTCCCTAAGGGACAGGTTTCGACTTGTCGAGAATTTCAAAACACGTGTAAACGAGTTCAAGGTTTCTGCTTTCTTATTGGATTAACAATGTGGCTCGTCCTATTGGACATACGCTACTTTCAAAATCGTGTACGAACTACATAAAATATATTAGGTATATTCATACCTAATTACAGCTAATTAGTGCTTTACAATCAATGAGTTAGGTAACTATAAGCTAATTCGTTTTATACAAACATGACACAGCCATTACAGGCTAATTAGATTCCAACAGGTTATTGTTACAGGTTAATTAGAATTCAAAAGGTCAAGACAATGGTAATACAGGTGATTATAAACATACATCGGTATTTACGTAAGTATCTTCATGGAAATCTACTACTTTTATTAAAGAACAGTATAGGTATTTGTTTAGGTATTTTACAGAGGCTATACCGGAGTTACCGAATACAATAGCGAGGAGATATTAATGTTAAAAGTTAGCTAGTCTCATTGGGCTTCACCCACAACAATAAAGAAACATAAATACTAACTATAGCTTGTTTTATTGGGCTTCGCCTACAGTTTTTCTTTTTCTGTATGTATCAATAAAAATTATGTATGTATAATTTAAACTAAAACAGGGGGCTTACTCTTCAACCTAATTTTAATTCCAATCTAATGCTAATACGATTGCAATGTTAATTTAGCATACACGTCATTCGGTACTCTTGAAAACAATAGTGTCAACATTGGAACAACAATAACGCCCGATCTCGATTCCACTTAGTTCTAAAAATTATATTATGGTGGACACCCAATTTAAACACATTTTGGAATGGAAGTGATTAGTCAAGCAGTTTTACTTATATCGCCCACTTGATACGGGCGTTATGTATACAGACCACTCATTATTCATAGTGATCGCACTTCTCAAGAGACCCGTATCATAAATAGATCTGGTTACACGCGCGCCGGTATAACGCACCTAACCTTTCTGAAGATCATGACCAACAAGGTACATTATATGTCTTACCGTGTACTTACTGTTTTATGTTTCCTTTTACGTACTAAAAATGAAGTACATATAAATCTGTAGTTTTGTAAGCAATCTTAATTATTATTTTTTTAAATAGAGTGCAGTATTTGCTATCATTTCTAGTTTTACTGGTTAACGTTATATTGGAACTATTGAAAGGGTTACTTTGAAATCTTGGCTCGTCAGTTTTAGCCCGGGTTATGGACAAAACTAAAAAGTGTTGGATAAGGATAACTTTTTTTTTATTACTTCTTCGGAAATTGTGTTTATAGCTTGGGACTTTCATGCAGTGAGTGAGTGTACATTACAGGACATGGTAGAACGTTGTCTCATTTTCGACGAAATCTATCATTCAAGATTTATACAATAATAATACTTCAAAGAAGAGAGGTGGTCCTGGTGCATGGGTTGACCGATCAGGTTAAGCTACGCTAGCTGCGGTCGATCCGTGGATGGGTGACCATCTCTACACACTGAGATTTCTCCGTGTCTCGGAAAATACGGTAAGCTCTAGGTCCTGGCAGTCATTCATGGATCTTTCACAGTCATCACAGGTCGTCAGAAGCCCGAAAGTCTGACAACTAGTCTTACCAAGAGGTACAGTGTTACCCAGTATCTGGGTTCATTTCTGGGTTGTGAAGGTGAGATAAGCAGTCGCTTTATGTGAACCACTGGTAATCAGCTGCAATGAAACTGGAAGCCAACTCCAAAATAGTTGGGAAAAGGCTAGGCAGATGAGGCAGAATATAATAGAATATATTAATTTGCAAATAATGTAGGTATTACAAACTAAATGTTTCAAATAATGTTAGAGTCCTAGTCCATTCTTCCTGTAAGGCATGCAAAAATACTATGGGCATTATAGTTACACAAATGTAAAATAAAGTTATTTATGAGGTGTCTGTCTAAATAAACAGATTATGGTAGACTAGCTAGCGACTTCGTCCGCGTCAAATATTTGCTCCTCTGACCCTTCCCGTCGCATCGCACCCTGCCAGTTTTTGTTTATTTTCTTGTTGCCGCTCCGCTCCTTTTGATTGTAGCGTAATGTTATATAGCCTATAGCCTTCCTAAATAAATAGGCTACCCGACTCAAAAATAATTTATCAATTCGAACCAGTAGTTCCTGAGATTAAAGTGTTCCTCCCCCCATTTTAGGGAAATGGGGGTTAGAAAGAGACACAAAGCAGCCTTTGTCACTCTCCATCCCTTCAACTATCTTCACTTAAAAAATCACGTAGATTCGTCGCTCCGTTTTGCCGTGAAAGACGGACAAACAGACACACACACTTTCCCATTTATAATATTAGTATGGATTATCGCCAAAAAATCAGCTACAGAGAAATAACAATGGTCAATAGTAATTTTGCAAGTTTTTTTTTAAATAATCTTATTGTTGGTCCCTAATATTGTTACGTACTTTTTTATACCTACACAGCACATGCTAAACAAATAACACTTTTTTTAAGTGCAGTCTTTTATGCTCCACATCAATGGTACATAAAATATTATGATGTTCTGATTACGAGAAATGTCATTTATAAATGTATTGCACCTTGCCTTACGTAAATCTAATTAAAACCATTAGTTTTGGAACCTGTCAGACACAGTTGTTCTCAGCACATAATGTGTAATCCGATTTAAAATAAATGTTTTTTTTTTTTAATAAATACTAATATTGATCAGGCGATTGGAAAGCTTAACCATTTAATACTTATTGTGTCTAAGTCGTATTAATAAGCCTGATCTACACAGTGCGTGTTATTTGCCTATGTCATACATAAGTCGTGGTAACAATAAAAGTCTTACGTTGCTTTAATTCTAGGAGGGTTATGATTTTGACCGGAATGGGCGGAATGTATGTATTTGGGTGGTACATGTATATGTATGTATATACGAGTTATTTAAACTATTTATCATAATGTGAAAAATGAGAAAAAAAAACTTACTAAATTAGTGTTGGTCTGCCTCTACTTTCGAACCGACCGGCTCATTGACGGTTCAAAACTGTCTGTTAATGGTTTAAATGAAATAAATACTTTATTTCGAGCTAATACACACACAACTCAACTGTTTACTCTATACGTTTGATAGTGTATCCTTACAACAGACACGCCAAGTTGCTTTCCAATTTCAAATAATTGAGTCGGTCTACAAACTGACGAAGTTACTGTAAGGTCTAAATGATCGGGCACGCCACAATTGCGGCGGTAAGTCCCCTCTTTGAGGAGTGGATAGAGAGGCGCCACGGCGTCCTCACCTTCCGCCTGACGCAGGTTCTCACCGGGCATGGGTGCTTCGGTGGGTTCCTGTTCAGGATAAAGCGGGAGGGGGAGTCCGGGTGTTTCCATTGCGAGGATCGTCTGGAGGACACGGTGGAGCATACGGTGGAGGTGTGCCCTGCCTGGGCGGAGCACCGCCGTGTCCTCGTGGAGGCGATCGGCGGCGGCGACCTCTCGCGTCCGGCCCTGGTGCGAGCCATGGTACGGAGCGAGAGGGAATGGGAAGCCGTCACCTCCTTCTGCGAAGCAGTAATGCTCGCGAAGGAGGAGGCGGGGCGCGTGAGGGAGTGGCAGTCTCTGCGCTCTCACGCCCCTAGCCGCCGCAGGAGGAGACGCCCCAGGCGTCGGGAGTCAATAGCGGACTCCCGGCCACCGTAGGCGCGAGCTTGCGGGTGGCGAGCAATGGGTAGCTCGCCACCCGGTAAGGACCAAGCTCGGGTCGACGGCGCGCAGTGTACCACGCGCGCCTCAAAGAGATGTCAGCAGCAGTGTAGGGGTCTACTAGGACCGATGCCTGCCGGGGTCGCGTGATTGTTCGAAAGAGATACCGTGACCCTGGCACATGGGCAACTGATGGAACACGGGTGGGTTTTAGTCAGTAAAAGTCTGACACGCCCTCCCGCTCCGCCCAGAGCGGGAGAAGTCATTTGATGATTTCCCATCCTGAAAAAAAAAAAAAAAAAAAAAAGGTCTAAATGATGTGTCAATACTTCAAGGCGCCCCGCCGCCGTGAAAATTGACGGCTCAAAACGAATTAGCCGACGCCAAACGAAATCGCCAAGATGTTACATCTATAGAGCTAATGCTTTAGTAATCGTCGCCATAATTTATTTATTTAAATTAATCCCGAACTGGGTTTCCACGTATTTGTGTGTAGAGAACTAAGTTGGAGGAGTGATGAAATATGAGCAACGCGTTACTGAAGTTATGTTAAGTTGTTTAACGTGTTATACGTTGGTACTTAGTATAATGTGGACTCATAAAAACCTTTTTCTGATTTGGGAATAATAGTGTTAGATTTTTAAGAATTTCAGTATTTAATTTGATATAAAAGTGGTTTTTGTGGTAATATTTGAACACATACTTGACCGGAAGCAGTAGAAAATAACGTTTAAAATATTATAGGTGTCAGGTTTTTAAGAATTTCAGTATTTAATTTGATTTAAAAGTTGTTTTTCTGGTAATATTTGAACACTTACTTGACCGGAAGTAATAGGAAATAACATTTAAAATATTATGGGTGTAAGGGTTTTAAGAATGGCAGTATTTAATTTGATTTAAAAGTTGTTTTTCGGGCGACATTTGAACACGTGCTTTGTTTTTTTTTTTTTGGATGGGAAATCAGGAAATCATCAGGAGGGCATGTCAGACTTTTACTGACCCACCCGTGTTCCTTCAATTGCCCATGTGCCAGGGTCACGGTATCTCTTTCGAACAATCACGCGACCCCGGCAGACATCGGTCCTAGCAGACCCCTTCAGTTTTGCTGACATCTCTTTGAGGCGCGCGTGGAACACTACGCGCCGTCGACCCGAGCTTGGTCCTTACCGGGCGGCGAGCTACCCATTGCTCGCCACCCGCAAGCTCGCGCCTACGGTGGCCGGGAGTCCGCAATCAACTCCCGACTGCATGTAGTGCACACCGAGCCCGCTCTTACTCCACCGCTGTGCGCCTCTGCTAAGATCAGAGGGACACACGGTGGAGCGTTCCTCCGACAGGACATTAGCGAACGGGCACCGAGACCCCTTAGGCACATAGTACCTAATGGGGAGTCCTTGCCCGCACCCCAGGATGCACCGTCCCGGACATTCCCCCCGGACGTATCCATAAGGGAACTCCAACCCCCGGGCACACGAGGAGGTTTCCTGTCCAAGCACCCCTTGAACACGTGCTTGACCGGAAGTAATGTTAAAGAAAGAAACGTTTAAAATATTATGGATGGGGAGATGTTCGGTGGGATTGGGGACTGGCATTCTGATTTCAGCTCTTGTCGAGTTTGGGCATAACCCTTGAGTGCTTCTTAAGTGTGCTTAACGAATTTATTGTACTGTGGATAGTGAATATATATTGATTATTATGAAATAAACGAGTTAATAATTTTTAAAGTGAGTATTATTGATCCTGTTGTGATGTTCCCGCAATGTGCAGTGTGAGTTTATTTGCCTACTTTTACTTTATTCGATCTAGGTCTTTAATATTAAAGTTAATCCAACAATAGTATAAAACTTGTGTGATGTTTCAGTTGTTAAAGTTGGACGATAGGACTAAGTAACTTAATATTTTTAAGGATTGGGAAATAAAATTCTTATCTTACTTAACATTTACGACTGGAAGTTATATGAAGGTGACGCTTTTATTTTTATTCCTTGCGTCTTATTTAGTACTTTCAAAAAACTCTTAATAAGTATCATTAGAATTGATTACAGTGCAGCAGCTGCTATTTTAATGAGCACTGTTTGTAATTCACATTTAAAAAAAATGGGTTTAGTGCTGTACTTAGATTTGGCTGAAATCTTTTTTATTTATGCGGATTTATTAATGGAACCTACCGTTAATGACATGGATAAATAAAAAAGACTTACTGCCCATATCTACAGGCATTAACTAAAATAAAGCTCATTGGGGAAATAATGATTAAAGCTTTATTTAAATAAATCGGTTTCCCGTTCAGATAATCGACACTCTTATTGGGTCGACTGGGAGCAGCCTGATGAGAGTAGCCGAAGATCGAGTCAAGGCTCAGCAGGTCGTGCCACGACTCTTTTAGAACAATCTAGAAAGAATTTCCATGAAGTTTTCATAGTAATTGTAATACTAGATTTGCGACGTACCTGTTTGCAGAGGCCAAGAAATAGCGTGCAGTTGTAGAGACCTAAGTCCAACAGTGGACTGATAAGGCTAATGATGATGTTGAGAACACGATAATATATTACAAATTGCAGATTGTAAGATGTTTATCCTTTTTATCCTATCTAGATATACTTAATAATATAAATGATATAAATATAATTAATGTTTTTCCTAGCCTTTCTTGGTTTACTGTTGCTTAATTTTTTCACCTTATTTCGAAATTCTTCAGTTTATGGCGTATCCTAAACAAAAACCAAAGCTGAACAAAACATGTGTGTCACACAAGATATAAACGTTCCTTTTTAATAAACGACTCCTTGAACACAGACTCAGAAGTGTGAATACTGTGTGGATATACGTAAATCATGTCTATTGTCAAAAGGAAACCGCGCGTAGTTTGTTGTGTCGTCACAAACCAGACAAGTGGGGTTTAATCTACGGAGACGTTCTTACTTTCTTCAAATTGCGGGCATTCGTAAACAGTGTTGTTATTCTTTCAGAACTGTGATTTATCTGTTTTACGTTATATTTTACTAACTTCATATTTAATGGTCTTGTCTTGTTTTGTGAGACTTGTTTTCAAAGTTTTAACATTTGTAAATAACATTGAACACATAAATTCAAAATGGTGTTTAAGCACGGAAAACTGGCACTAAAACAATTTTCACTTAAACTTTTAATAACGTTACAGTGCAATAATTACTGTGATCAACTGGCTTAGTCGCTTATCTGCACATAGCAATCAGCCTATAATATTCCCACTGTCGAGACACAGGCCTCTTCTCGAAGAAAGGGAGTGCGCTGCAGTCTACCACGCGGGCCCAGTGTGGGTTGGTAGAAATGAGTCTTTTTTTTGTAGGTGGGAAATCATTAAATGACGTCTCCCGCTCTGGGTGGAGCAGAAGGGTGTATCAGACTTTTACTGACTAAAACCCACCCGTGTGCTTTCACTTGCCTATGCCAGGGTCAAAAAAACTCTTTTAAATTAATCACGCGACCCTGACAGGCATTGGTCCTAGCGGACCCCTTCAATTGTTGCTGACATCTCTTTGAGGCGCGCGTTGAATACAATACGCCGTTGACCCAAGCCTGGTCCTTACCGGGCGGCGACGTAGTCTGGGTTGAACCTACAACATAAAACTCGTAAGTTGCAGCTGTCGCCACTGACCCACCACTACTCCTTTTCCATCACTGTTGCTTATTTAATATATGATTGCTAAATAGGTACGTATAGAACAAAAGGACACACGACTTTTTATCTTCCAAATCAAAATCAAAAGTCATTTATTCGAACAACGCTGAGAGCAGCACTTTTTGAACGTCAAATGCTATCAACTCTATGCAAAGGGTTTATTTTAACAAGTATAGCAACACGAAGAAATGTAAAACTATATAAAAATAAAATACCCATAAAAAAATGAGAATCTTAAAGTCTTAAAATGACAATAAAAATATGTACATCACTAACATATTTTTAGACCTCAAATACTTTTCGCGTTTATTCGTAAATACCTGTATTTGAACTTCCAGTAAAATACGTTTTTATAGAGCTATAACCATAATACCTTTGTATAAAAGATTTCATCACTAGCTCGCAACATTTTCCAACCAAAATTTAAGATACATTAACTAAACACATTCGCGATTTTCACGCTTTTGTTGTAAGTATATATGTAAAATATGTATATCATTATATCACTTTTATAGCACGAAAGAAAATTAAATCGTGTAAAAAATTTATTGTATGGTAAGTTTCGTTTTCATTGTTAAAGAGTAAGCTCTAAATAAATTGGTTTTACGTGAACTTTCCAATGGTAGTAAATCATTTCTTGAATGTAAAATATTTTTTCTTATTTTCGCCATAGTCATAATGCAAGGATCAACTTTTTATAAAATTTCACTTGATGAATAGCCCTTTTTACGACCTATTATGACTTGTACAACAATTGTAATTTTAGTCTATATCTCTCGAGGGGCTTATGGCTAAAGAATATAACCGTACAGGTCGATTGAAGGTTAAGATGCGCTTGCCGCGGTCAGTTCATGGATGGGTGACCATCCATTACATACCGAGAGCCCTACGTCCCTCAGAAAGTACTATAAACCATTGGTCCTGGTTGTCGTTCTTTGACATTCATATCGAGTAATTACATAACATCACGACTTGTTTCCCCGGAGGGTTGGGCAGAGGTGTACCTACAGTACACCCACATTTCGCCTGTTATGTTTAAGTCCCATGTAATAGGGGGCGAGCCTATTGCCATCAACCGGGCACAAATCCAGACTCCGGGCTGCTTCTGAGAAATTCGAGATGGAAAAAACCAATATCATTTTCCCGACCTGGGAATCAAACCCAGGACCTCAAGCTCAGCAGTAGCGCTTGTTACCACTAAACCAACGAGGCAGTCGAGTAATTAGAAGTCCAAAAGTGTAAGAACCAGATACACTGGCTGCTAAAGAGTAAGTGTGTGAGCATCACTCTCTCTATTGTCTACTGCAAGTACATTATCAAAGACGTGTTGACACGTTGAAAGATTATTCTGTTAGCGTGACGTGATCTCAGTGAGAACGTATTATGGTAGTGAGCATTACAGACCGAGAGAGAGAGTATTAGTGTTATGAGCGAGTGTTATAACTCTGAGCTTCATATGTGAAGAATATTCTCATCTTGGAATGATTCTTACACGTTCGTAAAATATCATGTTTTACAAATATTGTAATCGTTCTTTTTCATTGTGTCTTGATATTAAGTTTTAGACGATATCGCTTCAATCTGCCTTGCCTTTTCCCAACTATGTTAAGGTTGGCTTCCAGTCTAACTGGATGCACCTGAATACCAGTATTTTACATAAAACGACCGCCTGTCTGACCTCTACAACACAGTTACTGGGTAACACAATAGCCTGTGGTAAGACTGTTTGCCAGTCGTTTGGCCTTTTGATGACGTATTACGACTGTCAAAGATCTATGAGTTACAGCCAGTCATCATCATCATCATATCAGCCGTAAGACGTCCACTGCTGGACTTAGGCCTCCCCCAATTTGGGGGGCTTTGCCATAATCGCCACGCTTGGCAGGCGGGTTGGCGATCGCAGTATGGTGGTAAAATGCATAGAGAATGCTGCTGCCCATTCTCTAGTAAGTCCCTTAGTCGCCTTTTACGACACCCACGGGAAGAAATGGGGTGGTGTTATTTTTTACGTCCGGCACCACACGGTACAGCCAGTAGTAATAGGTAATAGGTAGAACGGGCTGGTGTCCGCAACTCCACGCCTGAGCGCGTATTTTGCGTACGGGCAGTCAGTAGTAACGGCTTGACGTGCTTTCCGTGGCACAGAAAGGTCTTGGTATGTAAAGATTGTCACCCATCCGCGAATCAACCAGGTCAAGCGTTACTTAACCTGATTGATGGACCCAGGCAGCTGTTATGACTTAGACACAAGGCTCAATAGGTACCTAAGTACGCAATTTAAATAATAGTTAAAAATGTTAAGCTTTGTCCAAAAAAGCTTTTCATTACTGTCCTGATATCTGTTTTGTTTACCGTACCAATGATTTTCGGTATAAGTTTGCATTATTCTGGGTATAGTGAAAGGAACAAATGAAAAGACAACGGTGTCGGGTTTTCCTTTTTGGCTCCTACATCATCTAATATAAATAATATTCTCTCCAAGAGACATGTACAGAGGGTCTTCTTTATTTTCAGTAGCCTGCGTCCAATGTAAAAGGTAGCAGTAATTTATCCAGTTTATATTACAAGATATCCTTATAATTGGGTCAAGGGATCAGCTGCCACTTACACAGATTAATATTTTTTTATCCGATTTCCCTCATTGCACTGTAATATTATTATTCAAGAAAAGAGAAATTTGACGTTTAAGTGAACTTTGGTGCAACTAACGTTTTGGCGTTGAAACAATTTAGCGTAAAAGTACGGTGAAGGTGCAATATTTTATATTATCCCGAGACCAAACTTGCCTAAGCCCAAATCCAAACTTTGCTATACAGATATAAATAAACCTTCCAACTGATGTCAAACTCTCATAAATTAGCTAATTTCACATAAATCGAATCTTACTAGTTAGTGATTTGAACGAATGAAATTTACTAGCTAAGATCCATAGGGTAAAGTAGATTAGCACTTAAAACTAGCAACTGTAGCCGAAATATGGACTCCGGATATCCGAGATTCTGCTGGAAGATCGAGCGGCTTCACGAGGAGGTAGGTACATGATTTCCCTCACCCCCTGGCCCGTAGGCGAGACACTTGCGTACATCAGTTTTTCTGTCCGCGTCGAAGGTACCTAATTTCGCCTTCCGTCGGAGCCCCACCAGTAGGTATGTGCCCAATTAGTTTTTACTTATAAAGTTGCATAGGTATCTATTAAAGAATAGTTATTGTAGTTATTCAGTTTTATCTATTACAGAAACAAACGTGTTTTTTACATGTACTTACTTCATCATCATCTGCCTAGCCTTTTCCCAACTATGTTGGGGTTCGGTGTTCAGTCTTACCGGATGCAGCTGAGTACCCGTACTTTACATGGAGCGACTGCCTACCTGACCTCCACAACCCAGTTACTGGGTAATACGATACCCCTTGGTAAGACTCCTTGTCAGACTTTGGGGCTTCCGGCGACCCGTAACGATGGTCTAAGATCTACGAAAGACAGCCGGGACCAACGGCTTAACGTACTTTCCGAGGCATAGAAGGGTCTTATTATGTAAAGATGGTCACCCATCCACGGAGCAACCGTGGCAAGCGTAGCTTAACCTGAACGATCGACCCGTGCGGCTGTTATAATTTGCAAATATCCCTACTAATACAAATTAAGTTTATTTGTTACGCTTTCACGCGAAAACTACGTAACCGATCATTATGAAACTATGTACACATATTCTTGGAGGTATTAGAAGTAAAAGTAATTTTTATGAAAAAAAAATTACGAAAGATAAAATTCGGTACGGGGTAAGTTTGAACCCCAAGAAAGGACATAGGCCTATTTTTATTCCGAGATTTCGTCTCCGTCCACGATAACCGACATTTACGCGGATGAAGTCGCGGGAAAAAGCTAGTTAGTTCTTATTAATATCAGTTACATATTTGATACTTCTTGATACCTTGGTTGAGATTGGACACCGGTGACGACAATGCGCTTCGCGGGCTGCCCCGCACGCCATGCGCACGTCTACCATTCCACGTAGGATTTTAGAAGCACTATTTGACTCATTAAGGGGATGATTTTGGAAAAATTGTGATACACGTGTCACATAATTATACTTGAAGAGTATATATACGAATTTTAGTGTCAATCGACTTAGAGAATAAAAAGTTTCATAGAAAATTCAACCCCCCATTTCACCCTCTTAGGGGTGGAATTTCAAAAAATCCTTTCTTAATGGATACTTAATCTTTACAAAAAACGCACCCTCCAAATTTCATGTCTCTAAGTCGGGCGGTTTAGGCTGTGCGTTGATATAGCAGTCAGTCAGTCACTCAGGACTTTAGTAATGGAAGACTCAGGATGGGAAATCATCAAATGACTTCTCCCGCTCTGGGCGGAGCGGGAGGGCGTGTCAGACTTTTACTGACTAAAACCCACCCGTGTTCCATCAGTTGCCCATGTGCCAGGGTCACGGTATCTCTTTCGAACGATCACGCGACCCCGGCAGGCATCGGTCCTAGTAGACCCCTACACTGCTGCTGACATCTCTTTGAGGCGCGCGTGGAACACGGCGCGCCGTCGACCCGAGCTTGGTCCTTACCGGGCGGCGAGCTACCCATTGCTCGCCACCCGCAAGCTCGCGCCTACGGTGGCCGGGAGTCCGCTATTGACTCCCGACGCCCGGGGCGTCTCCTCCTGCGGCGGCTAGTGACGTGAGGGCGCAGAGACTGCCACTCCCTCACGCGCCCCGCCTCCTCCTTCGCGAGCATTACTGCTTCGCAGAAGGAGGTGACGGCTTCCCATTCCCTCTCGCTCCGTACCATGGCTCGCACCAGGGCCAGACGCGAGAGGTCGCCGCCGCCGATCGCCTCCACGAGAACACGGCGGTGCTCCGCCCAGGCAGGGCACACCTCCACCGTATGCTCCACCGTGTCCTCCAGACGATCCTCGCAATGGAAACACCCGGGCGTATCCTCCCGCTTTATACTGAACAGGAACCCACCGAAGCACCCATGCCCGGTGAGAACCTGCGTCAGGCGGAAGGTGAGGACGCCATGGCGCCTCTCTATCCACTCCTCAAAGAGGGGACTTACCGCCGCAATTGTAGCGTGCCCAGCACTGGGTTGCGACAATCGTACCCGCCATGTCGCCATGAGATCACACCGGAGCTCTGTCCGCCGTGCCGCGATTTGTCGCGGCAGCGGAGTTTCGCCCCGGCGTTTCGCCTCCTCGCGCCACTCCCACATGTGGGCGAGGACCTTTGCCTCCAGATCCCATGGCGGCACTCCGGCAAGGAGGCTCGCCGCCTCGCAGGAGACCGTGCGGTATCCCCGGATTAACCGAATGGCCATGACCCTCTGGGCCGCAGTAATGGAAGCCTAGTAATGGAAGCTAATACTGGAAGCTAGTACTGGAAGCTAGTACTGGAAGCTGGTACTGGAAGATATACTGGAAGCCAGTGCTGGAAGTAAGTAATGGAAGCTAGTACTGGAAGCTAGTACTGGAAGCTAGTACTGGAAGCTAGTACTGGAAGCTAGTACTGGAAGCTAGTACTGGAAGCTAGTACTGGAAGATACACTGTAAGCCAGTGCTGGAAGATAGTACTGGAAGCTAGTACAACAAGCTAATACTGGTAGCTAGTACTGGAAGCTAGTACTGGAGGCTAGTACTGGAAGCTAGTACTGGTAGCTAGTACTGGAAGCTAGTACTGGAGGCTAGTACTGGCAGCTAGTACTGGAAGCCAGTGTTAGAAGATAGTAATGGACGCTAGTACTGGAAGCTAGTACTGGAAGCTAGTATTGGAAGCCAGTGCTGAAAGATAGTATTGGAAGCTAGTAATGGAAGCTAATACTGGAAGCTAGTACTGGAAGCTAGTACTGGAGGCTAGTACTGGAGCTAGTACTGGTAGCTAGTACTGGAAGCTAGTACTGGAGGCTAGTACTGGCAGCTAGTACTGGAAGCCAGTGTTAGAAGATAGTAATGGACGCTAGTACTGGAAGCTAGTACTGGAAGCTAGTATTGGAAGCCAGTGCTGAAAGATAGTATTGGAAGCTAGTAATGGAAGCTAATACTGGAAGCTAGTACTGGAAGCTAGTACTGGAGGCTAGTACTGGAGGCTAGTACTGGAAGCTAGTACTGGAAGCTAGTTCTGGAAGATATACTAGAAGCCAGTGCTGGAAGATAGTACTGTAAGCTAGTACTAGAAGCCATAGCTGGAAACTAGTGCTGGAAATCAGTGCTGAAAGATAGTACTGGAAGCTAGTACTGGAGGCTAGTACTGGAAGCTAGTACTGGTAGCTAGTACTGGAAGCCAGTGCTAGAAGATAGTAATGGACGCTAGTACTGGAAGCTAGTACGGGAAGCAAGTAATGGTAGCTAGTACGGGAAGCAAGTACTGGAAGCTAGTACTGGAAGCAAGTACTGGAAGCTAGTACTGGAAGATACACTGTAAGCCAGTACTGGAGGCTAGTACTGGAAGCTAGTATTGGAGGCTAGTACTGGAAGCTATTACTGGAAGTTACACTGTAAGCCAGTGCTGGAAGATAGTAATGGAAGCTAGTACTGGAAGTTAGTACTACAAGCTAGCACTGGTAGCTAGTACTGGTAGCTAGTACTGGAAGCTAGTACTGGAGGCTAGTACTGGATGCTAGTACTGGAGGCTAGTACTGGCAGCTAGTACTGGAAGCCAGTGCTAGAAGATAGTAATGGACGCTAGTACTAAAAGCTAGTACTGGAAGCTAGTACTGGAAGCTAGTACTGGAAGCTAGTACTGGAAGCTAGTACTGGAAGCTAGTACTGGAAGCTAGTACTGAAAGCTAGTACTGGAGGCTAGTACTGGAAGCTAGTACTGGAAGCAAGAACTGGTAGCTAGTACTGGAAGCTAGTACTGGAAGCTAGTAATGGAAGCAAGTACTGGAAGCTAGTACTGGAAGATACACTGTAAGCCAGTGCTGGAAGATAGTAATGGAAGCTAGTACTGGAAGCTAGTAATGGAAGCTAGTACTGGAAGATATACTGGAAGCCAGTGCTGGAAGATAGTAATGGAAGCTAGTACTGGAAGCTAGTACTGGAAGCTAATACTGGAAGATACACTGTAAGCCAGTGCTGGAAGATAGTACTGGAAGCTAGTACAACAAGCTAGTACTGGTAGCTAGTACTGGAAGCTAGTACTGGAGGCTAGTACTGGAATCTAGTACTGGAAGCTAGTACTGGTAGCTAGTACTGGTAGCTAGTACTGGAAGCTAGTACTGGAGGCTAGTACTGGCAGCTAGTACTGGAAGCCAGTTCTAGAAGATAGTAATGAACGATAGTACTGGAAGCTAGTACTGGAAGCTAGTATTGGAAGCCAGTGCTGAAAGATAGTAATGGAAGCTAGTAATGGAAGCTAATACTGGAAGCTAGTACTGGAAGCTAGTACTGGAGGCTAGTACTGGAAGCTAGTACTGGAAGCTAGTACTGGAAGATATACTAGAAGCCAGTGCTGGAAGATAGTAACGTAAGCTAGTACTAGAAGCCATAGCTGGAAATTAGTACTGGAAATCAGTGCTGAAAGATAGTACTGGAAGCTAGTACTGGAGGGTAGTACTGGAAGCTGGTACTGGTAGCTAGTACTGGAGGCTAGTACTGGATGCTAGTACTGGAGGCTAGTACTGGCAGCTAGTACTGGAAGCCAGTGCTAGAAGATAGTAATGGACGCTAGTACTGGAAACTAGTACTGGAAGCTTGTACTGGAAGCTAGTACTGGAAGCTAGTACTGGAAGCTAGTACTGGAAGATACACTGTGAGACAGTGCTGGAAGATAGTAATGGAAGCTAGTACTGGTAGCTAGTACTGGAAGCTAGAACTGGAGGCTAGTACTGGAAGCTAGTACTGGAAGCAAGTACTGGTAGCTAGTACTGGAAGCTAGTACTGGAAGCTAGAACTGGAGGCTAGTACTGGAAGCTAGTACTGGAAGCAAGTACTGGTAGCTAGTACTGGTAGCTAGTACTGGAAGCAAGATCTGGAGGCTAGTACTGGAAGCTAGTACTGGAAGCAAGTACTGGTAGCTAGTACTGGAAGCTAGTACTGGAAGCTAGTACTGGAAGCAAGTACTGGAAGCTAGTACTGGAAGATACACTGTAAGCCAGTGCTGGAAGATAGTAATGGAAGCTAGTACTGGAAGCTAGTACTACAAGCTAGTACTGGTAG
Source organism: Aporophyla lueneburgensis (assembly GCA_932294355.1). Classification (NCBI taxonomy): domain Eukaryota; kingdom Metazoa; phylum Arthropoda; class Insecta; order Lepidoptera; family Noctuidae; genus Aporophyla; species Aporophyla lueneburgensis. The sequence goes on from OW028734.1 coordinate 25,424,490, forward strand.
CTAGTACTGGAAACTAGTACTGGAGGCTAGTACTGGAAGCTAGTACTGGAAGCTAGTACTAGTAGCTAGTACTGGTAGCTAGTACTGGAAGCTAGTACTGGAGGCTAGTACTGGCAGCCAGTGCTGGAAGATAGTAATGGAAGCTAGTACTGGAAGCTAGTATTGGAAGCCAGTGCTGAAAGATAGTAATGGAAGCTAGTAATGGAAGCTAGTACTGGAAGCTAATACTGGAAGCTATTACTGGAAGCTAGTACTGGAAGCTAGTACTGGAAGCTAGTACTGGAGGCTAGTACTGGAAGCCAGTACTGGAAGATATACTGTAAGCCAGTGCTGGAAGATAGTACTGGAAGCTAGAACAACAAGCTAGTACTGGTAGCTAGTACTGGAAGCTAGTACAACAAGCTAGTACTGGAAGCTAGTACTGGAAGCTAGTACTGGAGGCTAGTACTGAAATCTAGTACTGGAAGCTAGTACTGGAGGTTAGTACTGGAAGCTAGTACTGGTAGCTAGTACTGGAGGCTAGTACTGGAAGCTAGTACTGGAACCTAGTACTGGAGGCTAGTACTGGCAGCTAGTACTGGAAGCCAGTGCTAGAAGATAGTAATGGACGATAGTACTGGAAGATAGTAATGGAAGCTAGTACTGGAAGCTAGTACTACAAGCTAGTACTGGTAGCTAGTACTGGAAGCTAGTACTGGAGGCTAGTACTGGATGCTAGTACTGGAGGCTAGTACTGGCAGCTAGTACTGGAAGCCAGTGCTAGAAGATAGTAATGGTCGCTAGTACTAAAAGCTAGTACTGGAAGCTAGTACTGGAAGCTAGTACTGGAAGCTAGTACTGGAAGCTAGTACTGGAAGATACACTGTGAGCCAGTGCTGGAAGATAGTAATGGAAGCTAGTACTGGTAGCTAGTACTGGAAGCTAGAACTGGAGGCTAGTACTGGAAGCTAGTACTGGAAGCAAGAACTGGTAGCTAGTACTGGAAGCTAGTACTGGAAGCTAGTAATGGAAGCAAGTACTGGAAGCTAGTACTGGAAGATACACTGTAAGCCAGTGCTGGAAGATAGTAATGGAAGCTAGTACTGGAAGCTAGTACTGGAAGCTAGTACTGGAAGATATACTGGAAGCCAGTGCTGGAAGATAGTACTGGAAGCTAGTACAACAAGCTAGTACTGGTAGCTAGTACTGGAAGCTAGTACTGGAGGCTAGTACTGGAATCTAGTACTGGAAGCTAGTACTGGTAGCTAGTACTGGAAGCTAGTACTGGAGGCTAGTACTGGCAGCTAGTACTGGAAGCCAGTGCTAGAAGATAGTAATGAACGATAGTACTGGAAGCTAGTACTGGAAGCTAGTATTGGAAGCCAGTGCTGAAAGATAGTACTGGAAGCTAGTACAACAAGCTAGTACTGGTAGCTAGTACTGGAAGCTAGTACTACAAGCTAGTACTGGAAGCTAGTACTGGTAGCTAGTACTGGAAGCTAGTACTGGAGGCTAGTACTGGCAGCTAGTACTGGAAGCCAGTGCTAGAAGATAGTAATGAACGATAGTACTGGAAGCTAGTACTGGAAGCTAGTATTGGAAGCCAGTGCTGAAAGATAGTAATGGAAGCTAGTAATGGAAGCTAATACTGGAGGCTAGTACTGGAAGCTAGTACTGGAAGCTAGTACTGGAAGATATACTAGAAGCCAGTGCTGGAAGATAGTAATGTAAGCTAGTACTAGAAGCCATAGCTGGAAATGAGTACTGGAAATCAGTGCTGAAAGATAGTACTGGAAGCTAGTACTGGAGGCTAGTACTGGAAGCTGGTACTGGAAGCTAGTACTGGAGGCTAGTACTGGATGCTAGTACTGGAGGCTAGTACTGGCAGCTAGTACTGGAAGCCAGTGCTAGAAGATAGTAATGGACGCTAGTACTGGAAACTAGTACTGGAAGCTAGTACTGGAAGCTAGTACTGGAAGATACACTGTGAGACAGTGCTGGAAGATAGTAATGGAAGCTAGTACTGGAAGCTAGTACTACAAGCTAGTACTGGTAGCTAGTACTGGAAGCTAGTACTGGAGGCCAGTACTGGAAGCTAGTACTGTAGTACTGGAAGCTAGTACTGGAAGCTAGTACTGGAAGCTAGTACTGGAAGCTAGTACTGGAAGCTAATACTGGAAGCTAGTACTGGAAGATAGTACTGGAAGCAAGTACTGGTAGCTAGTACTGGAAGCTAATACTGGAGACAAGTACTGGAAGCTAGTACTGGAAGATATACTGGAAGCCAGTGCTGGAAGATAGTAATGGAAGCTAGTACTGGAAGCCAGTACTACAAGCTAGTACTGGTAGCTAGTACTGGAAGCTAGTACTGGAGGCTAGTACTGGAAGCTAGTACTGGAAGCTAGTGCTGGAAGCTGGTACTGGTAGCTAGTACTGGTAGCTAGTACTGGTAGCTAGTACTGGAAGCTAGTATTGGAGGCTAGTACTGGCAGCTAGTACTGGAAGCTAGTACTGGAAGCTAGTATTGGAAGCCAGTGCTGAAAAATAGTAATGGAAGCTAGTAATGGAAGCCTAGTAATGGAAGCTAATACTGGAAGCTAGTACTGGAAGCTAGTACTGGAAGCTAGTACTGGAAGCTAGTACTGGAAGCTAGTACTGGAAGCTAGTACTGGAAGCTAGTACTGGAAGATATACTGGAAGCCAGTGCTGGAAGATAGAAATGGAAGCTAGTACTGGAAGCTAGTACTGGAAGATACACTGTAAGCCAGTGCTGGAAGATAGTACTGGAAGCTAGTACAACAAGCTAGTACTGGTAGCAAGTACTGGAAGCTAGTACTGGAGGCTAGTACTGGAATCTAGTACTGGAAGCTTGTACTGGTAGCTAATACTGGAAGCTAGTACTGGAAGCTAGTACTGGAAGCTAGTACTGGAGGCTAGTACTGGAAGCTAGTACTGGAAGCCAGTACTGGAAGATATACTAGAAGCCAGTGCTGGAAGATAGTAGTGTAAGCTAGTACTTGAAGCCATAGCTGGAAACTTGTACTGGAAATCAGTGCTGAAAGATAGTTATTAATATTATATAAGAATATCAAAATATAATTTGTTCATGTATGCTACAAGTAGCGACATCTGTGTTAATGAGGTGTAACAATATATGGAATGTGACATTAATGACATTATAATAAACTGTCTGTCTGTTGTACGAATGCACGCGGTCGTTTTATTAACAGGTTATGGGCCCAGTATTTTGGCCATAAGACGAGTTATTTTGTTTCTTTCGCGAAGTAATAGTGTTAAAAGTTGTGGCTCGACACGTTAGTGATTTTCTGCAGTTAGTCAGGCTAGTTTCCGAGTAAAATAGACTTTGAATCCGTTTGTGAACAGTTAGCCGGTCGCTACTAACGTAATGGCGACTAATTATATCGTGAACGTGCCTCAGTTACGAGGAAGGGAAAATTACGACGAGTGGGTGTTTGCAGCTGAAAATTTCCTTATACTTGAAGGAATGGTAAAGTGCATCAAACCAGAGTTGGACGCCGGTGGGAAGGCAATTATTGCATCCGACGCAGATGATGTCAAGACAAAGGCGAAACTGATTTTGACGATAGACGCATCGTTGTACGTGCACATCAAGACAGTTAAGACTACTAAAGAGCTGTGGGAAAAATTTAAGTCTCTTTTTGATGATTCCGGTTTCACCAGAAGAATAAGTCTCCTGAGAAATTTAATTTCTATCCGTTTGGATAATTGCAGTTCCATGACCTCTTATGTCACCCAAATAATTGAGACAGGTCAGAAACTTTGTGGGACAGGATTTGCAATTAATGACGAATGGATTGGTTCGTTATTGCTAGCTGGATTACCAGAGAAGTTCTCTCCCATGATCATGGCGATAGAGCATTCGGGCATTCAAGTGACAACGGACGCCATTAAAAGTAAACTTCTAGATATGGAGACGGGAAACGGAAACAGTGGTGAAGATGGTGCATTTGCCGTGTCTAAAAAATGGCAACACAAAAGGAAACAGGCATCCACAAAACTAAATAAAGATGGCGCCTCGAACTCGAATTTGCCACAGACAAGTAATGCCAACATGAAAACTGTGAACGTCAAATGCTATCGTTGTAAACAAATCGGGCACTACCGAACTCAATGTCCAAATAACTCAAATTTAAATAATAAAATTGAGACAGGTCAGAAACTTTGTGGGACAGGATTTGCAATTAATGACGAATGGATTGGTTCGTTATTGCTAGCTGGATTACCAGAGAAGTTCTCTCCCATGATCATGGCGATAGAGCATTCGGGCATTCAAGTGACAACGGACGCCATTAAAAGTAAACAATAAAAACGAAGACCGTAAACAGACCAACGCATTTTCAGCTATATTTCTAAGCAGAAGTTTCAATAAAAGGGACTGGTACATCGATTCCGGTGCTAGCGTTCACTTAACCGCTAACACAGATTGGATAGCAAGCCGATACCGTAAAGTTCAAGAAGAAATCATAGTTGCAAATCAAGAAACTGTTTCAGTTACGTGTGCTGGCGATGTTAAGATAATAACTACAGTGAATGGCAGTGAAATCGACATCAACATCGAAGATGTATTTTGTGTACCTAAATTGACAACTAACCTCATTTCCGTGAGCAAATTGATAGAAAAAGGAAATAGAGTGTATTTCAATAAGGATGGCTGTCTTATACACAACAGAGATGGAGATTTAGTTGCTACTGCTACATTGTTGAATGGTGTTTACAGATTGAACACGCAAGAGAGGTTGGTAGCTGCGGCCACCACCTCAGGTCACATATGGCATCGTAGATTAGGTCACGTGAACAGTGATAGCTTGATGAAAACAAAGAATGCTGTAACGGGAATGGATTTCATTGAGAAAATTGAAATAAGCAAATCATCATGCAAGACATGTTGTGAGGGCAAGCAGTGGCTACCTTTCACAAATGTTGGTACGAGAAGTACAGAATTATTAAATGTGGTGCACAGTGATCTTTGTGGACCCATGGAGGAGAAATCACTAGGAGGCTCGTCCTACTTTCTGTTATTTGTTGACGACTTCAGTCGAATGACCTTTATTCATTTTCTAAAGCATAAAAATGAAGCTTTGAAATATTTCAAAGAGTTTAAGGCAATGTCAGAAAATCAAACTAATAGAAAAGTGAAATTCTTCAGAACTGACAATGGAAAGGAGTTCTGTAATTCAGATTTTGATGTTTTCTTGAAAAAATATGGCATAGTTCACCAAAAATCGAATCCATATACACCACAGCAGAACGGGTTATGTGAAAGGATGAACAGAACCATCATTGAGAAGGCAAAGTGTATGTTATATGACGCCATGATGGATAAAAAGTTTTGGGCTGAAGCCTGTAATACAGCCGTATATCTGCATAATCGGACAGTTTCATCTGTTTTAGATGGTAAAACACCATATGAGTTATGGACAGGTGTTAAACCAGATCTTACCAATCTGAGGATCTTTGGGTCACCAGTCATGGTCCATGTTAATAAAGAGAAGCGGTCAAAATGGGATAAGAAATCCAATGAATGTATACTAGTTGGATATCCGGAGAATATCAAGGGCTACAGAGTGTATGATCCTGAGAAAAGAATTATAACCACTAGCAGAGATGTAATTGTAATGGAAAAAGAATCAATCATGATAGAGGTTGCATCTGAAGGCAAGGATCAGGAATCTGTGAATGATAGTATGCCACAGGAAAGCCCGAATCTACAAGATTCAGTGGGGGATGACAAAGATTTAACTATAAGAGAAGTGTCAGACGATGATTCAGACTATATGCCGAGTGAGTATGAGGATTCTGAAGAAACTGTAGATGATGATTATCAACGAGTCAGACCTACAAGAGAACGCCGTGCTCCAAATAGATATGTTTTTGGTGGAATCTGCTACTCGGAGAATGATATGGTTTGCGGAGCTGATCTTACACTGAAGCAAGCGTTGAGGGGGTCTGAGGGAAACCAGTGGTTGCAGGCTGTCAAAGATGAACTGAAGTGCTTCGAAGACAATGATGCTTGGGATGTGGTAGATATTCCTAGCAGCGGTACAATTGTGCAGTGTAAGTGGGTGCTCAAAAAGAAAATAGACCCTGACAATAAAGTGCGTTATCGTGCGAGGTTAGTAGCAAAGGGCTTCTCCCAACAACCGGGTATAGACTATGCAGAGACCTTTTCACCAGTGGTGCGACATAGTTCTTTAAGATTACTTTTTGCTTTGTCTGTAAAACTAGGACTAGACACTAGACATTTTGATGTGGTAACTGCATTCTTAAATGGCGAACTTCATGAAAATATTTATATGGAAATACCTGAAGGTTTTGAGAGTTCAGATACTAATAAAGTTCTAAAGTTAAAGAAGGCCATTTATGGATTGAAGCAGTCATCAAGAATGTGGTATAACAAAGTAGATATTTGTTTAACAAAAAATGGTTATTTAAAATCGAAATATGAACCTTGTTTGTATGTAAAGCATGAAGATAAAAATATGACTATAATTGCGTTATATGTCGATGATTTTTTCATTTTTTCAAATTGTTCTAAAGAAACTAATAAGTTAAAGTGTGTATTAAAGTCTCAATTTAAGATGAAAGATTTAGGCATAATAAAACAATGCCTTGGTATGTCAGTGTGTTATGATAAAGAAAATAAAGTGTTAATTTTAGATCAAAGTCATTACATAGATCAGTTATTGTTAAAATTTAATTTAGAAAATTGTAAAACCATAGATACTCCTATGGAGAGTGGACTGAAGTTGGCTAAACATAGTAATTGTGATAAGAATTTACCATACCAGCAATTAATTGGTTGTTTAATGTACCTTGCCATACTTACACGTCCGGATATTGCATTCTCAGTAGGATACCTAAGCCAGTTTAACAATTGCTATAGTAAAGAGCATTGGGCTCATGCTAAGAGGATCTTGAGATATTTGAAGAGAACTAAAGATTATTGTATTAAATATTGTGGTTCAGGTAATAAAGATATAATTGGTTACGTAGATGCAGATTGGGGCAGTGATACTTTAGATAGAAAGTCATACACTGGATTTTGTTTTAGCCTATCAGGAGGTGTAATTTCTTGGAGTAGTAAAAAGCAAAACAATGTAGCTCTGTCTAGCACAGAAGCAGAATATATTGGTATCTCTGAAAGTTGTAAGGAAGCTATTTACTTAAGAAATTTGTATAAAGAAATAACCGGTAGTTCTGATTCTATTCTTATATTTAATGACAATCAAAGTGCCCATAAATTATTATATAACACAGTTTTTCATGGTAAATCAAAACATGTAGACATTAGATATCACTTTGGAAGAGAGTGTATTAATAACAACATTGTTAAAGTAGAGTACCTACCAACAGCTGATATGGCTGCAGATGTTCTAACAAAATCTTTAAGTTGTGTAAAACATTATAAGTTTCTGGATTTGATGGGGGTGCAACAAAAATGTAATTAGTGTGTTAATATGTTGTATTTACTGTATAATATTTTGATATAGTGGGGGTATTAATATTATATAAGATTATCAAAATATAATTTGTTCATGTATGCTACAAGTAGCGACATCTGTGTTAATGAGGTGTAACAATATATGGAATGTGACATTAATGACATTATAATAAACTGTCTGTCTGTTGTACGAATGCACGCGGTCGTTTTATTAACAATAGTAATGGGAGCTAGTACTGGAAGCTAATACTGGAAGCTAGTACTGGAAGCAAGTACTGGAGGCTAGTACTGGAAGCTAGTACTGGTAGCTAGTACTGGAAGCTAGTACTGGAAGCTAGTACTGGAAGATATACTAGAAGCCAGTGCTGGAAGATAGTAGTGTAAGCTAGTACTAGAAGCCATAGCTGGAAACTAGTACTGGAAATCAGTGCTGAAAGATAGTAATGGGAGCTAGTACTGCAAGCTAGTACTGGAGGCCAGTACTGGAAGCTAGTACTGTAGTACTGGAAGCTAGTACTGGAAGCTAGTATTCGAGGCCAGTACTGGCAGCTGGTACTGGAAGCTAGTACTGGAAGCTTGTACTACAAGCTAGTACTGGAAGCTAGTACTGGAAGCAAGTACTGGAAGCTAGTACTGGAAGATACACTGTAAGCCAGTGCTGGAAGATAGTAATGGAAGCTAGTACTGGAAGCTAGTACTACAAGCTAGTACTGGTAGCTAGTACTGGAAGCTAGTACTGGAGGCTAGTACTGGAAGCTAGTACTGGAAGCTAGTACTGGTAGCTAGTACTGGTAGCTAGTACTGGAAGCTAGTACTGGAGGCTAGTACTGGCAGCCAGTGCTGGAAGATAGTAATGGAAGCTAGTACTGGTAGCTAGTACTGGAAGCTAGTACTGGTAGCTAGTACTGGAAGCTAGTACTGGAGGCTAGTACTGGCAGCTAGTACTGGAAGCCAGTGCTAGAAGATAGTAATGGACGCTAGTACTGGAAGCTAGTACTGGAAGCTAGTACTGGAAGCAAGTATTGGACGCCAGTGCTGAAAGATAGTAATGGAAGCTAGTAATGGAAGCTAATACTGGAAGCTAGAACTGGAAGCTAGTACTGGAGGCTAGTACTGGAAGCTAGTACTGGAGGCTAGTACTGGCAGCTAGTACTGGAAGCCAGTACTGGAAGCAAGTATTGGACGCCAGTGCTGAAAGATAGTAATGGAAGCTAGTAATGGAAGCTATTACTGGAAGCTAGTACTGGAAGCTAGTACTGGAAGCTAGTACTGGAAGCTAATACTGGAAGCTAGTACTGGAAGATAGTACTGGAAGCAAGTACTGGTAGCTAGTACTGGAAGCTAATACTGGAGACTAGTACTGGAAGCTAGTATTGGAAGCTAGTGCTGGAAGCTGGTACTGGTAGCTAGTACTGGTAGCTAGTTCTGGAAGCTAGTGCTGGAAGCTGGTACTGATAGCTACTACTGGTAGCTAGTTCTGGAAGCTAGTATTGGATGCTAGTACTGGCAGCTAGTACTGGAAGCTCGTACTGGAAGCTAGTACTGGAAGCTAGTACTGGAAGCTAGTACTGGAAGCTAGTACTGGAAGATATACTGGAAGCCAGTGCTGGAAGATAGTACTGGAAGCTAGTACAACAAGCTAGTACTGGTAGCTAGTACTGGAAGCTAGTACTGGAGGCTAGTACTGGAATCTAGTACTGGAAGCTAGTACTGGTAGCTAATACTGGAAGCTAGTACTGGAAGCTAGTACTGGAAGCTAGTACTGGAAGCTAGTACTGGAAGCAAGTATTGGACGCCAGTGCTGAAAGATAGTAATGGAAGCTAGTAATGGAAGCTAATACTGGAAGCTAGTACTGGAAGCTAGTACTGGAAGCTAGTACTGGAAGCTAATACTGGAAGCTTGTACTGGAAGATAGTACTGGAAGCAAGTACTGGTAGCTAGTACTGGAAGCTAATACTGGAGACTAGTACTGGAAGCTAGTATTGGAAGCTAGTGCTGGAAGCTGGTACTGGTAGCTAGTACTGGTAGCTAGTTCTGGAAGCTAGTATTGGAGGCTAGTACTGGCAGCTAGTACTGGAAGCTAGTACTGGAAGCTAGTATTGGAAGCTAGTGCTGGAAGCTGGTACTGATAGCTACTACTGGTAGCTAGTTCTGGAAGCTAGTACTGGCAGCTAGTACTGGAAGCTAGTACTGGAAGCTAGTATTGGAAGCCAGTGCTGAAAAATAGTAATGGAAGCTAGTAATGGACGCTAGTACTGGAAGCTAGTACTGGAAGCTAGTACTGGAAGCTAGTATTGGAAGCTAGTGCTGGAAGCTGGTACTGGTAGCTAGTACTGGTAGCTAGTTCTGGAAGCTAGTATTGGAGGCTAGTACTGGCAGCTAGTACTGGAAGCTAGTACTGGAAGCTAGTATTGGAAGCTAGTGCTGGAAGCTGGTACTGATAGCTACTACTGGTAGCTAGTTCTGGAAGCTAGTACTGGCAGCTAGTACTGGAAGCTAGTACTGGAAGCTAGTATTGGAAGCCAGTGCTGAAAAATAGTAATGGAAGCTAGTAATGGACGCTAGTACTGGAAGCTAGAACTGGAAGCTAGTACTGGAAGCTAGTGCTGGAAGATAGTAATGGAAGCTAGTACTGGAAGCTAGTACTGGAGGCTAGTACTGGAAGCTAGTACTGGAGGCTAGTACTGGCAGCTAGTACTGGAAGCTAATACTGGAAGCTAGTACTGGAAGCTAGTACTGGAAGCTAGTACTGGAAGCTAATACTGGAAGCTAGTACTGGAAGATAGTACTGGAAGCAAGTACTGGTAGCTAGTACTGGAAGCTAGTACTGGAGACTAGTACTGGAAGCTAGTACTGGAGGCTAGTACTGGAAGCTAGTACTGGAAGCTAGTACTGGAAGATATACTGGAAGCCAGTGCTGGAAGATAGTAATGGAAGCTAGTACTGGAAGTTAGTACTAGAAGCTAGTACTGGTAGCTAGCACTGGAAGCTAGTACTGGAGGCTAGTACTGGAAGCCAGTGCTGAAAAATAGTAATGGAAGCTTGTAATGGAAGCCTAGTAAAGGAAGCTTATACTGGAAGCTAGTACTGGTAGCTAGTACTGGAAGCTAGTACTGGTAGCTAGTACTGGAAGCTAGTACTGGAGGCTAGTACTGGAAGCTAGTACTGGAGGCTAGTACTGGCAGCTAGTACTGGAAGCCAGTGCTAGAAGGTAGTAATGGACGCTAGTACTGGAAGCTAGTACTGGAAGCTAGTACTGGAAGCTAGTACTGGAAACTAGTACTGGAAGCTAGTACTGGAAGCTAGTACTGGAAGATACACTGTAAGCCAGTGCTGGAAGATAGTAATGGAAGCTAGTACTGGAAGCTAGTACTACAAGCTAGTACTGGTAGCTAGCACTGGAAGCTAGTACTGGAGGCTAGTACTGGAAGCCAGTGCTGAAAAATAGTAATGGAAGCTAGTACTGGAAGCTAGTACTGGAGGCTAGTACTGAAATCTAGTACAGGAAGCTAGTACTGAAATCTAGTACTGGAAGCTAGTACTGGAGGTTAGTACTGGAAGCTAGTACTGGTAGCTAGAACTGGAAGCTAGTACTGTAGTACTGGAAGCTAGTACTGGAAGCTAATACTGGAAGCTAGTACTGAAATCTAGTACTGGAAGCTAGTACTGAAATCTAGTACTGGAAGCTAGTACTGGAGGTTAGTAATGGAAGCTAGTACTGGTAGCTAGTACTGGAAGCTAGTAATGTAGTACTGGAAGCTAGTACTGGAAGCTAGTACTGGAAGCTAATACTGGAAGCTAGTACTGGAAGCTAGTACTGGAAGCTAATACTGGAAGCTAGTACTGGAAGCTAGTACTGGAAGCTAGTACTGGAAGCTAATACTGGAAGCTAGTACTGGAAGATAGTACTGGAAGCAAGTACTGGTAGCTAGTACTGGAAGCTAGTACTGGAGACTAGTACTGGAAGCTAGTACTGGAGGCTAGTACTGGAAGCTAGTACTGGAAGCTAGTACTGGAAGATATACTGGAAGCCAGTGCTGGAAGATAGTAATGGAAGCTAGTACTGGAAGCTAGTACTAGAAGCTAGTACTGGTAGCTAGCACTGGAAGCTAGTACTGGAGGCTAGTACTGGAAGCCAGTGCTGAAAAATAGTAATGGAAGCTTGTAATGGAAGCCTAGTAAAGGAAGCTTATACTGGAAGCTAGTACTGGAAGCTAGTACTGGAAGCTAGTACTGGAAGCTAGTACTGGAAGCTAGTACTGGAAGCTAGTACTGGAAGCTAGTATTGGAAGCCAGTGCTGAAAAATAGTAATGGAAGCTAGTAATGGACGCTAGTACTGGAAGCAAGTACTGGAAGCTAGTACTGGAAGCTAGTATTGGAAGCTAGTGCTGGAAGCTGGTACTGGTAGCTAGTACTGGTAGCTAGTTCTGGAAGCTAGTATTGGAGGCTAGTACTGGCAGCTAGTACTGGAAGCTAGTACTGGAAGCTAGTATTGGAAGCTAGTGCTGGAAGCTGGTACTGATAGCTACTACTGGTAGCTAGTTCTGGAAGCTAGTACTGGCAGCTAGTACTGGAAGCTAGTACTGGAAGCTAGTATTGGAAGCCAGTGCTGAAAAATAGTAATGGAAGCTAGTAATGGACGCTAGTACTGGAAGCTAGAACTGGAAGCTAGTACTGGAAGCTAGTGCTGGAAGATAGTAATGGAAGCTAGTACTGGAAGCTAGTACTGGAGGCTAGTACTGGAAGCTAGTACTGGAGGCTAGTACTGGCAGCTAGTACTGGAAGCTAATACTGGAAGCTAGTACTGGAAGCTAGTACTGGAAGCTAGTACTAGAAGCTAATACTGGAAGCTAGTACTGGAAGATAGTACTGGAAGCAAGTACTGGTAGCTAGTACTGGAAGCTAGTACTGGAGACTAGTACTGGAAGCTAGTACTGGAGGCTAGTACTGGAAGCTAGTACTGGAAGCTAGTACTGGAAGATATACTGGAAGCCAGTGCTGGAAGATAGTAATGGAAGCTAGTACTGGAAGTTAGTACTAGAAGCTAGTACTGGTAGCTAGCACTGGAAGCTAGTACTGGAGGCTAGTACTGGAAGCCAGTGCTGAAAAATAGTAATGGAAGCTTGTAATGGAAGCCTAGTAAAGGAAGCTTATACTGGAAGCTAGTACTGGTAGCTAGTACTGGAAGCTAGTACTGGTAGCTAGTACTGGAAGCTAGTACTGGAGGCTAGTACTGGAAGCTAGTACTGGAGGCTAGTACTGGCAGCTAGTACTGGAAGCCAGTGCTAGAAGGTAGTAATGGACGCTAGTACTGGAAGCTAGTACTGGAAGCTAGTACTGGAAGCTAGTACTGGAAACTAGTACTGGAAGCTAGTACTGGAAGCTAGTACTGGAAGATACACTGTAAGCCAGTGCTGGAAGATAGTAATGGAAGCTAGTACTGGAAGCTAGTACTACAAGCTAGTACTGGTAGCTAGCACTGGAAGCTAGTACTGGAGGCTAGTACTGGAAGCCAGTGCTGAAAAATAGTAATGGAAGCTAGTACTGGAAGCTAGTACTGGAGGCTAGTACTGAAATCTAGTACAGGAAGCTAGTACTGAAATCTAGTACTGGAAGCTAGTACTGGAGGTTAGTACTGGAAGCTAGTACTGGTAGCTAGAACTGGAAGCTAGTACTGTAGTACTGGAAGCTAGTACTGGAAGCTAATACTGGAAGCTAGTACTGAAATCTAGTACTGGAAGCTAGTACTGAAATCTAGTACTGGAAGCTAGTACTGGAGGTTAGTAATGGAAGCTAGTACTGGTAGCTAGTACTGGAAGCTAGTAATGTAGTACTGGAAGCTAGTACTGGAAGCTAGTACTGGAAGCTAATACTGGAAGCTAGTACTGGAAGCTAGTACTGGAAGCTAGTACTGGAAGCTAATACTGGAAGCTAGTACTGGAAGATAGTACTGGAAGCTAGTACTGGTAGCTAGTACTGGAAGCTAGTGCTGGAAGCTGGTACTGGTAGCTAGAACTGGTAGCTAGTACTGGAAGCTAGTATTGGAGGCTAGTACTGGCAGCTAGTACTGGAAGCTAGTATTGGAAGCCAGTGCTGCAAAATAGTAATGGAAGCTAGTAATGGAAGCCTAGTAATGGAAGCTAATACTGGAAGCTAGTACTGGAAGCTAGTACTGGAGGCTAGTACTGGTAGCTAGTACTGGAAGCTAGTACTGGTAGCTAGTACTGGAAGCTAGTACTGGAGGCTAGTACTGGCAGCTAGTACTGGAAGCCAGTGCTAGAAGATAGTAATGGACGCTAGTACTGGAAGCCAGTACTGGAAGCAAGTATTGGACGCCAGTGCTGAAAGATAGTAATGGAAGCTAGTAATGGAAGCTAATACTGGAAGCTAGTACTGGAAGCTAGTACTGGAAGCTAGTACTGGAAGCTAATACTGGAAGCTTGTACTGGAAGATAGTACTGGAAGCAAGTACTGGTAGCTAGTACTGGAAGCTAATACTGGAGACTAGTACTGGAAGCTAGTATTGGAAGCTAGTGCTGGAAGCTGGTACTGGTAGCTAGTACTGGTAGCTAGTTCTGGAAGCTAGTATTGGAGGCTAGTACTGGCAGCTAGTACTGGAAGCTAGTACTGGAAGCTAGTATTGGAAGCTAGTGCTGGAAGCTGGTACTGATAGCTACTACTGGTAGCTAGTTCTGGAAGCTAGTACTGGCAGCTAGTACTGGAAGCTAGTACTGGAAGCTAGTATTGGAAGCCAGTGCTGAAAAATAGTAATGGAAGCTAGTAATGGACGCTAGTACTGGAAGCTAGTACTGGAAGCTAGTACTGGAAGCTAGTGCTGGAAGATAGTAATGGAAGCTAGTACTGGAAGCTAGTACTGGAGGCTAGTACTGGAAGCTAGTACTGGAGGCTAGTACTGGCAGCTAGTACTGGAAGCTAATACTGGAAGCTAGTACTGGAAGCTAGTACTGGAAGCTAGTACTGGAAGCTAATACTGGAAGCTAGTACTGGAAGATAGTACTGGAAGCAAGTACTGGTAGCTAGTACTGGAAGCTAGTACTGGAGACTAGTACTGGAAGCTAGTACTGGAGGCTAGTACTGGGAGCTAGTACTGGAAGCTAGTACTGGAAGATATACTGGAAGCCAGTGCTGGAAGATAGTAATGGAAGCTAGTACTGGAAGTTAGTACTAGAAGCTAGTACTGGTAGCTAGCACTGGAAGCTAGTACTGGAGGCTAGTACTGGAAGCCAGTGCTGAAAAATAGTAATGGAAGCTTGTAATGGAAGCCTAGTAAAGGAAGCTTATACTGGAAGCTAGTACTGGAAGCTAGTACTGGAAGCTAGTACTGGAAGCTAGTACTGGAAGCTAGTACTGGAAGCTAGTACTGGAAGCTAGTACTGGAAGCTAGTACTGGAAGCTAGTACTGGAAGCTAGTACTGGAAGCTAGTGCTGGAAGATACACTGTAAGCCAGTGCTAGAAGATAGTAATGGACGCTAGTACTGGAAGCTAGTACTGGAAGCTAGTACTGGAAGCTAGTACTGGAAGCTAGTACTGGAAGCTAGTACTGGAAGATACACTGTGGACCAGTGCTGGAAGATAGTAATGGAAGCTAGTACTGGTAGCTAGTACTGGAAGCTAGAACTGGAGGCTAGTACTGGAAGCTAGTACTGGAAGCAAGTACTGGTAGCTAGTACTGGAAGCTAGTACTGGAAGCTAGTACTGGAAGCAAGTACTGGAAGCTAGTACTGGAAGATACACTGTAAGCCAGTGCTGGAATATAGTACTGGAAGCTAGTACTGGAAGCTAGTACTGGAAGCTAGTACTGGAGGCGTGTGCTGGAAGATAGTACTGGAAGCTAGTACAACAAGCTAGTACTGGAAGCTAGTACTGGAAGCTAGTACAACAAGCTAGTACTGGAAGCTAGTACTGGAAGCTAGTACTGGAGGTTAGTACTGGAAGCTAGTACTGGTAGCTATTACTGGAAGCTTGTACTGGTAGCAAGTACAGGAAGCTAGTACTGGAGGCTAGTACTGGAAGTTAGTACTGGAGGCTAGTACTGGCAGCTAGTACTGGAAGCCAGTGCTAGAAGATAGTAATGGACGCTAGTACTGGAAGCTATTACTGGAAGCTAGTACTGGAAGCTAGTAATGGAAGCTAGTACTGGAAGCTAGTACTGGAAGCTAGTACTGGAAGATATACTGGAAGCCAGTGCTGGAAGATAGTAATGGAAGCTAGTACTGGAAGCTAGTACTTGAAGCTAGTACTGGAAGATACACTGTAAGCCAGTGCTGGAAGATAGTAATGGAAGCTAGTACTGGAAGCTAGTACTACAAGCTAGTACTGGTAGCTAGTACTGGAAGCTAGTACTGGAGGCTAGTATAGACGCGAGTTGAGTTGCCCGTTCTCTCGACGTACACACTTTAAAGTCACGTCACACTTTTTAAGACACTTTTTAGATCACGTCGGGGTCACCAATTTTGTGGGTGCGTGTATAATGTTCTTTAGGTGTGTGTGTACGGAGAGAAATCAAATGCGGATTAGATTTGAATATGTACTTTACTTCACGAAAGGATTTACATAAGGAATTTGGTATAAAGATCGTAAGCGCGTCTATACGCTATGGTGTCTGCGGGCGAACTGTCGGTCGCCGGGCACTGCGCATTTAACTCGAACTGTATATTCTGACCGTATCTATGTATTCAAAAGTTGTCACTCACGTACAAGGCATTCTAGTGAAATTTTTCTATTAAAACCAACAACATTTGTTCCACGAGTTAGTTCAGTTGATTAACCAGGACATAGTCGGAACTTTTGTCGCAATATGTATTAGTTAGCAGCAGAATATCATGCGGTACAAGTACTGTATAAAATAGTTTGGAACGAAAAGTTAACATGATTTCCGGAAAACGTGAACCTACTCTTTGTTTTAAATTGAGTAGTAACAAAATGTTAACACAGTTGAGCCTGGAAAACGTCATCAGGTTTTTGTTGGATGATAAATCTGCCGTGATTCTTTAAAAGGCAACCTTTTGACAACACAGATTTTTGAAAACACCGCGAAAGCAGTCTTCATTTTGTTTTCTTTTTTTTTACTTTAATGTGTAAAAATTGATCCAGTCACACTAAATAAGATACAACGGGCACCCCTTTATAAAAAACTCACCATATATGTCATATTTCTTACGCAGATTAATTAAAGTAAAAAAAAAAAACAAAATGAAGACTGGTTGTCAGAAGATTGCCTTTTAAAGAATGACGGCAGAAATGAAGTGTAGGGAAATATGGGTCATACTCAGAAAAAATGTACATTTGGTATGTTTTCTTGTCCCGCTATTATCATAATTATTTAAATATCTTATATTGTGATATTTTATCTTTTTTCCCGCGTTTTTGCTATATTCGTCTATTAATACGAAGAGTTTTCTAGTATTTGAGCTTTGGTTTTCATTAAAAGAGTATATTTTTTTAAATGACAAAGCAGTGTTAAAATCTCCCCATACATTTTTTGGTGTCCTAATGACCATTTCACATTTTCAGAGATAAATTGTTACGAATATACATCGCTTTATTAATCATTGACTGTGTTTATATTATTCTTGATGAATCAATTACGAATAAAATTGGTCCTACTTAGTTAGTAGGACCAATTTTATTCGTAAATCATTCACAGATTCTTTTATTTAATTAAACAAATTTTGTCCCAAAATTATGAAGTTTCGTTACTCAGGGTTAGTAATATGCAATAAAATTATAAACGCAATTATTTAAAGTGGTAGAAACTATTTTTTCCTATTCTGGCATCAATATTACTTACGTTAAAATCACCATTGCGACTATTGAGTATTCATTACTATCTTCCAGTACTAGCTTCCAGTACTAGCTTCCATTACTATCTTCCAGCACTGGCTTCCAGTATATCTTCCAGTACTAGCTTCCAGTACTAGCCTCCAGTACTAGCTTCCAGTACTAGCTTCATGTACTAGCTTCCAGAACTAGTTTTTAGTAGTAGCTACCAGTTATAGCTTCCAGTATTAGCTTCCAGTACTAGCTTCCAGTACTAGCTTCCAGGACTAGCTTCCAGTACTAGCTTGCAGTACTAGCTTCCAGTACTAGCTTGCAGTACTAGCTTCCAGAACTAGCTTTTAGTACTAGCTTCCAGTACTAGCTTCCAGTATTAGCTTCCAGTACTAGCTTCCAGTACTAGCTTCATGTACTAGCTTCCAGAACTAGTTTTTAGTATTAGCTTCCAGTACTAGCTTCCAGTATTAGCTTCCATTACTAGCTTCCATTACTATCTTTCAGCACTGGCTTCCAACACTAGCTTCCAGTACTAGCCTCCAGTACTAGCTTCCAGTACTAGCTACCAGTACTAGCTTCCAGTACTAGCTTCCAGTACAAGCTTGTAGTACTAGCTTCCAGTAGCAGCTTGTAGAACTAGCTTCCAGCACTGGCTTCCAGTACTAGCTTCCAGAAGTAGCTTCTAGTACTAGCTTCCAGTACTAGCTGCCAGTACTAGCTTCCAGTACTAGCTTCCAGTACTAGCTTCCAGTACTAGCTTCCAGTACTAGCTTCCAGTACAAGCTTCCAGTAGTAGCTTCCAGTAGTAGCTTCCAGTAGTAGCTTCCAGTAGTAGCTTCCAGTAGTAGCTTCCAGTACTAGCTTCCAGTACTAGCTTCCAGTACTAGCTTCCAGTACTAGCTTCCAGTACTAGCTTCCAGTACTAGCTTCCAGTACTATCTTCCAGTTTTAGCTTCCAGTACTTGCTTCCAGTACAAGCTTGTACTACTAGCTTCCAGTAGTAGCTTGTAGTACTAGCTTCCAGCACTGGCTTCCAGTACTAGCTTCCAGAAGTAGCTTCAAGTACTAGCTTCCAGTACTAGCTTCCAGTACTAGCTCCCATTACTAGCTTCCAGTACTAGCTTCCAGTACTAGCTTCCAGTACTAGCTTCCAGTACTGGCTTCCAGTATATCTTCCAGTACTAGCTTCCAGTACTAGCTTCTAGTACTAGCTTCCAGTACTAACTTCCAGAACTAGCTTCCAGTACTTCCAGTATACTTTCGTCCATATCCATCCGTATCCGTGAACAAAAATGGAAGCAAAATTGTCCACCGATGAATATGTCCTCTCACCCGTCTCCATAACTGACAAGATCGAAGATTTTTGGCCACGGGCACCGGAATTATGGTTCGTCAAAGCAGAGGCGATCATAAATCCACAGAAGATGTCCAACGATTCCAAGTATCGGATTTTATTATCAAAACTGAACCTGGAAGTCACCGAGCAAGTCGCGGATATCCTACTAGATCCGCCGAAAGAAAAGAAATATGAGGCTTTAAAAAAAAAGCTTATTTCGGTCTACAAGGAGTCAGCAGAACGTCAAATCAAGAAGTTGATTGGAGAAATGGAGCTAGGCGATCAACAGCCATCGCACCTCCTACGAAAAATGCGAGTCCTGGCCAGAGGAAAAGTTACCGACGAAACACTCAAGGTAATGTGGAAAAATCATTTACCACCATCGGTACGTGGCGTTTTGGCAGTGATGGACGAGGAAGACATGGAGAAATTGGCGTCGATCGCAGACAAGGTCGCTGAGACTATCACCCCGATTCACAGCGTTTCAAGCGTTAAGGAAAAACCAGGACAATCGTAAAAAGATAATTTAGTGATAGCAGAAATAAATAAACTAAGCAACAGATTAAGCAAGATCGAGAACAGTTCCAGAGGTCACTCGAGAAGTTACGGGTCCAGAAGATTTCGATCCTTACCTTTTGGTTCATATAAATTCATGCGCATGCCTTACGACGTGCGTTACCGCACGTCCGTACCTGACTGGAAAATTCCGACGTTTAGCCTTCGATTCGATACATAATTTGAGCCATCCAGGTATTAAGACAAGTAGGAAATTGGTTAGTAAGAGATATTTTTGGCCAAACATGAATAAGGATGTTGGTAATTGGGCAAAAACTTGCATTAGATGTCAAAAAGCGAAAGTTCAAAAGCATACTAGTTCAGATTTAGGAACTTTTGAGAGTAGTAAGCGTTTTGAACATATTCATATAGACATTGTAGGACCTTTACCAACGTCACCTGAAGGATTTAGATATTGTTTAACAATCATAGATAGATTCACGCGTTGGCCAGAGGCGTTTCCGATAAAAGAAATAACTGCAGAAGTAGTAGCCAAAACGTTATATGATGGTTGGTTTAGTCGTTATGGCTGTCCAGTAAAGCTCACAAGTGATCAAGGAAGACAATTTGAAAGTAATTTATTTAAAGAGCTAATGTTGTTAATGGGAATTCAAAAAACGCGTACCACTCCTTATCATCCTCAATGCAATGGAGCGGTAGAACGATGGCATAGATCATTAAAATCTGCGATAAAAGCACGTTTAGATACAAAAGCTGGGTAGACGAATTGGCAACGGCAATGTTAGGGTTACGCACAACTATTCGGTCTGAAACAGGCGTAACCGCAGCTCAAATGTTGTATGGTAGCAATATTAGGTTACCAGGTGACTTTTACGACGCCAGTAATGTGAAATCCTACGATGATAATAGTTTTGTAAAAAAATTAAAGGACGTGATAGATGGAATAAAGCCGTCCGGTAGGGAAAACAGGTCACCCCACAAGATTTTTGTACACAAAGATTTATGCACTAGCGATTATGTATTCATTAGGAATGACGCAGTACGGAAACCATTACAATCTCCGTATAATGGACCATATCGCGTCGTCAGCAGGAATGATAAAGTATATCGTATACAGTTGCCAGACAGACAAACTAATGTATCTATAGACCGTTTAAAACCAGCATATATATTGATAGAAAATGAATCGCCATCGAAGAATTACGATAAACAGATAACGGATAAAACTGACATTAAAAAAGATACAAAACCGAAAAAAATAACTTTTCAAACAAGCAATCCCAGTAGCAAAACATATACAACGCGAACTGGTCGAGTAAGCAAAAGACCATTTAAATATCGTTTAATTAGCAGTGTCTAAATTGAGGTCAAATACTCGTACATTGAATATAATTTAAAATAAATTTGCCAGTACATCTAAGACACTAGTCGACAACCTTACACATTTTAGTACAACTACATTATTGTGAAAATGGGTTCCAATCAGACAAAGGAAAATGTGATTGTTAACGAGAACTTCACAAACGTAGCACAGGTGGACGCTAAATTAAATATTATTGGTATCATAATGATAGTAACGATAACGCTATTAGCCATAGTTATAATCTACACAGGAAAACGAAGGTGCATTAAAGGTGTACGGAAATGGTTAAAGAAAGAAATGGTGGCCAGCTCAATAGCCTTACCGACTATAAAGGTGGAACCTGTGCAACCACCACAAATATCACCAAATCCCAAAGTTGTCTATTAAGATAATCGGCTCAGAAAACATCCAACGTCCATTCAAGTCAAATGATGCGTAGTACATATGTGTAATTTTTTAATTCATCAATGTGTGTAATAGTGTAAGTGTAAAACCCAGGTGTGAATGTATTTTTATTTGGCGTCATCATGACGAATACTGTGGACTCTCACGGGTGCCAATTTATTTTTGCAGAGTAGTTCGTCATGGTGACTACGCTTAAACTGTTAGTATTAAGGTTATTTCGTTGTTAACATAAGATTTTTTTAAATGTGTGTTCTTGCAGTTTTGACAAAACATTAATTGTATTTTCATGTTAGAAATAAGAGAAAAGATATTTTGTAATAAAAAGACATACACTGCTGATACCCTTTTGTAATCGTAGCGTGATGATAAAACTTAAAACTTTCAATACAGTAGTCACAACATTGTTTAAAGTGTACATTGTAAGTTGCGCAAAGGCGCACAGATATCAGCTTACGACATAGTTTATAGAACCTAAATGATGTATAAGCAAATTCTTTGTAACTTGTAGTACTGTTAGTCAGAAATGTGTTTGGTGATGTTATTACATATTCGATTTTAGAATGATGATAGTATTTTGTAAAAAAACCTTTTGTTTTTTTTTAAAACAGGGAGGAGTAGTGTTATGGACGCTGACGCTTCATTTTGTATTCGAGTTAAATGCGCAGTGCCCGGCGACCGACAGTTTCGCCCGCAGACACCATAGCCTATAGACGCGCTTACGATGTTTATACCAAATTCCTTATGTAAATCCTTTCGTGAAGTAAAGTACATATTCAAATCTAATCCGCATTTGATTTCTCTCCGTACACACACACACCTAAAGAACATTATACACGCACCCACAAAAAATATTTATAAAGAGAAAGAAAATAAGAACACGTGGAAATCTGCCTCGAAGGTTAAATTCATTGTGAAGAGTACAATAAAAATGGTCACTGGTCTGTTTTCTTTAGCTTTGTGGCTACAAATATTATTTTTCTTTTAACGAGAGGTCCACGCTTGACAATGGCTCTGATAGAGTAAGTAAACCATCAATACGTGGGTGTCGAATTAATGGGAAGCCACTTGTATCAATGATCCCTCTCTGTGAGGTGAGGAAGGTAATTTGTCCTCAATGTTTGATTAAACGTGGAAGGGTCTAGTGATCCAATTTTGACAATTCGATTTGTTATAATTGAAGGTGACTAAAATCTATTGTTTATATTATGTGAATGTGGGATCTGAAGGCATCTGATCTTTGTTTTCAAAGACAAGTGGAACCGAAGCGGATAGAGCCAGAGGAAAGCTAGCGAATTGCTAACAACTTTTTAATCGACTTCAATAAGGTTCTAAATTCTTTTGTTTTATTTTTCCGCTTTATGTTCCGCGATATATCCGCCAATTGTGGATAGATTTGTGAACTCTAAAATATAGAGGTTTTTTGGTTGAAGGGTGGCCCACCCATAAAATGATTAAATTTGCTTGAGTAGTTTTTCCGTTAGCTTCGATTTAAGTAACATATTTAATCTACTTTTTTACTGTTAACATAGATTCACTACATGACTATGAACCGCCCAGGTTGAAATTTTTCGTCGGTTATTCCAAAAAAATTGCTGGACCGTACATTTTAATCGCGTATGTATTATTTATGAAATAGCTGTTTTTTTTTTTGTTGGAAGCGGTAAATTCTTTGCGCATTTGGTAGCCTTATTCTTGAGGAAAGTAACTGGCTATTTAACATCACGCTATGCCGAGTTAAAAGAAAAAGAGGCAGAAAGAACGCTAAGAGAAAAAGAAATCATGGGCGGGCAATGCGATGCTATAGGATATAGGTATTTTAAATTAAAACAAAAAAAAAACACGCGGACGATGACGTGGCCAGGAGCGGAGTAATTATTAATACCACCAGAATGCTAATTCTCGTCTTTAAATAATAAAAAAGTGATACAAAATAAAATAGTTACAATCTCGTGTCAGTTAGATAAATTAGAGGATTATTGACAGATGAAGAGGAGAAGGTTAATTATAGACTTTAAATAAAGGACGTTAAAATTCAAGCCACAGTGTCGTCTCAGTGATAAAACGTGTCAAAAATTTAAGTAAATCGACGGTTCTTGAATGATTGAGAGACACATTACGATCCACACTTAGGTATTTTACCTCTGGTTTGACGTCACCGTCAAAATTAAAGTGACTTTTGTCTTCGTTCCAAGAAGGTTGATTTTGGGTAGCCGCTACTACAGTCTTTCAATATCATAGTGATCTTTATACTCGCTATAGTAAGGTTGCTATTGGATGTAAAATAACTATAATAATAATAATAATAATATGTGTCAACAGGACGTCACACATTTCAATCAGTACAGTTTAAATAGTAAAAATAATTTTGAACCCATTTTATTATAAGTTTACAGTTTCACAGTGAACTTAACCTACAAAATATCAGAAAATCATCAAAAAGAGACTACATAACAGCAAAATGCACAAATTCTATCAAAAATTACAGAAAAGGAGGTGACATGACAGATGTCATCTCCAAAAAACAATAACTACAAAATGAAAAATCCATGACGAAATGTTGACCAGAGCCGCAGCACGGAATGCACGCCTACCACCACCGGACTCCTCGCTCAGCTCCGCCTCGCCGCCGCCGGTACCCAGCCCCACTGCGGGCGCTGTGACGGCACCGGCCGCGGCAGTTGCGTCGAGCTCGAGCGACGAGTACTTCTCTCCGCCCACTACGCCACCACCTACTCGTCGACGGAGAGGACGCCGGCCTCCGGATGGCTTAGGACTTCGAGGCCCACCGGCCTCTGATAGGGTCCCAGCTCCCGGCGGAAGTGTGCAGCGCATGAGATGGACAAGATCCATCAATGAGAATGTCATGCGCTCATACTATGGGGCTACAGAAGGGGGAAACAATCTGACCGCGTACCGTGTTCGGATGCTCTCTCTTTTTCAGGTGCTTGAGCCAACTGTCAACGTTTCAACGCAACGACTATCGGATCAGGTGCGGGTCATTCAGCGTAATCATATGTTGGATGACACTGTACTTGATCGCCTTCGAAATGAAATGCTGACTGACTAGCCTTGTCATCGCACCTCCGTTGCAGACTGTTGTGGTCCCACCACAGTACGTCACAAGTCACGCTGACGAGGGGAGCAATGACAGGGCTACAAACGTAAGTACCCAGTGCAATGAGGAATTGAGGATTGCTTTGGAGAGTGCGATTCGAGAATATCGATCCATGCCACCAGAACTTAGACCATGTTTACCTCGTTTGCCCATGCATAACAAAAATAGGGCGCTGGTGGCGGCTCTGGATTCGCAGTTGTCAAACTATTTTGATGACTGCGAAGACCTCACTGATACTCATGCAATTCTGTACTGCGCGGCTGTAGCGGCATGTCGTGTAGCTCACGTCAAATTTGCTAGTGACTCTAGAGCTACACGACCAAAACCAGCCGTACCAGCTTGGCAGTGCAGAATTGAGCGTCGTATTAGTGGGGCCAGAGCACTCATCGGCAAACTAATCTGTTTCAGGGAGGGCAACACTCGCCCTAGAGTGATGCGCTTTGTGAGACGGGCGTTCTCAGGGACTGATACCAGCCCTCAGGATTTTATGTCCCGTGTCACAGAGCGCATAGACTTCCTGAAGCAGAAAGTTTATGCATGGGCAAGCCGTATTCGTAGGTATAAGCGGCGAGTCTGTATGCGTCACTGGTACTTTTCGGGATCAGTGATGAAAGGTGGGTTTATAGGGCTTGGGAGCGACCGATCCAAGATGTGGCTGATACGCATCTGCTGGATAATGACGCCATGTGTTCTTTTTGGCGCAGTATCTGGTCGGTGCCTGTCAGTCACACCGAAGGGGATTGGGCTAGAGAAGTCGAGCGGGCCTGCGATCCTATACCAGAAATGGGGGCTATTACTATCTGCCCCCAAGATGTAGCTCGTGCAGTCCATCCGTTGCCCAACTGGAAGTCTCCAGGGCCGGACGGGCTGCACAACTTCTGGTTTGTAGGATCGCACGCTCGCTTGGCGGCTCAGTACCAGACTGCTTTGGAGTCTGGTTCGCTACCCCAGTTTCTGACAACAGGAGTTACCCACCTGCTCCATAAATCAGGTAGCACTGCGGAACCCAAAAATTATAGACCGATCACGTGTTTACCGACGGTCTATAAAGTTCTTACATCCATTTTGAGAGCTAAAATTTACAATCATATAGACACTAACTCCATCATGTCTGTCTCTCAAAATGGATGTAGGAACGGGTCCCGCGGTACTAAGGAGCTGCTCCTCATTGATATGGCCATTAGCCAACAGGTTCGTCGTTCTCGTAAGGATCAGTCGACATGTTGGATAGATTACAAGAAGGCCTATGACTCGGTGCCACATACATGGCTCATGAGGGTGCTGGAGTTGTATAAAGTAGATGCAACTCTGCGCGCCTTCCTGATGTCATGTATGGGGCAATGGAGAACGGTCCTTCGCTATCCAGGATGTCGAAATATCCAGAGGAATAGCGAGCCGATAAGGATTGAGCGAGGCATATTTCAGGGCGATAGTTTGAGTCCGCTTTGGTTCTGCTTAGCTCTGAATCCTCTGAGCACACTGCTTGAGGATTCAGGTATAGGTTATCGGTTGAGGAGAGGTGGTCAGGTTATATCTCACCTCCTTTACATGGATGACCTTAAACTCTTTGCCCACAACAATTTGCAACTGATGGAACTACTGAAGGTAACTGAAACCTTCAGTAGCGCCATCAGGATGGAATTTGGTGTGGACAAATGTGCAGTCATGCATGTAAAGCGAGGGGAGATTGTGGAATCCGGGGGAACCCAACTCTCGGATTCCATAAACTTTCGAGCCCTCTCCACATCCGAAACCTATAAGTATTTGGGTATGTCGGAAGCTTTGGGAATCAATGTTACTGACATGAAGCAATCGTTGAGGGAGCGCTTCTTTGGCCGCCTGAAGAAAGTACTTAATAGTCTTTTATCAGGCGGAAACAAGGTGCGCGCCTTCAACGGTTGGGTCATGCCGGTTTTGATGTACTCTTTCGGCATACTCAAATGGACTCAAACCGAACTCGACGCCCTGGATAGGAAGGTCCGTACGCTACTGACTGCATATCGAATGCATCACCCACGGTCATCGGTAATGAGGCTGTATATCCCGCGAAAGTGTGGAGGTCGAGGCTTTTTAAACGCTAAGACTCTCCACAATCGCGAGATATGCAGTCTCAGGGAATATTTCCTGGAAGCCAACGTGGGGATGCATCGAGATGTGGTCGCGGCGGACAAGGGCCTCACCCCGCTCTCCTTGGCTAACGAGAACTGGCGCAAGCCTGTAGTACTTGACACTAATGACCGCATGGAGGTATGGCAAAGTAAGGAGCTCCACGGACGCTTTTTCCGGGCCCTACACGGACCCGACGTAGATTTTCTAGCGTCCGTAGCCTGGCTGCGATTCGGTGATCTCTTTGGGGAAACCGAAGGTTTTGTTTGTGCAATTATGGACGAAGTTATGATGACGAACAATTACCGGAGATTTATTGTGAAAGATGGCATGGTGGACATCTGTCGGGCATGCCACCGTCCCGGGGAATCAATTAGACACATTATCTCTGGGTGTTCTCGTCTAGCCAACGAAGAGTACTTGCACAGACACAATCTTGTAGCCAGGATTATCCACCAGCAACTTGCTCTGAAATACCGCCTTGTGGAATCAAAAGTGCCGTACTACAGGTATGTGCCCGACCCAGTTCTTGAAAATGGCCATATCACACTGTACTGAGATCGATCCATCATCACTGACAGGACTGTTGTTGCAAACAAGCCTGATATAGTGGTGGTGGATCGACTAGAAAGGCGCACAATGATTGTTGACATAACGGTTCCGCATGACGAGAACCTCGTGAAAGCCGAGAAAGATAAGCAAATCAAGTATCTTGACTTGGCTCGCGAGGTTGTCGACATGTGGGATGTGGACTCAGCGATCATTGTGCCGATAGTCGTCACAGCCAATGGGTTGATAGCCAAGAGCCTCGACCAACACCTGAAGAGGCTCTCGTTAAGCAGTTGGGTCAAGGGCTTGATTCAGAAAGCGGTACTTCTGGACACGGCTCCCATTGTCAGGAGGTTCCTCTCTCTGGAGCCCTGACCGCCGGTAGCTTGGACCCTGTTCCCGATACCGGTGGGCTACTATTTTTTAAATTTTTAAATGTTTTTATTTTATATTCTTATATTTAAAAATATAATTTATAAGTTTGTACAAATGAATAAAGGGAATAATAATATTCCACAACTATTACACAACGCCATCTAGTCCCAAGCTAAGCAGAGCTTGTGTTATGGGTACTAGACAACTGATAAACATACTTATATATTTCTAAATAAATACATATTATAGATAAATTACACCCAGACACAGAACAAATGATCGTGCTTATCACACAAACATTTGTCCTGGGTGGGAATCGAACCCACCTCCGGCATAGCAGTCAGGGTCACTAACCACTAGACCAACAGGCCTGTCAACTATGAACTGACTTTAGAATGCCAACGTTCTTACTAATAGGGGAAGTACCCCTCTAACCTTGTCTGGTGACTATAAAGGGCACAGACAAACAGGGTCGCGTTATTTTGCTTATTAGGAATACATAAAATATTTAAATTCTTAGTAGTATTCGTTTTAATAATCTCAGTTATTCATCATCGTCTTTGCGCTTACAATCATAAAAATCCAGTAACATAATAATTTGACAGTAAGTGGTTCAATTAACATTTTTAATCAAAATTATTGTCACAGACTATTATTACACTAATGCCGCTCTGGGAATTCTTATTTCATTATTTCGTTTATTCTAAGAAAAACCAAACAAACTACAAATTACTTTGAATCAGTGTGAATGTATTGTAAATCCCGCTCAAACAAATAGGTCCAATTTTATATTGTAATTCTGCTAAGCTGCTGACTGTAACTGCTACGCTACTAATTCCTACGGATTTTGGCGAGTGACTTTTATGTGTTCGAATTACAAACTGGTAAAACTTCATTTATTTGAAAAGGTTTAACTTATAGGGGTTTGAAAACAGTTGAAATAATAATAAATATGTTTGTAGGTCATTTAAAGGTCTGTGTAACAAGCTAGGATTTTTGTTACAAAATTTTGTTCGGGATAATTTATAAATATTACACCTTTAGCGTACCAACTTTAACGATAAATTGTATTAATTTCGAGAGACTAAACTTAACAGAGGAAAAAGCATGGGCTAGATTACACAGGCGGACAAAAGTTTTAACCAGAAGTCAGACTATATATTTCCGAAGGTTTTTGATATGTTGAATCCAAATCTGGCCTCAGAATTGCTCTATCACGTCAGGTTTTTGAGATATCCTAACCTAAAAGTGAAAAAGTACCGTTTTTGCCCAAATTTGAGGTTATGTAGATTCACGAATTATTTTATCTAAAAAAAAATAAAGGTTAAAGAACAAGTCTTTTTCTTTCAAATGCCGTTGAGTTTGCTCAAATATTTTTTTTTTCGCTGAGATATCGCGTTTTGAAGTTCTCATCTTTGTAAATTTTCGTATACCTGAAAACACAGGCCAACAAAATTTAACCAGGCTTTTAACCAGAAACTAGACTATACATTTCCGAAGGTTTAATTTTCACATACCTGAAAATTTTCAGGTATATGAAAATTCACAAGCATGAAAACTTCAAAATGCGATATCTCAGCGAAAAAAAATATTTGAGCAAACTCAAGAGCATTTGAAAGAGGAAGATTTGTTCTTTAATATGGTAACCTTTATTTTATTTTATTTTTTTAATAATTCGTTAAAGTTAAGTTGTTGTAATTGTGACGTTTTCAACTTGCGTCTGAGCATGTCTCAATGCACCCTGTCAAATGGAAACTACGACGCGTGACCATACGATATCATAGAGATTGTCATACGTTTAGTGCAAGTTTTATCGTCTATACTACAACAATAAAGTTTTTTATAAACTGTTTTCTCTTTAAAGCTTGATGCTTATCTTTAACCTCTAAGTCCCTGAGATACCACATTTGGTGTAAACACGATGGTTTTTAATTGTGTCTGTAATTAGCGGCATTCAACGGGTTAAGTGTAAAAAGGACGTTTACGCCTCAAGCTTGTTAAAAAATATGAAACGTTCACTCAAGTTTTATGTCGTACGTTCTAGTTTGTATCAAGTTTGTTAATAAAATCGTTCTTTAGTTTTAATTACTTTTTAGTTTGTATTTGTGATGTTCAATATTTTTGTAAAATCTTTGCTATTTACATACCATATACATTTTATTTTATTACATAGAACCAGAATACTTGTTCAGATGAATCAAACGAGTCCAAACTCGATGCGGTTGCGTTGGTTTATTACAGAGTTTCCATGGCATGTTCAATTATAATATTGCATTGTCATCTGATTTACATAAGCATGCAAAATTTCAACTCAATCGGAAACCGGGAAGTGGGTCAAAATTAACTTGCAAAATTTCAACACAGACATCGGGACAGGTAAAACTAAATAATAGCTTTTGAAATGAGCTCAGTGCTCTTGTCAATAAAAGGCATGTTAGAAATTAAATTTTGGATAAGTATTCCTAGAATTAATTACTTTTACATACAGACAGAGCTGTCAGTCATCATTACTGATTGTGACTTCGTACCGTTTTTCAATATAAATACGTGTTTATCTCTTCTTAGTGGAGATCGGCTGGCAAATCCATCAAGACAAAACGTTTTCAGTACTTTAGTAAGAATTCCTATTTTAAAACGTCATTGTCAACTTTATAACATTCTCGAAAAACAGCCTCACAAGTTCTCGTGTGATTATAAAATATTTAACCTTGTTTTAGTGCATTGATGTTTATACCTCAGGAAGACGTCGTTTTGCCTTTATTACTCTTCAGGGTGAGGGAAGCTGAATGAAGGATGACTAACAAAAGGCAGATGTGAGTGAAAATGCTAGGAAGGAACGCCCTAGAAGGACAAACAGTGACCTTATTGGTCCTTCAGAGAGTTCAGATTTTTAGTACCCGGCGAGCGTGTTACCAGATGTGTTAACGTAAATGAGAGAAAGCAGTATCTACGGATCGTAGCAGGTGGCGTTCTGTTGTTTCCACCTACCTCCATGACAAGAAGGTGTGAGTTTATGTATGTATGTGTACTCTTCAAAGTATGAAGTTATCGAAAAATAAAGAACTGGTTTTTTGTTAAGCTAGGCACGTTTTAAAAGTTAACCAAGAACAAATGTCATGTTTTGTTAGTACATAAATGGTTTAGGGTCTGGTTATCAGGGAGGTTAGATATGCAGTCGCTTAATGTGATATTTAGCTGTATCAGTTAGATTAACAGCCAACCTTACCATAGTTAGGAAAATTCGATGCATAACAAATTTAGCGCATATCTTTTTGCTGCAGTAGGCAAGATGTTTCAATGCACAGTTAATGGCAATTAGCAATTTTTTAAATATTCAGAAAACAACCGTCTAAATATAGGTGTAGTCCTAAGACACCCCAATATACTAATAACAGTCAGATTTTTTTATGAAAACTTCCATAAATATCTGTTTCGTGAATCAATCATTCAATAGAGTTAAATGAACTAAGAGGGTTGTATTGGTGATTTTAAAAATTGAAACTACGTAAATACATATGTGTTATGGTTTCGGATCATATTTTAATCAAAATACAACTTGGCACAGATCTGCAAATTACTAGTAACGTAAGAAAATGCGAATTTCGCGGGATACCTTGGTGCTTCCACTTTAAACAAGAAGAGGTAATTGTGAGGAATTAGTGGTATTATATGCGGTATAAACACTGTCTCGTTTTAGTATAAATAGAATTATCAGTTTTGTTACTTATTTATTTATTTATCTTAATTCTTATATCTTTAAACGAGCATATTCTATATATGTATTTATATAATCTGAATCTCGGAAACGGCTCCAATGATTTTCATGAAATTTAGTATACAGGGGGTTTCGGGGGCGATAAATCGACCTAGATTAATTTTTATAAAATGTCGTTTTGTTCGTGTTTTCAATGATCAACTTTATCGATAGTCAAATTGTACATAAAATTATTATTTTAAACACAATTTACCAAAAAATAACATAGAAACACATAAAAGGTTGACAATCATTACAAAAAGTTATACAATTACCTATATTAACAACTAATATGGAACAATAGACACCCTTGCATACTTTCTCTCACAGAACACCAGACATATACGCATCATTTTATTCCATTCATCAACAAACACATCACATTCAGGGTTGGCAGTCAGGAGGGCATTTAGCATTTTCAAGGTGCGACAGACTGGGGATTCGGCTCTGCCAGGCAGTTGTGCAAAAAGGTCGATTGCTTAATATAAAAAAAATACCAAACTATTTTCTGTTTAAGAACATGTGATATCCTACAACTACTACTGTACGCTGCCAGGCTAGACTAGACCCCTACCATAGGATTTCAATGCGCAGTGGAAGTGTGATAATCGTGGGGCTCTAGAGACAAGAAGTGGCGAGCGAACTAGTCCGCCGTGCGCGGAGCCAAACAATCAAATCAAACACTTACCTGTTGGTTGAAGGACACTGCTCTGGTGCCAACCTGGAGATATGTATGTAAGTGAGTGTATGTGTATCGTGTCGTGACGTTATGAGTATTCTTCAGGTTAGATTCCGCTTCAACCCGGCTGGAGACAATCACAGCATGCGGTCTTCAAATCACTCGTTCACAATAGCGTCACACTCAACCATCGGGTCATGACAGATTGTCCACAAAACGACCGGTTAATTAATACAATTGGATCACGACTAATTGTCACAAACGGATCGATTTAAAGGGATTAATTTCAACAAACGCGTCGCGGAACTCAACACGGCGACATGCTTATTTTTGCGGCAAAAATAACAGAGGCTGTCAAGTGTCAACGTCAAACTGACAAGTCAGATGTCACTTCGTTACACGCGCATTCCGCTAGGCGCACAGATAATAATCGGGACAGAACAACTACAAATGTGCAACCTTTTTAACAAAAACTTAAAGCCTTCAAAGTGCAAATAGTAACTTTAATAGAAGCCATTGATTACTGCATACGACTCTTTATTTACAAGCTCAGTATAAATGTCGATGAACCTGAGGATTAAGCAATTAAAATAATCCAATTCGAAGCTTTTTATCCGCAGTGTAGCGCCGGAACTTTATGCTAACTTTGGAGGATTGATTGATCATAAACTTTTGTTTTTGGCATGAACATGATACAGTTCATAGAACTGTATATTTGTTGAGGTGTTGGTACTTTGAATGAAATGATTAATAAAAGTCATTATTTTATGACAAGAAAAACATAACTTTCGCCCTGCCCCGATAACGTCATAATTATGAAAGTGCGACATATTTTTTTATGTTCCAAATAAATATAGAACCGTTTCCCGACAGTCGAAAATCATCCAAAAATTGCAAATTAGGCTTAGCATATGATCAGCCTATAATGTTTCTATTGCTGGAACACAGGCCTCCTCTCTGTGAGAAGAAGTGGGCCGTAATCCACCACACGGGCCCAGTGTGGGTTATTAATTGATAAATTTCCTCGAACTTTTGGTTCTAGAACATGCCAGTTTTTTCACGATGTTTTCCTTCACCGTTTTGAGAGCTGTGGTAATAAAATCACTTACGCAAAGTAATACGCTTGTCTAGGTTCAGACCTAAGATCAACCGACTCGTAAGTCACGGCCGTGAGTACTGGGCTATTTCAGCTGAAATTGGCCATTGTATTAATCACCACCTCTGTCTCAGGAAACTGTAAGTATTACTTGCTTTGATTAGGACGGTACTAGGCCTGAATCCGGAAACGAAACTAGGTATGTTATTATCAAGTTAGGTTCATTAATTTATCCAAACAAGGGTCCAATGTCTTTTATGGGGAGTCCTTGATAAATTCCCGGAACATGAAACCATCAATTTAGTCTGTCGTTAATTGAAATGAGATTTATAACATTCAAATTGTTTCTGACGTAATATCTTTGTTGGAACTTTTGAGTATGAATGTCGATGACTATAAGAGTAGTGGGAGACCATAGAAACGATGGATGGATTGTGTGGATGAAAATGACACATGCGCCTGACACAACCTTAAGTTATCATAATTGACGAGTATTTAACTAGATTCAGAACACATCAGGGTTGATTGAATATTTTAGCACTTTTTATGTAAATTGCTTTATCAAGATATTTGTTTTGAATGCTCATTTTCGCACATCCCTTGACAAAGAGATGATTAAAAATAACTTCTAAATGTGTCGCTTAATGATCGGCTGACAATTAAAAATAAAAATAAAATCGGGAGGAACGTAAACAAGCTGTCAGGAAAGTAAATATTATAGAAAGTTACTAATATTTTCTTTACGTTGAATCGTTTTTACATACATACATACATACAATCACGCCTTTTTCCCATGGGGGTAGGCAGAAACCACGGAACGCCACCTGCTACGATCTCTACACACTCCTTTTGCCTCGTTTCGTTTTTATGTTGTTTATTTATTACAAAAATGCAACATTTCACTGAACTCTCGAACATTCTCATAAGGTATCTTCAAAACAAAACCCGTAAGCTACTCTAACTATTATTGCATTAAGTTTCCTTGACATACTGAGTCTGAATTGGGATATCGTATCGTATACTGACCATTACGTATTTTGTTTTATTCTTGTCTTTATAGCCATTACGTTTTCCTATACAAGCAAAATGTAGTGAAACGTTGCAAATAGACAAGTTTATTATGAAAAGCTAGCATTGAGTTCCGAGTTATGACGGATTTATGTCCTACCAGCAGGTTTCCTTAAGTAATCACTTAATCTGAAATGTTTTTATGCGGAAGGGGTCGAAGATGTGTGTTAGAATATCTTAATACCTGTGGTGAAAATGGGAAATACCTAAATGAGAGTTACAATAGAATAATAGCGCAAATAAAAATCTTGCTTAATTCATTCATTGACTTCTAGACAACGGATAGTCTAAACTGCTAAGCAGAGAAGCATGAAATTTTGCAGAAAAGCCAGCACTAAGATTTTTCGATAATTTGTCCCCTAAAGAGGTTAAATATGAGATGAAAGTACATTTGCCTGTCATATCATATCATCCCCTAGTTTTAGCCGTCATTGCATTGTCTCATTGTCTACGAATACTACCATTTTTTAAAAGAAGTCTACATACTACTACCATTTCCAAAATATCTTCAAGTTGAGTTCACCTGTCAATAAGCCACTATTTCGAATCATCTTCACTGTGATTTTTATGTGATCCCGTCATAATTACGATGGTTTTACTATGTATAACATCCCTCATATTCTATCATAATTATCTTGGTTCAATATAACTCCCTCTATAATTGAAGCTATGAGGTCGCTTCTGTTTATATGAATTAATAATGGCCATAACGATTTCGCTTGTCACCGGACCTTGTAAAGAAATTTAGTCATTGTACGTGTCTGGAAATGTGTTAAGAGGATCAGAAGGCAAAAAAATTAGACATTGACAATGAGGTTTGTTGGGCGACGCCGAGAAGCTTAGAATTTTCGTCACCGAAATATTGATAAAATTGTTTTGCAAGCTTTTAGTTCGACATGAAAACGATGTCTTGTTTTTAGGCAGTTTCTGTTTGTAATATTAGATTTTAATAAGTGTTCGTAATCTTTGGCATAAAATGTAATCTTTTTGTGTTTTTAATAAAATGTTTAATTTTTAAAGAAGTGCTCGTGGAGGCCGTCTACACCTGTAATTACTACGTATATGTATATTTAAAAAGTAATAAACCTACTAACTTTTTTCACAATGAATGTGTTACGTATAATATCAAGTGCCTGGTATTGGCAACATGCATGTAACAGAAAAATCTATATCTGTATATAACTATAAGTATCATGTATATATACCTAATATCAAACTTTGTGTATCAGAATGGTTCTATCTCTTGGAACATTGTCCAAGAGATCTCAGAATAGTATCAACATAATCACAACAATAACAATAGCTAGGCAAAGAAAGAGTATGAATATTCCATTTTATATGGTTTAAAACATTATCAATATTGGCATCAATATAAAAGGTACAACAACATTTTCATAATAAGCAATAAGTGTTACATAATATCAAATTACTTAACTTACGTGACCTCCGCTCGATATTTCCACACAACAACAGCACTAGAACTAACCAACTACACATCTTCCGAGGAACTGTCCCGATAAAGTAATTACAATCCTTTTTATATCCTACAAACGTCAATCTAACAAAATCGTCAGACATCTCCCGCCATTTTGAACAAATAACAGATCATTACACATTTTGGCTTAATAACTTCTAACACAGATAATAATAAGCCATTCTTATGTAGTGAAACAGTTTAAAAACATTTTAAGGTAATTTAGCAATTTACCAAGGACTGATTCGTAACTTCTTCGTAGTTACGAATCATTAAAAGAATATCAATATGAACTGACAGCATTGTACCAGTCGTTTGGATCAGCTTAATAAAGTAAAATGGCAATATAAAACCTACGATATACTACAACTATAATTAAATAATTATTAATTATTTCTAGTACTAAAATCATAGTTATTTTTAGTATTTAACACGAGACAGTTTTTGTAAACACTTTATCTAGTCAAATTAGGTACTTCTATATTGGTTCAATGCTTCGTTAATGTGATAGATGTCATTATCTACCCAACAATTATAAAATATCAAAATGAAATATCTAACGCATGCGTGTATGACCACTATGAGAAGATAAAAATAAAAATGTTTATTCACCTTGTAAGTAAAAAGTTGCTTGTGTTAGGTGACTCAGCACTTCCACTTAATAAGTTTTATAGGACGGATTTCTGTGTTTGTTTTGTGTCTACTATACAGAGCGGCAATTAGGTTCACATTAAATAATACAGCGGTTATTAAAAGCTGTTATCAGTCTTTAAAAAATAGAAAATAGCATTTTAATATAAATAGCGTGAGAACTGGTACGAAATAACACCCTTAAGACTCGCGCGGGGCGATGGCGTCAAAAACTCAACACAATCTTGATGGTATCGTTGCAAATTCGATTAGGATATGGAATTTTTTTATCCCGGTAGTACGGTTGCGTGAAATAATTAAAGACTTTCACGCGTGCAAATCTGTGGGTAGAAGCCAGTATCAAATAAAGTTCGGTATTCACGGGATGTGTGGTTAATGCAGCGACGCGTCATGAATTTCAATGATAATTTGCCTTCAGAAAAGTTGCCTGGAACTGTCACTAAGCGTGGAGTTAGAGACCAATTTCGTATGTGGTGATGTCGACAATTAGGAATAAAGACCGTACAGTCCGGATGTCGAAGAAAACGCGTTCCTTACACATGTTAGTGCGACAATTTATTCTAGTTGCTAATAAAGATAAACTGATAGGTGTCAGGAAGGCATTCTTTCGACGGCCAAACTGTAGCTAAGATTGTGTCAGTCAAAATACGCCGTGGGTCAAACTGTGAGATATAGTGGTCACTAACTACTCCACTTCTGTTGGGTAGCACATACCTAAATTTACCATCATTTGCTTAGCATTTTCCCAACTGTTCGACGCCAGGCCAGGGCCCCGGCCATAGGATTTAAATAGTGCAGTGGAAGATGATGGTGGGGCCCTGGAACAAGAGTGGTGCGAAGAACTGTCCGCCGTGCGCGGAGCTGATCAATACAATATTCAAAAGACTCACCTGGTTGAAGAACACTGGCTCTGGAGCCTACCTGGATTTATGTATGTAAATGAGTGTATATTGTATTGTGTAGCAACGCTGTCAGTATTCCAGAACAGACAACAAGGGGCTCCAAGAGGCTCTGCTACCAAGACATGCGGTCCCAATCACTATCACATCAAAGTATTTCAATCAAACAAACTGAACACGTATTATTTCGTCAAAAGGGGTTGCTTACACAAACAAACAATTGGATCACGACAAATTGTCCACAAACGGATCGATTCTAAGGGATTAATTTACGAAAGGGCCCACCATCTTTTTCAAGATCAAAACCAAAGAGTCAAAGTCAAAGTCAAACTGACAAGTGACAGTTCTCACTCTGTTACACGTCTAGAAACGTAGGCGCACAGAGTAAACAATTCAAACGGGACGGAACATCTACCCCCCCCCGAACGGGCCTTCCCGTCCGCTAATCAATTGGCAATCTCGCGACCGCTCTCTTCACGACCGATCCGTCCACCAAAACCTCAGCAAAACGAGGAACCCCGTCGGTGCCAGCCACCAAATTGAGAATGCGCCCCCGGCGCCAATACAAAGGCTCAAGGTTGGCATCCTTAATCAGGACGAGGTCTCCAATTTTGGGCGGATGCGTTTTATTAGTCCACTTGACGCGTTGCTGGAGGATGTGCAAATACTCCAAGCTCCAACGCTTCCAAAAACTCTGAGCGAGCTGCTGCACCAACTGAAACCACGATAGCCGATTTTGGCTCACATCGACAAAAGGGTGCTACGGCAGGGCGACAAATGGCTGTCCAATCAAAAAATGGCCCGGGGTTAGGGCCTCCAAGTCGTTCGGGTCCGAAGACAGCGAAAACAATGGACGCGAGTTCAATACAACTTCAATGCGGCAAAATACCGTAGCTAACTCCTCAAAGGTGAGAACGGTGTCTCCCAACAATTTGCGCCAAAGTCCCTTTGCCGCTTTCACCGCGGCCTCAAAAATACCCCCCCAATGGGGGCAGGCTGGCGGGTCAAAACAATAATAAACAACAAAAACAACCAAACAACAATAACAAACCAAACAACAACACAACAATTTAACCAAATGGCCCTCCTTAGGCAACAAAAGGGGGTGAGGGGCCCCATAAGGAAGGCTAGAGTGCCTCAACCGTCAACAACCAAACAACAAAAGACCCGTATCGTCCAAAAAGGGGTTCAACTTACTAACGGCTCCCGACAATATCCAAACTCTCGCTGCAGAATGGCCAACAGCGCATTGCAACCGGCATGCGAGTTCTTAATGTGACGATCAGTCACCAAAAATTCAACAACAACAAACAACAATTCAACAATTTGTCGAGGGAGCTGTATCGACTCAACAAAAAATCAGGGTCAAACGGAGGGTCCTTCGTTCCAACAGCGAGCACCTTGAACCCGGGCAAAGGACCCGACATCAAGACTGGCGTTCGAGGCCAATCATCCTCGGGGAGAGTCAGCCAGTCTGGTCCCCACCATAGGGGGTGAGAAATCAGGCGGTGTGCCATGCACCCACGTGAGGCCACGTCACCTTGGTTCAAATCTCCAGGCACGTGCCTCCAAACCAAAGGCGTTTCAGCATTTTGAATCTGGGACACTCGGTTCGCAACAAAGACCTCCAAAGAGTGGACGGACGTCTTCAACCAACACAAATCAAATTTGACTGTCCGACCAGGCGTAAGAAGCCCGAATTTCCACAGTTCCACCCAAAGTGTGAGCAACGTGGTTCAATAGATGCACAAGAAGCGCCGCCCCTGACAATTCTAACTTAGGGATGGTCAGTGCCGTCCGGAGGGGGGCCACCTTGCTCTTGGCCAAGACCCGTGACAACTTCACCTGGCCTGTCGCGCTGACGGTGCGCAGATAAACAATAGCTGCATAACCGTGCGAAGACGCATCACAAAACCCATGAAGGGTAGCAGTGTAGCTCCCAGAGGGGAGGATAGCGCGGGGTAACACGACCTCGTTGACTGCAGGGAGTGCGGATACAAATTGGAGCCAATATTCCAATAGGGTTTCCCGAAGTGACTCGTCCCAACCAAGTTTCGCAGTCCAAAGCCGCTGAAGAAAACAATTTCGCCCAAAACAATACACAAACAAAACAATAGACAAAAGGCAACCCTGGGCTCCCGTGTCCAAAATGGCACGGACCACAACAGAGTCCCCCGTGGGCCCCCAGACCCAGACCGATGCCGTTGGCAACAAAACCGTGTCGGTCTGAGGGGTACCTTAGCGGGGCAGGAGCCAAGTTCCTAACAATGCCTGGGCGGCGACCGATCGCCGCACCCAGGCTCAAGTCTCTCCCGACGAGGATGGAGGTCAAATTCCTCGTACGCGTGGTGTATCGAGCCACGCGCCATCGCTGGAAGGCGTGACTCCAACCGGGGACGTTCCGCCAATGGAGGGGAGGGAAGGCGGTGCTGGTCTGGCCAACGCTGCCTAGCAAAAACTGCGTAATCGCCTTTACGCGGGGAGACCAAATGGCGGTCGCGCGGCTCCCGATCAACTTGCGCAGGGGGTGGAGTGCGGCGCTCAAAATTGCGGGCCTCTCCCCGGTTCTGAACCGGCGAGCCAGAAGCCCGGTGACCAACTCCATGGTAACCCCCATGCGCGAACCTTCATCAGAGGCTGGTCTGCCAGCGTGGTTCACGTTAGCGCACAAAATGTCCAAATGGGACCCCCTACAAATTCTACAAGGGCGGGGGTTGGGGCAGTCCCCATGGAAGTGAGCCCCCAAACAAGAGAAGCACATGTGGCATGCATTGGCAATTCGGCGGCGGGCACTCACGTGCAATTTCAAAAAGGCCGCGCAAGTTGCCATGCCATGCCCCGTGTCCCTACAAAACTCACAAACAGGACGACTCTGGGTGCCAGCAAAACGAGTGGCGGGGTGACTATCAACAGGCCCACGAGCCCTAGTCCGTCCCTGGTCTCGTGGCCGGGAAGACGGTTGGCGTGACTCAGTGGCAACGCCAGAGTTATCCACAAACCGACACTCATCCTCCAAAAATTGGACGAGGTCACCAAATGGGGGGAGATGTGTGACACTATCCCCACCATACTTTTGCTCGAAACGAGCCCTCAAATCGGCAGGAAGCCGTTGCAGCACAACGTGCACCAAAAGGTAAGACCAATGGTCCACCGGCAAGTCCAATCGCTTTAAAGCGTTGGTCGCTGCCACCAACGGGTTCAACAGGTCAACAGGTCATTGCTGACAATCCAGTAATGACCGGTAACCCCAAAATCAATTCAATATGAACGTCAGCCAAACAACGTTTATTTTGGTACCGCCGGGTGAGTAGTTCCAAAGCGGTAGGGTAGGCTGAGTCAGTCAACGACAGATGCTGTACCAAGGCTCGGGACTCACCTTCCAGGACAGACAACAAATAGGCCAACTTTTGGGCGGGTCTGAGGTCCGAGCGTGCATCAACCAAACTTTCAAAAAGGTTTTGGAAACCCAACCAATGGTCCAAGCGACTGTCAAAGTGTGGCAGTTCCAAAGTAGGCAGTCTACTCAATAGTCCGGGCCCTGAAACAACCGAGGTCGCTTGCTTGACCTGGACAGGTGTCCGGCTCTCCAATATTTCCATCTGTATGCCATTGCACAAACAAACAATTCAAAAAATAATTAAATAACAAAGTTCAATCAATAAATAACAAGGAAATCCAACGCAAACAATCAAACTGCCAAACTGCCAGTCAACAACTCAAGAAATAACAAAATAAATACAAGCAAACAATTGGTTTTAATTCAATAGACAACAACAAACTTTCATTTCAATTTAAAACCAATGTTAACGTTCATAAATTCAATTTCAAATTCAATTAAAAAAATGCCAATTTCAAATGTTAATTTCACAAACCACTTTGTCAATGGTACAATAATAATAAACCTTTATTCCAATTTAAAACAATGTTAATGTTCAAAATGTTAATTTCAAATGTCAACTTTCAAAAACAACCATGTCAATGGTACAAAACTCAATTTTAATGTCTTCCAGACATTCAATACAACAGAGGTCAGATACAAAAACAAGGGGTTGTAACATGGCCCAATCGAATTAACTCTATTAGCATATGCAACCCGGCTGACTCCGGCAACATCAGTTACTCGTCTCAACAAATTTAAACAAATTATTTCAAATAAACAAACAATCATAGTTAACAAATATGTACAGTGAATTACTATTTCCTTATAGAGACTGCTAAGTAATTAGCTCACTGTAAATTTCCAATTTTGTGGTTGTATATCTTACAACCATGCTCTGATACCAAGAATGTTCGACGCCAGGCCAGGGCCCCGGCCATAGGATTAAAATAGCGCAGTGGAAGATGATGGTGGGGCCCTGGAACAAGAGTGGCGCGAAGAACTGTCCGCCATGCGCGGAGCTGATCAATACAATATTCAAAAGACTCACCTGGTTGAAGAACACTGGCTCTGGAGCCTACCTGGATTTATGTATGTAAATGAGTGTATATTGTATTGTGTAGTGACGATGTCAGTATTCCAGGACAGACAACAAGGGGCTCCAAGAGGCTCTGCTACCAAGGCATGCGGTCCCAATCACTATCACATCAAAGTATTTCAATCAAACAAACTGAACCAGTATTATTTCGTCAAAAGGGGTTGCTTACACAAACAAACAATTGGATCACGACAAATTGTCCACAAACGGATCGATTCTAAGGGATTAATTTACGAAAGGGGTCGGAACGCCAAAAGGACCCACCATCTTTTTCAAGATCAAAACCAAAGAGTCAAAGTCAAAGTCAAACTGAAACTCTATTGGGGTCAACTTCCAGTCTTACAGAATGAAGTGGAATACCATTATTTTACATGAAGAGACTGCTAATCTGACCTCTGCAACACCGTTACTTAGTAAAACCCCTTAGTAAGACTGGTTGCCATATTTGAGCGTCTGACGACCCGTAACGACCACTAAAGATCCAAGAATGACAGCCGGGACCAACGGGTTAACGTTCTTTCCGAGGCATACCGACGTCTTGGTAGGTAAAGATGATCACCCATCCACGGACTAACCGCGGCAAGCACTCCTTAATCTGACTGATCGAGATTACCTGAGCGGGTGTTATTACTTTGCCACAAGCCTCTTTAGCTCACAAGAACCATAATTGACCATCTTCCATCTTCCATCAGTAAATTGTGAGTCAACAGAAATGTTTAAAGAAGAACCTCCTCAAAGACAATGTCACTTTGGCGTCACCTCAACTGTATAGTTGACAATTTTAAAGTGTAGTTGTTAGTGAATATCGTCGCTCAACGAAGTGTGATATGAGAGAGAGGCTTGAGTAATAACTCTACTTTTTATTTCGTGGTTATTTCAACGAATTTCGATGCGAAAGCTCTTCGTTTGATCTTTGGAGTTTTTCGCAGAAGGCGTACAAGATAATCTTCGTTTTTCGGAATCTTTGGCACATTCGTGTCCTGCATTCATGGTACTAGGATTTGTATTTTAAGTATTGATTTCATGTTCTATTGAAGAAGAGATGTTCTATTGAGTCTAATAGGGTACGTAAACCTAAACATCAGAACGATAACTACATAGAAATGTAACTGACCACAATATGTTGACAAATACCCCACATTACAGTTCCGCATGTTCAAAACGAAATGAGAATATTTATTTTTGTAACACAGAATTTATGAGCACAGTAGACATAACTAGAATATTTGTGTTGCTAAGCACAATAGGTAGAGAATTTGGTTATACATTACCCCTAAATGAAATGCATCATACAACGACATAAAAAGGAGCTCAATTTGTATTTGTCCACATGTATATGTCTGGAAGGTATAATACTATCTAGTATTCTTGAAAACCCTCGTTAAATGATAATTGCTTTTAAGTAGTCGTTGTAATACAAATAATTATTTTGATTCACTGTACACTTAAATGATATTTACTTGTAAAACTAGAATGCGAGCCCTAATTGCGTCACACTCTTAATCAAATCCATCCATGGCTTCATATGTTCGACAAATATGTCTGCTCAAGAACGTAAATAACAATGTTGTTGTTCTGTCAGCTATTTCTGCTGCTAGTGTGTTAGACAATTACCTCGAGTTGCAAATCAGGAAGCAGTCCACCTTACCTATGGGAAGTGGCTAAAGTGTGACATACGGGCGCTTTCAATGTTAAATTGATACAACTAAGTGCGGTTCGTTAACTACAACTACCTACTACACCCATATTGAGAGTGTACTATGTGAGCTCGACAAATGGATGTGCGAATAACATTTGTGTGACAAAACCGTACTGCGACTCACCATAGTTCGAATGCACGCTTGTGCGACATACTGAATCTAGTTGTTTCTGGCCTATGTCTATTAGTAGTTTGGTTATTATTTCAAATAAGTTTAGAGACAAGTTTATAAGTAATTAAATATCAATCAAACTTAAATGTTTGATCGGTACACCCACACGTTAGTTATGTTTCAATGTGGATATTAATAGGTTTCACTGCCTCGTTGGTCTAGTAGTTGCTAGCGCTATTTCTGAGCGTGTAGTCTGGATTCGATTTTCAGGTTGGGCATTGAGTTTTTTCATCAGGAATTTGTCAGCAGCAGTCTAGAGTCTGCATTTGTGCCCTGTTGACGGCAATAAGCTCGCCCTACCTATCACATGGGACTTAAATATTGGTGAAGTGAGGGTGTACTTTAAGTACACCTTTGGCTAAGTCTTGAGGGAATACAAGCGTGATATTATGTACATAAATAACTGCAGGGGCTCTTTTTGATGAATTTGTTCTTCAAAAAGAAACCCCATAGGAGGTGGACCTGCCAGAGCCCCGATAACGTGACAAGGAACGAGATATAATTCATCATGACGGATAAGAAGCAAATATTTAGAGATGTCTCCGTGATCAATAGGTTTTATACCGGAAGCGATCACAGACTTGTCCGAGGCAGTCTACATATCAACTTTCGAGCTGAGAAAATCCGCATGATGAGGCCTACCCTCCGACCTACACTGCTTCAAGCCGTTCTAGGGTCCGAAAAGTTCCAACTGGAACTTCAAAATCGATTCGCCGTACTGGAAACCACTGGCACCGTTAACGAGAAGGCCGACGAGTTGGTCAAGGCACTACGCGACGTTTCTCGCAGAGTTTTCCCGTCGCAGCGGAAAAGTAAGTTGTCCAAACTTTCTCTCGGACTTATGAGGGAAAGACGAGAGTTGCCATCCACGCAGCCGTCTTCGTCAGATAAAAGGGCTTTAAACTTAAAGATCAGAAAGCTGACGCGACGCGACCTTCGGTGCGTCAACACTCGAGACATTGAGGTCGCGATTGAGCAGAACCGAGGGTCGAAAGTGTTCACTCAGCAGCTAGGAAGGTCCCATCTGACGAAACTTAGAACTGGGGATGGCAAAATCGTGACTTCGAAGTCCGAGGAACTCGAGGAAGTCGAGGATTTTTACGGGCACCTATACTCAACGTGGA
Organism: Aporophyla lueneburgensis; assembly: GCA_932294355.1. Classification (NCBI taxonomy): domain Eukaryota; kingdom Metazoa; phylum Arthropoda; class Insecta; order Lepidoptera; family Noctuidae; genus Aporophyla; species Aporophyla lueneburgensis. The sequence continues at coordinate 25,468,606 of OW028734.1, forward strand.
CGGCAAAACGAGCGGAACATAGTGCGGATGACCATTGAGCCGAACTAACGCGCCACTATACGGAGGACATCCCAGATGTCGACCAGTGCGAGATTAGGGCGGCTCTCGAGCAGCTATAGAACAACAAGGCACCTGGCGATGACGGAATAACGACAGAGCTCCTTAAAGCGGGCGAAGCTCCAGTCTTGAGAGAACTCGCGAGTCTCTTTAACTCCATCATCCAAGAGGGTACAACGCCCGAAGCGTGGAGCAGAGGTGCGATGGTTCTGTTCTTCAAAAAAGGTGACAAAACCTTGCCGAAGAACTACAAACCCATCTCACTTCTGAGCCACGTGTACAAGCTGTTCTCGAGAGTCGTCACGAACCGTCTCGCCAGGAGACTTGACGAGTTCCAGCCGCCAGAACAAGCCTGTTTTCGAAAAGGCTTTAGTACCGTAGACCACATCCATATTGTTCGGCAAATTGGACGGAAGACCGAGGAGTACAACCAGCCGCTGTGTATGGCATTTGTGGACTACGAGAAAGCCTTTGACTCCATCGAAATATGGGCAGTTCTGGCTTCTCTGCAACGATGTCGTATTGACTGGCACTACACGAAGTGTTGAGATGCTTGTATGACGCTGCCACGATGACTGTCCAGATCCAGGACCAAAAAACCAAGCCCATCCAACTGCTGAGAGGGGTGAGACAAGGGGATGTAATATCCCCGAAACTGTTTACCAACGCATTGGAGGATGTTTTCAAGATTCTGGACTGGACTGGACAGGGTATCAACGTAAACGGCGAGTACATCTCACACCTTCGCTTTGCCGATGACATCGTCATAATGGCAGAGACACTGGAACAGTTGGACCAGATGCTGCACAGCCTGAATGGAGCGTCCCGGCGGCTTGGCCTCGGCATGAATTTGGATAAGACGAAAGTCATGTTCAACTCGCACGTCTTGCCGAGTTCAATCCGCATTGAGGGTCCACTTTACGAAGTTGTGAAGGAGTATGTCTACTTAGGCCAAGTCATCCAGGTTGGTAGACACAACTTCGAGAGTGAAGCTGAAAGGAGGATCCAGCTAGGTTGGGCGGCATTTGGAAAACTTCGTCACGTCTTCTCGTCACCTATCCCGCAATGTCTGAAGACTAAAGTCTTCAACCAGTGCGTCCTGCCCGTAATGACATACGGTGCCGAAACTTGGACAATGACAGTTGGGCTGGTCCACAAATTCAAGGTCGCTCAGCGCGCTATGGAGCGGGCTATGCTCGGAGTCTCTTTGAAGGATAAAATCAGAAACGAAGTTATCCGGAAAAGAACTGGATTTACCGCCATAGCTCGCAGAGTAAGCAAGCTGAAGTGGCAGTGGGCTGGCCATATCTGTCGAAGGACCGATGGCCAGTGGAGCAGACGAGTTCTGGAGTGGAGACCGCGTATCGGCAAGCGGAGTGTGGGACGCCCCCCAGCGAGGTGGACCGACGTCCTTAGGAAAGTGGCTGAGGTAGACTGGATGTGGAAGACGGAGGACAGGGTGTTGTGGCGCAACATGGGAGAGGCCTATGTCCAGCAGTGGACTGCGATAGGCTGAGTTGATTGAGCTGCAAATTAGTTATAAGTCCTGAAACAGAATTACTAGCAGTAGGTATCTATCTAGTAATTATAAAAGATCGCCAAGCGATTCGTCAGGTTCACCAAGATTTACCTTTATATTTCAGAAACTGAAAGTGGCAGCTTAATCAAATAAAAGGAATCTAAAACCTTTTAATACTAGTCACATAAAATTTATAAAACTTCTTAATTATTATTCGTTTTACTTATTGACAATTATAACGAGATTAGACGACTTTATACGTCTAGTAATTCTTGAATTATGATAAGGTGAGTTGCTTTGTTTTGTTTTTTGGTAAATTTTTTGCCGGTATAATAAAGACACTAACATTTCAGCGATATCTTCAGGATGGCTACGCATCGGTGATCCCTCTAGTACTGCAGATGTCAGTAGGTGGAAGTTACCACTTATTGTCAAGTAGGTCGTCTGTTCTTGGCCACCTTTAGATTTAGAATGCGTTAGTGATTAAGTGTGTTGATCAGGTAGTACGTCAGATATATCCATTTACATTTGAAAGAATTGTTATAATTGGGGTTCATTCGAAAAACCTTGTTTCTCCGGAATACTAAAGAAGGCGAATATTTTTCATACAACACACATAGACATGACATCACGCCTTGTTTCCTCGAAGGGTTGGGCAGATGTGTACCTACAGTACACCCACATTTCGCCAATTATGTTTAAGTCCCATGTAACAGGGGGCGAGCCTATTGCCATCAACCGGGCACAGATCCAGACTCCGGGCTGCTTCTGAGAAATTCCAGATAGAAAAATCCAATAACACTTTGCCCGACCTGGGATTCGAACCCAGGACCTCATGTTCAGCAGTAGCATTTGCTACCACTAGACCAACGAGGCTGTGTGAAACATGAATCAATAAAACTATTAAATGTGTTTTTACCTTTGTATGTCGTTTAGTTATCGTTTATTAAGTCTCTGTATCTACACTTATTTACATCAAAACATTCTTATATAAATCTAAACTGACGACAACAAACAACAGTACAATAAATTGTGTACTGAACAAATCCCTACTATAATAACTTAGACCTACGCATCAACATTTTATTCACTAGACAGTTAATAAATATTCTCTGAAACGATGTCTATAAACGACATTAAATAGATTCACAGAATGTTGACATAGCAACGATGGTAGAAACTTTAGTTGTAAACCTCAAAATATAAAAAGACAAATGTGTCCTCGTTTACAAAAGAAGAGATTTTTTGACCTTCGAAAGGCGAAAATGACCATGCGAGTCTCAGCGAGTCGCCATTGTTTTCAGCAGAACTATTAAATACCATTATTTTTTTAGAATTCAGATTGAGTTAACGTGTCTGAAGTTTACGAAGCAAGTTTATACGAAATAAGAAAAACATAATATTATCTTCTAAACATATAAATTCATAAAATTGAAGTGTCCGTTTCAAAATAGCAGAATTATTGTTTTACTAGCAGTATTATTTTACTAAATAAAACATACTAGTATACAGGATCAAATTAAATTAGCTGGCGATACATTACCAATTTGTTGGGTATCAATATAGGAAACTAATTAAACACAAAAAAATTGTTTTTTATATCGAATAAAAAACATTTTTATTTGTGTTTAAGCCGAAGGTACTGGTAATTTTAATGGTAAATTGCTAAGAACTACTAACACAAAAAGGTCTCTAAATTAGGTTTGAAGAGAACAAAAAGTGCTGACTTAAATATCTAACTAAATAAGATCCAGTCAACCATGAATATTTAATGAAGACTGAGTCTGATAAAAATATATATCTGCTGTTCATTTAGTTACAAAAAAGAGCCTAATGCTATTAGAACATTTTCAGTGATAGCTTTATTATAACTATGACTCTGGAATACTAAGCGAGGAATATATTCGAATTACACGCTGTAAGTACCAACGAGTTTGAAAATGTATTACCTAAAGCGTGTCTCTTAAACTTCACCCAAAGCTAGAATGCATCGTGTTACCCTTAAAGAAGACTTTATTGGGTTTTAGGTTCGTGAGTTCGAACCCAGGCAGGCCTTTAATGTGGGTATTTAATTTCATCACCACTGTTGTCAAAACGATGATGAAAAACCGACATAAAACGGTTTTAGAACCTAAAATTCAGAGACATATGACATCCACCAACCAGCACAGGGTCCACGTAGTGGCTTTCTCCCTGGAGGTTGCCGGAGTCCCAGGAAATGACATTACACGCTGATGATGTTAACCTTTCGATAAACTTCAATAGGTGAGTTGAATGCTTAAATAATAATTACTTATTTGAATGAATGAATACAATTACACAAGGATTCATATATCGAGCTTCATCACACAAAAGGACTGAGTTACATAAATTATATGTAAAACCCAACGGTGTGAAGTAAAAAAGAACAACACATAAATATGTAGTTTAGGGAAATAATTATTAAGACTAAATCACGTAATATCCGGCTAACCAACCAAAATCCGGTTTGTTAATGAAACCTGACATTTAAGGCTTACGTCGAGACATAGGTCCAACCCGTACAACACGTAGGAACTAAGCGACTTTAATTAAATCGAACACCGACCGAAAATATTATGTAAATCAAGAAACGGCTCAACCCCAGGGTAAATCCTTTTCGTTTGTTTTCGATGCAACTGCCTGGACACGGCTACGTAAGTATTTCAAGAAACGGATCGGCTTTGTGTAAACATTTTGTTATTCAGGCTGCTCAATAAAATAAATACTAGTGGATTTAGAAAACCGGCGCAAACCAACAGGGTTTGGGTGAAAGGCAAAAAGATCGTTTTTAACCTAGATTTGACATAAAGTACTTTTTCATCCCCCCATCTCGGAAAGAGTATTTTTGCCCTTCGATATCTGAGTGCAAAAGCCGTTTTTATCCGCTAGGGGATAAAGTAAATTGAATTTAGAACATCGTGTGCACTAAGTTTGTAAATTCAAAACATCATTAAACCTATTTACTTCTACCTCCATGGTGCCGAATTTATCATACAACCTTTTTGTAATTTGTTAAAAACTCAGACTCGGAACCTTATTGGTGTACTTTTTTTAATTTACTTTGCGCGCCCCTTTTTCTTTTCACGTCACTAACAAAAATATTACACTCTACTTAGGCAGCTGTAGCAACTTTACTTTCAATTTTTCTTAATTATACCTAAGTATTATTTGAAATAATTTAAAGATAATTCTGTAATACTTACCTATCATAATGTAGTACCTAATAAATATTAATACCTAAACTGAAATAAAAGTATCTTGTGATTGTAAATGCTTTTTTTGCATTTAGTCATTTCCTCGCTGAGGTGGGATGAAAAGTTACGTGTTGCACTCGAGTGCAAAGATTTTTCACCTCGTGCTCTTTTGATTCCCTCGCTAATGCTCAGGAATCCTTCGCTTGCTCGGTCATCAAAATTGAGCACGCGGTTAAAAAGCAACTTTGCACTCTTGTATAACAAATAACTATTAATCCCGGTATAACGTTTCTGTGCGATTTATTACGATATCCACGCGGGCAAAAACCAGTGAAAAACGAACAAATTGAAAATTTCTGTAGTTCTTAATGAAAATATACTAAATATCTGTTGTTTCTCCGTGATCAAAAGAAGATAACTTTTTACAGAGCTGTCCGATTTTGATAGTTCTTTTTTATTGGAAAGTTTATACCCCGAAGTTGGTCCCATATATTACAATTTGAAAAAAAAAAACCAACCCTAAGGGTTAGAAAACAGGGGATGATTCATTGTTTACTCATTGATTGTAATGTCGCATAAAATCTTACAGAATAGTCCGATTTTGCAAGCATGTGGTAATTAATAGATTGTAGCCACAAAAAAAAAAAAAAAAATTTAATACAAGAATTGAAGAAGTGTTATAGTGATTTGAAACTATGTAATACTTTGTATGATACTGACACTCAACACCTTCGGGATGAATTGTTTGTTAGGGAATTTGCACTAAAGGATATCTTTAGTAAATATGAAGCTACTCAACAAGACCTGAGTAAGCGCATGCAGGAAGCCTGTGAGTTGGCAGACCTGGTCAAGTGCAATGCAGAGAGGTATGAGTCTCTGACAAATAACCTCTGTTTTAGCTGCACTTGCTCCACGGCACCTCAGCCTCAACTTGATACACCCACGCCCTCAGCAACTCAGCCGGTAAATATCTGTATTACTGATGATAATAGCCATATTAACACAACTTATATTTTTTCTGACAAATTTGGTCAAGGTTATGGTAGCATATTTAATCAGTGTTCACAACAATATGTAATTAATAATTGTTCACCCGGTGCCAGTATTAGCCAATTATTAAGTAAAATTAAATTGTCAAAAATAAGCCCTGGTTCAACTGTAATATTATTATATGGGGATAGTTTGAATGGTAGGAAAAAAGAAATAATTCAATGTGTCCATTTGATGTTACTTCTCAATGAGACCAACAATTGTAAATTCATTTTCTGTGCCTTGCCTTATTCACAATACTTGTCGGATGAGCAAAACAGGCACATTTATTATTTAAATATGCTAATTTATAATAGAACTAGTTGTCACAGTGACGCTATTTCATTTTTTGATTGTAATCAATTTATTACTGATTACAAACTAACAAATTATACTTTGTATTTGCCACCTACTTGTAGGAGACAAATTGCTAATCTTTTAGCATACAATTTACACCGTAACACTGGTACCTGTAGCGTACCATCGATTACTGTTAGTAGTGGTACTAACGCCACTTTTGATACACCTAGTAGTTTAAACTGTTAGATGCGACAACGGGTAAGCCGCATGTGTTGAATGTTGTACATCAAAATATGCAGGGTCTGTCCGGCAAAGAGCTAACGTTAAGTTTATTTATTGAAAACTATGATGTTCAGGTATTATGTTTGACTGAACACTGGTTGAAGGAACATGAAGTAGTATTTATGAATGATGATTTTTTTACTGTGCAAAGTGCATTTGTGAGGAAAAGTGCTATTCGCGGAGGATCATTAGTTCTTGTTTCGAACAAGTTGAAATGTAAACAACGGTTAGATCTAGTTAATCTTTCCATTGAGCGCGTTATTGAGTTGTCTTGCGTTGAATTGGAGCGTTACGTCATAATATGCGTTTATCGGCCCCCCTCTGGGGATTTTATTCGTTTCGAATCGGTAATGGAGGATTCACTCAATAAATTAAAATCAATTAATAAATGTATAATTTTATGTGGAGATTTTAATATTAATATTTTAGATGTTACTCCATTAAGTATTAGACTGCTCAATCTGTTTAGGTCTTTTAATTTAATAAACTTGTTCCTTGAACCAACTAGGATCACGGCTTCTTCGTCGACTTGTCTCGATAATATATTTAGTGATTGTGATGCCAAAAATAAGTTAGTTTTAAGTGACTTAACGTCTGACCACTGTGGATTATTAGCCAGCTTCCCTTTGCCACTACTTAAAAAGCCGCATAAAATATTATGCAGGCCTTATACAGCTAGTCGTTGTAATAAATTTAAAAATAATATAGCTCATAGGATTACACCATCTGTAGTAGAACGCGAGAATCCTAATAAAATCTATGGAGCCCTTTTTGATATTGTGCAAAAAGAATACGAATCTACTTTCAAGACCAAAACTATTGACATTAATAGCACTTCCGTTAGCTTCAACCAATGGGCTACTCCAGGAATTTATAAAAGTAGAGCAAGACTATACGAGTTATATGGTTTGAAAAATACAGATTTGATACTCCTTTTCTAGAGTATGTCAGTAATTATTCAGAATTATTTAAAAAGATCTGCGCTTTAGCTAAATCAAAGTTTTTAAGCGATACCATAAAAAAATCCAATAATAAAATAAAAACCACTTGGAAAATTATTAATAATGAAACGGGTAAACCGGTTAAACAGGAAAAACAACTAGAGATTATGATTAACAACAAATTGGTTAATAAAGCAGCCGACATAGCTGAGGCATTTAATGAGTTTTTTGCCAACATACCTATAACTACGACCTGCTCCTTAAATTCGTCCCCGTCTAAAGCTGAAAACCTTTTGCATAGTAGTGTGCCCGGATGTAGTCGCTTATTTAGTTTCGAACATGTAACGCCTCGTGATGTGATTAATATTTTTAACACACTCAAGTCAAAAAACACTGGTGATTACTGGGGCATCTCTGTTAAACTGTTAAGTAATATAATAAATATCGTAGCCCCCTATCTGGCTGTAACTTTTAATAAATGTGTTGATTTGGGATCTTTTCCTGACCTCATGAAGAGCAGTAAAGTCATACCATTATTTAAAACAGGTAATAAAAATAACGTTGGCAATTTTAGGCCCATTTCTATCTTACCTGCATTTAGTAAAATATTTGAAAAGTTAATACTCAAGCAGTTGCTAAGACATTTTAATTTAAATAGCCTCCTTCATAATGAGCAATATGGCTTTACAAAAGGTCGTTCGACAACAGATGCGGGTGTTGCTCTGCTGAAACATATTTTCAACGCATGGGAGAACTCGCAAAATGCTATCGGAGTTTTCTGTGATCTCTCCAAAGCTTTTGATTGCGTTCACCATGACACACTTTTGCGTAAACTACGTCATTACGGTGTTCAAAAGGAAGCTCTCAGTGTCATAAGTTCTTATTTGCAAAATAGGCACCAATGTGTAGATGTCAATGGTGTAAAATCTTCCGGGCTACTAGTTCAATTAGGTGTACCTCAAGGATCAATACTGGGTCCATTCTTATTCTTAGTGTATATTAATGACTTACCATTTTATTTAAAGAATATCTGTGACATTGTACTATTTGCTGATGATACCTCACTTATCTTTAAAGTAGACAGAAATAGACAAGATTTTGACGACGTAAATAGTGCGCTCTCAATGGCTACGGAATGGTTTACCACAAATAACCTAGTTCTCAATGCTAAGAAAACGAAATGTATAAAGTTCGCCTGACCGAATGTTAGGAATCTGGGACCCAATGTCGTTTTAGATAATGAGGTGCTTGAAACTGTACACTCGGCAGTTTTTCTGGGCATAACAGTAGACGCCAAACTTCAGTGGGGATCACATATATCAAGCCTAGCGGGAAGGCTCAGTTCGGCCGCCTACGCAGTAAGGAAAGTTAGACAGTATACGGACGTTGATACAGCTCGATTAGTCTATTTTAGTTATTTTCATAGCATAATGTCCTACGGCATTCTGCTGTGGGGCAAAGCCGCGGACATTCAAAATATTTTTGTTCTTCAAAAACGAGCTGTTCGAGTGATTTACCAACTAGGTGCTAGAGTTTCTCTGAGAGATTTGTTTAAAGATATTGGTATTCTTACGGTGGCATCACAATTCATCTTCGCCAACATCTTATATATTAGGCAAAATATACACATGTACACTAAAAACAGTGATATTCATAATATTAATACTAGAAATAAGGACAAACTACGTGCTCCCTTTCACCGGCTTCATAAGGTTCATAATTCTTTTGTTGGTCTTGGTATTACCTTTTATAACAAGCTTCCCTCTGCTTTACTAGATTTGCAGTTTAATGAGTTTAAAGCTAAAGGAAATTCCAACCTTTGTTCAAAGGCATATTACTCTATCAACGACTACTTAAACGATAAGAATAGTTGGTCGCTGTGATTAACTCAAGACAAACTCAAGACAATATTTATGTTCTTTCAATCCAGAATTAGCTTTCCTACTGACAGTTTATATGGGTAGTTCATATAATTGTTTTTTTATTTAACAGATTTTGTTAATTTATTTATTTATTTTTATTTTCTTTTAATTTCATTTATTGTGGACATAATCTACTCATTACAATGATTTTAAATGAGTTGTATTGCAACATGTAGTTAGCTAGCGACCTCGTCAGCTGTTCATAATATTCTTGCCTGACCAACCGGCAGCAAGTTCGTCATGCTCCCTTAGATGTCACTGCTTGCGGTAGCGTCGGGGGTCGGGTTACCACCTTCCCTCAAATATGGCGAGGGGGGTAATGGCTGACCTTTGCGTTATGCTCGTGAACGGGTGCTGCTTGTGGTGACTGGTCGTCTTGCTGACCATGGTTTTTGTTATTGTTATTTGTATTAACTGTTATTTTATTCTACTCCGGAGGTGCTAGTTTAACTATTCAATTCAATTCAATTCAATTCATTTATTTCTCAGTATATGGTACATTAAGATCTTACATTTAACATTGTTTCACACATACTACCATTGCTGGCGTAGAAATATTAAATAATAAAATAGGTACATGCATTATTTATAATGTAGAAGTATTAATTGTTTAATTAAAAATATAAACCATGTCAAAAATATAAATCATAATGTCAAAAACTAAAACTACAATGTCCAAGAATTCATAATAATGTAAAGGTACTATGTCATTAAAATAATATTATATTAAAAAGAATGATTTAAAAATTCATTCACGGAATAAAAACACATGTCTAAGAGAAAATCAAACATTTTACATTTAAACTTATTAATTGGTAACATTCTCAGGGCGGGTGGTAATTTATTATAAATTTTAATTGTCATGCAACTAGCATTTCTACTATATAATTGTAATCTTTGAGCAGGGACGAGTAATTTCCCAGCATTTTTTTTGCTCAGTCTTTCGGAGAATTGTTCATTTAATTGAAATAAATGAGAGTATTTTTTTACAAATAGACAAACTTCAAAAATATACAAACATGGGAGTGGAAGAATTTTTAAATCCCTAAATAATGGCCTGCAATGGTCCAGATATTCTGCTCCACTCATGGCTCTAATACATTTTTTTTGCACTATGAATGCCCTTTCTACATCCACTGAATTACCCCATATCACTAGGCCGTAACGCAGTACTGATGAAACATACCCATGATAGGCATTAAGGACTGTTTTTCTACTGGACACTAATCTTAACTTGCGAAGAGCATAAACAAATTTATCAAGTTTACTGCATACTCTTTCTACATGTTCCTTCCAGTTCAATTTGTTATCTATTACTATACCTAAAAATAAAGCTGATGATCCTGGTTGTAGAATTACATTATTATGTCTAATTGATGTTGGTATTACTGGCAAGTTACATGTTTGAAATTGAACTATTTTAGTTTTCTCAATATTAACATAAAGATTATTATCCCCCAGCCATTTTATCACATTCATTAATTCATTGTTAATGTCAGTTTCTACGTCAGTTTTGTTAGAACATTTTATTGTTAAAGTAGTATCGTCAGCAAATTGGATACAGTCATATTTTAAACATGTTTTGAGGTCATTAATATATAATAGAAATAGTGGCGGACCCAGTACACTCCCCTGGGGGACGCCAGAATCATTCATTTTTAGTTCTGAACAGTATGTCGTCCTAGTATTATTTTCTATCCTAGAGATAACAGTTCTCTGTTGGCGATTAGACAAATAACTTTTAAACCAATCATGCGCTTTGCCTCTTATGCCATATTTCTCTAACTTGTATAGTAATCGTTCATGTGATACAAAATCGAAGGCTTTGCTCATATCTAAGAATACGGATACTGTAGACATTTTTTTATTGAGTGCTTCGGTAATCAGTTTCACTAAAGAAAAACAGGCTAGAGTCGTTGAACTGTTTTTCCTAAAACCAAACTGACTCTCCACAATTAAATTGTATTTAGTTAGAAAGCTATTTATTTTACCATGCATTGCCTTCTCAAAAATTTTTGCAAAGATAGGGATCAGTGTAATGGGCCTATAATTGCCCATATCAGTACACTTGCCCTTTTTGAAAAGTGGTTTAATTATACTCTTTTAGTCTAGATGGGAAAACACCTTCTTCAAAAGAGAGGTTTATTAGGTAAGTAAGTGGGGATGCTATCATTTTCGCGGTTAATTTAATTATTGTAGTGGTTACTTCGTCATATCCGGTAGAATTTGTGTTATTTAATGAATTAATTATTTTAATAACGTCAATTTCATTCACTGGAGTCAGAAATAAAGTATTTATAGTATTGTCAATGTTAATATTGTTTACGTCATGATTATTATTGTTAGTTTTTTGTGTCAGCTCAATGAAATAATTGTTAAATTGGTTACAAATGTCATTAGGATTATTAATTTTTTTATTAAGGATTATTAATTCATTTATATTATTGTTATTATTAGGTTTGTTTAAATTATTTTTTATGATTGTCCATGTCACTTTACATTTATTTTTAGAATTATTAAAAAATATGTTGTTGTTTATCTGTTGTGATTTTGATATGCATTTTTTTAAGATCTTAGTGTAATTGAGGTATTTTTTCTTGTGATAACCTTTACTAATAGCATCATGTTGATATTCATAATACAAAGCTCTCTTTTTAATGCATGATATTTTTAAGCCCTTACTAAGCCATTTGTTTTTTATGGGTTTATTGCTCTTTTTAACGATGATTTCGGGAAAACACAATTTATAGAAAAGCATAAATAGATCGTGGAATGTATTGAATGCCTCATTGCAATGTGTCACTTTGTACACTTCAGTAAAGCTTAAGGCCGCTAAGCAATTTAAAAAATTGTTTATGTTGTCCTTATTATAATCCCTCTTCTTATCATACCAGAACTTTATAGGTTTTGATTTATTTTCCGTCTCTTGAAGGTGAAAAGTTAACGATTGACCTGTATCGTGATCGGAGAGGGCCAAATTATGTGTACTGCATTTCAAATGAAGTGCCGGAACGTTACTCGCTATTTGGTCTATGCTAGTATTTTTTCTAGTAGGCATTCTAACGTGTGGTGAAATATTAAAATTGTTCAGTAGGGATATTAGTTCTTTTGATGTTTTATTGTCTTTTAATATTTCATCTATTCCAATCTCCGCACATAATAATATTTTTTTTAACTTTACGGGTTATATTGCGTAACAATAATTCAAGATTTTTAAAAAATAATAATACATCCGAGTCCGGAATTCTATAAATACACACTATAATTAGATTATGGCTCAATATTTCTATGCCGCAGCATTCGAAACAAAAATCACTGGCGAGTTCATCAGTTATCGGTAACGGACAAAAAATTAGACCTTTTCTAACTAAAACGCATGTTCCACCTCTTTTTTTCCCGTGTCTTGTGTAACTAGCAGCTAAGTTGAAATGCGTAAGCGCTAGATTAGTTTCATGTCCTGATTTTATAAAAGTTTCACTCAGGCAAATAAAATCTATATTGCCAATCTGATTTTCTAAGTCGGAAATTGTGATTTCGAATAAATCAATTTTATTTAAAATCCCAGCTATATTCTGGTGCAATAGTATGAATTTTTGTTTTTTACTAGAACTGCTATCACTATTTATAACCTTTTTAATTAATGGCGCGAAAAAGAGTTTTTTGGGTTTTCTTTGACGAGTTTGGAGAATTAAAATAGTCATATTCCGTTGGATAGGTCTCAATATCAACGAGTAGGCGGCGGAAGATACCGTCATAAATACGTTTTTGACCTAGTTTGTTCAGTTTGCCCGTATTATAGGAAAATTTTTCATCGGATAAGTCATGATTACTGTCAAAGAAATAAGCATAATGATGGTTTTCTATGTCCATATAAAGTAATTTACTAAACATTTCTACTTTATAATTGTGTATCAAAGCCCCTTGTACATATGTAGGGCAACATATAATGATATTTGTATTATGTATATTTTTGAGAGTTTCTCTAATTAACCTAACCATTTCGATAGGGTCACCGGTGCCTTTAAAATCCTGCTCACCAATCACAATGATACAGTAGTCATCCAAGCTATAATTCTGTACCTTATTATCTATGTTTGATATAATATCCTTAACACTACCATTACGTGACAGGTAATGACAGAACACAAAGTGTCGGCCAAAAGTACTTTCCAATATTTCTAGTGAGCCGCTGTGATTGCAGTTACTGAGAATGCAAAGCTTTCTTTTTCTCCTACAGTCTTTTGTTATTACTCTATGATCTTGTGATGTCTTCTTGTGTTTATTAATTTCTTTTTCGATATAATTGCTATTCTTGGTAGATTCCGATGTCTCCGTCTGTGTTTGCTTATCCTTATATATTGGTAACGAAACTGTTGTCTTTTTACTTGATAATAGATCGCAAGCCATTTCTTTAGATGTTATGGCATTATTCTCGACAAGTAAATCATTGTTAATTTTTTCCGAGTTTACGTTTTTGTGCACATCAGATATGGATACTGAGGTTTCTGATGTTCTGTTCTCTTCATAGTCTGTATTTCTAGGAGATTCATCAAAATGATCTGACTCACATATTATGTTTGAACTCTCAATGCAGACCTTCTCATTGTGGGTGGATGAGTATTCTTGTCCTAAAGATACCACACGTAAATTATCTGTAATAGAACGTCTATTTTTTTTTCGTACAGACAGTAACTTTTGTCTTTGCGACTTCATAGGACTGGTACAAAGATCTTTCAATGTATTAATATAAAGTTGCTGTCGTATCACTGTTTCTTTAAGTTCATTATTTTCGCATATCACCTTGTCCAATTCATTTTGTGTTAATTCAAACTGTTCTTTTATTTGTGACATTTCAACCTTCATTTCTTCTAATTCATTTTTGCATACACCCGTTGATAGATCAAGACTTCTTGTACTTAGGTCCGAATTTGTTTTATCCAATGATGAGTCATTACTCAAGGAGTCTATTGACTTTGATCTAAACAACTGCTTACGTCGTCGCAATGTTACGTTGTGGTTAATTTCCAGAGACATTGCAGAAACAACACCAAACAACTCACAAAAAGAATTTCGGATAGTGAGGATCGAACTCGAGCCACGCCGTTCGTAGATGTAGCTACGTAAGTGTTGGAGCTATTCACTTAGTTACAGCAATGTTTGGAATAGTGCACCGCAATGTAGATGTGAGATTTCTAAATTAACTAGTGGTGGTTAAATATGATTCATGAATGGAATTTTTTGCACAGTTTCTTTGTTCACCCGATTTTAGAAAAAAAAAAAAACACTTGTTTACTAATTTGGTATTGTTTTTCTACTTTTAATTGTTGATCATCAAATTGTTATTGTTCATTCGTATTGTTTGTTTTAAATATTCACTGTATTTACATATGTTCTTATTGTTTATCACACTTTTCATGTCACTGTTTTTAATTTCAAACGTCGTCACCTTTGTTGCTTAAATGTTATGTTCAGTTATAGTTTACACTTATTTTTACACTATAGTACTCAAGAAAGCATCAAAAACAGTAATGTAACTATTTTTATTATTTTTTTTTTGTACAGAACTTCGCAGGGATCGAACTCACGACACGACGCGCGCGTAAAGCGTCTATTGTAACTTCAACTTAGCTATATGCATCAATGTATGTATATGGATCATTTTGCATCGTTGAACATGTAAGCGGGCACGCCCTTTATGCCTGGAGGCTTTATTTAGTTTTAAGTTTTGTTTACGTTTTTGTTTTATTATTCCAGCTTGACTTTAGTTTTCAATTTTTTTGTTGGTATATTGGCGTGTGCTAGCTGACATATGGCGAATAATGTATGTTTTGTTTTATAATATTAATTACTTACACAATATTGTATAGAATCAAGTTCTTCTAACTTAACAGACAGCTGTGCTGCTGACGAGTTTGTTCCGCCACTTCTTCTTCCCAGCTACAGCACTAGGAAGTGTCGAAGGGTGGGCGTTTTGGGGGGACTGTCTTTTGTAACTTTGACGTTCAAAAAGTGCTGACTCTCAGCCTAGTTTGAATAAATGACTTTTGATTTTGATTTTGATTTTGAATTATAAAATAAAAAAAATTGTTGCGGACACGTTTCCAGTTCTCAAAGGCGATTCTTGGTTTTCAACCATGGTTTATCGTTCCCACTATTTACGTGGATTAACTTGATTAGTCGACGTACACACGGCGGACCTAATAATATCGAATTTTTTCTCGTACTGAATCATCGACGCACTGCTCAGCGCCAAGAGTTTAAAACCGGACAGTGGTTTTCAACGCGATGTGATGCACTCTGTTAGATTCTCAATGCTTGATCCAACACTGGAAGTTGTAAAACAGTGCGTGATTAAACCTCATAGCGAGAAACTGTCATCGTTTATTAACCTATAATGTGACCAATCTTTTTTCTTGTGTCACACTCGCGTCACTTAGCTGTCACTTGGTAGACTGCCAAATCATTTACGGTTCACATTAGGACGGACATAAATAAATGCTTTGGGTGGGCATTCAGTGATAAATTATTATAATTCAGAAGAACCCTACTTACCTATTTTTAGTTTGTGGGTGTAACAAGGGTACTGGGATAAAGCGATTTGAATTCAAATGTCGGACCTATAATATTCATTTAGTGGTGATGAAACCGTTTAAGTGCTTTCTAAGTAATCTCATGGCGACATGGCGGGTACGATTGTCGTAACCCAGCGCTGGGCACGCCACAATTGCGGCGGTAAGTCCTCTCTTTGAGGAGTGGATAGAGAGGCGCCACGGCGTCCTCACCTTCCGCCTGACGCAGGTTCTCACCGGGCATGGGTGCTTCGGTGGGTTCCTGTTCAAGATAGAGCGGGAGGATACGCCCGGGTGTTTCCATTGTGAAGATTGTCTAGAGGACACGGTGGAGCATACGGTGGAAGTGTGTTCTGCCTGGGCGGAGCACCACCGTGTCCTCGTGGAGGCGATTGGCGGCGGCGACCTCTCGCGTCCGGCCCTGGTGCGACCCATGGTACGGAGCGAGAGGGCATGGGAAGCCATCACCTCCTTCTGCGAAGCAGTAATGCTCGCGAAGGAGGAGGCAGGGCGCGTGAGGGAGTGGCAGTCCCTGCGCCCTCACGGTCCTAGCCACCGCAGGAGGAAACGCCCCGGGCGGCGGGAATCGATCGCAGACTCCCGGCCGCCGTAGGCGCGGGCTTGCGGGCAGCGAGCAATGGGTAGCTCGCCGCCCGGTAAGGACCAGGCCCGTGTCGACGGTGCGTAGTGTTCCACGCGCGCCTCAAAGAGATGTCAGCAGCAGTGAAGGGGTCTACTAGGACCAATGCCAGCCAGGGTCGCGAGATTGTTCCAGCGAGATACCGTGACCCTGGCATATGGGTAACTGAAAGAACACGGGTGGGTTTTAGTTAGTAAAAGACTGACACACCCTCCCGCTCCGCCCAGAGCGGGAGAAGTCATTTGATGATTTACCATCCAGAAAAAAAGTGCTTCTAAAAGACGTATCAGTAAAGTACGACTAAAGGTTTCTTTAGATAAAGGAATTAAGTAAGAAGCGCTATGGGATTTTTAGGTTAAGGAACGCTGACCATCGCACAATTACTAAAAAGTTGTCTGTTCAAAACGATTAAGATTTTCAAAATAATTTGTTACTAAATGTATTCTACATTCTGGAATCATAAAAAAAAATCACAGCCGCACAATTCGAAAGCAAAACAAATTCAATAATCCTTCTCATGAAATATGAAACGTATATATTCCCAACTGACGAGCTTTTTATAAGATTTTCAAGATTCATGAGGTTTTAGAGAATGTTGTTATACTATAAAGTGCTAGATTTAATTTGTATTTTGTTTTACGACAATCCTTTTCAATAAATATGTTTTAGTTATTTGTAAACAGTAATGTCCAGTGTCCTTTGCTGTCTGTCCTAAGCTGCGGGGCGAGCTCGGGCGTACCGAAGAAGTTTGTGACAAGATGTGATAAATTATGTCATATATTACAATTTGTCTTAAATTCTGGCACGGGTCAACGAAATGATATAATCTGATGGCGCGATATGATTTCTTGTGCATGTGAAATAACATAAAATGTTAAAACGATAGACAACACGCATACCTATTCTTGTCTTTAAACATTTAAGCCTATATATTCTAGTATGGTTTGAATTAATATTGGTAAGAAACTCACTTTTAAAATGCTAAAAATGCTTTTTTTAAATTCAAATGCTGTATTCAAAACGAAATCGTTCTGAGCCGCAAAAAAAATGCTTTAAAAACAATATAACTAAGTTTAGGTGTTTGTTTTGTTTTATGTAATACTAGTTTCTGCCCGCGACTTCGTCCGCGTTAATTTTTTTGTTCCCCCGACCCTTCACGTTGCGTCGAATCGCCTACCCGTGCGATTTTCCCCGTTTTTGCAACATTTTTCATTACTGCTCCGCTCCTCTTAGTTATAGCGTGATATTATATAGCCTTTCTCGATAAATAGGCTACCCAACACAAAAATTATTTTTGAATTCGTACCAGTAGTTCCTGAGATTAGCGCGTTCAATCAAACAAACAAACTCTTCAGCTTTATATATTAGAAAGTATCCTATGTCCGTTTCCTGGTTCTAAGCTAGCTCCCTACCAATTTTCAGCTAAGTCGGTTCAGCCGCTCTTGAGTTATAAATAGTGTAACTATCACAACTTTCTTTTATCAACCGACGAAAAAAACGAGGAGGTTCTCAATTCGACGCGTATATTTTTATTATATATATATATATATATATAGATTTGTTTGACTTTGAATAGATTTATTTAATCTAAAGAACTTTCTTCCAAAGTAAATCAACCATGTTTTTCTATTTATATACACGTACAACAAGGAAAAAAATAAGGAAGGAAGAGAAAGGAATTTGTCTAACAAAACGTTACACGCATTTATTTGCACTCATCAAACTATCACGCTAATTATTACGAGAGTAAGAATGATGTTTATTTATTAGGAGAATATATGAAAAATGTAATACGAGAACGATATTATCATTTATCATCAACAGGACAACGAATTTTATCGGGAAACTGCTATCAATTTCAAAGGATATTTTACGAAATCAAACGTAAATGTTCAATAATAACACTGACACAGGCTATTAAAGGAACACGGGTGGGTTTTAGTCAGTAAAATTCTGACACGCCCTTCCGGTCCGCTGAGAGCGGAAGACGTCATGTGATGATTAGAAGCAAATGAGCGAAACGTAATGCTCTAGCAATACGGGAAATATAATTACAAAAGTAAGATATCAAATGCAGTTAAAAGACGGTTTCTTCTAAAAATACTTTAGAGAATGTAACAAACCCGGTATCATTTTGTTCTCAAGAGAAATATAAGATTCTGAAGCGATCTCGCTTGAGGTTGAAGAATCGTTGGATTGTAAAGACGTTTTGGACGGTGCCAAAATAAATTGTGTGCAGTTATTAAATCGAACAATTTCTGTCCTTATTGTTGGAACTTTAGGACCCATGATCAAAAGATTAGTGCGGTGGGTTATTTCTTTTTATTTTATAACTCAAATGAAACGAAATCCTATTATTCCACGGTGATAAAGTATCAAACTCCACACATTTATCTCTACGTAACTTTATATAATTTGGCTACATTTGATGAATACCCACACAATTGGTGTACTCGCTTGTTTTCAATTCCCGTTTATAAACAAAACCACTTCATTCAGGCAATGAGCTACAAGATGACTGATGTTTGTCGTGTGTATGGATAGGTCGGCTCAAAACTTTAATAGCTTTTTCTTCAAGTAATTCTTCCAGACATGACTCTGCATTGAGACTCACATAAAATTCTTATAATTTTATATATAAACTTCAAAAGGGTATGTTTAAAATACCTTTTAGTTTCTCGGATTTCTTCTCAAGGTTCAGTCAGCTAGGAAATGCCAGCGCCATCTAGTTTTTAAATATTGACCATCTAAATACTAAGGTATAAAATTGTATTAAATAATCTACTCACACAAATAACTATTTCTTTTCTTTCATAAGGTTAAAAAAGAGTTTTAGCTGGCAATTAACAAAGTGGATTGAAAACGTATTATCGAGGCTAACGCCAAAATACCTAAGCAAAGTAAATATAATTTATCAGGTAAAAGTAAATATAATAAATATAATTTAACCTATCCACCAACCTACCCACTAAAAATAATTTTTGAAATCCATCATACAAATACAAAAAAAAAAACATACAGACGAATTGAAAACCTCATCTTTTTTAAGTTAGTTAAAGAGAATAAAGTCCCGCACTGAAATTTAAACTGCAATAAACGTCGTCTACCAGACAACTAGGAAATGACCAATTGACCTTTTGCATTCGCTCTAGGTACCTATTCAATTTGTCGCTTTCACCTAGTGCAGGTGGAAACTAAAGACTGTTAGCTTTTATATAAACAATTATTTATTTTATTAGATTTACGAACAATTGTTCAAACTAGATACAGTGACATAAACATAATATTTTTTCTATACATACCTGTGTATAAATAAAATTGAAGACTCTGTAATGCAAAAAACTTTTAACAAAAAATTAAACCGCCGAAAAAATGTTTTGTTAAAAAGTTTTTCTTTTATATTTTTTGTGGCTTTCATGTACTAATAATACTTGGCAAGGTATATTTTATCCAATAAAAAAATAATTATTAAAATCGGACTACTCTGTATAAAGTTATGAAAGAAAGAAAGAAAGAAAGAAAGAAAATACATTTATTTAGCACAAACTCAAAGGCACACAAAATAATACAGCAAAAAAAAAACATAAATTAACAAAAAATAAAATCAATAAAAAGTGTAAAGTGCGATGTTAGAAACTAGCATTTAAGTGTGCCCCACGGCTGCGCTAAAAAGGTTCAGTTCAGCAAAAATGCCAGACAACTAGTGCCTGACGCTGATTTTCAACTGGACCTGAAGTGTGAGCGGACGGATGTAAATCAGTTTTATACAATTATTGCAACGTAGCGAATGTTTGCATACTTAAATAAAATAGATGAGTAGTGAAATTTTGATATATATACTACGTGTAGTAAGTATCTAGTGTAAGTACATACTATATAAAAAAAAGAATAAAACATAACAAACTAAAATAATTCAACTTTCAATAATTAGAGTGTGATATTTAATACAATTGCAAAACAAAAAACAGGTAGGTAAATACATAAATGAGACAAACGCATGATAGACCTTAGCTATTTATGTAAGTACTTAAAGAAAGAAACGCATAAAGGATTTAGTGCAAAAAAGAAAAAAAAAACCTGTTTTATAGAATGCGAATCTGAGTGTGAGAAGGAACAAGAATTCCAGCAATCCAACTGTACAGTGGTACCAATCATTTAAATAAAATTCGTGCAATTTTCCTGAAATTAACACTAGCTCGTACTCAAGTGTGTACTTAAATAGGTAGGTAGGTACATACATCAGATAATTGAGACGTTTAGAGTGACCATATCCAGCTTCCGTTGCGCTTCTATGAGGTACTGCCGTAAACGTCGTCGAAAAGCGTCTATTGTCTTAATTACTCTAATCGGTGGTAGTATGTTATTCCATACTTTAGAAGCCGCATAACGAAAGCTGCCTCTAAAAGCCGCTGTACCCTGAGATTGAGTCGAGAGTTGTTGTGAGCATTGCCTTCTCCCGCATTCACGTCTACTCGCAACCCAACTTAGCTTGTTATATAGGTAGTCCGGTTTTTGATATTTAACCACACCGAAAAGAAGGCAAGCTAAGTGTAATTTGCGTCTAGATTTCATTTTTAGTGTAAAATGTTTGTTTAGAAACGGTGTAACATGGCTTCTGCGAGGGATATTATAACAAAACCGAGCACAGGCATTTTGTACCCTTTGGATGAGGCGGTCTGTACGAGCTAATAGGCGCGGGCCGTAAACTGTGTCAGCGTAGTTCAACCTGGACAGAACCAGGGTTTCCACTAGCTGTTCCCGTAGTTTTTCCGATAAATAAGGCCTCATATTGTATAAAACTTTTAGACGGTAAAAACAGTTTCTAACCGAGTCCGCTACGTGTTTCTCAAAACGAAGGTTCTTGTCCATTACAACACCTAGATTTCGCGCTTCATACACCCGCTCAATTGATTCGCCCATAAGTTTCAAATCAAATGTCGCAGGTAGTCGAGCCAGCTGCTGTCTTGTGCCAAATACTATAAATTTAGTTTTTAGTGGATTTAACGACAGGCAGTTCTCCTCTGACCAGGCGGCGATTCTTTGAAGATCATTGTTAAGGTCTTTAATGGCTGTATCATACTCGTCGGGCCTAAAAGATATATAAAGTTGGACATCGTCGGCGTATATATGGTACTTGCATTTCTGGAGACTTTTTATAATGTCCGCACAGTACAGAATAAAGAGAATAGGACCCAATATAGAGCCCTATGGGACACCTCTCTCTACAGAAATGAGTGTTGATCTACGGGTAGTACCGTCAGCCAAACGCAACTCAACAAGTTGCTGTCTATTATTTAGGTAGCTGCGGAACCATTCCGTAGCGCTAGGGTCGAAACCATAATAATTTAATTTTGATAATAATAGTGGGATATTTATTGAGTCAAATGCCCGGGAAAAATCAAGCAGAACCAGAAATGAGCACATTCCCCTGTCTTGTGCCAACAAAATGTTATCAGTAACATCCAGCAAAGCAGTAGATGTACTGCGCTGTTTTCTGAAACCAGATTGCAAATCAGGGAGAACGTTATTTTGTTCCAAAAAGAGCGTCAATTGGCGGCTAACAACTTTTTCCAATATTTTGAACAGACATGGTAATACACTAATAGGGCGTAGGTCTTTTAAAGTAGATGGACTTGAATTTTTCGGCAAGGGCCTAACGGTGGCAATTTTCCATAAGTCGGGGAACGTTGACGTTACTATGGAGCGGTTTATTATATCCGTGACAGCACCTAACGTGTGTGGCAGAGTCATGTTAATCATATCCAGGGTAATTTTGTCGTATCCTTCAGCGTTACTTTTGAGGTTGGATATAATGCGAGAGATGTCGGTATCTTCCACTGGAGTTATTGTGAAAACTTCTTCACCATATCTGTGATTTTCGTAGTAGCTTATAAGCGATGCACTTGCCACAGGATTACCGGGGACTGTTAAAAAGTTGTTATTAATTATGTCAGGATCTGTAAAATGTGACGGTAGGTCTTGTTTAGGTTTATAAGGCGATAAGGTGGATTTTAAATTTTTCCATAATAATTTAGGGGTCTTTATTTTATTATTAATGTTGTGCTTAAAATATGCAACTTTTTCACTGTACAATGAACTAAGCACCAAGTGTTTCAGCTCTTTGTAATATATTTTTTTTGGAATCGGCCTTCGTTTTCCTATAACTACTAAGTGCGTCGTCACGTAAACGCATCATAAATTTGATTGTGTCTGTAATCCACGGATACGACTTTTCCCTTATAGTACACGTCTTGATCGGTGCGTGAACATCAAACAAGGAGATTATATAGGTATTAAAGACATACACCATATCATTAACGTTCTCAAGCGTCGAAATTATTTCAAGATTTAAAACCGATAAATCCAAAGTAAAGCTTTCAGCGCAAACGTTTTTAAGAGGCCGAAATTTTACCAAGTATGGTTTGAACTTGTCACGCTTAATATGAAATTCACCAACTATAATAGAATGGCCGTTAATTGAACCAAAAGGTTCAACCACTATTTTTCTTGCTGTAAGGTCGGTACACAGGAGATCGATGAGGGTTTCACTGGATGCTGTAAAGTGGGTAGGAGTTGTGACCAACTGTGAAAGGCTGAGGCAATTCAAAAACTCATAAATATTTTTAGTTTTTATCCCGGTCGTGTCGAGCAAATTAACATTGAAGTCGCCAAGTAGAATGTAATGGTCGCAATTTCCCAGTGAAGTAATGGAATCCGTAATGGCATCAAGGAAAAGTACCAGGTCATGCCATGGTGGTCGATAGGCTGTGCCTATAGCAATTTTTTTGCCATTCACAGAGATTTTTATCCACATTTGTTCGACCGATTCGAACCTTGGATCGATCGTACCAGTCCATGAGCGCGCGCTCAGTCCTTGCCGCAGATAAAAGCCGACGCCCCCACCACGACCCGAGCGCACACTCGCCGGCCGCGGCGTGTGACGCAGACGGTAGCCCGGCACCACTGGGGCGCGCCCCTCCTCGCCCGGTCTCAACCAAGTCTCGTTGATGGCCATAACGTCGAAACAATGCCTGTCGAGTGCACCAATCAAGTCGTCATGTCCTGTACCCAGTGAACCAGCATTAAGAAATCCAACTTTTAGAAACCTATCTCCTTTTGTCATCATTATAATAATACAAAATAATTCCATCATAATGCAATCTTATCAGTACCCATTCAGAAGTTTCAATTCCAATTTGAAACAATGTTATTAGTTTTAATTCCATTTTAAATATGTTAATTATTATTATAGTAAAATAAGATTTAAACAAAAGTTTTAGGCTGCGGTATGTAAATAAAATGTATGTAAATAAATTAAATAGTAGATTCGTAATAAATACGTGTAGATAAATATGTGTGTTGTCATAAAACTGATTTATGTTTGGTTGACTGACGTGCGCCGCGAGGCACACACCTACTAACAAAAAAGATAACCGATTGTAGCAACATAATCTTAACATTTTTGAAGTGTTGTTTCCTACGACAAAAGTACTTGATTTAAAAATCAGCGTGACAGTACCAGTAAGTATGCACTTAACTACACAGATAATTAGTTTAGTGTAACAAAACAAAAGAACAAAAGAAAAAAGAATGTTAAAGTGCGTTTCTGTCGTCGCCTTCGTTACCCACTGCCGCGGCCGGCCCGAAGGTGCGCCGTAAGTCAGCCTCACAGCGGATGTGGCAGGTAGCGTCTCCGGGTTTGTACCGGGCAAGAATACGACCTCGTTTTGCCCAGACGAATTGCCAACCGAGGCGACTGCCTGCTTCACGAGCGCTCCGAAACAACTCACGGTTCACCTTCGTAAGGCGCTCGTTGACGTAAAAGCGCGTGACAGGGCCTGGCAAATCTAGGTCCGCAGTAGTCATGCCGCGACGTACTCGTGCACCCTCCAGCAGATCGTCACGCAGGTCGCGGCGCGCGAGGCGCACGACGAGGAAGCGGGGGCGGGTCTCCACCGGCGCCGTCGCCTGCGTCGCGTTGATTCGCCGACCTCCGACACGCTCTGCGCTCACTATATCGCGCGCTTTGATTTTTACGCCAATCTTTGACGCAACCAACATTGCCGTGTGGATTGGATTTTCACCATTGGGCTCGGGTATGCCAGAAATCTATATATCATTCCCCAGCAGCTCCTGATCACGGTCATTAATATCGCTCCGCAGTTGTGATATTAAATTATTTACCTCTGACGATGCCCCGGGCTGCGTGTGTTTGTTTTCTAACACAGCTACTCTTTCTTCCAGATTACTCATTCTGTCATTCGTTGCGTTTAGAGAGGACCTCAGCTCCGACAGGTCATCACGAAGCAACAGGAATTCATTCCGCACCGTCTTCAAAAAATCCTCCTTAAATATATTAAGCTCAGCCCTGAGGATGTCTAAGCTGAGTTCTTGTGTGGCGTCAAGGGCTGTGCTATTTATGGGGCTCGTATCCATGAGGTTCACGAGGCTTTCCTCGTGCGCAGCCGGCACTGGTGTACGCGCCCTCACCGGCGTTTCAACCTGGTTGTCCCGCACCAGGTTCTTATTCCACTCTGGACAGTGCCAGGGGGCCGTCAAAGGGCCGGTATTCTGTATACCTACGCACCCTCGATGGTACCAGGATCTACATTTACTGCAGTTTGCGGCCTCTGCCGACGACAAAAACTTGCCACAGCCACCGCACTTAGCC